>JAJJWX010002278.1:1397339-2794678 GCA_023529315.1 Papaver bracteatum
CTACTAGTGATGGCCTCACGGCTATGCACTAGTAAGGCCTAGCCCCTGTACAAGTTTTCGCTTTTTTAATATTATTGACCGAGTAAAAAAAAATTGGTTAAAAACAAGCTATTCTATAATCACGACGAAATGGTACGGCCTACATAGATAGATATCTCAAACATCGATCACTTAAGTTTCTCTGACATTTTCGTGTTCCCCTCTGGGAACGGTTTAAGAACCGACCTTTAAATTGAATGTGAAAAATGTAGTCCGAACTCTATTTTTACTATATTAGTGAATATGCAGTATTGCAGTGATTAAAGTTGCTTTGAGTTTTCATCTCTGCTGTGAGCTATACGGTTTACATGCAACTATGTTAAATAAAACAACACACCACCATTAATAAGGAGGATAGACTGCTGCAAATGTGATATGGGCTTGCATTTCAACTCTCACAACACCATTAATTTTAAAAAGAAGAAGACACAATAGTTATTGTTGTTGGCAGAAGCAATAAACAAATTTTGTACGAACATATTGTTTCAAGTTTCCAATGCTCTCTCTCTCTCGAATAAATGAATGACCGACTGAATGAATGAATTCTCCCACCACCACCACCACTACTACCACCACTACCATCTTCTTCTCTTGAGTATATTTGAATGTTTCCGGAGACAACGCCTATAAATGCTCCACAGTCCCCACCACCCTTTCCTCTTTCTCAAACTTAGCTCCCAAATTTAATAAGCTGCATACTCACTCACTCTACTTAAACAACTAAAAGGAAACAGATACTAGTTTTTAGAAAGAGATCTAGCTAGAGAGAAATTAAGAGAGCAAGGTTTGAAGCACATACATATATTTATATACTCCATACAGCAAGATAGCTAGCTAGATTCACCAGAGAAAGATAACAAAAGAGAAAAAGTTATTAGAATGTTCTGATTAAGGAGAATTCAAAATGGGGTATATATTTATTTAATAATCTAGCAACTACATGAGATCCGCGACAAGATCCGAAGCTTCTCTAGCTAGCTACTGATTTATAAGTTCATGTGTTTGTGAATTTGGATCCACTACTACTGTGTTCTAACAGTGAAACATTCATCAAATACGAAAGTGATCTCTACTCTGGCGTACATACATACATATATATATATATATATATACACCTCTCGAAGAAATAAAGGTGGGTCTTTTCAATTGCAGTCAGCTTCTTGCTCATTCCTCTTCAAGAGTTCTACTACTACTTCGTGTTTAAATTTTCTGCAAGCAATTGAAGAGCTGCATAATACACCATATATAGATACTTCTAAATTCTCTTGCAGTGTGGTTGATAACGAATAACAGTAAATTGGTCATCAAAATGACTATTACTACAACTGGCACTACTTGTATGAAATATTCAGAACAAGAACGAAGAAGAAGAAGAATTTCATCATCCACAAGAAGAAATAGAGATACTAGTAATGATAATACGGATTGCGCGGTTAAAAGCAGAGGTAATACTAGTAGTGTGATATTTTGGCTGTGGTTGGTTTTGATCTTAGTTCAACTACGTTGCTTGTCAGCTATTCGTCGCGACGACATGATGATGGGTTATACTCAACAAGAATCTTTGGGACGAAGAGTTCATCAGTTTCGTGAATTAGCATCCGTTAGTAATAGTAACCGTCATAAAAGAGACGCCGTCGTGGTCGTTTCAGGTCCAAGTAGGTCGAAGAAGAACAACACAGAGAAGAAGGATGCCAAATTGTTTGCGGATTATAAAAGAAGAGTTCACACAGGCCCAAATCCTCTTCACAATTGATATACATTTTACTTCAAGTTTAAGTTATTAAACTAGTGTGTTGTTGTTTTTTCTTTGTATTTTTTTCTTTTCTTTTCTTAATAACTCTTTGTTGAGAAAATCAAAGAAAAAAAACTTCTGCATTTGAGGAGTATTATTTTTAATTGTAATTTTACAGGTATCGTTTTTGTTCATCAACTTTTTCTTTCATTAAGAACCGGAAAAAATGCAACCCATCCCATGAACACTAAACTGGGAATTTATGTATGGAATTAGTGCTGATAAACCATGGCAAGAAGAACTAGAAGACGTGATTTATCAGCACTAATTCCATACAATTAAGATGATGGAGAGTGGTAGCAGATATTAGCTAGCCATTGCCAGCCAGAATATTATAGCAGTAACAACATGCATTGTTTAATGTTAATAGAATTGTCTTTTTGCTGTTGTCTTCCTGAAGACCTTTCTGTTAACACATGCATTGTTTGAGGAATTGAATGAGTCTGAAAAAGAGGAAGCTTTTCCTTTATTGATCAGCAGGAGTAGTATATAGCTCAGGGAACAAGTTGATCTAATTCAATTTTATGACCCACTGCTATTTTATCATACTTTAATCCTGTTTGTCTCCGAGCCAGGACCACCGACCATGTAAACCAAATTAAGGCTGGACAAATTTTGCGGTGGAAATATCTGGTACAACATCCGGTAGTGGTAGTGCTAGGTTCGACTTTTATTTCTATCTAAATAAACCTCCGGGTAATGGTAGTGCTGGGTTTGACTTTTTTTATCTAAATATAACTTTTGTCTAATCAAGTTGAAGAGTTACAAGTTTGTTTCATTTCAAAAATTTATTAAGATGGTTTTCCGGTATGAAGTACTTCTACTTATTCTTTTACGGAAGCAGAAATCAACCTCAAAATCAGAAACAACAGGAAATTGAATTTTTTTTAGCTCTCGAAGTCAATTATAAACTTTGTTTCCACCTTAATTTGGGATTTTTTTATTTCCAGAAATAAAAAACTTACTTCCAACCATACAGGCACCCTTCTGTAGTTTTTTGTAAAGAAAAAAAATGCTTCTAACTTCTAATAACGACTTCTTCTTTGGGTGGTTATCTTGGGAAATACGAGATATGCTGAGGGATTTGTCCCGATTTTTCGGTGCTCTCTCACAAAAATAATTTGGGACCCGCCACAAATAAGTGCCCCCTGTTAAGTTCCCTCCACATTGTGAAAGACCACCGATTTCTCGGGACAAATCCCTCGGTGGCTCTATCACTTCCGATCCGGGTCATTTTCCTTGAATGTAAACATCCTAAAATGAATAATTTCATGTTTCCTACTGTCATATCAAAATGAATAATTTCATGTTAAATAGTTGTTTATATATCATTCCTACCAACAAATAGCTGTTAAATACTGTCCATTGGTGTTGAGAAATTTTGTAACTGTCGAACCGAAAATGCTAGACTTCCCCCACTATCTTCCCCCAACTGTTTCCACCATGACGTGTCGTGCAGATAGTGGTGTGATGCCACACAAAAAGGGGCCCTGTTAACTCCAATCCAGGGATCAAGGGTTAAGATTACTGCCACCTAAGTTGAAGTTATATCATTTGTGTAAGAATCTGGTAATGTTCCGTACGACGTACTTGATTTTCATTCAAACACTCGCCGTGAAATGAAGGTAACATTAACAATGTACTAAGTGGTGTACCAACAATTCCTTGATATTTCCATATGTGACTCGTGAAATCCACCGAGTATACGGCCTAAATTTAGTGAGAATGGTTTACTCCTTTTCCATCAGTCCGCAGTCTTGACTACAGTCCCCACCGCACGGCTAATCCAGCTCAGTCGTTTATAAAACGGGTATCGTACTCGATCAATGCCATCATGAATAGAATGTCTAGATGCCAGGCAGATGCATTTAAATTGAATCCAGCAAGAGTAATCAAGGAAAATTGACAAACGCGGGGGGCCAAAATAAATGCAAAATGATGGTAGACGCCATTGTCAGCTATGGTGGAGTTTCCATCCCTTTCTCTCTTGTTTTCTTTCTTCTTCTTTTTTTCTTTTTGTGGGAGAGAAGGTGAGAGTTCGTGGAAATCTTGGTAGACCTCTCCCAAGTCCCAATCAGGGGCGGAGGCAGTTTAAAGCAAGGATGTGGAGTTGCATACCCTGTCAAACTGGTTTCCGAGGCTAAATTTTGAGAGATTCTGCTTCCCTAGTAATATTCTGCTTCCCTTTAGTAGAGTTACTACTGGCTCCCTCTCGGTAAGAATCTATTGAGGCACGCTGGTGAGTTTTTTTGTCTTTTTTTCTTTTGAGAAAGGAAGGGTATACTTTACGAGGGTTGGATCATCCCCGTGACAAAGGGAAAAGAAGATATTTACAAATTAACTATATCCCGAGGCATGCTGGCGAATTAGAGTTGAAATCTTAGGAACCGTTCAGGGGCCAATTTTAGTGCGGTAGATTTGGCTAGTCCTAAAATGCAAAACGGCGTGGTTCAGCGTGATTTATTCCATTAACCAATCTTATTAGGCCAATAATCAGTAAGATCTGGTTTAACCATTGGGTCTGTTATACATTATTGTAGTCCTAAAGAAGGTACTTTAGACAGTATTTGTTTGTTTATTAGTATACGTACCGTTGATTATTCCTAGGAGAAATCCATGTGAGTGTGTTGACTTGATTAATGTGTTGTGTGGCTATATTAAGGACCCATCTTAGATTTCAGACCTCATTTCTTGTTCCAAAGAAGATGTTTGTCGTACCTTAACTGGACTTATTTATCACACACACACTTTCTCATGGCTTCAAGGACACTGTTTTACTGTCCCTCATTAATCCTGGCTACCGACTTTCAAACACTTGTAAACTGGTAATGATTTTATTATTTCTCTACCACAGATAAATCCGACACCGAGGAGGAGAGTTTAAATATTGAAATTCAGATTGCAAATGCCAGCTGATTCATCTGAGGATCTAAACTTCGAATCATGTCCTGTTGGCGGGTTGAACTAGTTGTCTTTTGAAGAAGCGATTTAGGACATGGCGTGAATTCTTTAAAGTTTGTTCAAACCAATGTACCGTTGATTTTTTTGCAAAGCAACACAACTCTGTCGAGAAAGTTGCATTTATCTTTCGTTCGTCCATGTCTGATGGACCTAAGATGTAATTGTAAGTGTAATAATTAGTGGAACTTAAATGTTGAATGTTCAAGTTATCTAAAATTCTAAACTAATAAAGAGAGCAGTATAATGTACTGAATTATTGGTTGTCTCTGCATAATGCATTTGTTAGCTGAGAACTTTGATGAGCCATCTAGATAAATGAATAGATGCTCGTGGTTTTGATAAGATTATTGTGAGCTAGCACTAGCTATCGAGTCCTTTTCTGATGTAACTCCTCATTTTTAATGTTTATGAATGCTTTGCAACCCACACTCTTTAAATTCTTCCATTCTCCGAATTTGGTCGCAGACAAAAAAAAATCTCGTCAATCATTTTGACTTGCGAGTGAGTGTATGTAAAAACCATAGAAATCCTGTTGCTCAAACCGAATCCCAATTAGCTGATTCGGGTCCGATTTCAAACCCTAAATTGGAAGCATTACAAATTTAATACCTGAAGACATAATCTCTCTGGTAAACAATGATTATCGTAAGACTTAAATTTCATCAGTGCATCTCTTTTAGTATAAAAAAAAAATAAAAAAAAATAAAAAAATACCCGACGGATAAACTGATCAGGATCTGATAATTTATCTGTTCCAAATCGGTTCTACCCACCAAGTATCTTAGGATAGGATAACGCACACCCGTATAATTGCGATCTTGGTACAGCCGGGACAACAAGGGATGGTCCAGATTTGGGACACGGTGTGGCACTATCTAAAAGGTGAAGAGGGGAATGATTTTAGCATTGGGATTGGTAGCGGGGTGGAGATGAGAATGATCAAAGGTATGGATTGATTGACCCATGATAGCTGTCCCGACTTTAGTATTTTCCTTGTACGCAGAGATAGTCTAGTTTTGTCTTTCCATTTTTTTATTTTCCATATTTTTCTAAAGTTAATCTGCAACTAAAGTGTTAGAAAGGAAGAACAATAATAATTGGACAAACTTGGATTCAATCTTTAACGAAGAAAAAAAAATTAATGAAGAAAGTTGTGTTATTTTAAACATCCGAAGGTGACTCTTCTAAGTTAAATTACTTCACGAATACTTAAAATTTAAATGGAAATATTTCCTAAACCGTTGGCAGCCCTAGAATCTTTAACTGAAAATACTTCATGAATACCCATAAGTTATTTGGTTATATGAATCGCAGCATTAGTTTAATGTTCAAAATGGATTGATAAATTGGATTATAACTTCATGGAATTTTTCTTTAACTTAATGAAAGCAGAGATAAAATAGAAAATATCTTCAGGGTAATTAATGGCTGAAATTTCAGAACTGTATACGGGTATAACTCATTTTAGTTTTATTAAGAAAAAAAAATATCATGAAAGCAGAGATAAAATAGAAAATATCTTCAGGGTAATTAATGGCTGAAACTTCAGATCTGTTTACGGGTATAACTCATTTTAGTTTTATTAATAATTGGTAATGATTATATGTGAATTCACTTGGAATTTATTAAGAAAAAGGAAAAAAAAATCTTATGAACTATTTAATCTTTCATTATTTAAATAATGCTGAACTAAGGGAAAGGATGTTAGAAAGACCAAATGAACAAATTTGGGCAATATTTGTCAACTATGAAATAGGCAAGGAAAATAGGCAAAAATGTATTTTGGGGAGGGGGGTCGCCTATTACAGCCTAATAACTGGGTGGTCATTTGATGCCCGTTGAAGGGTCGGGTCGCCTAATGCAGCCTAATAACTGGGTGGCCATTTGATGCCCGTTAAAGGGTCATAGATTGACAGCTCGTCCATAGATTAGCCATCAATGGCTAGTTAATTTAATTCAAGGTTTATATATTTTTATACTATAAACTGATTCTGACTCGCATGCACCTGTCTAATCTTCTAATCTCAAACAAATCTCTTCTGATTTCACATCAAACATTTTTTTCACAGTGTTCTCCTGAAAACATCGCATCAGCTCAAAGTTCGATCTCTTAAGTATATAATATTGAAGAAGATGATACTATTTGTAGAGATCATATGTATATAATATTGAAGAAAATGATACTATTTGTAGAGATCATATAATTCATGTAGTGGAGGATCTTATCTATGGTAAACAATAACAACATCAAAAACTTTGACTAAACATTCATGACGAATTCTTCCAAGAAATCGGTAACCTCATTACGCATGATCATCTTGTCTTGTTGAGTAATTTTGATGTGAGCAACAAAGAAGTGAACATGTATGTGGCTCTAATCGTGCAAAAATAACGGTGAAACTGGGCCAATAAGAAGGAAAAAAAATTAAGTTTTGAATTCAAAAATTCAATTTTTATTAACTTGTTGTTGTCTTTAAAATAATTTGTATTGCTAATCGTAGCAAAAACTAACTTTAAAGGAGTGACAAAGAACAACAAACAAAATTTCCAGTACTAAGGTTGTCTCCACGTCCTAAAGGTGTGTAACATATACAACCCTGATTTGTTTGATGGTTTTATTCTACCAAGTACATCATTATACCAAGCTCCATCAACAGTGTTGCCATTTTTTTTATGCAAAAAAGAAGTTGATTGCTAATTAGGAAGCAATACAGAGTTTTGATCCTCCAATACTGCGTTAGCAATAAAATTTGGAGGATATGAGTTCCATACTTTCGAAATGCCAAATCTTCTACTATGCCCAGCTATCCTATCTGTAGGATTATGACATAATCTATTAGTAAAATATCAAGACCATGATGTGTTATTGCTTAGTTTCTCTCGAATAACAAGTATGATTTGCTGGTTCTCCCATGCCGCCTTATATAAATCTTTGCAAACTGATTCAACCATCAATTTTACTTCGAGTTCAAAGTGGACATGTTGTAATTCCATCTCCTCAGCCCACTCTATTGCATGCAACATACCACCACACTCAGTCAGTTTTACTCCTACACCGTCTTCTGAATAGTAGCATTATCCATGTATATAGGTGCCTCTAAAATTACGTATAATTAGTCCAATGCCTGTAATATGTATACTGATTTTTTTTATAGGATGATCACAACATATAGACAAGTAAGACTTACATGGTGGTATCCAGCAAGGTGAATCATTGTGATTCACATGAATACAAGGATGTGTTCTCGGTTTCTGTATTATTATTTTGCCTGTAGTAGAGTTTAAGTGTTGTATGTTATTGATTACTTCAGTTGGATTAGCTAGGTTTCAACATCTTGGAAGACAAACTACATCTTCCTTTCCATATCTCTCATGATGCATTCGGCATCTTAACAATCCAATCTTCATTAATACTTATCATAATGTTGGTAAACCAATTATTTATCCAATCAACAAATGTAATATCAGGATTTTGCATGCTAAAGCTAGCACCCGTGACTATGAACCATACAACTTGTGAAAAAGAACAATCTAGAAGGATATGTTTTGTTGTTTCTATTTCGTTGTTGTAGATTTGTAGACTTCCCCATTGTTGCCCATGACTCTAGCTAATCTCTCATTGGAAGGAATTATATCAGTATTGCACTTCCAAAGGAAATGCTTAACTCTCAACAAAGTATTAATACCCCAAAGCTGATTCCACTATTTAGTTTTCTCTGCATCAAAAACGTGACTACTATTCTACTTGATGTCTATCAACTTCCGGTAAGCTAATTTAACTATAAACTGACCGTTTCTAGTCAAGTCCAAACCAATATGTCTGCATCTATGTTGAAAATATGTGTTTACAGAGTTCTGTCCACATCTTCTTGAAAAAAGATCCTCTGCACTATACTCACTTTCCAATAGTTTGTATCTCTGTCAACCAAGTCAGAAACTTTATTGTAACTTCTTGTTTCTTCTGTCAATCAAGTCACTTTCCAAGAGTTATACCATATTTCTTATGATAAGCAAACTAGTAACAATTCTGGCGGACCTACTAATCCCTCACCGTATTGAATTTCCATCTCCCAGGAATATATAAAGGTTTACGTCAATGAAAAGTTAAAATAATGGAAAAACAAGCCAATTATGGATCATCAAGTTTAGTTTATGACTAACAAAAATGAGTACATGGAAAACCTGTTAGAGCATTTATCGATTGAACCCACCAACCACTGGTATGTCAAGTTTGTTTGTCAAATTTTGTTCCAAAACTCGGAGTCGCCTGATTTGATTACTAGAGTCAACTTTTTTAGGTTAGACTGGGAACATATAAATGTTGAGACTTGCTCTTGTTTCTCATGAAGAACCTGAAGATGTATCGACCATAACGAGGAAATCATCCTTCAATTCGAGGTTAGTAACCACAGACTTGACTTGTTCCATTTTTATCATTTGTTGTTTCGGGTCAGAATTTATTGAAAGCATAACATACGAAGTAAATTTTGTTTGTAATGACTTTAGTATTGGTTTATTTATCATTATACTACTGTTGAAGTATCAAGTAATACATACACACAATTTTCCATGGGATAGTTTGGGTGGTTACATGAAACCTCTATTTATGATGATGATCAAGTCTAGGTTGCTTGGAAACAAATCTACCTTATCTAGGAAAGAAAGCACCAAGTAACTTGACCAAAATAGGCCTTTAGTCGCATATTCACGGTTCTAGTTCACCAAATCAACCTTAACCACATATATAAGTGTTGCTAGAATAAATTACTCATAACTTCTTCGTTACAACTCGGAATTCAATGATTCATGGCTCGTAGGATTCGCATTTTCATTCATTACAATATAAGGAATGTTATAGCACTACTCGGTAGAACTCTCAAGCGTTTCTATCTCAAGCTTGTTTGTCAATGTTAGTGATAAAAACTATAAGTCTTGATTTATAGTCTACTTATAGTAATGTCTCGGACTAGGATAGATTGTGTAGTTGAGCATTAGACTTCATGGCATTCATCAATTGAAGACGAAGAACTACTAAGGAGAGCTTATGGAACTTCATCAACAAAAGGTATGTGGAGACTAAAACTCATCTATCACTTGGAAAGTCTATTTATACTCTATCTCTTATATTGATACAAAAGTCGTATTACTATATAGTTGTCGATTATACACATTTGAGATTTCTAGCTAAGTTTAACTTGCTTACATATTTCTCAGAATATGTGTTGGTAAGCTCTCGCTTCAACCAAGATCATCTTATATTCTTGACGAAAGTCAAAATATGATCATGTGAAAATCGTCGAGTAACATCTTACATGGTTTGTGTGATACAATCATTTGGTGTAGACTTGGAATGTTTCGTTATGATTATTTCAATAAATTAAAAATTGCTTTGATGCTAATAATGTGTGAAAACGGCTATTGTCACCCTCTAAGGAAGTTTCAATGATTGAAATAAGAGTTTAGAATACTTAACCATCATTGGATTATAAATATAATGTGCATTATTGCATGTATATGATCCATGACCGGAACTAAAGTATGCATACCCGTATGCGTACTTGTAGTTGTGAAATTCCGTGTACCAAGTACACATACTTGCGTAAGGTATAGGTCCGGGATTTTTTTTTCCGGGTTTTGGAAGTGTACTAAGTATGCGTACCTGTTTGCGTACTAGCGAACCCAAACTCAGACCGGCTACTTAAGTATGCGTACCCTTTTGTATACTTGAGTGGTTAAAGTTCTAAAATTGGTTGACTCATGAACTAATACATTTATATATTAAGGAATGCATTCTTTGCAAACCGTGGCTATAATGTTCATGAATTGGTTCGAGTGAATCAAACCGATTTTTCTTCAATTGTGTTCTTGAACAACTCTTTAACTAGTTTCATTTGAACTAGTTATGGTTAAGATGAATAAGTTTGATATGAGAGTGTTCATATAGCTAACCTCGGTTAACTACAGTTGAGCCAACATGGTGTACATGTTTAGGTACGATTAGTAAACCTAATTGAGGGTACATTTCATTTGTGTATAACAATCTAAGTTCAATCTAATGGTTGAAAGATATTAGCTTGAACCTAATAAGGTTTTCATCTAACGATGAATATTGAATGCTTTGTTACCAAGGTAACTTAGATTTCAAACCCTGATTTGAAAACTATATAAAGGAGAACTCTAGCAACTGGGAAACTGATCCCCACACCTCCTGTGTAATACTAGTTGTATAATCTAGAGTCGAATCTCCTTTAACCTTAGGTTTTTCACGAAACCCTGTAGGTTAACGACTTAAAGACTTCATTGGGATTGTGAAGCCAGACCCAACTATCTTCTCTGTAGTTGTGTGATCTGATCTTGATGTTTTTATCGTATTTGAGTACTATCTTCTCTAAGATTGGCTCGATATTTAATCTCCGATAAGCAAGATAAAAATTAGTCATAAACATCTTCATCTCATCGTTTGTGATTCCACAATATGTTGTTTCTCTACCATAAGATTAAGATTATTGTGAGGTGATTGATATTTATAGGATGTTGTTCGGGAATATAAGTCTGGTATATCAATTGGTTCTTGTTCACCTTGATTTATCAAAAGACGGAACAAAACTAGTAGGTATTCTGTGGGAGACAAATTTTTCTATTCCTATAGAATTTTCTGTGTGAGACATATTTGTTTATCAAGTCTTCGACTTTGGGTCATAGTAACTCTTGGTTGTGGGTGAGATCAGCTAAGGGAATCAAGTGCGTAGTATCTTGCTAGGATCAGAGACATAAGGAGCGAAACTATACCTTGAATCAGTGTGACATTGATTAGGGTTCAACTACAGTCCAATTCGAATTTCATTGGTAGTAGACTAGTGTCTGTAGCGGCTTGATACAATATGGTGTTCAAATATGGACTAGGTCCCGGGGTTTTTCTGCATTTGCGGTTTCCTCTTAATAAAATTCTGGAGTCTGTGTTATTTGTTTTCACCATTATATTTTATTATATAATTGAAATATCACAGGTTTTGCATTGAATCTATCAATTAGAAAATCCAACCTTTGGTTGTTACTTGAAATTGATTGATCCTTGAACACTAGTCTTTGGTACCGTTCAAGTTATTTCTATTATATTCAACCGGGCTCGCAAATACCTATTTGCTGATTGAATTGAGAGATAGAGATAAAAAAAACTCTTTGATATACTTTTCTATAGATTGAGTCTAACTGTCTAGTTGATTCTCTTGAAAGTATATTGAAGTTTGTCTATTCAGATTTCCAAACGAAATATTGGGTGTGATTGTTAGACCCACACTTTTTCAAGGACCTTTCTAGGGAAAAAGTTCATTCTCACGAAAGTTTTGGGCTCAAATATCCTCGAGTGTATACATAAATATATATTTATAGTCATATGAATTGTTCCATAGAGTGAGCACTTGTTTCGATAAATAGAGAGGTAGAGTAAACAAAAGAATCAAGTGTTTGTTATAAAATTTAATGAAGTTCTCCAAGATGTCGTCGTGTAGTCCTCAATCCTCATTCTTCAAGGATAGTTTTGATTCCATTTTCACTACTTAAACCTAATTTAGTCCGGAGGTGATTTTAGTGACTAGATCAAGAATACTTTTGGCATCTAAATTTGATAACTGACTTGGCATTTCAACGCCGGTGGGTTAAACCAAGCAATGCTCTAATAAAGTAGCTAATATATAACACATAAAAAGGCTACTCCAAAAGTTAGTGTTCTTCCTTAAAACAATAAGAAGAATATTCTTATAAGGAGTTAACTTACAAAAAAAATAAAAAAAATAAAACAATTTACTTCAGGATGATCTTCAGTAATATAACAATTTGTACCAATTTACATCATTGGTTTTAATGCCTTTGAGTTTGTCTTCAAAAGCATCCACGAACTCTGTTGGGAAAATATCTCTATTTAGGATACTATTGACATGATATTTCTTGAGAACAAGGTCAGAAGAAACGTTTCTCAACTCAGTTCTTAACATTCATTGAACTTTCAAGGCTTCAACAAGTTGAATCTTAACTTCCTCATATTGTTTTAGAAAATCATAAACAACATTAGAAAAAAATCATCTCTTCTTGCTCTACATCTTGATAATCGTAAGCAAAATAACAATTTACTTCAGGATGATCTTCGATATTAGGATTTTCAACTCCATCTTCAACCAAAGTTCTTTTATTAGTTAGCTAAAAATCCTGGATTATTAAATGCCTCTCAAGAACAATCCAAATAAATTAATAAAATTTCGAGTTTTAGATATCGATCTTGAAGAATCACAAAGTCTGAGATGAAGGGAACTTTGTGAATTCTCACTATCTCGTTTTATGCTTGTAGACCATATCAATTATATGAAATTATTATTACGAAGAAAGAGTAAATTATATGTGTTTCGATAATTACCAAATCCAAAACTCATTAACAGATATTAATTAAGACCACATTACTGAAATAACCAATCTTGATTTTACAAGTTAAGTTTGTAAAGCAAACAACTTGACGATCTCACAAAGCTTTATTTTTCAAAGATAACTTACTTGTTTGTCCCAGACAATCAAGTCAAATAGATAATCACACCAAGATCAGAAACACAACAGAATTTGAAGTGTTCAAAGTCTTCAATCTTCTTAATCTTTAAAAGTAACAACATGTTCTTGATTCCACTAATGATTTGTCTCACGGAATGGAGTCTGTTGTTGTTAGCAAACTAATATTTCTACCGATAGATTCTGCATCAGTACTATTACCCAATGTTTAATAAAAAGAATGTCTATTAAAGATAATTTTGTGTTAGTTCAGTAACAAGTAATAAACACTAAAGACTAAATAATAATCTTAGTTTCCCACCGATGTACAAGCTTCTCGATCCCAAAAAAGTCTTTAAACTAGTTAATCATATTATTTTTTTATAATTAAATTACACTACTTGCTCCTGACATTAAATTTACATTTATCTCAAGTTTTTTTTGAAATGAGTTTGTTTGAACACAAAGCTCCGCCATTTATAGTGGACCCAGGCTTTGATTGGGAACCAAGAATCCTAATTTCGAAATTCGAAATTCTCATAGGTATATTTAAATAATATCATTTATGAAATTAAGAATGTTCGTGCTATTCTTAAGATTATATAAACACACAATGATGTAATCAAATCTTAGAATATATTCCGAATTTTTTTATATATGAGATATCCCACCAGTATGAAAACTAATATTAGCTGGGTGCAAGTAAATAAACTTTGCGAAAATAGTTAACTAGTGATGTGTAATCTTTGAAGATAAATATCGATTCCATATGTACCTAGGATGCCAACTATAGCTTTATTCAAAAAGGTGTTGGGGCCCAGCTTGTTGCTAGGCTACCAACTATAACTTTGTACGATTCTATTCAATAATAAATTATTTAAAAAAAATGTACCTTGAGTATCAAAGAAATATATATGAAAAAAATAATATATCAGAGTTAAATACGTGTTCAATATTCATGACATGTTAATCTTCATATTCAAACTTATGTAAAACTCGATATTCATTAATCATAGAGAAACAAAAAACTCAAAAAGGTTCAGACAAGTCATGATACAATCAAGATCGGTTTCGGGATTGGTCCTAATCGTTGATCCGTCACGAATCCTTATTCAGAACTCGAAACTTAATTCAAGTTCAACTGACTTTAATACATTTCAAAGAATTCAATTTCTAACATGATATTTAAAATACATATTATAGCCTAAGGTTCATTACCACTTAGGCATATTTACTGACCGTTCTTAAATTCATTTTTATTCTTTGCATATATGCAATGGGAGTTGTAAACCTATAGAGATAATTAAAAAAAAAACTATGTAAGCTTTCGAGGATAGTGACCTTCAAATACCTATAAAAATACCCTTCACGGCTGCCAATGGAAAGTAAGATATATTATTCTTTCCATCTTCCCCGATAAATATGATAATAACATGGAAGGCATTTGCAAAAATAAATCATGCATTTGTTAACTTTTTCCATAACTCTCTTTTAGTTGCTTATCCTTGAACTTCATTTAACATATTTCGATGAAAGTCTTTCACATAACATCTCGGTTGATTTTCTATTTCACTCGCCAACTGTTTACGGATAGTGTTCATAGATATTGTTAGGATATCTGAATAATTATGCCAGAGGCAATGGAACTTGAACCGTTAGATATAAGACATTGTGTAATTTTGTGCAGGTTAGAAGTCTATTGATCCTTACCCATTTGTTCCCTAGCTAGTCAATCCGTTTTCATTTTCATTTATTTTGCTAAACAAATAGTATATTGGTCCATTAGGGATAAAATCGCAAATAAATTAACATGTTTAATTCATGAAAATCAGGGAGCACCCATACCTCAAGGATGTGATAATCTGGTAATCTTATTTCTTCCACCATACAAACCGCTCCTAAAAATACTATTATATGTTTAACATATACATCTTTTATGATTGAAGGTAATTTCAAATATGTTTCTGCATAACCTAAACTGAAAAATATTACGCAATGATTTTAATTTTATTTTGCAAATGAACATTCTTTTTTTGCATATAGATTCTCTTTTATAATATTAAAGTTTCCTTATAGCATATGATATATTTTGCTAGCATTTTATATGTATTGATATATCTCTCTTACAAAAACAAATGTCTTTTGCCCAATCTAACGGTTGTAAATAGGCCTTTGCAAGGCATCAACGGTTCCCATTCCTCTCAAAACTCAAGAAAATGCGGGAGATAAATCGCGGCTGAAAATCTTTCCCTCTTTCACGCCCTAATCCAACGACCCTGATTTCACTTTTGCAGATGTAGGGGGCTTTTCTTCAACTTATTCGCCTTCAGTTTCATACGTTACGAACAATAAAGATCCTCATTGCCAGCATCATAATATCATTTGATTCCATCTGTGAAAAAAAGGGTTCTCATTAATTCTCCATCAACAGTTTATACGTTACGAAAGATTCCCGGTAACAGTTCACTAATTTCCGATAATCAATCCTTCCACTACATAAGCCCCAAAAGCTGTTAGCTTGCCAAGGTTCTCAGTTCGTTCTAATCGATACTACGTCAAAATTACTGTTGATTATGGACATGAAAGTTTGATTTTTTTACGTTTGTTTCTGAAATGTTTCTTTGATTTAGTTGTTCAGCTCGATTGGCTTTTCTATAATTTTGATGCAATATTTGCAGATTTCTGATGGTATAGGATATATTGAGAAAAGAGGCAGGGTAAGATTTAAACCATCTCCGGTGGTAAATGTCAATACAATTTCATTTGATTTGTTTTGGGATGTTTTAGGTCAGGGTAAGATTTAAGCCATCCACCAAAACTATGCGTAAAATATGGGTGGCAAATTCATTTGGTTTAATCGCGGAGGTTCTCAAGATTAGCAGTTTTATTTTGTAATTTTACATTACATTCTTTCTGAATTTAATCATATACATATTGCAATGGTTCGGTGCAGGTAATATTATTCCAGTTTTTGGAGGAGGATTGATTCTGGATTAATTCTAATTCTTGGCGTTACGATCATGTCTCACAAGTAGAGGAATGTGTACCTGTGATGAAACATTATTACTCAAAAATGCAAATGTCATAGGTAACCAAACTCAGCCATGTATCTATTTCCATTGGCTATGTCCTGTATCAGTGAAAATAAAACTAGAAATCCTAATCCCATGTATGCAACTATGTTTTATACGGTTAATCCCATTTACTAATTTGCGCACTATTCTTTCTACTACTTTTCTGTCTAATTTCTTGGTTTCTTCTAATTAGAATATATACCTTTCTCAAGACTACT
The DNA here is from genome assembly GCA_023529315.1 of Papaver bracteatum. Taxonomy (NCBI): domain Eukaryota; kingdom Viridiplantae; phylum Streptophyta; class Magnoliopsida; order Ranunculales; family Papaveraceae; genus Papaver; species Papaver bracteatum. The sequence goes on from JAJJWX010002278.1 coordinate 1,413,953, forward strand.
CAACGAATTCTATCTTAATTGGAATATGTACCTTTCTTATTTGTTGATATTCTTAAATTTTTATTTGATTTTCGATTCGATTCCCTTGATTTTGGGATATATTGTTGCAGATTTTTATTGGTTGGAGGCCATATTTAGAATACAGCTAACATCATTCTCAGGTAAACCAATTAAACTAACTCTTATGTTGCTGTGTTTTTCATTTCTAGATTGCCAGTGATTATTAGCAAATACTATTTTGAAAGATAATCTTGCTGTTTTTTCGTTGTGAGTCGCTTTGTTGATGCCTAACTTGGTTGTTTATGCATGTCAATTGTTCGAATCATATCAACAGTCTTACGTGTGACCTGTACCGTTGAGAAATTAGTATCAACTACGAGTAGTTGTTTATGCAAATCAATTTTTTTTTTGTATCATTTGTAATTGTTCTTTTAACTGTTATATCAAGTGTGCCTCATTTGGTTTAGAATCAGGTAAGTGAATTAGTTGTGTCATATTATTTTTAGTCACACCGAAAGTAGTAGAAGAGGAAAGTTATTTTGGTTAACTTTGTTAGCAAATGTACCTGTCCAATGCGCTACGTAGTTTAATCAATTCATAAAGTCAATATATATATACATTGTGGTTTAGAATGTGTTACTGTTTGTATTTTAAAACTGTTTTATCAACCTGCTCTAACTTATTTCTGTACTTGATGGGTGCAGATTTGGCAGCGTTTGGAGTACTGGCGCTGGTGGCTCTAAGTGCGACAAACTCGGCAGGTTGATAAATCTTCTCATTTTTTTAAGGCTAAAAAAATCAAGTTTGAGGTTTTAGATTGTTTTGAATTTTTCTTGGTTCCTGACTCAACTTCAGAATACCTTTTAAGAGGAATGGATGTGAGTACAGTGGTTTGGGGTGATGGAGATGGATGATATCTGTACTAACTCGATACTCGGAATTAAGCGTTAAAGGACTAAGTAAGTTACGTCTACATAGTACTTCACGCATATTTCTTCACACTGCACTTTTGAATTTTTGATTGTGTCTCAAATTCTTTCCAATTATAGTTCAAAAATGGTTCATAGGACCTCCATATTTTTTAGCTTTAATAGTTTCCAAATTTAATACATCCGCTAGGTGCTTCCTCACAGGACATCATTTAGTCATTGCATAAGACATTTACTTTAAGTATCACATTCAGAGGTGTTTGCGTAAAAGTGACTGCTTAGACACGTTTACTTTAAGCCCCAATCGATGACACAACTATAGCGTGCTAACTCAAGTGGGAAAGTTGTTTATTTGATTCATGATAGGTTCACTCATGCCTAGCTAATTTACACTCCCTAGGCGCCAACAGGTTCATTTCTTAGTTAGAACTTCTTTGAGAACTACCTTGGATACTTTGAAGTCCAGAAGTTTAATTTCCACCGCCACTTTTTAAACATTTTAAGAAAATGAATTGTTTCGGTCGATTTCGAGTTCAGGAACCCTTGATTCTTAAGTGTTTATTAGTGGAATGGATTTCCACGTAATTAGTGAGCTCTGCAGGATCCCGCATAATCAACCAGCAGGGACTACCAGCTATGCTCAAACATCGTAAAACTATAATGTAGTCTTTTTGTATCTCTTATGGTCGCAGAACTTGATTGTATGACATCCCTGCTATGAGTGATAGCGATACTGTTAACGTCGATTTCTTTACCACTTGAGATCACTTTGTTTGCTCAAGAGAGGCAACATTAATGGTATCGCCAGTAATTATTACAGATATGTTGTATTAGATGAGGTATTATGGGGAAACAACAACCAGTGGGCAGTGCATTCTCCCGCATCTATCATCAGCTAGCATGGGAAATTGAAAAGAAACAAACCACTATCAGGTATACTCTTAATATTTTTACTGTCTGAAACATTTGAAAAATTATACTGCAGTGTTATTGTATATTTGTACGTCCCTATGGTCACAAAATTTGATTGCCTAAAATGAGGCGTCGATTAACAAAACCATAACATTGATAGAAATTTTTGACAATGTTGGCGAGAGTTCACCCTTGCAACCGGTCTTTAATATGTAGTAGTTGGTTTCAGATGTCAATATTATAAAAAGGTAGAGATGATAGTAAAATGCTAGGCGACATTCCGTAATTTTAAGCCTTGCATTTCAATGATCCTCGCCATTTCACGTTTAGCCTTTGTGCTGGCTCTGCAATATTAATAAACTGTAAAACCCACTGGACAAAGAAGTTGAAGCAGAGGTTAGTGTTACACAACCTAACATAGATCATATAGGTGATTTGGATTATCCCATGATAACATTAATTTAATAGTATCAGGTGTTCTGATCACCATATTGGTAAAGATAATTAGACATTGTCTTCAACAAATTAAACATGATACGTTGCAAATAAATAATTGTTTCAAAGTTGTTCCTGTTGGAATGGATGGAGTTTCCAAGAGAACTCTTGCCCGGTATCCGTATAACCATTAGTACCCCAAACTGTAACTTACTTGAAATCTAATTTTGGTACTGGGGTTTGGGTGTTTGTACCCCAGACTGTAACTTACCTTGAAATCACTATTATGAGAAAAAACTTATTGCTATGAGGTTTTCGTATGTGGTAACCAAAACCAATAAAATTCTTTTTAATTAGTTTTTGCTGCAAGGATTATTATCCCTTTAAAGCTGCACTAAGTGTTTCAATAATGTGGGACCAACCATAATTGGTCAGATTTCAATCTGATCATATATATTCAAGTTGCCTTTCATATATTTCTTCCTTCAAATTCTTTTAATCTCCACTTTTTGATGGAGATCAAAGTCTTGAACACTAAAAATGATAGTACAGTGATATATGAATGTATGTAACTAAGACTTTACTATTAGTTAAGCACTCCAATTTTACAAATAATGATTGCATCAGGAGTTTTTGTTTCGTTTTTAACGTGAAAATTATACCGTGCAGCACTTATTCCTTTCCCTATGCTTGCAGGTCTTCTTTAGGGCAAGGAAGTTGAAATTTCCGGTGAAGCAGACGAAATCCAGGTTGGCTAGAATCCCATTTTGACAGTTTTGAGGATGTGGTGACTATATTTTTTTTTGCGCAGTATGATACCCTGAACCATCACCTTAGTATTCTTACCATGAAGGCATGAAGTAACTGCATTTGTCATCATGTTACCAAGAGACCGTGCCAGTTGTAAGTGGCTCAGTACTCCTATTTAGTAGTACTGAGATTGTGTGCGTCTTTTTGGCTTTGATGATTTCCTGGGTACTACAAACTGGAAGTATGTTTTGGATCCTCACTTATGCTATTATAGTCTGTAATTTTCAGGGAGAAGTTACAGTTTCATATGGAAGAGTGATGTTTGTACAAACAACGTCATATCAATTCATCGTCAACCCTTAAAGCACCTTCATTTATTTCCATTCACATGGTGATAAAGTCACATGTTGCCCCAAGACCCAGACTGCCAGCATTTCGTTCTTAACGTAATAATACATGTACATGAGACACTCTGGAAGTTCACCGAAAACCTATAACGCTGCTGTCACGTTTCTCCTCTAACATAACACAAGTGACTGAGTAGTATTTTTTTTCTTGGGATAATCGAAGTTTTTTGGGAAAAGTGGCTGGTCTTAAAGATTTGATTGATGAGTTGAATGATTTTAGACTTATATATATGTCACAAAGTAGAACACATTCTCATTGTCGATAATTGCACTTTCTGTCCCATTACAAGGAATGGGCATTCTTAATTGTAATTTTGTTATTAATACATAAATTTGAATGTGTAAATTTTGCTATGAGTATTAATATGATCCCATTGTAGCTAGAGTCAAATAAACTAAAAATAAGTTTAATATCTTGAATCGGTCTTACCAACCAAACAAAACTTTGAATGTCACTTGCAGTAACAATCCAAAGCCCGGGCCGTTACGTCACGGGTCATACACTAGTAAGTAATAAGAAAAAACATTTTAAAAGATGACAAAACTCGATAATGCATTCTTATTATTTTTATTAGTGTATTAACTATAAATCTGCATTAATACTCTAAGTTAAGTATCAAATATGTTTTAACTATATTTTTCAAGTCAAGATAATTAGGTTTAGAGTTATCTTGTTTTCATGTAAAAGGGGACAACTCTATTGTAGTTACAAATTCATTAAATTATTCAATTAAAACATGAATTAATCTTGGTTATCTTTCTTTTCTGCCCTATATTTAATATTCATAATTTTGTTCTTCATCAATTGGCATTAAGAGCATGTCTTTGATCTTTTTGTTCTTTTCAATCTAGTTTTCTTAATCCTTTCGTCTCTTCTAATTATTGAGATCTCTGCATTTTTCGTCTATTATCTGTCGGTTGTTTCTTAATTTAAAAAATAAAAGTAAAAGAAAAGAGGAAAAATCATTGTCTTTTAGCTGTTCATTTTAATATTTTTACATTCACTCTATATCTTTATCATTCACTATGCCCCTTAAATCGCGTTATAAATTTATCCATAATTTCACACCTCGTCTATCGTTAATGTATACTTTCATAACTTGACTATTCTTTCCAAATACCAAGGCCCAACCCATTAAGTTTTCATCTTTGCATTTTAGCTTCTACTCTAATTGTTACCTGGGTCAAACCTATAAAGTTCATATATTTTTAGTTTCTAGTTCCGACCAATACATCACCTAGTCACCCCCATTTATATTCATTACCAGAATAACCGTATCAGCCGGTATTTTGTTATAATCGGTAAGGAAATAAAAAAATCCTTTAATGAAGGAAATATAAAAGATAATATTGACGAAGCTTCACATTTACTTGCAATATATGACTCAACTTCAACTTGAAATAATGTAATTCTTCGTACTTGTATTCACTTATCATGGAATGCTCATTTTCTTTTTTTGGATACGATAGTTGGTGATTGACAAAGCAGATCGTCGATAGGCTAATCTAAAGACAAGCATGATCTTCTAAAAGATAAAATTATTGATCAATTTATTTTGAGCTTCCATATCAGCAATGAGCATATACAATTCCAAATACGACTAGCACTTACATGATTTTCCCAATTCGTCAAAAGATAGATATACTTCGTTAAAGACCTATAAGATCTGTTACAAGCGGATCCAATTTTCAGCGGGGTTGTTGGTGTCAAATATTAATTCTTCACTTACTAAGAATAACGGTTGGCCTATTCAGATGGAGAAATATAATCAAAGTACTTCATCGGGAAAACGTTTCAATGTCGCCTAAACTAGAATGACCCCTTGGTCCATGTTATTACTTTGAATTTGAATGGTGCTCGTGGACTCATTCATAATGATACTCCTCAACCTTATGATGATGAAGCAGTCCTAAATAGTCATGTCGTTCATAATCAATAACAAATTATTCACCAAGATAGTGATGAAGAGGTTTAACCAAAATCAACACCTGAAACAACTAAGATACTATTGTTTTTTGCGAGTCGCCTAATACCCAACTTGAAACGTTTTGTTTTCGTGTTGTTGAAGATTAAATACTATTGTCAGAAGCACTCTATGAGAAAAATTATGAAGATTATTCCCTACGACATCCACATCAGTTTTTGTGTCTAACAATATATGATCATATGATGTATTAATCTATGGTCATAAATGTATTCAAAGTATATTATTCTTTGAGTGGGTCATCTGCAATATCTGGTGACCTCGAAATTGATTTATTTTCAAGATGGCGGGCCCGAGGTAGCACGTGTTCTGCGGAATTTTGTTTTTTTTCGGACGAGTTTTTTTCAAGATGGAAAACCTGATGTAGAACACTTATTAATTTTAGGATTTACTTTTATTATTAGTTTTACGTATGTGGTATAGGTAGCCTAGTTGGGGCAATAAAAACTAAGTAGAGTACATTACTACCCCCGCCCAATTATAAATCATTTTATTTTCTTCTCCTTTTTGTTACTTCTAGTGACCACCCCTTTCTCCCTCTCCGTCATTTTCCATTGTTTCCATACGAAAAAAAAACTCTTATTTCGTTTGTAATAGTCGATTCGAAAATTTTCATTATCGATTAATTCTTTAAGAAATGAAGCATTTCAAACAAACTAATAGAACATGTGGTGATGACCCTCAAATTGAAAATGATGTGCAACAATACATACGTAAAAAGAAATCAGTTAGTGAATAAGAAAGTGAAGAAACCGAATATATGGCGACAATAAGTTAATAAGTGATGACATAAACTTAATGTAGCACTTTATTTTGTTGTTTGAATGTCAAATTAGATCAGGAAAATTAAAAATGTGAAATTGCATCCATATGGATATCATGGTATCTCAAACTACCATGATGACTTTTCATGTTTATTTTTGGTCGTCTCTATTATAGGATGAGTAGTGTAACGACTTTTCAAAGGGTTTTCTGAAAGAAATATTGACAGAGTCATCACAGTCTTCATCCCTAAACCATGATGACTTGTAATGTAATATGAACATTCATTATGGAAAGCTAAACCATAATGACTAATAATTGACGGAAATAATTTGTTCACATGTTCCAATTTTGTTATTAGTCGTCATGGTTCATAAAAAATAACTTGACGACTAATAGACAATCGTTATTGCATTTCATTTTCTACTGTGACAACTAAAACTGCTAAAAACCAATGTTTCATGTGTTAAATTTAGGTTTTTGTGGTCATGGTCTTGAAAATATACCATGACTACCATCTCCATTAAATAGATAGTCACTTTTTTTACATGCTCAAGGATGACGACTAACAACTACCAATAACAAGTTTCCCATGTCCAAATTTGCTTTTAGTCATCATGGTTTAGAAAATATAACATGACGATAAACAATCAACATCTTTTGCATTCTCGACCATGACAACTAAAAATTGATCCCAATTTGCTTTTAGCGAGCATGGTGTTAATCAAAACCATGATGAAATTTGATATCACAATTCAAAGTCCTCATTTTGTTTTAATGCCAGGCTACCGACGCCGACTAGTTGTTGTCAATATGATATTTCTCAGTCAGGTATGACGATTTTTCATGGATTGAATTTTGAAAATTTGAATTCCTTCTCTTATTTAAATAATTAAACCAACAAAACTCTGTGCAATTCCATTTTTAAAAATGTTTGACCAGAGTAATTCACCACTTCACAAAATTCGCAAAAATCAATTTTATTTTTAAAAAATAAAAAATATCTCCAACAAAATTATTTAGTTAAATCCAGCAAAGTTCATAAATTAAATCTAACAAGAATAATAATGCATCTTAACTAATTCAATCTAACTATATTTAGAACGCGCAATTGGGGGATATAGCTACAGGACAAAATAGGTGTCCCAATAGCAATTCTGGGTGACCCCCTATGTGATTATTTTTTTAATTCCTAATCTATCCCCCACTAATTAGGATTAGTGATAATTATAATTAGTAAAATGTTAAGTATTTGGGGGATAAATTAGTGTGTGTTTTAGTTTTATTTTTATTTGTGTGGGTTAGTTGAGAGTAGAAGGAGGGAAAAAAAATTGAGTGAATTTTTTTTTTTTGAAAATGGAAGATGATTGTGATGAGTGACTTGCAGCTGCAGAATCTTTAGCTCAACTACAACAACAATCATATCATCAATCTTCGGTTAATGATAACAACTCACAATTGGAGATATATGATGAACCAACACCCTTGGATCATGATTTTCGTGAGCATGAAGTGTTTTTTGAAGAACCAACCCAAGAAAGTAAATATGTCCAGCATACAGGCAACCCCAACACACATGTAATGCTTCAAAGAGGTCGAAAATTTGATTATTTTTTTCAAACCGCCATTTTTTATCTGAAAAACCTAAGTGCCGGCACACTCGTGGTATGAATACTACGCCGAAACTAGTGGTACCAGCGTGGTATTCATACTCCTTTCCATGCCGGTTCAGTATATCCCCCATTTTTAAAACAGTGCCAGCGTGGTATTCATACCAAATATCCATGCCGGTATACATTTACACTTTTTACCTACCACTGAATATTCCATGGAATATCCATACCGGCATGGTTTACTCCAAACTTACTATGCCGGTACCTCAAGTAAAACATACAGGATTTTTTGTTTTTCGATTTTAAGTACCGGCTTTCTATTTTATTTTTCGTGAATGCCGGCACGTAGTTTGAAATTTTTCGTGAATGCCGGTAATCTGTACCGGAAGGGAACCTTACATATATACCATGCCGGTTTTACATGAAAAGAATACATGAGTTAATGATATTTTGAACCTCAGTACCGGCGTATAATTTAAATTATCGTGCATGCCGGCACTAGGTACCGACGAGGATTTTACCTTTTCTACAATGCCGGCATCCTTTATCCCGGCATTGCTGTTCAAAAACATACATTTCCAGAACATTATTATGTGGAACTAATTCAATTTTCTTTTCATTCATGCCTTAGGTTGTGACATACATCGCTCCAAATTCCAAACCTCTCTTTCGGGATACGTCCGAATACTATAAAATGCCTCGGGTATGTTACCAAACAATACTTTCACCTAGTTTTTACAATTTTATGTTGGGATTGCTTGTAACTAACCTTATAATCTTCCCTTTTTGTCCTTATATAGGGAATAAAATCTCCAACTGGAGCAATTTCTTGGGCAAAAGATACGGCTCTTAAGAACATGTGTGTCTTAGTGAGGAATAGCCAAGGTTCAGATGTTCGTTTTGAGATGGTTTGTGAACGACACGGAAAATACAAGGAGAATAACCATAAGAGAAAGTGTTATGTATATGAAAAGAAGACTAATAGGGTATACAAGACTAAAACGAGGAAGGATGAGTGCCCCTTTAAGCTTGTATTCCATCTAAGAGACAAAGGAAAAGAAGAAGAAGAATGGGATTGTACGGTTTGTTTTGGGCGTCATAACCATCGGGATCCGAAAGATTTTGTTGGTCACTCCCTAGTTGCGAAGCTAAAACCTCATAAATTTGAGGATGTAAATATAATGACCAAAGCATGTATCAAACCAAGAGTGATTCTCAGAGGCTTCAAGGAAAAGGATGAGACAAACGTTTCTTCCCTAAGTACAATTTATAGTGCACAAACAACCATTAGGAGGTTGGAATGGGAAGGGAGGACCGTTATGCAAGATTTTGAGAAGATAGTTTGGGATCACAACTACACGCGAATCATTAAAAGAGGTCCGGACGAGAAGCCCCTTCAAATATTCATTTCGCATCCTTTGCTTTCACAATTGGCTCATACGTGTTGTGATGTTCTTATGATGGACTGCACCTACAAAACAAATAAATACAACATGTCGTTGTTCAACATCGTGGGGCAAACATCGAACAAGGTAACATTCACATTGGCTTGGTATTTAATGGAAAACGAGAGGGATTACAATTATCATTGGGCATTGCGACAATTGAAATTATTGTTCCCGTAAAATCGATTTCCGAGGGTCATCATAACCGATCAATTTGACGCATTAATGAATGCCATATCCGACGTATATCCGGATGCACAAAATTTCCTATGTACATATCATATAGGTGAAAACGTGAAAAAACATTGTCATGCTTTGTTTGAACCCTCTAAGGTGGATATTAAGAAGATAATGGTTGCGCAACTAGAGGAAGATGTTCGCAAAGCGAAACTATCGCCCGAAGAAGAAGAAAATGAAAGAGGAAAGATTAAAGAGCGAGTCGACAAAGAACACGGTGAAAATCACAAAAGGTGGTTGGAATTTCTAAAGGATTGGGAGAAAGTTTATTGGTCTCTTACCGTGGACATGTATGAAAATAGATTGAATATGTTTATTGCCAAATATAACGAAGTGTATCCAAGTGCCGTCTCATATTGTCGGGATAATTGGTTGGATAAGTTCAAGGAAAAATTTGTGCGTGCGTGGACAAATCGTTATAGACATTACGGGAATGAAGCAACTTGTAGTACCAGAATATCGCCACAATGATATTCTCGTAATAAGAACAACGCTTTCACGAGAAGGTAAAATATTCCTATAAATATAAATGACATTGTTCACGAGAGTATCGTAAGGATTCTTCAGCAACATTTGACGAGCGTCACAAGTGAGCTTCATAATAACTGACGATTGAAGATACATGTTATGAGAGTGTTGTTTCACGAGGATTACAAAAATTGGCGAAGACTAGTATTGCAAATACCACGATGAGATCGCAGAATATATCCGAAAGAAGGGGAAAACTTAGCTGTCACCCACTATGTAATTTCCTATATAAAGGGATCAAGTAAGTCCAGATGAGGATGATGTATTTTTTAGAGTTGAGAAAATCTTGAGGAGAGAGAAACTCCAGAAAAGAAAGTTGTAATTCTGAGTTTGAATATTTTCTGTAAACATTTATGAGATCTAAATAATAAAAAGTTTCGTTTAATTCTTCAATCTTCAACTAGTTTCACTTAGATTTCTATAAGATCTTAATAGGGGTGTAGTGTGGGAAATCCTACTACTACATTTTGGCTCCGACTAAGGGGATTGAAGAGATTCAAAATCTCTAATTACAATTTGAAGATTTGGAGAAATTGAAGAAATGGCTGGAAGAAGGAGAAGAAATACATCAGAACCACTAACGACAGTAAGAAGAAGTAAAAGACTTGCAGGTGAAGAAACAAGTGTATTAGGAGAATCTTCAAGGGTGAGAAGTAGGAGGAATAGAACAAGGAATGAAAGGGAAAATCCAGTTCAACAACCAAACCAATCAACATCAGTACAAAATGGAAGAGTGGATTATGATAGAATAAGCGTGCACACATGGAGATCGGATTCAACGGGAGAAGAAACAAATCGACAAGTAAGAGAAGAAAGTGAAGTAGGAAGAAATCAGGATGTATAAGAAGGGTCGATTCATCAAGATGAAGATGAAACACCAGAGGAATTAGGGCAAATAATACAGGAAGAAAGAAGGTTAGAGGCGGTGGAACGTGCAAATTTAACAAGACAAAATCATGAGTTGAGAATGGAGAATTTAAGGTTACAAAGAAGAAGATCAAGAAGTACTACTAGATCAAGTTCAAGATCATTTAAAGAAATACCAAGGCGAAATTCTCCCACAAGAAATAATGGAGAAAATGTACAAGAAGAAACTGAAAATCCAAATAGAGGACAACGTCAGGGAGAGGAGCGAGTAAATGATGATTGTAACGATCCACAAGGAGAAACTTTAAATGGAAGGAGAAATATTGAAAATCAAAGAAATGAAGGTAATCAAGATGGTGAAGAAAATCACGAAGAAGGTAGAAGAGTATTACATGGATGAGAGCATGTCAGAAATCAAAGAATTATTGAGAATGAAATTAAGAGACATTATGATGAACAGGTACGCCTAGCTTGCGAGAGAGAAAGGATGAGGGCAGAAATGGAAGAACAGGAGTTTCAAGAAGCAATAAGGCAAAACAATCATGATAATCGAGAAAGGAGACGTACACAAAATCGCGAAAATGGCAATGTTCAGAAAGAGTATGACAGAATACAGAGAAGGATAGAAAGACAACAAAGAGAATTGGCGAGAAATGAAGAAGTTGGTGGAGAAGAAATTAGGAGACAAAATCAATTGCAAATTTCGGAAAGAAATGAAGAGGAAAATTGCAGAAGAAGAGAAAGTGCGTTAAAAAAACCAATAGAACAAACCCCAGCTGTAAATGAGCAAATTTTGAGGGAATTAGTAGAAATGAGAGGAATAATCAATAATAGAAGAGAAGGTGGAAGAAGGCAACTTGATGAAGCAATCGAAGAAGCAGCTAGAACTCCCTTCACACAGGAAGTACAACTAAGAGGAATTCCTCCAAAATTCAATTTACCAGCACTAAACCGTATTTTCGATGGGACTACTTGTGCTATTCAACATGTTAAAGCTTATGTTAGGTGTATGCTGCAGTAGGAGAATCATGATGCTGTTTTATGAAAATACTTTGCATCCAGCTTGATTGGCGAGGCGCTAAAATGGTTTGAGGGATTGCCTAAAAATACTATTACTTCTTTTGACCACTTACAAGCTACATTTTTTGGTGCATACATAAGCAACAACTCTTCACAACCAGGTATCGAAGATGTGTTTGGATTAAAGCAGAGAATTGGCGAGAGTCTAAAACATTTAACCATAAGATGGAAGACAATGTGTAGTGAGATGGCGGGAAGAGTAGATGAAAGATATCTTATTTTATCCTTCATTAATGCAATGTTTGCGACCAATTTGCTCTACATACAAATTTTCAGAATCAAAAACACCATCACAATGACTGAACTAAGAGAACTACAAGAAGAGTATATTGCTTTGGAAGAAAAACAAAACGAAATGGAGTCATACCCAATTGCAAACACCAGTTCTGTAGTGGCTAATGGAAGTTTGCTTCCCAAAATGATTAATAAAATGGCGAGTACCTCGCAAGTTCAAGCAGAGAAAGTGGCGAATAATGACAAACAAAAGCTAGTGGCTATGGGAAGTTGTGATCAAGAAGAATTTGAAAGAGAGAAGAATTATTACAATCGTGGAGGAAATAGTAAAATCCAAAGGCTTGACCAACCCCAAGAAACTTATGGTGGACAAAAGCAAAATAATTTCAGAAATCAGGGGAACATGAAAACCATATGGGAGGAGATCAAGATGCCACCCTTGAATGCTAGTGTAGAAAAAATCTGGGAAGCTATCATTTTAATGGAAAATATACCCTCGCCATGGAACATGGGGAAGGAACCACATCCTAACACTCGTAATTAAGAATTATGTCCTTAACATCATTTTCATGGGCATTCGATAAATAATTGCAGAAATGTAAAAAGAATAATCTTAAGAATGATCGATCAGGGGAAGCTAAATCATTTTCTAAAAGGGCATCAACAATTGCAACAATTGCCACCACCACCAGATGATTGCAGAATGACGAATGTAAAAGGAGCAGAAACTTTTGTTATAGAGGTTGGAACTAAAGCAAAGAATTTATTTTGTAATTCTATTGTGCATTCTTTCAGAACCATCGAAGATTTCCACGATAATGTCTTAAGTAGAGTCTTCGCCAGAGATATGGACGGAAAAGAAATAATGAATATTGCGAGAATCTCGCCATTAAAAGAGTGGCAGAAACAAGTCCTTTCTTTTTAAAGACAAGAAGTACCAGAGCCTGGCGAGATGCATGATAACCCATTGGTGGTAAGGTTGGAAATAAAACCAGAACAAGCAGAAGGAGAAGAAGAAGAAGAAAATAAAGAAAACAATAATGAAATGGAAGAGTCTTGGGCCATTGACAGAATCCTAATTGATACTGGTAGTTCCGTAGATATCATGTTCTACCACACCTACAGAACCATGGGTGGGAAAGATGAAGATTTGATACCATCAACATACAAAATCTATGGTTTTAATGGAACTGCCAACAAGCCTAAAGGGGAGATCACAATGAGAATTCCGTTAAGAGGAATGATTTCCAAGATTTTATTCTGTGTTGTTGATATTGAATCACCATATAACGCTTTGATTGGTCGACCTTGGTTACACAGGATATTGGGTGTTGCATCTACCTTTCATCAGTGCATTAAATTCCCTCATCCAAATGGTGTTGGAGTAATTAAAGGAGATTGGGGAGAAAGTAAGAAATGTTATGAGATAGATATCAAGTCTTGTGAGGAAAGAGCAGGGAAGAATAACAATTGGAAATACAGAATTAAGCAACAACAGAGAAGTGACAAATTAATGGTTGATTCAATAGAAAGGCATGAAGAAGTAACTAACGAGTCCCTCGCAGATATCAAGCAAATAACAAAACGCAGCAAAAATACAGGTATAAAAAGCATAAAAGGTTGATCAAGAGCAGCCTGCGCGAAAACACTAAGTAAAAAAAAAATGATAAGGAAGATAAGAAGAATGAAGTGATAGAAAGATGAAATATGACGAGCAGATCGCTAGAAGTGGAAAGGTAAAGTTGTTTTTTCTGTTTGAATGAAGAAAATGAAATTGAAAAGTTGAAGAAAGAAAAAGAAAATAAATTATTAAGATTTGAAGCTCGCAAGAAATTTTAAGAAACGCGAATATAATTTCGCAGAGATTAAGAGAACGGGACAAACCTTTATGGCGTGCACCTTAGTTCGCGAATACAATTTCGTAAGAGGAAAATGTAAGACCTACAAGCACGTTATAAAGGGGGTATCTCTTTATATGATTCAGGGATAAGGTTATACCGCTACTGGAACCTGAGTCATACAGATATAGGGGTTAAAGAAAACCTATCCGGGAGAGGGATCTTGGATTTCCAACTTTATAAGGTTATACCCTGGTTGGACGACTGAGAATCTCTTCCAAGAAGTGCAGAGTATGACTAAGGCGCCGAGGTACACGGTTTAGCCAAGGGTGCCCGGGACGGACGAACCTACCCTGGCCATCTTTGGTAAGTCTTGGCTACAATGCACTTGGCCTGAAGAAAACCCCACCTAGGGTGTAGTCTTGTAACTATAAGCCATATAGGCATAAAGGACAAGAGGCTACGAAAATAACTGGTTGTTAGTAAATCTGGATGGGAGGAGATAGTCTTGTATGGCCGATGTGACCTCCTTGAAGGGGCAACCAGGGGGAAGATAAGGGCGGCACCCTCCATTAGGGAGCTGATAAGTGTCTTAAGACGACAATTTCATGGGGCTCTAGGATCGCAAGATCATTTAGGCCTGTCATATTGTCGCGTAAATTATACAGAAGCAAAAATCCATAAGAGAAAAAAGTTAAGATGAGGTCAAGGGGTTTTTACATGCAAATGTGAAAACGTCCTGCGACTTCATCGCAAGACGGAAATGTCACGAGGCTTTGTTTTCGCGAGAAAACTTAGGCTCATCATATTGTCGCGATACAATAAAGAAATGCAGATAAGACAAGATCAATGGGTCAATACATGAAAATGTAAAGACGTCCTGCGATCTTGTCGCGGAAAGAATACTATGGAAAAGTAATACCTTTAAGTAGGAAGGCATGATAAGACCATAAAATCGCAAAAATATCAAGGTTTGCAAAAATATCGCAGAAATTATGAAATTCGCCAAAATATTTGTTTATTAACTTTCTCATATTGCAGATGAATAATAGAGGCAAGAGACAAGTATGGGAATGAATAGAATAATGAAGATTATTATTCATCACCATATGAGAAATTTATATGGATATTAAAGCACAGATAATTAGCAGATGCAAACTATATTGACCAAGTTATATTGCAAAAAATAGGTTATTCTTTCATTCATACAGATAAGGGGGCAAAGAAATTTACATATTAAATTGAATAAAGCTGCAGCAAATTGAAAAAACTCGCGATTAATTACATCAAAGAAAGAAGTTAGACATATACATTGTTTCACTTATCAACATTGTCATCTTTATCAGATTCTTCTTCTTCACCAGATTTCTTTTCTTCATTATCTTTGTTGGGCTCTTCATCATCGCCAGAATTTATTTCTTCGTCATTACTCTCTTCTTCACCTTCATCAAGATCTTCATCAGTATCAGAGATATCAAGATCTTGAACCATTGATGGTATTGCATTTGCAAGATCAGGATACAAAGAATGAGGAATTCCATGATCATCGCAAACCTGCCTAGTAGTATTATTACGGGTAATGAGGAGGGATCTGTTAAAATTTGCAGAAGTAATCCCAAATTGAGATTTTAATCGTGAGTATTTATTGTTGCGAGCGGTAAGATCGTTCGTGAGTTGATGGTTAATATCTTCTAGTTCTCTCATCCTTACACGGCATCTGTCTTCAGAATCTGCGAGAATAAGGCATCGATAAGATAGAATTTATAAGAAAGAATAATAAAAAGCAAAAGGTTATTAATAGAGTAGAATGGTTAACAACCTTCTTTTTCAGAAATCAAGTCCCTAATTAAGGCTGATTGATCAGCATGAAGACTAGCATCTATACCTAAATTATTCCTAGCATTATCAAGAACCTGTGTTGCCCAAGAATACTCATCATCGCTAGTAATAAGAAGGCGAGAACGAACTTGAGTTTCTCTTGCAAGAAGATTTTTATTCTCGCAGATAAGCATATCTCTTTCCATTTGAACTTCGAGAAGAATTTTATGGAAATCTGCTAGAGTTTCGCTGCCATTTCTAATTGCTTGATCTTTCTCGTCAACAAGATCGCTATTTCTACTTCTTAATCCATTGATCACTTCTTTTGATTCGTGATAAAGACGCTTAAATTTATTAGATAATCCTAAATTGTGTCTGTGTTCAATGGTCAGGAGGTTAAACTTAAATTTAAGTTCCTCTGTAGAGAGGGATCTAATTTGTTCGTCAGCAAAATTACTTAAGGAGTTATTAAGGCGAGAAAGAAGAGTATTATCATCTACAGGTTCGGGAAAGGATTGAAGGAATGTAGCTTCGTCAGTTAGACCATAAACATATGCAAAAATGATTGCTTGGATAAGCTATATAAAAGAAAAATAAAAAATCTCAAAGAAAGAAAAGGTAAATCATACCATAAAGTTGTTTGTTGTCATTGTTAAGATCCAAAATCTTCTGTTTATCAACTGAAGCTTCAGTTTCCAACAATTTATTTTTCTCGCGAAGCTCAGCAATTTCAGCCTCTAGTTTCTCTTTATCTTGGCGAAGATTAACAACCTTTTTCTTAAATGAAGCACATTTATTATCTAAATCAGCAGCAGCAACAAAAGAAGCTCTCCCAACCTGCAACAGAGTTTTATAAGTACAAAAAAAAAAAAAAAAAAAATTTGACGAGAGAAATTTGTCGAATTAAGAAACAATTAAGAAAATGTACCAGAATACCAAGTGCATTTAAGAAGCTTGGATTCAGAGTTCCAGAAATTCCACAAAGAGAATTATTATCAGATAAGATTGGAGCATCGCACACTTTGACGAGCGCTTGAGCAAGCCCATTAGGAGTCTCATCACCATACTCATTTGCATTTCCACGAGAAGAATCGCCAAAAAGCATGGATAGTTGGGCCATGGAAGAATCAGAAGGAGAAGAATTTTTCACAGAAGGAACTTCTCTAATATCGTCAAATTCTTCGATAAATTCATCATTAGATTTATTCAATTGGGTATGTTGAGAAGAAGAATGCTAAGTTTTATTTTTCTTCAAAGGAGGCTCGCTGGTTTCTTTATCACGAGGAGCAGAACGTTTTCCTCCACTGGAAGTAGTAGATTTCCCTTTACGATTAGTTGAAGATTTCTCTTTAGGTTTTGGCTCTAAAGGTGGTAATTCTTCAATTACCTACAAACACAGATAAAGATAAGAAATAGGGGCAACAATATATTGTTAGTTAATAAAGGAATATTTCTTACTTCATCTGTGAAAGATCTAAGAGCTAGAAGAGTGTTGGGATTCCTATATTTCTCGTAATTAAGTTTCATTTTGGCAACCTGCAAGATAATGGAAAAGTTAGCGAGAGTGGAGAAGGAATAAATAATAATAGCATAAGAAGATGAGAGAACATACATCGGAAGACCTATCAGGCCAGTTGAAAGTCCATGGTTCATAGTGAGAGAGATTCGCAGGAAGTTGGAGAGAACCGGATATATAAGGACCTTTAAGGCATAAGGGAAAAATAAACCACTTATCGTCATTAGAATGACGAGGGCCATCATTTTTATTGGTATGAAAATCAATGTCTTGCATAAGACCATTCTCGCCAGCGACCTTCTTTTTATGCAAACGAACACCCCAACAGGTACTATCCCTTACCATGGGGAGTAACTGGTAATTTCGAAAGAAGTTATCTACAGTATACTTTGCAGGGATAATCGGAATATGTTTATATTTAAGACTTTTATGTTCTTCGGAATATTGGGATCCTTTGCCAAAGACCGCGAGAGGCATATTCCAGTAATAGTCTAATACAATCCCCCACCAAGTTGATATACCGCTCATGAAAATCTCTTATCAGAAATTATTTGGTAAAAGAGTGGAAGTTCAGGGTTGTAGAGAGGAAGTGGAAGACCAGCTTCAAGTTGACCTAACGAAACTATAATTTTTTCACGAGAGCACTGGAAGTTAGAAAATAATTCAAGAGAAAGAACAGATCTGGGACTTTGATCTGGGATTAAAGATAAATCAAATCCTTGATTTTTAAGTTTTTCTTGCATCAAATTGAAAGCAATAAGATTTTTAGCACCAACAACAACCATTTTGAGAGAATGGGAATGAAAGGAGATTGAAAAAATGGCGAAAGATAGTAGATGCGCGATTTGCGGGAAAGCAATGAAATTTGCAGAGAAGAAGAAGGAAAGAGAATGAGAAGAAAGAAAAAGAGAAGAATGAAAGAAATTATTTATATAAGAAGAAGTTTCTCGAGAAAATAAATGTAGTTAATACAATGAAGAGACGTGAATGGTCAAATAACAGCGGTTTAAGGCGACGTGTCGAAAAATATATGGGTGATAAAATTATATGAAGACAGCCGGTGAAAAGTTTAGAGACGTGTCAGAATAAAGATGGAGGTGAAAAGATAGGAGATTACGGCAATTTATTCTCACGATCTTCTCTTCTTCGCAGAAAAGACATGAGAAGAGGCAAGATGTAGTACCAGAATATCGCCACAACGATATTCTCGTAATAAGAACAACGCTTTCACGAGAAGGTCAAATATTCCTATAAATATAAATGACATTGTTCACGAGAGTATCGTAAGGATTCTTCAGCAACATTTGACGAGCGTCACAAGTGAGCTTCATAATAACTGACGATTGAAGAGACATGTTATGAGAGTGTTGTTTCACGAGGATTACAAAAATTGGCGAAGACTAGTATTGCAAATACCACGATGAGATCGCAGAATATATCCGAAAGAAGGGGAAAACTTAGCTGTCACCCACTATGTAATTTCCTATATAAAGGGATCAAGTAAGTCCAGATGAGGATGATGTATTTTTTAGAGTTGAGAAAAGCTTGAGGAGAGAGAAACTCCAGAAAATAAAGTTGTAATTCTGAGTTTGAATATTTTCTATAAACATTTCTGAGATCTAAATAATAAAAAGTGTCGTTTAATTCTTCAATCTTCAACTAGTTTCACTTAGATTTATATAAGATCTTAATAGGGGTGTAGTGTGGGAAATCCTGCTACTACACAACTAGTATAGCAGAGTCCTCTCATGGGAGATTTAAAGATCTCATCCAGTCCGGGCAAGGAAACGTGGTTACGGTCACCAGGGCAATGGAGAAAAACTTTAAGGCTGATATCGATAGGATCAAGAAGGCTTTTGAGAAAATCTCAATGGAAAGGATGACTCAATTTCTTTTATATACTAAGTTGCTCCAAGGAATAGAGTTCAACGTCTCCCATTGGGCAATAAAACATATGATGAGACAAATGCAATATGAGAAAAATTACGGAAAACCGGGTGATGTGTGTATTTGTCCCGACATGTCTTCATTGGGGCTTCTGTGTCGTTATATGCTTGTGAAGTATGAAGAAGTGATACCTATTGATGTTATTGATCCATTTTGGAAGCAACTAACTTTCGAACTTCCCCCTACGGAAGATCCCGGAAAATCACCATGGGTTACAAAGGAGGCCAAGGAATTCTATGAAGCTTACTCATGAGCCAACTCGGATAGCCGACAAGTGTTGTTGAGCCAACTAAGGCTAATTACACGGCCATGGATAGCACCAAGTGAAGAGCCAAGAAAGGAAGATCCTCTCGGTAGACCACAAACTAAAATTCCAAGGAGAAAACAAATGAAGGAATTGAAAGAAATGACTAGACGTGAAGAAGAACTCGCGGAAACTAAGAGACGAGATCTATCCGCAAGTGAGATTTCGGAAGCCAGATTCGCGGAAGCGCCGGTTCCAAACAAATGGGGTAGGCCAAAGAAGGAACCGATATCAAGTCAACATCAAACGACGGGTTCCGAAGCTACACCCATAGTCGATGTATCCGAGGTTCAAAGGAAAAGGGGAAGGCTGCCGAAGGTACCCACATTAAGCTACCAAGGACAACAAGGTGAGCATTCCGAGGATACACCCATAGTCGATGTATCCGAGGTTCAAAGGAAAGGGGAAGTCCGCCGAAGGTACCAACATTAAGCTACCAAGGACAACAAGGTGAGCATTCCGAGACTTCCCTTTTATTTATTCAAAGTGCATAAGCTGTGATGGGACACGCCGGTTTTGGATTGCAAAAACTGATGATGCTGAAAATGGAAGAATGTTTCTAAGGTGTTTGAATCACCCAAAGTGCGATGAGTTTCAATGGTTTGACAAAGCTGTTGAACTAGCAGAGTCAAGAGAAAACCACAAGGGCCAATGCAAGCCTATCGATGGGTGTGATGGGTGTTATATGAAGGGAAATGAATATGTTGAAAAAGAAGAAGAACAAGTGAAGATGATCCTTGACACCCCAATCCCAGACGATGTCTTTGAACAGATTCGGGAAGGTCTCAAAGGTTCTGCAATTGTTGAAAAGGGATGGAAATAGGTTATCTCTAACAAAGTGCAATCCATTGAATGTTTTTTTATCATGTTTTAATTTAAAGTATCCAACCCAATGTAATAGATTACTTAGGAATGAAATCATACAACATTTGAAACAAATTTTTAGAAGCGTACCGGCATTGATTGAATCGAAATACCTATGCTGGTTTTTTGTCAACAATGTAGGAAATAGTAAAATTATAATACCGGCGTTGAATTTTAAAGTATTACCATGCCGGTAGTTGTCAAAATCTATACAGGAACATGAAAAATTTTAACTTCTTGTTCCGGAATAGAATTAGAGACAATTTCAATGCCGGCACTTTAAAGCCGACATTGAATTATAAATTTATAGGATACCGGTATAAGTGTTTTTAATCTTTCACTAAAAATCCAGACATGTTCAACATAAACCAGACAACTGGATTCTGCTTAAGTGTTTTTAATCCAGGTAGCATAAATCAAAAGCAAACCAAATAACTAAAGAGTTAACACATTAAAATAACCACCAATTGTTCAAACGAAAACAAGTTTAATCGAGACATGTTCAACACAATTAGAATAACCACCCACTGTTCACTTGGTCTTTAGTTTCTTTTTGGAAGGCACCTTCCTCGTTTCTCCAAATAAAGCTTTTTCACTAGGGTCGGTTTCTTCAATTCTATCAAGCTTTTTCTCGACTTCCTTGATTTCTTCAAGGGATAGCACCACTCCTTCATCGTACTTGCAACTAAACATCTTATTCAAGTTTTGAAGCCGACGACGCTAGTTTAATACATAAACACATAATTAATATATACTAATATATAACATTATGTTGACATTAAACAACTAAGCAATTAATAAAACTTACTAGAAATCCAACAGTCTTATGAAGTTGGGCCGTCATAGGTGGTGGAGGTGTACGAGTTTCAACAAGAGGTTTTTTCTGGGGTGGAACTTCGACGGAGGGTGGGTGCACGACATACGGATGTGACCATTCCAGGTAATCTTCCATGTAGTCGTTATCAGCTTCATCACCATTTTCCGAAATATCCCACTTACTAATATCTACCAAACGACGTGGCTCCCGATCCCTCCAGTGTGTTGGTTCCAGATATGGATCATACACTACATGCAACTTGTTGGGAGTTGAATTGCACAGAGAAAGGTGAAGAATATAATTATCATTAGAAGCCGACTCAAAACATGATAGTTTCTTATATCCATGTTGGCGCATCACACAGCATGGATCAGCCATGATATATCCTTTTGGGTGGAACAACGGCCCATTGTAAAATGCAACGTTACCAAACTTCACAAGTTGACGGTTTTCTCTATCCTCCTTATATGGATCAAACACAATGTCTTTTGTACTCATATATTCGAGAGCCAATCTCATCTCGGTCAGTCGACCATTGTTACCGGGCTTTGGAATGCTGTTATACTCGAACTTCTTAGCTCTAGGAGCATCGGGTTCGGGATGGTCAATGGTCTTAAAGAAAGGGAAATTCTTGAACAAGGTTGGGAAGTGTTCATAACACCACACCTATTTCAATGTGAAGCAGTAAATTTTTATTCTAAGTTCATGATGAATATATACATGTGAACAATATACATAAGAAAATAAGTTAATAAAATATTTTTACCTGGAGTAGAGTGAAATTCCCGACAAATTAGTTTGTTTTAGCCAAAGAGGCCTTTCTCATCTCCACCATCAGATGGGCCATTACCGCGGTGCCCCAAGAATAGATATAAACATCTTCCAACGGGTCCAAGTACTGAAGAAAGTTTGCACTTACCCTATTGCCATTAGTGTCGGGGAATGCCCTAGTGCCCAAGATGTATAACAGGTATGCAGAGGCGGTATATAGAATCTGTGAAGGGTCCCATCCATCCTCCAAACTTCTTTGCTTTGTATTTTCAAACCCCTTCTTAAGCATCGTCAGCTTGAATGTCTTCGTCTTACTAGACTGGGAACAATGAAAGCTCTCCGTATAAGTTTTGAAGTCCCAACCAAACAGCTTGTTAGTCAAAGCGTGCAGCTTCGACCATTCAAGGTCCAGACACTCAACTCCTTCTGCAATTGATTTGACGATAACGTTCAAGCCTAGAATATTTTGAGCATCATCGGGATCGAGGTCATCTCTCCCCACGGGAAGTGTATTATATCAGTTTCACCATGGTACCTTTCGACGAAGCAATTGACTGTCACAATATCTGGCTTCACATAATTTTCAACCAAATCATATAGACCAGAATCCTTTACTATTGTTTGCACATCATCATGCTCCAAAGACAAATCCTAATGATCCGCGGCTTGGTTTCGGTATACACAAATAGACTTAGTATGATCCTACAATTAGAAGATAATACGATTAAGAGATTTAGAATAAATCCAAAACAATATATATGCACAAAATAAAAAATGCTTACATAGGTTTGATAGATAGTACGAGCCCAAAACAAAGATGATTCCTGCACATCGATTATTTTCAGCAATTTGTTTAAAAGTGATGCTTCATGTGCATCAATTATAAACGATCAATTTGTTTAAAAGTGATGCTTCATGTGCATCAATTTGTTTAAAAGTGATGCTGCAAGGATTTCAAAGCAGGAAGCCGTTCACCATCCAACCATAATCAAAAACTCAGAAGGAGAGTCCAGAGACGCTTACAAGTACATCAATATCAAAATCAAGGTGGGAGATGCTATTACACATGCCAAATTTCATATAGTTAAAGAGTATCCTAATTATGATATGGTCCTGGGGCGCTCATGGATACACGACAACCAGACGAAGTTAAGATTATATCCTTTGCCAATGTCTATACCTGAAGGGTCTCCAACAAGACATCCAATCCTGAAGACTATTTGTTGCCGTATCAGCAACTCGCGAATATGACTCAGTTGCCTGAAGAGAACGCATTAGCATTTGTTCGCATATTCCGTACACAAGTAAGTCTTATTGAACAACCCTTTTTACAACCAGTCACTCCTCCTCCCGTCAAGGCTTGAGGACTCGATCCGATTATCAACCCAGCCGTCACTAGGAGATGTGTATGTGATGCTGGTCTTTTTAATTTTTTTATCAAGAGTTTAGAAGATGTCACAGTCAAAGAAGAGGAATCTAAGAATCAAGTAACGATGCAACGTCCGAACTCGTTTCAAGTTGGAGATATGGTAGTGAGAGTTTCTGCTCAACCTGTTACATCTGATTCCACAAAAGGGAAAGACGAGCCGTACCTAGTGGAAGAAGTTATTTAGGGAAGTTACTGCAAGCTCATCAATACAGACAAGCTAGAAGGCGTAGTAATATACACCCGGTGGCTCAAACCCTTCAATACCTAAGATGTCACGCCACCCTTTCCTCCAACACTCATTTTAGTGTTTCCTCTAGCAATTTCTCTTTTCATGCAATATTTATAATTCCTCCAAAATGATTGCAATACTTGCATTCATAATCAGGGTTTCAATTTGTCAGTTAATCGAAGCATCATTTCCCTTTTATAAATCTCTTTACTCGTGAATCATCTCAAGGAAAAGTCTCGAGTAAACCCAAACCCTCATAAAATTATTACCCATTGGTTTAAAACCAGAAAAAATAAAACCATCTCATATCTTTCAAAAAGTACCAAAGAGGGGAATACATAAAGGAAAAGAAAAGGAAAGATGCCCAAAGGAAATCATCAAGCAGCCAGTACGTTCTTCTTTTTCACGACCATCAACCACCTCATTATGCCTAGACCCCGGAAAGAAGTTTCTCCATCTAATTTTTTTCAAATTTTGGAAAATCCCTTCATGGAATCAAGAAGCAGAGAACTAGCGCATGTGGCACTCCCAGATTGAAACTACTTCTTTAGACGTGTCCAATCACGTTACGCGCGCTATTAATTGGATTTAGATCCTCCACACCTAACAAATACGGATCTTGGATTTCTTGTTTATGGAAGCACAACACATGTGACATACAAGGGTGATATCAAATGGAAGTTACAGGAAAACACATCACCACTTATGTGTGTCGCCTTCCCATCTGCCATATTACCGAACTCAGCACTGCCGACCCAAGGACTGCATGAAACTACGCGTTAACAACCACATCGTCGACAAAGTCAGATTCCGTCTTTCTAGATTTCAAATTTCCTATGGAAGCGGTGCATGGGATGCCAAGAGTTTGGATATAATACAGATCTATCAAGTGCGACTACCACCCATTGATCAACAAGTGACGAATCCAAAAGATTGCCGCCTTCGTCAATTCGTCAACCATCGTACTAGCAAATGCAATGGAAGTACATCTTTCAGGATAAAATAGGCTCAGGATAATTACACCTAGGGACTGCCAGCATGGGATGCCTTCACACTCCTCAACTAGGTTATTTTTGATGTCAACATCATCACAGTCAAAGCTTTATGAGCCGCAGTAATTTCTAAACATGAAGTCGTACACGTGCATCAAATACTCAAAATACAGCTCTAGTAACCAAACAGAAGTGTAACTAGGGACTACTCATCGCATCCCATTCCATACAACAATCCAAGATTGAGAAGATGGTTCAAAGGATGTCGCTTGTAATAAATTCCTTGAAGACTTGATAGCAACACGAACGCCTCTCCTCGTCTACCTCACCCAACGTCTCCAGAAGATTTTAACCATACAAGCATCCATAACATATCATCATCACAATCATAAGGGCAAGAATAAGCTTGTAAGCAAAAGACCCAGAATAAACACAATTTTATTCTGGTCAATGCTCAGGAGTTTAAAGAACATTTTAATTGCGGGCTCAACAACTTACGACTAATTTGGATGAACTCTAAAATAACGATGCTTCCTGCACATCGATTATTTTCAGAAGTTTGTTTAAAAGCGATGCTTCATGTGCATCAATTATAAACGATTCTTTATGAATATTGATCTCACAAATAATTTTATTTAAAAGCACTATGTGCTACTTTAAGCGGCAAGTTTCACGACTTGACCCATTCACTCGAGACATCAAACATGTCACAAACTTTGGGGTGATCACTGGGGTATTGGTCTAGCTTTTTATAGCGTGCTGATAGACACATTATTGTGTCTAATATAATCTCAATTGCGTATATTGTTAGTGCTCAATTTTGTATTTATTATGGCTTTTTGTGTTTTTTTAGGTGTTTTGGGAGAAATAAGCTTTTGCGGCGAAATTGGCTCGAAAAGTGGAGATACCCCAGGACATGTGTTATTTACACCCTTCAAATGGATAAGGGGTACCCAGATGATAACCCCAGGGTAACTGTTATTCGCACCCCAGAGACGGTTATGGGGCATCATCATCTTCCCTGGTTCAAAAGAAAATTTGGCGGGAAATTGTTTTCTCGCCTGCATGATATTCTGGGAAGAACAAGGAAGAGTTTCTGGCGGAGATTTTCATGGGTTTGGATTTGACTAAGCCTGTTTCGATAAAACAGGACTAGTAAGTCTTACAGATTCAACCAAAAAGGAAGTTTATACGAACTTTATAAATAGAGACGATGAGAATATTATCTAGATTTGGATTGATTTTGAGGAAGGAGTCGAGACCTAGGAGTATTTTTGGAGGTCGGGGCCGAGCTCATAGTTGAAGAACAGAAGTTACAGGCGAGTTCTGTAAGTTTTAGAAGGAAGAAGACGAAGAAGAACAATCGACGCAACACAACAATCGTATATTAAACAGCAGAATCATACTATCACTGTTTGTTTACTTTCCAAAGACCTTCTGTAACTAAAGTTAATTCTTCCAGCAACTATTCCTTGTAACAGTGGATCTGCAACAATTATATCTGTTACAGATTCGCTGTAATATTATTTTTCTTCCTATTCAGCCATGAGTTATTATTTTGAGCGTGTTTTCACCATGAGGAGCTAAACCACAACACTGGGACAATGGAGGAATCCATTCTTTACGCACGTGGTAATTATATTTAATTCTTATATGACTTTTGCACTGATTAAAATTGAATTATGGTTTTGATTAATTAGTTGTTATCTTGTTTGATGGGTCATGCTTGCTTAGATGTTTTGATCTCCCATGCTTAGGACTTACAACTAATATTTTGAGAATCAACCTTGGCAAAAATAAGAGTCCATGTCTTTATTTATTGAGCTATAATTATTGAAAGAATTAATATTTGAACCTTGTGTTATGAGTTTGGTGGAATCCCGAGTCCTAGTACTCTCGATATCGTGACAACCTTTGTATATAATTTTTATTAGATTAAGTATGAAATCAAATCTTTACAAGTCTTTGAACGAACTTTACTACCACTTTCTACAACACATCACGTGCGGCGTGCAACGCGCCCATTACGAGAAAGTTTCAGGAAAGAAAGGACGGTTAACATCAATGAGAGTAGTGGGGTGAAAGTGTGACCAGTTTTCCCTCGTTATGGAAACGTGGTGATCACCACTTTTTACACAACCCCACCTCTCCACTGCTTAATCACCTCCACTTCCTATGAGATTAGCGGTGCGCTCAATGACTTGTATAAATAGGTTTTTCAACCTATTTTCAAAAACACAAGTGTTATCAACACAAGTATCCATAAACCATTTTCTGATACAAGTCATAAAATAGCCACACCTTCATAATTCAACATTCTGATCTCAAACACCTTCTATGCTTCCCTCCCTAAGATCAAAGATTCTCCTTTACTTTGTGACCGAATTTAATCTGGAGCGATCATTTCTTGGTTTAGGCCATTGTCTTACAGATTGATCTCTCGAATCTAAAAATACTCCAGTGCAGTTCATTTTTTTAGGGTTTGAATTCATTTCTCATCAACACACCCAAATTTACCAAAAATAACAGAATTAGTTTTTACCCCAAAATAACCGGATAGTTTGTTATCACACCCTTATGTTGGACGCCCTACTAAAGAAGAAAAGATGATCGTAGAGTCAATGACACAAATTTGTATGAAGCCCATTGATATCCTCTCTCACTTAAAGGAAAGAAACCCACAAAATGCTTCTACTTTGGCTAACATCTACAATGCAAGATCAAAATTGAAGAATAAAAATGTGAACAAAGGAACGAAATGCAACAATTAAGGCATTTGGGGGAGACGCATAAATACTCGGTTTTCCACGATGAAGATGAGAAAGGATGAATAAAATATTTTTTATTGGCTCATCCTGAGTTTGTATAGTTGGCACGGTGTTCTCATCAAGTGCTTCTAATGGATTGCACATACAAAACCAACAAGTTTGAGATGCCATTGTTGAACATTATCGGGAAAACTTCTACCAATGCTCCTTTTAGTGTTGGTTTTTGCTTCTTGAAAAATAAGCTCGAAGAGAGCTATGTGCGGGCATTAAAATAAGTGAAGTTGTTCTACGTAGAGGGATATACTCCAAAGGTGATTATTACCGACAAGGAACAAGCTTTGTTGAATGCAATAAAGAGGGTTTTCCCGGAAGCTCATAACCTTCTTTGCATGTTTCACTTGTGGAATAGTATTAAAACTAAGTGCATGCGCATTGTCCGTCCAACCAAAAAAAATGAAATAGAGAGAATAAAGAAACTACCGGTTGATCAACAAGAGGAAGCCAAAGAGAAATTTAAGAAGGATGACAAGTTGACGGAACTAAAATGGAATAGTTTCAAATCGGAGTGGGGAGACTTGACACATTCTATCACCATGGATGAATATGAGGATAGAGCTCGTATGTTAGTGGCTCATTGGAAAATAAGTTATCCAAGTGTTGTGAAGTATTTGTTGGATAATTGGTTGGATCCGCATAAAGAGAAGTTTTTAGCGGCGTTCATTAACCAATATAGTCACTTTGACAACCAGGATACAAATACGGAGGAGTCATCTCACAACCAGTTGAAGAAGAAACTTCATAGTTCTAATAGTGGGTTATTGACATTATCCGAAGCCATGGATGCGTATTTCCCCCGTGATCACGATAGAGTTACAGAGTCTTTTGAAAAAAGCAAAAGTAAAGAACACACCAAATGGTTAGACAATTCGTGGCTAAGGGGAATTTCATTTCAAGTTTCACACGGTGCAATTGATAAGATAATGTATGAAGTACAACATTTTGAATTGGGGGATTATGAAGAAGAGTGTGTTTGTCCAAACATGACAAGTTTGGGGATCCCATGTCGGCATGTTATAGCCACATACCAAGACAAAGTGATCCCAAATCAAGATGTTGATCCCTTTTAGCAACAATTATCATTCCGTGAAACAATATTTGATCAAGATTTTGGAGGAACATTTGTCGATACCGAGATTGGAAAAGTTCTAGCCGAAAAATATGCTACACTAAGTCGGGGCCAAAGGAAAATATGGTTGAGTAACTTGAGAGATTTCTTATATCCATAATTTATGTATGATATCAAAGAACCACCAAAGGGGAAGAGCAAGGGGAGGCCTCCTACCAAAAAAAAAAAGAGGTACGTAGGAAATAAAAAAGCAAGGGAATTGGAGGAAGAATCAAAGAAAAGAGATCCTTCGGGTTATGAATGGTTGAGAAAGGAATATGATGCGGAGGATGAGATGGAATAGGATGTTCAAGGTAGAAACAAACGAAAAAGAGGTCAAGCGGATAAAGGAGAACCAAGCCGTCTTAATGTACAATAAAAATGTATCGAGCTTCCTAATCAAGAAAGTGCAACAAGCACAATTGATTTTAAAGGAAAAGGTCCGTCATTTCGCTACAAACAATAACAAAAAAGTAAAGTTGTTTCTAAAGGAAATTGTTGCAAAGAAAGTGGAAAAAAATATGATGGAGTTAAAGGTAAAGATTTTTATGTCGGTTCCGAGGTTTCCTCCCAAGATAGTTCAATAAAAAAACTTGTTGGTAAAGTTGGATTTAAACAATTAGCAAGGAACAATGGAAATAATCCGATGGTTGAAAATATTTCATCAAGAGGAGAAGGCGATGCTTTGTATAAAAGGAGTGCCTAAACCACCACCTAGAGATGAGAGTGGTCGATATATCCGAAACTATTCGTGAAAGTTACCTTATTTTTGTAAAGTTGGCTTTGTATGAAAGTTACCTTATTTTTTTCCTCGACTATATTAGTGATTATATCAAGGCCACGGATGATGTTCATGGTGATGGGAATTATGGTTACCACATCTTTGTGGATCAACTTGCACCCTTTGAAGACGCGAAAGAGTGGGGTTGTGACCAAGTTACTTATGTAAGGCAAAAATTCTTAATGGAACTACGTGGTCACCCCGACTTCTATAAGCCAATTATGAGATTTGAAAGAGACAAAACTGATAAGGTGTTAAATGAGAGCTTCGCGGAATGGGAAAGGCGGTTAACCGATAATATATGTTTGACATGCGAATATTGGATGCGCATGCCTATATGTGGCCAACTACTCGCCAACGCATTCAATTGTGTCATTCATTTGATCTCTAGAGACATGAGCTATACATTTTCACCAACAAGAATACCGTTTGACGAAGATTTGTCAACAATTTTTTATTTTTATCATGGGGCACGTGCAAGGAAATCATTACATTGGCCTTCGATTGCAAGAAAGAAGCCCATTACCTCATTTGAGGATGGAATTTGATTGTGACGGTGAACTCCCCAAGTCTTGGTGCAATCGATTTGAGGAAAGGATCGAATTATGGAAGGCCATAATACAATCCTTGACATCCCAATTCATAGTTATGACCGATGATTCATATGCGTAAATGTTTTGAAGTGTGGTGAAATACATTTTGTATTTTGTATTTTGGTATTTTGATTAAATGTGATGTGATTAAAAGTGACAATATCATATTTATTTGATTCACGTTATGAATGATGTATTTTGTTCCATCTATATATCAAATCCAAGTATGTTGATCTAATATCAGCAGAATTCAAGGTTTCAGGGTTATTTACTGTTCATAACAAGATTTAATTACCAATTGTAACAACCTTCACAAACATTGTTCAACTGCCATTGTCATTTACGGTTGGTAACTATAATCTAGTTACCAACCGTAACTACCTTTATAATCATATTTTAACTACCATTGTCATTTACGTTTGGTAACGAAAATCTAGTTACCAACCGTAACTAACACTAACAACAAAAACAAAGCAGATATAAGTCATTTAAAACCATTAAACCATCTTCATTACTTACTAAACCAACATTACAACCATTAAACCATTACAAATATAAATGACATTACAACTCATTCATTCGTGCGACTTAAAAGGATACTATAATATCCAGGTCTACTAGTGCGATAGAAGTCTTTAAGGATGTTGAAATGAGGTATGTATTGAAAATTCGACCTTTTCCACCATCTTCATTCTTGAGTAGAGCTCTCTAAAAATTCAGCATCAGTTTCACCCCTTAATCGTATTTGACCAATAATACGAACTAATGCCATAAATTCTTGAACGTTATCCCGAATAGTTCCATATCG
The DNA here is from genome assembly GCA_023529315.1 of Papaver bracteatum. Taxonomy (NCBI): domain Eukaryota; kingdom Viridiplantae; phylum Streptophyta; class Magnoliopsida; order Ranunculales; family Papaveraceae; genus Papaver; species Papaver bracteatum. The sequence continues at coordinate 1,444,777 of JAJJWX010002278.1, forward strand.
AACATACAACATAATTCCATAACGGTTATAAGGTTTACCTGTTCCGAACAAAAGTTTTCAAAAAGAGTTCTCAAATAACTTGTACTCACAAAACCACATCAACGGGGTTCTTCTCCTCTTTTTGGATAGCATAGAACATAGTTGCGGCAAATACATAAATCTTCTTCCAAAGTGAATTCAGGGTTTTGAGCCATAATCTAGTTTAAGGTAATAGATGATTCATGTGGAGGTGTAACTTCTAGTAAGGAGGATAAGCATATATATATATAACAAAAAAATAATTATACTATACAACTGATCTATTTTTTGAAAATGAAGTTGTTGAAGGTTTCAACGGCTATATTTTCAAATCAAACAAGGACATGTCAGTGCAAACATTTAATTTTCCGTTGGAAAAGAATAGTTACGGTTGGTAACTACAATCAATAAATGAACCGTAACTCTGAAGAAATTTGAATTCTAGAGTTACGGTTCGTAATAATTTCGAACGTACAAATCGTAACTCTGGTGAAAATTTTATTCCAGAGTTATGATTGTTTAATGGCATAGGTTACCGACCGTAATTGGTCACATCTAAAAATTCTAAGTTATAGGGTTATGTACGATTCGTAATTATAATAAAGATACCATCCGTAACCGCTGATGATTCAAATCCATAACTTCAAATTCTAATTGTCACAAACAAACATACAACTATTAGTTTGTCATAATATCCATAACTAAACACACAACTATTAGTTTGTCATAATATCCATAAGTTGAATTCATAACTAACCACACACAACTAACGCATATCCATAACTAACACAAAACCATAACTATGAACTGCGACCACCATGACCCCTTTTGTTGGTGCTTCCACCACCAAGAGCTTTAGGACCATCAAGATGACCATCGCGACTACCGCGACCACGACCACCTCTTTGTCTAGTACCCACAATGTGCACCTCCTCTTCAAGATTTATATCTTTGCTTCTAGGTGAAGGTTGACTATGGCTACTACTCGCGCCTCCAAGAGAGTTTCTACTCCTCTTTAAGCCTCTTTCTTCCCTCATACAATTCTTCCATGTTTGGATTATGCATGTTCCTTATTTTATCTTATAAGATCTTTTATTGAGGATATTTAATCACACCATTACTACAGATGCATGAAGTCATACTATTTGCCAAAGCTTGTCCTCGCTCTTTCTATTCACATATCAAAAAGAGTGTTAAGAGATTATTTCATAATATACATTAATATTAAAATCCAAAGTCATGAGGATAACAAAAATACATACGGACATGAAATATAGCTTCTTCCAAGTCATACCAAATAGACCCTTTTTCTCTTTGGTCTCCTCAACTTCCTTCCTTTATGTTATAGCCTTTTGAATATATGGCCGAGCCTCTGGATCATTATTGATCACATATGGATGACCAAAATGATAATACCAATCCATGTAATCCTCAGAGGCTTCTTTCGTGTTGTTATAATCCCTTTCCTCTCCAGTTGAGAGTTGGTATCTTTGTTGATGGCGGTTGTTCCAAGCATCAACCGTCGGAGTTGGGCGGTAGTTGAGTAAAATGGTGGGGACTTTTGTCTCGGATCCTTCCTTGGATAATTTGAAGTTTTCGTTGATAACCCTTTCTTGAATATGACCAATTTGGCGTATAGTTCGATGAGGATTGGTCATAACATAACATGTGGTATGATACAATGGTCCGTTGTAGCCTGCGGTCTCTGTAAAATGACGAACATCAACTCCATTTTGGATCCTCAAATAAGGGTCAAAGATAACATATTCAATGGTGAAAGCATCTATTTGCTGCCTCATTCGAATGAGCTTCTCCTCTTTGTACCTTTGTTATCTACCAGTGAACTTGAACTTCTTTCCCGTAGGGCCATAATCATGTTATTCCCATTCAGTAAGAGGTCTCAGGCTCGGAAAGTGGTCATACACCCATGCCTATTTTTTTTTTAATTTAAACTATTGGCACATGACTAAAAATATAAAATATAATAAATTATTATATAATATAAATATGTAACCAAACGTACAATTAGAAGTGCGACATTCCCGAAAATTTCAGTAGCTCCAACCCTCGAGGCCTTTCTTAGGCTGTCAAGTAAATATGCAAGGGTGGTAGTGCCCCACGAATAATCTTTGATCTTGTCCAAATCCTTCAACAATTGTAGGTAATGAACATTCACCCTATTTCCCAAGTTATCGGGCATGAATGCGGTCCCAAGAGAATACACCAAATATGTTGTGGATGTACATCTAACTCTTGTTTCATCCATCACCTCACCTGCCAATTCATTTAAGTGCGTTCCTCCAAACTTTGTCTTCAGATTCTTCAACAATAGCTTTCTGATGATAGGTTGCTTATGTGGTTCACTTATGTCATAACCAGCAGCCAACCGAAACTTCATCTCGGTTTCGTATTTCTCCTACCCAAGTGTTTCTTGAACAAGGCTGTAAAGTTTAGTCCAAGACATGTTGTTGTCGAAACCTTCTGCCACAGATTGTCCATCAACTTCTAGGTCAAGAATTTGCTTCACATCATCCGGTAGTATTGTCATCTCGCCAAATGTAAGATGAAACATATCGGTTTCAAGCCAACATCGTTTCCTGAAGGCAGAGACCACAACACTATCATACTCCAATTGGGCATGCAGAATTCTAGGCCCTAATCCTGTAATAACCACTAGATTGTGAACAAAGGCACATTCTTCACTTAAAGGCCAATGTTTAGCCCTTTGACGCTTGACCAATTTGTTCGCCCTTGCATGGTCCTAAAAAAACAAATATTTTGTTATGAGAAGCATATCTTGGTAAACTGAAATAAACAAACAAAATGAATCAAAATAAGTTATAAATTCAATATTTTAAGAAAAGTAGGAAAAATCATACCCTAGTCTCACTGACTTTTGCGGCCAAGGAACCGGTATAACCAAATAAGATTGAAGACTTATCTGGGGCCTCGCCCCAAGGCCTTTTATTCTTCTTCGGTGGCAACAACAATGCTTTGCCTTTAGGAATATACATCGTGCAGGTTCCTTTCTCAGTTTCCTTTCTTTCACTGGAGGTGTAGCTACAACAACCTATTTTTCCTTAGCACTTTATCCCTCTTCATCATTTGCTTCCGCTTCCTCCTCTCATCATTTGCTTCCTCTTCCTCTTCTTCTAAATCATCGGATTCTTTAGATTCTTCTTCATCATCAGATTTTTTAGATTCTTCTTCATCTTTATCATCATTATCCTCTTGTTTGTGGGTGAAAATGGTTTCTGCTGATTTCGGTAATCTCGGGTGTGCGGGTGAGAAACGAATTTGAACCCTAAATAATGTACTGCAAGGGATTACATTAGATTCAATAGATCAATCTGTACAAGTCCGGCCTAAACCAAGAAATGGTCGTTCCAGACTTGCTTCGGTCACAAAGTGGAGGAGAATGGGTTGGTTTTGGGGAGGGAAACAAGGAAAGTGATGAGACCAGAATAGTTTATTTTGGAAGAGTAGTTATGTTACTACGACTTGTATCAGAAAAGTGGGAAGGCTAACAAATGTTAAGCCAGCAAGTATTTTCTGAGTGTTGTATATTCCTGAATGAACTTGTTGTCAGTGTGATTCGAACCCAGCACGTTGGGTACGTTAGGTGAATGCTCCACCAGTTGTGTGACATGGTGTTGATGTCTCAGATGTTTTTGTGGAAAACATGTAGCACGTTTGTTGGTGTCTGGAAAGTTGAGCTTGGGAGACTTTCTAGCTTGGTGACCTTCGACGGTCGAGATTTTGCATCTTAATAGGAAAGGTAGCCATTTATCGTCGCACTCTTTCATTTTTTGGTGGCCGCATAGGGAAGGCCAGCATGGTGGCGCGGCTAGGTTGGCATGCCATTGGCATGACATGGTTTGGCGTGGACAAACTTAGGTTTTTGGGACAACGGTTACCATGCGTTGTCTGATAACCTTGGATGGCTAGGATTTTCTCTTGCGATTAAAGGGAGACCGTTGATCATCGCAAATTTTCGTTTTTGGTATCCGCGTAGGGAAGGCCAGCATGGTGGCGCGGCTAGGTTGGCATGTCATTGGCATGGCATGGTTTGGCATGGACAAACTTATGTTTTCGGGCCAAAGGTTACCATGCGTTGTCTGGTAACCTTGGATGGCTAGAATTTTCTCCTGGGATTGAAGGGGGACCTTTGATGGTCACACGCCTTCGTTTTGATTTCCGCATAGGGAAGGACAGCATGGTGGCGCGGCTAGGTTGGCATGGCATGGTTTGGCGTGGCCAAACTTAGGTTTTCGGGCCAAAGGTTACCATGTGTTGTCTGGTAATCTTGGATGGATAAGATTTGCTCCTGGGATTGAAGTGGGACCGTTGATGGTTGCACACCTTCGTTTTGGTATCCACGTAGGGAAGTCCATAATGGTGGCGTGGCAAGGTGCGTTTGGCATGCCGTTTGGCTCATGGTGCGGCTAGTATGGATAGGGCCAAGGAAAGGTGCAGTTTGGCTTGGCATGACGGGGCCAAGGGTTTGGCATGTCGTTGGAACATGGTGCGGCTAGCATGGTTAGGGACAAGGCAAGGTTCGGTTTGTCTTGGCATGATGGGGCCAAGGGTTTGGCATGTCGTTGGTACATGGCACGGCTAGCATGGCTAGGGCCAAGGCAAGGTGCGGTTTGGCTTGGCATGGTGGGGCCAAGGGTTTGACGTGCCCAAGCTATGGTTTTTGGGTTAAAGGTTACCATGCATTGTTTGGTAACCTTGGATGGCTAAGATTTGCGTCTTAAATGGAAAGATGGTCGTAGATTGTTGCAGGTCTTTGTTTTGGAAACCAACGTTTTGCATGGCGTGTTGGAACGGAAAGCATGGTTGGCATGCTTTAGCGAGAAGATGTGGCTTGCATGGTTTTCCATTAGCACATTGGTGTGGCTAGCATGGATGGCATGCCTTGGCGCGGTAGGTGTGGCTGACATGGTTTACCATTGGCTTAGGGGTGCGGCTAGCATGGTTGGCATATATTGGCGCGACTGGTGTGACTAGCACGATTTTCTATTGGCATAGGGGTGCGGCTAGCATGCCTTGGCGTGGTAGGTGTAGCTGGCACGATTTTCCATTGGCACAGAGGTGTGAGAATTAGGGTTTTGGCCTGTCGAAACCCTAATCAGTAATTAATAAAAAAAAAGGTACCCTGGTGTTTTCTCGGCGACATATTAAAGGGTACTATAAATGCATTCATTGGAGCTATTATTACTCGAACCCTATGACGTCACTGTCTTTCCTAGGGTTTTACGATTTTAACCCTAAGCTAAAAACCATCATCAACATTAAGTCCCATACATAGCTCGGAACAAGGGCGTTGTTGCGAGGTAAGCATAAGATGGTGACAGACAAGGACAGAATCGAAACGTAAATCATGCAAGATGGTCAGGAAGATACGTCTAACCTTTTCGAGATGTGAAGAGAGTTTGTGCTTCACGTGTTGGAGGCCTTGCATAAATTGTGTTGGGGATGCAGACCGTAGAGTGGTGAGACGAAAATTACTGGCTTGGTCTGGTCGTACATCACCTTGACTGGGCTAGGGAACATCATGACGCTGACTTGGCGGATCTGTTGGTATTGTCAAGTCACGGCGCGAACGTCTTGGACTTGGATCCGTTAGCACTGGATCCGTTTGGAATGGGAGCCGCAGGTATCATATGGCTTGGAATGGAGCCGCGAGCATTGGATTGGCTTGGAAAAAGACGTCAGCATTGATCAACTAGGAATGGGAGCCGCTAGCGTAAATTTGGCGTGGGCGTTGATTTGTTAGCCTGGCATGGCGTGAGTGTTGGATTCGGGAAGACAACCCGAATCCAACAACTTGCTTCAGTTCCGTGAGAAGGTGACGACTTTTCGAGAGGTAAGGAGAGTTCATGATTCCCATGTTTGGAAGCCTTGCATAGATTCCATTTGTGGTGCAGACTGTGAGCGGTGAGATGAAGATCGTCGGCTTAGTCTGGCTATGCATCATCTTGGCTGGGTTAGGGAACATCATGACGCTGGCTCGTCGAGTTGTTGGTGTTGGCGCATTAGCATGAAAGGCGCGGATTGTTGCAAAAACTGAACATGGAGCGCTGGCAAGACTGGCAGTGGCAAGGAAAGCGTTGATGTCTTGGGATTGGAAAGGCTTGCTCTTATGGGACCGATTGCCTTTCTTCATGCGTGGCTTTAACAATGAATTCTTTCCTTATTAAAAAATCTGGAAGCGTTACACCCATAAGAGAGCGTTACTTATCCTTTCCCCTTTTTAGGGTTTATGCAATACATATATTGCTAGTGAAATTATATCATCTTCTTCTTTCCAGTTGTTCACTGGTGAAGGTAGGGTAAAGCTCACTCCTCCTCCTGGTTTGGTATTGTGGTGGAATCTCCTAGCAACGATCGTACCTCTTTTTCCGAGAAATAAGTAGAATCTGCGATCCTTGCGCCTTGCAGCTTTGCGTGAATCCTGGTATGGTTGTGCGTCTTCAGGGCTAGTCTTTTGGAACACGAGGTGGAGCTGCTAGCATAGACTTGGCATGAAAGGGACCCATTAGCACTGATTTGGCTTGAAATGGGCGTGGGATGCTTGAAAAATCGTTGCCCAAGCATGGCGTTGGCGAAGCAAAGGTGCAGACTGTTTACACGGTGGTGGCTTGTTTTCGCGAGACCGATTTCCTTTCCTCCTTACTTAGCCAAAATAGGAAATCCTTTCCTTACACTACACCAAATTCAGGGATTAGCAATATCTAATGAATTGTTGCGAATTTTCAGTTGCTAATTTCAGTTGCAAAAAAGTCGCAACAATTCGAAACAGTTACGAAACTCGCAACTGTTTGATTCAGTTGCGATTCGCAACTAAACCCACTTGTGCGCGTGCGAAAAACTAGTGTGGTTGCATACACTTTAAAACTGACTCACTATTCAGCTCATTCATATACTGAAAATTCTGACTCGGTTATCTTATCTCTTTATTGTTATTATCGATCGATCAATTCATTCATTCTTTCTCTACCTCTCTTCTTTCTCGTTCCCCCTGTCCCTGTGAAACCAAATTAAAAACCTAATGTTGAAGTTGGTTTTTCCCCTTTCTGATACCACCACCATCATGATCATCAACATCATAAACCCCTAAATCCGTTTCCCTCTATTCTTTCAAGGCCTTAGAGATCTCTTTCTGTCTGCAGAATCCCAAAACTCAAAACCTAATAGTCATCGTCGGGAAGATTGGTTTCGATTCGAGTTTGATATCTATAACAAGATAGATGAATCAGATGGATTTTGGATAGAAATTGAAATCCAAGAATTAGGGCTATGTTCTGGTTCGATTTTGAAGAAGAGAGAAAAGGAGATGCTATGATGGAATCGTAGATGAGTTTGTTGTGATGTCGAGAAATCAAGATAAGAAGATGACATCGGTGGTGGAGGAGAAGTTCTGATGCAAATATAGCCTTGATGGTATTGATTTTGTAGATCACTGGAAGTGATTGAAGTATGAACAACAGTTCTAATAGGTTAAGGAGATTGGGGTTTACCCGATTTCAGTACATAGCTAGGTTTACATGGATGTGAAGATAATGAAGTTGATCTAGAGTTATAGGAACATGAATTGGTGGTATATTATCTGATTCATGAAGATTCCACTTTACTTTTGTTTTTAATTTTTCCACTTAATTATGTATTGGATCTTTAAGTGATTGTTAATGGTTTTCTTTCTTTTTTTTTATGCAGGAAAGACTTGCAGTGTATTCTCGGAGCTTGTGGATCTAGAAGAGGTTCTTTGATTTCTAAAAATGAATACAGTTTTGTTCTTATAATGCTATTTGATTTCTGATTTTTTTTTGTTTTGTTTCCTTGAACAACAATATGGAGAATGAACAAGGCATGGCTGATTTATGTCGCTGGTGAGTTTAAATGAGTTTGTATAGTTGTGACAGGGATACTAGTGCTGCTTCAAGGAAATAACATGGGTAGTTGTTGGTTTGATGGCTGAGAAGATGCAGGTTATGTTGGTATACCAATGACTGAGAACAAAAAGCTGATGTTAGAGAGTTGTTGGTGGAGGCTTGATCTGAGACAGATGGTTGAGCAGAATGCATGAATGTCAAGCTGCAGAATGGAGTGATATTGGACAATGTCTAACCTTTTTACTCTGCTATGGTGTTGTTATTTTTTTTTTGTATCTATGGTTTTGAATTGGCATTAACAATTGTAAGTTGATTTATTGGCAGGGATCAAGGCTTGAATATTGACTACTTTATTTTTGGTATTCCTTTACTTCTGATATGCTTGTTACCTTCGGTATTTGTCTTATTCTTCAGTTGGATATTTAGTTTTTTTTTCCTGTGTAACTTTAAAATTTGGCTGAAGTCACAGTTTGCACAACTTGATACATTTTCTACCAAGTTCATTTGTATTGTAGAATTTTCTTTTGCTATAAATTTTAACATGCCTCAATTTGTGCAACTTTCGAGAGTTGGGTATGCTAAGGCTTCTCATTGTGTAGCATGATAAGCTTGTAAACTTTGTCATCACTAGCTTAATAAACATTCTGGTTATTATCTTATAATGGTTTCATTTTGATGGATGCACTTTACATCTCGTAATTTTTCATAGGTTAGTTCAAATTATATTGTATTCAGGTTCTTATCGATGGATTATGTTATTGCAGGAGAAGATTTTGAGGTGGACTTATTTTTGCGACTGCAAAGGTCATGAAGAAGGTCTTTGATCAATCTATCAGGGACTTATAAGGTCGTTTATGGTATGCGATACAGGTGCAAGTGTTTTAAAGAAAGCGTTGCTGGTGATGGTATCTAAAATCGCTGGTGGTGGTGGAGGTTGTATGTACTGAACTGGTGGTGGTGGGGGTGCTTGGAGAGGGAATCAATGAGTTCGATAAAGTGTTGGTAATGGTATCTATCTCGTTGCTAGTGGTAGAGGCTATATGGACTGAACTGGTGGTGGTGAATGGGAGTTTGGAGAAGGAGAACAAGGCTATAAAGGACTCCTGGTTATACATATATAGAGGTAACAAAAATTACCCACACATTGTTGGATTTTTTGAGTGTTGTTGATATCATTGTTTTGAATTCATTTTGTTTAAAATTCTTGCAGGTGGAATTTAAAATTTGTGCATAGAACTCTTAAGGGATTCTGTTATGGACCAATGAACAAGTAACTTTTCATACGTAATCTTAGAGAAGAAGTGTCCTTAGAATAAAATTTCATTTGTTTTTGTCGGTTCATTTCCTATGGGAGTGTCTCATCGGTTCATCTTTTTTGATAATGACATCTTATAATGTCGAGTCAATGTTGTCCTCCTCTTTTATTGGCATTGTCTGGTTGCTTTTGATAATAGCATTCTAAAAGCATTTTTTTTTGCAGGTAGATCTTATCTCACGTGCAATGGTATTCGAGACGATACCTGGATTTACCTTGCTGCTGGTGAGCTTTTTGACGGGGATAGACTTGTAAAGTTAGATTCAATGTCTAATTTATGGGACCTGATTATTTATTTTCATTATACTTGTTTTGCCGGCTGTGGAGGCAGGCTTAGACTTTGATTGTCAGCTGCATCCGATGATGCCTGTAATAATCTAAATGTGGCGTTGTGATAGGCTCTGTAATGGGTGGGACGAAGGTGAGCTTAAAAACTTTTGTACATTTGAAATCATTGGCTTGAAATGGTTAATAATATGAAACTTATTGTTTGTAACCGGTCAATAATTCCTTAGGCAATGCATCATAATTATTTTGTGTATCAATTATTTTTTAAGTTGTGTACTGTTACCATGTTGGTTTCTTTAAGGTTGTGTGTTTTTGGTTAACTCAATACCCGCTGAGTAAAGTATTAACATTCATAACATGGAATATCACTTATGAAGTTAATGCATCTATATTATGTTAGGAATGTATTTGAGTTGGAGGATGTTGTATTTGAGTTGAAGACTACGTTACTAATGGGATGATTTCATTTTTGCAGTGGTTGTCGGGAAGTTGCTGACTTTGCAACTTATGCATTTGGGCCAACTATTGTGGTCACTCCTTTTGGTGAACTCAACATTATTATCAGGCACAAAACAAGTTCATTCCCCAAGTTGTGTACTCTTTCCTCTTTAGTCTTTGGGATAAGTGTCATATTTTCTTGCATTGCTGCACTTGCAAAACATAGAAATATCTTATGGAAAAGAAGTCCTTTTCATTTCGAGTTTTATTTTTTTGTTCAAAATTTTTTGTAAAGTACATTGCTTGGATAAATTTGGTTCTAGAACAGAGGTATCTTGATTTGTTGGATTAATTTTATTTTTAAATGAATGGGGGTAACTTGTTTTTGTTATAAGGATCTATAATTTTGACTTGGTTTTGACCGGTCAAACCAATTATTTTTTGACCGGTCAAACCACCATTTCTGACTGGTTTTGATTTTGACCAGCCAAAACCAATATTTTTTTTACCATACAAAAAATTCGCAACTGCTTGAAACAGTTGCGTCCACCTAATTTCGCAACAGTTCGAAACAGTTGCGACTTTTAGAGGTTGCAACAGTTTCAAACAGTTACGACCAAAAATTTGCAACGACAATGTAGCCGTTGCGAAAAACTGCAACATAGACTTTTGTAACAGAGCAGAACTGTTGCGAACCCACTTCGCAACTGCCAGTTACTGTTGCTATTCGCTAAATTGGTGTAGTGTTATCCAAATTCTGAGAGTGTTATGCTTTCGGATGGAAACTTTGCTGCCCGAGAGATTTCCGGGGAAAGTGCTTGAAGAAGCTCTGACAGAGGCGTTGGCAACCCGCGCATCCGCTTTCTATGACCAACTTCCCCTTTTTGCTGTTTTTCTTTGTTCTGCAGACGTCTTAGTGCTTCTGCAGACTTATTGTCATCTTCTTGGTGTTCACGGCAAAGTTAGGATTTTGCCAATTAGCGCGGTTTTACATCTTTGAATACAACTTCTTATTTAAAAGACTTCAATCTTCCATTAGAATATGTTGTTCTATCTTCCATTCCCTTCAGAGCTCCTGAGTATTTGAATAAGGCACTTCCTGTACGTTTTCAGCTTTTCTGGTCGTGACCTGATGGTTGATCGTGTCTTCTGAGCTTTGACAGTGAAAGGATTTCGTGTAGATCCCCCAATCCCCAAGTATGGTTTACATATTTCCATCTTGTATGGTCAGTGGGTTGACCATAATAAAGACATCACCATCGTGCGTTCATACTGGTGATTTTTATACTTCTTTCACGTGAAACTAAAATATGGAGGAGTACGGGTTACCCTCATAGTGATTGCTGCTTCGGTGAAGATCTGAATGGTATCAAAAAAAATAAGCGGCAATAGTTCTTGGTAGCAGATGTAAACAGAATAGACTATATTGTCGCGGAAACAAAGTAGGTTGGCTAGAATTATATGGGCATCCATGGAAGTAAAAGGATGGGCTGGATGCATAAGCGGGCAAACTTTCCATGGTCATGAGTTTTGGAGGGATGGATTAAAAGGTTGCCATGACTACGAAGATTGGTTGTCTGCGATCATGATCCTTGATATGGGGAGCGTGGTGGCACGACCCTTTACAGGAAGGAGTGGTATTGAAGAGAACGTTTAAGTGGAGCCGCTGCTGGAGAACGTTGAAGTGGAGCCGCTGCTGGAGAACGTTGAAGTGGAGCCACTTCTAGAGAGAACGTTGAAATGACGCTTGCAACTTTCAGCGCTTTGATGGTTATCATGTTGAAGTCATAGGCTGCGTCACGTTTTGTCATACTCGACATCCCTCTAAGTGAACAAAGGTTAGGAGTCCCCAGTTCCATCTATCAATCGTGTTTTCCAGGAGAGGTTGGAGTTTGGGAACGGCTTCCCTGGCTGGAAGCGTCCGCTTTCCTGATGCGGTGCGGTTGAGGGATGTAAATATGTCTTGATGCTATGCTTTGGAGAAATACAAAATATCACATAACTATTTCATCATAGACTGTATGACTTTGTGGGCGAAGTTCCCATCGTGCAGGTCCTTACGGGAAGAGGGTCTCTGTGAACTCAGGATGGTTGCCGATTTCCATGGCTTTCGATTTTGGAGAAGTCGTTCCTGATCTTTACGTGTAATGAAATTTGATTGTTGATCCCCTTCTACTGGGTGTTTAATATCAACGCGAGCCTCTTCATCTATAAACGCACTTCCTATTGAAGTGCTTTTTGCCTTTTCATCAAATCAAAAGTGGTAAAAGGAGGCCAGCTTCTTTCGGCTCTTCCCGTATCTTTCCCTGATGGTGGAGTAGCGTCTCTGGTGACGGTTGGAGATGTCATGATTGAAAAAACAATGGGGTGGCAGAAGCGGCTCTGGTTCTGGTGGCCGTGCAAAGATGGCACGGTTTTGATCACGGAGTGCTGAAGCCATGGCGCTGTTTTGATGGGTGAGGATGGCGCTGCTTCGGCTGGTTGTGGAGCGGAGAAGATGGTGCTGGAAGGGCGCAAGATGTTAGCGCTGGAAGTATCCAAGACGTTAGCGCAGGGTGTGGTATTGTGTGCAAATGCGCTTGTGGCATATCGAAATGCCTGGCATGCAGCCTGGTAAGCGGGTCATGTGGAGCTAGCGTGGCATGCGCGTCTGGTAAGAGGGTGGAGGAAGCTTTGTCTTCAATTGACAACATGTGCAACGTGACTGGTCATACTGTTTATGAAGATGTAATCTCGAAATGGAGGTTCCATCGTGACATGTGTGTAAACTTTGAATTTAAGGTTCTTTGGTTCATTGAAGGTTTCTCTGAGGTCGAGAAGTTTATGGTCGAAACATTCGAAGGTCCATTTACGGATATGGTGAAGAAGCATGAAGCGAAAATCGAAAAAATTGTCTGCAAAAAGGTTGGGGAAGTCGAAGTTGAAAAAAGGGCGCGCTCTTCAAAGCAGAAGGTTCTATTCAATCACAAACAAAGTGACTCATAGTAAACCTGCGATTGCAACAAAAGCATGATGGCTCCCTTAGATTGTTTTAACGACTTCACACAATCCTTTGGGAAGTCGTTTACAATCTAAGCAAACCCTTACCGGAATCAATGCGAGTTAAAGTATATTGAATGTAGCTTTGATACCCAAGGCCTTGCATTCAATTCTCCGTGAGAAGTATCTTAATGGCAGAGTAACCAATATTTTCGAACGACTTTCTACTAACCTTATAGGTCTTGTTCTATTTCAAATTTTAAAGCTTAGGTTCACGTTTAGGTCTCGTTTTCCTAAGGCGGAGCGAAAAGAAGCAGTGATGAAATGACCCTTATCTTAAGGTTCTTGCCCTTTTGAAACTCGCTAACATGGGATTCACGAGTGTTTGACAAATTTACCTCCGTGCAGACGGGGATGAACCCGTTGTTTTGAAGCCATGTAATCACTTAGTCCTTCTCTACAAACAATTTGATATTTAATACTACCCTGTTTTTGATGGGTGAGAAAATTACAAGGATAGCGCCTCCTTTAGATTAGCCTTTACTCTCAAGTCTTTTAAATATTTAAAAAGCTTTGGGATTCCAAATTAACGAGGAAGGACAAAAACAACAAACGTAAAGAAGGTTCGGAGAAGATGGTCTTGTCTGATATTAAAAGGGCCGTGCAAGATGTGTTCTTTGTTGAAGCAGTGTACAATGAAATCGGTAAAGTGAAGCTATTTGGAAGTATCCAAGGCGTTAAGCGGTGGGTGTAGAGTGATTCCAAAATATTACTAAAGCGGATTCAAATAAAAGGTGTGGAAATAATAAAAGTAAATAGAAGAAAATAACACGGGGTGCGAGAATGAGGATACTAGAGGCATTTAATTTATGATGTTAATAGCGATTCAAGTTTACCTTGTGGCGATGGATAAATTAATCACAACTAAAATATTTCTGCATTAGCTTGTCTAGTTGGCTAATCTAAGGATCAATAATATTTTTAAGCATGAGCGGCATAATCAGCATAGTGATATTCTAACTACAATGGATACAGCGGGCAAAAATATTGACAAACTTGGATTAAATTATATCTTAAACAATTTCAAACATTCAAGAACAACTCACAAAGTATGAATGGCATATCAGTAGGCTAGAGCTTCATCTAAACTCTAGCAAATAAATTTAGAACATGATGAAAATCGAAATGGTATTGCACTGATAAAAATTCTCCTATCTCCTCATTTTTTCCCCCCTTTTATACAAAATTCCCCCCTTCTCTCAACACTAATTTGCGAGAATTTAGTATTCTTTAAGTCCCCCACGGGTGGAGGAACGTGAATGCATAATTTGTCTTCAATTGACAACATGCGTGATATCTTCTTTCTTCTCCCAATTGGTCATCTTTTGTTTATGAAGATGTAATCTGAAATGGAGGTTCCATCGTGACATGGCACCCCCAATTGTGTAAACTTTAGCAATTTAAGGTTCTTTGGTTCATTGAAGGTTTCTAAAAACACAAAATTAATGAGTACAAGTATTTATTCTTCGAATCTGGGATAATAAGTTTATGGTTGAAAAACATTCTATTTTGATGGGTGAAGGTCCATTTGGAACAGATGTTAGGATATGGTGAAGAAGCATAAGCGAAAATCGGTAAGAAGGTGAAAAAAATTGTCTTGTTTATGAAGATGGAAATGGAGCTGAAGTTGAAAAGGAGGCGGCTCTTAGGATATGGTGAAGAAAAGCACGAAGTTGAAAAGGGAGGCTCTTGCTAAGAAGAACAAGACATTGTTGAAAACTTTCCTTGAATACATTTCTGTCTTATGAACTTCTTATTTTTAGGTTTTTTATTTTTTATTTTATGAAAGGCAAATGAAACGCCTAGTTCATGGTTTTGATTTTCTGGTGTTTTTTTTTTGGGTTGATAGAAAAGTGTTAGATATGAGGGTTTTGGATTATTATTCGGGATGAACCGTTTTAGGATGAGGATGTTTTTGGTTATGATTGAAAGTGTTGCAGGCATCCCAGGAAAACCATGGAACTGTGCATTTGGTAGATGACATGGGGTAAAACATAACATGGCTATTGGTTTTATCATTCCCGTGAAAACTTGAAAGAGCGAACCATGTATCTTTTCTACGTATGACTTACTTGGTTTTTTAGGCCTCCTGATGAAAAGGAAACCTTCCGGGTGCACAACAGAGTTTTATGGGAAGCACCGCCGTGATTGTGGAAAGTCCCCAGCCGTTACTGAGTTGCCTAATAACCGAGTTGCTGATTCTCGGGCGGATCATTTGCTTCAATTTTCTGGGAAGTCCCCAGTCATTCCTTGTCGTGTCATAACTGATAGTCGAGTTATCTGGTAACTGAGTCGTCGATCCCTGAGAGGATCGCCTGCTTCTACCATCTTGATGTCTGGGTTGAAGCATGAGATCGAAGGTCGAAAATTGACAATGTAACCGAATGATCAATCTCCCACTGTGGTCGCCAATTGTTTATGGGTGAAAATGGTTTCTGCTGATTTCGGTAATCTCGGGTGTGCGGGTGAGAAACAAATTTGAACCCTAAACAATGTACTACAAGGGAGTACTTTAGATTTGAGATATCAATCTGTACAAGTCCGGCCTAAACCAAGAAATGGCCGTTCCAGACTTGTTTCGGTCACAAAGTGGAGGAGAATGGGTTGGTTTTGGGGAGGGAAGCAAGGAAAGTGATGAGACCGGAATAGTTGATTCTGGAAGAGTAGTTGTGTTACTACGACTTGTATCAGAAAAGTGGAAAGGCTAACAAATGGTAAGCTAGCAAGTATTTTCTGAGTGTTGTATATTCCTGAATGAACTTTTTATCAGTGTGATTCGAACCCAGCGCGTTGAGTACGTTAAGTGAATGCTCCACCAGTTGTGTGATATGGTGTTGATGTCTCGGATACTTTAGTGGAAAACATGTAGCACGTTTGCTGTTGTCTGGAAAGTTGAGCTTGGGAGACTTGCTAGCTTGGTGACCTTCGACGGTCGAGATTTTACATCTTAAGAGGAAAGGTAGTCGTTGATCGTCGCACGCTTTCGTTTGTTGGTGTCCGCATAGGGAAGGCCAGCATGGTGGCGCGACTAGGATGGCATGCCATTGGAATGGCATGATTTGGCGTGGCCAAACTTAGGTTTTTGGGACAAAGGTTACCATGCGTTGTCTGGTAACCTTGGATGACTAGGATTTGCTCCTTGGATTGAAGGGCGGCCATTGATCGTCACACGCCTTCGTTTTTGGTAGCTGCGTATGGAAGGCCAGCATGGTGGCGCGACTAGGTTGGTATGCCGTTGGCATGTCATGGTTTGGCGTGGCCAAACTTAGGTTTTCGGGCCAAAGGTTACCATGCGTTGTCTTATAACCTTGGATGGCTAGGATTTTCTCCTGGGATTGAAGGGGGACCGTTGATGGTCGCACGCCTTCGTTTTGGTAGTCGTGTAGGTAAGTCCAGCATGGTGGCGCGGCTAGGTTGGCATGCCGTTGGCATGGAATGGATTGGCGTGGCCAAACTTAGGTTTTCGGGCTAAAGGTACCTGATAGGTGTCTAAAACACATATATATATATATTTATCTATTGGTTATGCTTTCTTTGCTTAGTTTTCTTGCAAATTATGTATCTTATGTTTGCTTTTTAATATTTAGGTACTTTGGAGTCACTTGGAATAAAAGAAGAAGAAACGGCGCAAAAGTCTCATCTCATGTGCAAATGCTTTTGGAGGCAGATTATTTCTCACAAGTTACTTTTATTTCTTCATCCGTGTCTGAAAAGTATGTCGGCTTTAGTGATGCAACTTTTTAAGTCTGAAAAGCACGACAACTTTAGTGATGACTCTCATTGAAGAGAAGAAGTGAATGTGAGGAGTAAGAGACGGATGTTGTTGGTGGAAGAATTCAAGGGAAAGAAAGCGCCAATAAGAGTGGCATCGGTGCACACGATTAAAGCTCATGTCAACAAATTGGAGACCAAGGACATTGCTGGCGAAACTGGAGTTAAAAGAGAATTCAATTCTCTTTATCGCGGTCTGAGAAACGCAAGGGCATGGACTGAAAATAAAGTACTTATGCGGTGGCATAGTGGATGATAGGAGTTGGGCAAGTATCATGGGCCTAGTATCAATATCTGCTCGGCATTTCTACACTCTGCATAAGGAAAGATAATGGATTTCACCACTTGAGCAGTACACACGTGTCTGAGGACATTTCAGGGGAATGAAATTAGGTTTCTCGTGAGACCAAAGTTACGAGCAGAGAAGGTGGTCAAGTTTTTCATCAGTTCAATCCAGGAAACGCAAGATTTCTTCCTGCCATTCGCTGGAGATCGAGATGGGGTTTTTGTACAATAATTCGGTGGCTGCTTACAAGGGATCAGTGAGAAGTTCAAATGCAAGAGGAGTGAAATCAGGTGGAGTGTGTTGCTGGAGTTTAGGGAAAATTTGTTAATGGAAATCAGCTAGAAATAGGAGGAAATGATTCTTGTTGTTGGCTGTATCATGGGTTCGTTTCAAGAGTCTCAACTGAAGCCAACAAAGGGAAATGGACAGAAATGGAAGTGTTGTTGGTATTGAGCTACAAATGGATAACAAATTTGTGGAGATAACTTAAAGTGATTATAGGGAAAGAAGGAGAAATGGCTTAAGTTTGAGCTGTTGTTGACTTCTCAAGCTACAAACCAGGGAAGTTCTTAAACTGAATTTCAGTAGGACTTGTTGCTGCCAAGAGATGACGATATTGTAGCTGTTGATAATGGTGACTGAACTGAAGTGTGCTTGAATGATTGAAATGACTATGGATTGTTGTTTTCTTTGGGTTTGAATTTGCAGGGAAATAAGTACAGATGCTATTGAAATCAACAGTGAGGTTATCTGTCGACTAAGCGCAACACGAGAGAAGATGTTCGAGTAATTTCTGACTGAGTTTGTGTACAAAGATGATCTTGCTGCTATTCTTGAAACGGTTTGGATGGAGATTTATGGCAAGGAATCAACAAGAAACAGGTAGTATGAAGCCATGAGAAATATCCAGTTTTGGCTCGAGTGTTTGGCCTGAGATTGGCTTCAGATTTAGTGTAGCTCGGTCAAGTTTTTATGTGGAAGATCAGGTAAAATGCTGGTGCTATTGCCATGACTGGTTGTGATTAAAAGGGTGCGAGCATGGGTATGGTCATGCGGAAGGATTCTGATGTAGTTGGATAGCTGGTGAAGTTGCATGTGGTGCATCTATGAGCAACCTAGATGTTGAAGCCGGGATTGCAGGGGAGCATGTCTTTGGTGCTTCTCGGATGGAGTAGCGAAGTGATGGCTTGAAATGGAGCTAGGTTGAGCTACAGGTGTGGAAGTGAAGGAAATAGGGTGTTACAGTTTATATGTGAAGTTGATAAATTGCAGGGCAAGGCTGGTGTTTGGAGTGTTTGCATTTGTGGTTGGGTAGCATTGGTGGCGGTATTCAGATTGGTGATGATAAGGATTTGAACCAGTCTGCTTTGAGTTGTATTGGGTGCAAGGTATGAAAGTGAATGGCGTATTGTGGTGAACTCGCTCTCGAGTTTGGATGGCAGAGATCTTTGTGAGTGGTTTTTCCGGTAGGTGATCTTTGCATGGTAGTTGGTTATGGCAATGGAAGTAGCCGTTTGTTGCGATCGAGATGAAGATGGACTAGAATGAGGAAGCGTGGTCCTGAGTTATCGTATTGCTGATTGTGCAAGGAAGCTGGAGCTAGGAATATTTTAGGATAGCGATGAATGATCTTTGGTGCAGGTGTGGTTAGGAAATCAACTGAAGCTACAGGAAGTGAGGATGTTGATTGATTCGATTCTGACTTGGTTCTAACTCGATTGACTTTGGTGAGTGACTATTGACCGAGTAAATTTTACATCACCGGAGGTATTTTACCGCGCGGATTCGCCGCCGATTTCAGCAAGCGTGCACCGATTTTAGGAGACTATTAATTGGGCAAGTTTTCTACTGGGCTACTCTTATACATGAACTATGTGGGCTTGGTGAACACATTGGATGTGGGCTTTTGAGTTATGACCTAGTTTAAGGAGAAAAAGGCTACAAAAAGGGAAACTTCTACACTTTGTTTATCACGTATTTTCTATTCTCTTTGGGAGTTTTGCAGAGAGTGGGAACTAGGGTTTGCTTCCTTGTTTCATTTTCATCTTCATTATTTCATTTATTATATTTGATGATGAACTCCAATATTATGAGTAACTAAAACTCTTCTTGATTAAGGGCGATTTCGAAGCCCGAAATATGAATCTATATTTGATATGAAATAACATGTTCTCTTGCATTTATTTATGTTATTGATTGATTTTCTACTATTCTAATATTGTCTATGGATTATTTGTTTAGGGTTTAAGTTCGAAATTTAATCATTAATTCTTAATATATTTGCTAGTTTAGATTTTCTTCGACCCGTAATTGTCTAGAGAAGATAAACACAAGTAGCAATATGTGGGTACTGATGATGGGACTTTGTTAAGTGTCCATATGTAGAAATCAACACTAGTAGGTGATTCATGCTTTTGAGTTCATCACTAGGAGCAACCTTATCTCACATAACTTAGAGCATTTGTTTAAGTCAAACCTAGTAAGCGTACCTCTAGGAAACTTGGCAAGTAGGAACCGGTAGTCGAGCGCTTCCGTATCCGGTGAGCTAGGAGATAATAACGGAATAGTTGAGCGTACTAATTATTCTAGGGTTGTTAGTAACATGATAATGCAACGAACTTGTCTATATATCAATTTGGTTTGTATTCTGTGGTCTAGAATGAACCTTTAATCAATTCCATCTCATATTTGAATACATTTTACAATTTTCAGATTTTCTACAACACAATCATCTTTGCTAAGAGTATTTGCATAACAACTTAGACTTCATTCCTCCCTTGGGATGATCCTGCTTACATTATACTACTTGCTAGTGTAAAAGTAGAGAAATTTTTTTTTTGCGAGATTCGACACCTCGTCAAAATT
This sequence comes from Papaver bracteatum, assembly GCA_023529315.1. NCBI lineage: Eukaryota > Viridiplantae > Streptophyta > Magnoliopsida > Ranunculales > Papaveraceae > Papaver > Papaver bracteatum. The sequence continues at coordinate 1,464,695 of JAJJWX010002278.1, forward strand.
GGCGCCGTTGCCGGGGAGGCAGTGGCGAGTTTTTTTGTTATTTTTATTCTTAGTTTATATTTTGCTTTTGGTTACAATTTCAGTTTACTTATTCAATTCTTAAGAATCTGATTTTCAGGTACGATTTCTTTGGTGAATGCGCGGAGAAGGCATACCAAGTCCTATTGGTATACGTCTTCATTCAGGCACTTTACTGAAAGATTTCATTCGAGCAGTCAACACTGCACTTCCACCTAGTTCTACACCAAGTGAATTCTCGGACTCGGACGTAGAGGAAGATAACATAATGGAAGCTCGACCGCCTGCTCCAAGAACACCCAAGGAGCTCACTTCTCCAAACCTTGATCAGAAGCCTTTATGTATTCAGCTGAATGGAAACATTGAGTTGAAGCCGCAATTGATCAACTTGCTGCCCAAATTCAGAGGTTTAGTGGGAGAAGATCCTAATCGTCACTTACAACAATTTCATCATGTTGTAACTAGTATGAAGCAAGCAACTGCAGATGCGGATATGGATATGATGACAGCATTTCCTTTTTCCCTTTTAGATTCTGCAGGAGAGTGGTTCTTTTGCTTACCCGCTGGAAGCATAACCACATGGAATGGGATGAAGAAATTGTTCCTCGAGAAGTATTTTCTAGCATCAAAAGAAGCTATGATTCGCAAAGAGATTTGTGGTATTAGGAAAATATCGGGAGATACTCTTCATGAGTATTGGGAGCGCTACAAGAAGCTTTTAGCTAGCTGCCCACACCACCAAATCAACGATCAACTTGTGATTCAATATTTCTATGAAGGATTTCTTTCTACTGAGAGACATTTGATTGATGCCGCAAGTAGTGGTGCACTTACCAACAAGACCATTGCGGAAGCTACAAGTTTGTTGGAGAACATGGCTGCAAATACACAACAATTATTCACTAGAGATGAATCAACGGTAAGGAAGGTGAATGAAGTTGGAAATTCTTCAAACTTGGAACAAAGGATGGGAAACATGGAGAGGATGATGCATCAAATCGCTGCGGCTGTCATACCATTATCATCATATACCGAAGATGTTGAGCAAGCAAATGTCATGTACCAAAATCATCAAAGGCCGAGGTATGATCCGTACTCTAGCACATACAATCCGGGTTGGCGAGATCATCCCAATTTCAGCTACGCCAACAAGAAAGCTGCAGCTCCCAATCCTACTTTTAATCAACAAGGTGGGTACCATTTCTTGCAAAAGCCATGTCAAGAGACTCAAGGCATGAGTATAGATGACAAGTTGAATCTCATCTTCAACACAATGGTGCAAGATAAGCAAAATTCAGATATGGATATGAAAGACATCCGAACACAAATGGGTCAATTAGCTACGGCAGTGAGCAAATTGGAAGCACAAGCAGAGGGAAAACTTCCTTTTCAAACAGTAAATCACAAGGAGAATGACAATGCTATTGAGCTACTGAGTGGGAAGCAAGTAGAGAAACCGGAAACATCACCGGTGTCCAATGAACCTGATTTGGAGAGAGAAGAGGGTGAAACAGCCCCTAAAAAGGCTGATCCGGTAACAAATTCTAAATCTAAAACTCGTGTATCTACTCATGTTACTACTCCTCCTTTTCCTAGCAGGTTGGAAAAGTCGAACAAGGAGACATTGTATCAAGAGCTTTTGGAAATCTTTAAAAAGATTGAAGTAAACATTCCACTTATTGAGGCGATAAGGCAAGTTCCGCGCTGGGAAAAATTCTTGAAGGAATTGTGCACTAACAAGCACAAATTGACCGGTAATGAGGTGATGAGTGTGGGGGAAAATGCTTCGGCATATCTTCAAAAGAAACTCCCACCTAAGTTGAAAGATCCCGGTAGCTTCACTATACCATGTAATATTGGTAAAGTCAGGTTTGAGCGTGCTATGCTAGATTTAGGAGCATCCATTAATGTTATGCCTGCCTCCGTTTATGAATCATTGAAACTTGGACCTCTTAAAGATACCAGTATTGTTATACAACTTGCTGATAGGTCTAATTCTTACCCGAAAGGGGTTATTGAAGATGTTTTGGTGCAGGTTAATCAACTCATATTTCCGGCTGATTTCTATGTTCTTGACATGATGGATGAGGATTCACCATCGACTACCCCCTTTCTGTTGGGTAGACCATTCATGAGAACCGCAAGAACCAAGATTGATGTTTTCAAGGGAGCTTTAACTATGGAATTTGATGATGAGATCATAAGTTTTAATATCTTTGAAGCTATGAGATATCCTAGTGACGTGAATTCATGTTTTTCTATTGATATTATTGATTCTCTAGCTCAAAAGATGTTTGAATTGAATAGTGATGATGCTTTAGAGAACACCATAGTCGAAGGTTTAGGTTATGGGAAATACAAAGACATTGAAAGTGAATTGTCTATTTGTGATGAGCTTAAAGAGGCTGTTTTATCTCTTAACCCATTACAAGAAGTTCCACCAAAGTATAATGCGTCTTATGTTTCTTTGCCGATTACTAATGAGAAACTTTTACCCTCGATTGTGCAGGCACCTACTCTTGAGTTGAAACCTCTTCCGGATCACCTTAAATATGTATATTTGGGTGACAATGAAGAGTTACCGGTGATCATTGCCAACAACCTCACCGAGGTACAAGAGGAAAAGCTTATTCAAGTGCTAAGAGAGCACAAGTCTTCCATTGGATGGACCATTGCCAATATCAAAGGAATCAGTCCTTCCACATGTATGCACCGAATACTTCTTGAGGAGGGGGCAAAACCAACAAGAGAAGCTCAACGTTGCTTGAACCCTCCAATGATGGAAGTAGTCAAGAAAGAAATCCTGAAGTTGTTGGATGCCGGGATTATCTATCCCATATCCGATAGCAAATGGGTGAGCCCGATTCAAGTCGTTCCAAAGAAGTCCGGCATCACAGTGGTGAAAAATGAAGATAACGACTTGGTTCCAACTAGAATCCAGACCGGTTGGAGAGTTTGCATTGACTACCGAAATCTCAACTCTACTACCCGAAAGGATCATTTCCCTTTACCATTCATTGATCAAATTCTTGAAAGGTTGGCTAGACGTGCTTACTATTGCTTCCTTGATGGTTTTTCAGGTTATAACCAGCTTGTAATAGCTCCGGAAGATCAAGAAAAGACGACGTTTACTTGTCCTTTTGGCACTTTTGCGTATAGACATATGCCATTTGGCTTGTGCAATGCTCCAGCCACTTTTCAACGTTGTATGGTAAGCATTTTTTCAGATTATGTGGAAAGCATCATAGAAGTGTTTATGGATGATTTTAGCGTGTATGGTGATTCTTTTGACAAATGCTTAGATAACCTTGCACTTATTCTTAAAATATGCGTAGAAACTAATCTTGTGCTTAATTGGGAAAAATGTCACTTTATGGTCACTCATGGAATTGTGCTAGGCCATGTTGTATCTTCTAAAGGGTTAGAAGTTGACAAGGATAAGATAGATTTGATTCGGAACTTACAATACCCCACAAATGTGAGGGAGGTTCGCTCTTTTCTTAGTCATGCAGGATTTTATAGGAGATTCATCAAGGATTTCTCCAAGATTGCAATGCCCCTATGTAGAATTTTGCAAAAAGATGTGGCCTTTGATTGTGACAAGGAGTGCAAGGAAGCTTTTGACACCTTGAAAGAGTTGTTAACTACCGCACCAATTATCAAACCACCCGACTGGAGCAAGCCATTTGAGTTGATGTGCGATGCAAGTGATTATGCCGTTGGAGCCGTGTTGGTACAGCGAGATGGTAAAGTTCCATATGCCATTTATTATGCTTCTCGAACTCTCAACGGAGCGCAAATCAACTACTCCACAACTTAAAAGGAGCTCTTGGATATAGTGTTTGCACTTGAGAAGTTTCGATCCTATTTAGTGGGTACAAAGGTGGTTGTTTTCTCCAACCATGCTGCACTTCGATACTTGCTAACAAAGAAGGATGCTAAGCCAAGGCTCATAAGGTGGATACTCCTTATTCAAGAGTTCAACATGCAAATCAAGGACAAGAAGGGCAGCGAGAATACTGTAGCGGATCAGCTAAGCAGATTGGTTGTGTCTGAAGAAGCGATTCCTTTGCATGATAGCTTCTTGGATGAGCAACTCTTTGCTATTGGTGGCACAACTCCATGGTACGCTGATATTTTTAACTTCTTGGTGACGGAACAAGTACCTAGTTCCATGTCTAGATTCCAAAAACACAACCTCAAGAAGATTGACAAGCAATATATATGGGATGAACCTTATTTGTGGAAGCATTTCTCCGATCAAATAATCCGCAGGTGCGTACTTGAATCCGAGTTCCAATCAATTCTGAATTTTTGTCACTCATATGCTTGTGGTGGCCATTTCGGAGCCAAGAGGACAGCCCTCAAGGTTCTCGAAAGTGGTTTTTATTGGCCTACATTGTTTAAGGATGCATATTTATTTTGTAAGGCTTGTGATAGGTGTCAAAGGACATGCAACCTTGGTGCTAGAAACCAAATGCCACAAACACCAATTCTCGCTGTTGAGATTTTTGATGTTTGGGGTATAGACTTTATGGGGCCTTTTGTGAATTCCAATGGAAATTTTTTTATACTTCTTGCTGTAGATTATGTTTCTAAGTGGGTGGAAGCTAAAGCCACTCCCACCAATGATTCTCATGTTGTTTGTGAGTTTGTGAAGGAACATATCTTTTTTAGGTTTGGAACACCTCGAGTGGTGATTAGTGATGGAGGCTCGCACTTCAAGAGATCCTTTCACGCTCTTCTAAAGAAGTACAACATTTCTCATAAAGTTGGCACACCGTATCATCCACAAACAAGTGGTCAAGCTGAAATTTCCAACCGAGAGATTAAGACCATCTTAGAGAAGACGGTGAACGTTACAAGGAAGGATTGGAGTTATAGACTCAATGGCGCTTTGTGGGCGTATAGGACAGCTTATAAGACACCCATCAGTATGTCTCCTTTTAGGCTTGTCTATGGCAAACCTTTCCATCTTCCCGTCGAACTTGAACACAAAGCTTATTGGGCTATCAAGGTATGTAATATGGAATTAGATGCAGCTGGTGAACTTAGGAAACTTCAACTCAATGAGTTAGAAGAGATACGAAATGATGCATATGAAAGTTCATGCATTTATAAAGAAAAGACCAAAGTTTTCCATGATAAAATGATTTCCCGAAAGAGTTTTGAAGTAGGGAAGAAAGTACTTTTATTCCATTCTCGTCTTAAATTGTTTCCGGGTAAACTTAGGTCCAGATGGGTTGGACCATTTATTGTTACTAATGTGTTTGCGCATGGTGCAGTTGAGATTACTAGTCCCAAAACAGGGCTGATTTCCAAGGTTAACGGCCATCGCTTGAAACCATACTACGAGCAGTTTGTGGCGGAGAATCAGGATATGATCACATTAAGTGATCCACTCCCTCTGGAGGAGTAATTGGAGCTGAACGTCGGGCTGACGACGTTAAACCAAGCGCTAAGTGGGAGGCAACCCACCGGTTTTGTATCTTTACCTTTATCTTTTTATTTTTCAGCATTTTATCTTTTATTTTATCTTTGTTTTTGCATATCATTTGCGGAATTTCTCACCTTGAACGTTACTTTGAATGACTAAATTTTACATTGACTAAATTTTACATTAAGTGTGGGGGAGCATTTATATGTTTGTATAGTTTGTTTTATGCCTTTAGAAAAAAAAATCAGAAAAATAGAAAAAAAAAAGAAAAAAATTGTGCTTTTTGAACTCCGAAATCTAGAAATTTGTGCCTTTAGGATGACACTATTAGTGGATGGAACCATTGTGATTGCAGGAGTTGAGGAACCCAATAATTAACAAAGACGAACATAGCTTATAAATTATATGTTAGTTGTTACCATATCTCGGAATATCACCATATCACATTCTATTTTTATTTTTCCATATTTATCTATTGTTCTCTAAGTGCTTTGGTGGGTCACTAAAAATCGAGTTGTTATTACTGCTAGGATGAAATAGAGTGATTGAGTTGCTAAGAAAAAAGAAAAAGAAAAAAAAGACCGACCAATTAGACCAAACGGAATAAAAATGACACTTGGGAATAGCAGTATGTGTGAAACGTAGTCCCTGTCTCCGTCGCCTAAACAAGCGTGGAATGAAGGATCCAAGGAAACTATCACGTACTTGCTGACAAGAAGCATGCGCTTGGATCCAAAAGATCTAATCATTCCGTCTAAAAAAAAAAGAAAAAAAAAGTGAAAAAGAAAAGAAAAGAAAAGAAAAATATTATTATTGTGTTGAATAAAGTCACTCCTGGTTCCCTTGTATATGCAGTGTGTTAACACTAAAATTGACCAGTAGCTCAATCCAATAGGATAGGTTCATCTTGGCGGTGACCTTCAGACAGATATGGGATACATCGATCACTTGTGAATATTCGCCACATCTACCTCTTTATCCATCTTCTTAATCTTTTCATTGTGATTGTGGTTAGTCAGATTCCGAGTATTGTGGTTTGTTCGACTTTCTAAGAAAACTTTATGTACTTATGTATGAACTGAATTTGCACAAGGTACCTCCTCATGTAGTCATTTTGGATTTGTTCATTGATTTGTCACAAATAGACGGAGTTGGAAATATAGGTTTTGTAGGCAGACCTCTTGTAAACCTTCACGAGACTAAAACTCGTCCACTAGGGACACCTAGGGGTTCAAAGGCCTGTTATTCATGCTTAGTGTAACCGTAGCCTCGAGGAGACGGAGTTGTATGTATCTTTTAGAATTATTTTGTTTGATTTGCTCGAGGACTAGCAAAGTCTAAGTGTGGGGGAATTTGATAGGTGTCTAAAACACCTATATATTTTTCTATTGGTTATGCTTTCTTTGCTTAGTTTTCTTGCAAATTATGTATCTTATGTTTGCTTTTTAATATTTAGGTACTTTGGAGTCACTTGGAATAAAAGAATAATAAACGGCGCAAAAATATCATCTCATGTGCAAATGCTTTTGGAGGCAGATTATTTCTCACAAGTTACTTTTATTTCTTCATCCGTGTCTGAAAAGTATGTCGGCTTTAGTGATGCAACTTTTCTGTCTGAAAAGCACGACAACTTTAGTGATGACTCTCATTGAAGAGAAGAAGTGAATGTGAGGAGTAAGAGACGGATGTTGTTGGTGGAAGAATTCAAGGGAAAGAAAGCGCCAATAAGAGTTGCATCGGTGCACACGGTTAAAGCTCATGTCAACAAATTGGAGACCAAGGACATTGCTGGCAAAACTGGAGTTAAAAGAGAATTAGATTCTCTTTATCGCGGTCTGAGAAACGCAAGGGCATGGACTGAAAATGAAGTACTTGTGCGGTGGCATAGTGGATGATAGGAGTTGGGCAAGTATCATGGGCCTAGTATCAATATCTGCTCGGCATTTCTACACTCTGCATAAGGAAAGATAATGGATTTCACCACTTGAGCAGTACACACGTGTCTGGGGACATTTCAGGGGAATGAAATTAGGTTTCTCATGAGACCAAGTTACGAGCAGAGAAGGTGGTCAAGTTTTTCATCAGTTCACTAGAGATCGAGATGGGGTTTTTGTACAATAATTCGGTGGCTGCTTACAAGGGATCAGTGAGAAGTTCAAATGCAAGAGGAGAGAAATCAGGTGGAGTGTGTTGCTGGCGTTTAGGGCAAATTTGTTAATGGAAATCAGCTAGAAAGAGGAGGAAATGATTCATGTTGTTGGCTGTATCATGGGTTCATTTCAAGAGTCTCAACTGAAGCCAATAAAGGGAAATGGACAGAAATGGAAGTGCTGTTGGTATTGAGCTACAAATGGATAACAAATTTGTGGAGATGACTTAAAGTGATTATAGGGAAAGAAGGAGAAATGGATTAAGTTTGAGCTGTTGTTGACTTCTCAAGCTACAAACCAGGGAAGTTCTTAAACTGAATTTCAGTAGGACTTGTTGCTGCCAAGAGATGACGATATTGTAGATGTTGATAATGGTGACTGAAATGAAGTGTGCTTGAATGATTGAAATGACTATGGACTGTTGTTTTCTTTGGGTTTGAATTTGCAGGGAAATAAGTACAGATGCTATTGAAATCAACAGTGAGGTTATCTCTCGACTAACTGCAACACACAGAGAAGATGTTCGAGTAATTTCCTGACTGAGTTTGTGTACAAAGATGATCTTGCTGCTATTACTGAAATGGTTTGGCTGGAGATTTATGGAAAGGAATCAACAAGAAACAGGTAGTATGAAGCCATGAGAAATATCCAGTTTTGGCTCGAGTGTTTGGCCTGAGATTGGCTTCAGATTTAGTGTAGCTCGGCCAAGTTTTTATGTGGAAGATCAGGTAAAATGCTGGTGCTATTTCCATGACTGGTTCGCAGTTAAAGGGTGCAGGCATGGGTATGGATGTGCGGAAGGGTTACAGTGTAGTTGGATAGCTATTGAAGTTGCATGTGGTGCATCTATGAGCAACCTAGATGCTGAAGCCGGGATTGCATGGGGAGCATGTGATGGTGCTTCTCAGATGGAGTAGAAGAATAGTGAACTGAAATGGAGCTAGGTTGAGCTACAGGTGTGGAAGTGCAGGAAATATGGTGTTACAGTTTATATGTGAAGTTGATAAATTGCAGGGCAAGGCTGGTGTTTGGAGTGTTTGCAGCTGTGGCTGGGTAGCATTGGTGGCGGTATTCAGATTGGTGATGATAAGGACTGAACCAGTGCTGCTGGAGTTGTATTGCAGGTGCAAGGTATGAAAGTGAACTGGCGCTGTGGTGAACTCGCTCTCGAGTTTGGATGGCAGAGATGATGTGAGTGGTTTTGCCGGTAGGTGATGCTGCATGGTAGTTGGTTACGGAAATGGAAGTAGTTGTTTGTTGCAGTCGATATGAAGATGGACTAGAATGAGGAAACTGTGGTGCTGCAGTTATCAGTATTGGATGATTATGCAAGGAACTGGAGCTGGGAATATTTTAGGATAGCAGTGAATGATGCTGGTGCAGCTGTGGTTAGGAAATCAACTGAAGCTACAGGAAGTGAGGATGTTGACTGATTCTGACTTGGTTCTAACTCAGTTGACCTGACTGAGTGACTATTGACCGGTGAATTTTCTGTCACCGGAGGTATTTACCGGCGCCGGATTCCGGCCAGTTTCCGGCAGACGTGCACCAGTTTTCCGGAGACTATTAATTGGGCAAGTTTTCTACTGGGATACTCTTATACATGAACTATGTGGGCTTGGTGAACACATTGGATGTGGGCTTTTGAGTTATGACCAAGTTTAAGCTGAAAAAGGGAAACTTCTACACTTTGTTTATCACGTATTTTCTATTCTACTGGGAGTTTTGCAGAGAGCGGGAACTAGGGTTTGCTTCCTTGTTTCATTTTCATGTTCATTATTTCATTTATTATATTTGATGATGAACTCAAATATTATGAGTAACTAAAACTCTTCTTGATTAAGGGCGATTTCGAAGCCCGAAATATGAATCTATATTTGATATGAAATAACATGTTCTCTTGCATTTATTTATGTTATTGATTGATTTTCTACTATTCTAATATTGTCTATGGATTATTTGTTAAGGGTTTAAGTTAGAAATTTAATCATTAATTCTTAATATATTTGCTAGTTTAGATTTTCTTCGACCCGTAATTGTCTAGAGAAGATAAACACAAGTAGCAATATGTGGGTACTGATGATGGGACTTTGTTAAGTGTCCATATGTAGAAATCAACACTAGTAGGTGATTCATGCTTTTAAGTTCATCACTAGGAGCAACCTTATCTCACAGAACTTAGAGCATTTGTTTAAGTCAAACCTAGTAAGCGTACCTCTAGGAAACTTGGCAAGTAGGAACCGGTAGTCGAGCGCTTCCGTATCCGGTGAGCTAGGAGATAATAACGGAATAGTTGAGCGTACTAATTATTCTAGGGTTGTTAGTAACATGATAATGCAACGAACTTGTCTATATATCAATTTGGTTTGTATTCCGTGGTCTAGAATGAACCTTTAATCAATTCCATCTCATATTTGAATACATTTTACAATTTTCAGATTTTCTACAACACAATCATCTTTGCTAAGAGTATTTGCATAACAACTTAGACTTCATTCCTCCCTTGGGATGATCCTGCTTACATTATACTACTTGCTAGTGTAAAAGTAGAGAAATATTTTTTTTGCGAGATTCGACACCTCGTCAAAATTGGCGCCGTTGCCGGGGAGGCAGTGGCGAGTTTTTTTGCTATTTTTATTCTTAGTTTATATTTTTGCTTTTGGTTACAATTTCAGTTTACTTATTCAATTCTTAAGAATCTGATTTTCAGGTACAATTTCTTTGGTGAATGCGCGGAGAAGGCAGACCAAGTCCTATTGGTATACGTCTTCATTCAGGCACTTTACTGAAAGATTTCATTCGAGCAGTCAACACTGCACTTCCACCTAGTTCTACACCAAGTGAATTCTCGGACTCGGACGTAGAGGAAGATAACATAATGGAAGCTCGACCGCCTGCTCCAAGAACACTCAAGGAGCTCACTTCTCCAAACCTTGATCAGCAGCCTTTATGTATTCAGCTGAATGGAAACATTGAGTTGAAGCCGCAATTGATCAACTTGCTGCCCAAATTCAGAGGTTTAGTGGGAGAAGATCCTAATCGTCACTTACAACAATTTCATCATGTTGTAACTAGTATGAAGCAAGCAACTGCAGATGCGGATATGGCTATGATGAATGACATTTCCTTTTTCCCTTTTAGATTCTGCAGGAGAGTGGTTCTTTTGCTTACACATTTGAAGCATAACCACATGGAATGGGATGAAGAAATTGTTCCTCGAGAAGTATTTTCCAGCATCAAAAGCAGCTGTGATTCGCAAAGAGATTTGTGGTATTAGGCAAATATCGGGAGAGAATCTTCATGAGTATTGAGAGCGCTACAAGAAGCTTTTAGCTATCTGGCCACACCACCAAATCAGCGATCAAATTGTGATTCAATATTTCTATGAAGGATTGCTTTCTACTGAGAGACATTTGATTGATGCCGCAAGTAGTGGTGCACTTACCAACAAGACCATTGCGGAAGCTACAAGTTTGTTGGAGAACATGACTGGGAATATTTTCTCTCCTGTTTTAGCTTCTCACGCGTTTTCTCCATTCCAGCACGCTCCAATTAGATTACACATGCTCCACAAGGTTGCTCGATGCATCAAACACGATCATAACACACACAAATTCTTCCAGAACTCGTGAAGAACTCTCCCTGCACGTGCTTATCTGTTTTGAGCTCGTGAATTGGCTAGCCAATTATAGCCAAATTTGATCGAACCAAAAGCCCAAAACGTGTTTTCTAGGACATAACACAACTTCCTACCGAAAATTAGCCATTAAATCTCCCTAGAACACGTTCAAAAATCAATCGAAATTCTGCCAGTTGCATGCATGGTTTTCCCGCCAAAAATCATTTTTCAAATGTTGAAGATGGTGTCCCCTAACCAGAAATGGGGTGCGAATAGCAGCTTCCTTGGGTGACCTGGGGTTTCCCCTTAGTAATTAGGTTACCCCTTATCCAAATTGAGGGTCCGTATATCAAATGTCCTCCGGAGGTGCCTTTAACAGTTTTTTGAGCCGATTCTTCTAAAAATGTTTATTTGCCAAAAACACCTACAAACAAGATTATTAGTGATAAAATGAGTCCTAGCTAATGTATTTATGGGTGAAAATGCGTCGCACTTTTGTGCTCATCAAATTCCCCCACACTAACATTTTTCTAGTCCTCGAGAAAAACAGAAAATTGACCCGCTACACAGCTGGTCATGACAATTGCCAGATACACAAGACAATATTTTTTTTAGAGACCCGCTACACAGCTGGTCATAATATGCAAGAAAAGATAAGACCCGCTACACAGCTGGTCATAAAATGCAAATGCAAAAAAAATTTTGGACCCGCTACACAGCTGGTCATATAATGCAAAAAAAAAAAAAATTAGACCCGCTCAACAGCTGGTCATATCATGCAATTTTTTTTTTTTTTTTGAGAGACCCGCTCCACAGCTGGTCATGATAAGCAAGAAAATTCCTGAAATAGAAAAATAAAACGTTAACCACTCCCCCACACTTAAATATTACATTGTCCTCAATGCAATTGAGTCATCCAACGTAAAAATTAAGATGGGAAAAAAATAAATAAACAAATAATTATACCTACTGGAATGTACATAAAAGATCCCCGTAAACTAATAACCTGAAAACTTGGGGATCGACCCAAAATACAATATTTACAAATGACAGCTTCACAATTATTTTATAGAAAAAATGGGACATTGAAACTGTCAGAAAATAAAATTTACCCCTAAACCAAGTTTTTACTGCACATGGAAGTTCGTAAAGAACAAAGTATGGGGATTCGATTGAGACTGGGGAAATGTCAATTGATTCATGCACGATATCAGGAATAGGCAAGTCTTCCGCGTACTTAGATGCAAAGTAATCCAACAATACTTTAGAAGCACACAATTCTAACCCTAAATTTGGCAACTTTTGGAAGTCTAAGGGTCTAGAAACAACCGCTAAGTCGGGTGAATAATCTTGTGAGGTAGATTCATCTATGGAATTAGGCGAATCATCCACACAATCATCCACAGGGTCATTTATATGTTCTGTTTGGAAAAGAGAGTCACTATCAGATTCATCATCTTCATTATTAAATAATTTTTGGCATTCTAGAATTCTCAATCTTTGTTCCAAACTAGGCGGGGTGTGTTTGTAATACTTCTCATATATAGTTTGATGTGATTCTTCACTTACCTCATGTGGAGAAGAAACTCCATACCATTGCCTACACCTATATTCAGCAAGCATCATCTCAGATGAGGTTTCCTGATAATTTTTCTTTCTACGCATATATTCCGCCAGCGTCATCGTAGGTGACGTCTCCTCAAAAGAAGTCATCATCCTGAAAATAAATAGAAAAAGAAACGCATAAAAGGGAAAAAATAAAAACTAAAATGAAAAGAAAATACTGTACAAAATAAAAATAAACCTAAAAATTAATAATCTAAAAACAATTCCGCGTCGCAACGGCGCCAAAATGATTTAAGGTTTTTCCGAAATTTCGTAGTAGTGATTAAGATTCGTTCTCTCAGATGTTGTTAAGATTAAATTAAAAGGCTTAAAGAAAATAATAAATATAAGAGAGTCACTGGGTCTAAGATTCTACTGAAGTCACAACACGAGGTTCATTATTCATTCTCAACAATTATCGCTCATAAAACACCGACTCTTGTTTTGCCACAGTAGATCGTCAAAACATTAACTGTATCCCCTAAGCATAGATTATCTTAATTCAAAGCATAACCTATCTAATTGAATCACAACTAATTTTATCGAATCATAAATCAATTTAAAATAGTGCAAAAGTCATAAAAAGAATTAAATAATTTTACCCATGTTGAATTTCGGCTTCCTCCGTCGACCCAGTGTAGGGTTCTAGCTCCGCATGGTAAAAACACACTCAAAAGAATTTTTCATTGCTCAAAAAGTGGTTTTATTGAAGAGAATATAATCAACAGAGATTTGTAATGCTTTTTGTCCGTTACAGAACCCAGTGTTACAATGGAGTTGTTACAAAGCAGCTGTTACGAGAGAACTATAGCTCAGAAACGTCATAAACAAACAGATTATCTTTTACGCATGAACGACAGTTTTTTACGATTTGTGTTTGAAAGTCTGTTCTTCACGTTCTTCCTTATTTTTCTGCTGATGCTGCTGATTTCTCTGCAGCAATTCTCTCTACTCCGTAGCCTCCCCAATCACTCCATATCCTTTTAATAAACCCCATCAACCTATTTATAGCTAACAGGCCCATCTAATTTCTCTCAATTACTCCCAACAATCTTCATTTACTCGGCAGTGAAAGAAAATATTCTGGGAATATTTTCTCTCCTGTTTTAGCTTCTCACGCGTTTTCTCCATTCCAGCACGCTCCAATTAGATTACACATGCTCCACAAGGTTGCTCGATGCATCAAACACGATCATAACACACACAAATTCTTCCAGAACTCGTGAAGAACTCTCCCTGCACGTGCTTATCTGTTTTGATCTCGTGAATTGGCTAGCCAATTCTAGCCAAATTTGATCGAACCAAAAGCCCAAAACGTGTTTTCTAGGACATAACACAACTTCCTACCGAAAATTAGCCATTGAATCGCCCTATAACACGTTCAAAAATCAATCGAAAATCTGCCAGTTGCATGTATGGTTTTCCCTCCAAAAATCATTTTTCAAATGTTGAAGATGGTGTCCCCTAACCAGAACTGGGGTGCGAATAGAAGCTTCCTTGGGTGAACTGGGGTTTCCCCTTAGTAATTAGGTTACCCCTTATCCAAATTGAGGGTCCGTATATCAAATGTCCTCCGGAGGTGCCTTTAACAGTTTTTCGAGCCGATTCTTCTAAAAACGTTTATTTGCCAAAAACACCTACAAACAAGATTATTAGTGATAAAATGAGTCCTAGCTAATGTATTTATGGGTGAAAATGCGTCGCACTTTCGTGCTCATCACTGTGCGGAAGGGTTACAGTGTAGTTGGATAGCTGGTGAAGTTTCATGTGGTGCATCTATGAGCAACCTAGCTGCTGAAGCCGGGATTGCAGGGGGAGCATGTGCTGGTGCTTCTCAGATGGAGTAGCAGAACAGTGAAGAACGAAATGGAGCTAGGTTGAGCTACGGAGTGTGGAAGTGCAGGAAATAGGGTGTTACGGTTTATATGTGAAGTTTATAAATTGCGGGGGCAAGGCTGGTGTTTGGAGTGTTTGCATTTGTGGCTGGGTAGCATTAGTGGCGGTATTCATCTTGGTGATGATAAGGACTGAACCAGTCTTCTTGGAGTTGTATTGCGGGTGCAAGGTATGAAATTGAATGGCGCTGTGGTGAACTCGCTCTCGAGTTTGGATGGCGGAGATCTTTGTGAGTGGTTTTGCGGTAGGTGATCTTTGCATGGTAGTTGGTTACGGCAATGGAAGTAGCTGTTTGTTGCAGTCGAGATGAAAATGGACTAGAATGAAGAAACTGTGGTGCTGCAATTATCAGTATTGGCTGATTGTGCAAGGAACTGGAGCTGGGAACATTTCAGGATAGCAGTGAATGATACTGGTGCAGCTGTGGTTAGTAAATCAACTGAAGCTACAGGAAGTGAGGATGTTGACTGATTCTGATTCTGACTTGGTTCTAACTCAGTTGACCTAACTGAGTGACTATTGACCGGTGAATTTTAATTCAGGAGGTATTTACGTGGCCGGATTCCATCCGTTTCCCGGCGACGTGCACCAGTTTTCCGGCGACTATTAATTGGG
Organism: Papaver bracteatum; assembly: GCA_023529315.1. NCBI lineage: Eukaryota > Viridiplantae > Streptophyta > Magnoliopsida > Ranunculales > Papaveraceae > Papaver > Papaver bracteatum. Next base: position 1,480,035 of record JAJJWX010002278.1, read on the forward strand.
CAAGTTTTCTACTGGGCTACTCTTACACATGAACTATGTGGGCTTGGTGAACACATTGGATGTGGGCTTTTGAGTTATGACCTAGTTTAAGGAGAAAAAGGCTACAAAAAGGGAAACTTCTACACTTTGTTTATCACGTATTTTCTATTCTACTGGGAGTTTTGCAGAGAGCGGGAACTAGGGTTTGCTTCCTTGTTTCATTTTCATCTTCATTATTTCATTTATTATATTTGATGATGAACTCCAATATTATGAGTAACTAAAACTCTTCTTGATTAAGGGCGATTTCGAAGCCCGAAATATGAATCTATATTTGATATGAAATAACATGTTCTCTTGCATTTATTTATGTTATTGATTGATTTTCTACTATTCTAATATTGTCTATGGATTATTTGTTAAGGGTTTAAGTTCGAAATTGAATCATTAATTCTTAATCTATTTGCTAGTTTAGATTTTCTTCGACCCGTAATTGTCTAGAGAAGATAAACACAAGTAGCAATATGTGGGTACTGATGATGGGACTTTGTTAAGTGTCCATATGTAGAAATCAATACTAGTAGGTGATTCATGCTTTTGAGTTCATCACTAGGAGAAACCTTATCTCACAGAACTTAGAGCATTTGTTTAAGTCAAACCTAGTAAGCGTACCTCTAGGAAACTTGGAAAGTAGGAACCGGTAGTCGAGCGCTTCCGTATCCGGTGAGCTAGGATATAATAACAGAATAGTTGAGCGTACTAATTATTCTAGGGTTGTTAGTAACATGATAATGCAACGAACTTGGCTATATATCAATTTGGTTTGTATTCTGTGGTCTAGAATGAACCTTTAATCAATTCCATCTCATATTTGAATACATTTTACAATTTTCAGATTTTCTACAACACAATCATCTTTGCTAAGAGTATTTGCATAACAACTTAGACTTCATTCCTCCCTTGGGACGATCCTGCTTACATTATACTACTTGCTAGTGTAAAAGTAGAGAAATATTATTTTTGCGAGATTCGACACCTCGTTAGTACCATGCATTGTCTGGTAATCTTGGATGGCTAGGATTTGATACTGGGATTGAAGGGGGATCGTTGATGGTCGCACACCTTCGTTTTGGTAGCAATGTATGGAAGGCCAGCATGGTGGCGTGGCTAGGTGCGTTTGGCATGGTGGGGCCAAGGGCTTGGCATGCCGTTTGGATCATGGTGCGGCTAGCATGGCTAGGGCCAAGGCAAGGTGCGGTTTGGATTGGCATGGTGGGGCCAAGGGTTTGGCATGCCATTGGCACATGGTGCGGCTAGCATGGATAGGGCCAAGGCAAGGTGCGGTTTGGCTTGGCATGGTGGGGCCAAGGGTTTGGCGTGACCAAGCTAGGACCGTGACCAAGCTAGGGTTTTTGGGTTAAAGGTTACCATGCGTTGTCTGGTAACCTTGGACGACTAAGATTTGCGTCTTAGATGGAAAGATGGATGTAGATTGTTGCAAGCCTTTGTTTTGGCAACCAGCGTTGTGCATGGCGTGTTGGAACGACAAGCATGGTTGGCATGCTTTAGCGAGAAGATGTGGCTGGCATGGTTTTCCATTGGCACAGTGGTGCGTCTAACATGGTTGGCATGCCTTGGCGCGGTAGGTGTGGCTGGCATGGTTTTCCATTGGCACAGGGTGCGGCTAGGATGGTTGGCATGCAATGGCGCGGTAGGTGTGGCTGGTACGGTTTGCCATTGGTATAGGGGTGACACTAGCATGGTTGGCATGCCTTGGCGCAGCAGGTGTGGCTGGCACGGTTTGCCATTGGCACAGAGGTGTGAGAATTAATGTTTTGGCCTGTCAAAACCCTAATCAATAATTAATAAAAAAAGGTACCCTGGTGTTTTCTCGTAGACATATTAAAGGGTACAATAAATGCATTCATTGGATCTATTATTACTCGAACCCTATGACGAAACTGTCTTGCCTATGGTTTTATGATTTTAACCCTAAGCTAAAAACCACCATCAACACCTCTACAATATCATTTTTGTTGCCTTCGCGGTTAGTTTCAACTCCGACCACTTCTTGATCATTATGTTCCACTCCTTCTAAATCAACTCCATATTCATCCACGGGTGGTTCTCTCAACTTAATTTCAAACTTATTCTTCCTCTTCTCATTCTTGTGGATACCTCTATTATATACCCCTAAATGCTTGTCACCGCGAGGGGTTGGCGTATGATCAATCGGGGTTAAGTTATTTCCTCTCTTATTCTTCACCATATCAAGATTCCTACACAAGCATTACAGTTGATTGATTTACTAAGGGTAGAACAAATAATATAGAAAACAAAAAACAAAAAAATTGGTGAGCATGTAGATTTACGGTTTGACAGATGATAACATATAACAACCTTAACTAATTACTGTTGATAACTAATGAATCGAGATCAACCCTTACTAACCTACTGTTGGTAGATCAACTTATTTTATGCACTGTAAGTTATTTTTGGGTAAATTGCTTAGACACAAGATGTTCTACGGTTGATAATGTTGTTGGAGTTACAAACCGTAAGTCAATTACGGTTGATAATTGTGATGCAACTACAAACCGTAAAATAACATTGAAACATCCAGGATGATTTACGGTTCGTAATTGTAATTTTGAGACCAAGCGTAAGTCAATTTACGGTTGAAAATAAAAAACGTAACTGATAACATTTCTCAAAATGAAGAACTTACGGTTGGTTTTTGAGTAAACACAAACTATAACATCAACCCAATCTATAGTTATGGTTCGTATTTGATATATGACCAACCGTAACTCACATGCAATCAGAAATTTCAATTTCAATTTTCATACCAAACCCTAATTTTTGATACAAAACTAACTTAAATCAAACACAATAAACTAAACCCTAACTGGGCTTTTCGAAACATACCTCAAATAATTCATTCCAGTTGATTTTGATAGTTGAGGAGTTTCAAATTGATATTCTTGACCTAATGGAGGATGTGGTTGATTAGAACGGCTACAATCTTCGTCAACCTTCTTCTTCGGCATCTCTAATATAGTTTTCAATCAATGATTATCGATTTTTCAAATCGCCAATTAATCGAGGACGATGAAAATTTCAGTTTTAATTGAGGAAGAGAAGTTAATATGAAGATGAAACATAAAACCGTTTTGATTTTTTCTGATTCCATTAGGTTTAAAAATAGGAGAGGACAATTCAGTATTTTCAACTAAATTAGTCCATTTAAGGTGAAAAGGGTAAACTAGTCAATTTATACTCCCTATAGGACATCCCCTAACCAACTAGAGAGACATTATTATCACACTTCTGACCCTCTAATAAAACCCGTCGCCCCTATAACATGATTGTTTAGCAAAGAATAATGCTATACGAAGGGGACTGGATAGGAAACATTCCAGGTTTTATTATTTCAGGTTTTCATAACGATGTATAAGAGGTATGACTACATCAAGGCTGGTTGCTAGTGAACTTTAAATTTTTTTCTTCCTATATGCAAACTTTTTAATTAATATTTTTCTTAATATATATATGAGGGGGATCGGGAGACATCGTTAGATGGACAACCTCGGACTATGCAGGTCATCCATTGGAGTTGAGTCTTAGGAACGACTAAGATTATTAGATCGATTATTAAAAATAGCTCAGATTTATCTTCAAAAAGCGCGGGTTATCGGGTCACCCGTGAAAGATATTTTCATTTCCATTATTAGATCAGAAAATATCACGAGGTTCTTCATCTTCTCTCTTCCATACCCGCAGAAACTTCGCCATTTTTCTTCTTTTCCTTTCCCATTGGAATCACCCCAACAATTGCTACCATTACTAATCACTCTGGTTCTCCGATCCTTGCTTATTTATGCTAATCCCTTTTTCTTTAGGTAAGTTGAAATTCTGATATCATTTGATTTTTAGGGTTTTCTCCAACGTTTTCATAATCCTTCTTGTTTGTTACTTGTCAATTGATATTTGAAAATATGGGTTGAGCTTTTTTCCCCGAAGTTATACAGTTTAAGTAACGAATTTCAAATTCAGATTAGGTAAAGATATGATTTTTCATAATATCATTGTAATACTTCATATCCCTGAAATTTGGATTCTTAATTTTCAGTAGTGTTCAAATTGGGTATTTCTTAAGGTTTGTTGCCTTCAATTCGTAAGTGTTATGATTTTCCAGGGTATTCTATCTTCAATTCTTAATTTGGGTATTTCTAGGGTTACAATTTGATTGTATTCTGCTCCATTTTCAAGTGTCTTATGATTTTATATCCTTCTATAGACAAATGACTAATATGGATGAAGATACAAAAGTACCTAGTGTTGGAAAGTTGTCAAAACCAATGGATGAAGATACAGAAGTACCTAGTGATGGAAAGTTGTCAAAACCGGCCATGTACATGTATTTTTCTTCTATTGAAGAGGAAGAGAATCATTACAGAGAATATGGAAAAAGCTTGGGATTTTCAATTCGTAAACGATCATCATATGCTACTGGACGAGGACCACGTATAACTAGAGTGATTTTTGTATGTGGTTGTGAAGGAATTCACGTAAGTAGGCCTGATCAAGACGATATCGAACTTAAAAGAAAAAGAAATACTTCATCCATGAAGACTGATTGCAAGGCAATGATCCGCATATCTTTGGACATAAAACATCAGACTTGGTATATAAATGAATTTATGGAAGACCACAATCATGTCATGGTTTCCCCTAATGGCCTATAGAAGGTTTGGAGATGCTGTTTCGTTTGATACTACGTACAAGACTAATAAATATTCTATGCCATTTGCTCCATTCACAGGTACAAACCATCATCACCAATCTATTACATTTGGATTTGAATTGTTAGGTGATGAAACCAAAGAAACTTTTACCTGGTTGTTTGAGACATGGCTTGAAGAAATGGGAGGTCGTCGTCCAATTTCTATACTCACTGATCAAGATCAAGCTATGAATATTGCTATTGGGATAGTCTTCCCCAATACCCGTCATCGATTTTGCTTGTGGCACATAAAGAAAAAGTTTGGAGAGAAATTAAGTCATGTGTTTTTCAAGAAATCAAAATTCAAACGAACGATAAAGGAAGTTACTCGTTTTACATAAACAATTGAGGATTTTGAAAATAAATGGCACTCCATGTTGGTGGAATTTGATTTGACGGAAAATGAATGGCTTAGGGATTTGTTTACCATTCGCGATAAATGGATACCGGTATACAACATGGGAACTTTGTTTTCCGGGATGAACACAACACAGAGAAGTGAAAGTATTAATTCTTTCTTTGATCATTATATAAACTCTAGGACATCCCTGCGGGAGTTTGTTGAAAGTTGTGATCAAGCATTGGAAAGAATGTACATATGAGAACGTGAGGAGGACTTCAAGTCTATTCATCTCAAGCGTGTATTTCAGTCTCGTGATTTGTTGGTAAGACATGCATCTGAAATCTACACTCGTGTTATATTTAATAAAGTGCAAGATGAATTCAATGCTACTTTATAGTATCGATCGGAAATACTCATCAAGGATGGTGATGAACACACTTATATAGTACGTTGGTTAGTGCGTGAAAAGGTGATTGAAGAATTTACTGTGAAGATTAACAAGGTGACAAAAATTGGTGTATGTAACTACCATAAATTTGAGTTTGTTGGCATACTATGTAGTCATTTGCATCATGTTCTCGCTGGAGGGAATTCTCGTTGTATGTAACTGATAAGGAAAAAGGAAAAAGAAATAGTTGGAGGGAATTCTCACTGTAAAAGTGGTATAGAAATGAAGATAAAACCTAGAAAATGCAAGGCATGCAGCGGAGAAAATCATGACAGCCGCAATTATCCAAAGAAAAAGGCTGAGCAGTCGAGTGCTATTACTGACTTAGGTATGTTGTCTTAAAGTTTGATTCATTTACTTTTTTCAGTTAGTAAACATCCCAATACTCCTCTGTTGTGATTTGAGCCACAAAACAACTTTAGTTAGATATAATACTAAGGAGCGAGCATAGTCTGATACAATACTAAATCCTGAACATTAATTGTTGTTGTGGTTGTTTGTTTTTGCTAATTGTGGAGTCTGAAAATTTTATCCACTATGTATAGGTACTTGATGAAACATATGGAAGGTGGGGAATGAGCAGTTTTTTGATGCATGGGAATGACTGAAAAGACGACAAGCTATAGAACGGCTAAAATTTATCAAATTTTGGACATATAGTTTTTTTTTTTTTTTTTGTGATGACTTCTGTAAATACTAGATCTTATGCCAGTATGTTAACCCTGCGCACGTAGTTTGCTTGTAAAAGTAACAAATACAATCCTAAAACACGATCTTTTGGATCAGTTTGTATAGAAATGTTTTGCATAGGAATGTTACTGATCTACTCAAGTTTGTTGACTAAAGTTAATTAAAAAGCCTTTTTGGATTATGTGTTTGTGACGAACATTTGTAGAGTAATTTGGTGAAAGTTCTTGTTGTTTTTTGTGAACAGTGATGCTTCCATTTCATCCTTGTTGTTCTCTTTCTTTCTCTACTTAATTTGTAAACGATCTGCTCTCTAAACTTACTTTGTTAAGCAAAAACGTATGAAATAGCTTTGTATCAGTTCTTTTTGTCGAAGATACAGAATAAAATGAGATATAGAAGAGATGGAAATGGCAATAAACTTTTAATCTAATAATGGAAATGAAAGTATTGCTCACGAGTGACCCGACAACCCGCTTTCTGAAAAGATAGATTTGGGCGATTTTTAGTAATTGTATCTAATAATCTCAGTCGTTCTTTATATTCAGATCTAATGGATGACCAACATAGTCTGAGGTTGTCCATCTAACGCTGTCTCCCGATCCCCCTCTCTATATATATTTTTTGCTTTAATGTTTTTGACATCACCCAAAATAATATCTCTTTTACACACCTAAAATGTGCTATAAAATGCATGTATCCCTTGCCCTCATTTTTCTGTCTCACTAGTCTAGCGTTAGATGGCATCTATCCAACCGTTACTAGGTTGAGATATTTGTTTGTTCAGTCCAGCCAAATAAATGCGAGGCCCAGAAAGATTGGAGATGGTTGAAGTCGACTCCTTCCTAAATTACACTCACAAAGCTCCTGGCCTTTTCTTGATATTTTTCATTTTCTGATTTTTTTTCTTTTGTTAAGAATCTCAAAATCTAGAATAAACCATTAAAGAAAGACAGTGTGTGTTTGTGGGAGAGGTAATTTGAGGCATGGCATCTCCTGCAACATGGAGGTGGTCATTGAAACCAAGAAAAACAAACAAAGATTCTGCATTCACTTTATATTCCACTTGCAATCCTTCAAGTTTTCATTTCTCTCATCGAAATCTAACATCAAGAACAAGAACAACAACTTATCGTACTAATTGCTCTTTAGATCAAAATTCTTCCTCGGATGAGGTTCGTATTTCTTCATATACAACTGATAATGAAATACTGAAAAACAACAAAAAGAAGATTAATTGTAATAAAAAATCGATTCAAGTTGAGTTAGAATCTGTGAATTCGAATTCGTCCCTGATTGAAGAAATTTCAGCTTCGGGTAGTGATAAATCAGTAGAGGAAAAGGTGGAGAAGAAGAAGAATGAGTCGTCATTGAATCTACCACGGAAGTCATTATTTGAGAAACAAAAGCCTCTGTGGAAGAGGATTTTCTTTGCATCTAAAAAAGTTAGGAGTATTATATTACTCAATGTCATTGCTGTTATCTATGGTATGTTTTTTTATGCTTCTCCCTTTTATCAATTTTCATTTTGGTACCATTTTTGTGGATTTTTAGTGAAATTTTAGGGACATTTGGACTTAGGGTTAAGGGGTTTGTTCCCAGTTGTGTTGAAAATGATGTGCTAGATAAGCATATCTTGTTGAGTTTTTGCTGTTTGGTATTTTGTTCATTTGGGTATACTAGCTAGCTTTGTAGACATGAGATTACAATCAGACCCCGCACATGCCTCGCTTGTAGAGTGGTGAAGTCGTAGGATGGTGATGCCAATGACCAGAATTCAGAACTCTAGGCAGAACCATTGTTCCTACTGAACCACCATGAAAAGGATTATAGTCAAACCCATGTCTATTAATGTAGGAGCAAAACTGTCACTACGTAGTTATCTGATGCACACGAGATGTTTATGCCTTTCCTTTTACTTCCTGCTATTGGCACTGAACTTCTATTCATTGAGAACAATTGTTGATTTTTTTTTCTTCTTAATATCATATTTCAGCGAGTAATATACCAGTTCTCAAAGAAGTTGAAGCTATTGTGGATCCAGCAACCTTCACGGTCGTTCGTTTTACTCTGTCCGCAATTTTTTTTTTGCCGTTTGTCATTCAAGCTAGTGGTGACGCTGAGACCAGAACAGCTGGGATAGAGTTGGGGGTTTGGGTCAGTTTAGGGTACCTTATGCAGGCTCTTGGATTAGTAACATCAGAAGCTGGACGTGCATCATTTATTACCCTGTTCACGGCAAGTTGAATTATGGCATTCCTATCTTGACTTGTTCTATTTTACTTCATTATTATGTGCTAATTCTTACGGTTCTCAAAGAGAAAGCTTATGATTTTTGAAACCATTGTCTTGACTTCTGCAGTTAATTGTGGTACCGTTGCTTGATGGTATGTTAGGGGCAATAGTGCCTACCGTTACCTGGATTGGGGCTCTCATCTCCATTGTCGGGGTCACTTTGCTGGAATCTAGTGGCTCTCCACCAAGTGTAAGGAATGCATGAGTACTTTTGGCCCTTTGAGTGATTTTTTCATGCATATAGTGTTAATTATGAGGTACAAGATGAAGAAAGCATGAGAAATGGGATCTATGTGAAGGGAGGGTCTCGTTGTCACAATTTGCTGACAGGTAAGTCTCACAAAGTTCACTTTGTGAATAATCTATTTTCAGGTTGGCGATCTATTGAACTTCTTGAGTGCGGTGTTTTTTGGTGTTCACATGCTTAGAACAGAACATTTTGCAAGAAGTACTAAGAGGGATAATTTCTTACCGCTCCTTGGATATGAGGTTAGCTCCTAAAGTACTTATATTCAGCCACCTAGAGGATTATGGGGTGAGAATTCATATTCTGAGCAGTATTTGTATTCATTCAGGTTTGTGTTGTTGCTATCTTCTCAATAATCTGGTATTTCGTGGGAGGCTGGTTTGGTGACACATATGAATTGGACCCTGGATCATGGACATGGCCTGTGGTGCGCTATTGGTTGGTCAATTTCCCATGGATACCTGCAATTTATACAGGCGTTTTTTCAACTGGGGTGTGCTTATGGGGAGAGGTATGGTTTCCTTTCCTTTCCTTTCCTTCTTTTTTTTTTTTTTTTTTTTTTTTTTTTACATTCAAAATCATGCTCTGCCCTCTATTTTTAACAATAAGAATATTCTGTTTTTTTTTTTTTTTTAACTTCTTATGGAACTTGAATTTCTTTATACAGTTGTCAGCTATGCGTGACGTATCAGCAACAGAAACAGCAATCATCTATGGTTTGGAGCCACTCTGGGGTGCTGGTTTTGCATGGTTTCTCTTAGGTGAAAGGTGGGGCATCACTGGATGGATTGGGGCTGCTCTCGTACTGGGTAACATGACTTGTACCTTAATTTCTTAGATTTTATTTATGTTCTTTTAGTTCGTAATGCAAAATTCTAACTTGGAACTAATTTGGTAGGGATAATCCACACTTTTGCCCTGTTGAATTCCGACTCATGAAGCGTTTTAACTTTGAATCTAATTATCTTTGAGATGAGCCTCTTAGGCTAAGTAGACCCATTACCATACATAAATTAGACGTTAATCATAGAGACAGAAAAGCTATAATAAGATTAAAGACTACTATTGGATCCACAAGTTTTCTCAAGAACATTGAACTGCCATCATTTTCATTTTTGTGTCATTGCTAATGTAATGATCTTTAAATATTTTTGTTGGACTATTAATTACTTTTTCTATCTTGAGTTCGTCTTTCTTTTTGTGTCTGGCTGTGTAAGTTGACAGTTTGATCCCATTTGTCCCTATACTTAGTGCCGGATTTAGCTCTTCAGTGATTTATTTAGCAAATCACTTATTAACCAGTCACCTCTTCCACGTAATTAAAATGTAAATATCATTCTGTTTAAGTTATCTTTTCATTAGTTGAAAGAGTTTTAATTAGTAAGAAAGAGTTTTCTTTTATTAAAAATAAAGTAAATAAATATCAGCTCAATATGAGTAGATCTGATTTTCCGAAGATAATTTGATAATAATTTTCTTTTGTTGGAATTATTTTTGATTGATGCAATAACAAATGTAAGAACTCTTAATTAATTTTTTCAACCCAATTTCTAAGTATAGTTTAGTAACAGTATTCTTAACCTGAGAACTTTGTTGTCAATCTACATATGATGTGTATCCTTCTTCTTCTATTGCAGGTGGTAGCTTAACAGTGCAGATATTTGGCTCAGAATCTCCCAGTAAAGCTAGAGAAAATGAAGATGATATTGGGAATGGCAGTACTGATAATCTACTGCTTTCAGATAAAGGGAAGGGTTTCTCCCGATCACCAGTTGTTGTTACCACCACCTCCAGAAAAAAGAATGTCTCAGATTTTTTAAAGAAGTTGAAGAAGTAAGCTCCACAAACCACTTACTAGTAAAGTAGATTCCTATGGCCTTTCCTTTGATGAAGGTCGAGAGGGGCTTTAATGATGCAACAGATTTGCATTATAACAATCTTGTAATTATGATGGGAGTGATTAGCATAACAAATCAGAGTTTGTTTCCGCATCATGCGCCTCCTAGCATGATGCCACAATCCGAAGCTATGACTTGGTGAGCCTAGCACTATTCATGTGGCCATTTGTTTTACAAGTGGGGTGGTAATATCCACTCTCTATTCAATAATTCTAACTATGTGGGAGTTCTGGTCCTTCTGGATGAACCTGATCATGAAGCTGGGGTACCAGTTTTCTTTTAACGGTACCAGAATCAACATAACATAAACTGGAAAATATTGTCTTATATAAAGTTTGGTACCGTCTCTAGTTAACCACCCTATTAGTGGTGTTGCTCAAACGGTTTAACTTAATGAAAGCGAAATAAGTGGTGTTGCTCAAACGGTTTAACTTAATGAAAGCGAAATAAGGTGACAAGGTGGGTCAAAAAAATAACCTTGTGTAACCGTCTCTAGTTAACCATCCTATTAGTGGTGTTGCTCAAACGGTTTAACTTAATGAAAGCGAAATAAGGTGACAAGGTGGGTCATAAAAATAACCTTGTGTAAATAAGAAAAATCTTACAGTGTCTATGGCTATGAACCCTGTACTCAGCTATTTGTTAATAGTGAAAAATACTATAACCCCCTACTATATGGGTTCAATATTTACAAGCCTCACTAAATGGATCCTCCCCTATCAACTCCATACTTTCACTTTTTAATATTTTTAGGCCCAGAACTTTAGATTTCAGGGCTTGGTAATAAAGTTTAGGGTTTGGGGAAAATTCGTAATATCAAAAATACCCTTTACTATATATACCTAATGAAATATGCTATAGGTTTCATTTTCAGATTCATTTTCATTTTCACTTTCTCTCACTTCTCTCTTGTCTCTGCTCTGAAGAAAATTAGGGTGTTTTGATCATGCCGAAAGAAAACGATTGCAGAGAGCAAGATAATGGTTCTCGTTCCATCGATATCCACTGATGACGTTTAATTCAACGTTTCTTCTAGTTTTTATTGTATGATTTTGCAGTAGAATAAGCGAATCCGAAAGAAGATTTCAATCAACTAATCTGCAGATTCAATTCAGATTCACCAACAAGCTAATTATACAGGTAAGTATCCTCTTCTCTTTGTGATGATGCTTCGGTTTAGAGATTTTAGTTGATTTACTTTGGATTCAAATTTCATTAAATTATTTCAAAACCTAAATCTTCAGATCCTTTGCAATTGACTTATCTGAATCAAAATCAGAGCTTAGATTCAAAATCATATACTTACTCTGGTTGTTTTGATGTAGAGTTTTTGAAAAACAATTGAACAAAAATTTCTGATTTGTTCATCGTCAAAATCGTTGTATACCTCTATTTCTATCTTCGATTTAATTCGATTTTCTACTGATTATCGTTTTTTCTTTTGCTTTGATTTTGTTGAGTCTGAGAAGAGGAAGAAGACAGGTTGGAATAGAGAAATCAACATAGGTATGTTTTCGATCTAGTCTTGAATTCTATTGATTTTTGATTTTTATGATTTGGATCTTTCTTATTTCGTTATTTTATTTTTTGATTTGGTTGATACTGAGAACATTATTTGGTTGATACTGAGAATAAGAAGAGAAATAATGTTGTTTCAGAAGAAGGAAAACATCAAATTTCTCTCCTCCTCCGCTAGTAACTGTTACTAGACCCCCGGATTCCCTAAGACTAGACGATCAGGGCATATTTCTCTCCTCCTCCGGGTTCTACTTCCAAGCTAATCACCTTTTATCCACCATCACCACCACCACAACCACCACTTGTTGATGAAGAAGATGGTAGTAGTACTGATCAGTAACATTTGACAGAATTTAAGGGGGTTTGAATCAATGGGTCAAGGATTAATTTGCAGAATAAGTGGGAGTTTTTCAGATTGGTGATTTAAAATTTGTTGGAGAGCCTTTTGAGAGGAAACTCAAGCTTACTGTTTATGATTAATTATTTAGAATGTGATGAAATTGCTGCTGCTATTAGTCAAATCCAGGTAAACCACAGAGTGTAGTTTAACTGTTTGTGAAAATGTCTATAAGAACATTAGTATTTTATTTTATTTTTTTAATCATTAATGGTTTGTTTTAGTGGGTTTGAATGGTTCTAGGTACTATCCTATTACTGGATCTGAAGCTAGCTAATTCATTGCTAACAAATCCGGACGCCGGAACTCTTGCTGCTGGCACATAGTGCAGGTGCTTATCATCAGAAAGCTCAAGCTTCTCTCTTTTTATTTCAATATAGAGATATATGATTTTTTCCTAGCTCATTTTTCCATTCTAGGGTTGCAATTTTTTGACACATGCATTAGAACCTTGTTTCATGCTATAACACGCGATACGCACCGTTTTACACGAATGTATGTGCAAGTAATAACGTGTTTAAATTTTTTCGTGTTTTTGAGACCATTTAAAAACACAAACCGATGATACTACTGTCCAATTGTCCCTTGGAGGACATCTCATACTAATAGAGACGCCGGGAAGTGGTGGACAAATAATGGGAACTTTAAAAGAGAGCTGCTGGCAACCTAGTGCAGGTGCTTATCTTGCGATGTACTTTGTTTTTAGACAGTTCAAGCTTCTCTCTTTTTATTTCAATTTGTATATGATTTATCCTATCTCACTTTGGCATATTAGGGTTGTATTTTTCTGACACATGCATAGAACCTTGTTTCTGTATGGGCACAAACCATTCTGAAAAAGAGAAATTGATAATACTGTCTACCTGTTTCCGTCGAGGACATCTAATACTACTGTCCAACCTGCTTCTGGTATTAATCTTGGAATCTTATCTTGGAACTTAAACTTGGAGTCCATATGGAATTTTCGTATTTTGTTACTCTGACTTGCATGATTCAGTGATAAATTGACTCTGTTTCCATATATCAATATTCTAAGGGGCAATTAGATCTTCTATGGAGAATACATGCTAGGTAGCTAGCTGTACTGCTGCAAAGTAGCCAAAAATAACCGAAAGATAGGGGTTTTATTGGAGAAACACACGAGGGAAATACTTCAAATTCATGACCCATTAACAATTTAACCAACTACCTAATTAGTTATGAGGCTTCAAATTGATAATACTCGTCCATTGTTTGGAAGAAACGACTTCAAATTGATGTAGACATGCGCTGTTTTTTGTTACAGTATGTGTAACTTGAGGTTACACATATATATCCTGTTGTATTTTTAGCATGAAATTTGTATTTTTCTGTTGTTTTTTATTTTTTTGTGAATTTGTTGCGAGTTTTTTGTTTGATACTGAGAATAGGATGAAGAAACAATGTTGTTTCAGAAAAACAACTTCAAATTGATCATGTAGACATGCTATTTTTTTTTACAGTATGTGTAACTTGAGGTTACACATATATGTCGTATTGTATTTTTAGCATGGAATTTTTATTTTTCTATTGTTTTTTGTGAATGTTTTTTGAGTTTTTTGTTTGATACTGAGAATATGATGAAGAAACAATGTTGTTTCGTAAGAACAACTTCAAATTGATGATGTAGACATGCTGTTTTTTGTTTTACAGTATGTGTAACCTGAGTTTACACATATATATCTTATTGTATTTTTAGCATGGAATTTGTATTTTTCTGTTTTTTTTTTTTGTGAATTTGTTTTGAGTTTTTTGTTTGATACTGAGAAGAGGATGAAGAAACAATGTTGTTTCGTAAGAAAAACTTCAAATTCATGATGTAGACATGCTGTTTTTTGTTTTACAGTATGTGTAACTTGAGGTTACACATATATGTCGTATTGTATTTTTAGCATGTAATTTGTATTTTTCTATTGTTTTTTGTTTTTTTGTTGTGAGTTTTTTTGTTTGATACTGAGAAGAGGATGAAGAAACAATATTGTGTCAGAAGAACAACTTCAAATTGATGATGTAGACATGCTGTATTTTGTTTTACAGTATGTGTAACTTGAGGTTACACATATATATTTTCATGTGTATTTGTAAACAATTGTAGCATTTGTATCTTTAAGACACATTGTATCTATTACTTTCTGCATATGATATATTTCTCACGTTTAGTATGTTGACTCATTTTATGTTTAGCTTGTTGCATAGGATATATTTTTCTTGGTGGAAACTTTAAGAAGCTTGCACCAGAGTATGAGAAGCTTGGTGGAAACTTTAAGAAGGATACGACTGTTCTTATTGGAAAGGTTAAATAATTCTAACTTATTTACTTTTGATCTATATTGATGTTTTTGAACTTCCTTCTTGCATGATGTGTCATTCTGATATTACCTTTACCCTGTCTCCATTTTAAGTAAGTAGAGTGGAGGTTTTGAAATAAGTACTACTTACTGGAAGCATCAAACAATTGTGTTACTGTGTGTCTCATTCACTATTGTCTTTACCATTTCTAGTACATTGTCTTTTCTCAGAAGTTGTCTAATCAGTAGCAGAACTGTCTAAAACTAGTAATTACTTCTTTTTTGAGTCGAGTCTTTATTTGCAAGGTGAAATGAGTGCCTTCTTCTTGTTGTAGTTTTGTTTTCTATCATTAGATATCAAGGTGCAACCCTTATTGTTACACAAGCTATATGGATGTGTAACTAGTATTTATATGGATGTGTAACGAGTAGTTACACAAGCTATATGGATGTGTAACTGCTAGTTACACATCCTGGGATATAGATTTTATGTTCTATATATTGCAGGTTCTTATGAAAAGGTATAGCATGCATATTGAAATGACTAGACAACATTTGTTGGCAGTTGCTTTATGGACAGTTTGTTCTCATTAAAGGACCATCATTTGGTTTGGATGATGATCTAGCTAAATAAACGAGTAAAGCAGGTCAATTCTTTATCCTAAAACTCTCTCCCTCAACTCTTCCTTGAAAGGGAAAAAAACTATTCAATTCACTCAAATTCTTTTTGAAGTTTTATTCACTTTTAGTTTTTGATAACATATATGGTTCACAAGTCCTTTTTGTGTTTCTAAATGCAGATTACACAAGCATACGCATGTGTAACTATAGGTTACAAAATTTCTTTGTGTTTCTAACTGCAGGTTACACAAGCCATATGGATGTGTAACTGCAGGTTACACAAGCATATGCATGTGTAACTACAGGTTACACAAGCATATGCATGTGTAACTACAGGTTACACAAGTCCTTTGTGTTTCGAACTGCAGGTTACACAAGCCATATGGATGTGTAACTGAAGGTTACACAAGCATATGCATGTGTAACTACAGGTTACACAAGTCCTTTGTGTTTCTAACTTTCGGTTACACAATCCATATGCACGTATACCTACTAAGAATCTGTAAGCATTGTTTATATGTGGAAGTATGACATTCTTTTCTTGTACAGTGATTAAAAGAATTTATTGGGACATTTCGGTTTATTATCGAAGTGCATGATGATGACTTAATGTCTTGGAGGAAAATGAAGAAGAACTTTTTTTTTTTGAGTAATTCTGGAAAGGCAATATACTCCAGGTCAGTGTCATTTCTAAAATGGGAATTCAGAGATCTATTTGTCTACTTTTATTTAATGAAATTTGATACTATTTTTTTTTGTTTTTTTTGTTGATCGTAACTTTGGTATATTCTTGCAGTTTATGGCTGGATAGATAAGGATGTTGGCTAATGTCCAGGTGAGAAGTGATGATTCTTAGCTCTTTTATAGTTGAAAATGTGTGCTTTATATGGATGTGTAACTCTTAGTTACACATATTATATGCATGTGTAACTCCTCTTTACACTAAACAGATGCATGTGTAACTCCTAGTTACACATGCTAAAATGAACAAACTTGCAACCAAAAAATTCCACATGCTAGGTATCCAAGTCATATGCATGTGTAACTGTCAATTTCACATGACATTTTCATGTGTAACTCCAAGTTACACATGCTAAGATGGGTTATCATGCGTCTTTTATGTGATCTTTGTTCTATAAATTTTCCTTACAATTGTCCTATAATATTTTTTTTTCCTTTTTATTCATCCAACCCAATCCATGGATGTTTATTTCGTTGCAGATATGCAAGCATTTCGGAGTGAGGAAGACAAGAAAAAAAGGCAAAACTTCTAGTATCGGTTTCATTGGCATATTTCTAGTGTTTTAACTCATTTATTGTGTCCAGTAACAACCGATTACTATACATGGTAAACAGAGATATTATTGTAAATGATTATTAATGCGATAGATGTATTTTTTGTATTTTTTTTTTCTGTTGTGTAACTGTTGACTACACATGCCATATGCATGTGTAACTTGTGGATACACTTGTCATATGTATGTGTAACTTCTTATTACACGTCATATGGATGTGTAACTTTTAGTTACACACTATTGAATACATAACATGAATGTGTAATTTTTATACATGTGTAACTTCCGGTTACACTTGCAATATCAATGTGGCCGGAGGTGGTGGTGAGCAGTGGTCGGAGGTGGTTTCCGGCAGTGGTTGGAGGTGGTGGTTGGTGGTGGTCGGAGGTGGTTGTTTGCGGTGGTGGTTGGTGATGGTCGGAGGTGGTTGCCGGCAGTGGTTGGCGGTGGCTATGGTGGTTGGCGGTGGTCGGAGGTGATTGTCGGCGGTGGTGGTCGGAGGTGGTTGCCGGCGGTGGTGGTCGGAGGTGGTTGCCGGCAGTGGTGGTCGTAGGTGGTTACCGGCGGTGGTGGTCGGTGGTGGTTGTCGGCGGTGGTTGGCGGTGGCTTTGGTGGTCGGAGGTGGTTTCCGGCGGTTGGAACATCATCACATAATATTTTAATAATTTGGGGCCTAAATTTAAACTTTATTTAATTATGGGCTTGACCATATGCATAAGGGTATCAAGGTCTTTTAATAATTTGGGGCCTAGATTTAAACTTCTTTTAATTAAGGGTCTCACATTATGGGTTATCCATGGGTTGGGCCTTAGCCTAATTTTCCTTGTTAATATTGTAGCATACTGAGAAGTGAGAACAGTAAAATTCAAAACAAACTATCATTCATAAAGATAACACACTGAGTGTATGAGTTTGAAAACATTACTTGACATATAATTTCAATGAAAATTTGGTGGAATTTTTTGTGTGCGGTTATATTGACGGCACCCTATTTTTTCCATGAAAAACAATCTTTTTTGGCAAAAGTAGTAATCACACATCTGTGCTGAGCTATCTTTATCTTCTTCCGGCGCATTTATATATGAGCATTTTTATTTGTGAAACTAAGTTTTGGCAAAAAAGAATGATAAAGAAATGATAATAAAAATGTGGCAAAGAGTTAGGATCAATTCAGATGCATGTTTATTCTTTCTTAAAATAGGCAAATGAGATGTTGGTGGAAACTAATCAATAGAATGAAAAATTGACAAGAACTTGATTGTCTTTTGGAGTTGAAACAACTCATTCCGTCTGCTAATGAATACTGTAATTTCATTATCCAAGTCCAAACATTATATAGGGAAAGATGTCTTGATGTTATAAAGTTCCTTTGCATCTGTTGGAATCTCTTGAAGCGCTCAAATTAGCACCAAAATAAAAATAAGGAGGGGGTCAAAGGAGGTGCCGAGGAAGGTTCAACATCAACAACAAGAAGCTAGCAGTCTAACTGATCCAGACTCCGAAGAATATTATTTTAGACATTGACAAGTAGAGCTTGAGTTGCTTTTCACAGAGGGGTCGATTGTAGACGTTAAAACCCACTTGTAATTTTTCTAGGTAATAAAATCCATGGTACTCACTGGTGCCAAATACAATTTTAAACGACATTTAGAGGCATTCTTGAATCATCTGACAATTCAAGTAGTAAATGGTTGAAGTTGTCGACTGAAAAAAAAAATTCTTCTTTTTCGTAGTAATCCATCGACCTAAATTTGATAGGTCTGAACACCAAATGAAAGATTAGTTGAATAGGTGACAAAGTGCTTTAAGTCATTAAACGAAGTTGAAGAGCTAGCAAAACTTTGACGAAAACCAACACGAAATCGCCACTGCCTACCGTGGCTCTGGAAAAAGTTCCCTCTACTCGGACCGATTAAATTCAGGAAATGTTGAGTGAACGAGTTACGAAAACGGTACTTGACATATTATTTTGAAGAAACTTGGTCGAATATTTTGTGTGTCGTAGATATGTTTTCTTTTTGAGGCGTTGGACACCCATATTCTTAGATTTTGACAAATCTAATAATAAGGCATCCTGTGTTTAGCATCTTATTTTATTCATGAAAAAAAAAGGTTAATGATTTGCATGATAATTGTAGATGCATTTTACTACCAACTACATCCAAAGGATAGAAATCTTCTACTCAAGTCAAATGAAAGTAAGCACTCAACAATGAACACAAGATATACGTGGTTCGGTATGATTACCTACGTCCATGGGGGTGAAAGGGTGAATCTTATTACTTCAAAGTGTTACAATGGTGTTGCTCTTAGTCGGATTTCCTTACAAAGATGAACTTACTTCTCACTTTCTTCTCCTTGGTGTAAACTCGAGTTTCTCTCTCTCTCCCCAAAATTACAACTTACCTCTCTTGGATACAAGTCACTCTATTTATATGAGAAGTTCCATACAACCAAGTTAGGGTGTGGGTCATGTTACATCTATTATGAAGTTCTGTGATCGGGCCTTCTTACGTCGCCCTTTCTTCTATGCGCATGGCCGATGCATCTTGATTCCTTCGTTTGTCCCTTGTCCGAGCCGACCTCTTCTGGTGTTCTTTTGACACGATGTCGCCTGTCTTGTCTATCGCCTCAGCGGTGGGCCGATGTGACACGTACTTTCTTATCCTTATGACCGTTGCACCTCGTTTGACCCACCCTGTCTTGTTTTGTCAGCTCTGTCAGAAACATGGGGTTAAGTCTTGTCTGAAAACTGTAGAACGATCACGCCCGATCCACGTGGCTCCTCAAATCTCGCGCCTGCTGATCTTCCTTTTATGATTCACGTCTCTTCGTTTTTAGGTGCACCAAGGCTTAAGATGTTGCCACCTGGATCTGTGGATAATTTACACCTACATTTATGCCCCTTATTTCGCTCGTGTGGGAGACACGAGTGGAAGAACGTCGTCCAAACTGCCCACGTCTTCTTCCATGCCGCAAATCCCGCCATGCAATGCCCCACTAACTGCACTTTATTACCTGTAAACGTCGGCGTCGGTTACAACTCTTCCCCTTTAAATAACCCGCTTATTTTTCTCCTTCTTCTTCTTTATCTTTTCTCTCCCTGTTCCCCGCTGCAACTTTTCTCCCAGATTCCTTCATCACTCTTTGCTTCTGAGAACCTTAATTTTCTTGATTTTCTTCCTTCATCTTCTCCTTACCGATTACTACAAGATCCGTTATTCTGATCTCGTCGCCTTATCTCTCTTCGTCGAGAACCAAGTTCTACATTGTTTCCGTTAATGGATTCTTCTCCCTCCATGACTGAGAGAAGGTCTGTTGATGATGTTTTTTCCGATATTGATGCTTTTTCCCTTTCTTCACTGTTTCTTACGAGAGTCCCTCCGAGTACGATGTTCGTGCCATGAAATCTATCTTTCCTGATGATTCTCCTTCTGTTTCGTGCAGGTCCGAGAGAAGGGTGAAAGATCTTTCCGACGAGGAGTTCGTTCAGCAGCTGAAGGAAAAGTACGACCTTGGAAATTACGAAGTTACCCTGATCTCGGGCCAAAACATCCTTTTGAAGAAGTCCGATATGACGAAGCACGAGCAGTCGGCTGATTGCGTGGTCATTACTCAGGCCAAACTGGAGCTAGGCCTTCATCTTCCCCTGTACAATCCTGATAGCCCCTTTTATTACGAAGTTCTTTCCCAGCTCAAGCCCTCTCGTGCTTTGGCTCAGTGGACTGGAAATACTTTCCGAATTATGAACGAATGAAGGGATCGCCGAGATGGTCATGGTTTTACTGCCGAGTGGTCGACCTACATGCCCGATGACGCTCCAGAATATACCGTTGCTAATTTCCTTGTCAATTATCGAGTTGGTACTTCCACCTTAGGAGATCTTACTGGTTTTGCAGCTAGTCCTCATCGGGTCAGAACTATGCCCGAGGGTGTTGACAGGATGATGCTTGATGCCGATCCCATCGTCCAGGGTTCCAACAAGTGAGCCCGCCATTCTAATTATCCGATCTATCCCCGAGTTTCGCTTCTCGTCCGAGGCCCCATTCTACATGGTAGCTTCCCTTCGCCTACTTTTCCTGCCGAGCCCTATTCTTTTTGGGTAGTTAATGATGACAGGGCTGATAAGGTATGCGTTTTCTCCTTTGTTGTTGTTTGCTATCTTGTTAGCCTCGGGAGTCAAATGGTCACTTGTTGTTGTTTGAAAATCTCAGGGCGATTCTACCAAGGGAGCCGGATCGTCTAAGAAAAGAGGTGCTGGCACAAGGGTTGAGGAAGACCAGGGGAAGGTAACAAACATGATGATTTTATTATAAGTACATGTACTTGCCCCTGTTTTTTGCCTTCACATGTTCTGACGATACACCTTGTGCAGAAACACCCTAGGCGCGATGATGGTGATGTTGACGAGGTTGACCCCCATCCTCTTAGGCGTAATCCCCTCAGAGGTAAGCAAGTTGCTAAGCCACCGCCGAAGAGGGCCCCAGTCATTGAACTTTCCAATAAAGATGAACTATTTGGTGAGAATATCTCGGGTGACAAAGGCGATGAGCAAGGTGTGGGAGACTAGCAGGAGACCTTGGAGACACCCGTCGTAGAGAAGGTTGTTACTGATGTACCGGAAGAGCTGCTTTGCGTGACCCGGATTACTGAGGGGTCATCTTCTGGCGCTGCAATTTCATTCACCGTCTCTGGCCCTATCATGAATTCTTTGGGTGCGCTCACTTCACCCGATTTTGGAGCGTATACTGAGGAAGAGATGTTGAATGCGGTGCCCCTCTATGGCTATATCGCCCAGACTCTTGACACAGTGGTGAGCGGCTAGTTTTAGCATAGTGGTTCCCCCCTATGATTTCTGTTCTTATTGTCGCTTACAACTTACTCGTGTTTACTTGTGTTAGATCCTGAATCGGGTACGCTTAGATGCCGCCAGTCGACACAGAGAAAAGCAATTGTTAGAGTCTCTCCAACTCCAGCTACAGAAAGAAAGGAGCCGCGCGCGTGAGCTAGAAATTAAAATCGCCGACGCCCAAGGTATGCTACAATTCTGCGACTCTTAACTTATGTTGATTGAGTTTATCGTGCCATCATCCTGAGCCGGGTATCCTTCTGCTAGCCGAGGTAACTAGTGCAGGCTTAGACGCGTCTTCAGAGTTTAGGATCATGAAGAGGAAATAGGATATTAAGAAGGATTTGGTAGAGAATCCCCGTCGGCGAATGGAAAACAAAGATGACAAAATAGATCGCCAGGATGGAGAAATCGAAGAGCTCAAGGAGGAACTAAAACGGTATCGTCAATTTGAGTACGACCCGTCTGAGATAGAAAATTTACGAGCTCATATGGGCTCTTCCCAGCGCCTTGCTACTGAACAAACTACTCTGGCCACGAACCTAGAGCAACGGGTAAACACTTTGCAATTACAGAATCGAGACCTTCATGAAGATCGTCGACGAATATTAAGAGACAAAGATGTGGTGGAGCGAGCTAATAATGATCTGCTAGGCCGAGTGAGTGAGTTTGATAAAGTGAGGGACGAGCTAGAGTGGAATAGATTGCAGCTTGCTGTGCTCCAGGTGTCGCGCAATCGGTTAATGGAGGATTGAAGTGAGCATAAGAAATATTGCCCCAGTAATGAATTCAATGAACAACACTATAGCGAGTTAACCATGAAGTTATCCAAGGCCGAGGATGAGTTGTCCAAGTCGGTAGAGTCGCTTCAGTCGGTGTTGCCATCCCTTTCAGGTCTCTTAGACGATGTGTTGGGGCCTCTCCTTAGATTTAGATTACGTCTTATTATTGCAAAATTGTTAAATCGTGTTCGACGAATAATGTTTTGTCTTTGTGATTTTGTAGCCGAGCAAAAACGTTCTCAGGATCTGGATCAGGAGGTCCGTCGATTGAAGAAGGTCGAGGTTGATTTGAGCTCCCAGCTAGCCGACGCCGAGGGGAACGTTTCTCAGCTTACCCAACAACTCGAGGATGAACGCGTCGCCCATGCGGACAAGATAGACGAGAATGTCCAGACGGGTATTGAGACGTGGGTGGAGAACAAGAGGCGCGAGGTCGCACAGAATAAGGCCAACACTGTTCCTATGAAGGCTTGAACTCCTATTTTGTAGTGCTGTGTCACTAAGTTGCCCCTTTCCGTCGGGTTGTAAATCGCTTTGAACACTTGTCCCCTTTTTTATTTCTGCTAGACTGCTTGCTTGTTTTTATGGGGGTGCTGCGTTGCCGACATTGTTTGTTTTATTTCCGTTACATTCTTCGTTTCGCATGGTTACACGACATTTTCCGTACTTTCTTACTAAACGCTTGACGCAGTCGAATTATTCTTTGTTTCACATGTTATTCCTGCAATTATTGTTCAAGTAAGTTAGTATTTTAATCATTTCTGTCGAACACACCCAACAAGGAGGGTCATCGGGCCCAATGCCATGTCCTGATTGGGGTATCTCATCACTATCTCTTTGGATTCAGTGGAAGGGTACCAGTCAACCTAGTTCTAGGACCGACATTCCCGAGTGGTTATCGACCAACCAATCTCGGGCAAGTGGACACGGCCACATGCGATGGGGGCGACCTTTCAAATATAAGTAAGCCACCTAGCTGAGGAGACCTCGCGTCTCAACAACCTTTGGAACTGGTTTACCACCACCAGAACCCTTAGGCTACCTCGGCACTTGCACACTGCCATTGACTCGAGTACGAATATTCAGGCGACTATAAGGCACCTCGGCACTTCCACACTGGCGTTGCCCCGAGTACGAATGCCCATTCGAGTGTAAGTCACCTCGGCACTTCCACACTGGCTTTGCCCCGAGTAAGAATGACCATTCGAGTGTAAGTCACCTCGGCACTTCCACACTGGCATTGCCCCGAGTACGAATTACCATTAGTCGCTCATGTCCTATCTCATACCCCTCACGGTTTCAAAGAGATAGGAGACATGTATGCTTACCGTTTTTCCATGTCGCCCGTCAAGGATGGTAGAGTTTCAAAAACTTGATGTTCCATGGTTTGAGCTCTTTTGTTCCGTCGAGTCGCAGTAGTCGATACGATCCATCGCCCGCCTTAGATTCAATTATATACGGCCCGCCCCATTTTGGTGCTAGCTTTCCACCCTTTTTGTCTCGCTCCCATTTAGCCAGAAATTTCAATACTTGTTCTCCTAGGTTAAATTCTCTTGGTCGAACTCGCTTGTTATATTCTCGTTGTAACCTCCTTTGATAGTTTTCCATTTTTTGTAACGCCATCTCTCTTGTTTCTTCCAGATCGTCGAGTTTATCCAAAATCAGATCGGACGAGATGTTTCGCCTCCAAGCTTCCGTTCTTGTGGTAGGGATCATGCCTTCTGTCGGTAAGAATATTGTAGCTTCCCTTTGTGTGGTTCTGTATGCCCATAGGACGTTATATAACTCCTCACACCAATTTCCATATTCCCCGTCCAGTTTCTTCTTCATGTTATCGGCGATAGTCTTGTTAGTGATCTCGGCCTGCCCATTACTCTGGGGGTAAATCGGGGTAGCTTTGCTCTTTCTGATATTGTAAGTGTTGAATAGGAGATCAATGTTACCGCCTTGAAGTTGCTTTCCATTATCAGAGACGATAGCTGCAGGGACCCCAAAGCGGCAAATGATATGTTCCCAAATAAATTTGAAAACGTCTTTGTCTCGGATGTGCCTAAGTGGTGCTGCTTCTACCCATTTGGTAAAGTAATCCGTGGCTACGATCAAATACTTTCTTTGCCCGGTTCCTACATGTAAGGGTCCGACTATGTCTACCCCCCACTTTGCGAAAGGCCATGGGATTATAACTTATATCAAAGGTACTCCAAGAGCATGGATTTTCTTTCCGAAACGCTGACATTCTTCACAAGCTTTTGCCATTTGCTTCGCATCTTCGTTCATGTACACCCAGAAGTAACCCATTGTCTTTGCCTTGGCCGATAAGCTTCTCCCCGAGCTATGATTTCCGGCCGCTCCATAATGTAATTCGTGCAGGATTATGTGGCCCTCCTCTTTACTCAGGAATCGTAGGAGGGGTCCCAAGTAATACTTCCTATATAAAATCCCTTCCCGCAGCTCGAAGGAGCCCGACTTACTTTTTATTTTGTTTATTTCGGGCCGACCCTTAGGTAGCTCACCCGTCTCTAAGTATTGATGTATTGGCTTTCTCCAGTCGCCTTCTTTGTATCTCTCGGCTGTGTTAATGGCCACCTCGACCCGCATTTCTGGTATTTCTGGGATAGACGGGATAAGAAGCCTCATGACACGTATGCCTTCGATGATTGGGTCTACTAGCTGTGAGGCGATGTATGATAGAGCGTCCGAGTGCCTGTTATCTTTTCGGAAAATGTGGCGGAATCTAATGTTGGGTATTTGCTTGATGTAAAATTGAGAGAGCTCCCAATACTTTTGCAGCACAGGATCGTGTGTAGCGTATTGGCCCGTAATTTTCCGAATTACTAATTGTGAGTCGCTAGTGAAGCGGACCTCTTGCATCCCCATCTCCACAATTATTCGTAAGGCATGGATCACCGCTTAATACTCGGTGACGTTGTTTGTTGCCTTGAATTCTAGTCTGAACGAATGCACGATCTTCCTCCCTTTTGGTGTGGTAAATACTAGCCCGAGGCCCAATCCATTTTTGTTTGATGCCCCATCGATGAAGACCTCCCATCGTGTAGGGCTATTGGCGGCTAATAGGTCCGTTGGTTCCTCTTGTTCCTACATCATTCCCGGTACACCTTCTACCTCATCCTCATCACTAAGGGGGAAATCCGCCAAGAAGTCGGCCACTACTTGCCCTTTTATCGCGGTCCTCATCTCGTACACCACGTCATATTGTTTTATTATGGCTCCCCACTTGGAGATTCTTCCTGATCGTCCATCACTATCCAACACTGCTTCAATAGGCGATTTGGTGAGCACCCGTATTCGGTGAGCTTGAAAATATGTTCGGATCTTAGAAGCAGCAAAATCTAGCGCGAGTACCATCTGCTCCATTCTTGTATAGTTTCTCTCGGCCGAGCTTAATGTTTTACTAGTGAAATACACTGGCTTCTCCACCTTACCCTCCGATTTTACTAGCACTACACTAATGGCATAGGGTGTCGCCCCTAAGTATAGGGTGAGAATTTCTGACGGCTCGGGCCTCTGAAGAACCGGGAGGCTAGCTAGGTGTAACTTGATATTTTGAAATGCCTCTTCGTTGGTGTCCGTCCATTGGAATTTTTATCCTTTCTTCAAGATGTCGTAAAAGGCCTTGCATTTGTCCGATGACCATGATACAAATCGCCCCAATGCTGCTATGCAACCATTTAGTTTCTGCACGTCTTTTACCGTCGCGGGAGATGGCATTTCAAGGATTGCCCGGACCTTCTCGGGATCCGCTTATATTCCTCTAGGGGTGATGATATACCCCAAGAATTTCCCTAATGTGACCCAAAAGTCGCACTTGGCGGGGTTAATCTTCATCTTGTGTTTCCTCATTGTCTGAAAAATCTCCTGAAGGTCTCGGACATGGTCCTTAGTGCGACGACTCTTGACTAACATGTCGTCCACGTAGACTTCTATGGTGTCGTGAATCTTATCTTCAAACATGTCGCCTACCAATCTCTGGTATGTTGCCCCCGCATTTTTAAGTCCGAATGGAATTTTTGTATAACAATACAATCCCCTTGGTGTGAAGAAAGAAGTATGCTCCTGGTCCTCGTGCGCCAATGGTATTTGGTTGTAGCCCATGTATCCATCCATTAAGGTCATCGCCTCATATCCGACTATCAATTCTACTAGCTGATCTATGTTGGGGAGGGGGAAGCTGTCCTTCGGGCAGGCCTTGTTCAAGTCGCTGAAATCAATACATATTCTGACCCCTCCTTTCTTTTTTGGAACCACGACCATGTTAGATATTCACTGTGGGTAGTGAGATTTCCTTATTATTCCGGATTCCTATAGCTTCTTCATCTCGGCCTCGACTACTGCCTGTAATTCTGGTGCAATGCGCCTCATTTTTTGTCTAACTGGTTTGAACTTTGGATCAATCTTTAAGTGGTGACAGCAGACCTTCGGGTCAATTCTCTCCAAATAGCGCACCTCCCAGGCAAATGCGTCTAAGTTTTCCCTTAATACCGCCGTGAGTTGACTTGCTTATTCGTCCGATAACAATGTCCCGATCCTTACTACCTTTGCGCCTCTACCGTCCCCAAGTTTACTTCCCGAGTCGGTTCGACCGTCGGAAAACTTGATTTGTTCTCCCGTAAGATAGCCACTTCCTTTGATTGCTATAAAGGGTCCTGCTCTTGGGTCTCATACGCCATGACCACTTGTGAAATCACCTCTTCCAATTCCTTTGCAGATTTTACTTCCTCGGCTTTACTCTTCTCTCTCCTTTGCCGAGCTCGCCGATCCTCATTAATTTTTGCATCTACTTGCATACATTGCCGTGCGGCTTGGGAATCTCCCATAACTTCAGCTATTCCCTTGCAGGTCGGGAACCTTAATCTCTGGTGGTATGCCAATGCTACCCCTTTAATACCAGCGATCCATGGCCTCCCGATAATCGCTTCATAAGGTGAGGCGACGTCGACCACACAAAAGGTAGTTAGTGTATCGAGGAAGCCTCCACCGTCCGAGACCCTTAGGGTTATCTCGCCCCTGGGGATTTTTATTGTGTCATTGAAGCCGTAGATGTGATACATTGAGGGGACGAGCATGTCGTCTGATAGTTTCATTCTTCTGAACGCGTCGTAGAATAACACCTCGACTGAGCTTCCGCTATCCACAAGAATCCTTCTTACTCCCCAATTTTTGATCAGTAAGGTGATGACCAATGGGTCACTGTGTGCTTGTCCATTCGCTGGGACATCCTTGGCCGAGAACGGAATGGGTTGCACCATCCAAGGTTCCATAGGTGGGGCCTTATCTACGCTAAATATTTCCTTTCCATCCCGATCCCTTTTATGGATCCTAGAAGTAATTACTGGGCCAAGAGTGTAGTCTTGAATAGACGAGTGTGAAATGGTGTTCATGAACTGAGTTGTTCTATCGATGCGGACTTGATGAACTGGTGCATCAGGTGTTGCTATCGGCTGTGGTGGGTGTCGGACAAATTGCCTCAAATACCCATCTCGGATGAGATGTTGAACGATATCTTTTACTTCTCGGCAGTTGTTGATGGAATGGCCCATATACTGATGGTAGTGACAGTATTTGGGGTGCTCCCTGGTCTCTTGGAACTGAACTCCACTTGAAGATGGGTAGTTCATATCGTTTCTCTTCTCGACTTCCTTGAATACCTCCTCCAAAGGAGCATTTAGGGGGGTATACGATCGGGCTTCTTCCCTTTAGCGATCCACTCTCTCTTTTCACTGCTTCTCGGGGGTGGATCCGATCTCTTTTCTGGTCGCCTAATAGGGTCGTCTGTGACCGCTTTAGATTCAATACCCGCTTCAGCACTAGCTTCTTGTATTCCTCTATCTCTTGACTCGGCCTGAATTTCTTCCAAAGCGATGTAATTCTCCTGCATTTTTCTCATCTCCTTTAAGGTTTTCGGTTTCTTGGAGAACATGGCTATCCATATGGGGTCCGATCTCCCTAACGCGTTTTCAAAACCAAAGATGGCCTGATCCACCGGCACCTTCCCAATGTCAGTACATAGCTTCCTCCACCTATAGGTCAGGGTTCTTAAGGGATCCCTGAATCTTCGGGTGAGGGTAAACAACTTGTTCAATCTAGGCCGAGGTCGACTGTTCTGCATGTAGGTCTCAAGGAAGGCTTCGACTAACATCTCATACCCATTAATCGCCCTAGGTGGAAGCGAATAGAACCAGTCTCGTGCCTCGCCCTCCATGCTAGCTGGAAAGAATTTACACATGACTACCGGGTTGTTCTTCCATTGGATTAGCGACATGGTGTACATCTTAAGATGCTCGATCGCATCTCCTGTTTCGTCGAACCTAGAAGGAAATGTATGTAATGTACACTTTGGTGGGAACGACATATGTTCGAGTTCTTGAGAGAAGGGCGTCTTCTCGGCTTCGCTCATGATTTCTGCCAATTTGTTCTCTTCGCCCCCGCCCGAGAGCTCTTTGATTTTTGCCTCCAATTCCTTAAATTTAGCCTCTGTCGCTCGATCATGTCGCCCGTCTCTACCTCGCCTATCCTCATCAGTGGATGAGTCCTCGAGTGGCCCATATCTTTGTGTGGGGGGTACCAGAGGCGATGGTGGCTGTCCTGATCGGCCGGACTGATTAGGGTTGATCGGCCCCATCATAGGTGGCGCGTGACCTGATCGGTCATGGTAAATCGATGTTCCTCGGCTGGACGAGCCTCTTGATTTGGTTCGCTGATTTCTCAACTAATAGTTCTTATATTCCAAAGCGAGGTTCCGTTGCTGGATCTCTCTTAGTGCCGCTTCTTGTCTCCTTTGACTTTCCAAAATGGCCAATAATGTCGGGTCCGTGCTTTCATGACTAGAATGCCCATTTGGGTTGTGTAGACGAGGCTGTAATGGTATAGAAAGGGGTGGTGGGTGTATTACCGGACCGGTTACATGGCCAACCGTGTGAACAAGTGTTGGGCCGATATTGCTAGCCGTTCCTCGTCCCAGCTGAATCTGACTGAGACACTCTTGATCTTTCGCTAGGGCTTCCTGGTACTCTACTTGCTGCCTCGCTCTTTGTCTCTGGGCTTGTGCTGCAAGCGCTACCTCATCGTCATCGGTGTCTGAAGCTGTGAGCCCATCAACTTGTTCAACTCTTCTCTGAGTCAAAATAACTTGGTCCAAGGGTAGAGTGTTATCGTCTCGCCCCAGACCTCCTCATCGACAATTGGCATTCCTCGCGCAGCTGCGTGAGATTCCTCGGCGGTGGTTGTCGATCGCCTTCTTGCCTCGGCCCGCTTATTCCCCGCTCGCATGCTGCTGCTAGTTACTGTACGATTCCTAAACATCCTTCTCGTTCCTGAAGTGCTAGCCATCGGGTACTTTGCATAGTCAGCCGAGTATCGCCCCAACCTACGTCAGCAAATACAAAGAACACCTTACTTTGACCTGACTTTTGGAACATAAGTTCAAACAAAAGACCAAAAATTTCGACTGACACCACAGTTACTACTACGCCTTCTCTTTTTGACACAAAATTTCTTCCTATTACTCAGGTGGGTCCACCTATCTATCCTGTTTTGGTCCTACGCCGAATCTGCGTCAGTTTTTTTTTCTCATTCGTCATTATCTCTCCGTACGACGTCGCTTTCAGTACCAGACTTATGTATTTAAGTTAGTTTGTCCTTTGTTCTACATGCTCCAAATCATTGAACTTATGCACATGATGTTTAAATGGTACGGCACACAACCCCCAGATTCAAACTAAGTTTATACTAGCTCCACTTTCTCAAGACCTAATCATGACCTTTCCGACAACTTATGTTACACCGCCGGAAAAATCTCTAGTCGGTTAGCAGCTTAACACACTAGGAGATATCTAAAACGTGTACCCTTGGTAAATCTAAACGCTCAAATCCATTCCATAGCTAGAGAACGACTTGGTTGACGTTACAGATCACTCAACTATCGGAAACAAACAATCGTCCTTTCAACAGATTCTTCATCTAGCTTCTAACCCGAACTGTTAGTCGCTGGTGAGCTTATGAAAATTCTTTGCTGATCGAACTGTTGACGGGTGAAGAAAATACGAGAACTGTTAATTTCGAAGACACTAAAACTGTTCTAACTTTACATGCACAACAAATGACTCAAAGTAAACATTATTTCGGCCAACAGAGTTCATCGTAGCTTCAACTACAACACGTTAGCATGTATTTAGGAGCTTTTGATCGTCTCTGAAGGTTTTCACGGCAAGGTATCCGGAGATCTTAGTCGGATCCCCTTAGTCGGCGCCAGAATGTAGATGCATTTTACTACCAACTACATCCAAAGGATAGAAAGCTTCTACTCAAGTCAAATGAAAGTAAGCACTCAACAATGAACACAAGATATACGTGGTTCGGTATGATTACCTACGTCCACGGGGGTGAAAGGGTGAATCTTATTACTTCAAAGTGTTACAATGGTGTTGCTCTTAGTCGGATTTCCTTACAAAGATGAACTTACTTCTCACTTTCTTCTCCTTGGTGTAAACTCGAGTTTCTCTCTCTCTCTCTCCCCAAAATTACAACTTACCTCTCTTGGATACAAGTCACTCTATTTATATGAGAAGTTCCATACAACCAAGTTAGGGTGTGGGTCATGTTACATCTATGATGAAGTTTTGTGATCGGGCCTTCTTACGTCTCCCCTTCTTCTATGCGCATGGCCGATGCATCTTGATTCCTTCGTCTGTCCCTTGTCCGATCCGACCTCTTCTGGTGTTCTTTTGACACGATGTCTCCTGTATTGTCTGTCGCCTCAGCGGTGGGCCGATGTGACACGTACTTTCTTATCCTTATGACCGTTGCACCTCGTTTGATCCACCCTGTCTTATCTTGTCAGCTCTGTCAGAAACCTGGGGTTAAGTATTGTCCGACAGCTGTAGAACGATCACGCCCGATCCACGTGGCTCCTCAAATCTCGCATCTGCTGATCTTCCTTCTATGCTTCGCGTCTCTTCGTTTTTAGGTGCACCAAGGCTTAATATGTTGCCACCTGGATCCGTGGATAATTTACACCTACAATAATTAAGGTTGTTTCTGAGAGACAACCAATTCTAGTTTAATTATGTTTTTTTTTCCTTAATTGTATTTGTGCAATATTTCCTCAAATAAATTTGAATTATATTCCATTATTTCAACGTGAATTTGGAAATGCAACCCATAATCAATATTTCTAGATTGGAAAACAGCTAAATTCGTTGCATTTCATATGCCAAAAATCGTTTAAGATCATATTTTTTACATTGTATCTAACTAATCAACTAAGTGAACATAATCATCAACCTAAGATGAATGGATCTCGCAACCGAAATCAAGAACAACATGAGAAAACAACACAAACATGCAAGATTGTGTTAACATTGCTTCGTGCCAAAAGAAGAAAAGTAACCAGGCTCACACCACAATGCCAATGTGAGTCATATATACTATCTACTGTGAGTTAAGTTAACCACAACCGAGAATGAATTTCTCTCTCCTCCTCCTCCATTCTCCATTTTCCACCTGCATCGTAGTAGTACCTAGATCCATTAGAAACATATAGATCCTGTAGTTCTTTTCCTTAGTTTTCCTTTAGATTTTTCCTTCATGGCAAATGAAACAGATTCTTTCAAGTAGATCGAGAATATTTTAGGATTTCCTGTAGCAAACAACATCCTTTTTCTCCCTTCTTGTTAACTGAGTTTTACTCTACCGGATCCACCAAAGGTTTTTTTCCTTTCAATCTTGCCAAACATCTGCAGAACATCTTAGTTGAAGTGGCAAAAAACAGAAATGTTGGAAGAAGAATATGGAAATATGAATCCTGGTTTTTAGTAAACAAGCAATCCAATCTTAATGTTTTTTTCCTTCATGTTCTTCTTTCAAAACCAAACCCTAAGGCAGATCCCATATGCTTTACAGGTTGATTTACCATGGAAAATGCTTTAGAAGATTTACTCCTATTCTCTAGCACAATTGGAAAACAATTTCCACATTATAATCTTAATCCTCCTATAGCCAATCTTAATCCCCCTGTAGCCAAAACCTATGCTCAAGATTTGAAAACCAATAAATTCTCATCATCCAGCCAAACCACACAACGTTTCCAGCCAAACTTATTTCTACAACCTATCCAGCCAAACCCCATCCAAATTCACCATTCATTTGTGATTCT
Organism: Papaver bracteatum; assembly: GCA_023529315.1. Taxonomy (NCBI): domain Eukaryota; kingdom Viridiplantae; phylum Streptophyta; class Magnoliopsida; order Ranunculales; family Papaveraceae; genus Papaver; species Papaver bracteatum. The sequence continues at coordinate 1,512,657 of JAJJWX010002278.1, forward strand.
TTTGCAAAGCGCCTATTTTCTCTAAACCCTGCAATCCTAGAGGAATCAACATTAAACTCACTAATCAGTACAACGTTCTTGGTCAGTGGCATGATTCTTTTATTATGTCTGCACAAGCCATGATAAACAATTGGGTACCCATTGGGAGATATTTAAGTTTGGTTTTAGCCTGCAAGAATCCTATTGTTCCATACCAAATAAACGCTTACCAGGCAATTTTTCATGTGGATAAAGAATTATTTAAGTTGGATTTTAATTTTCTTTTTACCCATCACAATGTTGAATTCTCCATATCCAGATGGGATCAAAACTTTTGGAAATCACCTACTTCAAAAGCATCTGAATTCTTTTTGGATATTTATGGAGTGCCTTTCCAATACTGGTCATATGAGGTTATTCACAATATAGGAAATCTTTGTGGTGATATTTTGCTAATCAATCCAAGCACTCTCTGTTAAAGATATTGGTTAATTTGTGATCTTAAAGAGGTATAAGGCTTAAAGAAGAAAATCCCAAAACCATACCAGGCCCAAAAAAAGTGCTAGAGTATTTCACTTCTTTCTCTAGCATGTTCGGTAATTATCTAGAGATTTCTTTCTCTAGATATTTTAGCTAGACTTTGAGTCACGTTTTTTTCTAGAGAGAACTTTTTCTAGACGGTTCTTGTGAACTCGTTCAATTTGTGAGTGTGAAGAATCCTCTAGACGAAGACGAGAAGAAGTATCTAGAGGTATAAGTGATGCCTATAAATAGGCAGTGGATGTGTACATTTTGGATCATCCAAAACTCAAGCATCAAAACTTCAAGTGAGTAGCTAAGAGTGAGAGCTAGTAATAAAGAGTGAGAGTTAGAAAAAAGAGCCAAAGAGTCTCTTGTAAACAAGTGTGTAAGCCAAAGTTGCTACACCAAATCACCTTGTAAACATTTTCATTTCCAAAATAAATATAAGCCTCACTTTTCTTAAACCAACCTTTTTTCTAAATTCATTTCCTAACCCAAATCATTTCCATAAACCCACTACACTTCCGCTTTGCTCCAACAAATTTGGTATCAGAGAAAACCTAAACCCATAATCCTAAAACTCCACCCATGGCAATTAATCAAGGTTTTAATTATGCCCAAAGTCTAATTCCAATTTTTGATGGTGAGAGTTATGATTATTGGAGTTTACAAATGAAGACATTGTTCATTTCACAAGATCTATGGGATTTTGTGGAAGATGGTTACTTGGTACCCGAGTCGGCAGCAGTTCTGGCATCATGGACTGACGCACAGAAAAAGGAGTATAAAGAAAATAAGAAGAAGGATGCTAAAGCACTACTATTTCTACAACAAGGAGTGACCAAAGCAATTTTTCCTCGAATTTCGGTGGCAAAAACTTCGAAGGAGGCCTGGAATATTCTCAAAGTAGCATTCCAAGGTTCAGAAAAGGTAATCTCCATTAAACTACAAAATTTATGGCGAGATTTTGATAATTTACTCATGAAAGAAAATGAAACTATCCAGAACTTCTTTTCAAGAGTTACTGGAATAGTAAATCAAATCAGTAGTTATGGAGATACCATAGAAAATAAAAGAGTTGTAGAAAAGATTTTAAGAAGCTTACCTTTCAAGTTCGATCATATTATCGCTGCCATTGAGGAGTCAAAAAATTTATCGACTCTCTCGGTACACGAATTAATGGGTTCACTCGAGGCGCACGAGAAAAGAATAAATAGGTTCGCGGAGCAACCGTTGGAGCAGGCATTTCAATCAAAAATAAATTTCAAAGAAAAGAAAAATATGGAAGCCAAAAAAGAAATCTCCAGAGGGGGATCATCATCCAACTCGCAATACGAGAAAGGGTCGACATCAAATCAAGGTCCCAGAAACTTCTACCGCGGACGTGGAAGAGGAAAAGGAGGTTATAAAAACAACAACCAAAGGTATGGAAAAAATTACTCCTCAAATCTCCGATGCAATGTTTGCAAAAAGTTTGGCCATCCAACTGAAAATTGCATATACAAGTGCACAAGGTGTGATAAATTAAATCACATGGAAAAGGATTGTTGGTTTAAAAATAATGAAGCCAACTATTCCGAGAAAAAAGATTCTCAAAATCAAGTATTTTATTCCTGCCTCACCTCGCAACAAGATGCGCAAGGTATATGGTACGTCGACAGTGGATGCCGTATCCATATGATAGGAAATAAAGAATATTTCGTGAAGTTGGAGGAGCAAGAGATTCCACCAGTCAAACTCGGAGATGGAAAGTATCAGAATGTTGAAGGAAGAGGAGTCATATCCGTACGTACAAGGTCAGGTAAAACTCGATACATATCTGATGTTCTTTATGTTCCTGGCCTAGCTCAAAATTTATTAAGTGTTGGGCAACTTATAAGAAAAGGGTACTCACTACATTTTGAAGACGGAGAATGCACAATTTATGGTAAAATTAATAAGCAATTGGTGGCAAAGGTAAAAATGACAGAAAATTTTGTATTTCCCTTATCTATGCCATCAATTGGAAATTGTGCAATGAGTACCGATCATATCGATGAATGCAAGTTATGGCATTTGAGATACGAGCATCTCAACTACAGATCCTTGAAGGTTCTAAAATCAAAGAACATGGTAATTGGTCTTCCTAATATCAGCGGTGGAGATAAAGTATGTGAAGGTTGTATTCTTGGGAAGTTTCATAGAATTCCGTTCACAAAAAAGTCGTGGAGAGCAAGAAGGCCCCTCGAATTGGTGCACGCTGATATATGCGGTCTGACAAGAACAACCTCACTCAACAATAGGAGATATTTTCTCTTATTCGTGGACGATTATACCAGGATGATGTGGGTGTATATTCTCGAGCAAAAGTCCGAGGCACTCATTAAATTCCTAGAGTTCAAGGCGTTGGCAGAAAAGCAAAGTGGTCAACAACTAAAGGTTTTTCGTACAGACAGTGGTGGAGAATTTACTTCAAATAAATTTATCAACTACTGCAAAGAAAATGGAATTAAAAAGGAGCTTACCTTCCGATACACTCCACAACAAAATGGTGTCGCGAAAAGGAAAAATCGTACAATCGTGGAAATGGCTCGCAGTATGCTAAAAGCCAGGAAGCTACCCAACATCTACTGGGCAGAAGCAGTCAACACGGCGGTCTACATACTTAATCGTTCACCAACCAAAGCAATTCTCAACAAAACTCCATATGAAGCTTGGCATAAGAAAAAGCCTGAGGTAACTTGTTTCAGAATTTTTGGTCGCGCAGCATACTCACATATTCCATCCCAACATAGAGAAAAGTTCGATGAAAAAGGAGAAAATCTAATATTCATCGGATACAGCGAAGAGTCTAAAGAATATAGACTTCTAAATCCAGACACAAAGGAACTGGTAATTTCAAGAGATGTTATCTTTGATGAGTTCAAATCATGGGATTGGAATGATGAACCAGATAACTACGAGTTACCACTACTCATTGAAGATGAGCCAGATCAGCCACGCCAGGAAGAAAGTACTCCACCAGCTAGCCCGAGATCTCCAAGTCCAACACAACAAAGCCCAAGTTCATCAGAAGCAAGTGCCACATCTAGAAGGGTGCGTTCCCTTGTAGATATTTATAATACATCTAATTGTGCATTTATTGCACTAGAACCTCACAAATATGAGGAAGCGGCAAAAGAAGAAAAATGGAGACACGCCATGGATGAAGAAATGCGAGTAATCGAGAAAAATAAGACATGGGAGCTTGTAAATCAGCCAACAGACAAAGAAATAATTGGTCTGAAATGGGTCTACAAAACAAAATATAATGAAGATGGGTCAATTCAAAATCACAAGGAAAGGCTAGTTGCAAAAGGATATTCCCAGCAACCAGGAATTGACTACAACGAGACATTTGCTCCAGTCGCTCACATGGAAACAATCCGGATGGTGTTAGCCTTGGAAGCTCAACTAAAAATGAAGATATACCAATTGGACGTAAAGTCGGCATTCCTAAATGGAGAACTTGAAGAAGAGGTGTATGTGGAACAATCTCAAGGATACGTCCGAAAAGGAAAATAAAAAATGGTTTATCGTCTCCGCAAAGCACTATATGGCCTAAAGCAAGCACCGCGTGCATGGAACAGCAAAATCGAAAAATACTTCCGAGATAATGGATTTGAAAAAAGTCCAAGTGAGCCATCCCTCTACATAAGTAAACAAGGTACGGATTTCCTAATCGTCTGTCTCTATGTTGATGATTTAATCTACGCCAGCACAAAACAAGAAATGACAGAAAAATTTAAGAAGGATATGATGAAATAATATGAGATGACAGACTTAGGTCTTATGCGATATTTTCTTGGGATTCAAGTAAAACAATCTCCAGAAGAAATATTCATTTCCCAAGAAAAATATGCAGAAGACTTACTGAAAAGGTTCAACATGATGGATTGCAAACCAATTGCAAATCCAATGGGTACTAACGAGAAGTTAGTAAAAAATGATGGAGCAACTAAAGTGGATCCAACCTTATTCAGAAGTCTAGTCGGCTCACTGATCTACTTAACAAATACAAGGCCAGACATCGTCAATGCAACCAGCATTGTTTCTCGGTTTATGAGCGAGCCAAGCAAGTTACACTACGCCGCTGCAAAAAGAATTCTTCGATATATCAAGGGAACAAAAGATTTTGGCATAAAGTATATAAGAGAAGAAGATAACAATTTAATTGGCTTCACAGATAGTGATTGGGCAAGTTCCATTGAAGACCGAAAAAGCACATCATGCTATGTTTTCTGTATGGGCACAAAAGTTATCTCCTGGAGTTCTAAAAAGCAAAGTACAGTGACACTATCATCAGCCGAAGCAGAGTACATAGCAACAACAAGTGCAGCATGTGAAGCAGTATGGCTAAGAAGAATAATGACCGACCTACAACAAAGGCAAAAGCAGCCGACAACTATCTACTGTGACAATATGTCTACAATTGCAATGACGAAAAATCCAGTCTTCCACGGACGGACAAAGCACATAGAGCTACGACACCACTTCATCAGAGAACTAGTGGAAAACAAAGAAATCGAGCTCCAATTCTGTCCGACACAAGAGCAAAATGCGGACATTTTCACAAAAGCAGTCACGGTGGATAAGTTTAATTATTTTAGAGAAAAACTTAACATCACAAATTAAGAGGGGGTGTTAAAGATATTGGTTAATTTGTGATCTTAAAGAGGTATAAGGCTTAAAGAAGAAAAGCCCAAAACCATATCAGGCCCAAAAAAAAGTGCTAGAGTATTTCACTTCTTTCTCTAGCATGTTCGGTAATTATCTAGAGATTTCTTTCTCTAGATATTTTAGCTAGACTTTGAGTCACGTTTTTTTCTAGAGAGAAATTTTTCTAGACGGTTCTTGTGAACTTGTTCAATTTGTGAGTGTGAAGAAGCCTCTAGACGAAGACGAGAAGAAGTATCTAGAGGTATCAGTGATGCCTATAAATAGGCAGTGGAAGTATCTAGAGGTATAAGTGATGCCTATAAATAGGCAGTGGATGTGTACGTTTTGGATCATCCAAAACTCAAGCATCAAAACTTCAAGTGAGTAGCTAAGAGTGAGAGCTAGTAATAAAGAGTGAGAGTTAGAAAAAAGAGCCAAAGAGTCTCTTGTAAACAAGTGTGTAAGCCAAAGTTGCTACACCAAATCACCTTGTAAACATTTTCATTTCCAAAATAAATATAAGCCTCACTTTTCTTAAACCAACTTTTTTTCTAAATTCATTTCCTAACCCAAATCATTTCCATAAACCCATTACACTTCCGCTTTGCGCCAACACTCTCAGGCTGGAGGACTTGAGAGCTATCCGAATGAAAGTCCGTAATCTAAAAGGGATTAATTCCATTCCTAGATCAATTAATTTATTTTCTGATCATGGTAATTATACGGCTCATATCTTCATAGCTGAAGCACCATCGTCAATGAATCGGAATTCAATCTCCACGGCACCGGAATATTCAAATTTCAAATTCTGTACTCAGTCAAGTTCGGATCTCCAAGTTAGGAAAAAGAGGAAATCTACACCAAAATCTCGCCAGTCTTTTGACCAAATTACTGTAGAGGAGATTAAGGCTGATTCTATGGATAGTTTGAATACTTTCTTTACAAGAGAAGTATCAAACTCGGTTTTACGTAATCCCTCTCACCACGGGTCAAATCCAAAAGGTAAAAAGAAACGAAAATCCGGAAAATCTAAGCCCAAGCAGATTTGGAAAAGGCTGTAAAAGCTTACTTTATTGGAGTCTCCAGGCGAGTTCATTCCACAAGATGACAGTATTGAGATGGACATTGATCAAGGAGATGACATGAATCCAGCATTCAAGATGAATCTAGACGATACTGAGGAAAACATAACTCAAGCATCTCGGGTTGCTCTAATTACTGAGAGAAGAACATACCCAGTAAAACTTTACAAGTTTATCGATCCTATACCTAAACCTGTTCATCCATTCATAACAATACCCTTACCTAACAGAATCTCTCCCATCATTAAAACCCCACCCATCCTTAAACACCCACCCGTCATCAAACACCCAAAGATCAGTACATCATCATTATCAGTATTAACTCATCAGTCAATACCTAGTATCTCAATTCCTCAAAATTCTTTCAACAAAAATTCATATTTCACGGTGCCAAACTGGGTCGTACTTGAAGTTAACAGACTCTTTCATATGGGAATGAAATTGGGTCTTTCTTTTGAAGAAATGCCAAACCATTCGAAGAAAATTTTGTTGTCTAAGATTACTGTAGAGGGTCCAATTCTAAAAACTCAGGGTTTCATCAAAAACTCTAAGATAGTCAAAGATTTTGGAGTTCAGACAATTGTTGAATTTGATAATTGTTCACAAGTTGTCTTAAGAGAACCTAAACACAAAGCTGCACCTGTGTTAGAGAACACTTTTATGGCATATCTTGAAGATGATCCATTATACCCTCCGGGGTTTGAGCCTACTACAGAGGGTGTAAGTTCTGAGGTTGTTGCAGGTTTTGTAGAGTCTTCTAGTTCTGGTGTTGTGCCTAAGAAGCTCAAAGCAGAATACAAAAGACTGGGAATTAATCTTGATGATTTCAGCAATAACTCTATTTCAAAGAGGAGTAAAAGGCTTTTGGGATCACCGGTTTCAAAATGAGTTTACAAGTTTTTTCATGGAATGCATGGGTCTTTGCTCTTCAACCAGACGAGCAATTGTAAAGAAAATGATTCAGCTCTCTAATGCTAACATCATTTTACTACAAGAAACAAAAATGATGAACTGTACTGATTGGGATATAAGCCAAATTTGTGAAAAAATCAATTTCGGTTGGACTTTCCAACAGTCATTGGGTAATTCTGGAGGCATGATTCTCCTATGGGATAAAAATTTGATTGAAGTCACTGATTCACTGGTGGGAACTTATACGCTCTCTATATTATGTATAAACAAATCTGATAACTTCCAATGGTCTCTCTCAAATGTCTATGGACCAAACAAGCCATTGGAAAGACCTGATTTCTGGGAAGAATTGGATAATGTTTGTAGTTATTGGAATTGTCCTTGGTGTGTTGGTGGGGATTTCAACACCATTCTAAAATGTGAAGAGAAAAAAGGTTGCAGCAGAGTCACTAAAAGTATGCAGGGTTTTATAAATTTTGTATCCCAGCATGATCTTACTGATCTTCCTCTCAAAGATGCTAGATTCACTTGGACTAATGGCCAAGAAAATCCCATTATGTGCCGACTAGATAAATTTCTTATCTCACCCTCTTTTGAACTTCATTACCCTTTAGTTTCCCAACTCCAATTAAGTAGTAGTGATCACTCCATCACCACCGGCTATGTTGATTGCAATTGCATGGGCTTCTATTCCATCACCGGCATCATAAAGAACAATTTTCTCTTGGGGCTCGATATCATAGAACCTAATGTGAACTAACACATGAACTTCCAGTTGCATTACAATCATATTATTCTTTGATATTCGTGATAATTTATTTTGTTCGTGAAACATTCAATGATAATGTCTTGACCGATGAATAAGGGCGTCATTCACAAAAACGTGAAAAGAGAACTAAAGATTGGCTTTATACCTTCAAATTTACGTACAGTATTATTCTACCCCTTACGAACACTTAATTTTGTTAATGTGCATATATGATAATTTCCAAAGCCTGATCGACAACCCAAGGTATCACAGTTTGCTTTTGAAGTTACGGTTGTCTCAACGAAGAAAAACAAAAGGGAAAGAAAGAGCGATAAGGAAAAAAAATCGTGGAAGCTATGGAAATCTGATTTGATATAATCTTAATTTGGATTTAATAATTGTTTTTTCTTTTTGTTTTAATGAAAATTAAGATTTTAATTGAGAAAAATGCTGATTAGGATGGATAGACATCCTCTTGGTGAACCTCTGAAACAAGAGGTTGAGCAAGAGGATGTCTATATAAAAACATGCCATGTCATCTACATGTTTGTTAAAGAGGTTAGGGTTGGAAATACATTTTAGGGAAAATGGAAGTGGTTCCTACGTGGATGAAGACTTTTTTCTTCACACACAATCCATTGGAGAAGCTCTAAAAGAATGGAACATGGAAACTTTTGGTCATACTACAGTAAAGCTTCAAAACATTCTGGCTGAGACTCAACTTCTAGATAATGAAGCAGAAGATAATAATCTAGTGGAAGAACAACTAGCAGAAAAGATAAAACATATGGCTGAGTTTGAGAAAGTAACATTGATGGAGGAGACTTCTTGGAAAATTAAATCAAGAAATAATTGGCTTAAAGAGGGAGATAAGAACACTTCATGATATCTGCTACAGCTTAAAGAAGGTATAACAGGATTCGACAACTTTATATTGATGGGATTTTGACTGATGATAGAACAAAGATTAAGGATCACATTGTATAATTTTACAAAGACCTTTTCACCGAGGAACATGTTATGTGGCCTAGTTTAGAAGGTATTCAGTTTGATCAAATATCTTCATTTGAGTCTGCCTTTTTGGATGAGATGTTTACTGAGGAATAAGTTTATAAAGCAATTAAAGAGCTCGGTCATGATAAGGCACCTGGGCCTGATGGATACCCATTATTATTATTCTATAAGTGTTGGAGATTTCTCAAAGAAGATATGATGGAGACTATTAAGGAATTATGTACCACATGTATGATTGATTCCAGACACAATTCAACTTTCATTGCTTTAATCCCAAACAAAGATTACATCGAAATAGTTAAAGACTGCAGGCTTATTTGCTTATTAACATGCGTTTACAAGATTATCTCAAAAGTACTTTCTACTAGGCTCAAACTAGTTATGAACAAAATAATATCTCCTGTTCAATGCGCTTATGTGGAAGGAAGGCAAATCATAAACGGTACTTTGATAGCTAACGAGTTAGTAGATGCAAGGTTATCCTCTGGTGTACCTGGTATAATTTGCAAGATTGACCTAGAAAAAGATTTTGATAGAATTAGTTGGAGCTACCTCGAACGGGTTTTAAAGAAAATGGGTTTTAGCACAACTTGGTATAGATGGGTCAGATTTTGTTAATCTACCGCTTCCTTTTCAGTCTCAATCAATGGTTCTTCTTTTGGTTACTTCAAAAGCACAAGAGGAGTGAGGCAGGGAGATCCAATCTCTCCATTGATTTTTAACATCGCCATGGAAGGGTTTTCAAGATACTTGGATAGAGCAGCAAATTTGAAGTTATTCAGTAGGTTTTCATGTTCTCAAAATGGTATTATAGTTAATCATTTACATTACGCAGATGCTACTATATTTTTCTTAGATAACAGCAAAGCGGAGCTTCATAATTTATTCTCGGCTCTTCACTGTTGTTAGATCATTGCAGGTTTGAAAATTAACACTTCAAAGACAAGATTAATTCCTATTGGATTCACTCCAGACTTAGAAAGTTGGGCTTCGGAATTAGGTTGTTCAAAAGATTCAATTCCATTTATCTATCTTGGTTTGCCATTGGGAGCTAAGTCTAACTCTAAAGCTTTATGAGATTGTTTATGGGTGAAAACTATTCATGTCAGATTTGGTAATTTGGGGTGTATGGATGAGGAATAAATCTAAAACCTAAACAAATGCACTGTGCGGTGAGTGCTTGTAGATTCAGGAAATCAATTTGTACAACTCTGGCCTAAAACAAAAAATGGTTGTTCCAGACTTGTTTCGGTCACAAAGTGAATGAGACGGGGTTGATCTTAGGGAGGGAAGCGAAGAAGGTGTTGAGATTCTGGAGGTGTTGGATATGTATGACTTGTATCATAAAGCTGAACTGGCTTGCAGAATGTAAGCTATCGGTTCCGATGTTTGAATACGATTGTATCAACACTTGCCTCTGTTGTCTTGTTGTTTTTGAAAAAATAGGATGGAGAACCTATTTATACAAGTCTTTTATCCTAAACCTCGTATCTCGTGGGAAGTGGAGAAAGTGGAGTGATGAGGTAGTAGAGTAATGTGTTAGTGTCACATGACCAGTCTTGCCCACTTCTCCCATCATCACTAACCGTCCATGACTTCCTGACACGTTCTTGTGATGGCGCGTTGTACGCTGCACGCTGTAAACCTCCAGACCAATACCCCATTATGCATCCCCCAGTTTGTGACATGATTGATGTCTTAAGTGTGTGGATCATGGGACCCACAAAAAGTAGCATGTAATGCTAAATTGAATAACTGCGTTATTTAGGAAATCGATACTTGTGAAGTATCGTGTGTATTCTATGCAGGTACTGTATCAAGTATACTCAACATGTATGAAGCATCGTTGTTTGAGCGTCTCAAAATAGCCTCATGTCCATCCTACTTAATGTGATGGTTTGGAGGTTGCGCAAGCAAGTCCTCCCTTGGCCGACCACATGTTGTGGTAGAGTGACAGGTGGTGATCACCATGACGCCGCACTGACCAATTAACTCCTGACCAGGGCTGTATAACCAAGCCGGTGAATTTGGACGGACTAGATGATCTTTGAGACACTCATCTGTGACCGTTGGTGAAATTAGGGTTTTGGAGGAGATGCGCAAGCACCACTCTTCAGCCCGATCGAATCCAAGTTTGGATACGATTTTTGGCTGGCCGATCATACATGCGTGTAAATGTCATGACAGTGTAGGCACCCATACCCCATTGTCTCACGAAAGTGTGATCTGGGCCACTAAATTCGTCCGACGAAGTTGAGTGGTCGAGATCAATTTGCGACATAAAACTGGTGCCACAAAAGCCGCACATCGTGCCAACTTCAGGCGCACGTTCCAAGATGACCAATCTTGGTCGGTCTTGACCGATTAGTCTGGCGTGTAGGTGTTAGGCTGGTGTTCACGCCTATACCTGACTGTCCCATGAAAACGTGATCTAAGCCACTCAAATTGTCCGGCGAAGTTGAGTGGTCGAGATTAGATTGCAATTTGGGAAGTATGACCACACTAGTTTGGGCGTGCGTTTTGGGATAACCATACATGGTATGCCTTGGCCGATTAGGTGAGGGGATAGATGGTCTCAAGGTGGTCATGTTGGTATGACCGGACCTGCTTAATATAATCTCGGACCTTTCATTCGTGCCGGAGAAAATGGACGCTCGTGATGTTCAAAACCCTAATTTTGAGTTTCACGGCCGTGCGTCATGCTCTTTTCGGGCGCACGAATTGGGATGACAGAACATGGTTAGTCCTGACCGACCGCTCATGTATGTAGGCGGGCCCACTCTAATTGTGTTAACATGCTCTGGACCCTTTGAATCTACATCTACACCCTCCATCTATACTTGTGAAGATGGATGGTTGTGACTGTTTCGCGACACATGTAATGTGCGGCAAACCCTAATTTAGGGTTTTCCGCCCATACTGCTCTGGATTGGACGTTTTGGAAGGCTATGCCAATCTTTTGTGGAGGCCGACAATGCGGGGCCCGCGTTGGTTCGGTAGTGAATACTACAATACCTTCTTGGGGTCATGGATCTGATATGAACTATCCAATTCATGCTGGTGAAGTCGGATGGTCGTGATTGTTTCTGAGACTGACATGGTCAGTCCAGATGCTCAATTGGGCTAGTATAGCACACCGAGAGTAAGATGCTCAATCGGGCTAGTATAGCACACCGAGATTTGCAGCCTGTATGGGTATTTCGTTCATCCTTTCATTATAATGCTTGGAGGTTCGTGTTGCTCTGCTGAGAACAACACTCAGTCGTCATGCCGCAATGATAATGAGTACAGGAAATACAAGGCTGGTTATGCATTAATTAATAATGTTGTATTTAATTCACAGACTGGGATTGTTGCCACATGATCCATTCTAGGTGAATTAGTAAAGTGAAGAAGTATTCATCACTTATTAATGGCTTTATCTTTTACAAGATGTTCGCGCATAATTTTTTGGCTTTTACAATTTTAGCCTTAAATGAAAACCCACCATCAACATTAAGTCCCATGCCTAGCACATAATGGTTAAACTATTGTGGGGTAGGCATATGATGGTGACAGTTAAAGATAAAACTTATGAGACAAAGTAGGATGTTACCAGGAGAGACGGGTCGTCCTGTCCTTTGAGCATGTCACGTTCAAGAGACGTCCAGGCGAGCGTTCCCCTAGCATGATGTCGGTCTTGCCTGCTTCGATGGACTATTACGCCTGTTTCGTTCATGGGGATACTGCGCATGCTTGATCGAACGTGGGATTGATGTGCATGTTTCATTCGTGGGGATACTGTTCCTGCTCGAGTGTCATCTTGCTACTTCTACCAAACACCGACCCAGCTAGCTTGACTAAACACCGGACTTGATGCTTTGACCAAACACCAGCCTTGCTATTTGCTTCGCTCTAACATGGGACCCGATGTGAGCATGCTTGTTTTTAAAAAATAAACCTTGTATGCTCAAATATAAATGTGGGTCCTGCAGAAAGCGTTGAAGCATCTTCTGGAGCAATCCCGGGAGAGCGTTGAAGTTTTGGAGCTGAAATGCCTTCTTTTGGAGAGAGAGCTTTGATTGGGGATGGCTGTGTCTGCTTCAACCAATCTGTGGTTGGGATCAAGTGGAACCCGCCGCGTGCCTGACTGAATGTCGACCCTGTGTTTCGACTAAAAACCGGCCCTGCTGCATGCGCCTGTTTTATTCGAATACCATCCTTGTGACTTTGATCAATACCAGACTTGAAACTTGAGCATACCGGACTTGTGACTTGATCAACACCGAACTTGAAATTTGAACAATACCGAACTTGTGACTTGATCAACACCGGACTTGAAACTTGATTAACACCGGACTTGTGACTTGATCAATACCGGTGTTTGGACCCAATACCAGCCTTGTGTACTCCAACGTGAATGTGTGTTCTATCGTGTGTGACTACACATCTCACGCGTTTTTATACAAGTACTGACTCCTGTTTTTTATTGTAGAATAAAGAAAAGAACTCCTGATGAGATTTCTTCTGGGGATAATGATGGTGCCAAGTCAGGAGGTGTTAACAGCTTCAAAGATATGCCGAACATTGATGATGAGTTGTTCACCGCGCCCTTTCAACTATATGAATATATACGTTCCACAAGATAACCCTTCTCATATCGACTTCAAGGTTTTTCATGCTACGTTGGGCCCTCATGAAGGATGTATGAGACGTATGTTGAGCAATGATTACATCAAAGATAACTTGACCAGAGCGCATATTATTGATGTAACTTGAGTGTTAAAACGGCTCGAGAGGATGTTAAAGTGGCTTCTGGTGCGAACGTTGAGGTGGATCCTGAAGAGAGTGTTGAAGCAGGATTCTGAAGCGAACGTGGGTCCCGGAGGGAGCGTTGAGGCGGCTCTTGAATAGACCATTAAAGCAGCTTCTGCTGGAGGGAGCGTTGAAGTGGCTTCCTCTTCAGTTCGATTTACCCTTGTGAATTCCATGCTTCTTGACTGACCATATTTCTCGTGTTGAAGAAGTCCTTGACTGACGGTGAAGGAACTTCATGCTGAGCCTCAGTCCCCAAGCATGGTTTACATGGTTTGTTCGTAGTGGTTGTTGTCGAGCCAGATATGGAATATTTTGGACTTCGTTTCATCATTGTGGGTGTCGTGCATGTGGTACTGGAGTTGGCGGACGCGCAGGATGTTGTATCTCAGTGGTTTTCCTCTTGCTGCTTCAGGGAACTGCTTACAGAAAGCTAAAGGTTGTATCGCCTGTTGGTGGGATATATGCCCCTAAGAACATTATGAGGCTCTTCATTACCGGCAGGCCTGGTTCTTTCTATCAGGGCATATGTTGTTGTAGATGAGCGTTCAACATCTCCAGAGGATGACCAAAAGCGTAGATTCTCCAACATAGCATGATAGACATGTACCACTGTCTGATAAAGTGACTCTCCCGGAACTTGTTCGACCACTGTCTGATAGAATGACTCGCCCGGATCTTGGTCGATATGACGCGTGGACATCATTATCTTCTTGAGGCTGCTCCCTTGAGGTATCGGCTCCAGTGGAAGATTGCCGTCATAGAGCGTTGATACGTTGCACCGGCATTCTTTAAACCAAATGGCAGTATGGTATAATAAAAATTTCTGAGATGAGTTCGAAAAGATATCTTACTTGCATCATGCTCGTACATCCTTATCTGGTTGTAGCCGCTACATCCATCCATAGAGGAGAACATGTCGTGTCCGCTGGTTGCATCTACTAACATGTCGATATTATGTAGAGGAGGATCGTTTTTTGGAGCAGAAGCTGTTCAAGTCTCTGAAGTCTATGCAACACCTGATCTATCCATTTTCCTCGTGTCTGAACTGCAACTGTTTAACCGGCTTGGATCCAGGTATGACATGTAGATAATGGGCGACCAATTTTCATCTAAATCCGGTATTTCTTCATATCTCCAAGCGAATATGTCCTGGTACTCTTTGAGAAGTTCCACGAGCTTCGTGCGTTTATCCGTACACAAGGTTTAACTGATGGAGATAGGCCTAGGAGATTCCTCAACGATTTCAATCTCATCCGTTGTAGAGTTGGTGCCATCTTGTAGTTGTTGTGGAGTATCTAGCACTTGTTCTTGTGGTTCGTTGCTGTTGTAGAATTTTATTGGGTGGAGACACTGGGTAACCGTCTCCCTTGCTAATTGATAATGGAAGGGTCGGTATACCATTTTCCCTTTCTGGTCACGACTCGCCATAAAATTTCGTTCCCTCTTCGTGTGAACGTGGATCGTGGCTTCACAGGATGGAGAAGAATGCTTCATCATCAAAGATGCATCGTGGGTTTTATCCCTCAATGATGCAAGTCAATATTTTTCTTGATTTTACGCCCACGTGGGGAGTGGGATGCAACGAACTTGTCTGATTCTTTCCGCGGAGCTTCTCCCGTATGTGCTGGTTTGGTTTCCCTCGAAGTCTGTCATTGTGGTAGGCTTCCATACGACCTTGCCTGGGAGAACCTTGGATGTCCTGAGAGTCTTGAGAGTAATCACATTAGTAAAAGCTCCTATGTCGATAAGGGCCATCTGGAACTCTGAATCCTTGATGTGTGCGGTGACATGTAGGGCACGGTTGTGACCTTCCTATGGTTGATTGCAGCAAAACATCTTCGCGCGTTGATTCTTCGAGAGATGCGAAAGTTCGCATAAACTTTCTACTAGAGAAACCGCTTCACGATCCACCGGCCTCTGGTTCATAGTGAAACTATTGACTTGAGGAGGATCGTTGTGAGGATCAGTCCCCAATGTAGGAGTCTCCATGACAAGACCGCTCATATCTGATGTCACTTCTTTGATCATGTCCATGTAGGTACGCACCTCTGAAGTACCTTCTCCGATGCGTTGAATGCGTTCCTTGTTGGCTCCAGGGGATGTCGCGGCTCTTGTGGCAATCGATCAGTTAATGTCTTAAGAAAAGTGATTACCTCTTTCTGAGTTGTGGCCATATCCGTTTGAGTCTTAGCAAGAACTTCCTGCTTCTCCATCAAGTCTGCAATGGTAATGGGAGATGGTCCTCCTCTCGTCCCTCCGGCTCCTCATCCTAAAGAAAGAGTGGAAGTTGTTGCTCTGGTCACTACCGGAGGTGTTACACTTGAGGAGATTTCGGGATTTGCGGCTTCTCTGGATCTGGTGATGGGAGGCATTACACCTACTGGAATATCTTCTGCTCCGCTAGCGTTGGAGATAGAAGTGACGGCTCCACGAGATGTATTGACCACGTTAGCTCCACTGACAGGTACATCGACACCGGGAATGTTATCCATACTAGCTCCATCATAATTGATTGCTGATCCAGACCTGAGTCCCACCATCTTGAAATGAATTACTGATTGAATTGGTTCTAAGATCTACCCTTTTTGAAATTGATAAAATTGAATCGGATTTCGAAGAAATTGACTTTATAACCGAGATATTAACCTCCCACTGTGGTCGCTAATTGTTTATGGGTGAAAAATATTCCTGCCGGATTCGGTAATTTGGGGTGTATGGATGAGGAATGAATTTAAACCCTAAACAAATGCACTCTGCGGTGAGTGCTTATAGATTCAGGAAATCAATATGTACAACTCTGGCCTAAACCAAGAAATGGCCGTTCCAGACTTGTTTCGGTCACAAAGTGAAGGAGATGGGGTTGATCTTAGGGAGGGAATCGAAGAAGGTGTTGAGATTGTGAAGGTGTTGTCTATGTATAACTTGTATCAGAAAGCTGAACTGGCTTGCAGGATGTAATCTATTAGTTCCGGTGTTTGAATACGATTGTATCAACACTTGCTTCTGTTGTCTTGTCTTTTTTGAAAAAATAGGATGGAAAACCTATTTATACAAGTCTTTTAACCTAACCCTCGTATCTCTTGGGAAGTGGGGAAAGGGGAGTGATGGAGTAGTGGAGCAATGTGTTAGTGTCACACGACCAGTCTTGCCCACTTCTCTCATTATCACTAACCGTCCATGATTTCCTGACACGTTCTTATGATGGCGCGTTGTGCGCTGCACACTATGAACCGCCAGACTAATACCCCAATATGTATCCCCCAGTGTGTGAAATGATTGATGTCTTGAGTGTGTGGATCGTGGGACACACAAAAAGTAGCATGTAATGCTAAATTGAATAACTGCGTTATTTAGGAAGTCGATACTTGTGAAGTATCGTGTGTATTCTATGCAGGTACTTCATCGAGTATACTCAGCATGTATAAAGCATCGTTGTTTGAGCGTCTCAAAATAACCTCATGTCCATCCTACTTCATGTGATGGTTTGGAGGTTGCGCAAGCAAGTCCTCCCTTGGCCGACCACATGGTGTGGTAGAGTGACAGGTGGTGAGCACCATGACGCTGCACTGACCAATTAACTCCTTACCAGGGCTGTATAACCAAACCGGTGAAGTTGGACGGACGAGATGATCTTTGAGACACTCATCTGCGACCGTTGGTGAAATTAGGGTTTTGGAGGAGGTGCGCAAGCACCACTCTTTAGCCTGATCGATTCCAGGATTGGGATACGATTTTTGGCTGGACGATTATACATGCGTGTAAATGGCATGACAGTGTAGGCGCCCATACCCCATTGTCTCACGAAAGTGTGATCTGGGCCACTAAATTCGTCCGGTGAAGTTGAGTGGTCGAGATCAATTTGCGACAGAAAACTGGTGCCACAAAAGCCGCACATCATGCCAACTTCAGGCGCGCGTTCCAAGACGACCAATCTTGGTCGGTCTTGACCGATTAGTCTGGCATGTAGGTGGTAGACTGGTGTTCACGCCTATACCTGATTGTCCCATGAAAACGTGATCTAAGCCACTCAAATTGTCCGGCGAAATTGAGTGATCGAGATTAGTTTGCAATTTTGGAAGTGTGACCATGCTTGTTCGGGCGTGCGTTTTGGGATAACCAGGCATGGTATTCCTTGGCCGATCAAGTGAGCGGATAGATGGGCCCACAGTGGTCATGTTGGTATGACCGAACCTGCTTAATATAATCTCGGACCTTTCATTCGTGTCGGAGAAAATGGACGCTCGTGATGTTCAAAATTCTAAGTTTGAGTTTCACGTCCGTGCGTCATGCTATGTTCGGGCACACAAATTGGGATGACCGAACATGGTTAGTCCTGACCGATCGGTCAGGTATGTAGGAAGGCCCACGGTGATTGTGTTGACATGCTTTGGGCCCTTTGAATCTACATCTACACCCTCCATATATACCTGTGAAGATGGATGGTTGAGACTGCTTCGCGACACATGTAATGTGCCGCAAACCCTAATTTAGGGTTTTCCGCCGATACTGCTCTGGCTTGGACGTTTTGGTAGGCTATGCCAAACTTTTGGGGAGGCCGACCATGCGAGGACCGCGTTGGTTCGGTAGTGAATATTCCAATACCTGCTTGGGGTCATGGATCTGATCTGATCTATCCAATTCATGCTGGTGAAGTCGGATGGTCGTGATCATTTATGAGACTGACATGGTCAATCCAGATGCTCAATCGGGCTAGTATAGCACACCGAGAGTAATATGCTCAATCGGGCTAGTATAACACACCGAGAGTTGCAGCATGTATGGGTATTTCGTACATGCTTTCATTATAATGCTTGGAGATTCGTGTTACTCAGCTGAGAACAACACTCAGTCGTCATGTCGCACTGATAATGAGTACATGAAATACAAGGCTGGTTATGCATTAATTAATAATGTTGTATTTGATTCACAGACTGGGATTGTTGCCGCATGCTCCATTCTAGGTGAATTAGTAAAGTGAAGAAGTATTCATCACTTATTAATGGCTTTATCTTTTACAAGATGTTAGCGCATAATTTTTTGGCTTTTACAATTTTAGCCTTAAATGAAAATCCACCATCAACAGGGATCTAGTTTTGGCTAAGTTTGATTCTAGGTTATATTTATGTAACCAAATCTCTCTTTCTAAAGGTGGTAAGGTAACACTTATCAAGCACATCCTAACTTCTTTACCACTTTACTATTTTTCTTTGTTTAAAGAACCGACCTCAGTCATTGTGCAACTGGAGAAGAAAATAAGAAAATTTCTTTGGGAACGGAAGGAAGGTGCCAAGAGTTCACACTTAATTAATTATTCTCTTGTTTGTTCTTCAAAAAAAAAGGGAGGCTTAGGAGTGTTGGACCTAAGGTTAATGAATTTATCTTTACTTAGCAAATGGTGTTGGAGATTTGGTTTTGAAAAAAATAATCGTTGGTATCAAATCATTTCGGAAAAGCATGGGAATGTTTATTCTAATTGGATACCAGGTACAGTGATTGATCCTTATGGTATCTCTTTTTGGAAGGCTATTGTAGGCACTAAGGAGCTCATTAACAACAACTGCAATTTTTCCATTCATTCGGGCAATTTAATTTCTTTTTGGCACGATAGATGGTATGTCATTTTTCCTGACATATACAAATTAGACAGAGGTAACTTCAGTACTTTATCTAATCATGTTATTATCGATGGAAGTTGGTGTTTTACTTTCAAAGGGAGATTGACAAATTTGGAAGAAAACCAATTTGCTTGCTTGCTGCAAGTTATTGGCGATTATCCACCTACTCTTGATAGTTTGCCAGACACAAGACGCTGGTCTTTGACCTATGAGGGCGTTTTTTGTGTCAAGTCTCTCTATGATAAACTAAAATTATTAGCTGGAGTCGATAATTTCCAACATGCTTTTGTTTGGAAGAAGATCATACTCCAAAGGTTAACTTTCTCATCTGGTGTATCGTTCATGGAAGGTTAAACACTATAGATATTTTGGAAACAAAGGGTATCATTCTGGAAGATGGTTGCATCCTTTGTGGAGACGCTTTCGAGACTGCAGACCATTTTTTTTTTCACTGCAGGGTGGCTAGCAGGATTTGGTCACAACTATTACCTTCAAATTTGGCCTGGTCATTTCTTAGAAACCTTTATGATCTTTCTCACTACTAGGATGGTAATCCTTTTTCAGTCACGGGTAAATTTTATTGGTCTCTAATTCCGGCAGCAATAGTCTGGGTTCTCTGGAAAGAAAGGAATGATCGAACATTTGAAGATAAACACATTTTCAAAACAGATACATACTTGGGAAATGAAGCTAAATCTCTAGTAATAGCTTGGGCATCTGTTGCTGGTGTTCATGCGCATTTGAACAATTCTCTTACTATCCAAAACTGCGGCAATCTTTTCATGTAATTTTGTCTTTTGTGTCTTCTTTAGCTTTGGATGCCTCTGGTAGCTTCTTACGTACATTCTCTCTTCCAATAAATTCTGTCTTTCAATCAAAACAATAAGTCATATATACTTTTTTGTTAAAAAGAATTCACGAAAGTTTTATTTAACACGTGGAAAATTTGGCCAAATGTTTTCTTAGTGTGCTGAACTGTCCTGTTCTGCTGGGTGAATTATATAATAGCAACTTACCTATTTGCTGAAATGAGTTTAGATAATAAAAATAACGAAGGAATGTGTAGGCACGTTGAGGCGATTGAAATCAAGTGGAATGTATTTTGTTTATTTTTCAAATCAAAACATATGCAATTGAGATGTTGGTGAAAACTAATTTTGATGAATTAAAAATTAAGGAGCTTATTTCTTTTGTACGAAAATCCAAAAAGCAAACACCATTGGTAAGTTCAGTTTGATTCTAACTGAGGATTTCCTTTGCACTCAAGATTGATTTTCTGATTATAAACTACCAGGAGTTGGAATCTATGAATGAAAAATCTATTAATGTGTTGTTGATTGGTTTGGTTGTATTTATTGTTCACACTGATATATTTTGTACTTATACTAAAATACTGAGGAAGTACTTCCCTTTAAAACTTTTATATGCCTTAAATTTTAAAATCCAAACATGAAACAGAAGGGTTTTTACTGTTAGTCTCCTTTGACAATGCAACACATATTTGAATCAGACATTGTACCTGACAACTCCTCAAGGAAATTTGAGTTAATGACCTAAAAATTAAATCGATAAGTCTCAAACTCTCAGTCTCACAAACTAAAATCAAAACCCATAACAGTAAAATATGCAGAGTAATATTGAAAATTAACACACTAGGAAACAAAGGACATCTATGTCGGAAAATAAAGAGAACCGACAAGTGGCAATTATTTTAGCAACACCAACGGAAACCTTCGGTGCTTACTGCAGCTTTGGAGAAAAAAAAACCAGGAATCCCTTTTCAATTCAGGTAATGATGAGATCCTGTTAAATCCTAAATAGAGATTTGAACACCAATAAAAAATTATAGATTGATATATTCGTTGTAAATTACCGTTATTGAATATAGCCCATACAATTGATTTAATCATTTGGGAATGTTTCAAACATCATAAGAGAGTGTTTCATGAACTTCTGATATTTTTGTACAAGGTAAATTGTCAAATCCGTTTGCAAACCATGGGTATCTAAATTCAGAAATACAGGTTCGCCAACCTCAAGTTTAGTTGGGAACAGTTCACAAACCGGGTTGGCAAACCCTGGTGAACTGAATATCTTAATATTGGTTAAAAGTCTAAGGTTGGAGAACCCGGTTGGCAAACTATGTCCATATGAGTTCATAAACCATAGAACAGTTGGCAAACCCAGTTCGAAAACTATGTCCATATGAGTTCTCGATCCGAGTAAGGTTGGCGAACTCGGTTCACAAACCACAGCTCCTTGACTCGTGAACTAGCCTTATGGTTGGAAAACCATTTCACCAATTATCCCGATAAACTTAGTAGATGCTAAAAGATTTATTTTTTAAATATGTTTAGCATTGCTATGACTCTATTAAATATTTTTAACACTTCATCGATCATTCAAGCAGTCATGTGTGTGCATCATGATTAAACTCTTAAGTGTTTTAATGAACATCATGTTGTTTATTATTCACATGACATATTTTCCAAACCGAACAGTCATTAAACACGGTTCCATATTCGGACCACTGTGTATATTCTTCTATTGTATTTTCAAGACCTGAAGTATTTGCTTGATTCCCAAGTTATCTTGGCTTGAATTCTAAGAAACCCTCAGTCTTGAGAATCCATAAATAGAGATGCTCTTTGAACTGGGAAATTCAATCCCTGATACTTTTGTGTCCTAGTTGATCTAGAGTCATCCTATATGAACCTAGGTTTCCTCTGAGAAACATAATTAGGTTTACGACTAAAAGACTTTGCTTTAGGGATTTTTGAAGCCATGCCCGACTATATTTTACCTTTATAGTTCGTGTATCCAAACACGCTATTAGATAAAAAAAAAAAATCTTCTGGAAGTTAAAAAGAAACTTCTAGATGTGTATCCAAACAACCTACAAATGGAATCAAGTGTGTGGAACCTTGCGAGGTTTAAGAGACGTAAGGAGCGCGGATGTAGCTGAATCACTTAGAGAGTTTGATTCGGTCTCATCTATAATCCAGTTTGAAGTCTGATAGTAGGCTAGTTTCTTTAGTTGGTTAGTACATCTAGGTGTTTAAATATGGACGAGGTCCCAGAGGTTTTCTGCAGTTGCGGTTTCCTCGTTAACAAAATTTCTGGTGTCTTGTGTTTTTCCTTTTCCGCATTATATTATGTATCTTTGTAATTGGATTTACGCAATTTGTACATATTCAATCTAAGTAGATATGTCCATTTAATTGTGATCAATTTCGAAACTCGTTCTTGTGGATTCGTATCTTGAAAGATATATAACAAGTTTAATTACTTGACAGAATTCCAATTAGATTATTTGAATACGACTATATTGATCTTGGATGTTGATTTTTGGGATTGTCTAAGTACTCTTCTTAACAATCAGGTTCACAGACTCAATATCACATACATACTAGTTGAGGGTCATTAAGTTCGTCTACTTGCAATTGTATTAGGATTTGTCCATATAGGTTTTTGAACGAAAAAGTTAGTGGTGTATTTGGTACCCCCGCGTTTTATGGTTGATTAGTTCTTAGCTTTTTATGTTTTCTCCAAGTTCCCACATCATGAAGCTTTAATGGCTAAAGTAGTTTTTTTTTGTTCAAACGCCACCGCACTAAAGGAGAAGAACGAGGAGGTGGTAAGAAATTTGTAAAACTCTTGGTAGAAGGAGATTTTGTAAAAATGGAAAATAAAGAGTGCAGTAGAACTAAAAACAGAAAGATGGTGAGGACTTCAGGGCATAGGTGAAATGTGACTTATTATTTTCTTTCCATTTGGAGAAAGAAGCAAATTTTATTTTGTTTTACTGTGTAAGGCCTATTTCTACGCACATGTCAAACATATGATTTTTCCATATATGCACCCACTATGGGTATGCCAAA
Source organism: Papaver bracteatum (assembly GCA_023529315.1). Taxonomy (NCBI): domain Eukaryota; kingdom Viridiplantae; phylum Streptophyta; class Magnoliopsida; order Ranunculales; family Papaveraceae; genus Papaver; species Papaver bracteatum. The sequence goes on from JAJJWX010002278.1 coordinate 1,535,884, forward strand.
GTGCCAAACATATATGCCAATATTCCGAATATAACATATAGGCATACACGACATACTTTCTAGCGAGCGATAGAGTGTCCATCGCTAGATGGGCAAAATATCGCTCGTTGGTCATTACAGCGCCAGCGATAGTCACTATGTCGCTCGCTGACTTGAATATCGCTTATCAGTTCCTAATTCAATGGATACTATCCCCCCTATATATACCCATTTCAACTCACACCATCTCAACTTCAAATTCATTTTAACATGCCTAGTGCTCGTATAATCGAAGTGGATTTTACTCAAGAAGAAGATGTTTCTCTAATTCGATGTTGGGTTTCAGTTGCAAGCGATAAAGATTTTAATTTAAAGACTTTTAACTTATGTGGCATTTTGTTTCAAAGGTTTATGACGTTAAGTCACATAAATTCAAGAAGAACAAATAAATTTTTAGAATCGTTATTGTTTCATCAATAACGATGTGAGAAAGTATAAACAAATTATGTGGATGATAAAAGCGGATAATCCTGGGTTGTCAACTGAAGAACTAAAAATTAGATCTCATACCAAATTTGTTGAAGACACAAAAGATGGTGTAGTCACGACGAATATTATGAACTCTATAAGATTCACGTGAAGGGATTCAATTTTTAAGTATTGTGTTATGCATTTAAGGTTAATTTTTAATTAAATGTTAAACTAGTTTTTATTTGAATATTAAAATAAAAGATAGTTTCCATTAATTAAAATAAAAAGATTGCATTTGAAATATTTAATTTAAATTACGTCCATAAACTACTCATTTTCTTGGTCATTTCCTTCCTGAACAAAGACCCAATTTCCTGTGTTTTCTGGATCAAGAGTGTTGTTCAACATATCAGTTAGCGAACCGGTTTGATATTCACTTGGTGGTTGAGTATCATAAGAATCACCATAACCTTGATAAATAATGGGTTCAGGGCGCATGGGAACATAATACAAATATTGAAATATGTGTTGTTGATATGCTGGATGAGCTTGCTAAAATGGTTGAAATGCTGATGAGCTTGAGGAAATTAGGGTGTCCATAGTCGATTGCCTAATTTCTTCCATGTTCACACCACCACCAGGAGTCATTATGTCAGTTGGCATTTTCCTAAACAGGCATACATGAGTTGTATCCAAGCCAACGTTTCATCACCTTCACGTACTACTTGAGTATCTAACACTTCATTTGGAGAATAACTTTCTAGTACCTCCTGCATAGAACGGAGTCTCAAACTTATTTCACTTCCATGACTTCGATGACTTGATCGACTGGGACTCATGCCTCTACCATTGGGACTCATTCCTCTACCACTGGGAGTCATTCCTCTACCACTGGGACTCATTCCACTACCACTTGGACTCATTTGTCTACAACTGGGACTCATGCCTCTAACACTGGGACTCATGCCTCTACTACTATCTACACCATCATGATCTTAAAATCCTTGGCTCATGTAAAAATCATGTTTTCCCTCATTTTTTGCAACTCATCCAAGTGGAATCTCTGAAATCCATGTAATAGAGCATGATAATCGTCAACTGGGTATGATACTGCTCCGGTGTAGCATTGACCCCCAGCATGGATAAGTATGATTAGGTGGACTTGAAACAATTGTATATCTAACAATCTCTCCATATGTGGTGGATAGAGTCTATACATCCCCAACAAAAAGGTGGCATGATTGACGATGAACCCGCTTAAGAAGGATATGCAAATGCGTCGCCCGTCTCTGGTAGAGGTTGGGAAGGAAGAAATTCATCGCCGAGTGGATTCCTACCTAAAGCTGGGAAATCCATCCGACCCAAACTTTGCAGTTGCATAGCAATATTGGGCTTGAAAATAGTGTTAAACCAATATAGATAATCAGTTATGTCCATCGGCTCCTAGATCAATTCATCGTCTTCTTTCCAATAATGACCTTCCCTTATGAATTTCAAGTAGTCATCTTCAGAAACCTCTTCACTTGGATAGGGGTTGACGGATATCACTATTATTTTCTGAAAACACGGGGGTACCAAAATACACCACCACATTTTTTCTTAGGCAGTCTGTATGGACAAACTCAATAGAACTCTGACAGTTAAACTCAATCTAGAAGTAGTATCTAAAGTTATCACTCTCTCTCTCTCTCTCTCTCTCTCTCTCTATCTATCTATATCTATCTCTCTCTCTCTATTGCGATTAGAAAGTTTACATAAACAATTTCGTGAACCTAATCATAAAGACATAACTTGGACGGTACCAAAGACCAATGTCCAAAAGTGAATCAAGTCGTATTCAACAAACTAGGTCGGATGTATCTACTATGGTTGATCAACATACAATCTGTGATATTTCAATTATGAAGATAAACAACATAATGCGGGAAAAAAAATAACACAGACACCAGAAATTTTGTTAACGAGGAAACTGAAAATGCAAAAAAACCCGGGACCTAGTCCAGATTGAACACCAAACTTTATTAAGCAGCTACATACACTAGCCTACTACCAATTAATTTCGGACTGGAATATAGTTGAGCTCTAAAAAGTATCCCACTGATTAATGTACGGTCGCGCTCCTTACTCCTCTTGAATCCCAGCAGGACTCCGCATAACTGATCCTCTTAGCTGACGTCGCACCAACTAAGAGTTGTTTCAACTCAATTGAAAACTTTAAACCAAATTTGATTCCCATTGATTAAGCCTATATATGATTTCCTTTTATAATAAAATATTTTGATCAAAGGTGTGGAAATCAATAGAAATAGACAAAGTCTAGCTAACCTCAAATTTGGAATTATGCAACCCAAAGTGCAGCCTAGACTATAATTCACCTCACAAGTATAAATCCTGTGGAATTAACAAAGTTTGAGACGAATATAACTTTGATGATTTCAATCTATCTTGATCAAGTGAGTAGCTCAATAATCTATCAAGATCAGGATACACGAGTTATCAAGAAAATATAACAAGAACTAGTTTCACGAATCCTTATGAGACAGATACAACTAGGACAAAAGAAAAAAGTAGTGTCGGGATTCAAAAATCCTAGTTGCTTGAAGTTCCCCTTTTATATACATTCAAAGCATAGGTTGTTTTAGGTTTAAGCTAAGATAGCTTTGGAACCAAGAAAACAATATCCACCATTAGATGAATCTTTGAATATGATTTACATAAACAAGATATACACTCTAGTTAGGTGAAACCATAACTGAATCGTGTACAAAGACTATGTTCAACATGGCTAGCCGAAACTAGACGATTTGAACTTAAAAGCTTAATCTTCATTTTCATGAACACATGAGACATTAAATCTGAGTCACAAACATGTGATCTAATAAGTATAGTATTTTCAGAGAATTAATCAAATGCAAATTATCTCGTATAAATGATTTAATCGTACTTTAAAATATAATCGACATGGTTAGTAGGTATACAAGGTACAAATACCATTGTCATTCGTGAATCGGTTCAGTTACAGTGCGTGTACCGGTTTGTGAACAGTTATCCAAACCAAGTTCTGGAGTTAACAAAACAATTTAGGTTATGCGTACCGATTTGGAAATCTTAAGACTGTCACCGGTTCCGGAGTTCACAGAACTTTTATAGTTTGTGTACTGGTTCCGGAGTTCACTAACGGTGTTTCCAAGTTAGTGAAAAAACTATCAATACATATGGATACAAAATAAATCTTTGACAACTTCTTAAATCCAACATATCTTGATTTCCTTTGCTTCTTCAAATCCTTGAACTCTTCATAATTTCAAGTTGCAATGATTCTGAACGTGTTCAACTCAGCATCGTTTTTGTTGAAGAACCGATTCCATAACGTTAACAACTTTTGAAAACAAATATTCTCAATCGTCGTTATACAGAAACATAACATTATTCCTTATCCAAAGTTCAATTGTATCCCAACTCTGAAGTAATACTATAGTGATATGTTTCTCCCCTTAATCAATACTTACATCTTTTTCATAATAAGTGAAACCTATAGATTATTGATTCACTCCCCCTTGCATAATGATCCGTAAAACATATGTACGTACAATGAAACTACTAAATAATTCTCCCCTTTTTTATCAATATTTAAAATTAACAAAGGTACAAAAATTGCCCAAAAGATATGTCAAGTTTTAAGGAAGTTCTGAGATTCCATATTATACCATGGTTAAAATGCAACTCCTCATATCAACTTTTTTAGATGATATCACATAATATGAAAAATACTTAGCGCTCATCTAGGAGATTTAAGATACAAGCATTCCCTTTCAAATTCCACATCCACACTCCCCACAAAGATGTAGCAATTAAGCACAAGTTCATTTAAGAACTCTCCCCCATTTGATGTCATTCCCAAGAGAACAACATGAGTGACCTTGCTTTATGAAAAAGAAGGATTTTGTTGGACATTAACAAATCACATGGATTTATATCCGGAAATCGACTTAAAATAATCTATATGCCAGTTACGGACAAAAGATAATTTTGATCGATATGACTCAACATAAGAGAATCTTACGGAATGTGTCAAGAAGTAAAAACACAAAAGTGTGACCACAAGTAGATCAATAATGCGAGAAAAAATCTCAATGAGTTTGTTTTATTTTCCGTTTTAAAAAACAAAAAAAAACATAATAAATTTAATTCCTGAGCATATATGAAATATCAGCTCTATTCACGAAAACGTAAAGTCACATATATTTCATAAGACTTTTGCAATTATTAAACCAATAATGATTACATACTGCAAGTTTATCTTCCAACAACTCTAGAATTTAAATAAATATATCTAAAAACATGCAAGATGAAAAATGTTGGAAATAGGTTGTGTGATCACAATTTTTTCTATACCAAACCCTAGTCATCCTTCTCAAACGTAAGAATAAATTCTCACAAGAAGTTTCCTAGATAAAAAGAAAAACGAAATAAACAAGATTTTTCCAGACTCTTCACTGGTTTTGAGACCTTTGAATGTGTCATCAACTTTATCCACGAGCTCTTCAAAGAAAATATCCTAATTGAGAAGTTCACGAACATAAGATTTCATGAGAACAAGGTCAGCAGAAACCTTTTTTAACTCAGAGAAAACCTTTTAGCGTTTCAACAAGTTCTAGTTTCGCTTTCTTAAATTGTTTAAGAAAATCATAAACAACATCAACAAAGATCATATCTTCCCGTTTAATATCTTGATGATCATATGAAAATTAGCAATTAATATCAACAGAATCAACAACTTCATCATCAACCAGAGTTCTCTTATTTTCTCTTGTTTCAATACCATCGCGATTAAGAGATTTCTCCATGCTTTCAAGAATTCGGGACATAAGAGACATTCTTGGCTGTGGAACCTTGGATGATAATTTCTCAATCACAAGTTAAGGTATATAAGGGAGTTTGTAAAAGGTATTCTCTAGGATGCACGTCGGTTCGTGACCTAATTTAGATATTAGGGTTTTGTACAGTCAAGATGGAAAGGTACGTGTACCTTTTGATAGGGCGAGGCCCGTTGTTCCTAACAGGTTTCGAACACAAATTTTTAAGGGTAGAAAACAGTTTTTTAGAGAGCACAAAACAATTTTCAATACTGCAACTTTCATCCTTATCTATGAAAAATATTCTTCTTTAAATATTAATGCATTCTTAGCTCAATAAACATGAGTTTTGAGAACAAGAGAATTATTATTCATGAAAAGACTTTAATCAGATAATGCTTTAACTTTTTAGAGATTAGCTCAACAATAATTCTTAACATCTATTTCTAATTGAAATTATCATGGAAAGGTTACAATATGAAAAATATTATATCTCATCTTATTCAAGTACTACTTGAGATAAATAGTACTAAAAAGACGAGGGTACTCAAATACACCATCATCTTTTTGTTTCAACTAAGTCCTCTACAGAATGTGATCGTCTATGTACAGAGTCGAGACAATAGACGCTTCGGTTCACACTTCTTGTGATTGTCTATTGATATGAGATTGAGACAATACAACAACAAGATAACTTGTGTGATTGACTATGGATAAAAGATCGAGACAATACTACAACAAAGTGTGTTACTTGATAATTGGATCGGTAATAACCAAACAGTATAGGATCACTATCAAGTATTTCGGAGTTAATGTATATGTGTATTTTACTTTATTTTAATAAAAAATTATAATGCGAAAATCAAAGTAAAATACACAGCAAGATTTTGTTAACGAGGAAATCGCAAATGTAGAAAAACCCTGAGACCTAGTCCATTTTTGAATGCTCTCATAATTAAGCCGCTATACAAAATCTAATACCAACTTTGTATAGTTGAGACCAAGCAGACTACCCCTAGTTACTTAGTTCCCTCAGTATCCCCGCATCTTTGACTTCTAGAGTCGCACACATGAATAACAATTCTTTTGGATCATATTCCAAACAGCAAATGAAGAATTTGTTTGGTAACCACTCTAATCAATCTTGCTACAAGATTTAGATGAGTCGTTGACAAAGGTTCTTATGTTTAATCTAATAAACTCCTTTGTCTGGTTAGATCAATCTTACTTTAACTACCGAAATAGTCAAGTATAGATTCGTACTCAATCAATATCAATCTCTAAGAGAAATATAGAGAATGTCGATCTTACGCAACAAATCAATTAGATCTATCAAAGATAAACTGATTCTAATTGGATCTCAGCTGATCAAGGTTTGTGCACACAATTCAAAAGATACGAAAACTAATAAGAAATCTTCTTCATATTCTTCATCTTCTTTTATCTTCAAAACATGCACAACACCACTTGAATCTCTTGTGATCAGTCATGCACATAACGGAGTATGTTAACAATGGATTATCACAAGATGTCTTTAGATCTAACAATAGTTCTAAATATCTCGTCGATACTCTGATCTAGTTTGAGTGAATCTTATATCAGAATAGAAGATTCTCAAGCATAAACAAACTAAGCACAATCAAAGTTTCAACAACCTTTAGTCAATCAAATCAATCGCAAACTAATAACACCGCAATTATCTAATTTCCCACCAACGGTACTCGTAGGGATTCTTGTACCACATAAGTCATTAAACGAGTGGTCATAAGAGATTTCACCTAATTAGGATACTTTTCTCTCCGAATAGACGGCTCCACCAGAAACAACAAGGAAGGAAGTTTTCCTGGCTCTTAGGATAGTTTCCTAGAAATTCAAACTTTAGGTATTTATACACCAAGGATGTTTAGACACCTAGGAATTCCCAAAACTGAAAATATTCTCAAGATATGCAATGAATGGAAAAATTCGGTTTTCATAATTCCAATAAATGCTTGTCCAATATTTCCAAAATATCTCAATAGAAAATATCTAATCACTAAATGCACATTACTAATTTTTATTCTATAAATATATGCATTAATTTCTGGTAATTAAAGCATATAAAATCAAAAACCTTAATTAAAATATTCTTAATTTATTTCGGCACAAGATCACCTTGAGTACCAAGGAATATCTTTGAACAATAAATGATAAGAGTTACTGCTCGTGTTCAAAGTATGTTGATATATTTTCACTGCAAATCCTTATTTCATATCTACATGGATTTGCATTCTTGGAATTGGTTATACCACACTTCCAAACAAGTTTAGAATTGGTTTGACTATATTCCAAATGTAAAACATTATTTCTTATGATGAAATCTTCACCATAACCCGTTCACATAATCAGAGCACTATATACAAGTTTATGTCGATGTCATATCTACGAAGTTCAAAAGATAAGCGTTATACTTCATAGTCTAATTCATTAATACTATGATCGTGTCACATCACTAGAGAATCATATAATATGTATAGTATATACAGCTTCGCAGATATGTTTTCAATATAGAACGACTTGAAAGATACGTTAGGAATGAAACAGTTCAAGTCAATATTACTAACCTCAAGTGGAAGGATGATGTCGTCATTGTAGTTTCTTAATTCTTCACATTCTTCAGGTCTTTCGAGTAATACTTGTATGTCTCAACATTCTTAAACTTTCTAGTCTAACCTAAACGAAGTTGACTCTAGTATTTAATCAAGAGACTCTCGATGAGTTTTGATACTAAAATATGACAACCAAACTTGACATACCAACGCTTTGTAAGTTCAACCGAGCTATGATATAACAATTACACATGTCACGTAGTAATCCTTATCCAGCAAGTTTTTTATGGATAAGGTTCCAAAACTTGTGCCTAGTTTGCACAAGGGTGAGCCATATGCTCATGAGGAGAATTATGATGCAATTTACTGTTTTTACCTATTTATTTTGCTAAGAAAGACCTTTTGGAATGAGAACAATGATCATAGAAATTTATGTCATTATAATAAGAAACACGGTTAGAATCCTTACCTGAGATTGCTTGCCTCGACAGTTTATTAATAAGATCCTTATACCCTGTAATGATCAAAATTCACGTTAGCTTGTTGAGTTATTTCATTAACGAAAACATCAACCTTTTTAGGAAGCGTATGGGTATCCTTTTAAACCCATTTATGAAAGTTTCACCGAGTTATTTTTAAACCGATTTTGCACACTACCATTTTTACATGTTCGAATATTCGTGGACCATAAAGTATCGACATTTTTAGAAGCAGATTTGCTAGAATGTGATTTAGCCTAAAGAGGTTTACACATCCGAATATCAGTTACATTTGAAGACGGTCAAACTGATAGTTTTACAACCTCAGTTTACACTTTCTTTGAACATGTCCTTTAGTGTTGCAATAATAGCACTCTTTCTAAGTTTCAATAAAATCAGAATAGGTAGTTTTATCATACTCGTCTTGTAGGGAGCTCTTCTTCCTTGGAGACGCAGTTTTTTCTTGGTCATAAAATTTTAACTGACCATCTCTTACTAAAGTATTAGTACTTTGTTTATCAGTTTCTGAGTGTGATTTATCATGAACAACAGGTGTTCTTACTGTTTTAGGGTGAAAAAGGTTTCTGCGGATTTTGGTAATTTCGGATGTGTGGGTGAGAAACGAATTTAAACCCTGAACAATGTACTGCAAGGGAGTACTTTATATTCGAGATATCAATCTATACAAATCCAGCCTAAACCAAGAAATGGTCGTTCCAGACTTGTTTCGGTCATAAAGTGAAGGCGAAGGGTTGGTTATGGGGAGGGAAGCGAAGAAAGTGTTGAGCCCAGAATAGTTGATTCTAGAAGAGTAGTTGTTTTACGAATTGTATCAGAAAGTGGGAAGATAACAAATGGAAAGCTAGCAAATGTTTTCTGAATGTTGTATGCTCCTCACCTGAACTTGTTGTTCGGTAGAAATAGGTAATGCCTATTTATTCAAGTCGAAGGGAAACGTACTCTGGTCTCATTAAATGGAAAACGAGTGAGTAAATGGGAGGAGGTGGTAACCGATAACGTCTGGAATTGATGTTCCATAAAATAAAGCGTTTCACCATTACTCCCTGTATTTACTAACCGCCTCATCCTTATGACACTTTCTTATAACGTGCGTAGTGTACGCCGCATGTTGTAAACTACCAAACCAATACCCAATGAGCATCCCCCATTTTTGTGACATGTGTAGATGTCTCGAGTGTTTTCGTAGAAAACATGTAGCATGTTGTTTCTGTTTGGCAAGTTTATCTTGGGAGACTTTACGGATCGGTGGTGACCCTTGACGGTCGAGATTTTGCATCTTGATAGGAAGGGTAGCCGTTGATTATTACAACCCTTCTCTTGGTAGCCAGTAGCATGAAAGCATGGCCGACATGGATTTAACGTGGTTAGGCGTAGCCAAGCTAGGATTTTGGCGTTGGGCCAAAGGTTGCCATGCATTAGCTGGCAACCTTAGATGGCCCAGATCTGCATCTCAGATGTAAGGGTGGTCGTTGATTGTTGCAACCTTTCATTTGGCTGCCAGCAGCATGAAAGCCAGGCCGACATGGCTTTAACCTGGTTAGGCGTGGCCAAGCTAGGATTTTGGCGTTGGGCCAAAGGTGTCCATGTGTTATCTGGTGGCCTTGGATGGCTAAGATCTGCATCTTAGACAGAACGGTGTCCATTGATCATTGCAACCCTTCGTTTCGTATCTAGCGGCACGAAAGCATAGCCGGCATGGTTTTATCATAGAGTGGAGCCACTGGAAGTGTGTGGCTTGGAAGGGAAGCGCTTGCGACTTTGTATAAGTTAGGGTTTGGTATGGACGGTTACCATGCGTTGTTTGGCAACCTTGGATGGCTAGGATTCGTATCTAGGATGGAAAGGCGGTCCCTGATCTTCGCAACCTTCGTTTTGGTAGCCGCATAGGGAAGGCCGGCATGGTAAGGCGCGGCAAGGTGGTTGGCATGCCATTGGAACATATGGCATGGCATGCCTTGGCATGGTTTTTCGTGGCCAAAACTAGGGTTTTGGGCCCAAGGTCACCATGCGTTGTTTAACGACCTTGGAAGGCTAGGATTTGCATCTAGGATTCAAGGGTGGCCATTGATCATCGCACGCCTTCATTTTGGTAGCCGCATGGGGAATGCCAACACGGTATGGCGGGACAAGGTGGCTGGCACGGCATGCCATTGGCACATGTGGCATGGTCGGCATGCCTTGGTGTGGTTTAGGCGTGGAAAAAATTAGGGTTTTGGCGTTGGGCCAAAGGTTACCATGCATTGGTTGGTGACCTTGGACGTCTATGATTTGCATCTTAGGTGGAAAGATGGCCGTTGATTGTTGCAGGCCTTTGTTTTGGTAGCCGCATGGGGAAGGCCAACACGGTATGGCGCGTCAAGGTGGCTGTCATGCCATCGGCGCATGTGGGGCCAAGGGTTTGGTATGGACGGTTTGGCGTGGTAGGCCCAAGGAAGGGTGCGGTTGTCTTGGATAGCATGATTGGCATGCCTTGGCACCGTAGGTGTGGCTGGCATGGTTTTCCCTTGGCACAGTGGTGTGGCTAGCATGGTTGGCATGCCTTGGCGCGGTAGGTGTGGCTGGAATGGTTTGTCATTGGCACACTGGTGCGGCTAGCATGGTTGGCATGCCTTGGCGCGGTAGATGTGGCTGGCATGGTTTTCCATTGGCACAGTGGTGCGGCTAGCATGGTTAGCATGGTTGGCATGCCATGGCACGGTAGATGTGGCTGGCATGGTTTGCCATTGGCACAGTGGTGTGGGAATTAGGGTTTGGCCCACCGAAACCCTAATTAGTATTAAAAAAAAAAGGTACCCTGGTAATTTTCTCGCAGACATATTAAAGGGATCAATAAATGTATTTAGTGGTGACATTATTACTCAAATTCTGTGACGTTACTGTCCGACTAGGGTTTACGATTTTAACCCTAAGCTAAAAACCACCATCAACATTAAGTCCCCTGCTTAGCTCGGAACAGGGGCATTGTTGCGAGGTAAGCATAAGATGGTAACAGACAAGGACAGAATCGAAACGTAAATCATGCAAGATGATTAGGAAAGTCCGACTAACCTTTTTTTCGAGCGATAAGGAGAGTTCATGATCCCGTGTTTGCCGGCCTTGCATAGCTTCTATTTGTGGTATGGACCGTGAAGTGGTGAGATGAATATCATCGGCATAGTCTGGCTATGCATCACTTTGGATGGTTTAGGGAACATCTTGACGCTGGTTTGGCCAGTTGTTGGTATTGGTTGTCTTGGAATGGGAGCTGCATGTATCGTGCGGCTTGGAATGGAGACGTGAGCGTTGGATTGGCTTGGAACTAGCCGTCAGCATTGGTCGACTTGGAATGGGAGCCGCTAGCGAAAATGTGGCGCGGGAGCTGATCTGTTGGCCTGACATGGCGTGAGCGTTGGATTCGGGAATATAACAACTTGCTTCGGTTCCGTGGGATAATGACAACTTTGTCTAAATTAGGGTTTAGCATGTCGAACCCCTAATTAGCGCCCCTTACTAGAATCGTTGTAGAATTCTCGTACTAACTCGGATTTTGACGATCCTCCCATCCATTTTATTGGAAAATAATTTATTATCTTCTTACATGGGAATATTTAGGTTTTCAGCTCGTTTAGGAGGTGAAAATGGCTCGACAGTGAAACTCAGGAAGAATTCAGGAGGGATGTTGCGGGCCCGGGGTAGCGTAGTCGCGCCGAGTCATCTATTCTCGTTCGTGGAGCAAGAAGGAAACTTTATTATGTGAAAACTCTAGAAACTCCGTCTGTATGAAAAGAGGTATTGACCTTCTTCTATTTTCTGTTGCTCGTCCGGATCCGTTCTTTCGCCCGCAGTGTCTCTCCAGTGGATTCCAAAATTTGCCAAACTCCATTGCATTCTTTGGAAGGATGGATGTGGTTGCATTGTCAGTCCATCCTTGATTTTAGGTTGTTCAGTGCCTGGACCTTATGATCACGATGACAGTATGATGTGGATGCTTGTATGGTCGAAATATTTTGGAGCCACTAGATGAAATAGATGAGTTGGGAGGCATTTCTTTGTCGACGTGCTGCTATCAAGTCTTCAAGGACTTTGTTCCAAGAGACATATCCTGGTTGAGGGGGTAAAATCGCCCTATGTTGGTAGTCCCCATGTGTAGCCTACTTTTATTGCATAGCCTTGAATCCACATCCACGGGATTTGATACAAGCTTATTGTACTCTCATGGATGTGACGCTGGGATGCTCAGAATATCACATGGATGAAATACTCTGGATAGTAAAGAGGTAAAAATGACAGAGTTATATTGTTTATCGTGGCTCCCTCTGCTTCTTCAGGAAAATATTTCAGCCGTGTCTCTGGGGTTATCTCATGAATCTTTGATGGTCATCGGGATGGACTACGATGAGCAGTCCCCAGTCACACTTTTCTTTAATTTCTGAAGTTGTTTCATCTGAGAAGGCTTGGGATCCACCGCGGCCTTGTAAAGTGTTGCATGCGTCTTCTAGACAGAGAGGTTACGCTGCATCCTTGAAAAGTAAATGACCTCGTCGTGACTATGACCTTTTAGTTGACCGTGTCTTCTGAGCTTTGACAATGAAGTGATTCTATGTAGATCCTCAGTCCCCAAATGTGGTTTACATGTTTCCATCTTTGTAGTAATCGTGCTTTGGTGAAGCTCTTGCTAGTATCAACAAACGAGCGGCACCAGTTCTTGGCAGCAGATGTGATCATAAGAGACTACATTGTCATGGGAATAAAGTAGGTTGGATAGATGCGTAAGCGAGCAAACTATCCATGAACACGAGCTTTGGCGGGAAGGAGGCGTTGAAGCGGCTTCGGTTCTTGGAGAAGACGTTGAAACTTATAGAGAAAAAATATTAAAGCTTCGTCTTCGGATCCTGGAGCAGCTTATGGAGAGAAGGCTGAAGCGGAGCGGCTGCTGGAGTGAATATTAAAGCGGAGCGGCTGCTGAAGCGAATGTTGAAGCGGAGCCGCTGTTGGAGGACGTTGAAGTAGAGAGGCTGCGTCAATCAATCATTGTGTTGTCAAACTGGACACCCTTCAAGCGAACAGTGGTTATGAGTCCCCAGTTCCATCTATCAATCGTGTTTTCCAAGAGAGGTTGGGGTTTGGGAACGGCTTCCTGGATGGAAATAGATGCTTTCCTAATGCAGTGCGGTTGAGGGATGCAAATATGTCTTTACATTGTGCCTTGGGTAAATATATAATCTCATATAAATGTTTCATCATAGGCTGCACGATTTTGTGGGCTAAGTCCCCAGAAATCATGCATCTCCTGATAGGAAAAGAGTCTTTGTGAACTTAGGGGGGTTGCTGATTTTCCTTGCTTCGATTTTTGAGAAGTCGTTCCTAATCTTTACGTGTGATAAAATTAGATTGTTGATTCCCTTCTACTGGGCGTTCAAGAGCAACGCTGGAAGGATGAAAGATGTAAGCCGTTGTAAAGATGCAAGCGGTTAGCGCTGAAAGGATGCAAGTTGTTAGCGCTGGAAAGATGCAAGATGTTAGCATTAGAAATGATGCAAGCTTCTGGTGCTGGAAAGAATGCAAGCTGCTAGCGCTGGAAAGGATGCAAGCTGCTGGTACTGGAAAGATGTAAGTTGTTAGCACTGGAAAGGATGCAAGTTGCTGGTGATGGAAAGATGCAAGTTGTTCGCGTTGGATCGGCTTGGAATGGGCGCTGGCTTGGCGTGGATGATGTATTTTGGCTTGGCACAACGTTGGCTTGGCGTGGCGCAGACTTGTTCTTGCGGGTCTAGTTGCCTCTTTCCATACGTAGCTCAAACAGGAAATCCTTTCCTTGTTCAAATTCCAAAAAAATGTTATTCTTATGAAAGGGGTTGGCTCCCCTTTTATCTCTTATCTTTGTTATCATGTCCTGGTGTTAGCGGTAGCTTGGTAGCAATAAAGTGGGCAAGTATATTCCAGCTATGTACTCCAGCGTTTCTCTTTCAATTTGTTCTCTTGTTTTTTTTTTTTGTGTTGGTGCAAACCTTAGCCATAGGTATGCCTTCCATAAATTTGTATAAAAACTTCATCATAAACAATTCCTCTTTGAATATCACCGTAGTAACTCGTCTACCTCATGAATAGTGACGGGTAATCATTATCATGCAAAGTAGGCACGTACGGGTAGGTGACCGTTTTATTTTATTTTTGAAAGTCAAACGAAACGCCTAGTTTATGGTTTTGATTTCCTAGATTTCTTGGGTTGATAGACAAATGTTACCTTGAGGGTTTTGGATTATTCTCCTTGAATGAATTGTTTTGGAATGGATTGTTTTGAGAATGATGTTGTCTTGGTTACGATTGCAAGTGACGCAAATATCCCAGGAAAACCATGGAACTGTGTGTTGGTAGATGACATGGGTGAAACATAACATGGATATCGGTTTTATTATTCCCGTGAAAACTTGAAAAAACAAACCATGCATCTTGTCTAGGTAAGGCTTACTCGGTTTTTTAGGTTTTCTGATGAAAAGGGAACCTTCCGGGTGTAAGACCGAGTTTTATGGGAAGCACCACAGTTATTGTGGAAAGTCCCCAGTCATCTCATCTGATAATAGAGTCGTCGATCCCTGGTTGGATCATTCACTTTTAATCTCTAAGCATTCCCAAGTCATCCCTCGTCGTGTCAAGACTGATAATAGGGTTATTTGGTAACTGAGTCGTTGATCCCTGAGAGGCTTACCTGCTTCTACCATCTTGATGTCTGGGTCGAAGCATGAAATCGATGGTCGAAAATTGACATTGTAACCGAAAGATCAAACTCCCACTATGGTCGCCAATTGTTTGATGGTGAAAACGGTTTCTGCTGATTTTGGTAATTTTGGATGTGTGGGTGAGAAACGAATTTAAACACTAAAAAATGTACCGCAGGGGAGTACTTTATATTCGAGAGATCAATCTGTACAAATCCGTCATAAACCAAGAAATGGTCGTTCCAGACTTGCTTCGGTCACAAAGTGAAGGAGAAGGGTTGGTTTTGGGAAGGCAAGCGAAGAAAGTGTTGAGACCACAATAGTTGATTCTGGAAGAGTAGTTATTTTACGACTTGCATTAGAAAGTGGGAAGCTAACAGATGGAAAGCTAGCAAATATTTTCTAAATGTTGTATGCTCCTGACCTGAACTTGTTGTTCGGTGGAAATAGGTAATGCCTATTTATACAAGTTGAAGTGAAACATACTCAGGTATCATTAAGAAATGGAAAACGAGTGAGTAAATGGGAAGAGGTGGTAACCGTTAACACCTGGAATTGATGTTTCATAAAAGAAAGTGTTTCACCATTACTCCCTGTATTTACTAACCGCCTCATCCTTATGACACTTTCTTATAACGGGCGTAGTGTACACCGCACGCTGTAAACCGCCAAACCAATACCCAATGAGCATCCCCTAGTTTTGTGACATGTGTAGATGTCTCGAGTTTTTTCGTGGAAAACATGTAGCATGTTGCTGCTGTTTGGCAAGTTGATCTTGGGAGACTTGCCGGATCGGTGGTGAGCCTCGACGGTCGAGATTTTGCATCTGGAGAGAAAGGGTAGCCATTGATTGTTGCAACCCTTCGCTTGGTAGCCGGCAACATGAAAGCATGGCCGACATGGCTTTAACATGGTTAGGCGTGGCCAAACTAGGATTTTGGTGTTGGGACAAAGGTGGACATGCGTTAGCTGGAAACCTTAGATGGCTGAGATCTGCATCTCAGATGGAAGGGTGGTCGTTGATTGTTGCAACCTTTCGTTTGGCTGCCACCGGCATGAAAGCCTGGCCGGCATGGCTTTAACGTGGTTAGGCGTGTCTAAGATAGGATTTTGGCGTTGGGCCAAAGGTGGCCACGCGTTAGCTGGTGGCCTTGGACGGCTGAGATATGCATCTTAGACGGAAGGGTGGTCGTTGATCATTGCAACCCTTCATTTGGTAGCTAGCGGCATGAAAGCATGGACGTCATGGCTTTAACGTGGAGTGGAGCCACTGGAAGTGTGTGGCTCTGAAGGGAAGCGCTTGCGGCTTTGTATAAGTTAGGGTTTGGTATGCAAGAATCGATGTAGAATTATCATACAGACTCGGATTTTGATGGTCCACCCCTCCATTCTGTACGGAAAAGAATTTCATATCTCCCTTCGCGGGAATATTTAGGTTTTGAGATCGTTCGGGAGGTGAAAACAACCCAAAAGTAAAACTCATGAAGAATTCTAAGGTTACCATGCGTTGTTTGGCAACCTTGGACGGCTAGGATTCATATCAAGGATGGAAGGGGGCCGTTGATCATCGCATTCCTTCGTTTTGGTAGCCGCATAGGGAAGGCAGGCATGGTATGATGCGGAAAGGTGGTTGGCATGCCATTGGAACATGTGGCATGGCATGGTTTGGCGTGTCCAAAACTAGGGTTTTGGGCCAAAGGTTACCATGCGTTGTTTGGAGACCTTGGAAGGCTAGGATTTGCATCTAGGATTGAAGGGTGGCCATTGATCGTTGCACGCCTTCATTTTGGTAACCGCTTGGGGAAGGCCAACACGGTATGGCGCGGTAAGGTGGCTGGCACGTCATGCCATTGGCACATGTGGCATGGTCGGCATGCCTTGGTGTGGTTTAGGCGTGGCCAAAATTAGGGTTTTGGCGTTGGGACAAAGGTTACCATGCGTCTTGGACGGCTAAGATTTGCATCTTAGATGGAAAGATGGTCGTTGATTGTTGCAGGCCTTTGTTTTGGTAGCCGCATAGGGAAGGCCAACACGGTATGGCGCGACAAGGTGGCTGGCATGCCATCAGCGCATGTGGGGCCGGTTTGGCATGGTGAGGCCAAGGCAAGGTGCGGTTGTCTTGGCTAGCATGATTGGCATGCCTTGACGCGGTAGGTGTGGCTGGCATGGTTTTCCCTTGGCACAATGGTGCGGCTAGCATGGTTGGCATGCCTTGGCGCAGTAGATGTGGCTGGCATGGTTTGTCATTGGCACAGTGTGAGTCTAGCATGGTTGACATGCCTTGGCGCGGTAGGTGTGGATGGCATGGTTTGTCATTGGCACAGTGGTGCGGATAGCATGGTTGGCATGCCTTGGCGCGGTAGATATGGCTGGCATGGTTTTACATTGGCACAATGGTGCGGCTAGCATGGTTGGCATGCCTTGGCGCGGTAGATGTGGCTGGCACGGTTTGCCATTGGCACAGTGGTGCGGCTAGCATGGTTGGCATGCCATGGCGCGGTAGATGTGGCTGGCATGATTTTCCATTGGCACAATAGTGTGGGAATTAGGGTTTGGCCCATCGAAACCCTAATTAGTATTAAAAAATAAAAAAGGTACCCTGGTAATTTTCTCGCAGACATATTAAAGGGTTCAATAAATGCATTCAGTGGAGACATTATTACTCAATTCTGTGACGTCACTGTCCGACTAGGGTTTTACGATTTTAACCCTAAGCTAAAAACCACCATTGGTAAGCACGTAAGTGCTACATTTTATACCCATATTATATTAGCTAGGACTCAATATTTCAACCAATAATATTATTTTAGTGCTTTTGTAGAAAGTACGAGTGAATTTGATCATTGGTGAATAAACGGATTAATCGGAAACATTTGTGACAAAAATGATAAAATGTGGCTGGCCTGGTATTTACTATATATCAGCACCACCAAAGTTCTCCGGGCATCAGAAAGACATGTTGGATAGTTGTGGGCTTTCAAGTTATCTGTTCCTAATGCATGTTCGTAGCACCATTTACAGATGGAAAGCTAATACAAAAGACACTAATGCTTCAAAAAAAAAAAAAAGACACTAATGCTACAGTCGGCAGCTAGAGACGGAGAGACAAGGGAGTAGTCTTTGTTTATATATCAAGCACATCAATTCCACTATGGCCAAGTCAGGTGTAAGTGGGTGATTTAGTAGCACCATATGGGTCATTTCATGGCCAGATAATGATTGAATGAGTCAAAGAGTTTTCTTTGCTCAAGTACCTGTAGCTCACTAGGAGTTTCAAGAAGGAACTATGCCACATGTCCGGCTTACCACCACATGGTTTCTTTACAAAATCAGAAGAAAGTACTGAAATTCAGAGAGAATGGAGTTGGTGTTGCTGGCAAGATGTACTAGCGTGTGGATTTGTTCAAGGTACCGGTTGTTCTTGAGGAAGAGATGCATGAATGGGGATTCGGCGAGATGTTTTTGGAAGGCTCAGATTATTGCAGGTAGTGGTGGTCGTTGGCATAGAAAGATGGTAATTGCCTGAAGTTGGAAGGTGTTGCATGGACTGAAATGTGGTTTAACTGAAGTTTTGAGTGAGACAGTCGAGTGAGCAATGGAGCAGTCACATTTGGGGACAGTTCTCGAAGTCTATAAAAGAGACTTAACAGAAACAGCAAAAGAATGCGAAGATGATTGCAGTAGTTCGACGGGTTTTTACTTGTGCGAATTAGAATCGAGGTGCGGTTTTGGGTTGACACATGTCTGAGCAATAACTGAGGTGAGAAACTATGCTTCCATCCATGAGATTGATGGGTATGGCTGACGCAACATGGAGAAGTTTTGGTAATTGTTAGCAGAGACAATCTATATCGAAATGGGAATTGTTCTTCGACAGCAACAACTATGATATGCGACTGGAGATGGTTTCTCAAATTGTTGGAGGAAGGTTCTGCTGTGATCGATCTCGGCAGCAGAATCGAGACATGAATCCCATGGGTGAATGGAGCAGGTGATGCGAATTGTGATGGTTTTGGATTCAGGACAAGTGGAGAAGGTCTGCTGATGGCATAAACGGTGGCTGGTGGTGATGTATTTCGTCTACCAATATCAAGAGAAGGACAAGAAGTTGGTGTTTTCTGGTATCTCAAAGGGGTTGTGATGTTAATGGAGGTGTCCAAATACAACTACAGAAGAGATAAGTGGCGTCTGCAGTTGAAAATAAGAAAGAGTGCAACTGTCAAATGGGTGCTGTGCTGTGGTCGTAATGAACAGATGCAAAGAAGAACGGTGTTGGTTGTCATCGGCTGCGACTGAATCCTTGTAACTGAATGAGTTGTACGAGCTGAAATACAGGAGAAGAGAGGAGCTGATGGAAATGAATGGAAGATGGCAGCATGTGTTCGAATGAGAAAGCGATTATTTCAGCAACAATGAGCAGCTGATGTTGCGATCAGTGGAGACGCATGGGTTTGTCTATAAGGAAGTGCTAGCTGTAGGGTTATATTTCGGCTAGTCAAGGAATCTGGACAGAAAGATTCAGTTGAAACTGATCTGTTTGTAGCCGGAGTTGGAGTTATATTGTGTAATGGGATCATTGAAAGGATAGGGTCTTTTGTGAAAGCAGCTAAGAAAAACAGTTGCTCGTGGGTGCTCTCGTGCCGAGAATTATATCAGTTGGCCGGAATAGTGTTGAATCCTACTCCTTTACCTACCCCTTTACCTACTCTTTTACCTACTCCTTTACTTACCCTTTCACCTACTCATTTACCTACCCCTTTGCCTACTACTTACCTACTCCTTTACCTACTCCCTTACCTACTTCCTTACCTACTCACTTTCGTAATCTATATATTCACTTCTTATTGTAAAGAATTATTATCCAACATTATATTGTTGATGAACCTTAAGCTTCTTGTTTCTTGACAATGAAATAATAAAACATGAACCTTCCTTACAATGAATTATTAAGAGAGAACCTTGAGTTTGACATGGTATCAGAGCTCCATGGTGAGTTGAGTGCTTCTTAGTAGTGAGTGCTTCGTTACTTCGATTGATCCTTCTTCCGCTGGCTTAAGGTTCTTGTCTTTCTTTATACACTTATTGAAACAAGTTGTACTACCGACTTTATGATAAACTTGTTATGCTGAGTTTATGATTTTCCTTTTTAAATCCTACTTAATCTTGTTAATCCATTTTATCTTGGACTAAGTAAGTTATACTGCTATTTTTGTTTATTACAAACAATTATCATCTTTGATCAAGATTTTTTTTATCTTAGCTAATTGAGTTGGTTTTTCTTATAAGCAAACCCCTGTTTAAGTTTGTTTTCATATATTTGGTTGATTTTTCGAACTTAATTTCTCTGTGCAAGAGAGAAAACTTTATTTGAATTTGAACTCTTACCGTTTTTACCCTTATAAGACTTATTCCTCCTATTCAATTACTCATATATTTTTTAGCTGCTAGCTAATATCTAGCCGGTTTGTTTTTCTCCCCCCATAAACAGTTGTGTATACAATCAGTTTCATTTGTACCTTTTTTAGTCTCATTTGTTAAAATAAAATAAAATAATAATAATAATAATAAATCAGAAATTCAGAAAAAGATCATGGTTGGGTACTTGACTCTGGTGCCACTAATCACATGACATGTGAAGCATCTCTTTTGAAGGATGTATGTGCATCCCAATGCTCAACGGTTTCTAATGCCAATGGAGTTTCATGTTCGGTTACCGCAGCTGGGAGAGTGGAGTTGAATTCTTCTTTGACTTTGGAACATACTCTGTTGATTCCTTCTCTTTCTAATAACCTTTTATCAGTATCACAAATGACTGCACAATTAAATTATGTAGTATTGATCTATTCGATTTTTTGTTTTCTCCAAGATCTCAGTAACGGGAAGATAATTGGGCGTGGTACTTAGAAAGGGGGGTTGTATTACGTAGATGATGTATGTGAAGGACGGACTTTGTTATCCAAATGGTCTTCTCGTGCATATGAAGATCAAATATTATTACGGCATCACCGTTTGGGTCACGTTTCTTTTGGTTATTTACAACATTTATTTCCAACCTTATTTTCAACCTGCAAACCATCTGATTTTAACTGCGAAACTTCCATCTTAGCAAAGAGCCACCGTACTACTTATCCTAATGTTTTTAACAGAAGATTAGTTTCATTTTCTTTGGTTCATTCCGATGTTTGGGGACCTTTCTGAATTACTAGTACTTCAGGATTTCTTTGGTTTTTTCTATTTGTTGATGATTGCACTCGTATGACTTGGCTTTACTTGATGAAAAATAAAAGTGATGTAGCTGATATTTTCAAGTATTTTCATGCAATGATTCAAACACAATTTTCCACCGCTATAAAGGTCATTCGTTCTGATAATGGTGGAGAATATGTTAATGAAGTTTTACAAGGTTATTTCAAGGAACATGGTATAATTCATGAAACTACTTGTCCTTCTACTCCACAACAAAATGGTGTTGCAGAGAGGAAGAACAGGTAATTACTTGAGATTACAAGAGCTTGTTTGATTGGAGCAAACATGGGGCCACATTTTTGGGAAGAAGCCATCACAAATGCAGTGTATCTCCTTAATCATGTACCCACTAGTGTTTTGAAATTTCAAACACCTTTGGATAAATGGTCTTCATTTGTGGCAATTTCTTCCCAGCTTAAACTTCCTCTACGAGTGTTTGGATGTGTTGTATATGTCCACATACAGAAACATTTGCGAAGCAAGCTGGACCTATGTGCTCTAAAGTGTGTATTTGTTGGTTATCATCCGTACCAAAAGGATTACAGGTGTTATCATCCTTTTACTCGCAAATATTATGTTAGCATGGATACTACCTTCTCTGAGAACGAGAAGTTTTACTCAATATATGATACAGGTTCTCCTCTTCAGGGAAAGAGAAATATTGAAGAGTTGTATTGGATGGATTTATTTCCAACTAACAGTGAGATACATATTTCTGTTACAGAAGTAAGCTCAAGTAACCCTCAAGATTCTACCGATTTGGGAATGACTACTATGCAACCTCCGGAGACAGTTCCAGAGGTCGAAACTCTTATTGTTTAAGATCTCTTCATTTCTTCAGCAGTACCTACACCTTCTCACTTGCTTAAGGATTTGCAAGGTGAGAAGGAGAGAGGAGAGGAAGAGAAGTTGGAAGTTTTCCTAAAGAGTTTGCAAAGTTGCGATAAGAAGGAGAGGTTTGATGTTGTTTGAATTCAAGATGAAAATCGAGTTTAGGGAATGTTACTGATGTCGAGAAAACATGGCAGACGAGATACTACTATTGAAGAAGAAAAAAAGGGTATAACGAGTTCTATCATGATAAGAAAATATTGAAGCACGTGTGTACATGACAAGAATAATACCTTGTTGTCATATAATTAAGAGATGGAGATGCTTCCGTTTGAAATCAGTAACTGGTGGAAGAAGAGAAGGTATTTGATGAAATGCTTGAATGATTTAACAAACAGAAGTGTGTGATAATTATGTCATAGTGTTGCAAATCTGTTTCGAATTGTGAAGGGGACCGGAATGTCCTTAAACTTCCAAAGGGGACCGAGATGTCCTAAAACTACGAAGGGGACCGAGATGTCCTAAAACTATGAAGGGGACCGGAACGTCCTAAAACTACGAAGGGGACCGAGAAGTCCTAAAACTACGAAGGGAACCGAGATGTCCTACAACTATGAAGATGGGACTGAAATGTCCTAAAACTACAAAGATGGGACCGCAATGTCCAAAAACTGTGAAGGGGACCGTAACGTCCTTAAACTACGAAGAGGACCGAAACGTCCTGAAACTATGAAGATGGGACCGTAATGTCCAAAAACTATGAAGGGGACCGTAATGTCCCTAAACTACGAAGATGGGACCGAAATATCCTGAAACTACGGAGGACCGAAAAGTATTAGGGAAAGCTTAGTTTAAATTTTACTTGTCAAGTTGGGCATATGTGACTTATATGCACCACCTTGAGGGAGAATGTTGAATCCTACTCCTTTACCTACCCCTTTACCTACTCTTTTACCTACTCCTTTACCTACCCCTTCACCTACTCCTTTACCTACTCATTTACCTACTCCCTTACCTACCCCTTTGCCTACTACTTACCTACTCCCTTACCTACTTCCTTACCTACTCACTTTTGTAATTTATATATTCACTTCTTATTGTAAAGAATTATTATCCAACATTATATTGTTGATGAACCTTCCTTATAATGAATTATTAAGAGAGAACCTTGAGTTTCACAAATAGTTCAGTCATCCTGCGTTTGGACTGGGCCTTAGCATTGGCGTTTGGAGTTCTTGGACTAGGCCTTTGCATTATCTGCTAGGTCTGATCAGCTCACCCGCAACAGCACTTATATGTTGGGAGAAAGAAACTCAGAAGCGGGGGGGCGGCCAGGGAGCCATAAGCAGTGAAGAAGAAGAGGCTGGAGAGCGGCATAAAGCCGCGAACTGGAGCTAGGTTTTGAGACTTTGGATTTCATTTTTCTCTTTTGATTTAGCTAGATTTTTCAATGAGATATTTTTATAGCTTTTGAGAAAGTTATGTCTAGCTAATTCATGTTAGGGTTTAGGTGGAAACCAATTTGATTTTGTAAACTCTGCATTTATATGCTTAATAATGGTTTGAATGACTAGTAATTTATCTTCATAAAAGCTTGATATCTAATTGTTTATGTGATTTTCTTGATTATTTACGCTTTTGAATTGATATTTCGTGCTTAGGTTAAATCCCTAGACGTGGTATGCAAGGATAGATAGGTAATGCTTTAGGATAAGAAGCGAAGGAAATTACAGCGGAGAAACAATATTTAAAAATGCATGAAATATATTTTAAAAGATTAGTAGAGTTTGCATAATTAATTAGTGGAAACCCAAAACCCTAATAACCCCATTCTCATTTGTTTATCATTAGAATTATTGTTATTTCATTTTGTTCCAAATTTCTAAAAAAAAGCAATTGTTAAAACATCATCTTGTCGATTGGTTACTTTTGACATTAGTTAGTAGTAGTATTTCACACTCCTCGAGGGAACGACCTGTACTTGCCATCGTTCTACTAGTTAGACACTGTGCACTTGCAGTATTTATTGTGAGTTTTCCGAGCCTACCAACCATCAACACTTACCTTTGCCAACTCATCTCTTTGCACATAAAATGTTTTTTCAGTAGTTTCTGTAGATTCATTATCGCAACGTGGAGTAGTGTTCTTACTCGACAAACGTTTGATCCCTAAGGCATTATCCTTAAGTTTGGTTTTAAGTGAAATAATTTTTGATTTCAACTTTAGCATGATGTTCAAGAAACATCCTTGTTTTGGAATCATGTTCAGAAATAATACCGATAAGAGTATTGATTTTATGTTTCCGCCGAATGAACTCAAAATCCTGAAATTCAATATGTTTAAAAATCTCAGAACTTTCTCTAGCTGATTATTGTTCTACTTCTGAGTCAGACTCATCTGTAAAAAAAATAGGAACGACACTTGTCAATATCTAACTGATTTATGGAGTCACAATGTTTGTCTCTAAGAGAGATTAAAAAATCAGACTAATCTACAGAATCCACAGAAACAGTATCTTTTAAACTGGTGCAACGTTTATCAGAGATTTTACTCTCGTCCATATAGTCAGACTACTTAAAACACAGACTCATTAGGTCTTAGCGTCTTGCCTGCTCTGATACCAATTGAAAACGTGGGGGTACCAAAATACACCACCACCTTTTCTTAGGCAATCTGTATGGACAAACTCAATACAACTACGAGAGTTAAACTCAATCAAGGAACAGTATCTAGAGTTATATATCTCTCTCTCTTGCGATTAAAATGTTCACAGAAAAAATTTCGTGAACCTAATCACAAAGAGATAACTTGGACGGTACCAAAGACCAGTGTCCAAAAATCAATCAAGTCGTATCCATCAAACTTGGTCGGATGTGTCTACTATGTTTAATAAACGCACAACCTGTGATATTTCAATTATAAAGATAAACAATATAATACAGAAAAATAAATAACACAGACACCAGAAGTTTTGTTAACGAGAAAACCGCAAAAGCAAAAAAAACCCGGGACCTAGTACAGATTGAACACCAAACTGTATTAAGTTGCTACAGACACTATCCTACTACCAATTAACTTCAGAATGGAATGTAGTTAAGCCCTAAAATATACCCTACCGATTAAGGTACAATCGCGCTCCTTACGCCTCTTAAATCCCTGTAGGACTCCGCGTAATTGATTCCCTTAGCCGACGTCACACCAACTAAAAGTTGATTCAACTCAATTAAAGAATTTAAACCAAATCTGCCTCTCACATATTAAGCCTATATATGATTTCTTTTTACAATCAAATAGTTTGATCAAAGGTGTGGAAATCGATAACAATAGACAAAGTCTAGATAACCTCAAAATTCGGACTTATACAACCCGAAGTGCAGCCTAGATTATTATTCACCTCACAAGTATAAAACCTATGTAATCAAAAAAGTTTGAGATGAAGAGAACTTTGATTATTTCTATCTATTTTGATCAAGTGAGTAGCTCAAAAATCGATCAAGATCAGGATACACGAGTGATCAAGGAAAGATAACTGGACCTGGATTCACGAATCCCTATGAAGACTTTGTAGTCGTTAAACCCTTAAAGGGTTAGGAAGATAAAGATTCTAAATACAACTAGGACACACCAAAAAGTAGTGTCGGGATTCAAAAATCCCAGTTGCTTGAAGTTCTCTTTTATAGACATTGAAAGCATAGTTTGCTTTAGGTTTAAGCTAAGATAGCTTTGGAACCAAGCAAATAATATCCACTGTTAGATGAATCTTCGAATCTGATTTACATAAACAAGATATACGCTCTGGTTAGGTGTAACCGTAACCGTAACCGAACCGCGTACAAAGATTATGTTCAACATGGTTAGCCAAAAGTAGCCGATTTGAACTTAAAACTTAAGTCTTCATTTTCATGAACACATGAGACATTACTCTGAGTCACAAACATGTGATCAAATAAATCTAATGTTTTTAGAGAATTAATCAAATGAAAATTATCGCGTAGAAATAATTTAATCGCATTTGAAAATATAATCAACATGGTTAGTAGGATTTCCGTTCGTGAATCGATTCAGTCACAATACGTGTGCCGGTTTGTAAACATTTAGCCAAACCAAGTTCCGGAGTTAACAAAACTATTTAGGCTTGCGTACCGGTTTGGAAACCTTAAGACTGTCACGTGTTTCGGAGTTCACGTAAATTACATAGTTTGTGTACCGGTTTAGATACTAAACTGAGTTCGGGAACACATAACTGTTTTAGTTTGCGTACCGGTTTGGTTACTTATCCCGGTTCTGTAGCCACAGTTTTAAAATGGTTTGCATATGAGTATGCATACCGATATGTATCACGAGTTAAAAGGATTTTTACATGATGTACATAAAAATATGCGTACCACAAATCTGTAAGTCGATATATAGCTACTCCGCTACATGTACGAGTACATGTAATACGAGTTCATAC
The DNA here is from genome assembly GCA_023529315.1 of Papaver bracteatum. Lineage (NCBI taxonomy): Eukaryota > Viridiplantae > Streptophyta > Magnoliopsida > Ranunculales > Papaveraceae > Papaver > Papaver bracteatum. The sequence continues at coordinate 1,562,503 of JAJJWX010002278.1, forward strand.
ATATAATAGTTGGCCTAGTGTCCACAACACAACATACGTTCGAGCTCCTCATAATGGTCAGGGAACAAATATGGTTGCTCATCTAACCTCAACTGTTTCATTCTCCTAGCACAACGTTGTAAAATACTTTTCACTCCAACCACTTTCAATCCATGCACTATTATTTTTCTATATAATTCTCTTCCTTCTACATCATTTGAGTATAAAGGAAGTCTTTGTTTCCAACTATCTTCCGATAATCAATTTAGTATGTTAGGTAGAAGTAAGTTTCCAGCACATGGAATTCCCATTAACATGTACAAATATATTAGTGTAACTCCTGTTTAACAACATATTCGTAATTAGAGTTTGTTGAATTTTATAAAACAAAAAACATAATCTAAAAATTTAATTACTAGAAAAAACTAACTTACTGCATTCAAAATCTTTGAAAAAGAACGTGTTTGCAGTCTTCCACCATCGTTCGAATATAACTTGAACTCCTTGAGTCTTGTGGTTTCTAGGATTTATATGATATAAATGTCGCCAAGAATATCTTCGGACTCTCTTTTGAACAATAGGGGGAAGTAACCCAAACACCGTACGGAACTCAAACCATCCACCTCTTAGAAATACAAAATTAACTCACTCCGGACGGCTAGATATGTGCATAGGACACCATCACCAGCTACTTGTCTATCATTTTGAAACTCATATTCTTTATCCACAACAAAACTTAATCCACTGGCTGGGATACTAGTAGATCCTTTGAGTTTTCTGTTTCTTTTTCTTTTCTCACTCGCCATATTTATTTAGGAAGTAAAACTAAAGAGAATTTTCTGAGCGAAGAGAACAAGAAAGCAGAGAATAGTTGAGAAGGAAATGGAAGGAAAGGTAAAGTGTGAAGGGAATAGATGAGACTGTGCGTTATTTATAGGCGTTAGAAAGTCGAACGTTGGCGATATTAATTATAACGCTGGCGCTAGATTCAAGACCGTTCGCTAGAAACTCGGTCGCTCCATGATTTCCCCATAATGCCACAATTCATTTGTCATGCCACCTGGTATGTCTAACGGGGTTTTTTTTTTCCATGTGCATAGGAATACGCCTAACGAGCTGTTAGAAGATCATAGTTTGGAATTTTTTAGCGAAGCAAAATCTATTACTGAACTTTCAGGGAAAAAAAGAAAGAAGAAAGCTAATGAACTCGGATTCACAATGGTGGCATCAGTAGATTTAAAAAAAAAAAGAATTTAGGTGTTCATAATATTTCGAGAGTCGGATAATAACGACAATGGTAATAACGATAATTTTCTTTTGAGGGATAACCTGTTACTGGACCTAACACATGCAATATCTTGGATGTAACCATGAGTGGGCAGTCTTTCTAGAGCCTTACTCTTTTTCCTATAAAAAACAAAGAATCGGATAATTAGGCCGACCGAGCGAAGCGAGGGAGGACTTTATATATGATGACTTTTGTTAATATGGAGTGTGACATTTTTTTTCAATTGGATAAAAAAAATTGGATTTGGTGTAACCAAAAATAACGTATGTGTAATTTTTTTAAAACAAAAATGAATTGGAGGTCCGGAGGTCGAACCGGATCACCTCCAAAATTTTCAATTTATTTCCCCTTTCTTTCTTCCAAACTCACCGGTCATCCCCTTCTTTCTGTTTCTTTCTTTTTCAGTTCGACACCGAAACTATATCCACCATTAAAGTACCACCGCCGCAACACTACCACCATTAAAGTACCACAACACGACTGAAACCATCACCACCACAACATTGTCAACTCCACCTCTGCCGCACCACTACCACCAGCACCACCACTAAATACGTTATTCATAATCAACACTCTGCCCAGTAATTAAAATCTCCATCATATTCAGTGATCGTCTACCAGATCCACCTTTAATAAGTGATCCTTCACCATCCCTATACTCTAATAATCCCCATATCCCCCACCACCATTACATACCACTACCACCTAAACAATTACGTTTTGAATATTTTTTTACAGCCAAACTGTTTTCACAAATAGATGATCATGATAAATTCAAGATTCCCATGACACACTGTTGTTTCCCTGTATACCCTGATGGAGTGAGTTGGGAAGATGGATTTAATGGATAAAATTACATCTGTTACTACGGCGGCGACGGTAACAAAGAAAAGGCTGAGGTTTTGCCTGATTTAATGGAGAAGATAATGACGTATCTACAAGTTATGACGTGTCACGTGTGGCTCCCTAACAGATGTTGTTGCACTTGCACACGCACTATACGTGTAGTATCGTATGAAAATCAGCACAGGAAGGCCTATATAAGGTAGTGAATATGCAAGGGAAAAAATAAAGAATAGACGTGAGAAGTGAGCACGTGGAAAAAACGTGCCCAACTTGAATCGATATTCATATTAGTAGAATACTGTTATTGGGGCGTCACATTTCAATAGAGAGGCGTCACCTAATAGGATAAAAACAGATCATCCATAAATAATATCAAAAACCCCTTATCTCAAATAATTTTGTAATGACTAAACAACCCCTATTTAGTTAATGTTAATTTTATTTAATTAAATTAAATAATTTGATTTTTAGATCAAATGGGCGTTATTTATCATTAGTGATTCAACTAACCTAAACTCTTTTTTATTTTTTTGGATTACAGATAGAAACAAATTTTCTAAACGTGAATATTTTAGCCACCTACGGCTAGTGAAATAAAGAACTCCTAGCCGTAACTGGTTCAATGAGTGATTACGGTTCCGAATTTATGGAACCCAGCCGTAACTGAAGAAGATTCCATCTCCCTTTTTCCTCTTTAGGTCACGGCTAACCATTGTTGTTGTTGCTCCATCCATGGATTGTATGGATAGTCTCAACGAGAGAGGGGATTTTAAGAAGCTAATAACATCATGATGTATTAGATTGAGTTGGCTGTCGTTATTGCCATTTGATCATAATCATGATTCATTGATGATTATTTCCGTGAAGAAATTTCGAGCTTTAAGGAAAGAAGACTATGGTTTCTTGTGTGACGGAATTTAACAAATGGTGTTAGATGTTGCTATTATCGTGATGGTAATTAACAGAAGTAAAAAGAGTTGTTGGTTGTTGGTACGAGGTACATGAAACAGACTAATGATATAAAGAAGATTCACAGTATAGTATGGGAACAAAGTTCTTATTTATTGCATTTGAAAATTCGATGATGGTTATAACCATCATTCTTAGGATGATTGGATACACATCTGTATTACAACTTATTTATTTTTGCAATGCTTTGATCATGTAGAGTGATATAGTGTATGTACAGGTTCTATCTACGAGCCTTAGCTCGAGAATATCATTTTCTTACGAATGCGGGAAACTTATAATGTAACAAACTGTCTTATGTATCATACTGATCATTTGATCGAGTAATGGTAACAAATGCGAAAAACAAATGAAAAGAAAAGCAAATCCCACTAAAGACTGTTTCTTGCCTGTTGTGGTTGAATATTTCTTGGCTGTTTCTGACAAGCAAAAGTTCTAATAGAGAAATTGATCTCAACCCTGTAACGATTAGGATAATCAAAATCCAACCCAAGAATAAATTTTTACGGTTGGTTTTGAACCCAGGATTATTTACCGTAAAAATAAAGGAATTCTAGGATTTTTTACGGTTTGGTTTTATGAAAGTCGAACCCAACCGTAAAACTATTACGGCCAAGAAATCTAACTGTAAATTCAAACAGAGAAGCCACTACTAAACCAGAGTCACGACTGTACTTAAATCTAGTACACCTCAATACCACCATAGAATATATTGTTGGAAATAAGTTACAATTTCGTATGCAACTGAGAAATAATACTTTGATTACACTGATAATAGTAACAAACAACTCAAGAAACATGAGAAAAATACTTAACACTCACTGATGTGTTATTGTTATACCTGGGAGATGCAATCGATGATAGTATTTAAAAACTTAGTAGAGGCACGTATGAGATACGCCGAGCTAAAGGTAATATTGCCCTGCTACTCCTCCGAGATGCTATAACAATTAACAAATTACCTCCAGGATACAACTATCGTTAGTTCTCCTCTATGTGTAGCATACACAGAGAGAACCCTTAGAACTTGGCAAAGCAAATAATGAAAACAAAAACATAAATCGAAACTACAACCAGCCAGAGAAATGTAAAAGTAATTTATGTTTCACGTAAACTAACTATGTTTTTGTAAACAAGAGAAGTAGTATTACAAAATTATGTTTCGTAAACTACAACTCGTTTTTTATGTTTCAGTAAACTAAGAACTCTATTTAATGTTTCGTAAACTTAAATAAAATTTCCGAAAGAATAAAAGAAGAAGAAGAATTTCAGAGAGAAGAGTTCGAAAGGTATGGTTTCAAATGAAATTCTTCTCTCGTATTTATAGCAAAAAACATTTCAACGTTCGACCAAGAATCCAATGTGCGGCACGATTGTCCGTGATTCACGCTTCAGCTTTTGTCGGACGAGTAAAAGCATCCGTTAAAAATACAGTAAAATGTTTTGTCGGAATTCAAATTTTTTCGAGATTCTTCTCGAGGTGCACAGGTGTTACAACGACATTTTTTTTAAAGATGCTTCACGAGGTTTTTTGCACACGGGTCGGACACCAAAAACCGAGAAGGCAAAGAATAAAATTCTTTATATGTGTGGGAGAAACGTGTGGAAAAATTCAGTAAAAAGATAGGGTCGGATAAACCCACACCCACACCCTCTCCCTCTCCCTCGCCCTCGCCCTCGCCCTCGCCCTCGCCCACGCCCACGCCCACGCCGAGCCGAGCCGAGCCGAGCGAGCGAGCGTGCTTCTGTGCGAAGCACCGCGCGAACGGGAAAGGCAATAAGAAATGCAATAAGGTTTAGGCAACCTTGCCATAGTCTAGGGCTTTCCCCATACACAAAGGTCTAAAGACCCAAAGGGCCATACCCTTAAGGCTAAACCAATGCTATTTAAGTCTAAAACTCTAAGTGTTTTAGTCTATATGGGACTAATGTTTTATTCATTCACATGAAAAAACATCTAGGGAGTAATAGGTCTTGGGATCAAAACATGGTCCATGCATTTTTTGATTAAAACAAAACATTGTTTTTTCTAACAATCCCCCACATGAATAATAAAACATTTCGATAAAACACGAGAAAACATAAGGCAACAATATAGGCTAAGGTGTCCCAAGGATTGAACCTTAACTTAGTGAGAGGTTACCTGAACTGCTTGTTGATACGGTGAACGCAATGTCTTGAACCGCCAACAATGAATGCAATTCAGAAATAACAGCCACACTTGATGCCTCAACCGAAGAAAACAGTGCCAAGCTCTTGCGGTTGTGCCCATTTTGGCCGTGGGCTAAAATCCCGGACTTAATGAATGTCTCTAGAGAATCACTCAAATTCTCATAGGAAGCGGCCCCACTTCCAACATCCACAAAGGTGAGTCCATAAAGAGTGTCCTGCCACACCCCGCTTTAATCAAAGCCATGGTACCCATTAAGATCGCAAAAGATCATCCTTAATTCTCGCAGTAGCACTATCGCACGATTACACCATAGGGAGGGACAAAGATAGTGCTTTACCCAATATCACCATAAATTAGTTGTCTCATTGAACCTTGATTTTGGAAATCCAATCACAAGGTTGAGTATCCTTCATGGTGATTTATTCAATGAGCTTAAGTCCCATCCCCTCGATGTAAATTTAACTTCCTCTCTGGTTAAGCCTTTCGTCAAAGGATCTGCAAGATTATCTTTGGATTTTACAAAGTCTATCGAGATAATACCAGTAGAGAGTAGTTGTTTCACCGTCTTGTGTCTTCTTCGTATATGTATAGACTTCCCGTTGTATACATTGTTCTTTGCGCAACCAAGAGCAGCTTTACTGTCACAAGTGGATTGCGATTGAAGACACAAAGCTTGGGCCGAGTGGAATTCCTCCCAGAAACATCGTATCCATTCAGCTTCCTCTCCATCTTTTTCCAAGGCTATAAATTCAGACTCCATAGTGGATTTAGCTATACATGTCTGTTTGGTGGACTTCCATGAGACAGACGCACCTCCAAGTAAGAAGATGTACCCACTAGTAGACTTGCACTCTTTCGAGTCCGATATCCATTGGCATCACAATACCCTTCCAAGACAGCAACAGGATACTTCCCAAAACTTAAGCAATAGTTTGAGGTCCCTCTCGGTAACGTAAAACTCTAAAGAGAGCATACCAGTTGATCCTGCCCTGGGTTGCAAGTATACCCGCTTAATCTACTCACAGAATAAGCAATATCAGGTCTTGTACAGTTCATCAAATACATAAGACTACCAATAATGCGAGAATACTCAAGTTGATCAATACCCTTACCCTTGTTCTTTTTCAGTTTACAAGTGGGATCAAAAGGAGTAGATGCAGGTTTAGCATTTTCATAATTAAATCTCTTTAATACGGTTTCAAAGATAATGAGATTGACTAAGACTATATCCATCGACGTCTTTTCGATTTTCATCCCTAAGATTACATCTTAGGGCCTAAGTCTTTCATGTCAAAATTATCTCTAAGCATGCTTTTAATGTTATTAATAATATCAAGGTTACTGCCTAATATGAGCATATCATCAACATATAGGCACACAATAACATGAGAATCATCCACAGATTTAATGTAAACACATTTATCAGATTCATTAACCTTGAAACCATTAGTTATCATAACATGATCAAATTTTTCATGTCATTGTTTAGGTGCTTGTTTTAAACCGTAAAGAGATTTGTTCAACTTGCATACTTTGTTTTCACAACCTTTTACAATAAAGCCTTCAGGTTGATCCATATAAATTTCTTCATTCAATTCACCATATAAAAATGCAGTTTTAACATCCATCTGATGTATATGCAAATCATAAATTGAAGCTATAGCAATCAACATCCTAATCGAGGTGATTCTAGAGACTGGTGAATAAGTATCGAAGAAATCTAATCCTTCCGTTGTCTATAGCCTTTAGCTACCAACCTAGCTTTATATTTATCTATAGTTCCATCTGTTCTAAGTTTCCTTTTGAACACCCATTTACAACCTATGGATTTACTACCAGGAGGTAAATCTACAAGCTCCCAAGTTTCATTTTCTTTGAATGGACTCCCATTCATTTAATGAAGCTTCTTCGAGAAGGGAGCTTCTGGAGAAGTCATAGCTTCTTTGTAGGTTTGGGGTTCGGACTCTACCGTTAGAGTCAAAAAATCTGGGCCAAAACTTGTTTCAGTTCTTACCCTTTTACTTCTTCTCAGTTCAGTCTCATACTCCAAAGTTGGAGTTTGACTAATCGATGGAACATCCGGGAGGTCATCATGGACCCTTTTTCGAGGTCCGGACTTAAAGGAAAAATGTGTTCATAAAACACAAGCATCTCTAGATTCCAATATGGTGTTCGACCAATGTTATTATGGTCGGGACTGATGACCAAGAACCTGTATGCAATTGTATGCTCGGGATACCCTAAGAAAACACAGTCAATTGTTTTAGGACCTAATTTAGTTTTCTTGGGATGAGGAATGGCCACCTTGGCCAAACACCCCCACACTTTAAAGTATGCATAGGAAGGTTGTTTACCATTCCACAATTCATAAGGAGTTTTATCGGTTTTTTAAATGGAACTCGGTTCAAAATATAGCAAGCGAAAGGATAGCTTCCCCCACAAGTTCGAAGATAACCCCGAACTTGTCAACATAGCATTTACCATATCTATGAGTGTTCTATTTTTTCTTTCAGCTACACCATTCGATTCTGGTGAATATGGTGCAGTTGTTTCATGAATGATTCCATTATGTTTACAAAACTCACCTATGGGTATCACATACTCACCGCCACGATCGACCTAAGAGTTTTAATTTTAACTCCTTTTTGGGTTTCTACTTCAAGTTTATAAAACTTGAAAGCCTCTAAGGCCTCATCTTTACTTCTAAGAAGATGAACTTGACAGTATCGTGAGTAATCATCTATGAAAGTGATATACCATTTTCTACCACCTCTTGTTGGTGTTGATTTCAAGTCTCCTAAATCCGAGTGTATTAATTCCAAAGGAACTGTTCTACGTTCAACACTTTTATTAAATGGTTTTCTTGCATATTTAGATTCAACACAGATTTCACATCTTTGTTTTTTATCAAAGTTTATTTTAGGTATGCAACCTAAATTAGCAAGTCTTTCTAGCGATTTGAAATTAACATGCCCAAGTCTATCATGCCAAACATATGATGAGTCACAAACATAAACATAAGAAGATGCATTAACATTCAATTTCAAATCAGATACACTAAGCTTAATCATGTTATCGGTAACATAACCTTTTCCTACGAATTCACCATGCTTAGAAATCACAACAAAGTATTGGACTCAAGAACAATTTTAAAACCTTTTCCTAGCAGGATGGTTTCGAGATGAGATTTTTGCATATGTCCTGGGACGTAGAATACGTCATTCAATGCGAGAGTTTTTCCGAAGTTAGCTTCAGATTCGACCTTGCCTTTCCCCACCACTTTCGCGGTGGAAGAATTTCCCATGTACAGTTTCTCATCATCTCCTACTATGGCATAGGAGGAGAAAGCATTTATGAATTTACAGACATGCTTGGTGGCTCCAGAATCAAGCCACCAGTCTCTCACATTAGTCATACTAGAGACAAGGTCGACTTCGGACACCATGCCGGTGAAATATCCGAGTCCTCTACTATGTTTGCCTTATTTTTCTGTTTTGGATCATATTTGATCCTTTTAGGGGCCTTACAGGTCTTTAGCCATATGTCCAGGTTTACCACAATTAAAACAGTCGCCTTTGATGGTGTGCTTAGTGACACCACCTCTAGGCTTAAAATTGTTACCTCTGGGTTTTCGACGTCATTACGTCTATTACCCATTTTTTGGATTCTCCAGAGTTTTCTTTGAAGCAGCTTTATCGTCCAAAACATGAGCTTTGTTGGACATGTTTTTCTCAAGCATCATGCTCTTGTCCTTGCTGCACATCAGCTCCTCAACCTGGATCTTTTTGCCAAGCTCTACCATGGTGATTTCACGAGTCTTGTGTCGCAACCTCCTCTTGTATTCGCTCCATGAGGGTGGAAGCTTTTCAATCACAGCCGATACTTGTAGAGCTTCATCAAAAGTCATTCCTTCAAAGAAGAATCTCGTTGATGAGGAGTTGAAGTTCAACGAACTGTTCTACCACAAGCTTTTCGTCAGTCATCTTGTATTCTAAGAACTTAGCCATCAAGAATTTCTTACTTCCAAAGCTGACTTCAAAGATGATATTTTTCTTCTAGAGCTTCCCATAAATCAAAAGCATTAAAATCTTCTTTTGCATTATAGAAGTCATACAAGGAATCATCAAGACAATTAAGAATATGATTCTTGCACAAATAATTCTTCCTATTCCACTGTCCAATTTATCTTCATTACCACGGCGATGAAGTTTTCTCGATGGTTTTTCTAAAGCATATCCATCTAACCTTTGGTCATTTAGGAAGAATAGCATTTTAGACTGCCATCTCTTAAAGTCCTTACCACTGAACTTTGGTGGTTTTTCTACGGTATTTTTTCCCATGTTCTTACAGCAATTACAATATTACAATATTACAATCAGGCAAGCTATTACCTTTAGATTGTTGGAAATAAGTTACAATTTCGTATGCAACTGAGAAATAATACTTTGATTACACTGATAATAGTAACAAACAACTCAAGAAACATGAGAAAAATACTTAACACTCACCGATGTGTTATTGTTATACAGGAGATGCACCGATGATAGTATTTAAAAACTTAGTAGAGGCACGTATGAGATACGCCGAGCTAAAGGTAATATTGCCTGCTACTCCTCTGAGATGCTATAACAATTAACAAATTACCTCCAGGATACAACTACTGTTAGTTCTCCTCTATGTGTAGCATACACAGAGAGAAACCTTAGAACTTGGCAGCAAATAATGAAAACAAAAACATAAATCGAAACTACAACCAGTTTCAGAGAAATGTAAAAAGTAATTTATGTTTCTGTAAACTAACTATGTTTTTGTAAACAGAGAAGTAGTATTACAAAATTATGTTTCTGTAAACTACAACTCGTTTTTTATGTTTCTGTAAACTACAACTCGTTTTTTATGTTTCTGTAAACTAAGAACTCTATTTAATGTTTCTGTAAACTTAAATAAAATTTCTGAAAGAATAAAAGAAGAAGAAGAATTTCAGAGAGAAGAGTTCTGAAAGGTATGGTTTCAAATGAAATTCTTCTCTCGTATTTATAGCAAAAAACATTTCAACGTTCGACCAAGAATCCAATGTGCGACAGATCGTCCGTGATTCACGCTTCAGCTTTTGTCGGACGAGTAAAAGCATCCGTTAAAAATACAGTAAAATGTTTTGTCGGAATTCAAATTTTTTCGAGATTCTTCTCGAGGTGCACAGGTGTTACAACGACATTTTTTTTTTTTTTTTTTAAAGATGCTTCACGAGGTTTTTTTTGCACACGGGTCGGACACCCAAAACCGAGAAGGTAAAGAATAAAATTCTTTATATGTGTGGGAGAAACGTGTGGAAAAATTCAGTAAAAAGATAGGGTCGGATAAACCCTCCCCCTCCCCCTCCCCCTCCCCCACGCCGAGCGAGCGTGCTTCTGTGCGAAGCACCGCGCGAACGGGAAAGGCAATAAGAAATGCAATAAGGTTTAGGCAACCTTGCCATAGTCTAGGGCTTTCCCCATACACAAAGGTCTAAAGACCCAAAGGGCCATACCCTTAAGGCTAAACCAATGCTATTTAAGTCTAAAACTCTAAGTGTTTTAGTCTATATGGGACTAATGTTTTATTCATTCACATGAAAAAACATCTAGGGAGTAATAGGTCTTGGGATCAAAACATGGTCCATGCATTTTTTGATTAAAACAAAACATTGTTTTTTCTAACATATATTCATTACCTTCTCTGACCAGGCGACGAAATATTCACAAACACATGAAACATTATCTTCTTTGGAGCATATGGTTCTCATTGTGATAACCCATCCTCCAATGGACTATACATCCCTACTTTAATATCTACAGCAGTGCAGTATAAGCATTACCAGTTCAACTAGAACTCCTCTTTCTTCATCTCCTTCCATTTTATTTATTCATGAATAATGTGACGGACAAATGCTGGCTTCACCCATAATACGAGCTCCAGTAGATCCTTGCCCATACATCAGGTGGCCCATCATTACCCCAACAGCATGAAGTGCAACATTGATGGTGGAAAATAGACGAAAAGTAAAAGGAAAACATGCTGGCTTAGCATCATTTATTTCTAAAAATTCACAATCACTTTGTTTGATGGTTATGTATTCTTCTCCAACGGGGGAACTCTGCCATCTTCACAGGCCTGGTACCACGCCCAAAACTCTTGCTTCTGTTACCCACGTCTGGAAAGGAAAACAGGAAAATACCAAATAAAACAAAAACTGAGTCCATTTAATCAACAAATTTCTGCAATTCTAGGAATTAATTTAACTCAAATATCATGGCATCCATTCTTTCCTACTCAGTCACTCACTACACCAACAACCAAGATCAGTGAGAGCCCTCACTCACCTAACACTTGTATGGATGGTTATCCTAGAACATGAAGTATAACAGAATTTAAGAAACGTATACACACCTGGCTCTTCTTGAGCATCGCCCATAAGAAAATTTTGTCACATCATCCTCAGTATACCTATTGTTCGTATTGCCTTGATGACCCTTCTAATGCTTAACCCTCATCACTAACATCGGATACAAGTTAGGGATTATACAACTTAAGAACTGGTCATTTTTTCGAAAAAAATACAAAACAAAACATAGACCTACAGAACTGGCAAGTCGCAACAACAACAAAAAAAAAAAAAAAAAAAAACCAAAAAGTAGATAACTTGTTCATAACTGAAAACACAAAATTTAAAAATCACCAATTATTCACGGTTAGGTTTGGCTTAATCGAATCCAACCGTAGAATGATTACGGTTAGGTTACACCTTATTCCTAAGCAATCGTAGAGTCTTTACGGTCAAAAAAAAAAACTCAACCGTGATTATATATGTAAATCTAAATTTACGGTCGAAGTTCTTCAAACCCAACCGTAACACATTCAGAATCGAATTTACGATGGAGAATAAAGAACTCCGAGCCATAAATTCTCTGCACCCTATTTTTTTCGTACTAATTTCAACCATTCTAACTTATTTGAAACACAAAAGTAACAACCTTGTTCTTTTTCCCCATCTTTAACATAGATTTTAATCGAAGATCATGAAAATTTTCAAATGAAAAAAAGAAGAGGAAACAAGTTTTTTTCTCTGCAGCCGAGGAGATTGAGGGGAAGAAGAGAATACGTTGATTTGATTATGAAATAGAATTAGGTTAAATTTTGTTTCATTATTAGGTTTTTATTTGACAGAGGGTATCTTAGATATTTTGTATTTGTATTAGGATATCCCATAACCACTTTTTTGGACATTACGAATCCAAGTAAAACCCCTCTATTTAGTGAATCACCCTTTAGGAACTCTCAAATTGATCCAACCATACGGACTTTAGATCATTTTATTTGTCAAATCTACAAGACTAAAGAAAGACCAAGGAAAAGAGATAAGACCACCACCGGCATCACTATGGGCTCCTTAGTCAATGCCGTGCCATTATGGCACTGGGTATACACTAAATACAACTAAATGTTCTCGGTTGATTGATAGAAGCAGTACCGTACAACCATCAGTCAATTTTTTGTCTAGTTCAATCAAACAAGAACAATCAGCTTAATGTATATATGTTGTAGATCTGGCGTGAGTATTGTGGCGGTAGCGGTGGAGTTGCAACATTTTAGAAGAAGAGGAGGAAGAAAATTTACAAGTCCGGCTCCATGTCATTATGCTGGAACAAAATTGTTCGTCAATTTTTTCGAGCGGCCGTTCCACCGTGGCAGCGGTCATCTAGTAATAAATTTTCATTTTTCGTACAAGGTAGCGAGAGATGTACACAGTCACTTGATTAAGCAAAGTACACATGCATTAAGATCATTATTAAATGATCAAAATCAAACTACACGCGATAACTACTAAAACTATCCTACACATTTTCTGTTACGCTGGTAACAGAAAAGTTGAAAATAACAAGAGACAACACTGCAACCCTCTCGAAACCCTAATAGTACTTCTTCACTGCTGAACCAGACAACCTTGAGGGTAATATGTGGCAGAGGTGCGAGATGAGCTCCGGAACAAAGAATCTTCATCCTCATCTTTGACATCTTCATTGCCATCTCCTTTCTCTTTTTCTGCAACACAAACCATTTCCTGAAAACCTGCAGCTTCAAATATATAGGTTTTCACTTCTTGAAATCTTTCCTCGGAGAGAGACACCTCTGCAAGGAGCCTCCAAGCATAATTTTCAGATGCATCCTCATAGTCATTCTTCCTCTTCAACACTATATGTCCACTTATCTCCCACACGGCTGGATTTACTTGGGTATCAAGAAGCTCCTGACTCACTTCTCCAAGTGCTTGCTTTTCAGCGTAACACTATACATTCAGTTTGGTCAAACAAATTAATTAAGCATTCTCAGAGAAAGTAAGAAAATAGTAAGAATAATCACAAGTATATAACTAGCTACACTTGCAAAGACAATTTTCCTGATGCCATGCATGTGTAAGGAGCAAAATATGTAAAGCGAAGATTCTATTCCCTCGAGTGTTTCAATTAGTATATCATGAAGGCGCCCAGGAAAAGGTTAACTAGGCAAAATGGAATCTTCAGATTAACTTGGCTTATAGGCAATATGTAGATCATGCAGGGAGCAAAGTTGTAGTGACCATAAGCATTCCTTAATTGTTAAAAGAATCCAAAATCAAACTCCTCCAAAGACAACTCACTGAGCTGTTTCTAGTCACAATATTTAGAACTAAAATGGCAAAAGCCAAAAACATTACTGATATGCTGACATCACTTGGGCTTCACTTGACCAATTAAATTTATAAAAGATATAGGTTCGAGTTGTTCTGTAATTATTCAGGAGTAACAGACACAAGAACGAAATTAAGAGCTGCGGAGAGAGCAATTTATACCTGAGGGAAGAGGAAGATTCGGTTTCCACAATCAGAGATGAGAACATTGTATGGAATGTTGGTCTCTTGAAGAAAAATGCAAGCATTAGAGACAACGTCAGAGAGATCTTTTAATGTGTTGCCCCCCTCAAACACAAGAGCTCTAACTGGATAGTTCAACAGCTCAGAGATTGTAACCCCATTATCTGGAAGTCCATTTGCCATGGTTACCTTCTGAGTAGGAGCCTTCTCAACAGGGAAGGGCACAGATAAGTAATACGCCTGCATTAAAAAATTATAAATTGTCAAACAAAGAAATAAGGCAAATGGCAATGCTAACAAGAAGTACAAACTATAGGTCCTGGTTATAGAGATGGAAGTTAAATAGTTACCTGGAAATGGAGATGATTGATTGTTGCAAAGGCACCCAAACTGTTAAAACCCAATCTGAAAAAGGGGTTTGCTGCTTCTTTCGCCATATGAAGAGCTAACAAGAAGCTCTCATGGTCAATCCTTTGAGGCAAGCATTCAAGAACACAGGGAATCAGAAGTACATGCCCATACTCAATTGGACTCACCTGAAACACCAAAACAGAAACATTTAGTTCAATGGCCAATAATTCTTTAGTTTGCAACACTTGTGCACCTTGATATCTAATTTTAACCTCTCATTTCAAAAAGAAAAAAAAGAGGATAAGAATTCAAAAATAAAAAAGTAAAATTCACAGCTAAATCATGCTTACATTAATGGCGACCACACTAGGAGATATGGAATCTGAATCAACAGCTGAACTAGCAAAATAATGAGTCTTTTCATCAGAACTCTGCTCAAAGCGCAAAAGCACCTCTTCCTGCCCAACTTTCGTGAAGTTGAATTTGCTCCCATCAAAGGGTTGTAGCACTCGATCGACACGGAACTCAGTTGGTCGTTTCTTAAGGTGACGTCCTTCATTCAGTTGTGCAACGAATCCATATTCTCCAGGAATAACCTTAGTCTCACACAGCATTACATCATATCGAAAAAGGCCACGGCTCATTCGATCCTCCCATTGCCCAAGAATTAAGGTATCAAAGAAAGACACCTCAGGTTCCTCTCCTCCTTCGATTGAATCAATCCCATCTCCCTTGAATGCATATAAAGGAAGCTTGGACACTGGATTTTATAAATACATATCTCAAATTAGATAAAACTAGGAAGAAATACCTCCAAATTTTAGTATAAAAATCACAAATTTTCCAAGTGTAGCTCAAAATTAAGTTCAATTCAACTAAATCTAATCCAGTTCTTTCCAAGGAAATCAAAATTTTCTAAATCAATCAAAATGAAAACAATTTGTTGAGTGAAAATTAGGAACTTACCAGGTAAACAGCAATTTCCAAGGCAATTACGGCCACAGCCAACAGTTTCAGAAGCAGCGGCAGAAACATCTTCTTGGTAATTAGAAACAACAGTAGGAACTCTTTTGATGGTCAACATATTGTATATCGTAAAGTATTGTGTACCAGAATATGAACGGTTTAAGTTAAAAAAAAAAATGAATTGGTAAATCTAGGAAAAAAATCAAAAGGGGTTATAAAGAATAAGGGGGTTAGTTGATTCTTGATTGGGTATTTGATGAGAAATTCACCACCACCGGCAAGAAAAAGAAGATCAGAAGGAGAACCACCTTCTGACGGCAAAGCTCCTCTACCACCGTGAGGTGAAGGGTTTCTTTTCTCAACTTGATTAGAAGCTGATGATAATGAATGAATCAATCTTTGATTGTGGTGGAAATTCCACCCTCCGTCTCCAAATACAGCCGTGGTTACCCAATTCTGCTTCTCCTTTTTTCTGTTTCTCTCCCCCTCTCTTTCTTCTCTTTTGCTTCTAGATTTTCGAGTGGATGGTATAGTCAGAGGAACAGGCTCTATTTATAGAGTCTTCAATCGGTTGGGGTTGGGGTATGTATACGTATTATAAGGTATAACTGCCCTGAGGATACTCGGAGTTCGTATTATATCCGGATTTTGTTTCCGAGTGGGATTTCGGCGGCCGTGTTTCTAACTTTCAAGAGCTGGGGTCATGCATGATGGAATTAACTTTGCCAGTCAAAGGCGTACCGGCTTAGTTTGTATTCAAGTGATGGAGTAAACTACTAAGGGTGTGTGATATCCCAAGATTCAACAATTACAGCATTGGGGAGGATGTGATAGATTGTTGGTAGTTTATCATTTAAATTAGTTGCTTAAAAGACTCGTGGGAATTGGGAAATGTTTAGGAATCATAGGTTAGAAAATATATTAGTGTTCTTTCAACCGGTTTTTTTCCTTTTTTATTAGGAAAAGAATTATTTGTGAACTTAAACAAGACTTATATTACTTTGTCTCTTATAAGAATACTTAACCGACTAGGTATATTTTTTTTTTTTATAAGAACGAAGAAACAATTCCTATACCAATACTTTAGACTGTATAGTAAGGAAAGCACAAGATCCAGTTATAATCAGGGTTGTTTGAAAACTCCTGAATCAAAAAGATTAGGTTTTCACCAGCCCATCTAGAGTTGATGATACTACGATTACACATTTTAGAGATACTAGCTGCTAAGAAATTGTTTGGTCTAGTGACTAGATTAAAAGAAAGTGCTTTAAAGTTAAAAAGTTTAAACTGTTGGGACTCAAATTGATTGCTATTGTTGAATCGTTCCTCTCTAACTTTAGCATACATTTCAATCAGCAGCTTTGAAATTGGTTCAGAGTCGCTTTGGAATTCGATGTGATGGCCTGAAAGTAGAGCTGTCAACGGGGCAAGCTAGGGTCAACCCGTCCCTAGCTTGTGAACCCGTTGACAAGCTAGGGTCAACCCTAGCCCTAGTACTATTCATCAACAAGCCCAAAATCCCAACCCTAGCTTGTCCGCGGGTTGGCTTGTAGGGTTCACGGGTTGTCTTGTTAGTTATCATAACAACCAAAAAAAATGTTGAAAGTTAAAAAAAAAAAAAAAAAAAAAAATTACGCTGTTAGGGAGGATTGAACCTAGCTCAACTAGGTGTTCACTTAGCATAACAACCACTGGACTACAAATGAACACGTTTCTATTAGATAAAATCTTTAAAATAGGTAACTAACAAGCCAACCCGTGAACCCGCGGGTTGACCCTAGCTTGGCTTGTTTTCTACTAGGGTTAGATATGCCAACCCTAACCCGGCTTGTTTAGACAACAAGCCAAGCTAGGTCCAACCCGCGGGCCGGGTTAGGAATTGACAGCTCTACCTGAAAGCTCCATAGCCCATTGAAATGCTATTTCGGCTCCTTCTTGTTCTAGCAGGTCTCTGGAATTCCAGCCTGAAGAATTTCCTCTGGCTTCTTTGCAATTTCCTGTGTCATCAATCAGAGTTAAGCCAATAGTTGAATCGCAGAGTTCAAGTAACATAGAGATAGCAATATTAGTTCGATATCTAAAGTGTCCTGGTAAGTGCCAGCCATTTATAAGAATAATTTTGAGATCAGGGTCATTTAGAGGGTTATAATATAGGGTTTGGTTGATGTTGTAACTATCATTCTTTATGTAATTAGAGGAGTTCAGGTATTTAATAATAGTATTGGCTGTTTGCCAACTGCTTTGGTCTTTCTTTTTGAAAACTTTGTCACATCGAGCCTTCCAAATGTGCCAGTTTATGGTACTACAGAAATCTGCCCAATCTATGAAATTACTATCTCTTATTTTATCCCTAAACCAGTTGTTTATCCAATCATGACATGAAGTAGCTCCGTTTTTAACATAATCCATCTGGAAGTTTAAGTGGTTCCACACTTGCGAAGCAAAGTTACAATCCAAGAAAAGATGAGTAAGAGTTTCATTATGGTTGTTGCACAGGAAGCAGGTGGTATTTATGTTTGGGATTTTAGCCGCTACGCGCATACTATTAGGCATGATATAATTAGCTATTTTCCACATGAAAAGTTTTACGGATGGAGAAACTTTTAAATTCCATATTTTTCCCCAATCAGAAATATTCGGTTCAATAATGTTAAGCTTGTTGTATAGAGATTTTACAGAAAATTTGTTGTCTTTTGTTAAGGACCAGATAGCATTATCTTCATTGTTATTTGTTGGAATTTTGATCTGCTTTATTAAGTTGACAGTGTGGTTGTCAAAGAAGTTGTTAAGTTTCAAAATGTCTCATAGTTTATCATGAGTCATCAGGTCGCTAACATAGTTTAGGGTGGTGGTATCTATATTGGGTTTAGTTAAAGGGGGCTTAAGGTTTGGTATCCAAAAATCTGTCCATATCTTAATTTTGTTACCTTTACCTAGAGACCAGAAGCAATTAGGTTGCATTATGCTGATTCCACTTTTTATCCCCTTCCAAATCCAGCTATTAGATCTTTTTGGGGCAGGATCTAGATGCATTATGTCAGTGTTAGGATAGTAAACATCTTTAAGGATTGATCCCCAAAGGGAATCAGGTTCATGTTGGAGTCTCCAGCCCATTTTAGATAACATAGCTTTATTAAATTGTTCAATATTTTGAAGACCTAAGCCACCATTTTCTATAGATTTGCAGAAACTGTCCCAAGCTTTTAGATAGGTGCCTTTCGGGTTTTCAATATTTTTTCCCCACCAAAAATCACGTTGTATTTTGTTTATGTTTTTGCAACAAAAAAAAAAGAAGTTTAAAGCAAGACATTTGGTATATGCTCATAGAAGAGGTAACGGATTTTATTATAACAGTTTTACCAGCAGGGTTTAAATTACGTTTTTGTATACCAAGCAATCTAGTTTTCACTATTTCTACAATTGGTTCGAAGCATTTGATTTTTAGACCTATGTGATTTTAGACCTATGTGTGAACAAAGGAGCACCAAAGTATTTATCTTCTAGAGGTATAGTTTTTATGTTCATGTTATTTTGAATAGCATTCATAGTATCTTCGTTTGTGTGGGCACTAAAAAATACTTCAGATTTGTTCAGGTTTATTAGTTGACCCGAAGCTTTACCAAAACCAGAAAAGATTTTCACCAGATTGTTACTGGCTTGTGTTGTAGCTTCGCAAAAGACCAGACAGTCGTCTGCGAAGAGAAGGTGTGTTACAGAAGGAGCGTTATTAATAATTTTGTGACCTTTTATGAAATTTAGGCTTTCAGCATGTAGGATTATTCTGGTTAGCGATTCCATACAAATAAGAAATAGGTAGGGGGATAGAGGGTCCCCCTACCTTAGTCCTCTTGTAGGTTTGAAAAAACCACAGGGCGATCCATTCATGAGAATGGCTAAGTTTGTAGTTGAAATGCATTGGTATATGAGGTTACACCAAATTTTAGAAAATCCCATTTTTTTCATTATTTTTAAGAGAAATCTCAATTCGACTCTGTCAAAAGCTTTTGATATGTCAACTTTTAATCCCATAAGACCTTTTTTCTTTCTCATATTGTGGATTAATTCATGGGCAACAGTAATTTTGTCAGATATATGCCTTCCAGGAATGAAGGCAGATTGAAAAGGGGATATCAGTTTGTTGATTAATGGTTTCATTCTATTGGCAAGGATTTTAGACATTACTTTGTAGGCAGTGTTACAAAGTGATATGGGCCTAAATTCAGCAGCAGTAACTGGTTTAGGCACCTTAGGAATAAGAGATATGAACGTAGAATTAATTTATTTTAAAATATGTCCAGTCGTAAAGAAAGATTAGATCATTTGAGTGAGATCATGACCAGTTTTTCCCCAATTTTTTTGAAAGAAGACTGGTGGGAAACCATCCGGTCCTGGGCTTTTATTTGGTTCCATTGAAAAGAGAGTATTCCTGATTTCTAGTTCAGTTAGTATAGATTCTAAGAAACTGTTGTCTATTTCATTTATGTTAGTAGGTATAAGATCAATTAAGTTTTCATCCACCGATGGATTCACTGTGGTAGCTATGTTTTTAAAATGTTCATTAAGACAGTTAGCTATCTCTTTTTTCTTGTAGCCAATTTCCATTTTGATCTCTAATAGTATCAATTCTATTGCGACGGAATCTTTGTCTCGCAGAATCGTGAAAAAATTGCGTGTTCCTGTCCCCTAAAGCTATGTTTTGTTCTTTACTTTTAATTTTACAGAATTCTTCTTTGATATTATACCAATTTGTGAGCTCTATGGTGAGTTTTTTCATTTCCCTTGCTTTTATATTTGACGGTAAATTCTTATTTGCTTCATCCAGTTTGTATTTAATATTTGTTATGTTAGTATTCATGTTTCCAAAAGTCTCCTTGTTCCATTTATGTAATGTATGTTTGAAAAATTTAAGCTTTTTAGTAAAACAATAGGCAACAGAGCCATTTATATTAGTATTCCAAGCATTATCTATAATGGTTTTACATTGAGGATGATTCATCCATGGGCCAAAATATTTGAATGGTTTAGCCCCATCATGCCAGTTCACAAAAGTGTTTAGGCATATTGGGACATGGTCTGATATTAAGGGAGCTAGATGAGTTAAATTGCATTTAGGAAAAGTATTAAACCAAGCATTATTAGCTATAGCCCTATCTAGTCTCTGTTCTATAAAATCAGTATCGTTTCTTTTGTTGTTCCAAGTAAAAGGGTACCCTGCAAAGCCTAGATCGTGTAAGTCTAGAGAATGTAGTAGATCTGTGAAGTTATTAGCTTCACTTTGATTGAAAGGGAACCTACTTTGTTTTTAAGATTCATGTAACATTATGTTGCAGTCTCCTATTATTATCCATGGTTCAGATATTGTGTTATCCATATTTCTTATCATATTCCAAGAGTCAATCTTATTAGGTCTGTAAGGACTACCATAGAATCCCGTAATTAACCAGTGAGAGTTTATTGTTTGGTCTAAAACTCTAGCATTTATTTGATTATCAGTGTAGTCTAGGATAAATATGTTAACATTATCTTTCCAAGCTAGTGTAAGACCTCCAGCCGAGCCTCTAGGTGGAATAATCCAGTAATTATGAACATTTATTTCCTCATGATTTTTTCTACAATTACAGTTTGTTGTTTTGTTTCAGAGATGAAGATTATATCATGGTTTTCTCTATTTAGAAGATCATGAAGGCTTGAGTATGTCTCTGGTTTATTGTAGGTTCCTAAACCTTGGCAGTTCCATGCTATTGTCTTTATGAACTGCCAAAAATAAGATACTAAAGGGTAGTCCAATGTTTCTAGATTGTGTCTATTATGAATCATGCTATCGCAAACAGGAGATCCTAAAGGAAAACAAATATTTCTATTAGCTAACAAA
The DNA here is from genome assembly GCA_023529315.1 of Papaver bracteatum. NCBI lineage: Eukaryota > Viridiplantae > Streptophyta > Magnoliopsida > Ranunculales > Papaveraceae > Papaver > Papaver bracteatum. The sequence goes on from JAJJWX010002278.1 coordinate 1,583,834, forward strand.
ACAAGATAAGTAATACAAATACACATAAAATTAAGCATGTGGATTGGAGATATTATAGAATCATAGACAATTATTAGTTTGTGATACATGTAAATGTAGGAGAGTGGCAAGCTAACATATTTTGGACAGTAACCTAGTTTCAATATTAGTATGTATAGAGTATAAGAAGAGAAAACAATGTAGTTTAGGGTTACCTCCAATTGGCTTAGAGATACCGTTGCAGAGACTATGAAATTCAAATCACCAGACTGAGTTGAATGAAGATTTTCTAATTCGGGAAGATTGGTGTTCAATCCCGTCATTGAAAATGTTTACCTGATTTGAGGTTTGAGGTATTTCAATAACTTTGTTCAATGTGTTGAATGGGGTAGCCTTTTTCATCTCCTCGTTTTTTGTTGGGGATTTTTTGTACCTTTTGGTAGTTTCTTTTCCATTCATTGTTCCTCTTTTTCTGTTATGTAGAATTTATTTATGGAATAGATCCTCAGAAGCTTGGTTTTTTGGAACGGCTAAATCGATTTGGGAGTATGGTTTTGGATGAGATTTTTGACGTGGGGTTCTCTTCCATTTACCAGAGTTAGTGGCTTTTTTCACTTGGGGTTTTAAAGATTCCCCTGAGAAAGAGAAGGGGGGAAAGGATTGAAATTCAGGATTAGAGGATTGGAATTCTACAGAGCAGAAAATTTGATTTTGACCTAGTTTTTCTTCAGCTACGATTTCCTTCTGAGAAGTTGATTTTCTCTGTTTTGTTTTTTTTTTCTTGATGGGATTTTGTGTTTATCACTTTTTGGTTGTCGACATCAGAGAGGGTTCTGTCGGAAGTAGTACTCTTTAGGATTTGAAATTTAGTTCCTCGATTAGGGATTTGATAGTGGTTTGTTTGGCCATTTTTTTTTTCTAACTCATACACGTGTGGGTAATTCCATTGGTGGTAAAGATCCAATCTATGGATTGATTTTAACGACATGTATCCTCTTTGTTGCAACAATTTCTTCCATTTATTAAGGGATTTGTAGTAGTAACTAAAAGGAAACATTGACCTCGTAAGGGATAACACACAGATGAATCGAAGAGATTAGACTTCAGCCGAAACACTGCAAGAAAGAGATGTATTAGTGCAATTGAATATCGGAGTCGAATTAACTACTAGTATCAAAATAAAAGTGCAGTAGGGGTCACACCTAAATAGAGAAACAAGGAATAGAATAAAGTAGGGGTGATGTTGTTGATGATTATGGTGATGAGCAGCAGATGATGTGAAAACTTCTTGGAACTTAATTCTTTGTGTCTTGAGTATCTTGAGACTGCTGTAGCAAGTAACAATGGTCAATTGAGGATTTAGTAGCTTAGTATATTGAAAATTTATTGGCTTAGGGTCTTTGAATCTTGGTGTCTCAATAACAATGATGACTACTTGGTGGCTTAGTATCTTGAGAATTTAGTATCTGTTGCCTCACTTGTGTCTTCGTAATAATGGTGTTTGAGTAGCTTTGAATCTTTCATTGACATTAATCTTTAACTTTTGATTTCATTCCATTGTAAACCTGAATTTTATCTCAAATTCCGATTTAGTTCCGATTAAAAGTCACCGACCTGGGCTGACTTACTGAATAAAAAAATCATACAATATGTCCGCTTCTGAGAGAATTATCATCCATAAAAACTGAACTCACTATTTGCATAGATTTCTTTGCAAAAGAATATTTCTATGAAATAAAAAATTTAGATAAATGCCAATCATCATTTATCAAACTACATTTGTCCATTTCATATTATTGATAACTTTAGTAATATTAAGAGAGTAACTCCTTCATGCTTCGCTTTATGCTTCATTTCAGATTTTTCCAGAAACACTCGTACTTATGAAGCATTCAGAATGAGAAGCGCGTGGCCAGTGATTTTGACCAAAGTCATAAACATAAAATGGTCAAGCTTCAATAAATAATGTATCTAAAAATTATAAAAGGATAGTTGATTCAAACCTACCACCTCGTATATAGTACGTGAGTGCTCAACCATTGTTCTACATAGTTATTTCCAATAATATTTGACTATATTTTATATATATAAATGTTTACATGCCTATTCATAACAAATCAAATATTATATTTTATAATTCACCGCCAACCATGAAACGTCGTTTCACGATTCAACCTACACATCGCTTCTCAAAAATATAAAATAATTCACGCTTTCAATACCTAACCGTGACTTGAGAACTCCTCTGCATTTGGCCCATTCGATAGCCTCCACCGTTGTTCTGGATTTAGTTCCTCCTCATCTTTGGTTATTGTTGGGATACAACCTGCTCTTTTGTAATCTTCTATATCATCAAACATAGTCAGTCCAACTCCCATGTTTTTTGACTCTCTAGAAAAAGAAACATCAAAATTTATTTTGATGAAGTTTTTATTATGCATTTTTAAACATGTAAAGTTCTGTTTTGGCCCATTGTTTGTTCATTACCATAGTTCTTCCAAGTTTACACTTAACCATTTACTAATGAATGGTTGATCTGTTTCACTAGGACATCCACTTTCACTTGTGTATTTTCAAAAACAATATCATACCTCAACTTCCCCATATATGCATGCCACAATGAGAGAATTGCAAAAATTATCATCCCATTCTATTTATCCATAGGAAGAAATGATAAATTAAACCAGTTAGATATCTAGTCCACGATGGTCATTTCCTTATAAAAGTACTTCTATAATATTATCTAACACAAACCATATCATCCTAGTTGTCTGACATTTAATCAAAATATGTTGAGTAGTTTCACTACTATTTGTATAAATGGGATAAACATTGTCAATGTTATGCAGAAATCTATCAAGCTTATCTCTCACAAATAAATAATTATGCACAATTTTCAAAAATAAAATAAAAAAATGAATCCTAAGTGGCAGATTAGTTTTCACATATTTTTCTAAGGAAAATTTGTTGCAAATGCACGATGAGATGCATTATTAATAACATTATAAGCAGAAAATACCATTCATAACAGTTTTCCATCTAAGAATATCTTTTCCAGAACATTATCTCTATCAAGGATTGCATTCTGTCTACTCTCCATCCAAGAGTCATCAGCCATAATAAGTAGGTCCCAAAATTGCATAACATTGGATAAATAGTTGGACACATGTGGAGAGTTTCTTTTTAGTATCCATATAGAGATATTCTTATCATCTCAAACTTCCACGAAGTAGTTGTCTTTGATTATAGACATACCCCTCCTTTTCAAACCCAAAACCCAGTCTTATCATTGATACAGTGGGTCGTATTATGGTTTGGAAAGTAATTACGATTCAAAATCTTATTCCCATAAAACATCTAGCTCAGTTACCATTGTCCGGGCAAGTTTTGCTAAATGAGCAATATTTAACTGTTCATTCTTTTTAGTATTCAACCCTCATAGTCAAGTAAGCATAAAGGTAATATCCCACTTAAGCATGTATAATGCGTTGTTGTACTTTTTATTTTTCCACCCAAGTTTCCTTTGTATGATAACTAATCTATTAGTTACTTCTTTGGCATGGAAAAACAACTAGGTAATGAGATGCTAAGGATCCAAATACTGAAAAGACGAGGGTACCCAAATACACCACAATCTTTAAATTATCCACCTATAAGTTCTCTTACCGAAAGTGATTGTCTATGGATAAAGTCGAGACAATACGACAAATCAGTATTCACACTTTGTGTGATCTTCTATGGATACGAGATCGATACAATACAACAATCAAAGTGTGATTACTTGATAATAGGTTCAGACTTAACCAAAATCTATAGGATCACAATCAAGTAATACGGAGTTAACGTTTGTGTATTTTACTTTTAATTATAATAAAAAATTATAATTGCGGAAATAGAAAAGTAAAAGACACAGCAAGATTTTGTTAACGAGGAAATCGCAAATGCAGAAAAACCCCGGGACCAAGTCCAGAATTGAATAGTCTCAGAATTAAGCCGATATACAAAATCTAAACCAACTTTGTATAGTTGAGACCAAGCAACTAAACCCAGTTCACTTAGTTTCTTCAGTATCCCTGCGCTTCCGAAATTCAATAAGTGCACGCACTGGAACAATTCCTTTGGATCGTATTCCAAACAGTAAAGGAACAACAAATCTGTTTGGTAACAACTCTCTTGATTCTTTCAGAGGAAGATATCTCAAGTCATATGCAAAGGCTCTTCTGTTTAAACTAATAAACTCCTTTTCCTGGTTAGATTGATCTATCCAACAACTACCGAAGTAGTAGAGTTTAAATTTGTAATCAATCAATATGAAATCCAACAAGGAACTATAAAGTGATACCGATCTTACGCAACTAATCAATCCAATAAATCCGATTCTAGTTGGATCCCAGCCGATCAAGGTTTGTGCTACACAAAGATATGAGAAACCAATAAGAAATATTATTTGTCTTCAAATCTTCTTTAATCTTCAATTAAACATGCACAACACCACTTGAATCTCTTGTGATCAATTACGCACAGAACAGAGTCTATTAACAATGGATTATCACAAAATGTCTTTAGATCTACAAACAGTTATAAATATCTCGTCGACACTTCGATCTAGTTTGAGTGAATCTTATATCAGAAGAGAAGATTCTCAAGAATAAACAAACTAGGTGCAATCAAAGTTCAACAACCGTTAGTCAATCAAATCAATCGAAAACTAATAAACTATTATCTAGTTTCCCACCAACGGTACTCGTAGAGCTTCTTGATCCCACATAAGTCTTTAAATGAGCAGTCGTTAGAGATTTCGCCTAATTAGGGTACTTTCCTCTCCAGATAGACGGATCCACCAGAAATAACAAAAATATGAAGTTTTCCTAGATCTTAGGATAGTTTGCTAATATGCAAACTTGGGTATTTATAGACCAAGGATGTTTGGACAGCAAGAAATTTCCAAAACCGAATATTCTCAAGATATGCAATAAATGCCCAAATCGGTTTTCATAAATCCTGGAAATGCTTTATCCAATATTTTTCGAAATCTCTTAATAGAAAATCTCCAATTAGTAAATGAACATTACTAATTTTTATTCTCTAGAGATATGCATTTAATTGCTGGTAATTATTATAGCATATACAACTAACAACCTTAATTAAAAGATTCTTAATTTATTTCGGACCGGGATCTCCTTGAGTAATTAAGGAATATCTTTAAATAATAAAAGATAAGAGTTACTGTTTGTGTTCAAAGTATGTTGACATCTTTTGTAAATCCTCTTTCATATTTACAATCTTGGAATCGATTATACCACACTTCCAAACAAGTTTAGAATTGATTCATCTGTAATCCAAGAAAACTATGTGATTGATCAAATATCAAAACACAGTCATGGGTTCAATCGGTTCTACCAATCACTAGGATCGGTTCTACCTCAATATGGACTTGTGATCGAACATACAAGTTACCAGGACTTGTTACATCAGTTACCATGATCGGTTACTTTAATTACCAGAACCGGTTACCATAAACTCATGGTATTACTTGTGATCGATCACACCAGTTACCAGGATTGGTTACACCAATTACCAGGACCGGTTACACCAATTACAAGGATCGGTTACACAAATTACCAGGACCGGTTACACCAATTACAAGGATCGATTACACAACTCTTTTGTGATCGGTCACACCAATTACTAGGATCAGTCACACCAATTACAAATATCGATCATACCATCTCAGGTGATTACTTAGGATCGGTTACACTAATTAGTAAAAACCAGTCATATTAAATCATAAGTCAGACACTATAATTAGTTATACCAAGATACATAATAAGTTATGATAGGTTCTACTAACTTACACATATTGGTAATCCAAATATATGCAATGAATAACAATACCAATAAGCCTAACGATTTCCCTTTCGATTATTAAAAAAAGTTCATGAATGTACTTCCTTTAAACAAATATAAACATTGTTTCCTAGGATGAAATCCTCACCTTTAGCCATACACATAATCACAATAGCATTCATACGATTATGTCGATGTCATATATACGAAGTTCAAAAGATAAGCGTTATACTTCGTAAATTAATTCCTTAACACACTGATCATGTGATCACGTCTCACTACTAGAGTATAATCATTCACAGCTTCGCATTTATGTTTTCAATATAGCACGACTTGAAAGATATGTTAGAAATGAAACAGTGCAAGTCAATATTACTAACCTCAAGAGGAAAGATGATATCGTCGTTGTATCTTGTTACTTCTTCACATTTTTCAGGTCTTCGAGTAATACTTGTATGTATCATAATCCTAGACTTTCTAGTCTAACTTATAATAAGTTGTCTCTAGTACATAATCAAGTGACTCTTAGATGAGTTTTGATTCACCAAAATATGACAACCTAACTTGACATACCAACGCTTGGTGGGTTCCACCAAGCTATGCTCTAACAATCTCCCCCTTTGTCATTTTTAGTGACAAAACTCTTAATACATATGGATAAACAAATTACAAGAATTCATTAAACATACGCTTAATTCCAAGTTTCAATAGCACAATAACCTGCATATATTTTCAATTAATAAATGCCAATGTTGACATTTTAATAACAAAACTTATACTCCCCCTAAAGGTAATATAGGTAGATTTTCAATCCGAACATCTTTATTTCTCTTTTGTAGTCCAAATAACTATAATAGCAATATGATATGTTGCCCCCCCCCTAGTCAATGCTTTACTCTTTCGTCACAATTGTCCTTTCCTTATACAAATCACTTGTTTACTCCATATATTTCTCCCCCTTTTTGTCAAAAAATGACAAAGGTTCGAGCAAATAAAGTTCAAACCAAAAGGATCTTACAAATCTAAAAGACTTGTACAACCTATAAGAGTTAAGCATGAAGGTTTCACATACCACTTTTGATAACCAATATCAAAACCGAAACTATAAGTAATTTGGTTTTAATATGTTATCAAGGAAATAATTGTACGAAGAAATTTTCCCTAATAGTTTAATAAATTGACTAAGAAACTTAGTTCCCTTGCTAAACCGATTATACACATACAATCACTTATTTTGATACGACCAAAATAAAGATCAGAATTAACTTTATTTTTCTCATCAGGTGCTAATTATTAAGACAATAACTTAGACCTTTCACTTTAGACAAGACAAGTACTAGGTTAGTTAACTAGCATTTATTTTCAAGGCTTTCGATTAGACTTGAATAACCGAATCCTTCAATTTGATAAGTATAACTAAGATCAGAATTAACTTAGTTTCTCTTATCCGGAATCGAATTGGACTAAACAAATGATCCCGTTTTTAGTTAAGTCATAAACAATACATACAAACCAAATAAATTTACTTGCACAATTATCTCTCTTAACCGGAAGCAATTGAAACAAACATAGACATTATAGCACCGCAATTGCACCGAAATTTCGTTTAAGCAAAAACACTTGAAATCAAACAATAAAGAAGATACCAAACATTAAGCCAAATAAATTGACACAGTTTTTCTTAACCAGAAACAATTGAATCACACACACACATAATGGAATACACATCAATTGTACCGAAATTTTGTTAAGCAAAAGTAAAATATATGCAATATAAGCATGCTTTTCTTAAACAGGAAAATGATTAACTAACAAATTTGTTACCTCAGATTTTGCATCGTCTTCTTCCCAGAAAGATATATCATTAAGCACAAGTTCAAGTTAGAACTCTCCCCCAGTATGTTTTCATCCTCTCGCAAGAACAAAAGAACAACAACAGGAGAAAAATTTACCAGAGAAAGGTTGAATCGACTTTAACTAATGCATGCCAATAGCAAAAGTTGAAAACCCGATTTATAAGGTACTAATGTACCTTAAAAATGCTAATAGACTTCCTTAGATTTTCAAAGGTTGCACTGTCTAATGGCTTAGTGAGAATATCACCTAGTTGACGTTCAGAAGGAACATATTCTATTTTGATAACTCCATTCTCGTATAATTTTCTAGTAAAATGATATCTAATATCTATGTGTTTAGTACGAGAATGTTCAACAGGATTTTTTATTAGACGAATAGCACTTGAGTTATCACAAAGAATACTCGTAGTTAGAATATTTATGCCATAGTCAATGAGCATTTGCTTCATCCATAGAAGTTGAGTACAACAGGTACATGCACCAATATATTCTGCTTCACAGGTTGATAAAGACTGTGAGTTATGTTTCTTGTTGTGCCAGGCTACGAGGTTTTGACCAACATAGAAACAACCACTAGAGGTGATTTTACGATCTTCTACACATCCTGCCCAATCAGCATCTGAATACGCAACAATACTATTATTTGTATCCATAGAATATGACAGGCCATAATCTAGGGTACAATTAACGTATCGTATGATTCGTTTTACAACTTTAAGATGTGATTCCTTAGTATTTTCTTAAAACCTGGCACAACACCCCACACTGAAGGCAATATTTGGTCTTGTTGCAGTCAAGTATAACAAACTATCTATCATAGATCGGTATAATTTTTGATCAACCGTTTTTTCACTTGGACTAGACTGAAGTTTTTAATAGTTGGCATTGGCGTTGCCATAGGTCTTGCATATTTTAACTCAATTTTTTTAACCAAATTCCTGGCATAGTTTTCTTGAGAAATAAAAATATTGTCCTTTTGTTGTTGTATTTGCAAACCACGAAAATATGATAGTTCTCCAACATTTCTCATTTTCAATTCCCCACTCATAAGATTTAGGAATTCATTTGTTAAAGATTTTGAGGTGGAACCATAGATGATATCATCTACATAAATTTGTGCTACAAGTATATTCTTTCCACTCCATTTGGTGAAAAGTTTCTTATCAGCACCACCTCTGGAAAAACCCTTTTGAAGTAAAAAGGATGTTAACTTATCATACCAAGCTCTCGGAGCTTGTTTTAGGCCATATAAATCCTTTTTTTGAGTTTAAGGACATGATATGGGAATAATGGATCTTCAAATCCTTTGGGTTGATCAACGAAAACTTCTTCCTTTAAACCCCCATTGAGAAATGCAGATTTAGTGTCCATTTGAAAAAGCTTTATCTTAAGATTACATGCATAAGCAAGTAAAAGTCTAATTGATTCTAAACGAGCAACATGAGCAAAAGTTTTATCAAAGTCAATACCTTCAATTTGTGAATATCCTTGTGAAACCAGTCTTGCTTTGTTTCAGACAATTGTTCTGAATTCGTCTGATTTGTTCTTGAAAATCCACTTTGTTCCAACAATATTTACACCTTACGGTTTAGGAACTCCCTCTCATACTCCTTGTATTTCGAATTGATTAAGTTCCTCATGCATAGATTTACCCAAGCAGGATCACTAAGGGCTTCCTCAACATTTTTTGGTTCTATTGAGGTGAGAAAACAAGTGTAGTGATAGACATTCTGGAGTTCCCTTCGAGTAATGACTCTAGAATTGGCATCTCCTATGATATCTTCAGTGAAATGTCTTTGATGAACCCACTTAGCAGGTTTGTGGACAATATTTTCAGTATCATCGGGTTGTTCAACAATACTGTCATTATCATCTTTATCATCAATGTCACTAATAAGAGGAACTATTGCTGTAACTTCTTCAATCTGTTTTTCTTTGTTAACATTTTCTGGAGGAGGAAGCTATGTAGCAATATTATTATCTGGATGAAAATCACTAATGTCATCAATGACAACATTAATCAATTCCATCATGACTTTGGTTATGAGATTATATACTCGAAAGGCACGACTATTAGAGGCATAGCCGAGAAAAAATCCTTCATCACTTTTGGAATCAAATTTTCCTCTATGTTCTATGTCCTTAAGTATATAGCATTTGCTTCCGGATACCCTTAAATAGCTCAGATTTGGCTTTCTACCATACCATAATTTATAAGGGGTGTTTAGAGTTTTTGACCTTAGATAAACTCTATTTATAAGATAGCATGCTTTAAACACAGCTTCCCCCCAAAAGTTTATTGGTAAATTTTTATTGTGAAGCATCACTCTTGCCATTTCTTGAATATTTCTATTTTTTCTTTCAGCCACACCATTTTCCTGAGGTGTAATGGGAGAAGAAAATTGATGAGTAATTCCAAGTTGATTACAGTATTCATATACTTTCATATCCTTAAATTTTGTACCACGATCGCTTCTTATTTTCTTAAGTTTGCGACCTTGTTCATTTTGGATTCTATTCACAATAATCTTAAATTCCTAAAGTGTGTCATTTTTGTGCTTTAGGAAAGAAACCCATGTGAACCGTGTGTAATCATCTACCATTACTAAAGCATATTTATTTCCTCCAATAGTTGCTTGTTGGATTTGACCAAAAAGATCCATATGAATAAGATCGAGAGGAGCACGAGTGGCTATGTCTCAAGAAAGTTTGTGTGAAATCTTTCCTTGCTTACCCTTTTGACAAGCACCACATACACCTTCTACTTTAGTATTTATTTTGGGAACACCTCTTACAAGTTCACGATTAATGAGCTTACCCAGCATTCGATAGTTGATATGACCAAACTGTTCATGCCACAAATGAGTTAACTCTACCATGGTCAAATTACAATATAAATTAGACTGTATATTAAGAAGATAACAGCTTTCATACTTCTATATGCACGAAAAATTATTTTTCCAAACTTATCTTCAATATCACAACCTCCCATATCGAAGATAACTTTATGACCCTTATCACAAATTTAACTGACTGAAAGAAGATTAGATTTCATTCCTTTGACATAAACTACATCATGAATTTCAGGAATACCTGGAAGTTTAATAGTCCCATTTTTGCTAATAAGACAACTACTCCCATCTCTGAAAGTTACAGATCCTCTCTTGTAGTCTTCAGCCTTAGTGAACCAAGAAAGATCACCAGTCATATGTATGCTACAACCACTATCAAGAAACCATTAAAATGGAGAAGTGGTTTTAAGTGCAACTAGGAATTGTTCAACAGATTTTCTAGATTTTTTCCTTGATTCTGAGTTAGGATGACTTGTTAAGTTCTTATATAATCCCTTAATACGTTTAATCAGATATTTTATACAACAAATCTTCTAAATTAAACCATACCATCCTTTTTGAAGAAAGCCTTTGGATAGTTTCTTCTTATTTGATTTCCAATGTCTGGATGTTAGTCTAGAAGATTCTCGAGACTTCCTTTTATGAAGTTCTTCTGTATTATTGACTAATCCCCTATCAATCATGATATCTTTAGTATGTGACCGGTTCTGTTCAACATTTTCTTCTAACATCTTGACAAGTACCGAGTAATAGTCTTCAGTATATTCTGGAAAAGTTTTTAAAACCTTTGAGATGTTAACCGAATCATCCATTAGATTCAATTCGTATAGGTTGGATCGCACCAAACACAGATTGTTAGATCTTTTCGTGTTTGCCTGCTCTGATACCAATTGAAAATACGAGGGTACCCAAATACACCACAATCTTTAAATTATCCACTTATAAGTCCTCTTACCGAAAGTGATTGTCTATGGAAAAAGTCGAGACAATACGACAAATCGATATTCACACTTTGTGTGATCGTCTATGGATACGAGATCGAAAAAAATACAACAATAAAAGTGTGATTACATGATAATAGGTTCGGACTTAACCAAACTCTATAGGATCAATATCAAGTAATACGGAGTTAACGTTTGTGTATTTTACTTTTAATTATAAAAAACAATTATAATTGCGGAAATAAAAAAGTAAAAGACACATCAAGATTTTGTTAATGAGGAAACCACAAATGCAGAAAAACCTCGGGACCAAGCCCATAATTGAATACTCTTAGAATTAAGTCGTTATACAAAATCTAAACCAACTTCGTATAGTTGAGACCAAGCAACTAAACCTAGTTCACTTAGTTTCTTCAGTATCCCTGCGCTTCCGACATTTAATAAGTGCACGCACTGGAACAATTCCTTTGGATCGTATTCCAAACAGTAAAGGAACAACAAATATGTTTGGTAACAACACTCTTGATTCTTTCAGATAAAGATATCTCAAGTCATATGCAAAGGCTCTTCTGTTTAAACTAATAAACTCTTTTTCCTGGTTAGATCAATTTATCCAACATCTACCGAAGTAGAAGAGTTTATATTTTCAATCAATCAATATAGAATCCAACAAGGAACTATGAAGTGATGCTGATCTTACACAACTAATCAATCAAATAAATCCGATTCTAGTTGGATCCTATCCGATCAAGGTTTGTGCTACATAAAAATGTGAGAAACCAATAAGAAATCTCATTTGTCTTCAAATCTTCTTTAATCTTTAATTAAACCTGCACAACACCACTTGAATCTCTTATGATCAATCACGCATAGAACGGAGTCTGTTAACAAGGATTATCACAAGATGTCTTTAAATCTACAAATATTTCTAAAGATCCCGTCGAAACTTCGATCTAGTTTGAGTGAATCTTATATCGGAAGAGATTCTCAAGAATAAACAAACTAGGTGCAATCAAAGTTCAACAACCGTTAGTCAATCAAATAAATCGAAAACTAATAAACTACAATTATCTAGTTTCCCACCAACGATACTCATAGATCTTCTTGATCCCACAAAAGTCTTTAAACGAGCGATCGTAAGAGATTTCGCATAATTATGGTACTTTCCTCTCCGGATAAACGGCTCAACCAGAAACAACAAAGAGATAAGTTTTCATGGCTCTTAGGATAGTTTGCTAGAGATGAACACTTGGGTATTTATAGACCAAGGATGTTTGGACACCAAGGAATTTCCAAAATCGAATATTCTTAAGATATTAAATAAATGCCCAAATCGGTTTTCGTAATTCCTGGAAATGCTTTGTCAAATATTTTCCGAAATCTCTCAATAGAAAATATCCAATTATTAAATGCACATTACTAATTTTTATTCTCTAGATATTCCTTAACTATACTTTCAAGCTTTCTCCAATTCTCTACTTTAATAACATCTTCAATGCCGGGTCGCGAAGAGTTATTAATTATGTATGCCCCTAAGAATGTAGTCTGCAAATGGTTGAAAGATGTTATCGTATTCTTGGGTAAACCTTCAAACTATTTCAGCGCCTCCCCTGTTAAACTGGATGCGAAATACTTGCACAATACAACATCATGATTTTCCTACTGTAGCATACACCTTACATACGCCTTGATGTGTTGAATTGCACATGTTTTCCCGTCAAAAATGCTAGTTAATGCAGGCATATTGCACTTTGAGGGTATTCCTCCTAATTGTACTTCTTGTGTGAATGGAGTTTTCGCAACTTCTTCTATAGCTTCATCCAATTGTCTCCTACCTCCTTCTCTCCTATTATTTATCATTCCTCTCATTTCTGCGAGTTCTCTTAAAAAAAATTCATTTACCCCGGACGCTGATCCCATTGGTCTCTTTAATTATGCTTCTCTTCTCCTGCGTTCTTGCCTGTTTTCTGTTGCGAAATTTTGATTTTTTTCCCCATCATTTTCTTCTTGTCTTTCTATGCGATCTTCTCTTTCATTTCTTTCATGAATTCGCACACCATTATATCTCTCATTTTCTCCTCTGCGATTTTTTTCACTCCTTATCAACTCTCTTTGTTGTCTTTCGATTCTCATTTGTATTCTATCATATTCTTCATTAATATTACCATTGTTGCGGTTTTTCTCTCGTCTTCTTTCTCAATTATCATGGTTGTTCTGACGTATTACTTCTTGGATTTCTCTTTCCTCCACTTCTGCTCTCAATCTCTCTCTCTCTCACAGGATAAACGTGCTTGTTCATCATAATGTCTCTCAATTTCTTCTTCAATTACTTGCTCATTTCTGCGATTTTCTCTCCCATGTAATATTCTTCTTCCTTCTTCTTGGTTTTCTACATCACCTTGGTTATTTCTTTCTTGACGCTGCCTGTTTTGAGGAATTTCATCATGTGGAATATATCATTCTTCAATCATTTCTCTATTTTTGCGGCGTTCATCATATGGATTTTGCACCTCCTGCCGAATATTTCCGTCAACATTTTCTACAAGTGAATTTTGTCTTTCCTCTCTTCTGATTGATCTTGAACTTGATCTTGTAGTGCTTCTTGACCTTCTATTTTGTAATATCATATTCTCCATTCTTAACTCATGGTTCTGCCTTGTCAAATTAGCACATTCTTCTGCTTCTATTCTCCTTTCTTCATGTATTCTTTTCCTCAATGCCTCTAATACTTCAATTCTTTCATCTCCATGAATTATTCATCCAATTGCTTCTTCAGCTCTCTTTTCCTGTCTTTCATTTCTTAAATGTTGCTCCTCTTCTATTTCTTCCGCTAAATCTGATCGCCAAGTATGTATGCTCACTCTATCATAATCCAAAGTTCTATTTTGCGATGGTGTACGCTGAATTGGTTGTTGAATTTGATTTTCTCCATCATTTCTTGTATTCATTCTTGATGGTTCCCCAGTTTCGTTTCTTCTTTCTCCAGCAAGTCTCTTACTCCTGTAGAAATCGGGGGTTGGTATGCACGGGTCGAGTGCCGGTCTATTTCCTTTGTCCATAATTGTTATGGGGCGAGGTCCATGTTCTCATCCGTTCGTGGATGTTTAATGTACACAGGGTCTGCCAGAGATAATTTCTTACTAGTTTGTTAGTAAAGGGGGGGCCAACTCTGCAAGGAAAAGAGATGTTTTGAAGTCGCCACCTGACTAAAGGGAGTCAGGACCCTTTTAACTAGTTTGAATTCTTTTGAGGAAAACAAAACCTAGTTATGACTTGCATATTTATGGTATGTTATCAGAGAGTCTGGGTAAGGAGATTCTAGTACGGGATGGGAAGGTGTTAGGCACCCATCAGGCGCCCAATCGTAAGATTGGCCTCTACTTCATGATTAAAGGGGAAAAGTTTATAATTTATTTTTATCAATACTTATGTGCAGGATTTTAATACCGAAATTTATTAGAAATTGAGAAAAGATTCTTATGCATCAATTATTTAGAATATAGAATTAATGCAAACTTTAGTATTATATATATATATATATATATATAATAAACATATTTATTATGGGTCTAATGTGGGAGGGAATTCCGCTTTAAACCCACACTTTGACTTATCCCACTTGGAAAATTAATAATAAAGCATAATTATTTTTATGTAATGTAAAGAGTAGCTGCGGTGTTACTACGAAATGGAAAACCATTCCGTTCCCGTATGACTACATAATTACCGAAGAGATAGGAAATTAATATACCTGAACTATGATATTGAAACTTGAAGGATTCTTAGGATGATTTGTTGCTTTCGTCAAGTATGCAGAAAGTAATTAAAGTACCAGCAATTTAATGCTAATCTTTTAAGAACTTAAAGACAATTAACTTGAAATATGATGTAAGAAAACTTGAAAATATTCTAATAACGATTTCTTGCTTTTGTCAAGTATGCAGAAAATAATTAAAGTACCAGCAATTTAATGCTAATCCTTTCAAAACTTAAAGACAATACTTGATTTGATTACTAAGCGAAGGAAAAATAAAGGAGAAAGTGTTTGAATGCGAGAAATTATTATTGAGTCTGCTTGAAGTGTTTTCCGAGTCTAAAATGAAGTCTCGGAGTGTTTTTAGTTGTTTTTGAATGAGAAATTCGATCTCTATTTATAGGGAAAAAAATCTCAATTCTCCGTCAATTTAAATTTGCTTTGTTGAAAAAAAAGGCCGTAAATCGTCCTTTTTTTCTTTCTTCTTTTCTTCGCAAATTTTCCTTCGTTGCTTTTCAATTGTATGCGACAATTAAAAATCTGATTATGTCATGCGGGTCCGCTGGGTACTGTTCACGGCATTGTTCACCGGTGTTACTGTTCAAACCGGTGTTACTGTTCACCGCATCAAGAACATGATTGATGTGAAATTAGTCTCCTACCCAAGCTCCATATCATCCCTAAGAACCTAGTGATGAATTCAAAATCGAAAATCATTGTCGATCAAAATCCATCATCATCGTGATCATCATGATGACCACCATTAAGAACACCCATGTTCTTCATGTTCTTCATGAGGAAGAAAGAGAGGCTCCCTTAGTAAAAAATCGGGTGCCTTTAGTATTTCCCTGGAACTTGATTGCTTTGACTTTTAGTCTTATGAGATTTTGTTTTGCTCATAACTTCTTCATACAAACTCAGAATGATTCCATTCTTTCGCCATTGGATTCGTATTTTCTTCCTCTCTATCATGATAGCGAGAATTCCCAGGTTTGGAAGGATAATGAAATGGGTAGGAGCTGAGCTTGTGGGATTGAGAGCTTGTGGGATTGAGAGCTTGTGGGCTTGATTGGTTGAGCTTATGGGCTTGATTGGTAAAGCTTATGGGCTTGTGAGCTTGTGGGCTTGAGAGCTTGTGGGCTTGAGAGCTTGTGGGCTTGAGAGCTTGTAGGCTTGAGAGCTTGTGGGCTTGATTGGTTGAACTTATGGGCTTGATTTAAAGGATATGAAAATCTTTAATTGCTCCACAAAGAATTTCTCTTGTATTCTGCTCCGAAGTATAAGAATGACATTTTCTATGGAAGGTGCGGAAATGGGGTGTCAACAACTCCTTCTCACAGTAGTTGGTTGTCTTGAAGCATCTCTTCTTCTAGCCATCTCTTCAATCTCAATGAATTGTTGAAAGTTGTCTGAAACTTTTCACCAACTATTCCAAATTATTTCAAATCACAATATTAATCTTCACACTATCAAAAAGGACGGGTCCCTGTTTCTAGCGCCAATATGTAGTAGCAGGAAATCCCACACTATACCCCTCACAAGAATTCATACAATCAAATCATTTTTCGATCAATAATCATAAATTTTATTGATTAATCTCACCACTTTTACAAGATAAAAAGGAAATGAAGCTAAAGAATTAACAACCGCTCTAGACTTTCTCTCTCCTAATGACTTGCTCAACACTCGAAAAAGATCTCTCCCTTCCTTACGCTTATTCAACTCTTTATATAGGGATTTACATAGTGGATGACAGCTAAGCTGTCCTTTAATTTCGGATCTGACTTGCGGTAATCTCGCAAGCTTGTTAATGATACTTCTTCGCAAACCTCTTTCGTTCGCAAGATTATCACACTTTCTTCATGTTTATACTACCGTCATCTATTACGTCACTTTCCTAACCATTCTGAGACATTTGTAATGAGCTGTTGAGAATTTCGCAAGAGTGTTTTTGTTAACTTCGCAAGATTATTTCTCCCGCGATATTCTGATCCTACAATCATCTAATTGATTTTTTATTTATTTAGTGATTTAAGATTATATATGAGGTTTTATTCTGTTTGAATAAATACAACATTTGTGTCTAAAAATAGAAAGATTAGCCAGACAATTGATTGAAAGACGAATTAGAATGCATTTTTAATCAATTTGTGAGAGCAGATTTCTAAATACCAAATCCTATGGGCACTATTCATGAGACTCAAAATAAACTTAACTATTATTATATTATCTAATATAAGTGATTCTGCAATATGGTTGACTTTAATTGATGACGCAGGAAATATCAAAGAAACATAGGAGAATCATCAGTCTGGAACTCAAGAGAACTGCTAGATAAAACTGGAACAGAAGCCGCTTTTCAATGGGCAACTTTAGATGAATTGTTTCAATGTCGAATTTCAAAGCGATTCTCAACATATTTTACTACTGCTAGTTGGAATGTACGCCAAACCCATGTAAGAGAGATCTAGAAACAATTCATATTTTCGAAGTCCCAATCTCAACCATGCGAACTTTAAGGCAACGTCTTTTATTTAATAACCAGATTTCATAATTGTATTGCAACAAACGAGTACGACTTTGTGCACCTCTGCTTTAACCGGGGTGCACGTTCCTCCCCTTCTAATTAGCTAAAATTTTTCCATCGTTATCTATTTATTCTCAATTCTTTTGTTTATAATTTCTTTAATTAACAAAACCTAAATAATAAATATGTACCGGGAAATGTTGAATCTATTACCGTGTATATCTCTTTCCACCTCCGTTCTTCTCTCTTCTCACGCAGGTCTCAATCATAAAAAAAATTTACATAAAATTGATGGAATTACCTCAAACGCAGAGTTTTGGGTTCGTAGTAATGATTCACAATCATGATTTTAGCCCTTCTTTGGTTCGTAATACTGAAAATAACATGAACAAGAGGGTTTATGTTTGGTGGTCTCTTCTAACAATAAGACCTTGAAATCATAGACTTAATTTTTTTTTTTTAAAACCCTAGGTTATGTTCTTGGTGATAAACTTGTCGAAAAATATTAACTGATCTTCTCAATTCCCTTCACAAAAACTCAATGCCAAAATCATAGAAAAAATCGGGGAATTTAGTTTATCTAGGGGTATCAAAAGCATTATCAAGACAAACATGCCTAAACAAATGGTGAAGGTACTGGATGAATCAAATCCAAGTGATTAGCTGATGATAATTATAAATCAAAGGCATTAGTTGATGATAATTATAAACCAGAAACATTAGTTGTTCCTCTGGATTCGGTTACTTTTGATACTTAGGAATTAATATTTCTACTTTTAGATTGATCTGTATGAATAAAGGAAATTCTTAAACTTGGTACTATAGTTTCTACCATCTTCATCTCCAATAAAAATGTTCATGGGAGAAATTAAAATAGAAAAAGCATGGGAAATGGAAGAATAAAAGAGAACAGAGAATACGGCCTTGAAATTTGCGTTCTTTTTTTTCCCCAAAACAATTCTGTGAAATAAAATAAATTTTAGACAGCAAAACCTCTGTTAAGTCCAACCAATAGGGAGTGGAGGAATGTGCACCCGCTGGTGCACAAAGTTGCACTCGCAACAAACATTTCAGATTACGTAACAAATATGTTATTATAGATAGATGGAGAAATGAACAATTAGCTCACCTGATTAATCATCTCAATATGAGAGATGATAGAATCAGAAACATCTACAATCCAAATCTTCCATAGAAGTTTCGGTTTCTCCTCGTGAGTATCTGTCTTAAAAATGTCAAACAAACATAATTATATTACCATATTGACCGTTATTGGATAAACCGATAGACATGGGTTAGGGCCTAAAAAACCCACGCCCTACTAATCCTAGTGGTGGGTCCTATGGGTGTGTGTCTATCGGTTTCTCCGGTCGCTTTTTTGTAGTTCATGTTATTGTTCGGTTAGAATTGTTTCAATAAGATGATTGGAGATGGCGAGGTTATTTTACTGTATTTTATAATATTTGAAACGTTTTTTTGTCACGGTAAGAGAAACACTCTTGACTAACAAAGATATCAAGCCATACAGTTCAAGTTCCCATTCGGCATTGTATATGAGGGTAATCACTCTCAGGCGCTTTGCCAATGGATAAGATCGACTACTTTTCGGCTATTCCTTTGTGGGAGAGGAAAAACCGCCATAAAGTCCAGATGTATCCAACTTTTGTTGCTGCCATACTTCTCCTGCAAGACCCCGTGTTTTTTACTTGGAGGCAACGATGGAATCAGGAATTTATCTTCGGGTGGGCTAAAAAATTTTCGTACACCCAGATTATAGCATTCTAAATGCCTCAAATATAAACACAGTGATAAAAGCACTGCATGTTTCTTATCATTTTCTGTATAGTAAGGTTCAGCTCAGTAACAATATTTAAAATTGCGAAGACAACATATATAATAAAAATAAATATTATTATCTAAAATGCGGCCGAAGGTCACCCGAATTTTTGAATTTTTAAAATGTTACTTATATATCTTTGTATGGTTTTCAAATCAGTTCATGAAATTAAAAACCGATACATCAGGACAGTTAAAATGTCAAATTTTTGTCATTGTTTGTGAAAAGAAAGAAAAGAAAAGTGGGGAAATATTATGTAATAGATTTTGATATTTGGGCTAATTTTTAATTTACGTATGCATGAACCAAGTTTTATAATATTTGAAAACAACATGGGCTGAATAGATTAAATTGTGATGGAGTGGGAGTAAATTTTACCGTTGAATTAATTTCTAAGCACTAACCGAAAAAGAAGAAGACGCAAAAGTTTAAAAGATGAAAAAAACGCAACATAACAATAAAATTGGTAGAAGTTGTATGAATATGTCATACTAATGGGCTAATGAAAAGTTTTATCCTGAGCTAATATGTAGTTATATGAATCTGTTGACCCTCACCTCCGTCACTGTTGTTTTAGATCCAAAATTTAACCTAGAAACTAAAAAGAAACGCAAGATGAGAATAAAAAAAGGTAGGAGGGGAGTCAAGAGAAGACTTTTCTTGTATGTTTGTATAAACAGAGAGTTATTAGTAGGATACGTGGTGTGTGGTTTCTCATTTTTGCATAGACAGAGAGTTTATTTTGGGCTAACTAGAATTTTGACCTGGGCTTTTTCATTTTTTTTCTTACGAATAGGCTGGCCAATAAGGAGTTTCTCATATTTTGGGGGGTCTGCAGCCTGGGTAAGCCACCCAGTACCGTCAAACGAGGACCACCTCCGGTTATTATCGGGGGGTTTCCTGAGTATGAAAACGATAGGAATATGCCGTCATTGAATGAGCATACAATTATCAAGCCAGGCAAGTGGGAGGATGGGTTTGCATGGTTGATCATCGTTGTGTTCTCTCCTTCACTTGAAAAGAAAAAACAGTGTGTAAACATGAAAGAAAAAGTGTGGTGTCAGAAAAGATAAGTATGTATCGAGGTGGGCTCTTTTGTCATCACTACTTCATTTTAACATCGCTCATGAGCTTGTGGTTGTCTCGTACGATAGTAGACTCCTTGCAAAAATAATAAAATAATCTTCATTAGGTTCTCTCGTACTCTTTGTGGTCGTCATTAAACGGCTCCATATATTATTCTAGGCCTGAAATTTTCCCTCGATTAAATTCTTGACTTGTAAATATGGTGTAGCTTCTTTTTAGTGACAAATTTCTAACTTGCCAAAATACACTAAAATTGAAAACTAATCTTTCCAATGATACCATTTTTTTTTATTTTTTTTTTGTGAAGGAATAAGGAGCATGAAAGCCCCAAAATTTATTAATACTTGAAAATAATTACATAACATTCAATTATATCTATAAATCGAAATACATGATTAATACAATAATCTTGACCCGAAAGAAATCGATACCATTTTTTGTTGTATGATACATTACCTAGGGAATAAGATTGCGTAGGAACCACAAGTGTACCTGCTGACTCCATATTTATTTCTTATTGTTTGACAATCATATTTGAATTCCAAGGGCTCTATATCAGGGGCGAAGCCAAAAATATAAGAGACGGCTGCATAAAAATACACAACATAAAAAAAGAAAAGGCTAGAAAAGAAAATTCTAAATTAAAGATTGTATAAATATCAGCAGGTCCGGCCCTGAGATTTGGCTGTCCCGAAGCGAAGGTAAAATGTTGTCATGTCGATCCTCATACCTTTTGCGGGTGTTAGCAATGAAAAGGTGGTCTTACAATAGATTAGTGCTAATATTAGCAACTTGATTGACCGAGTATGTCAATTCGTAACCTCTTTATAACCCACAAAGAGCTTAAAAGCGAAACCTAAAGCAGCAAAACTATCGAGTAAAGGAAATATGTCTGACACATTTATGTTCGTACACATATACATCCATGAAGTAGCCAGATACTTCTCAAAAGCAGTTGAAATTCTTAAAACGAAGGCTATTATTGGGGCGTCACATTACATTAGAGGGACGTTAACTAATAGGACAAAAACGGATCATTTATAAGTAATTTCAAAAACCCCTTATCTTAAATAATTTTGTAATGATCAAACAACCCTTATTTAGTTAAATTTAATTTAATTTAATTAGATAATAATTAAATTAATAAATTTTGTTATATACTTGGTGAATCCTGAGACAGTTTTTGTGGGAAGAAAAACTAGATAGAAGAGAAAAAAGAAATTTTTTGGAGATTTCTTTCAAAACCTAGATTTTGATTCACTCAACCGAAATGAATGAAACGAGTTACCAATTCGAGGTGGGTGAATCTTTGTATAATAGAGAAAACAAGTTTTACATTCCTCATGTTGGAGACCAAGAGATGGATGATTTGTTAGGGTTTAACACAAACTGATGATGAATCTCAACCAATTGAAGAAATAAATCAACAAAGTGAAGAACCAATGGTTGAAAATCAACAGGTATGCCTCTAAACTATCTCCCATGAGTTCAATTTCGCACAAAACTAGCTAACGTACGCTAAAAAAAATCAGATTTTTCGACTTTCGTGGGATTTTACGGTTGGGTTGAGATTCGTTTCCAACCGTAATCTATATTTACGGTTAGGTTTGGTTGAACTCCTAATCGTAACTGGTTTTCTATAGGACAAAAGATTAATTGCGTTTGGTAAAGTGGAATGACAAAACCAACCGTAACTCATTAAGTGCATGGGTATTTATTGCGCTTTTCCCGGTTGGGTTTTATACAATTCCAAACCTTAAATTACTTACGTATGGGTTCGATTTTTTCCTTTCCAACCGTAAATTTTCCTGTGTTTACAAAAGGAAAATTCAGTAAACTAACCTAGACGTAGTACAACATTCAAATCCAATTTTACGGTTTGATTCAACTAAACCTAGACGTAAGACTACATGCAAATCCAATTTTACGGTTGAATTCAATTAAACCTAGATGTAAGTTCTTCATAATCAAATTTTACGTTTAGAAACCTAGACCCGAACTCAGACGTAACACCAGCAGAAACGTAACTGAAACCTAATTTTACTTCGATTTCATTCAATCTAACCTATTTTAAGCACAAAAACGAGTAAACAAATATGGGTTTGTTCGATTATTACCTAACATACACCATGTGTTGTTGTTGAGGAGTTTGAAATTCTGATTCTTCAGTTGCTTGAATCGGTCGTTGAGGATGAAGATTTTGGTCCGGTGGTTGATTGAGATGTTGATTCCCATTACTGAAATCAGTTTGATTGAGGAGCAATTTTTTTCTTGATAGAATAGAAAAGATTAGGTTTTTAAGTTTTTATTTTAGTTCAAGGTAATCTAGACATTTTGTTTTGGTGTTAGGATATCCCATAACCACTTTTTTTGACACTAAGAATCCAAGTGAAACCCCTCTATTGGAGTGTTACGCCACAGTAATAGCCTTCTAATATTTACATGTATGAAGCATATTATGATTTAGAAAGCAATAAACACAATAATTCATTTAATTTCAATTCAATTAACAGTTTAGATCATCACCGCCTATTCCTAGTTGGGAAGGCTCCGATAACTCAAAAGAGAAATAGAATATGCATCATGATTAAGTATAATGGATAATATATGTGTTAGAGTGAACCCACCAAGCGTTGGTATGTCAAGTTTGGTTGTCATATTTTAGCGAACCAAAACTCATTTAAGAGTCGCTGGATTTAAATGTACTAGAGTCAACTTCGTATAGGTTAGCTTGAAAGTATTAGGGTGAGAAATTACAAGTATTGCAAAGACTTGGAGAAGTGAAGAAGTACGGAGCTACAACCACAACATCATCCTTCCACTTGAGGTTAGTGATATTTGACTTGAACTGTTTCATTCCCTAACATATATTTCAAGTCGTGCATATTGAAAACATAAAGCTGCGAAGCATGAACACTCTAGATAGACATAATATTAAGGAATACAATATGAAGTTTCTTGCTTAAACATTAAACTTTGTATATAAGGCATCAACATAATCATATGAATGTTATTGTGATTATGTATGGGTATGAGGTGAGGATTTCATCCTAGGAAACAATGTTTTTACATGTATTTTAAGGAAGTAAGTTCATGATATATGTTGTGAACCGAAAAGGAAATTGCCAGGCGTTATTGGGGCTGTTCTTCATTGCAAATCTTATGAACGACCAATATGTGTGATTAGTATAACCGCTCATGACTTGTTTGTGTTCTTGGTAAAACTATTCACATGAGGCCTGACTTATGTATTGCTATGACTTTTATTAGTGAAACCGATCTTAAGTAATCACCTGGGATATGATCGGGTTTGTAAGGTCTGAACAAATTTGGGAGAGGGGAACCGATCCTAGTAAGAGGTGTAGTAACTGATACTTGTATGTGGTGCAACAAGGTTTATAGAAGAAAGGGGAACTGATCCTATGAACATGTGCAACATGTTTTTAGGCAAGGGGGAACTGATCCTATGGACATGTGCAGTGCATACAAGTTAGATACCAAATATATGTGGGGAACCGATCCTAGTACCTAGTCAGCCGAATTTTGGTAAGCTAGTGTAACTATGCACAATACTCATATGGAGGTAGAACCCAAACTTGTTTTGGTAGAACCGTTACGCCCATGGTTTGTTATTGAGTGTTACTTGATCAATCACATAGTTCTTGAAAGTCAGATGAACCAATTCTAAACTTGTTTGGAAGTGTGGTAAATCGGTTTCAAGTGAGTAAGTATGAAAAGGACTTGCAAGAGAAAGATGTCGACACACTTTGAACACACGCATTAATGTGTATTCTTTTATTGTTCAAAGATATTCCTTAACAGCTAAGAAGGAAGTAAATCCCAAGATCGAATTTAAATAAGTTAAGAATTTTTTAATTAAGGTTTTTAATTATATATGGAAAATAAGAATTAGTAATGTCTATTTTCCAAGGAGATTTCGATCATTATTTTGGACAGTGCATTCACAGGAGTTATGAAAACCGAATTTGGGTTAATATGGAAAAATATCTTGAGAATATTTTCGGTTTTGGAAATTCCTTGGTGTCCAAACTTCCTTCTCTATAAATACTTTGAGTTTGCATTTCTAGCAAACTAATCCTTCGTGACAGTAAACTTCCTCTGTTGTACTGTTACTGGTGAAGCCGCCTATTCGGAGAGGAGAGTAACCTAATTAGGCAAAATCTCTTACGGCCGCTCAGTTTAAAGTCTTCTTGGGATTGAGAAGCTCTAATGCATACCGTTGGTTGGAAACTAGATAATTGCGGTTTATCTTTAGTTTTCGTATTGATTTGATTGACTAACAGTGGTTGAACTTTAATTTCACCTAGTTTGTTTATGTTTGAGAATCTTCTCTTCTGATATAAGATTCACTCAAACTAGTTCAAGGTTTCGACAGGGATCTTTAGACTGTTGTTAGATATAAAGACGATCTTGTGATAATCCATTGTTAACAGACTCCGTTCTGTGTGTGATTGATCACAAGAGATTCAAGTAGTTGTGTGCAAGTGTTTATTGAAGATCTAAGAAGATTTGAAGATAAAGAAGAGAGAGAAGATTTCTGATTTTGTTTTATAATCTTTGGTATGCACTATACTTGTTTTGGTAAAAGAGCATCCAATTAATAATCGGTTTATCCTTGTGGTAGATTGGATTAATTAATTGAGAAAATCGGCATCAACACAATTCTTTGGATTAAGAGTGTTGTTGGCTTAATCTTAGCGATTTCGTTTTGGTGATTGAACATAAGATAGATCTTAGAACCTGGCAAAGGAGTTTATGTTAAGATAAACAGAAGAGCCTTTGTGCAACTCATATCACTTGGTTGAAAATAGTTGATACCAAACAGATTTGTTATTCCTTTACTGTTTGGAATACGAACCAAAGGAATTGGTCCAAATACGTGACTTGTTTACAGGTTGGAGGCGCGGGAATACATACGGAACTAGGTGAACTATAGGTTTAGTTGCTTGGTCTCAACTATATGAAGTTGGTTTATTTTTTATAGCGGCTTAATCCTAAGAGTATTGAATTCTGTACTAGGTCCCGGGGTTTTTCTACATTTGCGGTGTAGTTGCAGGAATTCACACACTACACCCTTGTTAAGATTCTATAGAAATCTATTGGAAATCAATTAACTTCAAAGATTTAAACGACACTTTACTATTCAAATCTCAGAAATGTTTACAGAATTGGAAGAAATCAAGATTACAAATATTCTCTCTCCTCAAGACTCTTTCAACTCTCAAAAATACATCATCCTTTTCTGGATCTATCGAGCCCTTTATATAGGGATTTACATAATGGATGACATCTAAGTTTTCCTCCTATTTCGGATCTATCCTGCGATCTCATCGCGATTGCTACAATATTATCTATCGCAAGAATGATGACCATCGCAGGATCAACATATTCTTCTTTTATTTCTTCCATCGTTAGTTTCTTTTGGTTATTCTGTAACGCTCGTGAAACGTTGTTAAAGAATTGGTAGTGACGCTCGCAAAAGCGTTGTTAATATCGCAAGAATAGCGTTGTAGCGATATTCTGGTCCTACATGCGGTTTCCTCGTTAACAAAATCTTGTTGTGTTATTTACTTTATATTTTCGCATTATAATTGTTTTATTATAATTAAAGTAAATTGATCATGCATAAGGGTTAATTCCTATTTACTTGATACGTGAATCCTATTGAGTTTGGTTAAGTCTGAACCTTTGTATCAAGTAAACATACTTCGTTGTTGTATTGTCTCGATATTGTATCCATAGACGATCACACGAAGTTTGAACCGATTAGTTGCATTGTCTCGACTCAATCCATAGACAATCACTTTCGGAGAAAGGACTTATAGGAAGGAAAAGTTTTAGCTTGAGGTATATTTGGGTACCCTCGCCTTTTCAATTGGTATCAGAGCTGGCAAACACAAAAAGATATAACAATCTATGTTTGGTGTGATCCATCCTATAAGAATGAACTTGAATTATCATGAATCGACTTAAATTAATGTACCGCAAAGATTTGACGGAACAAACTATCTATGGTATAAATCTGCTATATGATATTTTCTTCAATCACGAGACTTTAATACTTGGCTATTAGTTGTCGGTGGTTATATTCTTCCAAAGATAGAAAATTCGGATACTGAGCTTAAACGCCTAGTAGATTTTTCAAACGAAGAAAAGGCACTAGCTAAGCAGAATTCAGATGGTTTGAATGCTATAATACATGTTGTAAGTCGTGATCTACAACATCATGTATCAACTTGTCAAACTTCGAAAGAAGCTTGGGATAATCTTCAAATCGTGTTCGAAGGAAACACATCAGAGAAAGAAGCTAGACTTTAAACTCTTACATATGATTGGGAAAACCTTCGAATGGATGACAACAACACTTTTGAAGAGTTTCAACTTAAACTCTTTGAGATAATTAATGCCTCTTTCTCTCTTGGAAAAACTATTTCTGAAAAAAATGTAGTGTGCAAAATTCTCAGAACGTTGCCTCCAAGATACGATTCTAAGAAGCATGGAATCATAGAAGAAAATGATCTCTCAACTCTCTCACGAAGCACACTCGTTGGAAAGTTAAAGATCTTTGATCACGAATCACAGTCTATTCAAAATAAAGGAATTACTTTCAAAGATGAAAAAATTCCTAAAGGTCCAATGGAAAGGAATAGACAGTTGGATGATTCAGATGAACAAACTGCAGGTAACTCTGATGATAAAATTGAACAATCATTGTCTTTGATTACTAGACAATTTCGAGATATCTTAAGGAAAAGAAATAAGAGATTCATAAAGGATACTCAAAAATCTTCTCGACCACATGATCGAGTTCCTGTCAAAAAGGAAAGTAAAAAAGATGATGAATATCTGCTGCAATGCTTCAAGTGTAAAGGGTTTTGTCATATTGCTAAAGACTGTCCCAATCGTAAGAAATACACTGGAAGTAAGGCATTGGCTGTAACTCATGATGATACCTCTGATTCATACGATTTTGAAGAAGAGGAAACAACTAATATTGCATTAATTAGTTGTGAATCTTATTTCTTCCTCTTCCATTAGTGATTTTCCCATTTTAAGAATGGACATGTCTTCCGATGTTATTAAATCACCTAATGGTAAAGGGAAAAATAAGATAAGATGCAAAAACTATCTCAAGAATATAACTGCTAAGAGTTTCATAGGAAACCCAAGTCAATGTCAAGATACTTTGCTAGTTCGAGGTAGCAAAAGGAGAATTTCTCATGTAATTCTAGATCAAGAACACTCGGGGTGTTCAAAGTTCCATAATGAGATAAAATCTCATACTAATACCATCTGATTGGTATTAGAATTCTTTCCTCACCTTGTGTGCCAATTTCGAGTGAGGAAGAAGAAAAACAAGGCATGTTCTGTAGATTATGGAAATAAAATCTAGTAATTGAAAATATTTGACATATTCGTATCTTTAGGAATATTATATTTTCGGAAGTATGAGAAATAAAAAGAGATCCTCCTCTCTATGTGGTCTTTCCTTGTTCGAACCATGAGTATGGATCCAACATCTTTGTACGAAAAGATGATAGATCAAAATGATCAACCAAAGATTAAGTCAGGGTCTTCTCTTGAGATTATGAGTAAAATCAAAAAAGGGGACTGGCTTAGCAAGAAGGAAAGAGAGAATACGCTGAAGAAAGATCAGTTTATTGAAGCATTGACACTCTTTTGTGTTCAATCAAAGACAGAACTACATGCTCTTGCAGAATCCTTCACGAAAAGTTCTCACCTGCAAGAGGTTTTCACAAGATGAAGAATAAAAGTAGAAACCCACCTTTATGTGGCACTGATATGAAGGACTGAGTTGTATTAGAAAAATAGACATCAATTTGTGATTTCTTTCATTGATTGTATAAGTCTATTATGAATAAAAACTATTATGAATAAAGTTATTTAATTTATAATTTTTCTTGTGATAGTTTTTCATCTACATAGCCGATGCTTGAATGCTTTATTTATTTGCTATGTAAGATTATGGGATATTTGATTTCGGTTTTATTACCTTGATATTTGATCTCACAATATGTTGTGAACCCTTATGGTTTGGGTGACTTTTTGATTTAGAAGGATTAAGTTTTAGCCCATGTCGGTAGGATTTATCAAAGGATCATGAGGGGTTCCTGTAGAAACAATTAATATGTGAAAAAGTCACAATATGTTGAATCGTTTTGGTTTAGCATAAAAGCGTATGTGATTCGACGGTTTTCAACTTTTGCTTTTAATTGTTAAAACCTATTTTCAACCTTTCTCTGGTAAAGGTTAGTTGTTGTTATTATTTATTTTTTGCATAAGGATGACAACATAATGGTATTTCGATATCAATTCTCCCTGGAAGAAGAAGATGCGATCATATTGGAGAAGTTGGATGCGAAATTGAGGTAACAATCAGGTTAGTTAATTGTTTTCCTGTTTTAAGAAAAGCCTATTTTTATTTGATATATATATTTGCTTAAACGAAATTGTAGGTACAATTGATGTGTTTATTCCATTATGTATGTGTGGATGTATGTGTGGTTCAATTGGTTCCGGTTAAGTAAAACTATTGTTATCTTGCTTTGTTGTGTGATATCAATCGTTTATGCTTACGAAAGTTTGGTGCAATTGCGGTGATTTAATGTTTATGTTAATTCAATTACTTCCAGTTAAGTAAAACAATTGTTATTTTTCTTTATTGTGTAGTATCAATTGTTTAGGCTTACGAAATTTCGGTGCAATAATGGAACTTTAATGATATATGTTGTTTCAATTGCTTCCGGTTGAGGTGAATAATTATGCAAGCTGATTTATTGGTTTGTATGAATTATTTATGGCTTAACGAATGAATATATTGACAGGATGAGTTGTTTAGTCCAATTCGATTCCGGATAAGATAAACTAAGTTAATTCTAATCTTAGTTAGACTTATCAAAGTGGAGGTTTCGGTTATTCAAGTCTAGTCGAATGCATAATCAATGAAATGCTAGTTAACTAACCTAGTATTTGGCTTGTTTAAAATCTAAAGGTCTAAGTTATATGGATAATTAGAAGCTGATGAGAAAAATCTAGTTTATCTTTGTTTTGGTCTTATCGAATGAAGCGGTTATATTTATACAATAGGTTTAGCAAAGGAACTAAGTTGCTTAGTTGATTTTTGGTTTGCTAAACTAGTTGGGAAAATTTCTTCGGGCAATTATTTCCATGATAAAATATCAAAACATAATTACTTTGTAGTTTCGATTTTGATATTGGTTATCAAAAATGGTATGTGGAACCCTCGTGCTTGACTCAACAGTTTGCAAGTCTATTTTGAGATTTGTAAGATCCTTTTCGTGTTGTCCTTTATTTTTTCGTTTTTTTTGTCATTTTTGTGACAAAAATGGGGAGAAATATATGGAGTAAACAGGTGATGCTGGTATCAAATTTATATTGATTGGTGTCACTAGGGAAGAGGACAATGGTGCTTGAACGTTTATCTAACGAAAGAGGAAAATCACAGACTAAGGGGGAGTAACATATCATATGATTGGGATAACAAAGACGTGCGGATTGAAAATCTACCTATCTCACCTTTAGGGGGAGTATAAGCTTTGTTATTATAATGCCGCTGCTGCATTTTAAGGATTGAATTAATGCAGGTTATGTGCTGATTTCGGGAATCAAGCGTATGTGTAATGAATTATTGTAATTTTTTTATCCATATGATTGTAAGAGTTTTGTCACTAAAATTGACAAAGAGGGAGATTGTTAGAGCATAGCTCGGTTGAACACACCAAGCATTGGTATGTCAAGTTTGGTTGTCATATTTTAGTGAACCAAAACTCATTTAAGAGTCACTTGATTTAAATATACTAGAGTTAACTTCGTATAGGTTAGCTTGAAAGTATTAGGGTGAGACATTACAAGTATTGTGAATACTTGAAGAAGTACGGAGCTACAACCATAACATCATCCTTCTACTTGAGGTTAGTGATATTTGACTTGAACTGTTTCATTTCCTAACGTATCTTTCAAGTCGTGCATATTGAAAACATAAAACTGTGAAGCATGAACACTCTAGATAGACATAGTATTAAGGAATACAATATGAAGTTTCTTGCTTAACCATTAAACTTTGTATATAAGACATCGACATAATCGTATGAATGCTATTGTGATTATGTATGGGTATGAGGTGAGGATTTCATCCTAGGAAACAATATTTTTACATGTGTTTTAAGGAAGTCAGTTCATGATATGTGTTGTGAACTGAAAAGGAAATCGCCAGGCGTTATTGGGGATGTTCTTCATTGCAAATATTATGAACGACCAATATGTGTGATTAGTATAACCGCTCATGACTTGTTTGTGTTCTTGGTAAAACTATTCACATGAGTCCTGACATATGTATCGGTATGACTTTTATTAGTGAAGCCGATATTAAGTAATCACCTGGGGTATGATCGGTTTTGTGAGTGTCTGACCAAATTTGGGAGAGGGGAACCGATCCTAGTAAGAGGTGCAGTACATCACAAGGGGGAACCGATTCTTGTATGAGGTGCAGCAAGGTTTATAGAAGAAAGGGGAACCGATCCTATGAACATGTGCAACATGTTTTTAGGCAAGGGGGAACCGATCCTATGGACATGTGAAGTGAATACAAGTTAGATACCAAATATATATGGGGAACCGATCCTAGTACCTAGTCAGCCAAATTTCGGTAAGCTAGTGAAACTATGCATAATACTCACATGGAGGTAGAACCTAAACTTGTTTTGGTAGAACCGTTACACCCATGGTTTGTGATTGAGTGTTACTTGATCAATCACATAGTTCTTGAAAGTCAGATGAACCAATTCTAAACTTGTTTGGAAGTGTGGTAAATCGTTTTCAAGTGAGTAAGTATGAAAAAGGACTTGTGAACCGATCCTAGTACCTAGTCAGCCGAATTTTGGTAAGCTAGTGAAACTATGCACAATACTCACAGGAGGTACAACCGAAACTTGTTTTGGTAGAACCCTTACACCCATGGTTTGTGATTGAGTATTACTTGATCAATCACATAGTTCTTGAAAGTCAGATGAATCTGTTTGTACAGTGTATAAAATACACGGGAAGCCCGCTAGTCAAAGCCCGTTAGCCCGTGAAGGAAGGTTCCAGAAGGTTTCAGGAGTCTTGTTGCCCAAGTTGCTTGCACATTAAGTTAATCTCATAATTAGGGTTACATAAACACTATAAATACATGTATCCTAAACCCTAATGGGAGATGGAATTTTAGGTTAGCTAATCCGGAGAAAATCCTTTGTATCATCATAATTAATAAAGCATATCTCCGTTCCTCCGTGGATGTAGGCAACACTTGCTGAACCACGTTAATTCTTTGTCTTATTTATTTCTATTATTTTAGAACCCTAATTTTACATAATCATCATCAAATCATCGTGTTTAGTGCCTAGAATTTATTTTGGGTACAAACATTAGCGCTTGCTAAGGGGATTCGTGAAAAGATTTTCGTGTTTTACAGTTGACAGAAGTCCTGAAGAAATCTGCACGAATTCCGAGAAAAGAATCAGCGAAAACCAGCAGGGAAAAAGAATTAAAAAAAAATTAGGGTTCTTCCGTAAATGTTACAAGGTTGAATAAACCGTTACAAATTTGAAGAAACCGTTACGGAGGTTGAATAAACTGTTGCGAACAGTTGCACCAAGAGTGGCGAAGCAAAAGAGTGTAAATCGTTGCGAAACAGCTTTTACGAAGAACTGTAATAAGTGTTGCAGAAAGGTGACAGGAGCCAAACCGGTTCAGCAAACTGGTTCAGTTCTGATCCAACTAGTCCAGTCAGCACGACAGCAGGCAGCCACGTCAGCTCCAAGGACCGGTCATCGATGGACACGTCAGCACAAGATAGCAGCCCCGGTCATCAACGACTTGGCTGCCACTTCAGCAAATTTTGTCGACTTAAGTTGCCACATCAGCATCATTCGGATGCCACGTCAGCAACCTCAATCCTGTCAGCAATACCACGCCATCCTATTGATCCAGCCATCACTGCCACGTATGCAGCTGCCCGCGCGCTTCTTTCAAACCTTGTTTCGTCAATAACTTCTTCGTTTTAAGTCCGAATTAAGTGATTTTTGGCTCGTTGGAATCCTCTTTGAATTTCCTACAAAATGGAAGCAAAAAATACAGTGTTAGAGAAACTTTTATATGCACTTGGGACAGAAACATGATCGAGTTGGAGGTTCGTGGATAGCGACATGATCGAGTTCGAGGTTCGTGGATAGCGACATGATCGAGTTCAAGATGAGGATTGATTAGACCCTTCAGTATTTAGCCTTGCATCACTTCGAAAGAACCTAAAGCCTCACCTTACACGTGAGTACATAAGTCTTTCTCTTATCGCAAGCATAAAATCTCGTCTTGCACGCGAGTATGAAAGACTTGCACCTTGGCAAGCATAAAGTCTCGTCTAAACATGAGCCCAACGCCCAATGTTGGTCCCAAGTCTCGTCGAACCACGAGCCTAATGCCTGATATTGGTCTAAATATTCGTACTCAACACAAGCAACAACCAGTCTCCCCGAGCAGCAAGCGCTAGCCTTGTTACGTTGCGAGCAAAAATCCTTGCGCCAGCCGTAAGCACACATTACATTCTCCTCAAGACTCGACTAGCTATCGAGCATCACAAGTCCACCACGTGGCAAAAAGTCTCGCCTAGCACGTGAGCAAATTTTTTGCAGGTAATTACAGTTGGGGGCATCTTCGTAATGTCTCTACTCACGCTTGGGGGCGAGTTTCATCATCAATGATCGATGCAGAATGATAAAGGAATTTCTTAACCCCCAACAAGTTGGAGGTTAAGAGGGGGCGATGTTTGTACCGTGTATAAAATACACGGGAAGCCCGCTAGTCAAAGCCCGTTAGCCCGTGAAGGAAGGTTCCAGAAGTTTCCAGGAGTCTTGTTGCCCAAGTTTCTTGCACATTAAGTTAATCTCATAATTAGGGTTACATAAACACTATAAATACATGTATCATAAACCCTAATAAGAGATGGAATTTTAGGTTAGCTAACCCGGAGAAAATCCTTTGTATCAACATAATTAATAAAGCATATCTCTGTTCCTCCGTGGATGTAGGCAACACTTGCCGAACCACGTTAATTCTTTGTCTTATTTATTTTTCTATTGTTTTAGAACCCTAATTTCACATAATCATCATCAAATCATCGTGTTTAGTGCCTAGAATTTATTTTGGGTACAAACAGAACCAATTCTAAATTTGTTTGGAAGTGTGGTAAATCGGTTTCAAGTGAGTAAGTATGAAAAAAGACTTGCAAGAGAAATATGTCGATACACTTTGAACACGCGCATTAATGTGTATTCTTTTATTGTTCAAAGATATTCCTTAATAGCTAAGAAGGAAGTAAATCCCAAGATTGAATTTAAATAAGTTAAGAATATTTTAATTAAGTTTTTTAATTATATATGGAAAATAAGAATTAGTAATGTGCATTTGCTAGTTAAAGATTTTCCAAGGAAATTTCGATCTTTATTTTGGACAGTGCATTCACAGGAATTATGAAAACCGAATTTGGATTAATATGGAAAAATATCTTGAGAATATTTTCGGTTTTAGAAATTCCTTGGTGTCCAAACTTCCTTGTCTATAAATACTTTGAGTTTGCATTTCTACCAAAACTAATCCTTCGTTACAGTAAACTTCCTATGTTGTACTGTTACTGCTGAAGCCACCTATTCGGAGAGGAGAGTAACCTAATTAGGCGAAATCTCTTACGGACGCTCAGTTTAAAGTCTTCTTTGGGATTGAGAAGCTCTAGTGCGTACCGTTGGTGGGAAACTAGAAAATTGCGGTTTATCTTTAGTTTTCGTATTGATTTGATTGATTAACGGTGGTTAAACTTTGATTAAACCTAGTTTGTTTATGCTTGATAATCTTCTCTTCTGATATAAGATTCACTCAAACTAGTTCAAGGTTTCGATAGGGATCTTTAAACTGTTGTTATATCTAAAGAAGATCTTGTGATAATCCATTGTTAACAGACTCCGTTCTAATTGTGATTGATCACAAGAGATTCAAGTAGTTGTGTGCAGGTGTTTATTGAAGATCTAAGAAGATTTGAAGATGAGGAAGAGAGAGAAGATTTATGACTTATAATCTTTGGTGTGCACTATACTTGTTTTGGTAAAAGAGGATCCAATTAATAATCGGTTTATCCTTGTGGTAGATTGGATTGGTTAATTGAGAAGATCGGCATCAACACAATTCTTTGGGTTAAGAGTATTTTTGGCTTAATCTTAACGATTGCTTTCTGGTGATTGAACATAAGATAGATCTTAGAACCTGATGTTTATGGGTAAAATCGTTTCTGCCGATTTTGGTAAATTCGGTAGGTGAGTCAAAAACTGGTTTAAACCCTAAACAAATGTGTTGCACGTGAGCACTTTCTAGATTCGAGAGATCAATCTGTACAAGTCCGGCCTAAACCAAGAAATGGCCGTTCCAAACTTGCTTCGGTCACAAAGTGGAGGAGAAGGGTTGATTTGGGGAGGGAAGCGAAGAAAGGTGTTGAGATCATAATAGTTCTGGAAGAGTAGTGTCTCGACTTGTATCAGAAAGTGAAAGCTTCGGAAGCTTGCAAAAGATGAAAGCTTTTTGGAAAGCTTGCAAAGTTGCCTTTTCTGAGAGTGTTGTGTTTTTCTCCTGACCGAGACTTGTTGTCTGGTGGAAATAGGTAAGACCTATTTATACAAGTCGAGATTGAAACGCACCCTGGCCTCATGAAGGAAGAGAGTAAAGGGTGAAATAATGGGAGGAGGTGGTAACCGCATGGTGTTTATGGGTGAAAACGTTTTCACCATTATTTCCTCATTTATTTGACCGTTTTATTCCTATTCACGCTTTCTTAAAGTGAACGTAGTGTACGCTGCATGCTGCGACCTCCAAACCAAGACCCTGGAAAGCATCCCCCAGTCTGTGTTGATGTCTCGAGTGTTGGTTGCACCATGAGTGCAAGTGGAAATTCCAGGAAGCAAGTGGCGCGTGTGGCATGTGCAAAATGCCATTATTGCGGGTTGCACCTTGAGTGCAAGTGGCAATGCCAAAGCTGCTAGTGGTGCGTGTGTCATGTTCCAATGGAATGTGCGGAATGCCTTGGTGGTAGGTTGCATGTTGAGTGCAAGTGGCAATGCCAGAGCTGCCAGTGGCGCGTGTGGCATGTGCCAATGGCATGTGCGGAATGCCTTGGTGGTAGGTTGCGCGGCTTGCAAATTAGGCTACCAGCAAGGGTTTTTGCATGTGCCAATGGCACGTACGGCTAAGTTGGCTTAGGTTGCACGGCTTGCAAGTTAGGCTACCAACGTGCGTGTTTGGCATGTGCCAATGGCACGCACGGTCATTAGGGCTACGACTAGGTAATGAAAGCTACCACGGAGCGCATTGGCATGGGCCAATGGCACGTTCGACCATTTGGGCCACGACTTGGTAAGAAAAGCTGCCAGTGAGCGCGTTGGCATCTGCCAATGGCATGCTCGGCCATTAGGGCCACGACTTGGTAAGAAAAGCTGTCAGCGAGCACGTTGACATGTGCCAATGGCATGCTCGGAAATTAAGGCCACGGCTTGGTAAGAAAAGCTGCCAGCGAGCACGTTGGAATGTGCCAATGGCACGCTCGGCCATTAGGGCCACGGCTTGGTAAGAAAAGCTGCCAGCGAGCACATTGGCATGTTCCAATGGCACGCACGGTCATTAGGGACACAACTAGGTAATGAAAACTACCAGGGAGCGCGTTGGCATGGGCCAATGGCACGCTCGACCATTAGGGCCACGACTTGGTAAGTAAAGCTGCCAGCGAGCATGTTGGCATGTGCCAATGGCATGCTCGGAAATTAGGGCCACGGCTTGGTAAGAAAAGCTGCCAGCGAGCATGTTGGAATGTGCCAATGGCACGCTCGGCCATTGGGGCCACGTCTTGGTAAGAAAAGCTGCTAGCGAGCACGTTGGCATGTGCCAATGGCACGCACGGTCATTAGGGCCACATCTAGGTAATGAAATCTACCAGGGAGCGCGTTGGCATGGGCTCATGGCACGCTCGACCTTTAGGGCCACGACTTGGTAAGAAAAGATGCCAGTGAGCGCGTTGGCATGTGCCAATGGCACGCTCGGCCATTAGGGCCACGACTTGGTAAGAAAAGATGCCAGCGAGCCCGTTGGCATGTTCCAATGGCATGCTCGGCCATTAGGTCCACGACTTGGTAAGAAAAGCTGCCAGCACGCACGTTGGCATGTGCCAATGGCATGCTCTGCCATTAGGGCCACGAATTGGTAAGAAAAGCTGCCAGCAAGCATGTTGGCATGTGCCAATTGAATGCTCATCTATTAGGGCCATGGCTTGCCAAGAAAAGCTGCCAGCGAGCGCGTTAGCATGTGTCAATGGCATGCTCGGCCATTAGGGCCACGACTTGTTAAGAAAAGATGCTAGCGAGCGTGTTGGCATGTGCCAATAGCATGCGTGGCTAATTTGGCCTAGGTTGCACGGTTTGGCAAGCTGGGAAGAGGGCGCTTTCGTCATGGCGCGGCTAGGGCCAAGGTAAGGGTGTTTGGCTTGGCGTAGTGTAACTAGCATAGCTAGGGCCAAGGCAAAGTGTGTTTGGCATGGCGCGGATAGCTTGGGCTAGGTGTGGCTGGCATGATTTTCCATTGGCACAGAGGTGCGGCTAGCATGGTTGGCATTCTTTGGCGCATTTGGTGTGGCTATCATAGCGAGAGCCAAGGCAGAGTGCGTTTGGCATGGCGCGGCTAGCTTGGGATAGGTGTGGCTGGCATGATTTTCCATTGGCACAGAGGTGAGGCTAGCATGGTTGGCATGCTTTGACGCTGTTAGTATGACTAGCATAGCTAGGTCCAAGGCAGAGTGCATTTGGCATGGCGCGGCTAGCTTGGGCTAGGTGTGGCTGGCATGATTTTCCATTGTCATAGAGGTGCGGCTAGCATGGTTGGCATGCTTTGGCGCGGTTGGTGTGGCTGGCATGATTTGCCATTGGCACAGAGGTGCGGCTAGCATGGTTGGCATGATTTGGCGCGGTTGGTGTGACTAACATAGCTAGGGCCAAGGCAGAGTGCGTTTGGCATGGCGCGACTAGCTTGGGCTAGGTGTGGCTGGCATGATTTTCCATTGGCACAGAGGTGGGCTAGTGTTATGGTACTGCAAGTGATGCATAATTATGACGCGTTACAGAGTTGCATGCCAAGTCAGTATAGCCGTAATGGCGCAATAGGAAGCCATAATAGCGGTATACTGTATAAACTGTCAAGTGTCAAGAATGGCATAACCCTACAGGGCCAATGAAGCGCAAGAGTGGCGCTACATTGTATATACATTTGGCTAAGGAATGAAGCTTATTGGCCGACACAATAAGGCTTCATTGAGGAAAGGCAAAACATGGCCAAAGTTGACAGATGCAACATGCGATGTTGGCATCGATGCATATCCATGGAATTGAGTTGGCCCAAACTCAAGGATGATGCAAGAAGAGTTAAATAGACTAAGAGTTAGTCTATGCATTGGTTCAAGGCAAGGCCAAAGTCTGAACAGTGCAAACAAGTTGGTAATGCAAGAGTTGCATTGCTATTGTCGAGCTAATTGGCGAAGTGAAGCATATATGACGCACAAGTAACTAGAGTGAGCTTAAGGAGTTGGCCTTGATAAGTAAAGCAAGAAGAGTGTCCGTGCATCAGTTTAAAGTAATAAAAATTCAGGGCCAAGAGAGCTAAACATTGGATCAAGGCAGAATCCAGTATGGCGCAACAAGTGGTGCAATACGGCTCAAGTGACGGTTACGAGTTGGTTACGAGCTTCACAAGCATGACAATGATGTGAGACAAAGTATAACGGTTATAAAAGAAGTTATAACCATGTGGGAGTGTTTCTAACCACCAAGAATAGATGTGGCATCTGTTGGCTTGACAACACAAAAGGTGGCGGTTGAAAAGTAAGCTGGCGGTTATAGAAACTACCTGATGGGACACATAGCTGTTCCATGCATGTGCAAGTGTTGTGCACGGTTTTTGCCATTGTAACCACTGTATAAATAGTCCTAAGGAGTAGGAAAATCAGTAGGCTACATAGGAGAGAGTTATTCTCATGTTTGGGAGAGTTAGGCATTCACCAAGAGGGTGAATGGCCTGTTTTTGGTCCATGTGATGGACGAGTTTTGTAATCTTCCTTTGATACAATAAAATGGGTTAATTGTGTCATGTCTTTGTGTTCATTATGTTGCTAATGTTGTGTGAGAAGTGTTGAAGTGCATGGCAGAACCTCTTATGCTTATGGGGGCATGAAGAGTTAGAGAGAAAGAAGAAAAGATTTTCGTTGCGTATTGCCTTATGAGTGAAGGCAGATGCATACTTTGATGCAAGTGTGCAAGGCTGAGTACTTGTGGGTGAAGTTGATTCACTAAACCACATAGTATTTCCGGTCATGTCCCGTGAAAATTTTAGGCGATTAAATGGGCATGTGACAAGCTGGTATCAGAGCCAGGTTAGAGGACACAGTTGCTGATTTTTATCTCTTTTACTCAAGTTGGTGTCATTGTTTGTCAAATTCAGAGGTGAATTGTTTGGGTTTCACTAGTATGGAGACTAGAAGAGGTTGGTCTTGTGTGGAAAGATCAATTGGAATGAACTTGAAGCTTGAAGTAGCAGCAGGCCATGAAAGTTTATGACAAAGGTGTCAAAATTCCTACCCAAAGTGTTAGACGAACGTGCAAGAATCATTGAAAACCTGGTTTTCAAGCGATGGCATGACAAAACTAAGGAGTATGCTGACTTCTATGGTGCAAGTCAGGTGTTAAAGTCCATGTTTCTCACAATTATGCGAAGATAATGCATTAGGAATGCATAATTTCGTAGTGTTATCAGTATCAAGTACATTACAAGTGGTAATGGGAATTTTGCGAAAATTCCTGAATGCAAAGAAGTTGTTGGCCTTTGCAGAGGCAAAGTAGATG
Organism: Papaver bracteatum; assembly: GCA_023529315.1. Lineage (NCBI taxonomy): Eukaryota > Viridiplantae > Streptophyta > Magnoliopsida > Ranunculales > Papaveraceae > Papaver > Papaver bracteatum. Next base: position 1,623,526 of record JAJJWX010002278.1, read on the forward strand.
AAGAACATGTCTATGCGATAGATTGAAGGTGTTTTCATCGTAGCCAGTTGGTTGGAATATTAAAGTTATCTCTCTTCTTTGCATGTACCTTGGTGGTAATGCAAAGTCTGATTGTGAATCAGCATTTTTGTGGCAATTGTGATGCCATAAAAGAAGAATTGGATGGACAATTATTATCTAGCATAAAGCTTATTGAAAGGCTGAAGACAGAAGCGCAAGTTAGGGGAAAACCGATACACCACGGTCTTGCGTTTGCAAAGAGTTCTTCATTGATGCTAGATGAGCACAAGGAGTGTGCTTGCACCTGGTTTATTAGTGGGATCAATATGCCTGGACAAGGGTGTCCAAAGACCTGCAATTGATCATAACCACAAGAGGATATTCTTGTCGACTGCAAATCAATAATTTTTTCTACTAAAGTTGATTTTGGCAGAGGGGAAAGACAAGAGTTGCCAGATGTGCGTGGGCAGTAAAAATGAGTTCCAAGTTTGAAGAAGAATGTGGTATTCTTGCTTCATGGGACATAGGCAGGGGAGCCTCATTTACAAGGATTGTGCCTTATTAATATTGTCCAAGATAATTGTCCGCGGAAGTCATTGAGTGATATGACTTTGCTGAGCTCTATGGTGATGCTCAGAATCACCAAGTTAAGTCCGTTCGATTTGTGCAAAGATGCACAAGTTTGTGTCAAGATTTGAGTGCTAATTGGAATAACATGTATGCAACATTAGCATGCGCCAAATGAGATTTGGGCATGGCCAAGATGCATGATGCGGTTGAAGATGCAAAATTAGGCGACTCATAGATACATGGAAAAAGAAGGACAAGGTAGTGGTGATGCATAAGAATGACATGAGGTCATTTTTGAAGAAATCTTCATGAAAGCTAAAGCAAAATGATAGCATCAGTCTAAAAGGAGTATTCAACTAAGTGTCAATTATATTATGCTTCGTTATGGGAGTCTCATAAGAACGTTGATAGTTGGAAGAATACATGTGGCAAAGTGAATTGCTACATTGGGGACAGTAGTTGTTGTCTCGCTTCCTTTGTTGCTTAGAAGCGAAGTTGAAGTCAGTATTGCAAGGCTTGTTAGGTCTTACAAGTTGCAATCAGTTGGCGTGAGTATTTGCTCAAGTTTGAGTATACTTTCAGTTTGGGTCGAGTGGACCTTGGTGTTGGAATGAAGTCTATCTATGTAAGGTAGTAGTGAATGAGGGTATTTGAAGTGAAAGATCTTGCCTCTTTCGTTCAAAGTAAAGCTAATTCGCGTGGAAGATGCTACACAGTATATTAAGCCAAAATATACAATAGAAGACGCTGAAAGTGAAATAAGCAAATAGAGGAGTTGGTGGCATAGTCGAGTTTGTTGTTGAGAGTTATGTGGAAGTGCGACGGCATATGGCAGCGATAGCATGGAGTAACGCAGCAAGAATGAAGATGTAAGTCCATCAAGTAAATGAGTTAAGAGTAACTCATTGTTAGGAATAACATGATGTTGTTTTTCCGCCACATTAAAGCATAGCAGTTTGAAAGAGCAAGTGATGCTTATAGTGCTAGTTTCAAAGGCACGTGAAGAGGAACCTTGGCTCGGTGGGAGAGTCGGTCTAATGTTAGGGGTATCCTAAGTCATGGCTAATGTCATGAATTTTCAGTCGAGTTTTCAAAAGAGTGTTGCAACATGATTGAAGAACTCTTAGTCTACAGTAAGGCTCGTTGAATTGCAAGAGTGCAATGTCAGTCGGAGTTGAAGGCAAGTAAACTAAGTTATACATATCACCCAGATATGTTGGCTATTTGAAGTGTACACTTAGACACGGAATTGATTGAAAGAAAAATTTGTGCTGATGCAAGGGCATATCAACAGATTGTAAGTGGCATTTGGGTGTTGAGATGCGAATGAAGTAGAGATTGAAGCATAGTCGACGATGCGACAATGAAGCTGGAATTCATAGGCTCAATGGAAAAGCAAACAAGCTAAGTGGTGGCGTAAAGCACTAGGCGAGAGAAAAAGATTTGGCAAGGTTAAAGGCCAAGCAAATTTCTTGATTCCCGAGAAGGGCTCAGATGAGTGCATAAGGCCAAGGAAAGTTCAATGAAATCGAACGGATATTATGTTCAACGAGGACGTTGAACAGATTAGGTGGGGGAGGTTTGTTACGGATCGCAAGTGATGCGTAATTATGACGCGTTACAGAGTTGTAGCCAAGTCAAGATAGCCGTAATGGCGCAATAGGAAGCCATAATAGCGGTATCTGTATAAAACCGTCAAGTGTCAAGAATGACATAACCCTACAGGACCAATGAAGCGCAAGAGTGGCGCTACATTGTAAATACATTTGGCTAAGGAATGAAGCTTATTGGCCGACACAATAAGGCTTCATTGAGGAAAGGCAAGACATGGCCAAAGTTGACAGATGCAACATGCGATGTTGGCATCGATGCATATCCATGGAATTGAGTTGGCCCAAACTCAAGGATGATGCAAGAAGAGTTAAATAGACTAAGATTTAGTCTATGCATTGGTTCAAGGCAGGGCCAAAGTCTGAATAGTGCAAACAAGTTGGTAATGCAAGAGTTGCATTTCTATTATCGAGCTAATTGGCGAAGTGAAGCATATATGACGCACAAGTAACTAGAGTGATCTTAAGGAGTTGGCCTTGACAAGTAAAGTAAGAAGAGTGTCCGTGCATCAGTTTAAAGTAATAAAAATGCAGGGCCAAGAGAGCTAAACGTTGGAGCAAGGCAGAATCCAGTATGGCGCAACAAGTGGTGCAATACGGCTCAAGTGACGGTTACGAGTTGGTTACGAGCTTCACAAGCATGCCAATGATGTGATACAAAGTAGAACGGTTATAAAAGAAATTATAACCATGTGGGAGTGTTTCTAACCACCAAGAACAGATGTGGCATCTGTTGGCTTGACAACACAAAAGGTGGCGGTTGAAAAGTAAGCTGGCGGTTATAGAAACTACCTGATGGGACACATAGCTGTTCCATGCGTGTGCAAGTGTTGTGCACGGTTTTGGCCATTGTAACCACTGTATAAATAGTCCTAAGGAGTAGGAAAATCAGTAGGCTACATAGGAGAGAGTTATTCTCATGTTTGGGAGAGTTAGGCATTCACCAAGAGGGTGAATGGCCTGTTTTTGGTCCATGTGATGGACGAGTTTTGTAATCTTCCTTTGATACAATAAAATGGGTTAATTGTGTCATGTATTTGTGTTCATTATGTTGCTGATGTTGTGTGAGAAGTGTTGAAGTGCATGGCAGAACCTCTTATGCTTATGGGGGCATGAAGAGTTAGAGAGAAAGAAGAAAAGATTTTCGTTGCGTATCGCCTTATGAGTGAAGGCAGATGCATACTTTGATTCAAGTGTGCAAGGCTGAGTACTTGTGGGTGAAGTTGATTCACTAAACCACATAGTATTTCCGGTCATGTCCCGTGAAAATTTTAGGCGATTAAATGGGAATGTGACAGCTAGCATGGTTGGCATGCTTTAGGGCGATTGGTGTGACTAACATAGCTAGGGCCAAGGCAGAGTGCATTTGGCATGGCGCAGCTATCTTGGGCTAGGTGTGACTGGCATGACTTGCCATTGGCACAGAGGGGAATTAGGGTTTTGCTCGTTGTAACCCTAATTTGAAAAAAATAATACCCCCATTAATTACTGACTACATGCATTAAATGTTCTTATAAATGTGTCACCGGTGACATTAGGTTATTCGAGGTTTTACAATTTTACCCTTTGTCTAAAAACCACCATCTACATTAAGTCCACTGCTTAGATCAGAACAGGAGCTTTGTTGCGAGGTAAGCATAAGATGGTGACAAACTATCAACAGTAAATCGTAAAGAGAATTGAGGAGGCTTGTATGACCTTTTTGTAGATAGGATTTAGAATTCTTGCCTCTGGCAGTTTTGCACAAATCGGGACGCGTCATTGAAAAACGGGAAGCTGGGCGTCTTTTGGAAGCTGGCGGCATTGGGAATTGGCACGAGTTGGGAAGTTGGGCGGCATTTGGAAATGGGAAGTTGGGCGTCCTTGGGAGTTTGTGCAAGTTTCATGCTAGCTTGGTGGGGTCGGCTTAAGCTGGGAAGCTGGTGTAAGTTGGGAGACTGACCAGGATTGGGAAAGCTTGCACGTTAGGAAGCTGTCTAGGATTGGGAAGATTGCATGTTGGGAAGATTTCCAGGATTGGGAAGCTTGCACGTATTGGGAAGTTGGTCAGGATTGGGAAGATGTCCAGGATTGGGAAGCTCTTGCAAGGGAGACGCTTGCGGTTTAGGGTTCGACACGCCGAAACCCTAATTGACGCCCTTCACTAAAGTTGATGTAGAATCCTCGTTTGGAGTCGGATTTTCGATGTCCGCATATGTATCTTCAAACCCATGAAATTTAAAAGCTTTAGGAAATAAGCTTTTTGAATTTTGCTCATGTTTAGGGGATGAAAAATGCGAAACAGTAAACTTCCAGGAGGTTTTCAGAATTTTTCCAGGTTGCGTGTTGTCTGATGTTCTGGTCACCTCTCCTTGCTCGTTCATTCGATTGCCATGAAATTTTGACATGTTGTAGGTAACTTCCATCCGAAAAGAATGGTATATAAAATAACATTATATTTCACACTAATTGCTCCCAGTTCGTAATTGAACACAGGGTTCCCTCAACTAAGTTTGTTTGGAAAACGTGTTTCATGACTTCAGTACTTCTTGCACATGTTGTAGAATCAAAATAAGGAACTTGAATGATGTTAGTTCACTTACTTTATTAATTTTATGATCGTACTGATTTTCCACGCTTGATCCATCATAATCCCATCTAATCTTCGTATTAGGTGCTTAACAACGAAGTTGGGAATCATGGGTCCACTAGTACGAGCAACCCTGGATTTGTTGACAATGAACCACTTGCGCCTCCAGGTTATGAAGTATTGATTTCCAATGCAGTGGAAGCGGTGTAAATCTCAATTTAGCCTCAGATGGTGGAACCCGAATCGAGAATAGTAGAAACTGCTTCGTCGGAGGTTGCCCCCATGCCCAGCCTACTCTCATTTCATCTCCTTTAATTCCCCGTCCACATGATTCGACATGATCCTATCGTACTCTTCTGGATGACAGTGGGATGCTCAGAAATTACTTAATGAAATATTCTGATAGTGCAGGCTTGGGACCCTCCACGACCCCGTAAAGTGTTGAAAGCATCTTCTAGACAGAGAGATGATGATATTCTTGTGATGTACCCTTGAAGAGTAGCTGACCTTGTTGTGAGTGCGGCTTTTTGGTTAACTGTGTCTTCCGAGCTTTGACAGTGAAAGGATTCCGTGTATATCCTCAGTCCTCAAGCATGGTTTACATGTTTCCATCTTTGTAGTAATTGATGTTGTGGTGAGGCTCTGGTTGGTATCAACGAGTGAGCGACAATAGTTCTTGGTAGGAGATGTAATCGGAAGAGACTACATTGTCGTGGTAACAAAGTAAGTTGGCTGGAATTATATGGGCTTCCGTGGAAATAAAAATATTGGATGGATGTGACTATGATCCTTGACGTGAAAAAGCGGCGTTGAAGTAGCTTCGGCTCTTGGTGAGGATGTTTGAAACTTAGAACGCTAAACGTTAAAGTTTTGGATTCGGACCCTGGAGCAGCTTATGGAGAGAATGCTGAAGCGGAGCGGTTGCGTTAATTAGTGTGTTGGCAAATCGGACATCCTTCAAGCGAACAATGGTTAGGAATCCATGGTTCCTTCTATCAACCGTGCTTTAGTTTGGGAGCGGCTTCTCTGGTTGGATACAGATATGTCTTGACGTTGTGCCTTGGGAAAACATAGAATCTCACATAAATGTTTCATCATGGACCGCACAATTTTGTGGGGGAAGTCCCCAGAAATCATGCGTCTCTTGACAGGAAGAGAGTCTTCGTGAACCCAGGGGGTTTGCTGATTTGCTTCGATTTTGGAGAAGTCATTCCTGATCTTTACATGTGATGAAATTGTATTGCTGCTTCCCTACGGGGCGTTCAAGTGGAACGGTAGAAGGATGCAGGCTGCCAGCGCTGGGAATATGCAAACTGGAAGTGAAAGTGTGACGCAAGCTGTCAGTGCTGGAAAATATGCAAGCTGCCAGCGCTGGAAAGTATGCAGGCTATCGGCGCTGGAAATACGTAAGCAATCAGCGCTGGAAATACGTAATCTATCAGCGCTGGAAGATGCAAGTTGCCGATGCTAGCCATTGAGAAGAGATGCTAGCACTGGGGAGACACTATCTGTTGGTGCTGACCAGGGTGTGGTATTGTGGTCGGTCATGTGCGTACAGTAAGCGCCTCTGGCAAGCGCGTCTGATGTTATCTTGGATGTGGACTATTGGCACTGGAACTTTGGCAATCAAGCTGTGATGATAGCGCGAGAGGCTTTTTTCCATGGGACGGTGGAATCGATACCTGGAAGGCATGCAGGGTGGATCATGGAATACTGGTGTTAGCAGTAGTGTGGTAGCAACAAAGTAGGCAAGCATATTCTAGCTATGTACTCCAGCGTTTCTCCTCTTTTTTTTTTGTTGGTGCAAACCTTAGCCATAGCTATGCCTTCCATAAATCTGTAGGAAAATAGTTCCTCTCTTCGAATATTATTGTAGTAGCGTCAGCTACCTCATGAATAATAACTGGTAACCGTTATGATGCAAAGTCGGTACACATGGTGATGCAACAAAGAGTTGGAGATGAAACAGGCGGTCCTGCAAATGACGAATGACGTCTTCTTCGAGAAAAGTAAACCACTGTTGAATGGCTTCCTTTGCGCTTCTGTCTTCTGAAATTCTTATGTGTTTTTTTTTTTGAATGGCAAATGAAACACCTGGCTTATGGTTTTGATTTTCTGGATTTCCGGGTTGATAGCAAAGTCTTTTTTGTTTTTGTAGATTTCTAGGTTGATAGGCAAGTGTTACCTATGAGGGTTTTGGGTTATTATTCGGGATGAACCGTTTTTGGATATGGAAGATATGAATATGTGGTTCCTATTTTTTTTTTTAGGGATGATGCCGCTTTTGGGTTATGATTGTAAGTGATACGAATATCCCAGGGAAGATACGGAATCGTGAACATTGTGTGTTGGTAGATGACATGGGACAGGAAATAACATGGCTATTGGTTTTATCATTCCCGTGAAAACTTGAAATGGTAAACCATATATATTCTGTCTAGGTAAGACTTACTCGGTTCCCCGGATCTCCTGATGATAAGGAATCCTCGTGTGTAAGATCGGATTTCGCGGAAAGCACCACTGTGATTGTGGAAAGTCCTCGGTCATTTTAAGTTACTTGATGACTGGACCGTTTTCTTTCGATTTCTGTGAAGTCCCCAGCCGTTTCATGTAGCTTCACGATTGGTAACCAGGCTATCTTTCAGTTCTTCTGAAGTCCCCAACCGTTTTATATAGTTTTACGACTAGTAACCAGGATTTCTGGTAGTCGAGTTGTAGATCCCCAAATAGATTGCTTGCTTCTGCCGTCCTGATGCCTGGATCTAAGTATGAGATCGATTTCTGAAAGATGATATGTAACCGAAAGATCAATCCTCCCGCTGTGGTCGCTAATTGTTTATGGGTAAAAATCGTTTCTGCCGATTTTGGTAAATTCGGTAAGTGAGTGAGAAACTGTTTTAAACCCTAAACAAATGTGCTGCACGTGAGCACTTTCTAGATTCGAGAGATCAATCTGTACAAGTCCGGCCTAAACCAAGAAATGGCAGTTCCAGACTTGCTTCGGTCACAAAGTGGAGGAGAAGGGTTGATTTTGGAGGGAAGCGAAGAAAGGTATTGAGATCAGAATAGTTCTGGAAGAGTAGTGTCTCGACTTGTATCAGAAAGTGAAAGCTTCGGAAGCTTGAAAGAGATGAAAGCTTTTTGGAGAGCTTGCAAAGTTTCCTTTTCTGAGAGTGTTGTGTTTTTCTCCTGATCGAGACTTATTGTCTGGTGGAAATAGGTAAGACCTATTTATACAAGTTGAGATTGAAACATACCCTGGCCTCATTAAGGAAGAGAGTAAAGGGTGAAATAATGGGAGGAGGTGGTAACCGCATGGTGTTTATGGGTGAAAACGTTTTCACCATTATTTCCTCATTTATTTGACCACTTTATTTCTATTCACGCTTTCTTAAAGTGAGCGCAGTGTACGCTGCATGCTGTGACCGCCAAACCAAGACCCTTGAAAGCATCCCCCAGTTTGTGTTGATGTCTCGAGTGTTGGTTGCACCTTGAGTGCAAGTGGCAATGCCAGGCTGCAAGTGGCGCATGTGGCATGCCTTTGTTGCGGGTTACACCTTGAGTGCAAGTAGCAATGCCAGAGCTTCTAGTGGCGCGTGTGGCATGTGCCAATGGCATGTGCAGAATGCCTTGGTGGTAGGTTGCACGTTGAGTGCAAGTGGAAATGCCAGAGATGCCAGTGGCGCGTGTGGCATGTGCCAATGGCATATGCGGAATGCCTTGGTGGTAGGTTGCGCGGCTTGCAAATTAGGCTACCAACGAGGGTTTAGGCATGTGCCAATGGCACGTGCAACCAAGTTGACCTAGGTTGCACGACTTGCAAGTTAGGCTACCAGCGTGCGTGTTTGGCATGTTTCAATGGCACGCACGGTCATTAGGGCCACGTCTAGGTAATGAAAGCTACCAGGGAGCGCGTTAGCATGGGACAATGGCACGCTCGACCATTAGGGCCACGACTTGGTAAGAAAAGATGTCAGCGAGCGCGTTGGCATGTGCCAATGGCACGCTCGGCCATTAGGGCCACGGCTTGGTAAGAAAAGCTGTCAGCGAGCACGTTGGCATGTGCCAATGGGATGCTTGGCCATTAGGGCCATGGCCTGGTAAGAAAATCTTCCAGCGAGCACGTTGGCATGTGCCAATGGCACGCTCGGCCTTTAGGGCCACATCTTGGTAAGAAAAGCTTCCAGCGAGCATGTTGGCATGTACCAATGGCATGCTCAGCCATTAGGGCCACGGCTTGGTAAGAAAAGCTGCCAGCGAGCACGTTGGCATGTGCCAATGGCATGCTCGGCCATTAGGGCCACGGCTTGGTAAGAAAAGCTTCCAGCTAGTACGTTGGCATGTGCCAATGGCATGCTCGGCCATTAGGGACACAACTTGGCAAGAAAAGCTGCCGACGAGCACGTTGTCATGTGCCAATGGAATTCTCGGCCATTAGGGCCACGACTTGGCAAGAAAAGTTACCAGCGAGCGCGTTGGCATGTGCCAATGGCATGCACGGCCATTAGGGCCACAACTTGGTAAGAAAAGCTGCCAGCGAGCATGTTGGCATGTGCCAATGGCATGCTCGGCAATTAGGGCCTCGGCTTGGCAAGAAAAGATGCCAGCGAGCGCGTTGGCATGTGCCAATGGCATGCTCGGCCATTAGGGCCACGACTTGGTAAGAAAATATACCAACGAGCGTGTTGGCATGTGCCAATAGCATGCGTGGCTAATTTGGCCTAAGTTGCACGGTTTGGCAAGCTGGGAAGAGGGCGCTTTCGTCATGGCGCGGCTAGGGCCAAGGTAAGGGTGTTTGGCTTGGCGTGGTGTAAATAGCATAGCTAGGGCCAAGGCAAAGTTCGTTTGGCATGGTGTGACTAGCTTGGGCTAGGTGTGGATGGCATGATTTTCCATTGGCACAGAGGTGCGGCTAGCATGGTTGGCATGCTTTGGAGTGTTTGGTGTGGCTAGCATAGCTAGGGCCAAGGAAGAGTGTGTTTGGTATGGCGCGGCTAGCTTGGGCTAGGTTTGGCTGGCATGATTTGCCATTGGCACAGAGGTGCGGCTAGCATGGTTGGCATGCTTTGACGCGGTTGGTGTGACTAGCATAGCTAGGTCCAAGGCAGAGTGCGTTTGGCATGTCACGGCTTGCTTGGGCTAGGTGTGGCTTGCATGATTTTCCATTGGCACAGAGGTGCGGCTAGCATGGTTGGCATTCTTTGGCGCGGTTGGTGTGATTTTCCATTGGCACAGAGGTGCGGCTAACATGGTTGGCATGCTTTGGCGCGGTTGGTGTGAATAGCATAGCTAGGGCCAAGGCAGAGTGTGTTTGGCATGGCACGGCTAGATTGGGCTAGGTGTGGCTGGCATGATTTTCCATTGGCACAGAGGTGCGGCTATCATGGTTGGCATGCTTTGGCGCGGTTGGTGTGACTAGCATAGCTAGGGCCAAGGCAGAGTGCGTTTGGCATGGCGCAACTAGCTTGGGCTAGGTGTAGCTGACATGACTTTCCATTGGCACGGATGGGAATTAGGGTTTTGCTCGTTGTAACCCTAATTTGAAAAAAAAATACCCCCCATTAATTACTAACTACATGCATTAAATGTTCTAATAAATGTGTCACATGTGACATTAGGTTATTCAGGATTTTACAGTTTTACCCTTTGTCTAAAAACCACCATCAACACCTGGCAAAGGAGTTTATGTTAAGATAAACAGAATAGCCTTTGTGCAACTCATATCACTTGGTTGAAGAGAATTGATACCAAACAGATTTGTTGTTCCTTTACTGTTTGGAATACGAACCAAAGGAATTGGTCCAAGTACGTGACTTGTTTACAGGTTGGAGGCATGGGAATATAGATGGAACTAGGTGAACTATAGGTTTAGTTGCTTGGTCTCAACTATACGAAGTTGGTTTATTTTGTATAGCGGCTTAATCCTGAGAGTATTTAATTCTGGACTAGGTCCCGGGGTTTTTCTGCATTTGCGGTTTCCTCGTTAACAAAATCTTGTTGTGTCATTTACTTTATATTTCCGCATTATAATTGTTTTATTATAATTAAAGTAAATTGATCATGCACAAACTTTAATTCCTATTTACTTGATACGTGAATCTTATTGAGTTTGGTTAAGTCCGAACCTTTGTATTAAGTAAACATACTTCGTTGTTGTATTGTTCGATCTTGTATCCATAGAAGATCACACGAAGTGTGAACCGATTAGTTGTATTGTCTCGACTCAGTCCATAGACAATCACTTTCTGAGAAAGGATTTATAGGAAGGAAAAGTTTTAGCTTGAGGTATATTTGGGTACCCTCGCCTTTTCAATATGCCGTTAATCATTTACTTACCATTCAACTAATGGTGGTCGGCGGCACTCACAGACTCATAGTAGTAATAAAAGGGAGGGTAAAACGATTATGTAAAGGGAAAATTATCGTTTGGTCCCTTTTTAGGTGGGCCCATGTCTGTTTAGTCCTTTGGTCAAACGCCTTTACTGTTTGGTCCATAATTATTTAAAAATACTTAAACAGACAAAAATACCTTTCCGTTTTTTTTAGCAGTTCATTCTTCAAATTGAACTCCTGTTAATTTCTACTTATTTTTTTTTCAGAAATCACCTAAAAAAACAGAGTTCATTCCAGAAAATGAACTCCATATAAAGCCTAAAAAAACAGAGTTCATTCCAGAAAATGAACTCCATATAAAACCTAAAAAAAAAACAGAATTCATTCCAGAAAATGAACTCCATATAAAACCTAAAAAAAAACAGAGTTCATTCCAGAAAATGAACTCCATATAAAACCTAAAAAAACAGAGTTCATTCCAGAAAATGAACTCCATATAAAACCTAAAAAAAACAGAGTTCATTCCAGAGAATGAACTCTATATAAAAACCTAAAAAAAACAGAGTTCATTTTATGGAATGAACTGCAGCATCATCTTCTTCTCCACCATCTTCAACAACAGCAGCAGAAAAAATCAAGAAAAATCAAGAAAATCAAGAAAAAAAAAACATCAGTAGATAAAATAATAATAATTAAACATCATCTTCAACAACAACAACAACATCATCTCCATCATATTCTCAAACAGCAACATCATCATCTTTGTTCTTTTCATGGATCGTTTTCTTCTTCTTCATCATCAACAACAAATTCAAGGTCTTCAACACGAGCAGCAAACATCAAAAAATCAAGATCTATCGTTTTCATCGGCATCTTCAACATAAAATCTATCGCCGTCTTCATCATCTTCATCGTTTTCATCATCATCATCTTCAAAAGAAAACATAGTTATTTCAGATAATGAACTTCATCAAATTCATCATCTTCAATAGTAGCAGCAGCAGTGATGAAGAAAGACATAAATCTATCTTCGTTTTCATCATCTTCATCGTGTTCATCAACATCTTCAACCATAAACATCATCAAACTAGGAGAAAATACAAAAAATCTTCATCACAAAATCGCCGTCTTGTTCATCATCTTGATATTCTCATCATCTTTATCATCATCATCGTGTTTATCATCATCTTCTCTCTGTAGAAATCTCAATCTCATTTGAAAATCTCCATCTCAATCTTCAAACAAAAAAGTAGCAGGAGAAAAAAAAAAGAAAAAAAAAAAGAGAAATTCTAGATCTAGAAAAGAAGAGAGAGAAAGTAAATGTGAGAATGATTTATTCTCTCCTACTTTTTGACTATATATATGGTCCTTATCCAAAAGGGTATTTTTGCCACTACAAGGTGACATTTACATCATACATGACATCAGCGTAGGACCAAATGATAATTTTTAGGACCAAATGATAATTTATATTACCAAATAGGACCAAACAGACATTTGACTGGGTCAAATGGACTAGACTCATCCTAATATATTATTCCTAGGACCAAATGGTATTTCCTACTATATGTCCCCATTTTAACTCCTAATAACAATTTACACCAATTCTGCTTTGTCTTAAACATAAGACCCATCCTCTTTAAACCCCAATTTGGTTCTAACTTCAACGGGAGAGTGGGGCCACTAAGCTAATTTCTTTAAGTAGAAATTAACATTTAATCCTAAATTTAGTGGGCTTTAGACTATCTAGTCCTGTCAACCAAAGCCTCATACTCGGAGGTCCAAATGTACCACATGCAAAACGGGTTAGTCCATTTCTAAACGTTTCAGTCCAAATTGCTTTTTTTATGACAAAAGTAACCCTCTTATGTGAATCTGGAGTGGTTGTCGTAGCTGATACATTTCTTCTCTCTTCTTCGATGAGTTTCTGAAAACGAATTAGGTTTCGTCGAGAGAAAAATATTACATAAAATCTCAACAAGTTTTCATATGAATCAAGTAGTCAGAATTCGTCAATTAATTTTAAGAAAACATATATCCATTCAATCTCCATCTTCAAAACCAAAGTCTTAGTATCAATCAGCAAATCTGAATCCGACATCAGCGACATATGTTCTTGAAGAATCAGCTTGAAATTGATGTGGAAGGTAGATGAAATCACCATAAATCGTAAGATTCATCAACAAAAACGTTTAGGGACGACAATTAGTCATCATCGCTTAGGTTTTATGCTTCTCCATCTTTGAGTCCTCATTTTAATGGATATGATTGTAGACAGATTTTTCCGATGAAATTCAAAGGTATAATAAAACGAGCATTTCTTTTTGATACATTAGCTATTGTAATTATTCCTTTCAATTCTGATTTTCTTCATATGATTTGTTAATTCTATTGTAGATTTTGAGGGTTTGAAATTTGTTAGGTTTGGATACTTTAGTGCTTATGCAGATTAAATGTTTGTGTTTTTGTGGTTAGGAAATTAGGGAAACAAGGTTCAGTGATTATTTTGGAATAATGATTTACATGGACAAGGATTTGAGATTCACGATTTCATGGAGCTCTCATGTTCAATGAAGGTTCTTCTTCTTCATTGATTAGACTACCTGAACGAAGGAAAGCATATATAGTAAACACCTCAACACATATGGTAAGAAATCAAGAGAGTAATTTGAAATAAGAATTAAGAGTCAATATCAGGTTATTAAAGTATCACCATATGAATTACAAAAAAAAAGTATTTTTTGTTGAAGAGACAGCGTCTATATGATGCTCAGTTTGAACTTCAGTTTGATACTAGGACTCGTTTGCTTAAATGGGTAAGCCCTTATATGAACCCTAAATCTCTTTTTTCAGATTTATGCCTTAATTAAATTTGTTCTTACTGTTATTCTGCATTACTTAAATCATGATTTGTTAGTGTATGGTTCAAATTCTAAGGTCTAATTAAGATTTTTTAACTAGTAAAGATGAGATTTAGGCAATTGGACTAGTCAAAGCGAACATACTTACTTTAGAGTAATTCAACCAAGAATTATTAGTCTAGAATCTCTAGTCTCTTTACCTCCCATTAAATAGCTAGAATCTCTAGTCTCTTTACCTCCCATTAAATAGCTAGAATCAGTAACTTGTGTGGAAACCAAAATAAGCTTTTAATGTTCAAAGTCTTGATTGAGGCTTTAATTAATTTACTGGGATAGTTCTGGAAGCTACTTAGAACCTCAGATTATTGGTTTTTCTTGCTATTAGTAATAAAAAAAATTAAGCAAAGTTTCCAAAGGGATTAGCCAGAGTTGAATTACTTTGAACTGGATGATAACCCCATGTTCATTTTGTTACCCATTGAGCTTTAAAATCTGGTGAAAGTATAAGAACTTAGACTCGGTTATTGAGGAAAAAATCATGATTTTTTTCCCGTATTATGAATATGACTACATTTCCGTTAGAGTCAATATTGGTGTTTGAGGAGAAATAAACACCAATTCAATTCAAGACTCCTCCTAAAACTCAAACACTTCTCTTAATCACACGCCATTCACAACCAAATCGATGGCATCAAGTACCCATTCTTTCATGTATTCTCGGCTTCACACTTGAGTTTGAGGAGAAATAAACTCTTGCATCTTTTCTCTCTTCTGTTCACATCAGAGGCGGAAGAACAATAGAAAATAGGGTTGAGATATTGATCTATTACCGTTGGCTTGATGGTTTCATCAAAACCGTTAGATGAAAGGCCCACTTCAGGGTATATTTGTAAATCCATTATTATTCATTACAGAAAATGAATTAAAGTCTACTCAAATACGGTCAAAGACAGTCAACGTTATTTCCAGGTACCAACCCCTAAGTTGGACAAATGTTAGACCAAACACTAACTTTGGGCAAAATGTAAGAACTAAAACCCAATTAACCCTTTAAGTAATTTATCTCATATTGAATTGGTGTAGAAATATGTCAATTAGTGTTGTTGCAATAAATATTGAAACATGATCAGAACTTGGTTTCATTGCTATGTACTGGTTGACACCTGGATTACGAGATTATTTTTTTGGGTTCCACCATTTGAGGTCGAGACGCTTGATTTTTTTGTTTGTTTGTTGATAAACGGTGCATTATCATACGAAAGCAAGCCACTTTCCTATTTTACTCAAACTACAAGTTGTCGAAGTATGTTCCGTATGTGCACATAGTTGTACACATGTTGGATATTAATGTGTACATCGTTATACACATGTTGATTGTTAATGTGTACAAAAGTGTACACATGCTGAATATTAATGTGTATATAATTATACACATGTTAATTGTTAATGTGTACATAATTGTACACTTGTTTATTGTTAACGTGTACATAGTTGTACACATTAGCAGTTCTTGATCTTTTTTTTTTAGGTTCTTTAGAGATACTTATCTATTTATATTTTGATTTTGTATACTTGGTTGGAAGTGTTCATTTGTTGCATACACTGAAGTCGATTCTAGTTTCAACTAGGCGCATTAGGCTTTGTCAAAACTGACGAATTTTAAAAGCACCCCTTCTTGTTGAAGTTGTTTACGACAATACGGCAACTCCTCTGTTTACAGCCAATCTCAGCTATTTTTTGAAGAGTAACCTTCTTTCTTACTTTGTTTGTGTTCGTTTAATGGGCTAGACTCCTGCTAATATTACTTTGCTGTATATAAGATGTTGTATTTGCATGTTGCAGGTCTGTGGATTTTGTCTATCCACATTTAGTTTTGCATAAAATCCATATTCTTATAATTGATAGTAAGGTTAGCTAACTTTAGATTAGGATTAGTTATGATATCCGCCAACTGGTGTATTTTCATTGGGGGAGGGCAAACTGGTGTAGACTTGTTGGTGAGACTGCACTTTCTAAAATATAAGTGCATTTTCTTGTACAATATTTTTATGCGGTGCATGTAAAAGTGCACTGTTTTTATTGTGCTTGTTATACAAGGTGTATATGCTTGTACACCAGTTATATACAATGCACTATATCTTATTTACTTTGTGGTTTTTATCCCAGGATTGCATTCGGTTCCAATGAAAAGCATTACATGGAAACTAGGGTGTAGAAATTAGTGCACATGTGATAAAATGACTCCATAAACTTATACTTGAAGGGATGATTTCTAAAAATTAAATTGTTGATATATCTCTTATTTTCATGACAGACTGCAACAAGATAGAGTCTACAGTTTCAATGCTTAATCATTGGAGGAGGGCCAACTGGTAAGCTTGATGTTCATTGGGGGAGGGCCAACTGGTGTAGACTTGTTGGTGAGCTGGCAGTTTCTAAAATATAGGTGCATTTTCTTGTACAATCTGTTGTTAACCGTACTTGACTATAAAATTCCGTCTTATATCGCAAAGGATATGAAAATGCTGCGAGGGTTTCTATCCTCCCTTGGAGAGAAAAAATAATTACATTTGGTCAAGCTCTTGGGAACTAAATATTAGTCATTCTTCTAATAAACCATTTCATTTTGCTTTTATAGTTTGAGCTATTTTTTACATCCACCAGGTACCAAATTGGACTCCGTTATATTGGTGGTGCATGTATGTTGCTGATGCTCACACAAATTATTTTTGAGTAAGTCCAAATTCAAGGTCCAATTATTCTTGTATTGTTATTTTTGGCTAGCATGTGAAAGGTAGAAGCATAAGCCGCACTCCACTCGCCAGCAATATGCATATGTTTGCTTTTCAATTTTGTGTTTAATAAGCAAACTGCAAACTCTCTTGGAAATGAAACTATCAACAAATGGACGACACAATACACAAGGATACAAATTTATTATGTATATTTAGTTGACCGGTAGAAAAGACGGATCGTTGGCACCTTGCTTCTTACTTTCCCATGTTCTAGATTTTCTTTGTGCAAGCTGCTTATTGCTACTGTACATAAAGAAATAGACCGAGGGTGAGGACCAATGCTTGAGATTTAATATATGAAATTTATATATGGGAAGTGGAGTTCCCATCTCTTTCGATAAAAGTGTACCGAATAGAGTTCCAGTGGCAGATAAGTTTTCTGATTTAGAATATGATGGGTTGGATTTTCAATATGTACATAATTGTACACGTGTTGATTCTCAATGTGCACAAATTTGTACACCAGTCATAAATGTGCACATAGTTCCAACAGTTGATGACAGTTTGGAAGCTTGGCGAGAAGGTGAATATAGTACACATATTTTGGCTTCCATCTACTGCCTTTGTGTTATGTTGCTGAGTACTATTCTTATTGATGTGCTGTTGTGGAACCGGCTACTCATACTTGTTTCAATTTTGATGTACTTTCTTCACAGAGGGGTGCCGATAATATTGGAATATTTCATTGGCAGTCGACAGCGACACAATCAAGTTAGCAAGGGAATGGCGAGAAGGTGAATATAGTACACATATTTTGGCTTCCATCTACTGTGTTTGTGTTATGTTCCTGAGTACTATTCTTGTTAATGTGCTGTTGTGGAACCGGCTACTCATACTTGTTTAAATTTTGATGTACAATATTGAAATATTTCATTGGCAGTCTACACTCTACAACGACACAATCAGCTACTCATACTTGTTTAAATTTTGATGTACTTTCTTCACATAGGGGTGCCGATAATATTGAAATATTTCATTGGCAGTCTACAACGACACAATCAAGTTGGGAAGGGAATGGAAAGACATGCTAGGAACCTTGTTTTGTCTTTGGATTTTCTGGATTTTTATAGATGTGTACATGTTTGTACACCAATGTAAACTAAATTTTTTAAAATATGCGAATTATATAGTCATATGGTATTCTTTTTGTAGCTCTCGGAAAAAGTTTTCCGAATATATAAAGTTTCCGAATTTTAGACAAACGGTTTGAACGAAAAATACTTTTTTAATACTTTTTATGTTATTTAAAGTCGCTGACATCATCATGAGTCACTTTGGACTGAATTGTAAATATTTTAATTAAATTGTAAATCATGAAGGTTATATTTGTATTTTTCCTATTTTAAATACCTTATGGACTAAATTGTACCTAGTTAACTCGAGATGGACTAATATGTATTTTTTGACGCGTTTATGGACTAAACTATTTTTTTCCCTTTCTTTAAACCCGAGCTACTAGTTAACAATTTGAGTGTCTTCTAACGCTTGGAATGTATTTTCTGCAAACAGTCACTTACCTAGACTCAGAGTGGTAACTGGACTGATAAGGACGGTTCCTATGGGTGTGGTAAATCAATTGATTTGCCAGTTTTGCACCCATTATGTAGCTGGCAAACATGCAAACTGGCCTAGTTTCTACCGAACCCACTTAGCCATTCCAGGTCAAGTTTCTACCGAACGATCTAGTTTAGATCGCTACCGGTGTAATGTTGATCGCTTATTAGTTGTTTTTTTTCTTCTTCTCTCCTACTTTTTAGTTAGTATAACAGATTTTTATTATAAGAGGGTCCCACAAAATATTTTATAATCTCTAAAATTTAATAAAGACCCCACCAAACACAAACAACTAAATTTTTTATTTATAAGGGTCCCACAAAACACAATATAATATACTTGTTGATGGTGGATTTTAATTCAGGGCTAAAATTGTAAAAGCCAAATTTTATACGCTGACATCCTGCAGAGGATGAGGCTATTTGATAAGTGATGAATACTTCTTCGCTTTATTAATTCACCTAGAATGGAGCATGTATCAATAATCCCAAATATTCTGTGAATTACATACACAAAATTCATCCAGGATGGAGCATGTAGCAACAATCCCAAATACCCTGTGAATTTTTAGCATTATTAATTAATGCATGAATTGCCTTGTATTTCCTGTGTTGTTCTTAGCAGGACTCTCATTATTGGTGCGTCATGATGACTGATTGTTGCTCTCAGCGGAGCAACATGAATATCCAATAATGAGGCATGCACGAAATACCCGTACATGCTACATCTCTCGGTGTGTTATATTAGCCCGATTGAGCATATTTAATTTCCTAAGGGAAATCTGGACTGTCCATATCAGTCTCAGAAACAATCACGGCCACGCAAGTTGGCCGCATGATTTAACCAGCCTAGACGAACCCTAGCAGGAGAAAGCTATCACCATAATGACCACCAGCGGGCCCGTTTTTTTCCCTAGCCGGTCGAACATCGTTCTTCACTTCCCAACATGCCAAATTCCAACCCTAAAGTAGGTGGACGTACAGCTTTTGGAAGATGCTCGAGTGACCAAGACTGCTTAAGACAGTATCAAAACGATCGTGACCTTACAACTTCACTAGCCTGATTGGACGACTTAAATCGCACCATGAAAGATGGAGGAGGCGCCAACACGCACATTAGCAGGCCCACTCTATACCTATCTGATTGGCTTTCTCACGAGCAAGCCATAGATCAATAAACGTTTGCTCAAAACATGGCTGACGTGATGCTTTAAAGGGTCGCGGAAGTCTGCTAGCGTCTTAAATTGATCACGACCATCCAACTTCGCAAGCATGATTGGATGGCTTAGATCACACCTAAGATCGTGGAACAAGTACACACATGCTCACCGCCGGCCCAATGTGGGCCCCACATGATCGGCCTCCTCAAGGGAGGAGCATAGCTTGAAAAACCGATTGGTTGAAGTTGCATACGCACGCCCGGTCCAAAACCATATTTAGGGTTTGCGGCATGTTACATGTGTCGCTAATCGATCACGAGCGTCCATCTTCGCAAGCTTGGATGGAAGGTGTAGATATAGGCTTAAAAGGTCCCGAGCATGTCAACATGATCACCGTGGGCCCATCCACACGCATGACCGATCGCCCTAGGCCAAGCATGGTTGGACGCCTCGATTCGTTAAGAAGAAATCCATCAACATCGTTATCCTTTTCTTTTTCTTCTTCTTTTATACTTAAAAAGTAACCTTTAGTATCCGAATCGTCTATGGATACCGTTGGAAACAATAATTGATATGAAAGTACTTCATTTAAGATTTATGATAACTGTTCTTACAAGAGTCACATGAGGGACTTAAATATATAAGCTAGAGTGAAAGACAAGTTACAGTAACTGTAAGGACAGGTTACATAGTAACTGTAAAAGTAAAGACAGTAAAACAGTGAACTCTAGCTAGATAAAAGTAAAACACAAAAGGAAAATAAAGTTACTTTTAACACTCCCCCTAAAACTTAAGCAGGGTACTGCATGAGTTTGAACCTCAGATCATTAAAATGCTCAGCAGACAATCCTTTTGTTAGAATATCAGCAAGTTGCTCAGATGAAGGCATAAAGTGAACAACAACATCTCCAAAATCAATTAGTTCTCTGACAGTGTGATAGTTTCTCTCAATATGCTTTGTCCTTGCATGAAAAGAAGAGTTAGAAACTAGATATGTTTCTCCAAGGTTGTTATAGTAGAGGTTGAAAGGTCTTGTAAGAGAGATGCCAATCTCTTCAAGGAGTTGAGATAGCCACATAACATCAGTAGACAATACGCTGACTGCTTTATACTCAACCTCAGTACATGACTTAGAGACTGTGGGTTGCTTCTTATAGGACCAACATATCAAAGAAGTACCCAAGAAAACACAAAACCCATATGTAGAACGCCTAGTATCAGGACATCAAGCCCAATCAGAGTCTGAATAGCCACTGATAGAGGTAATATCTTCAGAAAATAATGTAATACGTGCATCTATAGTACCTTTTAAGTACCTTAGTATGCACTTAACCAAAAGAAGATGAAGTTCTGTTGGTGTATGCATAAACTAACACACATAGTTCACTGCAAATTTGATGTCAGGCCTTTTTAAGGTAAGGTATTATAATGCTCCAACAAGACTTATATATTGTAGAGGATCTGCAAGTAGAGTTCCATCAAGAATAGATAGTCTCTTATCAGTGGTAAATGGAGTGTTGCAGGGCTTGCAGTCTAACATTTTTGACCTTGTAAGAATATCCAATGTATACTTCTGTTGAGTGAGAATAATATAAGTAGGATAGTTTGTCATATCAGCTTCAATACCAAGGAAATAATGTAGATTACCAAGATATTTCATGGCAAAATGAGAACCAAGTTGAGTTACAAGAGAGACAATGAAAGAATCTGAGCTGCAAGTGAGAATAATATTATCCACATATAGAAGAAGAATATCAATAATACCATAATTGTTGTAGATTAACTGGTCTGTAACACCTTTCTTGAATCCAATTTGAAGTATAAAGCCACTGAACTTCTCATACCATGCCCTTGGTGCTTGTTTAAGACCATAAGTAGCTTTTTTGAGAAGAAAACAATTTCTGAAAGATTTCCATGGAGAAATGCATTAGAAACATCCAATTGTTTGATGCTCCATTGTCTTGTTAAGGCTATAGTAAGAACTGCTCTAATTATAGTAGGTTTCACTACTGGACTGAATGTCTCATTATAATCTACACCATCTTGTTGAAGGTATCCTTTGGCTATAAGTATAGACTTGAGTCTGTCCATAGTTCCATCAGGTTTAAGTTTAATTCTATACACTCACTTGCATCCCAAGACATTCATAGAAGAATCATAAGGAACTAGAATCCAAGTACCATTTTCTATGAGAGATAAAAACTCAAGTTCCATTGATGTTACCCATTTTGGATCTTTTGCAGCAGATTTGTAAGTTTTTGGCTCAAGAGGATATTTTCTAGTGAGAATGGTACTCATAGCATGAGGAACTGAGTAATTTGTGATAAAATCAGGAAGATGCTTAGTTTTGATAATACCATCTCTGAGTCTGGTTCTCATAGGATGAATAATAGGTCTTGGAGAAAAATGTGGTGAGGGTATATCTTGCTTTTCAATAGGTGAAGTTGGTAGGGTATCATTTTTGGATATAGACAGAACAACGGTGGATGGCTCAGGGATAGTGGTACAAACACACAAAGGAAAAGAGGCTTCATCAAATACTACATTTCTTGAAATATAGACTTTCTTGGAGTTGTTGTCATATCACCTGTATCTTTTGTGGTTGGTATTGTACCCAATGAAGGTGCATTTAGAAGATTTTGCACTTAGTTTATCTTGCTTGTAAGCTCCAAGATAAGGGTAACAGTTGCATCCAAACACCTTAAGAAGAGGTTAATAAGGTGGATGAGTAAACAATACCTCAAATTGAGTTACATACTGAAGCATCTTGGAAGGAGTTTTGTTAATGAGATATGTTGTTGTGATAAATTAATCAAACCAGAACTGCTTTGGTAGGCAAGCTTGAATAGCAATTGTATTTCCAACTTCTGTTATGTGTCTGATTTTTCTCTCTGCCATACCATTCTGTTGTGGTGTGTGAGGACAAGAGGATGCCACTGTGATACCAACTTCATTTAAGTAGCATTTGAATTGACCCTTAACTAATTCAAAGGCCCCATCACACTTAAAAGTTTTAAATTTTGCAGATAACAGATTTTCATTTAAAGTTTCAAAGTGCTTGAAGCAAGTAAGACTCTCATATATTTCTTTCATTGGATAAATCCAGTGAAAACGGCTGAAATCATCAAGAAATAAAATAAAGTATTTGTAACCAAGTGTATAGAGATGAGGTGAAGGACCCTACATATCACAATGAATCAAAGATAAAGGTAACAATGTTGTTCTGATTGAGTTTTAAAATGGTAATTTCTTACTTTTCCCAAGTTGACATGAATGGCAAATGGGTTCAAGGGTAGAAGGGTGCATAGTAATGTAATGATTTGTATGAAGTTTATGAAGAATGTTTGTACCAGGATGACCCATTCTTTTATGCCAAACATTCGAGTCAGCTGCAAGTGAAATAAGAGCAGTAGGTGTGATTGAAGTTAGAGATGTAATAGGATATAAATTATTGATCTTCACACCTTCTGCTAAAATTTGATTTGTTGTAGCTTCTTTAATTTCATATCCATATGGTGAAAATGAGAAGGTACATTTGTGCTCTTCAGTTAACTGACCAACTGAAATCAAATTCTTCTGAATACTTGGAACATAGCAAACATTTGATAAAGAGAATGAAGCAGTAGAGATGTGTAAAACAGAGTCACCAATTTGAGTAATAGGGAGAAACTGACCATTGCCAACCATGACTTGAGATGACCTTGTATAGGTAGATGTGTTAGTAAGAAGCTTAAGGTCATTGGTGATGTGATGAGAAGCTGCTAAATCAGGGAGCCAATAAGTAGCAGCTGGGAAGGATGACATCTTAGAGAAAGATGCAGCATTCACTTGGATGCAAGCATTAACTTGTGGGTTTTGAAAATAAGAAGTGGTAGGTTTATTTTGAGGGGTTTGAAAACAAGCATGAGCTTGGTGAGGTGGTTTTGGGTTTGATCTTGCAGAATTACTAGCTGAAGTACTGCCATATCTGGATAAAGTAAACCTGTGTTTGCATTTACTAGCTGAATGACCAATTTGTTTACAGATTTGACACTCCATAAATTTAAAATCAATGTAAAATGGAAATTGTTGCTGTATAGAAGTATTTAAAGATGTTCGAGTATTGAAATTATTAGATCCAGCACTAGAACCACTAGATGAAGCACTGGAGTTATTGGATTTACCACCATAACAATAACCACTTGTCTGATTATAAGATCCAGCACCATAACCAATTAATTTATTACCAGAATTATTAGATCCAACATTTGAACTACCAGATCCAAAAGTTCTCTTTGTGAAGAAAGCAGATAAAGTGACTTGATCTAAAGCAGCAGCTGTTTCAAGAGATTGACTCTTTAACCATTGTTCATGGTTAATGAGAAGGGATTTTAAGGCAATAAAGGAGAGATCTGTATCTCGATTTTGAACAACTATAATAAAGTCATTATACTCACGTCCCAAACCATTGAGAACATACATAACAAGATCATTATCAGAAACAGACTAATTGATAGTAGCTAAGGAATCAGTAATAATTTTAAACTCATGAAGATAAGCTGAAATAGAGAGACTGCCACAACGAATATTATGTAGTTGATTTCTTAGCATAGATCTACGCGCAGAAAATTGATTATTGAAAGTAGTGGCCAGATAAGACCATACCTCAGCTGATGTACTACAGCCATAAACATCAGTATAGATAGATGGAGATAAGGTTGTGCATTGAGACAGCTGCTAACAAATCTGTCCCATTTGATCCACTTTAGATAAGAAGGATTTGGTTCAACCACTTCTCCAACTTTAACAATATGTGGTGGTGCAGGAAGAGAGCCATCAAGATAACCAAAAAGACTGGTACTGATAAGGATATATGATAGTTGAGATTCCCAAACTAGATAGTTGGAATCATCAAGTTTCATAGAGATAAAGTGAGCTATAGTTTTGAAAGGTAGTTCTGTTGTGACCTCATAATGAAGCTGGGAAGAGGAGGACATGATGTTGAAGTATAAGAAAATATATCCAGTGGTTTCTTTAAAGAACCAGAGGATAAAACATAGATGTAGATGAAGTATGATAAAGTTTGGTTAAGTTTATTGAAGTTTCATGAAGTTTGATAAAGTATGTAGGCGGCGAAAGCAAAGAAGAATAACCCTATGAGAGGGAAACTGATGCGTGTCGTAACCACAACAAATTAATTAATATTTAACACCTAATTAACAAGTAATATAGGGTAGTCAAGATCGTTCCCACGAGGAGCAAGAGGTTTTAGTTATCCTATAATGTCACAAGGGGGGGGGGGGGGTATTGGTTCAAGATTTTAAAGCAAAAGAAAGTAAATAAAGCAATCAAAAGTGTAAGTTGAAATCAATAAGAGAAAATAGATCAAGGAATCCTTCTTCGCTGCAAAACAATGATTAAAGTTATGTTCTTTTCCACTTTTTATTAGTCATAGATTATCACCAACCGTAGGATAGAAGGTTCGCTTAGCTAACCCCAAAATTCCTTATTTCACTGAGTAACAGGTTCGCTTAGTTATCAGATTCTATTCAAAAGAACCATCTTGAGGTTCGCTTACAAGATGTAATTCCCCAAACGCATTAAGATTTATGAACTTAGGTTTAGTACTAGTAGTTAGACTCAGTTCGCTTGGTCCACTTTCTAGCATTTTTTTCACGCATAATTGCTCCACAGAATCCCTCCGCAAGGTCTTGTGTTTTCTACTTGTGTAAAGAGTCAAGAAACTATTACGTATCCCTAACTTCCACTAGCTTTAGATTAAATTAACAAATCAATTTAGCGTGCACTCTAAACAACCTATCAATCAATCATAAACATTCATATTAGTAAAAACAAACGATAATCATATGAAAAACTTCAAAATAGAATTGAAACAAAACTCAAATCATATATTAAGAACTAGGAATTCATCCTCAATCAATAAGAAAATTAGCTACTCATAGTTTGGAGTTCACACAATAATAATAATAATTAAGGAAGAAATAAAAACTTATTGAAAAGATGATGGTTGCTCCTTCCTCCAATCCTTGTGCACTTTTACTCCTTCTCCAAAGTAGATGTGTCTAAAAGTTGTAGAGAACTCCTTTATCTATAGGCTTCAATACTCTCCATATCTTTGTAGGAAAAGAATCCACATTCCATAAGAACACCACTTTCCCAATTTGAGCCATATTCCAATTTCTAGTCCAATTCTCCAAAACTTCCAAGTTTTCATCCAATTCCCAATTCTAAGTCTTCACACACATGAGAGAAGTCCACACAAAATTCTGTAATTTTTGGCTCACCGAAAAACTGGATTTTTGGCCGGAAATCAGTAAATCATATTCACACAAGAATTTGAAATTTCATTCCGTCGACGGAATATTCCGTCAGTCCACCATTAGGACTAACGGTCAAACAAGTCAACCCGTTAGTCAAAAGTCGGTCAAAGGGAGAAGATTCATCCATTGAGTCAGCTGTCTTATTCAGGGCTGAGTGGTCTGAGTTGTTGAGTCACTGAGTCGGCTTCCGAGTTGACTCGCCAGAATCAAAATCCGGCCGAGTTCTGTTCAATTACAGGACTTTCCGGCCGTAATTTCAGGCCATTATCTTCACCTGTGAAACACCTAGCATTCATCTATTTTAGCAGTTCATTCTTTTGCACTGCAACTGAGTTGCTTCACATTCAATCACTCCATTTGCAGTAGCCGCGCTCTTAGCTTCAAGCCACAACCATTAGCAAATACCCAATCATTCTTGCTACTCCATTATTGAATTATTGCATCATCACTCTCTGTTGCTTCAACAATGCATGTATTGAGCCCAATTCTTCCCTGTATCAGTAACATCATATTCATCCCACCATCTGCATCTACCAACACTATCTGAGCTAACTTCAATTTCTCGGCATACCCATTTCTTCTAACCTTGGCAGCATCATAATCATCTTCATACTCAGACCACAACTCTTAAATCAACACCATCCCATCTGCTTCTGTTGTAGTCATTCCAGTTCTTTATATCCAACCTACCACCAACCTCATACCCTGATTTCATTTCTCATTTATCCAAAGTAGCAACATCAATCGTCTCTTCTCAGCTCATAGATCGAACTCATCTCTCTTAGATCGATGACAGAATCCATTTTCTAACTGTTCTTGCAATTCACCAACACAAACCCATTTGAATTCAAATTCATCGCCAACCCAATTCGAAACCATCAACAGTTTCTTCTCATCTGTTGACTTCAGAAAACCCACAGATCCCCTTTGTTTCTCGAACCCTAGCTTCTCAAGCTTTTAACCTAATCATCAATTTATTCTTCCCTGAGTTCCATTTCTCATCACGAACCCTCACCCATCTCTTCTAGTTTTCAAATTGAACTCAAAACCCATCTCGTTCTTCCACCGAAAACCCTAACCTCTCTAAATTGATTGCAGCAACATAAATTGCTTCTCAACAACAACAGCGGCTATTGGTTTCGATCTCAATATACTTAACAACTAACACCACTAATCTCATTCATTCATTAGCTTCAACTACAGCCGAAACGCCTTTCTCAATTTCTTCACTAATCCAAAGCAGCAACAAATCCCAATTTCTCTCGAGCTCACTGGCAGTCACAGCTGCTTCTCTTTCTCAGTTTCATGAATTGAATGAGAGAAAATATTTCACGTTTTTAGGGTTTCGTTTAAAAATTTGGGATAGCTATTTGCGCCCCACTATTTATGCATCAACCCAGGATATTTACACCTGCTCTGAATGATAAGGGACACCCAGATGGCAACCCCTTAACATGTGACTGGGCTCTAGATAGTATTCTCCACTGAAATGACAGATTTTCCCTTTTTGCTCAAATTGGGTGATTTCTCCTTCTTTTCGTCCGTGCGACTCCAAAGTACCTAATAGCTCAAAAACACACGTAAAATACATAATTTACAAGAAAAATAGCAAAGAAAGCATAAACTACTAGATAGTAAATTAGGTTTATTCTACACCTATCAGAAACCCTAAAGGAATCTAAAAACCAAGATGAATGATACCATGTTGGAAACAATAATTGATATGAAAGTACTTCATTTAAGATTTCTGATAACTGTTCTTACAAGATTCACATGAGGGACTTAAATAGATAATCTAGAGTGAAAGACAAGTTACAGTAACTATAAGGACAGGTTACATAGTAACTATAAAAGTAAAGACAGTAAAACAGTGAACTCTAGCAGATAAAATTAAAATACAAAAGGAAAATAAAGGTACTTCTAACAGATACATTAAGAATATTAAATACTAGGTTTAATTTACAATTATTATTAACAAAATGAGAGTAAGAAAATCTTGGATCATGCAGAATTGAATTGTACAACAACTTACTCACGCATCTCTATATGGCTAGATCCCGAGACGATAAACTGATGACAATATTTTCTAGAATTAGTTCCTCGGGAAGATATGGATGTCGATCATCGAATTTATTAGTAAATTTCGCTCATTTATTCTTCATCTTCTTGTTGGTATGCTCTTCGTCGGAGATTATTAAACATTTCCCGTTTCTCAAATTCATCATTAAATCTTGACTGACTCAGCAAAGTAATCTACAAACTGGGACTGGCGTGTTTTGATTGGCTTTGAGAAATAATCCTATTATTGGGGCTACACCCATTTGGGTTTTTGGGGCTTCATATGATTCTAGTATCCTAAAGTGACTAGGGGATGACCTAATTAGCGTTAAAAGTTAGATTTTCCCTTTAGTTATTTTTATTATCTAAAATCAAAAAAGTTCAAAACTAATCACTAATATCTTCTTTTTAGATATTACCTAAAAGGTTCTTATATTCCTATTGCATTCTATGTAGATGATTATCTTTACATCGCATCACCCTGGTAGTTGAAATCTGGGCATCTCTAGGAATTATCTTATGATTGCAAGTCATCGAAATAAATTATCCTCAAGAACACTTTGTTTTTCTAGTTTTTCTTATAAAATTTCTTATAACTACTCCTTCTCCTGATCTCTTTAAATTCATGTACTAATCCCTCTTCTAGACCCTTCATTTCTAGCATTTATTGTTGTTAGATGTGAAAAAGAGGGAGTCTAACAACCTCACCCAATGTTTCGATTAGCAATCTGTATGGACAACTCCGAGTTGTTTTCTAGAGAATCAACTAGACTCAATCAATAGAAAATATCTCAAGGAGTTATTATCTCAATCTCTCGATTTGATTTACTCAAGCAAATATGATTCGCGAGTCTAATCAAAGAGAGATAACTTGGATGGTACCAAAGAACAATATCCAAGTGTCAATCGATTTAAATCAACAACCAATAAGGTCGGATATTCTATTCGATTGAACAACGCACAACCTGTATTATTTCAATTATACAACAAAATATAATGCGGAATAGAAATAACACAGACACCAGAATTTTGTTAACGAGGAAACCGAAAATAAAAAAAAAACCCCGGGACCTAGTCCATATTAAACATACACTGTATTAAGCCGCTACAGACACTAGCCTACTCCAAATTAACTTTGGTCTAGACTGTAGTTGAACCCCAATCAATCTCACACTGATCCAAGGTACAGTTATGCTCCTACGCCACTAATCCCAGCAGGATACTGCGCACTTGATTCCCTTAGCTGATCTCACCCACAACCAAGAGTTGCTACGACCCAAAGTCAAAGACTTTAGCAAACAAATCTGTCTCACACAGAAAAGTCTACAAGATAGATAAATTCATCTCCCACGAATAAACCTATGAGTTTTGTTCCGTATTATGATAAATCAAGGTGAACAGGAACCAATCAATAAAACCAGACTTATATTCCCGAAGAAAAGATCAGTTTTATCAATCACCTCACAATAGTCTTAATCGACGCAACAAAAAAAAATATTGTGGAATCACAAACGATGAGACGAAGATGTTTGTGATTACTTTTATATCTTTCCTATCAGAGATAGAAATCTCAAGCCAATTATTACAATTGTACTCATACGATAGAAACAACAAGATCAGATCACACAACTATAAGAAAAGTAGTATCGGTCTGGCTTCACAATCCCAATGAAGTCTTTAAGTCGTTAACCTGGTTTTAGAAGAAGAAACCCAAAGGTTAAAGGAGAATCGACTCTATCTTATCAAACTAGTATCACACAGAATGTATGGGGATTAGGTTTCCCAGTAGCTAGAGTTCTCTCTTATATAGTCTTTCAAATCAGGGTTTGCAATCAATGTTAGCTTAGTAACAAAACATTCAATATTCACCGTTAGATGAAAACCTGATTAGATATAAGCTAATATCTCTCAACCGTTAGATCGAAAACTTAGCTTGCCATACACACATGTACTTGATGATTTTGGGTTTGTGTAATCGTACCCAAACGTGTACAATAGTTGGTTCAATATTTGTCAACCAAATGGTTAGCCAAATGATAACTTTCATATAAACCATATTCTTCTTCACCATAACTAGTCCAAATGACTCAAATGAACTAGTTAGAGAGTTGTTCAATTGCTATGAGATCTTATGTACTACATAAGACACAATTGAAGCAAAAATGATGTGATTCACTCGAATCGATTCATGAACTATAAAGCCACGGTTTGCAATAGCATTCCTTTGATAATTTCAATAAGTTCACGAACTTCGTTTTTAGACATAACCACTCAAGTTTGCGGACTGGGGTCGCGGACTCACATAACCGGTTGGAGTTCACAAACTCTAGAAGAAATTCTAGGGTTCGAGAACTTCCTTCAGTTCGCGGACTGAAACCGAGCTACAACTATGACAGAAATTCTCGGGTTCGAGAACTACGCACGTTCACGGACTGCGTTCGCGGACTGGGTTGACTACTCAAGTTCCGGTTTTCACTTTATCAACAAAGTTCGCAAACTTCGGTTCAAGTGATAAGGACTTATACATATATGTGTTACCACAACAATGTTTATATCCCCCAATGGTTATATTGTCTAAACTCTCATTTCAATCATTGAAACATTCTCAGAGGACGTCATATAGTTGTTATTCACAAACTAGTTTTCGTCAGAGCAATTTATAAAGTTATTGAAATATAACATGACTTTCGTCACTAGGCAAAGATGAACTTGCCTAAAGCGAAAGCTTTACCAACACACATTTTGAGAAATAGATAAGCGAGATATACTCAACTCGAAATGTCACATGTGCATATCTTTAGTCTATATAGTAAAACGACTTTTGTCTCAAGATAGGAGATAGAGTAGATAGACTTTTGAGTGATAGATAAGTTCAAGTCTCCACATACCTTTTAGTCGATGAAGATCCACTGGTTCCTTGAGTAGTCCTTCATCTTGTATGATGATTGCCATGAAATTCTTGAGCTCAACTACACTTTCTATCCTAGTCCGAGACCTTAGCTATAGTAGACTAGAAATCAAGACTTTATAGTTTTGATCACTAACATTGACAAACATGCTTGAGATAGCAACGCATGCGATTTAGACCAAGCAGTGCTCTAACAATCTCCCCCTTTGTCAATTTTAGTGGCAAAACTATTAATACATATGGAATACAAAAAATATTTAAATAAAATTTGTAGCTCATATTCCACATGTCTAATCTTCAACAATACTCGAAATCTTCGTCACTTCCAAGTAGTCCAATGAACCCAAAGGTTGTAAGTTTAGCATCATCGTTGTTGAAAATCCGTAGCTATAACAATGAGAAAAGCATCGGTTCTCAATCATTGTTATACAGTGTTATAGTATCATTACACAACGTCAAAGTCCAATTGCATCACAACTTCAAAAACAATACTATGGTGATACTTTACTCCCCCTTAGTCAATACTCCATCTCACATGGAAACCACTCTCCCTTACAGAATGATCCGAAAACCATATGTATTTGTAGTGTGAACTACAATTAATTCTCCCCTTTTTTGTCAATAAAATTGGCAAAGGTACAAGAACGGGATCCTAATGAAATTTCTGTAAGAGACATTTCATGACCAAAGGCAAATATGTATCATATTGT
The DNA here is from genome assembly GCA_023529315.1 of Papaver bracteatum. Lineage (NCBI taxonomy): Eukaryota > Viridiplantae > Streptophyta > Magnoliopsida > Ranunculales > Papaveraceae > Papaver > Papaver bracteatum. The sequence goes on from JAJJWX010002278.1 coordinate 1,654,973, forward strand.
TTAGATGCAATCATAAATCCGAAGCTAAATGCATTCATCAAGGAGTTTATAAAGATGCAAGATAACCTCTATAATATTCCACAGCCGCACTCCCCACAAAGATTTGGCAATTAAGCACAAGTTCAAAAGAAATCTCCCCCATAAAATGTCATTCCCAAAGGAACAAGAAGAGCGACCTTAATTTCAAAAGAAAAGAAGGATTTCTTTAGACTCAACAAATTGCATACAAGTATGAATTTGGAATCCAACAAGAAATATTCAATCAAATTAACCAAAGCGAACCAAAATTAATTTGACTGAATATGCTCAACACAAGAAAACTTATGGAGACTTAATAAATCAATTAGATTAATCACAAGAAGACTCGTAAATAATCTAATTGTCATACACAACCAAACTAATTACAAAAGTAATCAATTTAATTGCCCATACTCGACATAAGAAAATCTATGGAGCAATGACTAAGTTAATCATGAAAAACCAACCCAGTCAAAGAGATGCTCAACAAAAGAAATTTATGGAGTGCTAACTAAATAATCATGCAAGTTGATTGATTTAGTTCATTTGGGCTCAACATAAGAGATTATGGAACCCCGACTAAGATTATCATAGGATATGACAACCTTAACCGTAAATGTACTCAACATAAGTAGACTTGTGGAATACAAACTAAATAACCACACAAGTTGATTAATTTAGTTCTTAATGCTCAACATATAACATCTCATGGAACAACCAACCATGCCAATAAGGAATTGAATTAGTCGTATCGTGCTCAACATAATACACACAATGGATCCTTCATGGTAATACATAATAATATGGATTAATAAAGCTCTATACCGTAGATAATACAAGGATTCATTCTATGTTTCCATCACCATTTGCACAATGACACACAATAGACATAATCCTTGAATCACAAAAGATTTTAACCTATCTTACATCAATAATTGACAATATAGGCTTAACTTTTGTGTTTGCCAAAAGTATATTCATCCTTTTATCAATATTTGCATATCAATTCACGAACGACTTTACTTTTGACAAAATATGGGACAATCATGTTCACGTACGTAAACATACATATCCCATCAAAATATTGCAATATATAAAACCGTAAAGATTAATACTGCAACCATCATCTTCCAAACAAACTTAGAATTTTTAAACCAAAATATCTAAAAACAAGAAGAATATGAAAACATTGGATAGCTATGTGTAATCACAATAATAGCTATTCCAAAACACTAGTTATTCTTCTAAACAAAAGAGAAACAATATAAGATTTACTAAGCATTAAGAAATCAGAGTTCATTAAGAACCTCGTATATTTCAATGAAACCATCAAAGAATGTATCTTTGATTTCCTTTATTCTTTTGACCGTAGACACACCATGTTCGTGAGTTAGAACACTAACTTTGCGATCAACCACCCGAGCAAGCTATCTGGCTTTGGCACAGTCCATGGTAAGCTTCTTTTGATTCCGTATCAGAACGTTCTGATTAGCAAGAATTCTGGCCTGACCATCTAACAGTTGGTTTATTTTCAATTGTATATTTGCAAACTCGACCCTTGAATCATTCTTAAAACGAGTTAAATCCTTGAGAAAATCATCAATCCAGGAGTTGCGATCCTTTTTTTTTCGAGCATCTTCTTTAGAACCAGCTCCTGAATTGACTTATGTTCATGATTGTCTTCCTCCACATGAAGACGCACAATCTCTTGAGATCTTGCAGAGTTCTCCATAGATTTTTAGGGAAGGAAGAACACAATACATAACAAGTATATATGTGTTCGTCAACGAGAGTATAAAACTCTGGCTTTGAAAAACCCTAGATACTCACAAGAGGAGGATGTGGACGTTCGTGGACTTCTAACAAAAGGACTCAAACAGAATTAATATACAACATACTTGAGTATTCCCCAATTATTTTCCTTGCACCTCTCAAGTTAGAAACAAGGAAAGAAATAACTGGAATCAGGTAGTTGAGTGGAAGTTAATTCCACTATGATCATCGAGAATGAAGTTGTATATATCATCTGAATGTTATACCTTCGTTTTCTTCTCCTTTTTTCGGTTGGTATTCATCCCTGAAGGATAAAACATGGCGTTTTTAACAAATCCATCAGATGGTTTTCTCCGAGGACTAAGTCTAGGACCTCCTGCAATGGGTTCAAGAGGATCAGAATATATAGGCATCCATTTTCTAGGCTTAGGTTTATCAGAAACATCCTTATAAGTATAAGAAATCCTTTTGTTAGCAACACAAGAATTTATGCCAGAATGCACTTGAGCCCTGTACTGATTTATAGAATATAGATCATTCTTATAAGGTTTCTGATTTCTTGTGGGCATACGATTCACTGCGTCAGTCGACTGACTATTTGTTCCATTGACAGTGAAGAGAAGCAAATTATGAAGCTTAGAAATTTGTTTCCTTCTTACAAAACAATGGATAGCATAGTGATTTTGTTTCCCACAAAAAGTACAGATTCGCGGAGGAGAAGCAATAACTGGCACCTGTTTAAACTCCATAGCCATATGAGAAGATTGTAAGTTATGTAAACTTTTCTTGACACAATCTTCTTCTGGAGAACACTTCTTCCTATATGGTAATTCATGAGAATTAGTCACAGAAGAATTTTTCATTAAGACAGAGTTTTCCTTTTCCAAAGATTTACATTGTTCATGAGCTAGAGTAAGATATGCACAAAGTTTCTCTTTTTCAACACGACGTTTGTTGAGATCTGATGAATGAGTCTCGATTAAACGTTTTTCTCTAATTGAGTCCGCTTTGATAATATCCTCAAGAGTACTAATATTTTTATGTTGAAGAGTATTTTCTTGAAGGAGTTTCTCAATATTCTTAGAGAAGGACTTTATGATATTATAGAGATCATGTTCTCAATCAAGAGACTTTTCAAATTCATCAATGAGATGATCATGATCATTAAAATCAATATTTTCAGCTGTATGTTTTGAAATTCTGGTGATCTCCTTTTCAGCTTCTGCAAGAGTGTCACATGCCTCATGAGAGGAAAATATGTCATTATCACATTGAACATTCTTTCTACCTCGGGATTTGGAAGAATCAACTAAGGAATAATCCTTTGAGGTGTTTCCAAGACACTTGACATGATTAAAAGCTTTAGGAGACATTTTGGTATTCGCAACAGAGATTTCTTCCACAGACTCAGATTTCCACAAACACAGATTTGTAAGGTCTTAAACGTGTTTGCCTGCTCTGATACCAATCGAAAAAGTGGGGGTCTAATAATCTCACCCAATATTTCAATTAGCAATCTATATGGACAACTCCGAGTTATTTTCAAGAGAATCAACTAGACTCAGTCAATAGAAAATATCTCAAGGAGTTATTATCTCAATCTCTCGATTTGATTTACTCGAGCAAATATGATTCGCGAGTCTAATCAAAGAGAGATAACTTGGATGGTACCAAAGACCAATATCCAAGTGTCAATCAATTTAAATCAACAACCAATAAGGTCGGATATTCTAATCGATTGAACAACGTACAACCTGTATTATTTCAATTATATAACAAAATATAATGCGGAATAGAAATAACACAGACACCAGAATTTTGTTAACGAGGAAACAGCAAATGCAGAAAAATCTCGGGACCTAGTCCAGATTAAACATACACTGTATTAAGCCGCTACAGACACTAGCCTACTCCAAATTAACTTCGGTCTGGACTGTAGTTGAACCCCAATCAATCTCATACTGATCCAAGGTAAATTTATGCTCCTACTCCTCTGATCCCAGCATGATACTACACACATAATTCCCTTAGCTGATCTAACCCACTACCAAGAGTTGCTACGACCCAAAGTCGAAGACTTTAGCAAACAAATCTGTCTCACACAGAAAAGTCTACAAGATAGATAAATTCGTCTCCCACGAATAAACCTATGAGTTTTGTTCCGTATTTTGATAAATCAAGGTGAACATGAACCAATCAATAAAACTAGACTTAGATTCCCGAAGAACATCTCAGTTTTATCAATCACCTCATAATAGTCTTAATCGACGCAGCGAAAAAAAATATTGTGGAATCACAAACGTTGAGATGAAGATGTTTGTAATTACTTTTATATCTTGCCTATCAGAGATAGAAATCTCAAGCAAATTATTATAATTGTACTCGTACGATAGAAACAGCAAGATCAGATCACACAAATACAAGAAAAGTAGTATCGGTCTGGCTTCACAATCCCAATGAAGTCTTTAAGTCGTTAACCTGGTTTTAGAAGAATAAAACCAAAGGTTAAAGGAGAATCGAATATATCTTAGCAAACTAGTATCACACAGAATGTGTGGGGATTAGGTTTCCCAATTGCTAGAGTTTTCCCTTATATAGTTTTTCAAATCAGGGTTTGCAATCAATGTTATCTTAGTAACAAAGCATTCAATATTCACCGTTAGATGAAAACCTGATTAGATACAAGCTAATATCTCTCAACCGTTAGATCAAAAACTTAGCTTGCCATACACACATGTACTTGACGATTTTGGGTTTGTGTAACCATACCAAAACGTGTACAATAGTTGGTTCAATATTAGTCAACCAAATGGTTATCCAAATGATAACTTTCATATCAACCATATTCTTCTTCACCATAACTAGTCCAAATGACTCAAATGAACTAGTTAGAGAGTTATTCAATTGCTATGAGATCTTATGTACTACACAAGACACAATTGAAGCAAAAACGATGTGATTCACTCGAATCGATTCATGAACTATAAAGTCACGGTTTTCAATAGCATTCATTAGATAATTTCAATAAGTTCACGAACATCGTTTTTAGACATAACCACTCAAGTTCGCGGACTGGGTTCGCGGACTCACATAACCGGTTGGAGTTCACAAACTCCAGCAGAAATTCTCGGGTTCGAGAACTTCCGTCATTTCGTGGAATGAGTTCGCGGACTGAAACCGAGCTACAACTCCAGCAGAAATTCTCGGGTTCGAGAACTACGCACTTCGCGGACTGGGTTGACTACTCAAGTTCTGGTTTTCACTTGATCAACAATGTTCGCAAACTTCGGTTCAAGTGATAAGGACTTATACATATATGTGTTACCACAACAATGTTTATATCCCCCAATGGTTATAATGTCTAAACTCTCATTTCAATCATTGAAACATTCTTAGAGGACGTCATATAGTTGTTATTCACAAACTAGTTTTCGTCAGAGTAATTTCCAAAGTGATTGAAACATAACATGACTTTCATCACTAGGCAAAGATGAACTTGGCTAAAGAGAAAGCTTTACCAACACACATTTTGAGAAATAGATAAGCGAGATATACTCATCTCAAAAGGTCACATGTGCATATCTTTAGTCTATATAGTAAAACGACTTTTGTCTCAAGATAGGAGATAGTGTAGATAGACTTTTGAGTGATAGATAAGTTTAAGTCTCCACATACCTTTTAGTCGATGAAGATCCATTGGTTCCTTGAGTAGTCCTTCGTCTTGTATGATGATTTCCATGGAGTTCTTGAGCTCAACTACACTTTCTATCCTAGTCCGAGACCTTAGCTATTGTAGACTAGAAATCAAGACTTTATAGTTTTGATCACTAACATTGACAAACATGCTTGAGATAGCAACGCATGCGAGTTCGACCGAGCAGTGCTCTAACAAGATGAACCTAACCAAAATTGATACAACTTCTTTCTTTTTATTAATGGGATAATTTATACCATCTTTTCCCCTTCCAATGCTATTGATCGGTCCAATTTTCTTTTCTTTGGCTGTGCAGTTCATTAGGACCCGAATGATGCCTTAGAACTTAGATACTTAAGGATTTAGAAAATTTGACATTTTTAGATGTCCCAATTATCAGGATAGTTGATCATATGTTCTTCAAGTATCTTAGTATTAGGGGTAGAGATTAATTTCGTGTATGCTTAGCCTTCTATATTAGTTTAATCCTAGGAGGTTATCATAGATTATTAAGTAAATGAAAATCTTTTAGGACTTAATCTAAAAATGTCAAAGACATTTTGAGACCTTCTTTGGGGTTAATAAAACTCCTTTTTTCGTTCCCTTGCTTCTCTGAGTAATTTTTTTCTAGTTCAACTATTTTTCTTAGTCTTTGCAGCTACAAAATTTATTTGGTTTTCAAACTTAGCTTTTTCACATGCTCTCTTCAGAATAACTTAGCTTTAAAACCTGTTTATTAAGTAGTATTTTTAGGATAGAGAACCATTTTTTTCAATCTTCCTAACCACTTTAGAGTTCAAGGCCTTAGAATGGAACTCTGTTAAACCTTTAGGATCATACCTTCTCAGCTAAAATATCGATTTTATACCTATCAGTTAATAGAAGTGAAATTAATTCCAATACCATTTTAATTTTAATTTAACCAAGGATAGAGAGACTGTAAATTCAACCAAGATGGCCACAACATTAGAATTACATTCTTATAATGAGCAATATGAACCATTAAGAAACATCACAACAAAAGATAGTTCTTTTTTAACATTAATTATAGCAAAATAGGAGCAAAAAGTAGATAATAGGATGACAATAAGAAAGTACCTAACATTACATTTTAACTAGAGAAGCCAGTACCCCAAACTTTTCACAGATAGATTTTCACTTCTAAATCAAACAACAGAAACAAATAGAGGACTCCCAACCTGATCTTTCAATCAATTTAATATTCTATCTCACCTATAGCATCAGCTTCTTCTGCCTCCTGATAAGTGCATAATTCATATGATTTTAGTGTCCATTCCATACTTGTTTTAGCTATTATTCTTGCATATTTTCGTATTATTACTCTTGTTTTCTCTTATTTTCCTCTAATAGGTGAATCATCCAAAAAGGATCTACAAAGATATAGGAAGAGAAGTATTCCAAGAATCCAAGTGTCAAAGTCCAAGAGAAGTGGAAGAAAAGCGACGAAAAAGATCAAAACGCTCAAAATCAAGAGAAGGGACAAAGACCAATCTTAGCTCATTCAAATTAAGGATTTCTCATCACTATATTGAATAGAATTTAAATATAAAAATAATTCAAAAATAATAAGGTCATTCCGAGTTCGGATGAAGAATTTGTGGCCAAAACAGTTTCTATTGAATACCGAAGACAGTGAAGTCCGCGAACTAGGGTTGCATACCGAGTTTGAAGACTTAATTCTGAAAATTTCTCCTGGAATTTGAAGTTTGCGGACTGGGTTCACGAACTTATCAAATGGGAAACGTGTATCCACACCTTAGAATACTTAAGGGAATGTTTGGGAATGTTAATTCGTTATTTTGGGTCGGGTTCTTGAACCAAACTAAATACGTGAAGTCCAAGCAATGTATACCTATAAAAAGGTATTAGGTTATGTAAAAGGATATCACATCATTAGGTCACAAAAATTTTAGGGTTTGGAGAGAAGAAACATCATACGGAGCGATTATCAATCGTAACGTTATCTCTTTACTTTTCTCATATGTATATCATGGGTATTTTTACATCCATGAGTAGCTAAACACCTATTGGTTGAGGATGAATTCTAAGTTGTAAACAAGATTTAAGTTATTATATTAATCTACTTTGAAGTTCTTCATATGATTATCGTTTGTTTATACTATATGAGTATTTATGATTGATTGATAGATTGTTTAGGTGGCCAACTAAATTGATTTGTTGATTCAATCAATTGCTAGTATTGAGTTAGGAGATAAGTAATCGTCGAATAACCTTTACACAAGTAGAAAACACAAGACCTTATAGAGGGATTCTGTGGAGCGATTGTGTGTATAAACAACACTAGAAATTGGACCTTGAGCTAAGAGTTTAACTACTAGGATTAACCTATTTCACAAAGCTTAAAGTGTTCGATTGGATTACACCTTGAGTGAGCTACTACTTGGTGGTTCGGTTGAATAGAATCTGATATTGGGGAGCTTCCGTATCCGTGGTATAAGGATTTTTGAGGATAGAACTGAGCTAGCTGTTATTCTACGGTTGGTGATAATCTATGATTAACGACGAGTAGGAAATTATAATAACTCATTGACGGTTTATTAACGAAGAAGGATTCCTCGATTATATCTGTATCTATTGATTACAATACAATTTTAATTGATTTGATTATTTATTTTGTTCATAATCTAAAATAAAACCCCCCTTTGTGATACTTTGATAACTAAAACTCACTGTTCTTCGTGGGAACGATCCTTACTTCCATTATATTAACAGTTAATTATGTGGAAATAAGATTATTAATTTGATTGCACTCACGACATGCATCACCTCCTCAAAGTTTCCTTTACCTTTTTTCTAGTTATACTTGGCCTTCATCTTATGAATATAACCAAAAGTAAAGCCTAGAGGCATCTAACTATATAAAATCGAAGTATCAATTGGGATCTCATGCTGAAGATTATATAATATCTCTTCTCTTGTCTTTGCGTCAATCTTCTCTTTCTCCTCCGTCTTTAGGTTGCAATAGGCAATATGTGTAGCTTTCTCTGCATAAAGAAACTGATCTGTCCCGCAGAGATAGCAAAAATAAAACTTCACTCTATGAAGATGATCCTCTCTATATCGCATCACCTTACAAATAGAATCAGCAGCATTCTCAGGTACCTTGGAGTGATCACAAGCCATAGTTTACAATCTTTTACAAACTAGAATTGCAACCTCTAAAATTTTGTTTCTCTAGATCAATAGTAAGCTTATCTTTATACTAGGACCATAATACACTTCTTCCAAATTCTTTGAACTTAAGTGTAGATCCTTGCTCTTCCCTAGATTTTATTTATGGCAAATCTTTAGTACTCATTCCTTAAGATTTAGTCTGACCTCTCTGATGTAATCTATTTTCTTGTGTTTTATCTGCATGTTATCTAGCAATATGCTATGTCCCTTCATACTCTTTGTAAACATTAAGTCTATCCTTTTAGTCTTAGTTATGCTCTTTCACTTCCCAACATGTTTAGGCATCTTTTAGAGAATAAACCCTAATAAGTCTAGAAAGTTTAAAATGTTAGAAACTAAATTAATACCCCTCATCTTTGGAAGTGACAGAGAGCCATCTCGTGTAACCATAGTATAATTAAGATCTTAGAACCTATAGCCTAGTCCCTTAATTTAATCATCAATATCTAACAATCAAAATTATCCCAAATTATAGGCAGCTTTTCCCATAGGTCTGATGATGAAACCTCAATCCATTGTCTTAGAATTATTGACAACCATCTTAACTTTGTGTAGAGACACAATATCTAATGACATTTTATTGTCCGGGTAGCAATGAGTATTTAGCAAATAATATAGATAAAATAATAATAGCAAATTGAAAAGAATAAATAATGAGCAGTAAAATAATCCCCAGCTTCTCATGCATAGAAAAAATTTAATTGGTCTCCCATCCCAACCTTCTACGGTTATTAAGATATGAAAGGGAGATCTCTTTCTTTGTAACTATGAGCTAACCCTATTATCTAAGATAAATCTTTTAAATAGCTCTAATTTTTAGGAATTATTTTCTGAAATTCAAGACTCTATGAGCTTTCACAAACATTATAGAATTGAGAAACTCTACTTAAAAAATGATCTAGTTGTTGATGGTGGTTTTTAGTTCAAGGCTAAAATTGTAAAACCTGTATTTAATGCGCTGCTACCTTGCATGGGGTAAAGCCATTTAAAAGCGATGAGTGCAAAAAAACTCTTCTCTTGATTGACCAATCCAATGTATATATGCAAAATTCACTCACAATGGTGCTCGTAGTAGCAATCCCAAATATTATGTGATTTATATTTTATACCAACATTATTAATTAATGCATGATTTACCTAGTATTTTCTGTGCTATATTCTCATCCGAACTCTCATCATTGACATGACATGACATGACGATTAAGTGTTCACTCTCAGCAGAGTAGCATGAATCTCCCGAAGTGCCAGTATTGAGATCTGCATGAAAATACCCACACAGTCTACGTCATTCCATGACAAAGTGAATCTCATATCGATGCACTTTTAATTAAAGACATCTCGATCGAACACGATTAAATTCCTTAAGGAAAATATAGACTATCAACATCAGTCCCAGAAACGATCACGACCACGTAATTTGGCCGCACGTTTCAGCAAGCCTATACTACTCCTAGTAGAACGAGGTAATCACCACTTTGACCGTCGTTGGGCCTACTAGTGCTCTGACCGGCCAGACTTTGTCTAACCCCTTCCAGCGTTGTCAAATGCCAACCCTAAATAGGGTGGTTGTGTTGATTAAAAGAAGCTCGAACGAGCTAGACTGTTTAAAACAGTCTTAGAAAGTATCACGACCGTCTAACTTCGCCAAGCTAGTTGGACGACTTAGATCTTCCTACAAATGCTTAAGAAAGATCTGGCATTTTCATTGGCGGCCCAGCTTTCCCCTTGGTCAATCGACTTGTCTGCAACAAGTCTGTAGGGCGCTCAACCATTTTCCCAAACTCGAGCAAACACGTTATGTTAAAAACCCTAATTTGGGTCACGACAGCATATAACTGTCGCAAATCAATCGTGTCTGTCCAACTTAGCTAGCCTAATTGGACGGCTTAGATCGTGTTTCCAACGATCAAGGGGGTGCGCATGAGTCCAGCACCATCCCAACGTTATCCATGTTCGATCGATTTACTCATGGGAAGCCAATGATGCCTCGAATTGCTCGATCGAACTAGAGAAGTTGTGGCTGTTTTAAAACACTAATTGGATTTACGGAAACACACTTCTGTCGTAAATTGATCACAACCATCCATCATCACCAGCCTAAACGGACAGAGTAGATCTATATTCAAGTGGTCTCAAAGGTGTTAACATGACCACCATCGACCCACCTTTACACGTGACTGGCCGACCTATGCAAACCAGGGCTCGATGCCTCGAAATGCACGCCCAAAGGGTGGTGGGTCACACTGTTTCAAACTCTAAATTGCATCAAACGACAATATGCAACTGTCGTAAATCATCCCATCCATCCAAATTTGCATGCATAGTTGGATGATGTAGATTTATTTCTATCAAACCCACAAAGCAGCATGACAATCACCAGCCACCTCTCTTCCACGGGGAGAGATCGACCAAATGATAGCTCGCCCATGCGGCCTTCAAACGAGCACCCGAAGGTGGTCGGACATACTGCTATTTTAAGACGCTCAATCTGCGACTTATTCAATCAAGCTTTAAAACAACATGCTTCATGCATATCGATTGTCTTGACATGCTTTCTTAAAAGCGATGCATTACATCCATCGAATACATACGATGTTTTATGAATATCGACTCCATAAACAATTTAATTGTTTCATCCAATATCACCATATGCTATTCAGTACGGAAATTACAACGAATTGACCCACTTACTCGAGACATCAAACATGTCACAAACTGGGGGATACTTACTAGGGTATTAGTCTGGAGGTTTATATCATGCGGCGTACAAAGCGCCCATTACAAGAACGTGTTAGGAAAGACGAACGGTTAACAACAATGAAAGTAGTGGGTGAAGGTGTGATCGTGTGATAATCACCACCTCTTATACAACCCCACTACTCCACTACTTAACCTTCTACACTTCCTACGAGATAAGGATTGGGCTCAAACACTACACCATTTTAAGGATATAGCAACATACAATAGCTGTTGCTAAACGGGGTCGCAACGGGACTTCGCTGTTGCTAAACACGGTGTCGCAATTTTTAGCAACGGCATAAGCTTCGTTACGAATCTTGGTCAGCAACGGATATTCGCAACGGCCATTTCCGTTGCGAAATTTTCTATTAGCAACAATAGCATGTTGTTGCTAATATGTTGCTAATTACAGGAATACCACTACCCGTAACGAGATCATCGTTGGTTCCGGTTCTCTTTATCAGTTCGCTGGTTCTAAGTTAGCAACATATCCCTGATGTTGCTAATCTTTTGCAACCTCAAAAAAAAGGTCAAGTCCCATTCTATTGACCTAGTCAAAATTCATTACCCCAAATTTCCCAGTTCCCCATATTCAACATCCAAACATATATACAAATTACAATGGCAATACAAAAGTGATACAAATGTAGTTGAGAATCACCACTAGATAATATTATCATAAAAGAAAGGATTCTTCAATTGATACAAATGTATACAAGTAAATTTATGAATGTTGTGACTGCCATACAATATTCGATCTATGATACAAATGTACACAAGTAAACTTATGTATGTTGTGATTGACATACAATATTGGATCTATGTTGATGTTTATAAACAGATGGGTAACCTAGTTTCTGTCGACAGAGGCATTGAAAAACATGGAATATAAGACTAAATATCACCAGACTCTGCTAGCTTAACCAATCTCATCAGCAAATATTCAACTGCTACTAAAATATCAATGATAACGCTTTTTGACTTAAGCCTAAATACCTGCATAATAACCAACTTGTTGTATCAGTACTGATTTCACAAACAAAAGACTAAACCCTAGAGTTTGTATAATCTGCAGATACAATTGAAAACCATGTAAAGCAAATATCAACAAACTCTGCTATAAGTGAACTAAATGGAGATGTATGTAGAAGCAAATCCAAACCAAATATTTAAGAGAACATCATGTGAGAGGGCGTAGAGAACTCCTTCTTACACTACTCTACTATAAGTGAACTGAAATTGAGTTGTATGGTTGTAGGACTTAGAACTCCATTTCAGTTTACTTATCAAAATGTAGTAAGAATAACTAGGAACCTTGATAATACGGTTAGTTCAGAGAGACAAGTGTGAGAATAAGATAACAATAATACACTCCTAAAATCCAACCTCAATACCATACAATCGCACAAGAAAAATATGTCATGTTCAAAATTGTTTACCTAATCCAAAGGAATAGCTAGAATCGAAGGGTTTGGTGTGAATACCATACCAAAAACTATGATACAGGACAGTCAAGGCCAAAACGAAAAAGAAAAACAAAATGGCACATACCTGTGCCAATAATCCATCTCCTAATGCAGTCTTCTCTGCAGATTCCTTATGTGGAGCCTTACTCCAAGGATTGTAATTCCAAAATAAAAGTAATATTAGGATTCATATGAGAGTGACCACAATACGAATATTCTCAAAAGCACAGTCAAATAAAGATTGATTCATAAAATATATTTCAATTAACTTGTTCTGTTTTCTTAGCTTCTTTCTTTTGCTCATGTGCACATGCGCAATTATGAAAAATTAGTAAGACTACTGATAATATACTTGCAAGCAATAAATGATCTGAGGCTACGGGCCAGTTTGTAGAAATGACGGTTTTGCAGAAATGTCTAAGAATATAAACATATTGTGAAATCATAACGATGCGGGAAAAAAAAAGCTAGTTTTAAAATATCACCTTTCTGGTGGAGTTGAAAAAAGTTCTGTAAGTTCATTAGGTCGTAATGCGCCACCCTAGTAGACAGTGGTGCATGGGTGCAGAGCTGACACTCCCGATATTCCTGAACACATTTCATCAAGAATATTAGTATGCATATAAAAACAGACGATAGATAAGTTCTAACTATTCAATTATACTGGGAGTCATGGACAATAACTCGGTCCAAGTGTAGCGCCTTAGTTCTAGTTTGAATCAATGGGGAACAAGAATTAAATACCTGTCATACAAATGGGATGCATCTTCCTGCGTAGAAAGAGTCCCCAAGTGGATTCTTTTCTTGTCCACCTTGATTGCTGCTTTCCATTTCATATTCTTGTAATACACACCTCTCAAATAAGTATGTCCCATGAACATCTTTCTACGTTTGATACCTTGGACTAGATATTAATAAAGTTTTGTTAGTGGAAAGATTATAGAATATTTAAATAGTCATTGGATTATACAATGGTGTCTGCAAAGCTTCTTTTTGGTTATACTAAAAATATGTAGGAGAGTCATAAATTAATGGTACAACGCTCACAGTAGATGCATGAATTCCGAATAGGCTAGTGTCAAGTGTAGATACTGTTGAATGTAGAAAATGAGTGAATCTGGTGATACTTCGTTTAGATTTTAAAGGTATGTTTAGATTACAAATAATTAAGAGTTGCATCAGAATCCATGTGAAAAAATTGGCTATCGTTAATAAATAAACAACAACATACTGATAATGCTTCAGAGAAACTATGATACACCAGAAACATACAAGGCAACACTTACACAGCCATGAGTGCATCACTTTTCCGAGCCACCAGCTGAAAAGGATCCGCCTCGTCCCATTAAAAACTGTAGAAAGATGGGCAGATTAAGATCTTTAAAGGATAAATCAACGAGATACATGTGAGGAAAATGTATAACTAAGCCAAAAGGAAATATTTATTCAGTTAATCAGTAATAATGTGAAAGTCCCAAGACAAAATACTAACCTCGAAGTACAAAGAGCATCCATGGAATCCTTCTCGTTAAGCTAACCCCCGAGAAATTCAATTGCAAGGGAAACATGAGTTACCAGTCATCATATAAGGAAAATAAAGAACTGGTCAAGAACACACCAGTGAAGCAGCCGCAATATGGGAATCACCTCCTACATATTTAGCATCGTAGGAGGTATAGAACGTGTACTTGGTGTTCGAAAAGGATCACCCGCAGTTAATTTAACCCTTTATAATTTAGACATACAAGTTCACACAATCTCAAAGTAAACTAACGATATAAAATCATTAACACATACTTTAGGGTAAACACCGACAAAGTGATCCAAAAATGCCCTGCAATGAAATTGCGCCATTTCAATACAAGTCTACTCTCGAGATAATGTTTCTCCGCTTAGTCCGAGCCACGACCTAAAAACAAAACACACAAGATAGAATCAAAAACTAATTCCACATTTTAGCCGTCTACTAATAAAATCACAAATTTAAGTATCAAAACATGAACTTACCAATATCAAGGAGCAGCCGCGGAATATCGTCCCCGGGCAACGCAAGCTCTATTACTCTCTCAGAAAGATTTTCCTTTACACCATAAAATCGACTAGAATTAGTAAACGAAATCAAACTATTTTACTAGAATTGCTAAAAATATGTTGAGGAATTATGATTATTAAACCTGAATTTGAGTGATACAAGAAGAAGAGGTATGTTTCCTAGCTTCATGACAGTTTTGTGCACCAAAGTTGAAGGGTATCGCTTGTTAGTCTTGATAGTAGCTTTAACAACACCTGAATCTTTTCCTGCTTGAACTGAAATAGTCTTTGCAGTAACTAACCCTACAATACACCAAATTACCACCAACATCAACAAATCATTAGGAAAAACCCTAAAATCTAAATAATGGAATCGAAAAAAAAACCCAAATCATAATTCAAAAGTACAAGACCAGTTGTTGTTTTTCTTACCAAAGCGTTTGAAGGTGTTAACATTGTAGAGATTGTTAGGTTCTCTACTGAACTGAACCATTTGATTTCTATTTCCAAACTTTTTGACGAGGAACGCCTCATTCCTCTTCACGATCTCTCAAATCAAAAACCCTAAAAATTTAGTGATTTCACACATATATAGGGATAAAATCAAGCGAGACACTTTATTATACTTACAAGGAAATGAGAAGTTTAATGCCTTTCTTCTTATATATGCTGCTGCTCTTGAGAGTTTTTGGAGACTACAAAATAGAGACTGAACCCTAAAATAAATTTTGTATGTAAACCTCGAAACCTTAAGGAGAAAAACAAATAGGTAACAAAAACTATAATCTAAGAATATCTCGAGCAAAGGAAGAAGACACTGATACAACCTTGCAGCTGGAAAGACACCCATCAGCTGATTGAATGGTTTGAATGGTGAACCTAATTCAAAGCTTATCTGTAGCTATCCAAGATCCTTGATATCAGAGACAAATATAAAAGACGAAGCTTGCTAAATGAAATTCAAAATCCAGCATAAGATGCCATACCAAATATCCAAAAAAACACTCTTATGTAATATAATGTAATTTCACTTACTCCTCAATTACGCAAGTAACGATCATAATCTGGGCCAATAACAGGGCAATTCATTACCATGTGAATTATCTACCAATCATCACAACACAAAAATCAAAAAACTAGACCAAATCATCAATCCATACACAGATCTCCATGAACAATGTTATAAAATCTTAAAATACATAGAAAAAATTAACCCCCAGTTTACAAAAACACTAAGTATCAGGGCAAGTATATCAGCTCCAATAAGCTACAAGATGAATCATGCAAAAATAAGAATAAATGCTAACCAATTCTATTTCTAACAAAAACAGAAACCAAAATCTAACTTATCATGATTTCTTAGTTCTTTACCAAAATCTAACAAAAACAGAAACCCTAAATCTCACAAACCCTAAATCGGAAAAATTGGACCCAAATCAAAAAACTAGAATAAAGAGATGACCTTATTACCTGATTATCAGATCAATGCTTTCAAATCTCACAGATGACCTAAAAGCTCGGATCGATGCTTCCAACTGCAATATAAATTCAAAATGAAATCCATTAGCAAACATAAACCTAAACCCAACATACACACAGAACAAAATGATTATTACATGTGTTGATCGAACTAGGGTTGCTGTGGTTCAATCGATTTTGTGATAGGGTATCTGAAGATGAATTTGATGAATTTATAAGAAGAAGTCAGTTGAAGAAGGGTTTGATTTTGAATCTAAGATGGGGTATTGAGAACTGAAGAGTCTGATGGTGGTCCTATGATCGATCTGGTTTAAAGGGTTCGGAGTTGTTGCTTAACTAGGGTTCTTCAGAGCTGCAGCTCGAAGAAGAAAGAGAATGAAAAAAAAATATGGCTGAGAAAACTCTAAGGATGGAAAGATAAGGCTGAAGGGTGGAAAAAAAAAGAAGAGGGCTTGACCAAACTTTGACTTGGGCGTAAACATAGGTCAAAGTGTTCCCGACCACACGCGTGCTTCGCATGCATGAACAACTAGCGGTTCCTAATAGCAACTGAAAATTCACGGTTGCAAAATTAGAAACAGCACCCCGCCGTTGCGAAATATTAGCAACGGAAATTTCGCAACGGCACTAGTGTTGTTGCTACTCTGGGTTGCTAAAACCTTAAAATGGTGTAGTGAAATGACTTGTATAAATAGGTTTTTCGACCTATTTAAAAGACAAAACACAAGTGTTATAAACACAATATACAAAAAACACTAAGAACTGATAGCTTACATTCTGCAAACCAGTTATTTTGATACAAGTCATAAACATCCAATACCTTCATAATCTCAACACCTTCTTCGCTTCCCTCCCTAAGATCAACCCTTCTCCTTCACTTTGTGACCGAAGCAAGTCTAGAACGACCATTTCTTGGTTTAGGCCAGAATTGTACAGATTGATCTCTTGAATCTAAAGTACTCCCTGCAGTGTATTTGCTTAGGGTTTAGATTCATATTTTATCAACACACTCAAATTTACCAAAACTAGTAGAAATAGTTTTTACTCTCAAACAACTGGCGACCACAATGGGAGATTAATCTCTCGGTTACAAAATTGATACCGATATTCATTT
This sequence comes from Papaver bracteatum, assembly GCA_023529315.1. Taxonomy (NCBI): domain Eukaryota; kingdom Viridiplantae; phylum Streptophyta; class Magnoliopsida; order Ranunculales; family Papaveraceae; genus Papaver; species Papaver bracteatum. The sequence goes on from JAJJWX010002278.1 coordinate 1,672,503, forward strand.
CAATCTTACTCAATTTGGAGTGGGTAGATCTTAGGTATAAACCCATTCATCAACCTTATTTCATTTTGATCATCGATCCCAATTTTCACTTCATAATGTATCCCCGATCAGATTCTATGAAAGTCATGAACAATCGAATCTCAATAACCATGTAATGCGTGGCTAGAATGCTAGAAGATGTCCTTACAAATCAAGCTGATATTACTAGAAGGCAGAGCGAGACGTTTTGTCTCCTAAATAACATGGAAACCCGATTACGGGAAAATTCGACAAATATTTACTTGGAGAATACCATAAATGTTGAAGATGACACAAAAAATATTGAATTTTTATCTGAAGTCCGTGCCTTTACCAGTGTAGATGCAGACAGAATGCGTAGACGCATCAAACATGGGTAAAAAGGAGATAGGCGGCAAAGTTTGGCTGATGGAAAAGGCCCGAAACAATTCCATAAAGGAAAGGACTCGTCAGGAATACCACAACACCGATTGGATAGGGGTAAGGATCTGGAGGCTTATGGGGCCTTGTTAGAAGATTTGTATTTCAAAACCATTTCCGAAGTTCAGAAGGTAGTCCAATCCACATCGACTGCTCAGGCTTCACCAAATGCAGAATCACCTGAAGAAGGGGGAATTAACCAAGGGTCCCATGGATACAGAGGTTGGGGATGCTCGGTTCAATCAACTCATAGTGATGCTGTCACCAATGCAAGTCCCTTGAGAGAAGTCGCATTTTAGAAAAACCGCCGAGCTAAACGACCTGCGTACATGCTGACACATGCTCACTCCTCAACTCTATTCTCGAAACGAGCTTCATATCAAATCCCACAAGATATCTCACGAAAACATCCACTAACACAAGAAAAACCAGACTCAAGGTACCCTCACTTCCCATTCTCGATAAGGAAAGTCTTGGAGTTACTAGAAGTTTGGGTGCGAGAGGGAGAAGTTCAACTACCTCTTGTGTGGTGACAACCAACTGATCAGGAGATGACAAATCCGAGATATTGTGATTACCACATATTCATTCATCACCTTACCAGTAAATGCAATTCTATGAAGCGCATCGTCTAGAAGAATATTAATTCAAAAGAGTTACTTCCTTTCCCTGAAGGTTAACATATGTAATTTCCTCAAAGTGATCACCCGGGAGGATCCAGTTTCGTTCAAATGTAATCTTGAAAAACAAGTAAGTTTTTTAAACAATTTTCGCACGAATGATAGTTTTGGAGCCTACTTGGGACTTGGCACCCTGCGGATCCAATGATACGAGTTGTTTTAAACACCATGTTTGTCTTCCCTTTTCATGTTTCCCTTTTTACGCGATGTTTATAATTTCATATGACATGTACAATGTTGTTAGAATAATCGCATTATTTACCCAAAGCCGGAATGTGGTTTCCTTTTAAAATAATCTCTTTTAGAAAGTCATTCATAAAATTATCTCCGAATAAACTAGTTCAAAAATTCAATCACCTACTATTTCAATACCAGTAAACCAAATTGTGAAAGGAATTCCTCACATCACTCGAAACACCTGAAAGGGAAATATAAGAAAAGAAAATGCAAAATATTCAAGGGAAGTCTTTCAGTAATAATTTGTTCTTTTGGGAAAGATAAGTTTTAATGTTTTGGAGGACGTCTTGCTTCAGCTTCAACTCTTTAGAAAATTTCTCGATCTCTGCCTCTTGTCGAGCAATGCAATCCATGGAGGGAACTTCCTTTATTTCACCTTGCAGCTTCTGGATTTCAGAAAATCCTTCATAGAACCAAGAGGCATTGAACTCGTACTTCACGAACATATCTTGGTGGAACTCCCAATTTGAAATTACCTCTTCCGAAATGGTGCACTCGGTCACGATGCTCATGTCGTGAATAGAGGATAAAGCTTCTTCGACACGTTTGACCAATGCAAAGCGACTCTTAAGCTTCCTGGGAGTGGAGATATGACCATGATTCTTCCATATCTTGGTGTATAACTTCTCATACATGGCCGGCACACTGAATCCTCCAACCAGCACATGATCTATGAAAGGGGCATCAAAAGGAGGGTCAAAAGTGACTCCAGCAACAGAATACACAACTAATGATTTTTCAGTCGCAGGAGTCTCTTTAGAGGGGAGCACCTCTACGACCATGGATGTATCACCTACAGTGTTTCTTGTATCGTAGTTCCCTTCACCCTCGAGGTTGGTTTTTATCACGGTCTCATCTCCCAACTCGCTGAAACGATCAGGCTCCCTGCCACACTTGGAGACGCTTTTTTCGTCGCCGATCGAGTTTTCGTCATCCTCGTCATCACCTTCAAGAGGTTCAGTATCACCGGATTTATCTAAAGCTGCGTTACGACCACGTGCTAGCCTCATAAAAGTATTTACTTTCCTGAGACCCTGAATTTGAATAAGAAGCACATTTAGCAAGTTTTATTTTTCAAGATGAGTAAAATCAATAGATCAAAGAAGGAAAAGTCTAAAGTACCTACATATGAGAAGAATTGAAAACCACCAGCCCACTTTCCTGCTTCTTAGACCTCGCTCCTGTATCCTGGGGACTGCAGTCATCAGAATCTCCATCCCTGGTTCGCTTACCCGGAAGCGTCTTCAGTCATTTATGATGCTTCAAAATTTCAGGGGTATGCTTATCGCGAGGAACTGTTACGACTTCTTCCGATAACTTTTAAAAATCTAGCAGCTCTTGCCTCCAAATATTTTTATACCTACCAGTTGCCACTGGGTTTCTTCCAAGGAACATGAATGAAAGGCTCTGCTTCGTTGCAAAGATACTAGCATCAAGGACAGACGGTACAAGATCTGCTGAAGGCATTGACGGATGATCGAACGGGATGCCTTGATCGAATCCCATCTGATGGACGACTCTGTCAATATTATAAGGAACCTCAGTAAGGGACTCATCAAAAAAGGATGGAACATATCCCGGCGTACAACTTCGCAAGAATATAATCTCTCCAGGGCTCATCCTTTCCATAAGTGTGCAACAAAGTGTTAGGGGCAGTGGCAAAGGTTTTCGGTTGAACTATAGAAGAATAAACCGGCCCCCATAGGCGGAAATATATGGCGTACACATTATCGAGAAAATCAATAAGCCTCAACCAAGGTTTTGGACATCTGTTTTTCCAACAGAGTATTCTCAAACCACCATACAAACTAGAAAACGAAGTTGCAGGGGCAGGGGCATAACCTTTGAAGTGTTCCTATAAGCACGCCTGAAGAAAAGCTATGTGAACATATGATTCTACTTTCTTATATCCGTTGGAAGCAAGCATGTCTGCTGCCAAAGAATCCAGGTGAGAGTACAACGATCCTAGGAATAACCTTCCTTAGGGGAGGACCACGCATTTCACTAACTTGATAGCAAATATGATAATCTCTAGTCTTATAGTCTTCTTACCGAATCTATCATCAATGAGGTCTCTAAACATCCACAAAGACAGAAATGCGACGACGCTGAGTTCAACATCCAGTGCTTGGCCCGGCTTTGATTTTATAGGAAACCATTCAGACACCCACCAACTATAAAAGCATTTCTCACCATTTTTTTGTTAGTTATATTCTTCCGCCTTCTGAAGTAAAGCATTGAGCGTGACGCCTTCCGCGGTAGATAACTTATAATTCAAACTCCATGCAATTGGGAAATTCAGCAACATGGCTACACCTTCCAAAGTAATGGTAATTTCTCCCCATCTACATATAACCATATGCGTGGAAGGACACCATCGATAAATGAAAGTAATCAAACCCGCAGTGTCTTTCCTAATGTGAAGTGTTGCAGACGCCATGACAGCATCAACGATTTGGTCAAGTTGTCTTTAATGCGCTCGTTACTCAACATATGCCTCATCCATCCTTCATAAGAGCTCAGCGGAGTGTGGAAAACCTTAAAATCAATAGGAGAAGCTGGATATTCATTATTCCGAAGACAGAACCTCATCACATATGCTGGAGAAGCTGAAGGAGCAACCTCTTCATTCTCCGAGCCTGTAAGCAGAATTATATTATGGCCAGGACGAGTTCTAATGTTCAGAAAAGGCACAATAAACAGCTCATCATCTATGTTCGGCATATCTTTGGAGTTTTTAACACGTCCCGATTTAACAACAACATTATTCCTAGGTAACATCTTAACAAGAGTTTATTCGTTCACTTTCAAATAACTACAATGAAGCGCAATGGAAGAGATTCATTACTTTGTGTCAAGAGAGAGATCATGAATACAATTCAACGTGGGTGCTAATGGTTGATGGATGGAAAGAAATCAAAAAAAAATAAAAAATTATCGTGGGATGTATGCCCACAGCTGGATTGAGCAAATTCATTACATGCTCGATCGTCTGTTACATGCTCGAACATCCTGTCAGCCCTGGGATGAGCGTGTATAACCAAGCCCAATAAAACCTTCATTCACTTGGGCGAAAAAAAAAGGAGGAGCCGTACGAAAGCCATGCACAGGAAGAATGTCCGTGGCCAGTTTAGACGGACGAACAAGCTCACCATGGAAATTACATCCGCCTCCGAAACCTAAGCTAGGTTTTGCATCAACCGCAACCTAAATATAGGTTTTGCATGCAAAGAGGAAAACAGTACATCCATGTAGGGTTTGTTGCTCGTTTTACTAGTGATTCTAGCAATGTTAACTACTCTGCTATAGATTTTAACGGTGGAGATAATCACGATATGTCTCGTAAAGAAGTTTTGTTTACAACGGGATAATTTTCTCAAGTTTAAAGAAGTTTTACCTAAGAGCTAGGGTTGACATACACAAAAACAAAAAACAAAACACGAAGACAAAGAGACGAAATACCTACCTTGTTGTTGACGAATGGGTGGCTGATGGCGGACGTGCGACGGCGAAATGGTTAACGGCGGTAGAAAATCCCGGCGAAGACGAGGAAGATACACGAGCGAAAAAATAAGGAACAAGAAGTACATGGGTCAACACCTTTTTATACAAGAGCGATTAAAGAATCCCAGTGGAAGAATAATTCCTTTTTTGTCTCAAAGACCCGAAGGGGAAGCCAGCCCCAACAAGTCTCCATGGTCGCGCCGGTACGCTTACATGGGTGATTAATGGCGGTCGATCAAAGCTCCTCCGGGTAAACTTCATTTATCTCATCCTTTTTACATTGTATACATCACCATCTAATGCTTACCCCGCAATAGTGTAACTATTACGTGCTAAGCAGGGGACTTAATGTTGATGGTGGTTTTTAGTTCAAGGCTAAAATTGCAAAACTTGTATTTAATGCGCTGCTACCTTGCAAGTGGTAAAGCCATTTAAAAGCTATGAGTGCAAAAAACCTCTTCGCTCGATTGAGCAATCCAATATATATATATGCGAAATTCACTCACAATGGTGCGCGTAGTAGCAGTCCCAGTAGCAGTCCCAAATATTATGTGATTTATATTTTATACCAGCATTATTAATTAATGCATTATTTTCCTAGTATTTTCCGTGCTAAGTTCTAAGTCGAACTCTTATCATTGACATGACATGATGATTAAGTGTTCGCTCTCAGCAGAGTAGCATGAATCTCCCGAAGTTCCGGTATTGAGATCTGCATGAAAATACCCACACAGGCTACGTTATTCCCTGACAAAGATAATCTCATATCGACGCATTTTTAATTAAAGACAGCTCGATCGAACACGATTAAATTCCTTGAGGAAAATCTAGACTTTCAACATCAGTCCTAGAAACGATCACGACCACGCAATTTGGCTGTATGTTTCAGCAAGCCTAGACAACTCCTGGTAGAACGAGGTAATCACCACTTTGACCGCCAGCGGGCCCATTAGTGCTCCGACCGGTCGGACTTTGTCTAACCCCTTCCAGCGTTGTCAAATGCCAACCCTAAATAGGGTGGTTACGCTAATTAAAACAAGCTCGAACGAGCTATACTGTTCAAAATAGTCTTAAAAAGTATCACGACCGTCTAACTTCGCTAGCCTATTTGGACGGATTAGATCTTCCTAAAAATGATTAAGGAAGAGACGACATGTTCATTGGTAGCCCAGCTTTCCCCTTGGTCAATCAAATTGTTTGCAACAAGTCTATGGGGTGCTCAACCGTTTTCCCAAACTAGATCAAACATGTTATGTTCAAAACCCTAATTTGGGTCACGACAGCATACAACTGTCGCAAATAAATCATGTCCCTCCAACTTAGCTAGCCTAATTGGAAGGCTTAGATCGTGTTTCCAATGATCAAGGGGGTGCGCATGAGTTCACCACCAGCCCAACGCTATCCCTGTTCGATCGACTTACTCATGGGAAGCCAATGATGCCTCGAATTGGTTGATCGAACTAGAGAAGTTGTGGCTGTTTCAAAACCCTAATTGGGTTTACGGAAACACACTTCTGTCGTAAATTGATCACAATCATCCATCATCACCAGCCTAAACGGACGGAGTATATCTATATTCAAGTGGTCCCAAAGGTGTTAACATGACCACCATCGACCCACATTTACACGTGACCGACCGACCTATGAAAACCAGGGCTCGATGCCTCGAAACGCACGCCCAAAGGGTGGTGGGTCACACGGTTTTCAAACCCTAACTTGCATGAAACGACAATATGCAACTGCCGTAAATCATCTCATCTATCCAACTTTGCATGCATAGTTGGATAATGTAGATTTATTTCCAGCAAACCCACAAAGCATCATGACAATCACCATCCACCTCTATTTCACGGGGAGCGATCGACCAAATGATGGCTTGCCCATGCGGCCTTCAAACGATCTCCCGAAGGTGGTCGAACATACTGCTATTTTAAGACTCCCAGTCCGCAACTTATTCAATCAAGCTTTAAAACAACGATGCTTCATGCATATCGATTGTCTTGAGTTGCTTTATTAAAAGCGATGCATTACATCCATCGAACACATGCAATATTTTATGAATATCGACTCCATAAATAATTTATTTATTTCGTCCAATGGCCACATATGCTATTCAGTGCGGCAAGTCCAATGACTTGACCCACTTAATCGAGACATCAATCATGTCACAAATTGGGGGATACTTACTGGAGTATTGGTCTGGCGGTTTACAGCATTCGGCATGCAACGCGCCCATTATGAGAACGTATCAGGAAAGACAAACGGTTAACAACGGTGAGAGTAGTGGGTGAAGGTATGACCGTGTGACAATCACCACCTCTTACATAACCCCGCTACTCCACTACTTAACCTTCTCCATTTCCTACGAGATAAGGATTTCTCTCAAATGAATTGTATAAATAAGTTTTTCGACCTATTTCAAAGACAGAACACAAGTGTTATAAACACAGTATCCAGAAAACACCAAGAAGTGATATTTTACATTCTGCAAGCTAGTTTGACATTCTGATACAAGTCATAAACAGCCAATACCTTCATAATCTCAACACCTTCTTCGCTTCCATCCCTAAGATCAACCCTTCTCTTTCACTTTGTGACCAAAGCAAGTCTGGAACGACCATTTCTTGGTTTAGGCCAGAATTGTGCAGATTGATCTCTCGAATCTAAAGTACTCCTGTGCAGTGCATTTGTTTAGGGTTTAGATTCATTTCTCATCGACACACCCAAATTTACCAAAACCAGCAGAAACAGTTTTTACCCTCAAATACTAGTGTTCTTTATATCTTTCTTTATGAATCCTAACATCTTCCTATATAGTTTTTTGAGGTGGATTTCAGCCGTATATGCATGATCGTACTATGAAGACATGCAGTTGTCAAAATTAACTACCTCGTATTGATAGTCTCGCTCTTAGGACAACGTTTTACTAACCTATTGAGTTAAAGACTCACTGTTATCCTTTTAATCTTTCTTGTTTTTTTCAAATTTGAAATTTTGGTTTTCAACATCTTATTGGGCAAAAATATGATAATCTGATCCTCGATCCTCTCTTCATTCACGGGTCTTGAAAATCTCTCATCTGGAGCTTCCTTTTAGCAGCTTAAAACCCTTTCCTCCTCTCTTATTTCTGCTGCTCCATCTTTCCTCCCATTCTCCCTTTTCTCCCTCTTATATTGTTCTTCTTGCAATGGGAGATCACATTCAACTTCATAAGAATCTCAGTGGTTTATCTTTATCCCAATGTCTAGCAAATCATAGTAACCCTGAAATCATTCCTACTCATCCTTCCTTCATTAGGGATTATGGCATCAAATCTTTTAGTATTTTAGCTAGAGTCTTCTTAACCTCAAAAAATGGGAAGTAAGAAGAGCTTTGAATAGTTTCTGGGGAACTCATTTAGTTTTTCAAATAAGGGAAGTAGATCATAATTTATTCATTATTACATTTAGGACTGTAGATGACTTCAACTGGATCTCATCAAATGGACCGTGGTACCCATTTGGTAATGTCCTTGCGGCTAAATCTACATACCAAGGAATGCGCATTTCAACAGATGAAGTCAAGGAAATCTCGATAAGGGCAACTTTGTCAAATACTAAGTATGAGCATAGAAGAAACCATGAAATGATAGGGTTAATAGCCAATAAGATTGGAAAAGTCTTAAGAGTTCTTAAAGGTAGTGAAACAGCAGATTGTCAACCACGAGTTTTAGTATGGTTAAATATAGAAAAACCTTTTACAAACCATCTCTTAGTCAAAGTAGGAAAATTCCATGTTACTTCCATCTTCTATAACTATCTTAACATACCATCCAATTTTTGCTCTCATTGTTTGCATCTTGGACACAAAGTAGAAAATTATGCTGCCCTTAAAGGCACACCTCTAGAGGATATATATATATATATATATATATATATATATATATATGATATTTTAATCAACTCTCTTTATCCAAGTGATGACATGAACTGGCTGAACGACGAAATGGTACAAATTTGGAGCCCAAAAGATAATTTCGACTGTCATGGTGAGACAATACCATTTGAGACTTATCTCTCGCAACCAGGTGTACGTGAAACCTTCACAGATATCTTTAGAAACCTATGTAGATGAAGAACCAACTTTTTAGGATCCTCATTAATCCTATGAAGTGCTAGGACCCTTTATTATTGAAGAAGATATGCCACAAGCATCTTCTACTGTGTTAGGAAAACAGACTTTTCCTTTTAACTTGCCAAAAACTTTATTCCTCTGCCGGAATCGGAGGATGAATCGTTCCGATCTGCTAACTCGGAAACATTTAGAGTCATTGCCGAGTCAAGATTATCATAATTGGTTATCCAAAATGGGTCTGGTCTTTTACAGGATATAGCTAATCCAGCTGAGCAATCTAGAACTAACTCTTGTTCTCCTGTGAGAAGAAGAATTTCTTTCTCTAGTTTTGAAAATGCTACCCAAATTCTCAATTGTCTTCATCACCCAAAAACTCTGTTATTGGCTCATCATCCAACCATGAAAAACTTTTCTTCATTGCATCAAATCTTTAAACTCCTTTAACTCAGCCTAAATTTGCTTTTAAAATTTTAATTTCGGATTTTTTATCCCCTTCTTCATCGGAAAATCATTGCTCGATTCCTTCGATTGATGGGGAGTCTTTACTTTTAGATCAATATGGATCCAACATTATAGATAACAAAGCTCAGACAAGTACCTATCAACTAATTCCTTTCCCTAGATTAACCCCTTCAAAGCAACAAGAGGAGACACAAGTATTCTTCATTAAATCCAAATATTTCTTTAAATTCTATAAATTTAGCATAATAATAACATCTTCTTGTGTAACCTTGATTTTACAATTGCAAACTTTGATGCCATAATTAAGACCATGTATGCATATGACCCTGTATTTTCTTAGTTAAGACAATCTTAAGATATAGTGCAAACGTTCTTGTTGATTTTTGGTCCTTACAATGAGAATTTTAGATGGGATGTTCAAGGATGCGGGAACCTTTTAACCCAAAACCACCTGACTAATCTAATTAACATAGAAAAACTGGAAATCATTTTCCTTTCAGAAATTAAGAACTAGATAAATATGTCAAATCATTAGTCTCCAACTTTCCCAACTACCATATAGTTGATCCAGTAGGTACGACTGGAGGGCTGGATATAGCTTGGATAGATGGCTTTCACTTTGAAATAGTCCAGTGGAACATCAACATGATTAGCATTATAGTAAACTTTGCTTTTGACATCAAACAATGGGTATTAACATGCTTTTATAGTATCCATTATCCCTCTAATAGGAACACAACTTGGGATTTTTTAGAGGAAATCAGTTCACAAATAAATAGAAGACATATTCCTTGGATAGTTTTAGGTGATTTCAACATGATTTTTAACCAAACTGAGAAATTGGGAGGCTTATCTTTCAAAAAAAACTAATTGTGATACAGTAATATATTAGAAAGAGCTGGTATATATGATTTGGGTTACTCTGGTAATGAATTCACTTGGTAATCATAGAGAAGGTGATCAAAGTATTCAAGAAAGGTAAGATAGAGCATTAATTAATGTTGATTGTCACTCTGTTAGAGCACTGCTCGGTCGAACTCGCAAGCGTTGCTATCTCAAGCTTGTTGTCAAGTTTAGTTGCCAAAACTATAAGTCTTGATTTCTAGTATACTTATAGCTAAGTCTCAGACTAGTGTAGTTGCAGGAAATCCTACAACTACACCTTCATTAGAATTCGTAAAACTTTAAGAAGTTCTTGATGAAAAATGACAATTTTGATTAATATTCTCAACTGATTACAAAGAAAATACGTTAATGGAGATTAGAACAGTTACAACTTTCTCTGTCTCTCTCCTAAGACTTTTTCTAACACTCACTCAAAAGAACCCCCCCAATTTAACATTTGAACTACTATTTATAGTGAAATCTGTACAACTGTATATAACCTGCGAAGCATCGCAACCTCTGATCGTAAATTTATTCTACATTCGAAAACCCTTCACACTTCTCTCGTGTTTCTTCTATTATCGCATTATCTTGCGACACTTTTCTCTTGTATTTGTTACTATGTTCGTAACCTTATATCTTGCGATATTCTGTCCCTACATCTGACCTCTTCTCATGTCAGTTCTGTGAAGAAGAAATGTCATGAGAATCATTATTCTCGCAAATTTTATATAGTTATCATCACCTCTTATATTCGCAACACGTATTTTCTCTTTCATTAAATCTTCGACACGTATTTTCGTAACCGTCCTTCTCAACCGCTCACGTATAATTGCATTGATGAATTTCTATCTTCATCAAACTCTCTTTTTTTATAAATACTATCTTTAATTCCTCCTTTTATTCTTTTATATTTTCATCTTCCTCATTACGTCTACTTCTGCAAAAAAAAATTTCTTCTTTCTTCTACTACTATTTCGTGCCTTTTTTATTTCTTTTTTTTCTCTGTTTTCTATCCTTCATCTAATGGCTCCGAAGAAGAAAACTGTGGACCAACTTAATGCAGAGCTTGCTGATAGAGATCTCATTCTTTCTGCGATTGATGGTCATACCAATAAATCCCATCTCTGTATGGAACTCTTCACTGATCTCCATTGGGATGATCAGATAGTTTTAGTCTGACGAGGCCAAATCCTCGCAGGTCTTCCTCTTCCTCTTTATGATGTTAATCTTCCTTTATTCTATGAGATTATTTCTCACCCAAATTTCTCACGAGACATTTATCAATTGACTGGGGATTGCATTCGCATTCTGGTTGAGTTCGCAAACCGTTCTGGTACTGGAAAATTTTTATACCCAATTGAACTTAGGATACCTGTATTTATATATGTAGAGATTATCGCTGCAAATTACACAATCGAGAATTTCTTTAAAAATTACGCATTAATTCCTGCGAAGAGGGAAGATAAGCGTTGGGGTGTTCGTCTTCATCGTAAACCGATGTCGTAGGTTTGATCTTCTTATGCATGATATTGATTATGCTTCTGGAAATAATCGAACCCCTCGCCATTCTCATGATGAAGATTGGTACAATTATCCTCTAGCATTATTGGGTTCTTACATCTCTGGGATAGTAGATCTTCCTGCGAATCTTCATGATCGTAACTATCAACCTTGGGTATTTTCTTGGCCTAATAGAGATAAAGATGTATGTATCTCCATCTTCTTATCTTCTTGTTACTTTTCTTCTTTTACTAATCCTTTTTCAATATTTTTCAGGTGAATGAACTTAAGGAGAGTTACCTTAAAACTGGGAAATCCAGTACTCGTGAGGCTTTCCAATTGTTTTCAAATGAGGTAAGAAACATTCTTATATGTGTTGATGTAGGGACAGAATATCGCAAGATATAAGGTTACGAACATAGTAACAAATACAAGAGAAAAGTGTCGCAAGATAATGCGATAATAGAAGAAACACGAGATAAGTGTGAAGGGTTTGCGAATGTAGAATAAATTTACGATCATAGGTTGTGATGCTTCGCATGTTATATACAGTTGTACAGATTTCACTATAAATAGTAGTTCAAATGTTAAATTGGGGGGTTCTTTTAAGTGAGTGTTAGAAAAAGTCTTAGGAGAGAGAATAGAGAAAGTTGTAACTGTTCTAATCTTCATTAACGTATTTTCTTTGTAATCAGTTGAGAATATTAATCAAAATTGTCATTTTTCATCAAGAACTTCTTAAAGTTTTACAAATTCTAATGAGGGTGTAGTTGTAGGGTTTCCTGTAACTACATAATTGGCGCTAGAAATAGGGAAGGAAAGAGAAGCAAATGTAACAGAGATAATTAAAGAATTTTGCATCAGAGAAATGGCTAGAAGAAGAAATATATCAGAACCATTGACTGCAGTAAGAAGAAGTGTAAGACTCGCAGGTGGAGAAGCAAACGTAACAGTAAAACCTAGTAGGGGAAGGAGCAATCGAAGAAATCAAACTCAACAAACAGTAACACAAGGAAGAGCAATAGATCAAGATCGAGTGAGTGTACACACTTGGAGAACTGATACACCAGTAGAAGCATATAGAGAACCGCAAATCAGAGAAAATGGGAGATTGATGGGAGGAACAATTCATGAAAGAGAAATTGAGACGTTAGAAACATTGAGACAAGGAGTTCAGGAAGAACGAAGGTTTGAAGCTGAATAACGTGCAAATCTAACAAGATAGAATCAAGAATTGATGAGGGAAAATGAGATGTTACAGAGGAGGAGATCCCAAAGTGCAGCGAGATCAAGTGTTAGACCAGAGAGAGAAGAACGAAATTAACCAACAATCAATAGTGAAAGTGTTATGCAAGGACAAACACGGAATCTGGTTGAAAGAAATCGAGAGAATCACTTTATTTTAGTACCGAACAACGAACAAAATGTGGAAAATTTATGAACAGAACCATTTCCAAGGGAAAATAACCAGAATGGCGAAGAAAATCGAGAGGAAGAATAGCAACTTGTGGAAGAAATTGAGAGACAACAAGCAATGCATCAAAACAATTACGAGGATGGAGTAAGAAGACATGAACATGCTCGCAACAATCAAGATCTTGAGTATGGTAGAGTTCAGAGGAGAATTGGAAATCAACGAACAGAAATAGTAAGGAATGAACCAAATCTTCAAAACAAAATTCAGGCAAATCATGGAGAGGTAAATCGCAGAAGGAGGAGAAATGAAGAAGAAGAAATTCCTGATATTCACATGAGAAGGATGAGGAGAATAGAAATGGAAGAACAAGAATTTCAAGATGCTCTGCAACAAAACAATTGTGACAATCTGGAAAGAAGATATTTGCAAAATTGTGCAAATGGAAACATTAATGAAGAGTATGATAGAATGCGAAGGATCGCAAGAGAAGAAATGCAAGAACGTAGAAGAAGAGAGGCTGCATTGAAGAGACCAATGGATGAGAATTCTGAGGCAAATGAACGGATCTTTTGAGAATTAGCGGAAATGAGAGGAATGATAAACAGTAGAGGAGGAGGAGATAGAAGGCAATTAGATGAAGCAATAGAAGAAGCTGCGAGGACTCCTTTCTCTAGAGAAGTACAATTGGGAGGAATTCCACCAAAATGCAATATGCCTACATTAACCAGCATCTTTGATGGGACTTCATGTGCTATACAACACATTAAAGCGTATATAAGATGCATGTTACAATGGGAGAATCACGATGATGTATTATGCAAGTATTTCGCATCAAGCTTAACATGAGAAGCTCTAAAATGGTTTGAAGGACTTCCAAAGAACACTATTACATCATTTAATCATCTACAAGTAACTTTCTTAGGAGCATATATCACGAATCATTCCTCGCGACTTGGTATTGAAGATGTGTTTGGTTTAAAACAAAGAATTGGTGAAAGTTTGAAGCATTTGGTAAGAAGATGGAAAACTATGTGCAGTGATATGGCAGGGCGTGTGGACGAGAGGTACCTGATTTTGTCTTTCGTAAATGCGATGTTCAAGAATCGAGAACAATTATATGTTCAAATCTTCAGAAGAAAGAATTACATTATGATGACAGAGTTGCGAGAATTGCAAGAGGAGTACATTACATTAGAGGAAAAGCAAAACAATATGGAGTCATATCCAGTGACAAACACCAACACTCAAGATACATGAGCAAACTTACTTCCTAAAATAGTCAATATCGTAGCGGTACTACCATCCTCGCAAACATCTTCGCAAAGATATCAGAAGAGAAGAAAGTTGGAAATGGTCAACCAAAAATGGTAGAAATGAGTAGCAAGGATCAAGAAGAGTATGATAGAGAAAGGAATTTCTATAGCCGAGGAGGAAATAACCATATCCCAAGATTAGATCAGCAACGGGAAAATTATGGAGGACAAAGGCAGAACTATTTTGGACAAGGGAATCATAGACAAAACTATAACAATGGACATGGAGGTCAAAGAATGATAAGAGAAGAAATAAAGATGCCACCTTTGAATACAAGTGTAGAAAAGATATGGCAAGCAATCATCTTGATGGAAAATATACCAACACCATGGAATATGGGAAAAGAACCACCAATGGGTCCAAGAAGTCATGAATTTTGCTTGTACCATCACTTTCATGGACATTCTACAAATAATTGCAATAATATCAAAAGGATTATCTTGCGAATGATCGATCAAGGTAAACTGGACCACTTTTTACTCAAGCAAGCACAGTCGCAACAATTACCACATGCTCCAGTGATAACTCGCATGGTGAACACAATACAAGAAAAGGGAAAGGAAACCTTACACATAGAAGTGGGACCAAAAGCAAGGAATGTTTTTTGCAATTCTATTGTTCACTCGTATAAAACCATAGAAGATTTTCATGATAATGTGTTAAGCAGGGTATATGCGAGAGATGGTGAAGGAAGGGAAATAATGAACATCGCAAAAATTTCACGACTTGAAGATTGGCAGAAGCGTGAAATTTCTTTTGAAGCCACAGAAATTCCAGAAGGTTGCGAAATACATGATAATCCATTGGTAGTGAGATTAGAAATTTGTCTGAATATGGGAGAAAGCGAAGATGATACAGACGAAGAATCATTTGGTCTTAATAGAATCTTAATTGATATGGGAAGTTCTGTCAATATTCTCTTCTATCCTGCTTACAAAACCATGGGGGGAAAAGACGCAGATCTAATACCTTCCACCTATAGGATTTATGGCTTTAATGGAACTGCTAATAAACCTAAAGGAGAAGTAAGCATGCGAATTCCTAAGTGGAATGCGAACTGAAATTCTATTTTGCGTTGTTGATGTCGAATCACCATACAATGCTTTGATAGGGAGACCTTGGCTTCATGGGATTCTAGGCGTAGCTTCAACTCTTCATCAATGCATAAAATTTCCTCATCCAAAGGGTATTGGAGTTATCAAGGGTGATTGGGCAGAAGGGAAGAAATGTTACGATACAGAAGTAGAAGTTTGCGAAGGAAAAGCTGTTGAAAAGGAAAGTTGGAGAAAAAGAGCAAAGGCTGCGAAAAGAAGCGAAAATTTAATGACTGAGGACTAAGGCATGAAGGAATAAAGTTACAATGTTAAGCATACAAGAAATTTACGATGATAGAAAAGGGATATGGTTTGCGAAGAAAAGATAATGAAGAAAAAAGGTAATGAAACAAAAAGGTAATCAGTATATTTGTTCGCAATATATAACAAAATGTTCGCAACGTATAACAAAAGGTATTTTGAAAAACAAGAAAATGAAATGAGGTATTTCGCAACATGAAAAATTTGTGATGAGTTTTTACGAATAAAAACGATTTATTGCGATCATCTTTCATTAAAGAAAGACGCAAAAATTTATTTGCGATCAGCTTTCATAAAAGAAAGCCGCAAACTGTGATCAGCTTTCAAAAAAGAAAGAAAGCCGCAGAAATTTTACACAGGCAAACCTTTGTGACGTACACCCTAGTTCGCGAAGCAATATTTCGTAAGAGGCAAAGTCCTAAAGTACGTCATTTAAGGGGGTACCTATAAGCATGGCTCAGGGGAAACGGAACACCACCACGGAACCTGAGTACATGGACATTACGGGGTACATAACCCAAAAATGGGGTACCTATCCGGGTAAGACACCTTGGATTCTCAACCTAATCTTGCGATGTAACATGATTTAGGTTGGGCGACTAAGGCATACTGTCTTTCCCAAGAAGTGCAGAAAACGATCAAGGCGCCGAGGTACACGGTTGAGTCAAGAGTGCCGGATGGGTTTGAAGCATATCTGCCATTCTTGACAAGTCTTGGCAAATGATGCACTTGGCCCAAAGATACCCCATAGGGTGCAACCTCGTAACTATAAGCCCTATAGGCAAAAAGGATAAGAGGTTGCGAAAAAAAGCTGGTTGTTGGCAAAACCGGATGGGAAGAGCTAACCTTGTATGGTCGATGTACGCTTCCTTGAAGGGGCAACCAAGGGGAAGATAAAGGGCAGCACCCTCCATTAGGGAGCTGATACGTGCTATAAGACGCAAATGTCACGAGGCTTTTTGTTCGCAAGAACATAAAGGCTTGTCATATTTGTGCAACAATCATATTTCTGCAAATTAAAATTAAAATTAATATATATATATATATATATATATACTCGCAGAATTAAATACAAAGAAGTTAAGATGAGATCAATGGGTTATTACATGAAAGTGTGATAACGTCCTGCGATTTCATCGCAAGACGATAATGTCACAAGGATGTATATTCGCAAGTATATTCAGACTTGTCATATTATCGCAAACACAAAAATATTGTTAAGATAAAGTCAAGGGGTTGAGGCATGCGAGTGCACCAACGTCCTGCGACTTTATCGCAAAAGAGGTGGCAAAGTAAGACCTTTATTTAGGAAGGCATGATAAGACCACAGAAACTAATGAAGTCAATTCCGTCAATATCATTGGAGATTCTTTATATTCTCAACAAGAATATGTATCAAGAATTCCTACCAAAAGAGGCAATTTTATTCGCAATCAAGGACGGATATTTCATACTCATTAAATTCTTCAAGGATTGAATACTTCTTATACTTCTTCAAGGATGTCTCATAATTTTCATACTTCTTCAAGGGTGTTTCATAATTCTTATACTTCTTCAAGGATGTTTCATAATTCTTATACTTCTTCAAGGATGTTTCATAATTTTCATACTTCTTCAAGGATGTTTCATAATTCTTCAAGGAGGTTTCATACTTCTTATACTTCAAGGGGGAGATTTCTTATTTACTTTGCAACAACCTGAAACTTTGCAACTTAAACTGAGGCAGATATTCTAATACTTATAACAACAATTGATCACCTGAAGAGCAATAATAAGGGGAAAAGGAATACTAAGCTAGGTCTTCAAAATATATTATTTCTCTTCATATGATCAAGTTATGCAAGTAAGGAAAGCATTCAATTAAAGAAAGATCAACTCATCATCGCAAAATTAAGACATTGGTACTAATTAAGTTGCGAAAAGAAAATTTCTGGTTGATTAAAAGTGCAGGAAAGAAGAAAATATTGTACTCAAACAGACAAGACGAAAAGAACTGAAGCAAATATACAGGAAGGAATAAAGCTACTCTGTGGGAGATTTATCTTCATCAAAATGATCTTCTCTTTCTTCTTCGGAGATATCATCTTCAACTTCACTATCAGAGATATCCAAATCTGGGGTATCATCAGGGATTTCTTCAGAAAGGAGCGTTTGATACTTAGTGAGAGGAATTTGATTGTCTTCACAAATCTTGCGAGTCATCATAGCTCGGAAGCGTTTGATGTTTAAGCCATGGTTGTTTTGAGAAATTTGATGTTGAGACTTTAAATCAGAAATCTTCGATTACGCGCACAAGAGTAGCTTCCAGCTCTTCAATCCTCTTCGTATAATTTTCTTCATCATTTACAAAGAAAAAGGATAAGTAAGAAATAAGAGAATAAAGAATAAGGGAATAAATTAAGGAATTGATTAGCAAATTGTGGAGTTAAAGTGATCAAGATTTGCGAATTTACCTTCTAATTGCTTCTTATCATTACGAAGAGAAGTGACTTCAAGCTCCAGTTGATTATTCTTCTCAAGGAGAGAAGAATTTCCGGTTGCGATACTCGCAGATTGCGCATTATCTTCGCAGCGGGATTTTAATTATGTGTTATCAATATTCAAATCCTCTATTTTGGAGAAGTTTTGCATTCTCAACCTCCGACTTGTTACAACGACTTAAAGTTTTCTTCTCGGCAATTGCATGACGTCTTTCCCAATCTGAAGCATTTTTTGACTAACCCTCCCAACCTGAGCAAATAAAAGGGATTAGAAATCAATGAAGTAGGGAAATTAACAAGGAATAAGAGAAACTTACCATACTCCCCAAAGAGTATAATGTAATAGGAGAAATAAATCTTGAAATTCCATTAAGGGAATTATTGTTGATTATAGTGGGAACTTTTCAAGCCTTCGCAATATGCCTATGAGCATTCGCAGTAGAAGAGTTTCCTAATCCACGAGAAGAGTTGAGAAAAGCCTCGGACAATCGAGTCATTGCAGACTCAAAAGTTTCCACATTGTTGTAGTCTTCATCTTCTTCTTCATCATCATCATCATCATTCCTCTATCAGAGTCAATATCAGAATTAGAACTAAGATCCTTCTCAAAAAGTCTATCATCTTTATCACTTTGTTCTTCGTCAACATCCTTGCTAGAGGAGATCACATTGGAGTAAGAACTGGGTGGGAGTCTCTTCCTCTTCTTCGCATAAACAATATCCTCAAGTTTCCCTTTTTCTTTGCGAAGAACATCTTCTTTATTACCAGAAATCTTGGTGTTCTTCGCAGAGCGAAGTGTTTTTTGTCTTGAAGTTAGCACTTCAGAAGAAGTTGAATTCTTATTCTCACTCACAATAGCCCCAGGGAAGTCAGGAAGAACCTACAAATTCAAATAAGGATAAGAAACAGAGGCAACAATATATTGTTTAAAACACATATAAGAATGTTTCTTACCTCATTTGAAAACAATTGGAAAGCCTCACGAGTACTGGATTTCCCAGTTTTAAGGTAACTCTCCTTAAGTTCATTCACCTGACAAATATTGCAAAAGGATTAGTAAAAGAAGAAAAATAACAAGAAGATAAGAAGATGGAGATACATACATCTTTATCTCTATTAGGCCAAGAAAAGACCCAAGGTTGATAGTTACGATCATGAAGATTCGCAGGAAGATCTACTATCCCAGAGATGTAAGAACCCGATAATGCTAGAGGATAATTGTACCAATCTTCATCATGAGAATGGCGAGGGGTTCGATTATTTCCAGAAGCATAATCAATATCATGCATAAGAAGATCAACTTCTGCGACATCAGTTTTACGATGAAGACGAACACCCCAACGCTTATCTTCCCTCTTCGCAGGAATTAATGTGTAATTTTTAAAGAAATTCTCGATTGTGTAATTTGCAGCGATAATCTCTACATATCTAAATACAGGTCTCCTAAGTTCAATTGGTTATAAAGATTTTCAAGTAGCATCACGGTTTGCGAACTCAACCAGAATGCAAATGCATTCCCCAGTCAATTGATAAATGGCTCGTGAGAAATTTGGGTGAGAAATAATCTCATAGAATAAAGGAAGATTAACATCATAAAGAGGAAGAGGAAGACCTGCGAGGATTTGGCCTCGTGAGACTAAAACTATCTGATTATCCCAATGGAGATCAGTGAAGAGTTCCATACAGAGATGGGATTTATTGGTATGACCATCAATCTCATAAAGAATGAGATCTCTATCAGCAAGCTCTGCATTAAGTTGTTCCACAGTTTTCTTCTTCGGAGCCATTAGATGAAGGATAGAAAACAGAGAAGAAAAGAAATAAAAAAGGCAAGAAATAGTAGTAGAAGAAAGAAGAATTTTTTTTTTGCAGAAGTAGACGTAATGAGGAAGATGAAAATATAAAAGAATAAAAGGAGGAATTAAAGATAGTATTTATAAAAAAGAGAGTTTGATGAAGATAGAAATTCATCAATGAAATTAGACGTGAGCGGTTGAGAAGGACGGTTACGAAAATACGTGTCGAATATTTAATGAAAGAGAAAATACGTGTTACGAATATAAGAGGTGATGATAACTATATTAAATTTGCGAGAATAATGATTCTCATGACATTTCTTCTTCGCAGAACTTACATGAGAAGAGGCAAGATGTAGGGACAGAATATCGCAAGATATAAGGTTATGAACATAGTAACAAATACAAGAGAAAAGTGTCGCAAGATAATGCGATAATAGAAGAAACACGGGAGAAGTGTGAAGGGTTTGCGAATATAGAATAAATTTACGATCAGAGGTTGCGATGCTTCGCAGGTTATATACAGTTGTACAGATTTCACTATAAATAGTAGTTCAAATGTTAAATTGGGGGGGTTCTTTTAAGTGAGTGTTAGAAAAAGTCTTAGGAGAGAGAACAGAGAAAGTTGTAACTGTTTTAATCTCCATTAACGTATTTTATTTGTAATCAGTTGAGAATATTAATCAAAATTGTCATTTTTCATCAAGAACTTCTTAAAGTTTTACGAATTCTAATGAGGGTGTAGTTGTAGGATTTCCTGCAACTACAACTAGGATAAAAAGTTTAGTTGATATCTAGACTCCACGAAATTCATTATACAAAGACAAAGAACTACTCAATAGAACTGGTGGAACTTCATCGACAAAAAGGTATGTGGAGACTTGAACTTATCTATCACTCAAAAAGTCTATCTACTCTATCTCCTATCTTGAGACAAAATTCATATTACTATATAAACTTCGATTATATCCCGCTCTCGAAATATGTGTTGGTAAGCTTTCGCTTTGGCCAAGTTCATCTTTACTCGTGACGAAAGTCATGTTGATTATTTCAATATCTTGAAAATTACTTTGATAAAAAATAGTGTGTGAATAACCTCTATTTAACATCCTCTAAGAATGTTTCAATGATTGAAATAAAGAGTTTAGAATATGTAGCTATCTTTGGATATAAGCATATATAGTGTGTTCGCACATTAGTGTATAAGTTCAAAACAGGGAACCAAATGTATGCATACTTGTGTGTATACCAAATAGTTGATGGAGACTGGGTAAGTATGCGTACCTGTACACATACTGGCGGAAGTTCACGTCCGTGAATTTCTGCTGAGTTTGGAAATCAAAACCAACTCATTTGGTTACCTAAGTACACGTACCCATACGCATACTGGGGAAAGTTCACGTCCGTTAATTTCTGTTGAGTTTGAAAACCAAATCAAACTCAAATCCGGTTACTTAAGTACGTATACCCATACCCATACTTAAGTGTGTTGCTTTCTAAAATTGGTTTATTCGTGAACTTAAATTTATATAAACTATGGAATGCATATTATAAAACCGTGGCTATAAATTTCATGAATGGATTCGAGTGAATCAAAACTAATTTTCTTTGATTGTGTCTTGTATACTTTTATGATATCTAAGCAATTGAACAACTCTTGAACTAGTTCATTTGAGTCATTTGAACTAGTTATGGTGAAAATGAATAAGGTTGATATGAAAGTGCTCATAAGGCTAACCATTTGGTTAACTGCTGTTGAACCATCGACTTGTATACGTTTAGGTATGGTTACACTAACCTAAATGGTGTATACTTCATGTGTTTATAACAAGCTAAGTTCGATCTAACGGTTGAAAGATATTAGCTTGAATTTAATCAGGTTCTCATCTAACGTGGAATATTGAATGCTTTGTTACTAAGGTAACTTAGATTACATACCCTGATTTGGAGATTACATAAAGGAGAACTCTAGCAACTGGGAAAGGTAATGCCCACACCTCCTATGTGATACTAGTTATATAATATAGAGTCGATTCTCCTTTAACCTTAGGTTTCTACCGAGACCCTGTAGGTTAACGACTTGAGGAATTCATTGGGATTATGAAGCCAAACCCAACTATTTTCTTTGTAGTTGTGTGATCTTATCTTTCCCGATTCTATCGTATTGAGTACAATTGAAATAATTGACTCGAGATTAATTTCTCTGATAGGTAAGATAAAAGTAATCACAGAGATCTTCGCCTCATCATTTTTGATTCCATAATATCTAGTTTCGCCTTCATACGATTTAGATTATTATGAGGTAATTGATAATTCTAGGATGTTCTTCGGGAATATAAGTCTGGGTTATCAATTGGTTCATGTTCACCTTGATTTATCAAAAGACGGAACAAAACTTGTAGGTACTTCTATGGGAGACAGATTTATCTATTCTTGTAGACTTTTCTGTGTGAGACAGATTTGTTTATTAAAGTCTTCGACTTTAGGTCGTAGCGACTCTTAGTTGTTGGTGAGATCAGCTAAGGGAATCAAGTGCGTAGTATCCTACTGGGATCAAATACGTAAGATTGGATCAGTGTGAGATTGGGAAAACCTTCGTATGGCAGATAATGATTCATTTGATGAGTTTAATCACAAAGTGTCTGAAATTGTTAATGCATCTTTTGCATTGGGTAAGACTATTCCTGAAAAGGACGTTGTGATGAAAATTCTCAAATCGTTGCCATCTAGATACGATTCTAAGAAACATGTCATCGTTTAAGGAAATAACCTTGATGATCTTTCCAGAAACACTCTGGTTGGGAAGTTAAAGATCTTTGATCATGAGCATACATCTAAATCTGGAAAGGATGTTTCTTTTAAAGCACAAAAGAACACTAAATTAATTGAGAAATGTAAAAGTGTTAGCATCTCTGAAGATGATCTTTCTGAGACTAATTCATCAGATGAAGATCTTGACAAGTCGGTCTCATTGATCACAAGATAGTTTAGAGATATTCTATTAAAGAGAAGGAAACGGTTCTCCATAGACAAACCCGGATCGTCAGTTAAACATCATAATCGCATTCCTCCTAAAAACAGGGATGCTGATGAGGCTGATAACGAGGATATGCCACAATGCTTTAAGTGTAAAGGTTTTGGTCATTTTGCAAATGAGTGTCCAAATTAAAAGAAATATATTGGAAACAAAGGTCTTTCTGCAACTTGTCACAGTGTGACAGTTAATCACTGTTGAGGGTCTGTTATGAGTAGTTATTAGGGTGTTTTACTATTTGTCTTTGTCCTTTGATTTGTTATGAGTCAACCAGTCAAATTGTAACACATGTGTCTCTCCTGTTGGGTCTTAGCCGAGCCCTTTGATTGGTGATAAAATTTGTAAGAGAATTGTGTTTTCTTCTCATCTGAATTTTGAAAAAGAAAACCATGTGGCTGAGTTCTTTGGAACCAGAATTTGGCTCAATCCCTTGTGGATTTGAGATTTTATCCTTCATTTAATCATCAATTTCTCCATTCTGATTGTTAGTTTTTGTTACATCACAACAATTGGCATCAGAGCCGTTTCGATTTAGCTCAAATTGCTCAAATTTGTTTTTTTCTTTTCATCATGACACTGAAAGAGGTTGAATCAGCTGTGGAGAAACTCAGAGGTGCTCAAGATCAAATTATGTCTGAGCTAATGGATCTATACATTAAATTTGATATAATGAGAACAAAATTAACCAAACCCTGAGAGAGAAGGTGGTTCTCACAATGAAACTCATACTGATAATCATTTCATTCATAACCAACCACAGTTTTTTCATCATCAACCTCATAGGATTCCTAAAATATACTTTCCAAGATTCGATGGTGATAACCCAAGGGGATGGATCCAGAAAAGCAAAAGATACTTTCACCTGAACAATATTGAGGAACATCTGAAGGTAAATATAGCTGCAATCTACTTGGAAGGTAAAGCTGAGAAGTGGTTTTTGAATTTTCAAGTCAATAGACCTCGTATTACTTGGTCCGATTTAGTTCTTAATTTGTGTGCTAGATTTGAAAATCCTATAGAAGAAAATTTTGTGGGTAGTTTTAATAAACTAATTCAAAGCTCAATTGTGGATGATTATTATGAGGAATTTGAATCACTGAAGGCCTTAATGCTTAACATGAATACTTCTCTTACAAAAACTTATTTTGTCATGAGTTTTCTCAGTGGTCTCAAAGAGGAAATTGTTAAATATATGTCAATGTTTGAACCAACAACACTTTCTGAGGCATTTTCCCTTACTAGACTGCAAGAGAAGAAAGTTAACCTTGCTGCCTCATCTTCCTTTCAGTCCAATAGACAATACTCCTCCCCAGCTTTTCCACCTAAACCTATTCTCACTTTCCTAAAGTTTGCTCCTCCCACTCCAAAATTTAACTTCAATTGTCCCTCCAAACTCACCAACTCTTCTCCTCCAATTAAACGCCTCTCTCATGAAGAAATGAACATAAGGCGAGCTCAGGGGTTATGTTACAATTGTGATGAGTTATACAAGCAAGACCACTTTTGTAAGGGTAAACAAAAGATTTTCATGCTTCAAGTTGAAAATAATGACTCAGCAGAAACTGAAGAGGAGGAAGAAGTTTTTGAGGAAGCAACTGAGTCCCCAGTCCAATATGATATAGAGGTTTCTCTACATGCTCTCACAGGCAGTGCTACTGGTGACACAATCATAATTCCAGGCATTCTACTTAAGAGAAAGGTATATATTCTCATTGGTTATGGTAGTACCACTAGTTTTATTGATAGAAACTTGGAAGCTTCTCTCAAATGTCCTATTGAGCAAACTCCTTCCATGCTAGTCACAGTTTCCAATGGGGAACAAACTGCCAGCACTGGTATTTGTTATAACCTCCAATGGAGTATGTCGGGTCACAACTTTGTGGAAAATCTCAGACTACTACCCCTGGGTGGGTGTGATATTTTACTAGGTGCAGATTGGTTGAGAACATTAGGTGATGTACTCTTTAACTTTTTTAAGTTGAGAATTTCTTTTAAGTATCATAACAAAAACATCACATTACAAGGTATATCTCCATCTTCTTCCTTGCTTATGGTTAGTGGGGAGTCAGTCAAGATTTTTTTTTTCTGCAACTTCTCATGGCATTGTAGGCCATTTGTTCTCCATCTCCGTAACATCTTGTCCACCTCCTACTCCTGACATTCTCCAACCTATGTTGCATGAGTTTAATGACATTTTTCAGGAACCTACCCAACTTCCACCTTAGAGAAGTTTGGATCATAAAATTCCCTTAAGACCTTTGTCCAAACATGTGAACCAAAGAGATTATAAATGTCCATATGTTCAGAAAGGTGCAGTTGAGCAATTAGTCAAGGAAATGCTCCAAACTGGTATCATCCAACCAAGTCACAGTCCATTTGCTTTCCCAATCTTGCTGGTTAGAAAGAAGGATGGTTCTTGGAGATTTTGTATGGATTATAGGAAGTTAAACAATATCACTATCAAAGATAAATTTCCAATTTCTATTGTTGATGAGTTATTGGATGAATTGAAGGGGTCTACAGTTTTTTCAAAAATTGATCTAAGAGCAGGGTACCATCAAATAAGAGTCGGTGACCAGGACATCTTCAAGATAGTTTTCAGAACTCACCATGGTCATTATGAGTTTAAATTGATGCCTTTTGGTCTTACCAATGCTCCTGCCACATTCCAAGCTTTGATGAATAAAAATTTTCAACCATTCTTTAAGAGATTTGTTCTAGTCTTTTTTTGATGATATCCTTATTTACATCCCTAACATGGATGAGCATTTGAAGCATCTCCAAATTGTTTTTGACTTATTGAGACAACACCAGCTCTTTGTTAACCTATCTAAATGCTGCTTTGGACAACCTTCCTTGGAATATCTTATTCACATTATTACAACTGAAGGGGTTTGTGCTGATCCCAATAAGATTGCTTGTATGCAGAGCTGGCCAGTACCAAAAAACATTAAAGAATTTAGGGGTTTTCAGGGTCTCACTGGTTACTATAGGAAATTTGTGCAAGTTTATAACCTCATTAGTAAACCTCTGACTAATCTCCTCAAGAAAGACTCATTTATATGGACACCAGCTGCAACACTTGCTTTTGAACAACTAAAGCAAACAATAAGCAACACCCTTGTATTAGCTCTTCCAGACTTCACCAAACCATTTGTGGTTGAAAGTGATACTAGTGATCTCTGTGTTGGTGCAGATTTACTTCAAGAAAGGAATCCAATTGTTTTTTTTCATCTTACCCTTGGGCCAAAAAGCAAGGGCACTTTCTACTTATGAAAATGAGCTTTTAGCCATTGTGTTGGTTGTTCAGAGATGGAGGCAATATTTACAAGGCAGTAAGTTCACTATTAAAACTGATCATCAAAGCCTAAAGTATTTCATGGAACAAAAGTTCACCACTACATTTCAACAAAAATGGTTGATTAAACTTTTGGGGTTTGATTATGACATCTAGTATAAGAAGGGGGCTGACAATGTAGTTACAGATGATCTTTCTAGAAGGCCTATTGAATTTGTTTCTTGTCATTCCCTGGTTATTTCTACACCAACATGGGTCCATGAAGTTCTTGCAAGCTATGTGGAGGATACCAAAGCTTCTCATATTATTTCTCAATTCCTTCTCACTCCTGAAGGTGTACCTAATTACACATATAAGGAAGGCATTCTAAGGTACAAGTCCAAACTCTACATTAGCACAGGGGTACTATAAGAAAAAATCTTTTGTATTATCTACATGCATGTGCCATTGGTGGGAATTCAGGTATTCAATCTACTTCTGTCAGAGCTAGAAGTCATTTTTATTAGAAGGGCATGCATAGAGACATAGTTATGTTGGTTTCTCAGTGTGATATTTGTAAGATAAACAAAGGTGACCACTCCAACCATGCTGGCTTGTTACAACCACTTCCTATTCCTGAACATGCTTGGCAACATATTTCTATGGATTTCATAGAAGGCTTACCTGCTAGCAATAGAAAGAATGTCATCTTAGTGGTTGTATATAGACTCACCAAGTATGCTCACTTCATAGCTCTCTCACATCCATATACAACTGCTTATGTAGCTCATGCTTTTCCATCTCAGGTATTTAAATTGCATGGATTGCCCTCTTCCATTGTCTCAGATAGTGACAAGGTTTTTACTAGAAACTTCTGGCAGGATTTATTCAAGATATTGGGTACCAATCTGTGTCTGAGCACAGCTTACCATCCCCAGACAGATGGGCAGACAGAAAAGGTCAATACTTGTCTAAAGACTTATTTGAGATGCCTCATTGGTCATAAACCAAGCAAATAGAGTGATTGGTTAGCCTTAGATGAGTGGTGGTACAATACTAGTTACCACACTAATTTAAAGGTCTCTCCCTTCCAAGCACTATATGGTTATGCTTCTCCTTATCATGCATTTCCTTCTTCTGTTACTACTTGAGTTACAACAATGGAGTCTTACTTGAAGGATATAGATGCATGGCTAGATATTCTCAAGGAATCTATTCATCAAGCTCAGGAGATAATGAAGCTTTATGCAGACAAGTCTAGGAAAGATAGATCTTTTGATGTGGGTGATTTGGTGTATTTGAAGCTCCAACCTTACAGGAAAGCTTCCATGTCTCTTAAAATAATTTTAAACTGTCCTCTAAACTCTATGGCCATTTCCTAGTGTTGCAGAAGGTAGGAAAGGTAGCCTACAAATTACAGTTTCCAGCTCATGCTAGGATATATCCTGTATTCCATGTGTCCCAACTGAAGAAGCACATTGGTCTTAGGCATACTCCTCCTCCCACTATACCCATTGTGGATCATGCAGGTGAAATCATTGTAGTCCTGAGAAGACCTTGGTCTCCAGAACAATTTTGCAAGGGAACAGGTTGGTCAAGCAACTACTCATTCAATGGACTAATTATTCACCTGAGAATGCAACTTGGGAAGATCTATCTACTGTCAGAGCTCATTATCCAAAGTTCATCCTTGAGGACAAGGATGTTTTTCAGGGGGAGGCAATGTTATAGTGTGACAGTTAATCACTGCTGAGGGTCTGCTCTGAGTAGTTATTAGGGTGCCTTATTAATTTTCCTTGTCATTTGATTTGTTATGAGTCAACCAGTCAAATTTTAACACATGTGTCTCTCCTGTTGGGTCTTAGCCGAGTCCTTTGATTGGTGATAAAAGTTGTAAAATAAGTGCGTTTTCTTCTCATCTGAATTTTGAAAAACAAAACCCTGTGGCTGAGTTCTTTAGAACTAGAATTTGGCTCAATCCTTGTGGATTTGAGATTTTATCCTTCATTTAATCATCAATTTCTCCATTCTGATTGTTAGTTGTTGTTACATCATAACACCACTCTTGATGAAATGTCTAACAACTATGATTCTAATGAGGATGAAAAATCAAGTGTTGCACTTACTTGTGAAAATATTGATTTTGATAATTGTATCAATACATACATCAATCTTGATATTCTTTCAGAAGAAAACTCAACCGATCTGGAAGAAAAAAATGATTTTTTTCGTTGAAAACTCTTTGTCTAATTTTTCATATTCTACCTTGTATCTAGAAGCTTGCACATCTCGGGTACCTGAATCATATTCCAGGTTGTCATGATCATATTATTTTCTCAATGGTCATGATCTATCAAAGTGTTACAAGTACAAACACAAATTAGAAAACAATCTCAAATTTGTTCAAAAGACCGCTGAGGTATGTAAGATTTTATCTTCGTCAAAGAATTTAGTTTCCAAGGATAAGAAAAGACCATTGGAAAGAAATTTATGGGCTAAATGCTATGAGAAACAGGTTCCTATGAATTCCGATCAAAATGGATATGGTGGACAGATTATTGTTCACCCCAGCATAACTTAAATTATGTTGGTTAGTGCATCTTGTCTCATGTGCCTGATTAAAAGAGACAAGATTTTGCACATCTCAGGCTTTAGAAAAAGAAAAATGGTTTCAAAAAAATTAATTTCTTTTTAAGCTTTGCTTGTTTTGAAATATTGGAACTTTTCTATATCTAATTGATATCGGAAAGGACTTTCCTGTTAATCAATAAAAGAGGGTTAAAATTGAAAATTTTGCTCTTTATAGGGTAAGAGTTGTGCGTACGTGAATCCTTTGAAGTGTGTAAAGGTTCCATAACCTTACATTCCTTTTTCCTTTCCTGAAACTCTTTTTATCCTAAGACTGCATGTTGAGACTTAAGTTATGATTTCCTCTCATATGGATACTCCAAGCATCATGTATTCTGATGAAAAAGATGTTAATATGATTGTGAATCCATCAATCATGAAGTAAAAAGAGAGATCTATGTTACCTCCAACTTTGAAAAGAAAAAAGAAGGAATGTGAGGAAGCCAAGGGATGTTCCTTCAAATTCTCAGAAGTTTTCTGATGATGTTCTTGAAGAGTTGAAGGAGACAAGAAATGAGATTCAGAAAATAAAGGCTTGTGTTTTGAGAACTCTAGAGATTCAGAAGGACCTGGTTCGACATATTCAACCTAGAAGGTTTGTTGGAATTGACTCCTTTCTTCACGAACCATATGTTCATATAGCTGTTGACGACAAGGAATTCGGGGACGATAAATAATTTTTCAGAGGTCTCAATGTCTAGGAAATCTTCTTATGAGAATTTTATTCTTGTGTTTTTAAGAAGAATAACTAGAGTTTGGAATAACCATTATTGTGATTACACATAGCTATGTCCAACGATTTTTATCTTCAATGTTTTTAGATTTATTTGTTTAAATTCTAAATTATTTTTTGTTTGGAAGATGATTTTTGCAGTATTAATCCTTATGGTTTTATATATTGCAATTTGTTATGGGATATGTGTGTTTGCGTCCGTGCACTATGATTGTCCCATACATTGTCAAAAGTTAAGTCCTTCGTATGTCGATATGCAAGTATTGATAAAAAAAATGAATGAACTTTTGAAAAAAAACAAAAGTTAAGCCTTTTATGTCATTATGCAAATATTAATGGAAGAAATGATGAACTTTTGTTTATAAAGATTAAGTCTATTGTATGTCATTGTGTAAATAGTGATGGAAGATAAAATGAATCTTTGTCTATTCCGCAGTATTAATCTTCCCTGATCCATGTTTTTTTGTATATACTATGTGGCTCCGTAAGTCCTCTTATGTAGAGCATTTCCAATTAAATTAATCATGGGTTCTCTTGTGGTTAATTTAGTTGAGTATTCCGGTTGAGTTAATCTTGGGTTCACTTGTGGTTAATTCAATTGAGTATTTTGGATACAATTTCATATTCTTATATGATTTGTTGTTGTCCAAAGAAATTCCTCTTTTCTTGTGAAATTAAGGTCGCTCTTGTTGTTCTTTCGGGAACGACATTATATGAGGGAGAGACCTTATTTGAACTTGTGCTTTATTGCTAAATATTTGTTGGGAGTGCGACTGTGGAATATTATAGGGGTTATATTGTATCTTTATAAACTCCTTGATGAATGCATTTAGTTTCGGCTACATGATTGCATATAAAAATTTGATATGTGTTGTCTTTTGGTCATGCAATGTCTCTATGGAAATTTCATTAGGATCCCACTAGTTTTCGTACCTTTGCTAATTTTATTGACAAAAAGGGGGAGAATTAATGTGTAGTTCACACTACAAATACATATGGTTTTAGGATCATTATGTAAGGGGGAGTGGTTTTCATGTGAGATGGAGTATTGACTAAGGGGGAGTGATACATATCACCATAGTATTGTTGTCAAGGTTGTGATACAATTGAACTTTGATGCCGTGTAATAATACTATGACACTGTGTAACAATGATTGAGAGCTTTTGTTTTCTCATTGGTATGGCTACGGATTTTCAACAACGATGATGCTGAACTTACAACCTTTGGAATCATTGGAGTACTTGGAAGTGGCAAAGATTTCCAGTAATGTTGAATAACCAAGGAGATCATGCATGTGGAAGAGAATCTACAAAGTTTATTTTTTTATTCCATATGTATTGATAGTTTTGTCACTAAAATTTACAAAGGGGGAGATTGTTAGAGCACTACTCGGTCGAACTCGCAAACGTTTCTATCTCAAGCTTGTTGTCAAGTTTAGTTTCCAAAACTATAAGTCTTGATTTCTAGTCTAGTTATAGCTAAGTATCGGACTAGGATAGAAAGTGTAGTTGATCTCTAGACTCCACGGCGTCCATCATACAAATAAGAAGAAATATTCAAGGAACTGGTGTAACTTCATCGACTAAAAGGTATGTGGAGACTTGAACTTATCTATCACTCAAAAAGTCTATCTACTCTATCTTGAGACAAAAGTCATATTACTATATAGACTTCGATTATACACATTTGCTATTTCAAGTCGAGTTTATCTCGCTCTCGAAATATGTGTTGCTAAGCTTTCACTTTGGCCAAGTTCATCTGTACTCGTGACGAAAGTCATGTTGATTATTTCAATATCTTGAAAATTGCTTTGATGAAAAATAGTATGTGAATAAGCTCTATTTAACATCATCTAAGGATGTTTCAATGATTGAAATAAAGAATTTAGAATATGTAACCATGTTTGGATATAAGCACATATAGTGTGTTCGCACATTAGTGTATAAGTCCAAAACTGGGAACCAAATTGTTAGAGCATTGCTCTGTTGAACTCGCATGCGTTGCTATCTCAAGCATGTTTGTCAATGTTAGTGATCAAACCTGTAATGTCTTGATTTCTAGTCTATTATAGCTAAGGTCTCGGACTAGGATAGAAAGTGTAGTTGAGCTCAAGAACTCCATGGCGATCATCATACAAGACGAAGGACTACTCAAGGAACCAGTGGATCTTCATCGACTAAAAGGTATGTGGAGACTTGAACTTATCTATCAATCAAAATTCTATCTACTCTATTTCCTATCTTGAGACAAAAGTCGTATTACTATATAGACTAAGATTATACACATATGATATTTTGAGCTGAGTATATCTCGCTTATCGATTTCTCGAAATATGTGTTGGTAAAGCTTTCGCTTTAGCCAAGTTCATCTTTACCTAGTGATGAAAGTCATGTTATGTTTCAATCATTTTGGAAATCGCTCTGACGAAAAATAGTTTGTGAATAACAACTATATAGCGCCCTATGAGAATGTTTCAATGATTGAAATGAGAGTTTAGACAATATAACCATTGGAGAATATAAGCATTGTTGTGGTAACACATATATGTATAAGTCCTTATTGCTTGAACCGAAGTTTGCGAACTTTGTTGATCAAGTGAAACCGGAGTAGTACGTGAGCTCAGTCCGCGAACTCAGCATACAAGCTCAGTCCACGAACCCAGTCCGTGAACTGGCATAGTTCTCGAACCCGAGAATTTCTGCTGGAGTTTTTGAACTCTGTCTGAGAAAATAAGTCCGCGAACCCAGTCCGCGAACTTGAGTAGGTTATGTCTAAAAACGATGTTTGTGAACTTATCATAATAAATTAAGGAATGCTATTGCAAACCGTGGATTTATAGTTCATGAATCGATTCGAGTGAATCACATCGTTTTTTGCTTCAATTGTGTCTTGTGTAGTACATAAAGATCTAAGAAATTGAACAACTCTCTAACTAGTTCATTTGAGTCATTTGGACTAGTTATGGTGAAGAAGAATATGGTTGATATGAAAGTTATCATTTGGCTAAGCTTTTGGTTAACTAGTGTTGAACTAACTAATGTACAAGTTTGGGTACGGTTACACTAACCTAAAATCTTCTAGTACATGTGTGTATGACAAGCTAAGTTTGCTATCTAATGGTTGATAAATATTAGCTTGAATCTAATGAGGTTTTCATATAACGGTGAATATTGAATGCTTTGTTACTAAGCTAACATTGATTGCAAATCCTGATTTGAAAGACTATATAAGGGAGAACTCTAGCAACTGGGAAACCTAATCCCCACACATTATGTGTGATACTAGTTGTGCTAATCTAGAGTTGATTCTCCTTTAAGCTTTGGTTTTCTTCTTCTAAAACCAGTTTAACGACTTAAAGACTTCATTGGGATTGTGAAGCCAGACCGATACTACTTTTATCGTAGTTGTGTGATCTGATCTTGATGTTTCTATCTTATGAGTACAATTGTAATAATTGGCTTGAGATTTCTATCTCCAATAAGAAAGATATAAAAGTAATCACAAACATCTTCGTCACATCATTTGTGATTCCACAATATCTTTTTTCGCTGCGTCGATTAAAACTATTGTGAGGTGATTGATAAAACTGAGCTGTTCTACGGGAATATAAGTTTAGTTTTTTTGAATGGTTCCTGTTCACCTTGATTTATCAAAAGACGGAACAAAACTCATAGGTTTATTCGTGGGAGACGAATTTATCTATCTTGTAGACTTTTCTGTGTGAAACAGATTTGTTTATTAAAGTCTTCGACTTTGGGTCGTAGTAACTCTTGGTTGTGGGTGAAATCAACTAAGGGAATCAAGTGCGCAATATCCTGCTGGGATCTGAGGCGCAGGAGCATAACTGTACCTTGGATCAGTGTGAGAGTGGTTGGGGTTCAACTACAGTCCAGACCAAAGTTAATTTGTAGTAGGCTAGTGTCTGTAGCGGCTTAATACAGTGTATGTTTAATCTGGACTAGGTCCCTGGGTTTTTCTGCATTTGCGGTTTCCTCGTTAACAAAATTCTGGTGTCTGTGTTATTTCTTTTCCGCATTATATTTCGTTATATAATTGAAATAATACAGGTTGTGCGTTGTTCAATCAATTCGAATATCTGACCTTATTGGTTGTTGATTTAAATTGATTGACACTTGGATATTGGTCTTTGGTACCATCCAAGTTATCTCTCTTTGATTAAGACTCGCAGATTGTATTTGCTTGAATAAATCAAATTGAGAGATAGAGATAATAAACTCCTTGAGATATTTTCTATTGATTGATTCTGACTGTTTAGTTGATTCTCTAGAAAGTAACTCGGAGTTGTCCATACAGATTTCTAATCGAAATATTGGGTGTGGTTGTCAGAACCCTGCTTTTTCAATTGGTATCAGAGCAGGCAAACACGTTTAAGACCTTACAAGTCTGTATTAGTAGCGATCTGACTCTATGGACAAGAGTAGTATCTCTGATAAACGCATCACCAGAAATAAAAATTATGTCTCGTCAATTAAAGAGAAATATCCTTCAATCTCAAACATAGATGAACCTCGTGTTCAAACTAGACAGATAGATTCTGACATGTGTTGTTCTGATTACATGTCAAAAGAGTTTATTTCTCACAATAAATGGGAAACAGCTGATGAAAGTGAGTTGATTCTAAATCTTGTTAGAATTCAAGCTGATAGACTTAATCAGATGAAACAACACGTCAGTGTTCTTCTTGGTATGATAAGAGACTGCAAATCCAAAGAAAATACTGAAGATCATCCTTCATGTATGACTCTTGATGCAAGCCTTAAAAAGGATGCATTGGAAATAGAACATCACTTTAGTAAGCTCTCTATTCAAGGATGCTCTAAGCAGTCCAATTAATGCGTGTCGTAACCACAACAAATTAATTAAGATATTTCCCACTAATTATAATATAATGGAAGTAAAGTTCGTTCCCACGAAGAGTAGTGTAATTGATATGTTATTTAGTTCAGCGAAATAATAAAAGAAAATGGGGTTTGTTGAATAATTAAAATAATAATAAACAATAAGATGAAAAGATTATTAGGAGTCATTCGCCGTTACCAAATGTTAACTTGCATAGTATACTCGTTTACCTTTCGTAAGAATCATATATCACCAACCGTAGAATAGCATCTAGCTCAGTGCTATCCCCAACACTCCTTATACCACGGATACAGAAGCTTTCCAATATCATATTCTATCCAACCGAACCACCAAGTAGTAGCTCACTCAAGGTGTAATCCAACTGAATGCTTTAGGATTTGTGAATTAGGTTGATCCCAGTAGTTAAACTCTTAGCTCAAGGTTCACTTGTTGATGTTATCTTCACTCGCAACTGATCCACAGAATCCCTCTGTAAGGTCTCGCGATTTCTACTTGTGTAGAGAGTTGTTTGACTATTACACTTATCACCCAACTTCTACTTGCATTAGAATGATCAAAATATTAATCCAATTGTACACTTGGACAATCTAATAATCAATCATAAGCCCTAGATATAGAAAATACAATCGATAATATGATAAAAACTTCAAATAAACTTGTATAATAATTAAGCTCCACGCTCGGAACTTTGAATTCATCCTAATAAAGTTTAGCCTCTCATGTTACACCGTTTCTCGGTTTCCCCCTAAAGGGGTAAACCCTAAAATATTGATGAAGAACAAAAGTATATTATGAGATGTAGATATATATTTTAGGTTAAGAAGTGTTTCTTATATAGTCTCCAAATTGTAGAAGTGCCCGTGCACCAATTCCCAGTCCGTCGAATAGGTCACCACTTGCCAAAGTCGCATATAACATCACGTCCAAATCTGGTCGTGAAAAGAAGTTTTCAACACATTCTAATGGGCTCCCATCAGTTATTGTATAAGCCCAGCCCATGTCTTCTTTGGCATGTCAGTTCCATGGAACTGACAGTACTTTTTTCTTTTCCTCCCGTCAGAATCACGGATAGTCTGGTCATCGTGAAATATTTTTTTCCCTGGATTTTATTTTCTCCCGTCACAATTCTCTGATACTCACTTACTCGTGAGTTTTCAAAGTTACGGGATTTTCACTTCAGCAGTATATTCTCCTCGGACACTCTAGTCGACGTAAGAAAACTATTCTTCTGAGTTTTGTAAAACTCATTCAAACTTCTCCTCCTTTCTTGTTCTCAAGCTCCATTTGTGCCTTAACATCTAATAGCAGTGACCACGGCCATAACACACTTGCGTCCTCTATCACTTCCATCATACTCCTTCGAACATCATCATCACCAGCCAACCACCACAGCTCATTACATCGTTAATCATTGCCAAGCTCGAGCTATACCTTCCCTGACTTCCTAAACTCAACCAACTCTATCAGTTTCTCTGTATTTTCATGTAGAGCTTCAATCATCTAAAATTCCCAACCACAGCAACCACCGAGAATCATCATCACTACTCCATTTCTTCTTTGCCAACTTTCATCATTCGTTGGCAGCAACTCAAACTTCAGCTCTCCGTCATACTCTCGATGATCAACAGTAGCTACCACATCTAAATCAATCATTCCTTATTATCTCGAGCTTAGATTCATCCTCTCGATCACTCCTATCGTCTGTTTCTATCATCATGATCACCATTTCCACTATATACCAAACCATTACCATCATTCCTCATAACCCATCTAGAATGGAAGCAACCACACAATTCATGCCATCTCCTTCATATTCACGTCCCTTCCAATGGCAGCATCTCCATCCATAATCATCATGCTCAAGTTCTTCCATCTCTGCGCCAGTACATCACCTCTCTGCCATGTATCCATGCTTCATCATCCACGACTGCATTCTGCCGATAATAAATACCACAACAAGCTCGTGTTCTTCTCAAGTTTACTCAAAACCCATTATGGTCGGCTCGTGTTTTACCATCTACATTATCCCATCGAATTCCCCGTTATAACAACATCAGCTACCATTGCGAGGTTCTCCCATGGCCGACATTCTCCATTCAACTGTCACTTTTAGAGAACTGACAATTCAGTTCATCTTTTGTGGCTGCTCTGACTTCGACTCGCTTCAAATGCTTATAGATTCTTCATACGATGTCGGAATGACCCCGTTCTTTCGCCAATGGCTTCGTCTTTTCATCCTCTTCGAAATGATATCAAGGACTCCTAGATATGAACGATATTTACTTGGTCTTTGTCCCATCTACACTTGTAGCTAACTTCTTTTATTGCACAATTACGTGCAAATTCACTCCTTTTGGACGATTCACCTAGCAAAACATAAATAAGATAAAACAAGAGTAATATATAATAATTCTCAAGAATATATAGCAATTACTAGCATGGATTCAACCTTAAATATATGCAAAATATGCACTTAACACCAATATACCAATTACTTCTGCTACAACTGAAAATGCTCCAGCACCAGAAGTAAAAATAGAGTCCCTTCCAGTTAAGAAAGATATGTTAGTTTTCTCTGATCAAGGAAATTCCACACCAAATGGAAGGAAAAAATCTACTAACGAGAATGTTAAGACTAAACTTCCTAATTACTCGTGTGATCAGAAAGTATGTCTCTTTTGCGAAGAAAAAGGTTCTGTTAGACAAAAGAGAAACTCTAAATTGAATAAAAATTCTCTTGTTCAACTTCAACACACCTTAGACTTAATCCTCAAAGGTGTAACTGACATTCGTATGTCAAAACCCATTGGTTATCATACGTACCCTGTGTATGTTACCAGGAAGGTCAGTTCAATGAGTTCCTCAAATATTCGAAAGTAGAACAGAAGTCTTAATAAGAACTGTCTAAGGAAAGACCAAGCTGTTTCTGAAAATAACATGTCCCTTGATTTGAAGAAAATCCCAAAAGAAATGAGTAAAATTAATGATATGAGAAAAAATCTGATAAAGATGATTCAAGAGCACAAAGAAATTTTCGACAGGTTGTCATCCTCCGTAAGTCAAGACTCTTCTAGTAAGAACTCAAGTTATGTCTCATATTTTGATGACTGTAAGTTTTATGATAATTTCTCAAATCAAAAGGGATCACTCTCAAAATTCAGGAGGAAAAAGAGACTTGATCATAAACACAGTTCCTTGAGTGATCTCGGAGCTCATAATTGTGCTAATTAATCACAAGTATTAGGAACTTGCTCATAAAAATCATGTTGGGCAAGATATGTAGAAATCAGGTGTACTTTGGCAATCTATGTTTTGACTAGTTGAACTATTCTCTTATCGTTTATAGCTAAACTAGTGCCAGCAGACAATATTTCCTAAAAGTATTTGCAATGTCTTTTATTGGGTTTTCCATGTTTAAATTATCTTGAGTTTTTTTTTTTGTGTGGGGTGTACTGTGTTTAGATGTGTACACAGGTTACCATCTCGAGTTTACATCTTGAAAACCCTAAAAACCTTCCTTCCTAAGAAACCTTTAAATATATGACCTATTGAGTTACATAAGTCACGTACGTTAACCCTAGGTCATCTTCTGGATAATCAAGAATATCCTCTTCTTCATCTCTCCATGGTGTTTTTGCTAAGGGATTTCTTGAGAAAGGTTTTGGTATTGAATCGAAAGGAAGGAAGAAAAGAACTCTTGTAGAAGATGTGCACCTAATGCCTCATGCTGTTATTCCTACTCACATCAAGATGTTGAGAATGAGGATATGGTTTCTGCTGAAGTGATTCATGACTTTCTTAAATACTTTGAGAAAACAAAACTGCAACTTGTTGATACAATAAAGGATATTGATGTGGTTAGAAGTGAGTTGAAAAAGGTTACTACTGACCTTGGTTTAATGAAGTCACAGGTTAAAGAACTTCTCAACAAGGATATCTTCTCCGAATATGCAGTTGATAATATGAATCACAAACTCAAAGATCTTGAAACCCGAGAAGCTGTCGAACGTGAACTTTAGCTAGTGATCGGTTTCTAGTAGACATGTTTGAGTTTATTATTACCTAGTAAATCTTATTTTTTCTTATTTTGTTTAGAAGAATAACTAGTGTTTTGGAATATCCATTATTGTGATTTCACATAGCTATGTCCAAAGTCTTCATCTTCTTGTTTTTAGATTTATTGTGTTAAATTCTAAACTTGTTTGGAAGAAGATGGTTGAAGTATTAATATTTATGGTTTCATATATTGCAATATTTTGATGGGATATGTGTGTTTACGTCCGTGAACTTAATTGTCCCATATTTTGTCAAAATTAAAGTTGTTCGTGAATTGATATGCATATATTGATAAAAGAATGAATATACTTTTGGCAAAACACAAAAGTTAAGCCTATATTGTCAATTATTGATGTAAGATAGGTTAAAATATTTTGTGATTCAAGGATTATGTCTATTTTGTGTCATTGTGCAAATGGTGACGGAAACATAGAATGAATCTTTGTGTACTCCGCAGTAATTGATCTTCCCTGATCCATTTTTTGTGTATTACTGTGAGATTCCATTTTGTGTCTTATGTTGAGCACTAGACAACCAAGTTGATTATTTTTGTGATTATCTTAGTTGTGTTCCGTAAGGTACTTTACGTCGAGTATTTTGAACTAAATCAACCATCTTGTGTGATTATTTAGTTATGACTCCGTAATTTTTTCTCATGTTTGAGCATGATTGACTGGGTTGGTTATTTTTATGATTAACTTAGTCATCGCTCCATGGATTTTCTTATGTGAGTATATACGATTCAATTGATTACTTGTGATTAGTTTAATTGTGTATTTCGGTTAGATTAATTATGAGTTCTCTTGTGAATAATCTAATTGAGTTATTAAGTCTCCATAAGTTTACTTGTGTTGAGCATATTTAGTCAAATTAATCTTGGTTCGCTTTGGTTAATTTGATTGAATATTTCTTGTTGGATTCCAAATTCATACTTGTATGTGATTTGTTGAGTCTAAAGAAATCCTTCTTTTCTTTTGAAATTAAGGTCGCTCTTGTTGTTCCCTTGGGAATGATATTTTATGGGGGAGAGTTCTTTTGAACTTGTGCTTAATTGCCAAATCTTTGTGGGGAGTGCGGCTGTGGAATATTATAGGGGTTATCTTGTATCTTTATAAACTCCTTGATGAATGCATTTAGCCCACGCTTTACATTTAACTTTGGTCATGAAATATCTCTTACGGAAATTTCATTAGGATCCCGTTCCATGGAACTGACAGTACTTTTTTATTTTCCTCCTGTCAGAATCACGGATAGTCTGGTCATCGTGAAATATATTTTTTTCCCTGGATTTTATTTTCTCCCGTCATAATTCTATGATACTCACCTGCCCGTGAGTTTTCAAAGTTACGGGATTTTCACTTCAGCAGTATATTCTCCTCGGACACTCTAGTCGACATGAGAAAACTATTCTTCTGAGTTTTGTAAAACTCATTCAAACTTCTCCTCCTTTCTTGTTCTCAAGCTCCATATGTGACTTAACATCTAATAGCAGTGACCACGGCCATAACACACTCGCGTCCTCTATCACTGCCATCATACTCCTTCGAACATCATCATCACCATCCAACCACCACAGCTCATTACATCGTTAATCATTTCCAAGCTCGAGTTGTACCTTCCCTGACTTCCTAAACTCAACCAACTCCATCAGTTTCTCTGTATTTTCATGTAGAGCTTCAATCATATAAAATTCCCAATCACAGCAACCACCGAGAATCATCATCACTACTCCATTTCTTCTTTGCCAACTTTCATCATTCGCTGGCAGCAACTCAAACTTCAGCTCTCCGTCATACTCTCGATGATCAACAGTAGCTACCACATCTAAATCAATCATTCCCTGTTATCTCGATCTCAGCTTCATCCTCTAGATCACTCCCATCATCTGCTGCTATCATCATGATCACCACTGCCACTACATACCAAACTATTACCATCATTCCTCATAACCCATCTAGAATGGAAGCAACCACACAATTCAGGCCATCTCCTTCATATTCACGTTACTGCCAATGGCAGCATCTCCATCCATAATCACCATGCTCGAGTTCTTCCATATCTGCGCCAGTACATCACCTCTCTGCCATGCATCTCAGCTTCATCGTCCAAGACTGCAGTCTGCCGATGATAAATACCATAGCAAGCTCGTGTTCTTCTCAAGTTTACTCAAAACCCATTATGGTCGGCTCGTGTTTTACCATCTACATTATCCCATCGAATTCCCGTTATAACAACAGAATCTACCATTGCGAGGTTCTCCCATGGCCGACATTCTCTATTCAACTGTCAGTTTTAGAGAACTGACAATTCAGTTCATATTTTGTGGCTGCTCTGACTTATGCTCGCTTCAAATGCTTATAGATTCTTTATACGATGTCGGAATGACCCCGTTCTTTCGCCAATGGCTTCGTCTTTTCATCCTCTTCGAAATGATATCAAGGACTCCTAGATATGAACGAGATCTACTTGGTCTTTGGCCCTTCTTCACTTGTAGCTAACTTCTTTTATTGCACAATTACGTGCAAATTCACTCCTTTTGGACGATTCACCTAGCAAAACATAAATAAGAGAAAACAAGAGTAATATACAATAATTCGCAAGAATATATAGCAATTAATAGCATGGATTCAACCTTAAATATATGCAAAATATGCACTTAACACCAATATACCAATTACTTCTGCTACAACTGAAAATGCTCCAGCACCAGAAGTAAAAATAGAGTCCCTTACAGTTAAGAAAGATATGTTAGTTTCCTCTGATCAAGGAAATTCCACACCATATGGAAGGAAGAAATCTACTGACGAGAATGTTAAGACTAAACTGCCTAATTACTCGTGTGATCATAAAGTATGTCTCTTTTGCGAAGCAAAAGGTTATGTTATACAAAAGAGAAACTCTAAGTTGAATAAAAATTCTCTTGTTCAACTTCAACACACCTTAGAATTTATCCTCAAAGGTGTAACTGACATTCGTAAGTCAAAACCCATTGGTTATCATACGTACCATGTGTATGTTACCAGGAAGGTCAGTTCAATGAGTTCCTCAAATGTTCGAAAGCAGGACAGAAGTCTTAATAAGAACCGTCTAAGGAAAGACCAAGTTGTTTCTGAAAATAACATGTCCCTTGATTTGAAGAAAATCCCAGAAGAAATGAGTAAAATTAATGATATGAGAAAAAATCTGATAAAGATGATTCAAGAGTACAAAGAAATTTTCGATAGGTTGTCATCCTCCGCAAGTCAAGACTCTTCTGGTAAGAACTCAAGTTATGTCTCATATTTTGATGACAGTAAGTTTTATGATAATTTCTCAAATCAAAAGGGATCACTCTCAAAATTCAGGAGGAAAAAGAGACTTGATCATAAACACAGTTCCTTGAGTGAGCTCGGAGCTCATACTTGTGCTAATTAATCACAAGGATTAGGAACTTGCTCATAAAAATCATGTTGGGAAAGATGTGTAGAAATCAGGTGTACTTTGGCAATCTGTGTTTTGACTAGTTGAACTATTCTCTTATCGTTTATAACTAAACTAGTGCCAGCAGACAATATTGCCTAAAAGTATTTGCAATGTCTTTTATTGGTTTTTCCCTGTTTAAATTATCTTGAGTTTTTTTTTTTGTGGGGTGTACTGTGTTTAGATGTGTACACAAATTACCATCTCGAGTTTACAGCTTGAAAAAGCTAAAAACCTTCCATCCTAAGAAACCTTTAAATAGTTGACCTATTGAGTTACATATGTCACGTACGTTAACTCTAGGTCATCTTCTGGATTATCCAGAATATCCTCTTCTTCATCTCTTCATGGTGTTTTTTCTAAGGGATTTCTTGAGAAAGGTTTTGGTATTGAATCGAAAGGAAGGAAGAAAAGAACTCTTGTAGAATATGTGCAACTAATGCCTCATGTTATTATGCCTACTCACATCAAGATGTTGAGAATGAGGAAATGGTTTTTGCTGAAGTGGTTCAGGACTTTCTTAAATACTTTGAGAAAGCAAAACTGCAACTTGTTGATACAATGAAGGATCTTGATGTGGTTAGAAGTGAGTTGAAAAAGGTTACTACTGACCTTGGTCTAATAAAGTCATAGTTTAAAGAACTTCTCAACAAGGATATCTTCTCCGAAGATGCAGTTGATAATATAAATCACAAACTCAAAGATCTTGAAACCCGAGAAGCTGTCGAACTTGAACTTTAGCTAGTGATCGGTTTCTAGTAGACATGTTTGAGTTTATTATTACCTAGTAAATCTTATTTTTTATTGTTTTGTTTAGAAGAATAACTAGTGTTTTGGAATAGCCATTATTGTGATTTCACATGGCTATGTCCAAAGTCTTCATCTTCTTGTTTTTAGATTTATTTTGTTAAATTCTAAACTTGTTTATAAGAAGATGGTTGCAGTATTAATCTTTATGGTTTCATATATTGCAATATT
Source organism: Papaver bracteatum (assembly GCA_023529315.1). Lineage (NCBI taxonomy): Eukaryota > Viridiplantae > Streptophyta > Magnoliopsida > Ranunculales > Papaveraceae > Papaver > Papaver bracteatum. The sequence goes on from JAJJWX010002278.1 coordinate 1,715,734, forward strand.
TTGATGGGATATGTGTGTTTACGACCGTGAACTTAATTGTCCCATATTTTTTCAAAAGTAAATTCGTTCGTGAATTGATATGCATATATTGTCAATTATTGGCAAACCACAAAAGTTAAGCCTATATTGTCAATTATTGATGTAAGATAGGTTAAAATATTTTGTGATTCAAGGGTTATGTATATTGTGTATCATTGTGCAAATGGTGACGGAAACATAGAATGAATCCTTGTGTATTCCGCAGTAATTGATCTTCCCTGATCCATTTTTTGTGTATTACTGTGAGACTCTGTTTTGTGTCTTATGTTGAGCACTAGACAACCAAGTTGATTATTTTTGTGATTAGCTTATTTGTGTTCCGTAAGGTACTTTACGTCGAGTATTTTGAACTAAATCAACCATCTTGTGTGATTATTTAGTTATGACTCCGTAAGTTTTTCTCATGTTTGAGCATGATTGACTGGGTTGGTTATTTTTATGATTAACTTAGTCATCGCTCCATAGATTTTCTTATGTGAGTATATACGATTAAATTGATTACTTATGATTAGTTTAATTGTGTATTTCGGTTAGATTAATTATGAGTTCTCTTGTGAATAATCTAATCAAGTTATTAAGTCTCCATAAGTTTACTTGTGTTGAGCATATTTAGTCAAATTAATCTTGGTTCGCTTTTGTTAATTTGATTGAATATTTCTTGTTGGATTCCAAATTCATACTTGTATGTGATTTGTTGAGTCTAAAGAAATCCTTATTTTCTTTTGAAATTAAGGTCGGTCTTGTAGTTCCCTTGGGAATGATATTTTATGGGGGAGAGTTCTTTTGAACTTGTTCTTAATTGCCAAATCTTTGTGGGGAGTGCGGCAGTGAAATATTATAGGGGTTATCTTGTATCTTTATAAACTCCTTGATGAATGCATTTAGCCTATGCTTTACATTTAAATTTGGTTGTGAAATATCTCTTACAGAAATTTCATTAGGATCCCGTTCTTGTACCTATGGTTTTCGGATCATTATGAAAGGGGGAGTGGTTTCCATGTGAGATGGAGTATTGACTAAGGGGGAGTGAAGTATCACCATAGTATTGTTGTTAAAGTTGTGATGCAATTGGACTTTGACGCTGTGCAATAATACTATGACATTGTATAACAATGATTGAGAACCACTGCTTTTTTCATTGTTATAGCTACGGATTTTCAATAACGATGATGCTAAACTTACAACCTTTGGGATCATTGGACTACTTGGAAGTGACGAAGATTTCGAGTAATGTTGAAGATTAGAAATGTGGAATAGGATTTATAAAGTTTATTTATATATTTTTTGTATTCCATATGTATTAATAGTTTTGCCACTAAAATTGACAAAGAGGGAGATTGTTAGAGCATTTCTTGGTCGAACTCGCATGAGTTGCTATCTCAAGCATGTTTGTCAATGTTAGTGATCAAAACTATAAAGTCTTGATTTCTAGTCTACTATAGCTAAGGTCTCGGACTAGGATAGAAAGTGTAGTTGAGCTCAAGAACTCCATGGCGGTCAACATACAAGACGAAGGACTACTCAAGGAACCAGTGGATCTTCATCGACTAAAAGGTATGTGGAGACTTGAACTTATCTATCACTCAAAATTCTATCTACTCTATCTCCTATCTTGATACAAAAGTCATATTACTATATAGACTAAGATTATACACATGTGATATTTCGAGCTGAGTATATCTCGCTTATCTATTTCTCGAAATATGTGTTGGTAAAGCTTTCGATTTAGCCAAGTTCATCTTTACCTAGTGACGAAAGTCATGTTATGTTTCAATCATTTTGGAAATCGCTCTGACGAAAAATAGTTTGTGAATAACAACTATATAACGCCCTCTGAGAATGTTTCAATAATTGAAATGATAGTTTAGACAATATAACCATTGGAGGATATAAGCATTGTTGTGGTAACACATATATGTATAAGTCCTTATTGCTTGAACCGAAGTTTGCGAACTTTGTTGATCAAGTGAAACCGGAGTAGTGCGTGAGCTCAATCCATGAACTCAGCATACAAGCTCAGTCCGCGAACCCAGTCCGCGAACTGGCGTAGTTCTCGAACCCGAGAATTTCTGCTGGAGTTTGTGAACTCCGTCCGGAACTTAAGTTCGCGAACTTGAGTAGGTTATGTCTAAAAACGATGTTTGTGAACTTATCATAATAAACTAAGGAATGCTATTGCAAACTATGGCTTTACAATTCATGAATAGATTCGAGTGAATCACATCGTTTTTTGCTTCAATTGTGTCTTGTGTAGTACATAAAGATCTAAGAAATTGAACAACTCTCTAACTAGTTCATTTGAGTCATTTGGACTAGTTATGGTGAAGAAGAATATGGTTGATATGAAAGTTATCATTTGGCTAAGCTTTTGGTTAACTAGTGTTGAACCAACTAATGTACAAGTTTGGGTACGGTTACACGAACCTAAAATCTTCTAGTACATGTGTGTATGACAAGCTAAGTTTGATATCTAATGGTTGATAAATATTAGCTTGAATCTAATGAGGTTTTCATATAACGGTGAATATTGAATGCTTTGTTACTAAGCTAACATTGATTGCAAATCCTGATTTGAAAGACTATATAAGGGATAACTCTAGCAACTGGGAAACCTAATCCCCACACATTATGTGTGATACTAGTTGTGCTAATCTAGAGTTGATTCTCCTTTAATCTTTGGTTTTCTTCTTCTAAAACCAGTTTAACGACTTAAAGACTTCATTGGGATTGTGAAGCCAGACCGATACTACTTTTATCGTAGTTGTGTGATCTGATCTTGATGTTTCTATCGTATGAGTACAATTGTAATAATTGGATTGAGATTTCTATCTCCGATAGGCAAGATATAAAAGTAATCACAAACATCTTCGTCTCATCTTTTGTGATTCCGCAATATTTTTTTTCGCTGCGTCGATTAAGACTATTGTGAGGTGATTGATAAAACTGAGCTGTTTTTCTGGAATATATGTCTGGTTTTATTGATTGGTTCATGTTCACCTTGATTTATCAAAATACGGAACAAAACTCATAGGTTTATTCGTGGGAGACGAATTTATCTATCTTGTAGACTTTTCTGTGTGAGACAGATTTATTTATTAAAGTATTCGACTTTGGGTCGTAGCAACTCTTGGTTGTGGGTGAGATCAACTAAGGGAATCAAGTGCGCAGTATCCTGCTGGGATCAGAGGCGTAGGAGCATAATTGTACCTTGGATCAGTGTGATATTGGTTGGGGTTCAACTACAGTCCAGACCGAAGTTAATTTAGAGTAGGCTAGTGTATGTAGCGGCTTAATACAGTGTATGTTTAATCTGGACTAGGTCCCTGGGTTTTTCCTGCATTTGCGGTTTCCTCGTTAACAAAATTCTGGTGTCTGTGTTATTTCTTTTCCGCATTATATTTCGTTATATAATTGAAATAATACAGGTTATGCGTTGTTCAATCAATTAGAATATCCGACCTTATTGGTTGTTGATTTAAATTGATTGACACTTAGATATTGGTCTTTAGTACCATCCAAGTTATCTCTCTTTGATTAAGACTCGCAGATTGTATTTGCTTGAATAAATCAAATTGAGAGATAGAGATAATAAACTCCTTGAGATATTTTCGATTGATTGAGTCTGACTGTCTAGTTGACTCTCTAGAAAGTAACTTGGAGTTTTCCATATAGATTGCTAATCGAAATATTGGGTGTGGTTATTAGACCCCCGCTTTTTCACAAATATATGCATACTTGTGTGTATACGAAATGGTTGATGGAGATTGGGTAAGTATGCGTACGGGTACGCATACTGGAGGAAGTTCACGTTCGTGAATTTCTGCTGAGTTTGGAAATCAAAACCAACTCATCTGGTTACCTAAGTACGTGTATACGTACGCATACTGGCGGAAAGTTCACGTCCATGAATTTTTGCTGAGTTTGAAAACCAAATCAAACTCAAATCCGGTTACTTAAGTACGCATACCCGTACGCATACTTAATTGTGTTACTTTCTAAAATTGGTTTATTCGTGAACTTAAATTTATATAAACTAAGGAATGCATATTTTAAAACCGTGGCTATAAAGTTAATGAATCGATTCAAGTGAATCAAAACCAATTTTGCTTCGATTGTGTCTTGTATACTTATATGAGATATAAGCAATTGAACAAATCTTGAACTAGTTCATTTGAGTCATTTGAACTAGTTATGGTGAAGATGAATAAGGTTGATATGAAAGTGCTCATATGGCTAACCATTTGGTTAACTACTATTGAACCAACCACTTGTACACGTTTAGGTATGGTTATACGAACCTAAATGATGTGTACTTCATGTGTGTATAACAAGCTAAGTTCGACCTAACGGTTGAAAGATATTAGCTTGAATATAATTAGGTTCTCATCCAACGGTGAATATTGAATGCTTTGTTACCAAGGTAACTTAGATTGCAAACCCTAATTTGGAGATTACATAAAGGAAAACTCTAGCAACTGGGAAAGGTAATCCCTACACCTCCTGTGTGATACTAGTTGTATAAGCTAGAGTCGATTCTCCTTTAACCTTAGGTTTCTACCAAGACCCTGTATGTTAACGACTTGAAGACTTCATTGGGACTGTGAAGCCATACCCAACTATTTTATTTGTAGTTGCGTGATCTGATCTTGCCCGATTCTATCTTATTGAGTACAATTGAAATAATTAACTCGAGATTCATTTCTTCGATAGGCAAGATAAAAGTAATCACAAACATCTTCGTCTCATCGTTTGTGATTCCACAATATCTATTTTCGCCATCATATGATTTAGATAATTATGAGGTGATTGATAATTCTTGGTTGTTCTTCAGGAATATAAGTCTGGGTTATTGATTAGTTCATGTTCACCTTGATTTATCAAAAGACGAAACAAAACTTGTAGGTATTTCTGTGGGAGACATATTTATCTATTCTTGTAGACTTCTCTGTGTGAGATAGATTTGTTTGTTGTGGGTGAGATCATCTAAGGGAATCAAGTGCATAGTATCCTGCTGGGATCAGAGACGTAAAGAGCGCAACTGTACCTTGGATCAGTGTGAGATTGATTGGGTTTCAAGAACAGTCCATATAGAAGTTAGTTTGTAGTAGGCTAGTGTCTGTAGCGGCTTAATACAATGTGTGTTCAATCTGGACTAGGTCCCGTGGTTTTTTTGCATTTGCGGTTTCCTCGTTAATAAAACTTCTGGTATATGTGTTATTTCTTTTCCGCATTATATTTTTTTATATAATTGAAATATCACAGGTTGTGCATTGAATCAATCAATTGGGAAATCCGACCTTTGGTTGTTGATTGAAATTGATTGATACTTGAACATTGGTCTTTGGTACCATTCAAGTTAATTTCTCTTGTGTTCAATTAGACTCGCAGATTTCTATTTGCTTGAGCAAGGTTTGAATCGAGAAATTGAGATATAACTCTTTGATGTACTTTTTATTAAGATTGAGTCTGACTGTCTAGTTTATTTTCTTAAAAGTATATTGGAGTTAGTCCATACATATTGTTAAGAGAATTATTGGGTGAGGTTGTTGTACCCCCACTTTTTCACACTCCCAGTTCCCCAATGCTTCTATCAGACATCTAGTGGCCATAGGATCAGATCACTGTCCTATTTTACTTCATACTGACAATATAAAAACTAAATCAGAATGGATTTTCAAGTTCTATGACTCCTGGCTAAAGGAAAACTCTTGTATTCAGGTGATTAAAGAAACCTGGAAAGATAGTATTACTGAGGATTATTAAGTGCATATTTTGCATATATTTAGTGTCGAATCCATGCTAGTAATTGCTTAGTTTCTTGCAAAATTATTGTATATTACGTTTTTTTTTCTTTATTTGTGTTTTTCTAGGTGAATCATCCAAAAGAAGCGAATTGGCACTTAATTGTGCAATAAAAGAAGTTAGCCGAAAGCGGAGAAGGGCCAAAGACCAAGTGTAACTCATTCAAATCAAGGAGTTCTTAATATCATCTCGAAGATGATGAAAAGACGAAGCCAACAACGAAAGAATGGAGTCGTTCCGACGTCGCATGAAGATTTTATGGGCATTTGAAGCAAGTAAAGTTGTGAAATTGTTTACGCACAGAAAATTGCTAAGGGGCTCAAATATTTACAAAGGAACTGCTAATTACAGTCATGTCTTTTACTGGGGGGGAGCCAGAATTCAAATAATACTAAATATACCCCTATTTCTGTTAGGGGATACCACCTTCTTCCTCATGCCAGCCATCTTCCCTCTGTCTCTCCGGTTCACGACCAGTTTTCTGGTTGATTTCTGGACGCTGTAGTCAGGGTACCGTGTACAACCATTGATCAATTGAGTAGAGTCTATGATTTTTATGATCATAGACAGTTGGTAGTTTCCGTCGATGGAGTTTGGCAGGGTGATGCTGGCAGAGAAGTATGGACGGAGAGGCAGAATGATCGACTGCTGTTATTAATAAAAGTGATGAGTAGTTGATAGCCAAGAGTAATGATGACAACAATGTCAGTAAGTTACGGCAGTGGAGTTCGATGGTTAGGTACCTAATGAGCTCGAGTTTAATGGCTTTCGTGATGTATTTGATGATGGAAGCTGGGTTGCTGAGAAGAAACCAACTATTACCATCGATGATATTGCTGGTGATCGAGAAGTATTGCTGCTGTGGTTGTTTCCGGTGATGTTGACTGTTTTCGTAGATGAATGGAGATAGTAACTGCTAGTAATAAGGGAAGAATATGAATCTGAGTATGCATATACTGATGCTCGAGTTGGTTAGAGGTTAAGGAGAAAAGACGATGGCAGTAATGACGAGAATGATGATCAGAGATGGTCTGGCAGTTGGTACTATTCAATGGCGCTGATGGAGAAGAGAATAATAGCAGTTTTATCCGAGCTTTGTAAAACAGAGATGATGTTGGTTGGTTGATGAGAACCAGTCGAGCTCAAGTCAAACAGGAAGAGATCGAAAAGATCAGGAGAATGGATTTGGTTCGGAACAGCAAGTGGTGATGTGATGTTGCCATTAAAGACGAAGCTGTCTGAATTGGTAATGTATGTTGCGCTAAAACCTTGCGAAAGCGATTTTCAAAGCTACAAACAGTACTCCATAATATTGCCAAGAACACAAACTAAAGAAGAAAAGAGACGAGAATTTACGCGGTTCGGCAAGTTGCCTACATCCACGGGAAGAACAAGAGATTCATATATTATCACAAGGGAGAATACATATAAACCTTAAGAGAGAAAGAAGAATTTTTGGTGATGTTCATTTGCTTTCTCTAATGGCTTATTTATACTAGTTATATAGGGAATAAATTAGCATCCAAGTGACCAACTCCAAATTGAGTTCTACCTCCTTAGCCTACAAACTAGAACTAGCCTACAATTAGACTTCCTTTGCCTTCAAACTAGAACTCAAAGACCTACCTTGTTTGAATGCATGAATTTACAAGTGTGAAATGGAAAGCTATGGAACTCTTCTACCAACTAATATTTTTCACATGGTTTTATTCCCACCTACCTACTAGCCACCATCCAAACATGGTTATTAGAGTTCCAAACAAAATTGGACTCTCAACAACCCCTTATTCTAGAATCATCTAGAATTGTAGGCACCGTCCAACCATATAGAAGGCACTATCCAACAATTCTCCACCTCGGATCATGCATTCATGCATGAGATGATCAATACAAGAAATATCCTTCGTCTTGTAGCGTCGATTGCGCCATAGTCTGCCTACGTATCCTCTGCAAGGAATCAAACCGACCGTAGTTCACACAATGGCCTTGCAAGAATGCCTCCACCAGGTTCCTAAGAACCTCTACCCCAAAGGGTATCACCAAACCGGAAGAATGTGGATCAATTTCGAGCAATGTCGAAACTTGACCCCAGATACTACTTTCGTTAACATTTCAGCTGGATTGTCTTTGGTATCGATCTTAACAAGTAGAATGTCTTCTTCTTCCAGAATTTCTCTAACAAAGTGAAATCGAACATCTATATGTTTGTTTCTGGCATGATGAACTTGATTCTTAGCCAAGTAAATTGCGCTAAGACTATCACAATGCACAAGTAGCTGTTCCTGCACAACACCCAAGTCATCTAGCAAACCTTGTAACCATATAGCCTCTTTAAATGCCTTCGTCACTGCCATATACTCCGCTTTAGTAGTTGAGAGAGCCACAGTAGACTGCAAAATCGATCTCCAACTAACCGGTGCTCCAGACAAGGTAAATACATACCCTGTAGTTGAACGCCTTTTGTCCAAATCACCATCATAGTCAGAATCCACATAACCAACACACAGCTGATTGTTCCCATCTTTCTTCACAAACTCCAAGCCAACATCAACAATACCATAAAGATACCTCAAAATACATTTCACAGCTTGCCAATATCCTTTACCAGGATTATGCATATAATGGCTGATCATACTTACTGCATGTGAAATATCCGACCTTGTACATACCATCACATACATCAAGCTACCAACAACACTAGCATATGGGACTTGGGCCATATACTTACGCTCTCCTTCAGTAGTAGGAGACATATCAGAACTCAACTTAAAATGAGGACCAAGGGGAGTACTTACAGATTTAGTTCCTTCACATATACCAAATTTCTGTAACATTTTATTCAAGTATGCCTTCTGAGACAAACGAACTTTACCCTTGTCTCTGTCACGTTGAATCTCCATGCCAAGAATCTTCTTAGCTTCACCTAGATCTTTTATCTCGAACTCAGTTGACAATTTCTGCTTCAATTTATCAATCTCTTTCTTGTTATTCAATGCTATCAGCATATCATCGACATACAAGAGCAAATATATGGAAGACCCATCACGTAGCTTCTTGAAGTATACACAATGGTCATAGTGACTTCTTGTGTATGTCTGGCCAATCATAAACTGATCAAATCGCTTGAACCACTGTATTGGAGACTGCTTCAGTCCATACAACGATTTTTTCAGCTTGCATACACAATCTTCTTTTCCAGCAACTTTGAATCCACTCGGCTGAGTCATATAGATCTCCTCTTCTAGATCACCATGAAAGAACGCTGTCTTGACATCTAGCTGAACTAGATCTAAATCATATTGTTCTACCAAGGCCAACAAAATTCGGATTGATGAGTGTTTCACAACTGGAGAGAACACCTCATTGTAGTCAATCCCTTCTCTTTAGGCATAACCTTTCGCAACTAACCTTGCCTTGTAGCGTACTTGATTCACCTGAGATCCTTATTTCTTAGCATATACCCATTTGCACCCAATGGCCTTCTTACCTTTCGGAAGCTTCGTAAGAACTCATGTGCCATTCTTGTAAAGAGACTCCATCTCATCCTGCATAGCAGCTTCCCATTCTTGACGCTCTACACTGTGTATAGCTTCAAAATAGGTATTTGGAATGCCTTCTTCAATAACTGGTAATGCATAAGCTATAAAATCATTCATCCAACCAGGTTTCCTGGTTGATCTTCTCGGTTTGCTGGTTGTTATGGTCTCAGTGACCGTAGCTTCTGTATTTTCTACTGCTTCATGTTCCTCTTCATCCAGATCGTCACTATCATTTTGAACTTCAGTATTTCCCTCCCTTGTAGACGCTAGGCCTTAGGAAGTATTCGTAACAGATACAGACTTAGCTGGAATTAGTGGAGTTGCATAAATCTCCACCTGCTCCAAAGGTTCACTGGTACTGGTGCTTCTGTTCTTCACCTGCCGAGAACCCCAAGATTTTACCATAGACGCTTTATCAAATGTAACGTCTCTACTCATGACTATCTTCTTCTTAACTGGATTCCAAATTTTGAACCCTTTAACTCCTTTCTTCACACCCATAAAGATCCCTTTAACAACACGGCTATCAAATTTGTTTTCACTAACATGATACTAAGCAGGGAAACCAAAGATATGAATTGAGTCATAATCATAAGCTGGTTTACCATACCACTTCTCCATCGGAGTTTTACCTTCTAACGCAGTTGATGGAAACCTATTAATGAGGAAGCACGCATATGTAACTGCCTCAATTTCAAAACGCTTTACCTAATCCAGCATTAGATAACATACATCGTACCTTCTCCAGCAAAGTATGATTCATGCGTTCAGCTACCCCATTTTATTGCGGTGTATTCTTAACTGTGAAGTCCCTCTGTATTCCCTCATCCTGACATACTTGCAAGAGTGGATCACTTTTGTACTCTCCACCATTGTCCGAACGTAGTACCTTGATCTTTCTGCCAGTTTGAGTCTCAGTTTCCTTTTTCCACCTCACAAAGACTTCTAGGAATTCATCCTTATGCCTCATGGTGTACACCCATACGCGCCTAGAATAGTCATCAATAAAAGACACGAACCAATGTTTCCCTCCCAATGATGCATTCTTGGAGGGACCCCAAACATCTGAGTGAACATAATCAAGAACTCCACTAGTGTTGTGGATTTCTGTGCCAAAGCTTGTTCTTGTATTCTTGCCTTTCACACAATGTTCACAAAACTCTAATTTGCAGGCAATAGCACCTTTCAATAATTCTTGACGAATTAAAGAATGTAACGACTTATCACCAGGATGTGCAAGCCGCATATGCCATAACTTCGTGGTCTCCATAGTCATAGCCTCGATGTGTTGTAAATAGACACATCTCCCGTTATTGTACTCCCAGTTAAGTAGTACAAGTTATGATGCCTTGTGCCCTTCATGATTACCAACGATCCAGCGATCACCTTTAGAATGCCATTTTTAGCGACTAACTTGTAACCCTTAGCTTTCAAAGTTCCGAGCGAAATCAGATTGTTCTTCACAGCAGGCACGAACCGTACTTCCTTCAGCTCCCGAACTATACCATCATGTATCTTGAATTGAATACTACCAATCCCAATCACCCTGCAGGTGTGATTATTCCCCATACACACTTCTCCATCAAACTCATCAAAGTCTGAGAACCAGTCCCGATGAGGACAAATATGATAAGTAGCACCAGAATCTAATACCCACGTACCGTCAGTTACGATATAAGTTGATGGTATCACAGTCAGCGAGAAATCTGAAGCTTCATCTGAATCTTCACTTGCCTTAGCATTGTTCACCTCGGTGTTATCCTTTTATCGATCTTTACGCTTGGTACAATCCTTATCCCAATGGACAAAGTCATGACACCATGCACATTCATCCTTCTGCAGACGCGCTCTTGACTTTGAACACCCTTTAACTTTACCACGATCACCATTCTTCTTTCTCTTGTCTGTTGAATGACCTCTTGCAAGAATCAAGTCACTGTTAGATTCACTTGACAGGTCTTCACGGTCCATCTTCCTGAATTCACTACGCAATGATGTAGTGACCTCGGCGTATGTCATCTTATCCTTTATGTGCATTAAATCTTTAATCACGGGTTCATACCTTTCAGGAAGAGAGTTTATCAGACACAAAGCTTGTTCCTCATCGTTGATCTTCTCATCATGGTTAACCAGCTCAGCAAGAAGTTTATTATATGAATCTAGGTGCTCATTTAGAGAGGCACCCTTCTTCATGTTATATCGATACAAATTTCTCTTAAGATGTATCCTATTAGCCACGTTCTTCACAAGATATTCCTTCTCTAGCTTTTCCCAGAGATCCTTAGATGAAGTCTCGTGTTGATAATTAACTCTTACTGCTGTTGCTAAACACCCTCAAATCGAACCAAGACATAATTTATTCATCTTGTTCCACTTCTTGTCAGACATCTCCGCTGGCCGACCTTCTAGAGCTTCTTCTAGGTCAAGATGAACAAGAGCATCCATTACGTCTGTTCTCCATAAACCAAAGTTATTGGTTCCGATGAGCTTTCAACCTTCAGTTGTGATCTATGTGAATGAAGTATTTCTTCTTTTGTTTCTTTATCTTTATTTGTGGACTCCGAATGTTCTCCTTCAGGATCGTTCGGATCAACTGGTTTATCTCCGTCAACCATTGTTCTCAAACAACCAAATATAGATAAAAACAGAACCTTTGAGATTAGTATTACCTCAACCAATCTTCAGAAAAATACCTTCACTTCAACTGCAATCTGAGTACCCGTATCCAAGAGTGTAACCTTGCTCTGATACCAATTTTTGAAGCAATTGGTATCTAACCTACGGCTTTGATACCAATTGTTGCGCTAAAACCTTGCGGAAGAGATTTGCACAGCTACAAATGGTACTCCATAATATTGCCAAGAAAACAAACTAAAGAATAAAAGAGACGCGAATTTACGTGGTTCGGCAAGTTGCCTACATCCACGGGAAGAACAAGAGATTCATATATTATCACAAGGGAGAATACATATAAACCTTAAGAGAGAAAGAAGAATTTTTGGTGATGTTCATTTGCTTTCTCTAATGGCCTATTTATACTAGTTAGTTAGGGAATAAATTAGCCTCCAAGTAACCAACTCCAAATTGAGTTCTACCTCCTTAGCCTACAAACTAGAACTAGCCTACAATTAGACTTCCTTTGCCTTCAAACTAGGACTCAAAGACCTACCTTGTTTGAATTCATGAATTTACAAGTGTGAAAGGGAAAGCTATGGAACTCTTCCACCAACCAATATTTTTCACATGGTTTTATTCCCACCTACCTACTAGCCACCAGCCAAACATGGTTATTAGAGTTCCAAACAAAATTGGACTCTCAACAACCCCTTATTCTAGAATCATCTAGAATTGTAGGCACCGTCCAACCATCTAGAAGGCACCGTCCAACAATGTATCAGTGACGATGGAGCTTGGTCGCTGCTGTAGCTGTCGATATCATGGAAGTTTCCAGCGATAGATGAGATGACAAAGATGATGTTGTGGTAATGATCGAAACGCAGATGGATGAGCTGTGATTAATGGTTGATGCCGATGAACGTGATGTTGGCAGGAAACAAGAGGCATGCAGCTGATATAAACTCGGAGAAGAAGTTACAAAGAAGGAAAGATATAGTTGAAAGCTACATGAGAAGTTACGTATTGAGAGTTCCGGCCGTAAGTTGAAAAGAAAAAAATATGAAAAGTTCCAGGAGAACTTTCATATGGGAAGTCTCAGAAGTAATCGAAAAGAAGAAAAACTGAAAAGTTACAGGAGAACAATCGGACGGGAAATTCCATCCGTAAGAAGAGAAGGAGAAATAGGCTGTCAGTTACGATTAACTGACAAGCCAAAAATATAAACGGGATGGGCTTCTTGTAGGGATTGTTTGGCATGTGACGCGGCACATCTGCTGTGTGGACGTGAGTTTGGTTATTCCACACGAATTTGGCTTGGTTTTGGTGGAATTTTGGCAAGTTTAATATCTTATTTCGACCGGGATTCGAGCACGGGCACAACTACAATTGGGACACCTATATAAGAGAACTTCTTAATATTTTTGGGACATGAATCTTATAATCTTTAATCAAGTTTTGGAGAGAATAACACAAGGGAGAAAAGCTAGGGTTTTGGAGCGTTCTTCATTACCGTAACTATTTCTTTTCCATTTTATAATATGTATCTCATGGGTTTCATTAATCCCATGAATATCTAAACTTCTTAATGACTGGGGATGAATTCTAAGTTCTAGACATGATTTGAGTTATTATATAAATCTATTTTGAAGTTCTTCACATGATTATTGATTGTTTTTACTAATTAGAATTTTTATGATTAATTGATAGATTGTTTAGGTGGCCAACTGAACTAATTTTTTGATTCAATCAAATGCTAGTATTGAGTTAGGAGATAAGTAATAGTCGAATAATTCATACAAAAGTAGAGAACACAAGACCTTGCAGAGGGATTCTGTGTAGCGATTGTGTGTATAAATAACACTAGAAAGTGGACCTTGAGCTAAGAGTCTAACTACTAGGATCAATCTATAATTCACAAGATAAAGCATTCGGAGAAATTACACCTTGAGTGAGCTACTACTAGGTGGTTTAGACGAATATAATCTGGTATTGGAGAGCTTCTGTACTCAGTGATATAAGGAATTTAGGGGATATCAATGAGCTAGCTGTTATTCCACAGTTGGTAATAATCTGTGATTAATTGTATTAATGGATGAATATAATAACTTGATGACGGTTTAGTAACGAAGAAGGATTCCCTGATCATATTTCTCTCAATTGCTTGCAACTTAATTATTTTTAATTGCTTTGATTTTATTTTGAATCTAAAACAAAAATCCCCCCATTGTGACACTTTTGACAACTAAAATCCCCGCTCTTCGTGGAAACGATCTTTAGTTCCATTATATTACCAGTTAATTGTGTGGAAATAAGTAATTTAATTTGAGTGCACCTACGGCACGCATCAAGGATGCCTCTCAAACCTTATAAAATAATTTGTCCACTTTAGGTGCCAATTTGCTAGAATGGAAAAGAAACATATTTGGATTGCCCTCTAAGAAGATCAAAAAACTTCTTAAATACATAGAGATACTAAAGGCAAGTAGAATTACTGAGTACCAACATAAAAAATTAAAGGAAAAATTGATAGAAATAGAACTTCTTTATGACACCCAAGAAGCCATAACAAAGCAACAATCTAGAGATAGTATTATTGAATTAGGGGAAAGAAATACTAAGTACTTTCATACAATAATTTTGAGAAGAAGGAAATGGAATAACATAGAAAGTATGTTAAATACTCAAAATGTAGCTACTAGAAATAGACAGGAGATCAGTTCCATCCTTACAAAATATTTTCAAACTCTCTTCAAGGAACCTCTGCTTGATCAGCCCTTTTATGCACTCTTATTTAAATATATAATACCAGTGCTCTCTACTCAAGAAAATGCCAGTATTTTAATCCCACCTACTAAGGAAGAAATCTTTTTAGTGTTGAAGAACATGAAACCTAATAAATCTACAGGACCTGATGGTTACCCTGTCATTTTTTTCTTACACAATTCGGACACAGTAGGCTCACAAGTTACTCTAACAATTCAAAACTTGTTTTTAGATAAAACTTTGAACCCTGAACTGAATAAGACACATCTGTTCTTAATTCCTAAAGTAAAACAACCAAAAAATCCTAGCCAATTTAGGCCAATAGGACTACGTAATACAGTTTATAAAGTTATTGCCAAAATGATGGCCAATAGGATTAAACCCTTTTTGGATAAAATAATATCTCCATTTCAGTCAGCCTTTCTTTTATCTAGGAAAATCTCTGATAATATTATAGTTTCTCATGAAATTATACACTCATTCAAAAATAAGAAAGCCAGAACTGGTGGTCTAGGTATTAAAATAGATATGTCTAAGGCCTTTGATAGGGTCAACTGGAAATTCCTTGGGTATTAAAATAGATATTATAGTAAAGATGTTTGTCTGTTAATAGAACAATGCATTTCAACCACAACCACTTCTGACCTTATGAATGGCTCCCCTGGTAAAGCCTTCAACCCTTCTAGAGGTCTGAGACAGGGTGATCCTTTACCCCCTTAACTGTTTATAATATGTATGGAAATATTCTCTAGACTTCTTCTCCAGCAAGAGAATAAAATATTCTTCATGGAGTTAAAAGAACACCCAAAAGTGAACCAATCTCTTATC
Source organism: Papaver bracteatum (assembly GCA_023529315.1). NCBI lineage: Eukaryota > Viridiplantae > Streptophyta > Magnoliopsida > Ranunculales > Papaveraceae > Papaver > Papaver bracteatum. Next base: position 1,731,321 of record JAJJWX010002278.1, read on the forward strand.
TCTTCTTTGCAGATGATTGTCTCCTTTTTGTTAAAACTGATCATATAGAATGTAAGAACTTCTTGATACTATAAAACTTTTTAGTAAAGCCTCTTGTCAGTTAATTAATTTTGATAAGTCAGGAGTTTTCTTTGGAAGGAAAGTAGCCTCAAAACATCAAAGAATGATGTCTAAACTGCTGAAAATTAAGCACATAAGTCTTAAAGATCCATATTTAGGAGCTCCTCTATTCATGGATAGATCCAAAATAAAAACTTTTGCCCCAATTTTGGAGAGAATGGAATCCAAGTCCAAATGATGGAAAGATCTAGCGCTTTCCCAACCTAGTAGATCAGTCCTAAAGAGAGCAGTTTTATCTAGTATTCATTCTTACCAAATGGGATGTTTTATACTTCCCAAAAAGATAACTAACGAAATCAATGCCATTCAGAGGGATTTTTGGTGGGGAAAAGAAACAACAAAAAAGGTTTTTACCCAAAGGCATGGCCAAATATTTGTAAACCAATCCAAAAAGGAGGGTTAGGTTTTAAGGAGGCTCGTAAATATAACCTTGCAATGCAACCAGATGCTATTTGGGTCAAGACTATGATCTCCATATACTTCAGAAACAATCATCCCTTGAGGGCTAAAGCAAAATCAAATGGTTCCTGGACTTGGAACTGTATCAGTCAAGGCTTAGAACTCATTTATAAATATAGCATTTGGGAAGTAGGAAATGGGAACGATATTAGTATATGGAATGACAAATGGATACCTGAGCTAACTGAAACCCTAGAAAATTTTAGGAACCCACAAAATAACCATATTTTACTAGTCTCTGATCTGATTGACTCTGAAACTAATTCTTGGTACCTAGACATCATACATTCAAGCTTTCCTAATAATATAGCCTCTAAAATCTAGAATATTTATCTTTTTAAATATAGGAATCATGCACTGAAGAAAGGTCAACTTAGATGGACTCTAACCAAGTCAGGAGACTACACAGTCAAATCCTTATATGATAAACTGAATGAAACTGGTACTGATATAGTTAGCTTAGACTTACCTGAGTCTTTTTGGATTGCCATATGGAAACTAGATACCTCCCAAAGAATCAAACTCTTTATATGGAAATATCTTCAAAATTCCTTATATTCTAACTCTAAGCTTTACGGCAAGGTTAAAGAAGTAGAACCTTATTGTACTATGTTTAGAACTGAAATAGAAACAACTGAACATCTTTTATTGCATTTTCCTTATGCTAAGGAGGTTTGTAACTCATCTCCAAATCCTATCTCTCTAAATATAGACCCCTCTTGGTCCTTATTGGATATTTGCAAAGAATGGATTACCAACCCCTCGAAACAAATCTCCTTAATGCTTAATAAAATGTGGTTTATCTAAAAGGAAAGGTGTAATAGAGTCTTTGAGAACAAATCAACAACTTCTAATATCTTATCTCTAAAAATTCAAGGATATATTTCTTTCTGGTCAAAGAAGAACAACGCACAATACAACCCAAGAACTACCATATGAAAGTCTCAACAAAAACTTGGCAGGCAACTCTAAAAGATACACTCAAAATTAATGTTGATGCAACTTGGATTTTTGACACTTTACCGTCTAGTTATGCTATAATTTTAAGAGATAATGCAGGCAACACAGGAGGAGGAAAAGAAGGGCAGTCAACAACAACAGACCCACAAGAAGCGGAGGCTCTAGGAGTGCTGCAAGATGCTATTTGGGAGAAAGAAAAGGATTTGGAAAAGTTTAGCATAGAAGGGGACTGTGAGAGTCTGTTCAAATATCTTCAGGGCAAAACATCTGATATTTCCTGCGTTCTAAAGCTTTTTTAGATGAAGCAAACAGATTGGTTCATTTATGTAACAACTTTTTGGGGTTTTATTTTGTTCCTACATTAGGAAACAAGGCGGAAGACATACTAGAAAAATCTGCTAGGACCTTAACATCAACTGTTTTATGGGAGAATCGTCCCCCCTATTTTTATCTAACAACAACTCTCAGTAGATAGATCTAATATCAAAACATCCGCCTGTGGATATATATTAGATAGCTCTACTTTTTATTTTCTCAGGCTCAGGCTCATTCTGAGCCTTAGTTTGGGCAATGAAATATCTTATTTACAAAAAAAAAAAAAAAAAAAAAAAGTAGTCGATAGCTTTGACCCGTTTATCGACCTTATAGGAAATTCATAGCTCCTAAATTGTTAACTTTGGGATGCAAAATAAAAACTGATATGGAGATAAATTATGAGTAAACTAAGAACGCGTAATTAGGGAATATGCGAATTAATTGGGGGATATAGCTACAAGACAAAATAGGAGTCCCAATAGCAATTATGGGTCACCCCTTATGTAATTATTTTTTAAATTCCTAATCTACCCCTCACTAATTAGGTTTAGTGGTTAATAATAATTAGTAAAAATCTTAAGTATTTGGGGGATAGATTAGTGTGTATTTTTATTTGTGTTTAGGTGAGAGTAGAAGGAGGGAAAAAAATATTTGAGAGGAATTTCTTTTTTTTTTTTGAAAATGGAAGATGATTGTGATGGGAGAATTACTGCTAATAAGAGGTTGAAAATTTGTTTTTTTTTCTTTGAATCCACCATTGTTGCATTTGAAAAAGCTTGGTGCCGGCATGGTATTCAACCAAAAACCCATGCCGGCAATTGTTGAAAATGTTCATAAATTGTTTGCCACTATCCGGGGGGGTTCGGGGGGGGGGGTAGCATGTTGCTTTATTTTCTATGCCGGAAAACAATACCGGCATGGTATTCATATCAACTGACCATGCCGGCAGTGGAATGATTAAAACCAGAAAAATTCAAAACGGAAGTGATGAAGACCATGCCGGAATTGATGAAGACCATATGCCGGAACATGATACCGGCATGGTCTTCATCAATTCCGGCATGGTCTTCATCACTTTCAGCATGATCTTCATCACTTCCGAATAAATAAAAAATTCGTTTCCAAAGTGTGGAGAAGAGAATTTGATATAGATATAGAGTGGGGAGAGTTTAGAATTTGAAAGGGAATGGGGAATATTTGGGTTTCAAAGATCTACCCCTAAATAAGATTAATAAGAAGTGGAGATGGAAATGGGGGATATGATTTTGTTTTTTGATTTTAAGTTTTTGATTTTTATTTTGTGGGAAGGGTATTTTAGTATTTTCATAACCAAAAATAACCCCTTAACACACACCATGGGTTGGGGGAAGTAATTCATATCCCCCAATTACGCGTTCTAAACTAATCCAACTGAAAAACAAATTCATTATTTATCCAGCCCAAAGCCCCAGTGCGTCATTGCACAATTATTCACTTAAATTCAACATCCGCTTGAACTATGCTTACAATTTAAAACATAAAATAGGAATATTCTTACTCCAAATCCAAATCCAAATCCTTTTCCAGTAGCAAGTACCAGGTCAGCTAGAGAGTATCTCCTAAAAGTATAACATATGTTTTATGCCAGCTTGTCAAGCCTTGCATAACCCGCGCTACGGCAAGCAAATACTTAACGCTACCTACGCCGCGTATGGTTTTGTTTTGGACCAGATGGGAAGTAATCACCGTTTTAATGGGATTACAAATTCTCGACCATTAATGCGGATATACTTACACCTTGTGCCTGTTGCAGAAGCTACGGGGTGTTTCTCCTTCACAATCCTACCAACTACAGCGCTATAGGGGATTCCTCATTCACAAACTGCAGGGTTGCATTTACGTGTTCGCTGGTTAAGGGGCAAAGAAATTAACAAAAAGAAAAGAGGTGGGTTGTTAGTCTACATACCGGAAACCTACCTCTTCCACGTGGATCTCCGCTCTCCATGTCTGTCTATCCAACGCCTGCTCCGGTGATAGATTTTGCTTGCACATGTCCTTCTTTACGAATTCATCCCACGCTAGTTTCGGTCGGACTTTTCGTTTCATCCTTCCTTCAGCCCGCCTGATACGACCTACTCGGACTGGTGCATCAGGCGGTCTTTGCTGGAGATGCCCAAACCAACGCAGCCGATGCTGGGAGAGCATCTTCTCGATTGGTGCTACCATAAGTTTCTTATGTACGTACTCATTCATGATCCGTTCATGCCTCGTATATCCGTATGCCCACCGCAACATCCACATCTCGGTACTCTGAAGCTTCAAGTTATCCCGACTATTCGTCGCCCAACATTCTGCACCATACAACATGGCAAGCCTAATCGCTGATTTGTAAAACTTACCTTTAAGCTTAAGTGGAACTTTACGATCGAAAAGGACGCCAGATGCCAGACACCATTTCCCCCAGCCGGCTTGAGTCCGATGGCGAATATCCTCCTCGATTCCTCCATCATTTTGGAGCATCGATCCTAGATAGTGAAAGGAATCTTTACTTGGTACAGGTTGCCCATCCAGCAGAATGTCCCCTTCAACTGCCCCGGAGTCGATGAGATCACACTTCAAATATTCGGTCTTAGTTTTACTAAGTTATAAGCCCTTTGATTCTAGAGTCTGGCGCCACAGTTCAAGCTTTTCCTCTACATCTTTATTTGATCCTCTGATAAGCGCCACATTGTCTGCAAAGAGCATGCACCAGGGGATCTCACCCTGAATGTCTCTCGTAACTTGATCTATCACTAAATCAAAAATATATAGGCTCAAAGTTGATCCCTGGTGAAGCCCTATCTTAATAGAAAAATCGCTTGAGACTCCGCCGCTCGTCCGAACACCGGTAACTTCTCCCTCGTACATGTCCTTGATTAAGTTTATGTACTTCAGTGATACATTCTTCTGTTCGAGTGCCCACCACATCACTTCATGCGTTATTTTGTCATAAGCCTTCTTCAGGTCTATGAACACCATGTGTGGGTCCCGATTATACTCCTTGTATCTTTCCATAATTTGTCTAACCAGGAAAATCGCCTCTGTGGTCGATCTTCCCGGAATAAATCCAAATTGGTTTGATGAGACGTTGGTTTCTCTGCGTAACAGCTGGTCGATAACGCATTCCCAAAGCTTGAGTGTCTGACTCATCAGTTTGATTCCCCCATAGTTAGATTAGTTCTGGATATCGCCTTTATTTTTAAATATCAGAATGATCACTCTTCGACGCCACTCGTTCGGCATTCGGTTTGATCGGAAGATGTTATTGAATAACTTGGTCAGCCAAGTTATCCCAACATCACCCAGGCATTTCCATACCTCAATCGGGATGGCATCCGGGCCTAAGGCCTTCCCTCTTTTAGTCCCTTTCAAGGCCTCTTTGACTTCACCGCTACAAAAAGGATGATTTCTAGCCACGACCCTATTGCCACGGATTCATATATTCGTGGCTATTGACCACATATTGCCACGCCAAATTCGCAGTCGTGGCAAATGGATCCCTCATTTTACGGCATGATATAAATTTGCCACGAGTCGTTTATAAGTTATCAGTCCGTCGGATGGTCTCTACTGACGATAGAGTGGGCCGTGGGTATTGTAGGGCTTTTGCTTCGGGAATAAAAATAGTGCAGTAGACCCGCGAAGCTATCCAAAAACCCAAGTCGTGCTAGTAAAACCAAAAGTAACCCACGATCCCATCTTAAGAGATAACTCCCACTCCCCAGTTCCCCCTCAACTCTCCCCTTTCTTCGATTATGCATACTAAAAGAGAAAATCAATACTCTGAAACCCTTTACACAGAGAAGAAAATCTTTCAAGTAAGTCGGGGTTTGTGTAAAATTAGGTATTCTTCTTTTGATTTTCTGAAACTAGGGTTTTAAAGTAGTATTAGTATTTTTTTGTTAGATTCGACCTAATTGTATATCAGTGTTCAATTTTTTTATAATGATTAATAGTTTTATCATCTTTAATTTGAACTATTTTCCGATATTGTATCAGATTTGGAATGAGGAAATGCATCAATTTCTTCCTTCTCTGCAAGTCTTCTTCGATTTTGAGATCAAATTGTATCTTAGCAAGCTGGTTAGAAAGTTGATTACTTGTTCCTTTCATTTCCTAGTACGAATGTCATACGTTTTGAGTTTCTTTTAGATCCATAGTATGATTTTTGTTTTATCCTAGTAAAGGTTCTTGCTTCAACATCAAATCTATTATGTCTTTGTTTATCCACACGGTGGGTGATTCCAATTTCAAGTGCAATCTATCTATGCAAAACCCATTATGTATGTTTTTCTAGGTTGGTCAAATAATACTTTGGTTATTCCATAAGAATAGATCCGCTTTCAGTAAGAGATGGGCATCACCCAATGTGTACTGAGATTCCATTCTTGTGAAACTAGCTGTTTGAGGGTAGGTTATTGGCTTAATTATCAAGAGTTTATGTAAATGCTTTTCTGTCTGGTATTCTCTCTCTAGAAAGGAAGGAGAAATGTGGCTTCCTGGTTTATTGTTCGGTTGGTGATTAATATCACAAGTTGTCATTGACCTTGATATATTTGGTAGAATCTTGGTTTAGCAAACTATTATCTGGCAAGTCTTGTGTTTAGTGGAAATGAAGTCTCTTTCCCATCTTTTATAAGTCAACTGTATCAATAATATTATCTTTCTATTTAACCACTTTCCACATATCTTATGGTTGCGTTTTTTGTTTGTTTGTTTCTTGTTTCAGAGCAACCTGGGTTTCTCTTTCCCCAACTCCTGAAAACAATGCTTAAGCCATTGAATACCAGGTTTGATAAGACTCTGTTTATTTATCTTGTATCTTTTGCTTTTTATATGATGATAATGCTGTTAAATTCAGTGATATCTTGTTGGTGCATTTTTTTAGGATGTTATATTCCTAGCTCTAGGATGAATGATTCATAGAGATTGAAGACGTCTCCTGGATGTGATTAACAACATCAGTGTTGCTGTTGGTCGAGTATATCCATGAGTGTTCAGTTCGATGTGTGTGGTAACCATCTTTCAATTGAACCTTTATTTATTTATTTTGAACAAGGGGGATCCATTTTTTCGGCAGATGGTGATTCTTGCTTACTGTTGGGATGTGGTATGTATTTCTGAAGGCGGTGATATTACTTATATTCATTCAAGGAGCAAGGTTTCATCAATATCACATCCTAGAAAGCTTGTGATCATTCTATTCTCACTTGATTTTTATTCCTTTTATAGGGAAGGGGTAAAATCAAAATGGTATTCAGAGGCCACTCAGGCTACATGCATCGCGTAGTTGCACGTAATTCAAGCAAACAAGTAATCCTTTAAACTGACAGCCTTGCTTTATGATTTTCGTAGGCACTTGGCAGTCTGTATTTTAATCCTATTACTATCACTCATCCGCTCCGGCTTTTGGGTTTTAGATCACATCTGGTTCGTGGGATGGGAGCATGTGAATCTGGGGTGGGCTATCTTTTTGTTAGATGTTTCCCAAGAAGATATATTACAATTCATAAATGATCCTTCTGTCATGCTTTTGTTTCTCTGAAATGTACTGCAGTAATTAATAATAGTGTGGAATGTAACCTTAACTACTCACATATTATAACTGCAAACAAGAAAATATACCTAGACCAAAATTGATTGAGTAACTTTACTATTTCCCATAACTAATATTTTGAGCCATGCTCGAGTTTGGTTGCACTTCTGTCATTTGATGTGCTGTAATATAGATTGCAGAAATGGAAAACATTGAAACTTCGTAGAGCCAGAGAAGCAAAAGAAGTCAAAGGAAGCTTTCCTTTGGGTTAGTTACATTGTTCTGGATTCAAGTGAAAGCTTGGCTGGTAAGGATTTCTGTGTTTATATAGCAATGGCTATTTTGTGTAGTCTTGCAAGATAGCCGATGTTTATCTTCTAGGTGTGTTTGTATTCCATTTTATGTGGCACCAAAAGGCTGGTTTCTACTATATTTTGGTTCTAATAGTCATGGAAGTCTAAGATGTGATCATGAGAGACCAGATTTCTTTTTTTGAGAGAGACCAGAGTTCGGCGATCTGAAAAGCGTTAACTATGTAAGATGAAATTATGTTCATTTACTTGACCACATTCTCTATATATGTAGCTTATGTACTCTCAAGTAATTTAATCTTTTCACTACTGGTGAACGAACCCATGGAGCACTCCCTATAATGTGGAGCATTTCCTAGTTGGAGAAGAGTCGATGGTTATTGTGTCAATAAATTGCTTCATATGTTAGAGGCATCTTTGTTTTTCCATGGAAATGGAACGAGACTACTGGATGTTTCTCTTTCCTATGAGAAAAACTTATTTGTTTCTTCAAATATCTTAACTAAATAGCCCTATTTTATGTTCTCCAGGCTTGTGGCAGTGGTAGGAGTTTGTCAATCTGTATCTTTCCTGCCTCTAAGTGCATTTTGAGAATTGGAACTTGCTCTCCGACACAAGACTTGGTGTTTGATGACTATCAAGTAATTTCTCATTCCAAGAAATCCTTGAGGAAATTAATTTTGTTCCCCATATAACATGATCTTTGTGTATCTCTAGCTACCAGTTTCACTACTCTTTAGATTTTGCTTTTGGTAGACGGGTAATCAAATAAAGGCGTAATCATCTTTTCCATTTGTTATTTGATCTCCAGTAGTAAAGATCACATTCTCTCCCTTCGAAATAATTTCAGTATTATCATCACAATTAACAGAGCCTCTAGGTTTCTTCTTATAATGACTTGGTAATGTGAAGCACCAAGAATCCTTCACATTTTATTGTTTTTCGGACTATTCCGATTTCCTTGCTTATGTTTCTGCCATGGCCTGAATTTATGCGTAACTAGGTGTTTTTGCTCGAGCCTCGAATATACTAGTACAACCGCTGCCACGGTGTGAGGGCCGACCGAAAAAGAATCTGAAGATGGGGTATGTCTACGACGACTTTCGCCATGTCTAAGAAAAAGTGATATTTTCGTCTTGTTTCAGAAAATGTGATACTTTAGCTCAGTTTCAGAAAAAATAATACTTTTGCCCCGTTTAAGAAAAAGTGATACTTTCGCCTTGTTTCAGAAAAAGTATCACTTTTCCTGAAACGGAATGTGAAGGTATCGATTTTCCAGAAACGAAAAATTAGTCGATCCATAAACCAAAATATGGTTGCATGATGTGTTATGCATCCTTTGTGATGGTTTGCATAATGACGAAGTATTCAATTTTCGAAAATTGCGTCTAAAGTGAAAATATCACTTTTCTTGAAACGGGGGAGTACATACATAATTATTTGTTTTTTTCTGAATAATTACATACATTTTATTAGTTGCAACGGAAAATTAGTTGATGTATAAACCAAAATATGGATTATGTATCCTTTGTGGTGGTTTGCATAATGGATATTATATTTAATTTTCTAAAATTGTGCTTAGATGAACACTTTCGAATTTTTCGTAAATACTCTAAATTTTATATTGTTGTTTGTGCTCGTTGTGTAGGTTTTTTTATTAGCTTTCTAATGAGATAAAATTTGTAAAATTCCAAGGCATGGATTTTTAGATATGTTATATTAAAGTTTGCTTTCCAATTATACTCCTAAAAGAATAAGATACACAAGGAAAACTAGGATACATAAGGAATTATATGAAAAAGATTCACCAAAATAAGCCTTACCAAATTCAATCTTTTTATCAAATTGAACATTTTTATTAGTTTCAATTTTAAAAAATGTGGTCATAAAAGGGACTCCTCCCTTTGGGCCCTATGGTCGGTTGGCCCAATAAATAAATATTTGTATTTATTTGAATCCATAGGTGTACATGGGAGAACACAGTTTGTTATTTTGATGTGCCTATGATTCTATATCTTCTTAAATGGATATGGTTTGGACAGAGGAAGACCTTTCTATGACCATTTTTTTTATCAAATAAAACCTAATAAAAAATTCCAATTTCATTAAAAAAAATTGATTTCCGTCCGGTTCTTTTTCTCGTCACTTGACCAAAATAGCCCTCCTTCGTTCTTTTGTTTCTCAGTTTCTTCGTTCTTCCACAATCAGCAGCGCCTCCAGCATAATACCTCCTTCGCCTCCGCCGCTACCACCACCACCACCAGCATAGTTACAAATTGCTAACTGGTTCGCCACCTTAACCACCACCAGCTCCGCCATTAATCAAAGATCAAAAGCTTTTTTTATAAGTTCAATTACTGGAAACCCAATGAAGAATCATTTGATCGACAAAAAATTACAAAGGCAAAGGGGAAAAATGCCCCAATTTGGACCACCAAGAAACAAAAATGCCCCAGACGTTAGGCAAGAAACCAAAATGCCCCAATCCGTTAGTATTACCTATTATAGTCAAGCCGGGGCATTTTGGTTAACTTTGACTGGTCAACTATGGGATGAAAAGTCAATTTTGCCCTTCAACAGACACAGCTGCATAAAATGACATCACCCATGTGAGACTGACGTCATATCACGTGGGAAAAAACAAAAATGACACGCGTGCAACCTAATCGGTCGACACGTGGAACGAAGTGCTGACCTGGCAGACACGTGTACATCATTGACACGTGGCAGACACGTGTACATCACTGCCACGTGGATAATTAAGACACGTGGACTAATAAATGGATAACTCGTGTTAAGTGTGACACGCAGACAACACATGGACTACCAATGACACGTCGGTTGAGTCATCTGTACCACACATGTGGTTCGCACGAATCAAAGAATCTTATCTTCTATCTTGGTCGTGTTTCAGCCACAGAAACAAAATTACAGAGATAGAGAGAGAGAGAGAGATCAAGAGAGAAGAAGCTAAGTGGTAGATCGAGAAGATAGATGAGTTGTAGAAGATAAGAGATCGCGTTTCTTAACCCACCGATTAACAGGTAACTTTTAACCCTAAATTTGTTTTTCGATTTAGGGTTTTCGAATCTGTAGGACGGGTTGGTGATGATGCTAACTTTTTCGATTTAGGATTTTGAAGGACGGGTTTCAGAATCTGTAAATGTGATTCACCACAGTTTTAATTAGGGTTTTAGGGAAACAAAATTAGGGTTTCAGTTGGGTTATTTGTGTGTTTTCAATTAACGAAATTAAGGATTATAAATTTCTGTTTTTGAATTATGTATGTATCTCTCTTTCTAATTAGGGTTTGAATACGAAATTGGGGATTATAATTTGGGGGTTTTCCATTTTTGGGGGATAATTGAATTTGGGGATAATGGTACTGTGCTAAGTAATTTGGCTTGCCCAATTACTTCAAAGATTCAAATTGGTTCCTTCTGATAATGGTACTGTTGATCTGCTTGATGTTGGAAACACTTGGTTAGTTTAGAAGGTTGATTAGGTTTATATGTATGGTTTTAATGGTTTAAATGCACTGAAATGGCACTGTAATGGCTTTATATGTATGAATACATGTTTTGACAGTTTTATGAATGGTTTAAATGCACTGAAATGTGTTTATATGCACTGAAATGAACTGAAATGTGTTATATGCACTGAAATGGCACTGTAATGGCTTTATATGTATGAATATATGAAATGACACTGAAATGGCACTGTAATGCCCTTATATGCACTGTGAAACTATATAAGTTGCTTTCAATCTTTAATTGCTTTTGTTGAATACTGTGTAACTTGTTTCATTTTGGTTCAATGTTTCAGAATGGGTAGTCAGGATAGGGATTTCTGGATTACAGATATAGGTAAGAGGTTTAAGGACCTATATGTTTTTGGTTGTAAAGCTGTTACCAGTGGAGAAGCTTTTATGGCTATGCTAAAGTGCAGGTTGCTGGATGAACATGGTATGAATTCTGCACTAGAACTGTTTTTATTTGATGATGATAAAGGTGAACCATATGATAAGTGTGAATCAGAGGATAGCTTTATTAAATTTTGGAATAATGGGAAACCAGGTAATGATAATTTGGTTAGGTTGTGGATTACTGTAGTTATCCCTACAATTCCATATTGGGGTTATGTTTTTGATGCTAGTGTTAGTGGGGTAAGTGGCGTGACTGATTATGTGAGTCCAGTGAAGAAGAAAACTGTCAGTGAAATAAGGGTTGAGGTTAGGAGGACTCCAAGACTTAATAAGGTTTCTAGTGATAGTGGGGTAACAGATTTGAGACCTACAAGACTTGATTTTATGCATGATGACCCAGCTGTATCTACACAAGCATCTGTTGCAGACAACCAGGGACATGGGAATGAGGAAGAGGTAGGTGGTGGAGATGAAGATGATGACCAGGTGAATTTACCTAATCTACAATCAGATGACTGTCATCCTAATGATAAGCCTGATTTTTTTTTTTTGAGGAATATAATGAAGAGGAAAGTGAAGAGGAAAGTGAAGAGGAAGAAACACAAGAAAAGTACAACTATGAAGATTGGGTATCTATGTGTGCTAAAGTTATAGATATTGGTAATGAGCCTGATGATTGTAATGATGACTTCAATGTAGGTGATTTTTATGAAGAGCAGAGTGCACTAGTGAATGCCACTACAGATGAAGAAGTTCCCAGAGATGAACCATCCCAAGAGGAAGAAAAGAAGTGGCAAGAAGATTTTGGTCAACATTTAAATGAACCACATCGTCTACAAATGATAAATGAAGATGTTCCTGAGGTTGTTCCTGGTGAAATAAGTAGTGGTATGGCTTTTGGAAACATGAAAGCTTACAAGGATCATTTAAGGGAGTATGCAGTGTTGAAACACAGGGATTTTAAGGTGAAGAAGGGAGACAAGAAAAGACACTATTCTTATTGTGCTTACAAGGATACCCAAGGATGTGCTTGGATGGTGAATGCAAGAAAGCTACCAGATGAAGATGATCCTACAAATAGCTAGAGAATGCAAACACAGAACACACATGTAAGAATCCAAATGCAGATCACAAGCAGGAAATGCAATGCAAAATTTGTAGCCAAGTATTTGTTGAAGACAATGGATGTTGCTTCACCAGTGGACAAGGCTGATGATATAGCTAAGAAGATCATTAGACCTCAGTTGCAAACTGACATACCAAAATGGGTTGCCAGAAGAGCAAGGGTATGATTTTGATGCTTGTTTTGGTTCCTTTTGTATTTTGGTTTATTTTGATGTTGGAAATGCTAATTTTTTATTTGTGTGTACACAGAATTTGGTGCTAGCAGAGAGGAATGGGACATTTGAACAATCTTACACAAAAGCACCACAATCGTCACAACAAGCATTTCATTGAACCCAAATAGCATTGGGCATTTCAGTTGGTCCAAAGATGGTCAAGATAACAGGTTTGAGAGTGTCATTGTGGCCTATGATGCACAAATCAAAGGTTTTATTCATGGGTGTAGATTGGTAATTGGCTTAGATGGAGCTCACCTAAATGGTAAGCTAGGTGGTGTTATACTTTTAGCAGTTGGTATAGATGGCCAAAATGGGGTATTTCCTATATGTATTATGATAACTTTGAATGAAACTGAGGAAAATTGGTTTATGATGTTAAAAGAATTGAGGAAAAGGATACCAGATATGACTGGACTGACCTTTATTTCTGATAGAATGAAGGGCATTCTTGAATCAGTAAAAAGATTGTTTCCTTTGGCAAATCATAGATACTGCCTAAGGTAGATTTTATTCTCACAACCAATTTTGTTGTATATTTGTTAAAGTAACTGATTTTTATTCTTGGAATTGATTAATGTTTGCCATGTTTTTGTTGTTTTTGTTACAGTCATCTATACAAGAATTTCCCGACCAAGGGATTCAGAAACCCTCAGCTTCTTTGGCAGGCTGCAAAGGCATACAAGTTTCATCACTGGGAGGTATGAAATGTTCTATTATAATGAATGTTCATTTTTTTCATTCAAGCCTTATTCCATCAAGTGAATTAACTTAGATAACTACTCTAACTTTTTTCTAGGAGGCCATGCAAGAAATTGCAGAGATAAGTTCAGCTGCATATCAATACCTGATTGATGCAGAGCCTATATCTTAGGCAAGATCATGGTTTCCTCATGATGTTGCTTGTGAGCACATCTATTCAAACTTTTCAGAAAGTTTTAATAACATGGCCCTCAAGTTCAGAGACAAGCCTCTCACTCAGTTGGTGGACATGTACACACATATGGTGACGGTGCTGTTTTCAAATAGAAGAAAGCTTGCTGCAACCTGGGAATCTGGTGACCTTGTTCCTGCTGGGAAAGATCTCATTCAGGTGATGTGTGATCTTAGAGGTAACTATGAATGTGATCCTTATGTTGAGCGCAAAGTGTATGAGGTTACCAATAAAGCTACTGGCAAAGTGTTTGTTGTTCAACTGGAAGAACAAACTTGTACATGTCGATAAGTGGAAATTGAGGCAGTTCCCTTGCATACATGGTGTAGTTGCATTGTTTAAGTTCAATCCTGATTGGTCCAAGTGATTACATTTTACTACACCTGAATGTGGTTATGCAATGAATGAATGTGGTTATGCAATAAATCTGTGATAAGTAATTGCATCTTTTATGTGTGCAGTTACTGCAGTAAATTCTATACAGTAGATTACTATATGACCACCTACTCATGGTCAATAACACCATTGGGATACATTGATGAGTATTCCAATAAGGTTTGATAACCACCATAACTTTTAAGTGCTTTTACCTTTTTCAATGTCTGATTTTAAATATTTTTGTCTTGAGAATCTTTTCATTGAATAGTATATCTACTTTTGTACTTTTACTTTATTGTATTATTTGTTTTCATTATTCTCTAGATCTGTGCATTTAAAGTATACTAACCCTAACTTTATTTGTTTGCAGACTGAGATCAACATTTTACCTCCACACAGATTGAGAGATAAGGGAAGACCTTGTGTCAAAATAAAGAAGTCCTGGTATGAGAAGAACAAGCCAAGGAAGAGAGTAAACAAGTGCAGTGTTTGTAAAGGTATTGATCATAACATCTTAACCTGTCAAGGTCCTCCAGTTGGATCTAACCCTAAGAAGGAAGGAGTTAGAATGGAGTGTTCTGTTAATGGGGATGAGTTTTGTATTACTGCTGCACCAACAAAGAAGATGAGGAAGGCATTGTCTGCACCAAAAACTGCATCAACATCTGCACCAAAAACTGCATCAACATCTGCCTCAAAGAAAGCAACAACATCTGCATCTAACAAATCTGCTGAAGTACCACCATTGTCAAAGGGTAAAGCAGCTGCTACGGCAACATCAACTTATTCAGTTGGTTCCAAGAAAAAGGGCAAAGCATCTGTTACTGCACCCTCCTCCTCCACTGCACCCAAAAGGAAGGTAACATATCCTACTTCTTCTACACCTTCATCTTCCTGTTTTAACCAGACTTATCATGGTACTGTTAATGTTGCTAGCCAATCAATCAACATTTCTGAGCCACCATCAAAAAGAGTTAGAAAGCCTAACTCTAAATATCAGTAATATCAGAAATGTATGAACTTATTTTGACAGTTTTAGTAGTACTCAGTTATGTTTTATGAATGTTGACAATATTTATTTTTATGGATCTATGGTTTTAAAAGTATGCTTTTTAATGTACTCAGTTCTGCAAACATTACATTGATTCCAATCTGTGACATTGCTTTTGTTTACATGAGTTAACTTCTAATTTTGCACTTTATCTTCACTTTGTCTTTAAATTGTGCACAAATTTGATCTTCAGTATTATTAAATTTCTTTTGTTTCTCCATAAAGATAGCATCAGATACCCATTGGAATTCTTCACATTTTTGGCATTTTAGGTACCCAATACCATAATTCCATGATGTTTGAGATATGTTTAACATCCTCACCTTAGTTGAATTGCATTTGGGGTTGATACAAAGAGTCTTTGACCAAGGACAGTCAGCAAATTTTTGATCACCAACACAAGCTTTACAACCTCCTTTGTACTGAGGTGGTGTGGTTTTAATACCATCATCAAACCATTCGAAGTATGAACACATAGGATTAGAGCAAGAGAAGAATTTTTTCCCTGAATTAGCACCATCTTTGACCTTTAAAAGTTTCCTAATACCATTACAAGGAACTAATTTACACCTACTGTAGATCCAAGGACAATCAACTGATTGATGATTATTTCCGTTGCACATCTCACATTCCTGCAAATTAAAGAAAAAATTAAAGTGAGATTGATGATTATCTTCTTTGAGAAAAATTCTTGATAATGAACTTACCATTTTCATTTTCTCACTTGAGCTAGCCATTGTAACCAATAATTTGATTTACTTGTGTGAAAATTCCTCATTTATAAGTAGACAAAAAAGTTGTTAAAAAAATCGACTGTTATTACAACGGCCGGAATTTGCAACGGCCGTATTTTACAACTGTCTGATTTTCAACGGTCGAAATCTTAGCCGTTGATTTTAAAGTTTGAACACGTGTCGCAATCCTAACTAGGACACGCTGGTCATTGTTTAAAAAGAAAACCCCATTTCGGTAAATATAACCACCCAATCTCCGGCCGTCCAATTAATTTATGTCGCTATGTGTCATAATCCAAGTTAATAGGACATGATGGTCATTTTGGAAGAATATACGTCCATCTGGGTAATTATAACCACTTCATCTCCGGCCGTCCAATTAATAGACAAGCCACATGTCGCAATCCTAATTAATAGTACATGGTGGTCATTTTAGAAAAATATACGTCCATCTCAGTAATTATAACTACTTCATCTCTAGCCGTCCAATTAAATAGTCACGGTGTCGCAATCTAGCTAACTGTGGCACATGCTGAAGAATTCACGTGCGTGTGGGGCATTTTGACAAAAGGGCAAAAGTGACCTTTTTTGCACGTGCGTGGCCACATGCTTACTGTTTTGACCACTTAACCATGTGAAATGGAATATATATCAGATTGGGGCATTTTGGTTGCATTTTGGGGCATTTTGGTTTCTTGCTTAACGTCTGGTGCATTTTTGTTTCTTGGTGGTCCAAATTGGGGCATTTTGCCTCTTGGCCCAAATTACAATTGCAATTGCAATTTCAATTATCAAATCTTATTTGAAGTCGCCACCGCTACCCTCCTCCACCTCCTCCAATTTCACTTCCACTGACAGATCCATCACCGTTCTTCTCCTTCTCCGCCAGCAACACCAGCACCACAATCGACAGAAAATTGCAATTGCAATTTCAATTATCAAATCGAATTTGAAACATCCACCTCCTCCGATTTCAGTTCCATTGACACATCAATAATTAGCAAGAAAGGGAAAATTGAACAACCCCATTACAAGAAGAAGTGACAGAGACAAATTTTGGCGAAATGGTAAAGAGACTTTGCTTCAAATCAACATAATAATTTATGTTGAATGTATCACCGACTCCCACTGGCTAATTAATTTTCTCCCCAATTTTCACTCTAACCCACAAATGATGGAAATAGGAGTTGTTCTTCCAACCACTCTTTAGATAATTCGCGTCAATAAGATCATTCACGATGACGGGGGTAGCTATCTAAGGCTGCCGGTTTTAGGGAGGATGAAAAGTAAGAACTGGAAAAAAATGCCTAAAGTTGGTAACTGAATCCCCCTTCACAAGTTCGGTACAAACAAAGAGGGTAATACTGATGCTCCCTAATGCATGCGTTCAGTTGTACGTGTCGCAACAAATTAAAAAAGATTATTCAAATAACACTAGCCCGACTAAGCTAAGATTACCGGGCCTAAGCTATACTTATTTTATTGAAATGTTTGGTCAAGTCCACTTGAAAATTTAAGCCAGGGATACCCATCACTAGCACTAGGGGTGTGCAAAACAACCGGAACCGCGGTTTTCACCCGTAACCGTCCGCAAAATTGCGGGTGAAAACCAATCCGCAAGAGTCTATGGACCGGTCACGGTTGCATTCTCAAATCCGCACGCGGTGCGGTTATTCTTGTGTTGGATATGTGAATCAGCGGATGCACCCGCACCAGCAGATAGAATAGAAATTTGATAGAAATACTAGGGATAATATAGGAAGTATGAGTTGAATATATATACATTTTTATCCTAAATCTCAGAAACCTAATCGATGATAACCAAATGATTCCAACGATTCCTAAATCGATGATAACCAAATCAAAAACCCAATCAAAGCAAGTTTATCGAAAGATTTAGTGAGTTTCTGCCAAAGATTAATGCTACAAAGCTTATTCTAAGGATTCAAATTGGGATTTTGATTTTGGTACAACAACTCTGGTAAACGTAAATTTCTGATCCAGAATTAGGGATTTTCATTTTATTTTTCATTGTTCTGATTTGGGGATTTTGATTTGGTTAATATTTTCCTGATTTGGTTAATTTTTTGTTGTTGTTCTAAGTTATTACTTTCATAAAAAAAACTCACTGAACAAGCAAAGGAGAAAAGGAAGGAAACCCTCACTTCACTAAACAAGTAATCTTTGTTTTCTTTTCATAAAAATTGTGATTTTTGTTTTTGTATCATTACCATGCTTTACACAGATTTAGGGGATTTCTTAGATGCAAGTATGATTATGGATTTTTCTGGTTTGTGACAAATGTAAAACAAGTTGAATTTTTAGTTTAGCTTTTCAATTTGAAATGTAACGAGTTCGCAGTGGATAATGAAATGTTAATTGTCCGCATTGTTTTTACAAATGTTGTATCTCTCCAGACTAGAGGAAATTTGAATAATATGTGATTTGCTCAGGTCAATGCTCATCTCTTTATAGGCCTGCTGAAACTTCCTACTACAGACCAAAAGGTTAGTTGCTAGTTCAGCATCTCATGGTACGATTTAATGATTTTAGAAATGGGGCCCCTGTTTAGTCCATTTGAATAATTTCCTCACTATAGACTTTCCATTTAAGAAACTGTTAAAACTGTGTCCTGCATGTATTTCTTGTACGCTGGTGCTATCCAAGTGACATGCACCCATTGTAGTTGAGACTAATTTTTGTTGCTCACGGCTAATGTTGCCAGCATGTATTTGGTAGTTGTTTCTTGCTAATGTGTTCAATTTTTTTTTTTTGTAGATGGCTTCAAGTAGTGAGGAACCTTCTATTCCTGTTAACATTCCTGATGAGAGTATTGGTACAGCTACCCCGGCAACCGGCGAGAGTATAGCTACAACTACAGTGATAGCTACACCATTTCAGGTTGAAGTTTCAAAGCCTCCTAAAGCTGCTGGTAAGAAGCAATCAGATTGTTGGCAACATTTTTCTAAGCGTCTTGATCTTAAGCCACCTAAAGTTGAGTGCAAGCATTGTAAGCAGAGGTTCTCATGGGATAAAGACGCTTCAGGGGGTTCTAACACTTATGGAACAACAAACATGAACAACCATATAAAGAAAAGAAAGTGTCTTCAATTCACTCCACCTGGACAGCAACAGTTGACCTTTGAAGTAAGTGATGATGGTGAGACTCATTCTGTTGTGACTCACTCATTTGACCAAGATGCATGCAGAAAATCTCTTACTAGAATGATCATCAAATGCGAATTACCTTTTATTCTTGTACAACGGGAAGGATTCCAAGAATTTTGTCATCAACTAGAACCTAGGTTTGAAGTTCCTTCTCGTTATACTGAAGCTAGAGACTGCATGAAGATGTATTTGAGTGAATACCACAGATTGAAGGCTGAATTTAAAAAGTATGGCAGACGGTTTAGTCTCACCACTGATACGTGGAGTTCAGTTTCAAACCTGAGCTACATGGTGTTGACAGGGCATTATATTGATGAGAATTGGGTGTTACAGAAGAAGATATTGAATTTCTGTCCAGTTACGGATCATACTGGCCTAGAGTTGGGTAAAACAGTTGCATCTTGTCTTTTACAGTGGGGGATTGAAAGGGTATTCACTATGACTGTTGATAATATTAATTCTAACAATGAAACAGTTGCTTATTTGTCCAAGAGAGTTGTGGGTTGGAAGGCAGCAATTTTGGGAGGAGAGCACATGCATCTTAGATGTGCAGCTCATATCCTTGCGTTAGTCGTTAAAGATGGTATGGATTTGTATAATGAATCTATATCTAGGATACGAGAGGCAGTTAAGTTTATTAGAGGATCCGGAGAAAGATTGAAAAAGTTTAGAGAATGTTGTGAACAACGGAAGATTGACATCACCAAATTTATAAGCTTGGATTGCGAGACTAGATGGAATTCGACTTACCATATGTTGTCTGCTGCTGAAAAATATGAGGAGGCCTTCTACCAGTTTGAAGAATCAGGGTACGCGGATAAATTTCTTAATCCCCCTCGAGCACCAACCAGAGGTAAAACAACAGTACCAGCAACACCAACAATTCCTAAGGTATGGCCTATTGTTTCTGATTGGGAAACAGCTCGTGCATTGTTAGATTGTTAAAAAGATTCTATGAGGCTACATTAAAATTTTCTGGATCAACCTATGTTACATCTAATTTATTCCTCGATGAAGTAATTTCTATTAATGACATATTACAAGAATGGGTTAAACATGACAATATGTTATTGGCTGACATGGCTGATTGGATGGTTCTGAAGTATGAAAAGTATTGGACAGTGGATAAAATCAATAAAATGCTATACATTGTTGTGTTGCTTGAACCACGACGCAAGGAAGCCTATCTTAAATTTGCTTTGAGAGAGTTGCTGAAAGACAACCCTGTTATAGTTGACCAAGAGGTTCATGATTTGATGAAGTCAATTAAACTTCTTTTAACAAATATGTTTGATGAGTATGCATTATTATATAAAGGTGATGATACGGTTTCAAGACCTACAACTGAAATACAATCTGATACTTCTCTTTCACAAGAACCTCAGAATCCTATCAACAGATTTGTTGAATCTGAAAAACATCAAGAAACAGTAGAGGGCAAAACAGAGATGGATATGTATTTGTTAGAGAAAAGAGAGGATTTTAATGCACAATTCGATATATTGAATTGGTGGAAGGTTAACTCTTCCAGGTATAAGATATTGTCCAGGATAGCTCGAGACGTGCTGGCTATGCAAGTATCAACAGTAGCTTCTGAATCAGCTTTCTCCACGGGCGGTCGTGTTCTTAATGAGTATCGAAGTTCCATGCTGCCAAAAACAGTGCAAGCACTGATCTGTGCTGAAGATTGGCTGAAAGACAAACCAATCAATTTCGAGGAGATGCTAGAAGGGATTGAAAAAATTGACTTAGGTAATTCTCAAACCTTGCTTTATTTGTTTGTGTATCTTTCACTTAGTCTCCTTGTTATTGTCTAAGCACATTTTTTCAAATTACCTATATTTCTGTCCACTTGCAAGGAGGTTAAGTGGTTGTCAGTACTAATTTCCTGCATTTATCATTCCGGAGGTAAAAGAAGTTTATCTTTAGTTTCTGCCAGTTTGTGAATTTGATTCCATTGCCGTAGTTAAATCTGAAACCGTGCAATAGAGGCTGTGTTCTAGCTATGTTTAAGTAAATTGTGTATTTCAGTTTGGTAATTGTATGTAATTGTCTGGATTTTTTATTTTGGTAAGAAAACAAAATACTTAGATTATACGACTTGGTGTAAGGTATGCTTTTATTGTGAAAAAGCAAGCACCCAATTTAGTTCACAATACTGCGATTCTGAGAGGCGTTCCATGCACATATTATGTTGGATTGGTTTATGTAAGCAGTTTTGATTGAATGTTTTACGTCTTTGCATATCTAAAACTAGAAACAGGACATGATTAGTCTTCAATCCTTCACCGGATTTAGTTGGGCATATATGTTCAGTATATCATATGTTGAGGAATGGATTGGTAGAAGTTAGTGAATTGTATTATATTAATGGAGGGTAATAAGGTTCCCAAACTTCGTCATAGTCCTCAAATTCCTTGGCAAGCAGAAGTTTGACAACCTATATTCCTAAATGTTCAGTGGCTTAACCAATTGTAGCTGCACTTTACATTCCTAACTTTATTTTGAATCATGGCGTACTCTCTTTAGATTGCAGTAGTATATTCGTACAATTGGTACTTGTTATATGATCACAGTTCAATGTTATCTAATTGCAAACATTCCTTCTCATTTTACAGATGCGGAAGAAATCTTGAAAGAAATTCCGGACATATCAATTATGGATTAAATGAACTAGTACTCAAATCCAAGGACTCATTTTTTGTTTCCGTCAAAAGAACACAATACTCTTTTGTGTTACCAGTACTATCTTGTGTTAAAATTTCTGGATTTCTAGTTTTTTAACTTAGTATTTTTTTTTTTAACTTTTTTTTTTTCTGAGTAAATCTGCGGTTGATCCGCAACCGAACCGTATGATCCGCTGATCCGCGGATGAAAAAACCGCGGGTGAACGGATCGGACACGGTTTGATTTTCCAAAACCGCAACTTTTACGGATTGGTTGCGGTTGACCCCTAATCCGCAACCGTCCGTCCGTTGCACACCCCTAAGCACCACCCTTCTTTTTGTATCAGAAAAAAAAAAAACACCAAATTCTCCTTCTCCGCCAGCCACACCAACACCACAATCGACCGAAAATTGCAATTTCAATTATCAAATCTTATTTGGAGATACTATATGATTCGATGGAAAACAAATTCAAATTAATTACACCGGAGCCAGCACCACCACCGAGATGAAGCTATTAATTGTGTGATCCTCTCGCTCATGATGAAGCTGCTAATGGGATTATAAATTTTCTTTTACAGTTTCAGTACAATGGTATTTCATTTTTCTTCGCTCGGCCCTCCCCACCGTGGCAGCGGTGTTCTAGTATTAGGCATCCATGGATGCTGGTAGTATATAGTAGATTTTTTTTTTCATGTTATTTGTCATTGATATCAAATTTGATGTTTATATTTTGCAAGTTCCATTGAAAGATATTTGTGTTCAAAGCTATATGTTTAACTTGGGAAGTAAGGAATCCATATGTGATAATTGATGTATTTTATTTTCCCATATTCAATTAAAATTTTCTTTTGAAACCTATACCAGATTCGAAATGCTTTACTGTTAAATATTTTTATTTGCTTTTGTTGAATGTAATCAATCAGATAACCTTGTAGTATTTGTGTGTGTTTTTGAATGAAAGAATTGATTCTTGGAATTTTTGTTGTGTTAATATTGGTCATTTTAGTTGCTAGCAACCAAAAATGATGTCAGATATCATCTCTTACAAAACTACAGTAAAATACATGGCAAATGATCTTGGAGCAACAACCACAAACAGAACAAAATAGCTGAAACTGTGGCTAATAACCAGATACGTGTGACATCTAACTGATAATCATCCACGATGGGAGGCGTGGTAAATTCTCTTCCACTAATATCCACGCTTAAAAAACCATGGCTAGCATCGTGGCAAATAGTATTAGCCACTGGACTATTTGTTACGGCAAGCCAGCCGTGGCAAGTTATCTTTTTCCACGTATTTTTGATCAATAACCACGATCATTTGGCGTCACTAAAACTTAGTATTTTTGTAGTGACTCTCCTGGATGCAACTGATCGTAACATCCTCGAAGGATTCCACAAGGTCTGTGGCACCCCCCAGGGTGGTGGTTGGGGGTTCGCTTCCTGCATTGAAAAGGTTGTCGAAATATTCCTTCTAACGATCCTTAATTTCCGCGTCCTCCACCAGTACTCGGTCGTCTGAAGCCTTAATGCATTTGACTTGAACAAGGTCACGTGTCTTCAACTCGCGCAACCGTGCAATCCTATAAATGTCCTTCTCTCATTCTCTATTGTCTAGTTTACGGTAGAATTCCTCAAAAGCCTGACCGTTTTCCAGACTTACCGCTCATTGGCATGGTTTTCATCATTCCAAAATGATGATGGAGTATCTGGAGCCATGTTTGCATTGCCAATTGTAAGTGTTTCAATTGATAAATCACATATCATATTAAATATTTTTAAAAAGGTTTGTTGCTGAGATTACTTTCAGATGATGGAAAGAAACGTTTAGTAGAAATGTAAAATTACTATCAATGTCCTTATATTTATTATTTTGGATACAAAGGATAAAATTTACCAGCCGGTATAACAAGAGGAAAAAGTAAAGGGATTTTGATAAAATACACCCTGTGGGATTAGTATTTCCTAAAGTACACCCGTTTTTTTCTAAATTGATAAAATACACCCTGTTTCACTTTTTCATCATGTTTTTTCAATAAAACGGTTAACGGATGTTAGATACCAACTCATTCCGAGTTGAACGGAGTTACAAATGACTGAAAAACCGATGACTCAGCATGAAAAATAAAAATGCCATTGGCAATGACACCCATTTTAGGGAACATTTTCCTTCACTTCCATGTTCTTACTCGACATAATTATTCACATTTAGAATCAGATGCAACCATATTAGCTTGCCATTGATTTCTGCTGCAAATTTAAAATCAAAACTAACCCAAAGTTCTTCCTAGTTTGTCGTCAAAATCAGCTGCAAACTAACACAAGGTTCTTCAAGACTCACTTCTATGCTTACTAAAATTCTAATATATCACTTGAATTACTTGCATTCATAACCCATATCTCGGCATCAACTTCTCTTCTTTACTGATTTTCTGGTATGAAGAACCTATCCAAATTAAACTCCTACACAAATATAAATAATTCAATACAGGCTAACTTCAACTGCAACCCTCTTCATTTCTTGTCAAGATCTCACTACCATGCAACACTAATTTACAGACAAGACCCACCATTTGTAATCGACATCTCACCTTCCAAATTCAATTTCTCAATCATTAATTTCAGAGTTCACAATACAAACTACCACTAGCCCAAACAAAAAAATTCATTATTCGTTCATAAACTTCATTGATACCCAATTTCAGTCACAACAATTCATCCCCAAAATCTCATTATAAAAAAGCACTGATGCAATTAACGCCGGCTAGTTATAAAATCGCTGTAAAAAATGTTGCAGCCAACTATATTATCAAAATCAAAATTAAACCCGATTCATATTATTATCTCTGTTAGAGCATAGCTCGGTTGAACCCACCAAGCGTTGGTATGTCAAGTTTGGTTGTCATATTTTAGTGAACCAAAAATCATTTAAGAGTCGCTTGATTTAAATGTACTAGAGTCAACTTCGTATAGGTTAGCTTGAAATTATTAGGATGAGACATTACAAGTATTGCGAAGAAGTGAAGAAGTACGGAGCTACAACCAAAACATAATCCTTCCACTTGAGGTTTGTGATATTTGACTTGAACTGTTTCATTCCCTAACGTATCTTTCAAGTCGTGCATATTGAAAACATAAAACTGTGAAGCATGAAAACTCTAGATAGACATAGTATTAAGGAATACAATATGAAGTTTATTGCTTAACCATTAAACTTTGTATATAAGACATCAACATAATCGTATGAATGCTATTGTGATTATGTATGGGTATGAGGTAAGGATTTCATCCTAGGAAACAATGTTTTTACATGTGTTTTAAGGAAGTAAGTTCATGATATGTGTTGTGAACCAAAAAGGAAGTCTCCAGGCGTTATTGGGGTTGTTCTTCATTGCATATCTTACGAACGACCAATATGTGTGATTAGTATAACCGCTCATGAATTTTTTGTGTTCTTGGTAAAAATATTCACATGAGGCCTGACTTATGTATTGGTATGACTTTTATTAGTGAAACCGATCTTAAGTAATCACCTGGGGTAAGATCGAGTTTGTGTGTGTATGACCTAACACTGGGTAAAGGGGAACCGATCCTAGTAAGAGGTTCAACACATACAAAGGGGAATCGATCCTTGTATGAGGTGCAACAAGGTTTATAGTAGAAAGGGGAATCGATCCTATGAACATGTGCAACACGTTTTTAGGCAAAGAGGAACCGATCCTATGGACATGTGAAACACATATAAGTTAGATACCATATATATGTGGGGAACCGATCCTAGTACCTACTCAACCGAAGTTTGGTAAGATAGTGTGACTATGCACAATACTCACATGGAGGTAGAACTGAAACTTGTTTTGGTAGAACCGTTACACCCATGGTTTGTGATTGAGTGTTACTTGATCAATCACATAGTTCTTGAAAGTCAGATGAACCAATTCTAAACTTGTTTGGAAGTGTGGTAAATCGGTTTCAAGTGAGTAAGTATGAAAAAGGAATTACAAGAGAAAGATGTCGACACACTTTGAACACGCGCATTATGTTTCCTCATAGTCAATCCCTGGTTTCTGTGAGAAACCTTGTGCCACTAGTATCGCTTTATAATGTGTATCTTTTATTGTTCAAAGATATTTCTTAACAGCTAAGAAGGAAGTAAATCCCAATATCGAATTTAAATAAGTTAATAATCTTTTAATTAAGGTTTTTAATTATATATAGAAAATAAGAATTAGTAATGTGCATTTACTAGTTAAAGATTTTCCAATGAGATTTCGATCATAAATTTGGACAGTGTATTCTCAGGAATTATGAAACCGAATTTGGAATAATATTGAATATCTTGAGAATATTTTAGGTTTTGGAAATTCCTTGGTGTCCAAACTTCCTTGTCTATAAATACTTTGAGTTTGCATTTCTAGCAAACTAATCCTTCATGACAATAAACTTCCTCTGTTGTATTGTTACTGGTGAAGCCTCCTATTCGGAGAGGAGACTAACCTAATTAGGCAAAATCTCTTATGATCGCTCAGTTTAAAGTCTTCTTTGGGATTGAGAAGCTCTAGTGCGTACCGTTGGTGGGAAACTAGATAATTGCGATTTATCTTTAGTTTTCTTATTGATTTGATTGACTAACGGTGGTTGAACTTTGATTGCACCTAGTTTGTTTATGCTTGAGAATCTTCTCTTCTGATATAAGATTCACTCAAACTAGTTCAAGGTTTCGACAAGGATCTTTAGACTGTTGTTAGATCTAAAGACGATCTTGTGATAATCCATTGTTAACAGACTCCGTTCTGTGTGTGATTGATCACAAGAGATTCAAGTAGTTATGTGCAGGTGTTTATTGAAGATCTAAGAAGATATGAAGACAAAGAAGAGATAGAAGATTTCTGACTTGGTTATATAAATCTTTGGTGTGCACAATACTTATTTCGGTAATAGAGGATCCAACTATAATCGATTTATCCTTATGGTATTTTGATAGAATAGTTGTGTAGATCGGCATCAATACATTTCCTTGGGATTAAAGGTATTGATTGCAAAATCTTAACGATTACCTTTTGATGATTGAACATAAGATAGATCTTGGAACCTGACAAAGGAAATTATGTTAAGATAAATAGAAAAGCCTTTGTGCAACTCATATCACTTGGTTGAAGAGAGTTGATACCAAACAAATTTGTTGTTCCTTTACTATTTGGAATACGAACCAAAGGAATTGGTTCAAGTACGTGACTTGTTTACAGGTTGGAGGCGTGGGAATACAGACGGAACTAGGTGAACTATAGGTTTAGTTTCTTGGTGTCAACTATATGAAGTTGGTTTATTTTGTATAGCGGCTTAATCCTGAGAGTATTCAATTCTTGACTAGGTCCCGGGGTTTTTCTGCATTTGCGGTTTCCTCGTTAACAAAATCTTGCTGTGTCATTTACTTTATATTTTCGCATTATAATTGTTTTATTATAATTAAAGTAAATTGAACAAATGTTAATTCATATTTACTTGATACGCAATCCTATTGAGTTTGGTTAAGTCCGAACCTTTGTATCAAGTAAACACACTTTGTTGTTGTATTGTCTCGATCTCGTATCCATAGACAATCACACTAAGTGTGAACCGATTTGTTGTATTGTCTCGACTCAGTCTATAGACAATCACTTTCGGAGAAAGAACTTATAGGAAGGAATTTTTTTAGCTTAAGGTATATTTGGGTACCCTCGCATTTTCAATCTCAATCAACAATTGTGAACCCTAATTTTGAAAAATATCCAAAAAATTAAAATTTTATAAAGCCCTAATTTTCAAATTTATGAAATTATAAGGTATAAAGAAGAATAGAAAAATAAAAAATGATAGCATAACACAGAGATGAACTTTCCCCTGCATCACATACCTTTGTAACGAAGAAATTGATAGAATCTGAGACAAAGAAATTGTCTAAATGGGCTGAAAATATTGCTAGGCTTGTTAGACTGGTGGTTATGTTAGATGAAGAAGAAGCACAAGGTGGTGGTGCAGCGAGGAAAGAAGAACAGAGAGAGGAAAAACAGAATTTCCTGACAACCCTTTTATCACATTCAGGGTAAATATGGAATTTCGGATATAGAATGATATCTTACCCGTTGATTAAATATTGTTGGTGGACGGTTAGATCGAATGATGGTGGGCCATAACATAATCTTGGATGGAGGGTGTATTTTATCAATTTAGAAAAAAACGGGTGCATTTTAGAAAATCTAATCTCACATGGTGCATTTAATCGAAATTCCCAAAAAGTAAAGCAGGCAGGGGAAGAAGTGATTATACCCTAGGAATGAATACCAAAAGAAAACACAACAGACCTGGAGTGAACCTACAATGAAAATAACATGAAAGTTTTATTTAGACCGACTAGAGAAAAAGTAACTCAGGAACTTGTGGAAATTGACGATGAACCTTGATGATAATTGTTTTTAGTGATTTACCAAGGATTTGTATATATTTTGAATATATCGATCATTTTTCTTGTTTTCCGACCGTCTTGAATTGGGTAGCACCGATGTGGACGCGACGTGGACAAGGATAAATTCTCAAAAATAAATAAATTAGGACGCGAGCATGTTATGAATAAAACATCTCATAATTTTCTCGGCAATTAACTATGTTTCCCACTAAAATACATATATTGTGAATATAATTTCTCAGCAATACTAATAAATTGTTGGTAATCGACAAATTTGAGTAAAACTGAACATATATACCAATGAAATAATACATATACAAAAAATTCAGGAATTTTTAATGGAAATTTAAATTAAAATAGGGCATAAGACATGTGTGTGATATCGCTGATGTGTCCGACGCGAAAACACGTGTGTCCGAATTTCGGACACGAAAGCGTGATCATCATTTTTATTTATTTTTTTGAAAATAAACGCGTGATCATTTTAGGTGCATCTGTGCTGCTCATCAGGTCTAGAAGCAGAATAAAACATCCCATAATTTTCTCGGCGATTTATAAACTTTAATGTACCTCTCGGTAGGATTTGAAGCTAGATCTTCTCGATGTCATGATCTTTTTGAATATATATGTGCATAGTTTTTTTTTTTAAATATAATTTTCCAGTTTCCAAGTTGAAAGATTTGCCGGACACCCAAACTACACATCTTACAATTTGGTTGACATTTGCATAAAACGGAGAAAAAAAATGACAGATAGGCAATTAGATAATGTAAATTAGTGTCTGATTAATATAATTTCCTATTACGATAATGGTAAAATATAAAACAGATAAATTAAACAAAGAATGAAATTTCCTCTTAGAGCCACAACTACTAGTTTTTTAGCTGCATAAACTTATTGTGATACCGATGACCATGTCTGCTGATTTTGTTGTATATAAACCCCATTTCGGCAACTTCAATATATCCACAACTTAAGCTAATATTTAATATTATTATCATTCTTCTTGTATCTATCTCTTCAGCTACTATAATATTAAAACTTTTGTTCTTCTGCTATTCAATTCTAAATAATCATGGCGGATCAATTTTCGGAAGCAGTTCAAGATGTAGTTGTCGATCATATTGAAGAGAGCCATCCTATTGAAGTTGAAGCAAAATGCTCTGCGGACATTTTCTACGGCATGTTTAAGGAGGATATGACTCAGCTCACGAATCATTTCCCTCAGTATTTTAAGAGTGCTGAAATTCTAGAGGGAGACGGAAAAACTGTTGGTACGGTAAAACTCTGGAAATATGCATTACCAGGTAATATCTCTAATCACCATTATTCTGTAGCCATTATACTGCCAATTATGTTTATTGTTTCTCGTCTTTCAAAACGTGATATTTTCATTTAATATCTGTTAAAAATAAGAAATCGGAATCATTAACATGCCTAAATTAACATCATTTTATAAATTCGGCACTACGGAGGCTAAATATAAAATAAATCTGATACTAACTATTTCTTCATTTTGAACATGTAAAAAATTATACCAGTAAATTATTACTCCATCCGTTTCACAAAGACAGTCCGCTTTGATTTTTTCAAAATATTAAGGAGACCATACTATTTTAATTGACTACCCTTAGTTACTTACCTATTTTATTTTAATAAAAATGCTGGTAATAAAGGCTATCCAAAATTGGTTTGAGAATTATAATTACGAAATATAAAAGGGAAATTTAAAAGATATTGAATTTAAGAAGTATAAACTTTACAAGGAATCTAATTTTTAGAGTTAAATGTATATTTCCTTAAAAGGAATAAAGGATATATTTGTTTCCTCAATTATACTAATTTATTTAACATTTTAGATTAAGTCACGTTAAAAATAGATTTATGAATATAAAGAATTCAAGGGTATATTAGAGAGTTCATTGAAAAAGTATGACTATAAACAGAAGCTGGACACAATTTTGAAACTGACGAAAAAGAAATAGAGGACGGTCTTTCAGAGACAGAGGGAGTATTTTTCTTTGAACGACAAAGATAAGGAGTAGTAGCGAGTTACGTATTTTGTTTCATCGGATGATTACCACTTAATACTTCAGCCATAACAAGTACTTGCATCAAATTTTGCATACAGGACACCCTGCCGATGAGGAATTCACGGTGAAGGAGACAATTACAAAAGTGGATGATGAGAACAGGTCGATCACCTACAGCGTCTTAGAAGGATCGTGTCTATTAAATACTTATAAGGATTTTTCCCTCACAGTGTCAGTGACCCCAAAAGAGGGTGCTGAAGACTCTGAGTGCATCGTCAGATGGTGTTTTGATTTGGCAAAAGAGCACGACGGTGTCCCCCATCCACATCCTTACATGGAGC
The DNA here is from genome assembly GCA_023529315.1 of Papaver bracteatum. Taxonomy (NCBI): domain Eukaryota; kingdom Viridiplantae; phylum Streptophyta; class Magnoliopsida; order Ranunculales; family Papaveraceae; genus Papaver; species Papaver bracteatum. Next base: position 1,762,058 of record JAJJWX010002278.1, read on the forward strand.
TGGTTGATTTTATCAGTAAAGAGTTGGGTTCTATTCTTCCCAATTAGCTGGCTTCGGTGTTGATGAGCTAGTTGGCCTTTTAACAAATTTTCTACATCGTGAATAAAGTTCAATGTGGTGAACTGTTTGATTATTATTTTGTGGGTTTGCCTTGGGTGCGTGAGATTGTAATTTGTATGTTTATGGTGCATGCATAAGCACCGCTTCGCCAGTATTTTATCGTGCTTTCTCAAAAGAAATGTTGCATATACATCACCTTTAAATTTTTATTTTTGTGATAATTTTTTTTTATTTTTGATCGGTTATGCTAACGAGTTTCGAACTCAGGACAATAATATAAGCAATCAATGATTTTACTTATTTTTGTGATAATTAATCGAGTGATGGCTAGTAGTTGTTAATTATCATTTTTTTTTTTTGGTACAAGAAGAGAAACAAAACAGAACGAAGAAAAAAAAAAAACTAGGTAGCATCATCTTCTATCCAGAGAGAAGAAATTTCAGCAGAAATCTGCTGAGTAGTCCACATAGATTGGACGTTGTGGGAGAGAGCATAACCGGAAAGTGTGTGAGCAGTAGAGTTTGCCTCTTCTGAGACATGTCTGAATTCACTAGTGTTGACCCTAGTTAAGAGCTCCTTGATATCATCTTGAATTTTTTAGTCTCCAAGGTGGTTTCTTCATGATTCCTGAAAGACATTTAACCACAGTCTGACAATCTCCTTCAATTATTATGTCTTGGAAACCTGATTGAGTTGCCAATTCAACCGTGAGAAGGAAACCATCAGCTTCTGCAAATAAGGGAGTGTCACACCTTCAAATCCGAGTACCAGCTCCGCGAAAACTTTGATTATGCTCCCTTGCAACAGCTGCGCATGCATAAACACCATTCTTCCAAGACGCTCTACATTAATTTTGATGTAGGGAGCTTCAGGTGCCTTCCAACTTCGAGCTACTGACTCAACTGCCTCAGTTTCATTTGCAGTTATAGGGTTGTAACAGAGATTGAACCAGGACATTGCAATATGTAGAGCTCCATGGACAGTATTCTGTTTATTTTCAAAAACTTTCTCGTTTATTATCTTCCAAATGGCCCAGCAAATGGCCATTCCGAGAGAAGCTGAATAATAATTATCATTTCTTTGTAACCGAACTTACATGAGAGATGAGACTGTTTGTGACGGATCAGTGAATTTTTGCTTCTAACGGGTCGGGTTACCACCCACTTGGCAAGCTTCGACTCTCTGATACGCCACTCGAGGAATCAGACCTTCAATTGTTTTTCGAATTCTTCAATCACACTCACACATGATTTTATATTGCAAGGGTCATAAAATCCCACAAATTAATTTTCATCTTTACGAGAAAACAATATCTCTCAGATGCTAGACGCCATTGGCTAACTTCCAATAGTGAACGGTGGGCAATTGCCAATTCTAACAACTCATGTGGCCAGTTGCCAAACATGGAAGAAATCCAGTTGCCAACACCAATAATTGATAATCTATACCGCCAGTTGCCAAAATTTACACTGGCCAATTGCCCAAAAATAGCAAACGGCCAGTTTCCCAAATTAACACAGGCCAGTTGCCCAAACTAACACGGGACAGTTGCCCAAAATAACACGGGTCAGTTGTCCAAAATAACACGGGCCAGCTGCCCAAACTAACACGGGCCAGCTGCCCAAATATATACTTTCCAAGGTTGCAATCATCTCCCCCAAATATATAGTACTTTCCAAGTTGCAATCATCTCCAAATTGATGGTATGAACTGCAAAGCAATAACCAAGACTTTCAAATGATATGAATAACCTTGTAGATTTGTGCTGAACCGCATAACGGCTGCCTACGTACCCTCTCCGTTGCTCGAAGGGATCAAGCACGACCGTAGTTCGTCAATTTGTTTAGATAGTATGAACTGCTTGTCATGACAACAACTATCTCTAACTAATCGCAACACGGACTATCTCATGAGGATGAGACACCACAACACAATACTAATAGATTCCCAAACACCATACACATTCATTTTTGAAGTTTAATGTGTTAATCCTTTATATTTTTAGTAATACTGCATGAACCAGTTCATTAGACGGATGAAACCGCTCGTCCTGCTAGGGATAGCCTTTCTTTGTCGAGCCAAGGAAGGCAATGACGCAAGGAATAAAAATAAACTATTAGTGTACAGAGATCACTCACATCATGCATCACATATAGAAGCTCTGGCAACAATGTGAGAACAAGACTTGCTAGAATGCTGCAAAGGAAATCGATAGTGCCATGACCACAAACACTTGAAATTAGTAATAGAAGGCAATTGTCCATTGTGGTAGTAAACAATGAGTTTAATCACTTAAAGAAACATCAGTGTGTAAACATTACTCACCCCTAAGGTTTAATTTTGGAGCTGAACAAACTGTCAAGTTCAATTATCTAATATTTAAGGGTGTCTAGACATACAGAAAGTTGCTAACAAAATTAGGATACAACTTCATTTTCCATTGTCGTATCCACCACTCAAAATGTACTTTAAGATTATCCTAGCATATACTCACATTAATTTATACAAGACATGTTCATGCAACAATCGACCAAGACTCTGGCAATTAAATTCATGACATACAAATGACTCTACTGCAAAATCTCATCTCAAGAACGTTCCGTTGATCTAGCAGGCAAATTATCGCAAGAACAAAATATCCACCACGCTGGGTGCGGCCAAATCTCACTCATTTTGCCGTGCAAAAAAAAAATGGTCTAAACAATATTGCTGTAAACAGCACCAGAAAAGGGAGTCACGGTGCAATCAAAATAGAGGGTTCCATAGAAATGTCACAAACCCAAACCGTAAATTTAATTTAACACAACACAGAACTTGATGTTCAACCTTTACTCAAGTCACATTTTTATAATTAAGAGGTCTAATTTCACATTCCTTGGTAAGAACCGAGGCATGAACCAAATAAATTCTCTCAAGATCAGACAAGATGGAAAATCTAGACTATCCACTATCATTTGGTAACCCAACTACGGTAATTACTGCAAGCAACTAATTTCTAATTTAAAGTAAGAATGTCCTCTTCACATGCAACTATATATCTCAACTGTATCAGCATAAAACATCACCACCACTACTTCATTTGACCACAAAATCTAAAATAATAATAATAGGTTCCCTACTGTTTCTGAATAGTAGATGTAAATGACCCCATTCTATACAATAACACTTAATACATAATGAAAATGCCGAGATATCCAACTTCCGTAGTAACATAATCATCAACCACACTGAAGTATCAATTCACAAGTTGTTTACCACTGATTCATAACCCAAAAGAAAACAACAAAGGAACCTATTGGCAAAAGAAAATATGATTTATGCATATGCAGTTTACTGGCATTCCAAAATCAGAAAGGCTTCATTGCTTGAAGCTAGCATTTAAGGATATGAGTTAATTAAAATATTTATCAAAGTAACAGAGTAAATGAGAGGATTATGTTAGCAATGAATTCTAAAAGAAATTGTGATATAAGAATGAAGATTCTGACAATCATTTTTGCAAACACCTTGGGCTATCTAAAAATAGTGAGAACTATAGTTGTTCATACTTTTCATTCACGATACAAACATAGGGAATTTAAATCACTGACCATTCATTTGTTACAAGGACCCAACGACCATCACAGCAGGACAAAGCCAAGATGAGCATGATTATCTACAGCCACATGATCAACATTTTAGAACAACTGCCATCTTTACAATTTCCCAAGAACCCCAAGAAAAACCAACGCGATTCCATTATTAGCTATAACATAATCAAATTTTGTTGTCCTCCTTTGAATCGACATTAATGCATCTCCCACTTTTGGCAAGTTTCAACGGAGTAGAGAAGAAAACACATATTAAAGCCTCAAATCAGTATCCTATTGCAATATAGCCAGACATGACTAGAAACCAAACAGTTTGCATGCACCTCATCCATCTAAGGATTTTTTTCTTTTGTAAGCTCTAATTACGGTAAAAGATGAGACGATCACAGCGCCTACCAACTCCATTTCTACAGATTTGCTACTACCTCTCTGAGCTTTCCACTCACACCACATATTTCATACCATTGAGATAAATTACTAACTACCCATGTCTCAAAATATGGAGAATTTGTCTTTATAAAGAGATTTGGGAAAAGCCCCAAACTTTAATACCAAGAACTCTACTTTTGAAATTATTAACCCTAACTTGCTAACAACATCAGCAACTTAATGTATTTGTTTTGCCACTAAGTTCACTTGTATGAATCCAATCATGAAATTTCAATCTTTTTCAGAAAGAGGAGAAGGTAAAAAAATGAAGAATAAGATCTGATTCCCCTAAATTTGATAAAGAAAAAAGATGAGGTCCGGGTAAATGAGGAGACGAAGTGTTAAAGTGTTAATGCACTACTACTACCGTGTACACGTGCTCTAAATGCAAGCCGTCTACTTGACATGTGTAATGGATTATCAAGGCATCCAGTGTTAAAATTAAAACAAACTTTGTTATTTGAGCACTGGCAATTACTTTTAAGGCAACCTAAAACTGTTAAAGGCACCAAACATTAAAATTTTAAGCATTCTAATAGGTTCTTTTGAACCCGAGAAGGGTACAGACTGTTACACTGTTAGAGTGGTATTACCTTGAATTCTTAGTCCAAAAGGGGAGGCAAACCATACAGCCTGAGCCAGATCACAGTGTAACATGAGGTGATCAATCGTTTCCACTGCACTGTTACACATACAATATTCCATGGCGACACCTTCCACAAATTTTCCAACTTTCTGTGCTACGACAATTCCATTATGTAGAACTCTCCAAATAAAATCTTTAACTTTTGGTGCAGATTTGTTGTTTCTCCAGAACTTTTTCCATGGGAAGCTAGATTCACCAAGACTTGAAACTTCCCCTTGATTTTCTTGAATCATTTTTTGAAAGGACTGTGAAGTAAATTCTCCATGAGGAGTGAGTCTCCAAACTAACTGATCTTGAGAATGAACATTTATCTGAAGAGAAAGGATCTGACCTGCAGTAAGAGGATTCATTATCTCTTGTATGGGATTTTCCCTCCAGTGACCTGTAACAGGGTCAATAAGTTGTTTTACTTTGATAACTTCTGTATGGACTTTAGATTCCCTTGTTGGCACTGCGAGTGAGCTGGTAAGAATCCAAGGATCTTCAAAAATTCTGATGTCTTCTCCATTCCCAACTAACCAGATACAACCTTGTTTTAACAAAATTCTGCTGTCTAAGATTGCAGACCAGGTGGTAAAGCAAGTTGAAGTTTTCTTGACATTCCAGAAATTCTTGTCTCTTAGGTATTTTGCATACAAAATTCTTGCCCATAAGCTTTCTTTATCCTTAGGAAATCTCCATGCAAGCTTTGCTACCAAAGATTGATTCAAGTCACTAAGAGACCTGAGCCCTAGTCCTTCCTTCTCCTTTGGTAAGTTAAACCACTCCCACTTAAGGAAGTGCATTTTCCTTTTGTATCTGTTGTGTCCCCACCAAAAGTCTCTAATAATCTGAGTGATCTTATTTAGAACAACTTTGGGTATAAGAGAAGTAGCCATGAAATAAATTGGGATGAGAGCTAACACAGATTGAATAAGAGTTGTCCTTCCGACATGAGACAAAGAGTTTCTTTTCCACCCTTTTAGTTTTTCTTCAAACTTCTCTATAAGAAAGTTAAAACTGGATACTCTTAGGCCTTGTTGTAGAATCTTCACTACCAGATATTTTTATTCTTTTCCCATCCTTTTAACTCCCAAAGTTGAGATGATTTCATCTTCATATGATTCAGGTACATTTTTACTGAAGTATATGGAGGACTTTGGGTAGTTCACTAGCTGGCCAGATAACTTGTAATATTCCTGTAGAATTATAGAGATGGAATTGATAGTGGTGGTATCAATGTTACTAAATAACATGATGTCATCAACAAACATGACATGAGACACACTATGAGCCCATCTGTTGACCTTGTAGCCACTATATTTACCTTCAACCTCAATTATATTAATAATCCCACTTAAAGTATGGGAATAGATGATGAATAAATAAGGTGACAGGGGGAAACCTTGCCCGATTCCTCTTTCACTCATGAAAAAACCTTCTGGCTATCCATTTAACAAAATTGAGAAAGAAGCAGTCTTCACACAATTCATTATAAGAGAATGAGCTTTATATGTTATAACAATGTTAAGCAATGCCTGACTAAGAAAGCCCCATTCTATCCTATCATATGCTTTGCTCATGTCTAACTTAAGGGCAAAAACACCTTGAGAAGTATTTGAGGTGTGCATAGAATGAAAGATTTCTTTAGCAATGACTATGTTTTCAAGGATCTGCCTGCCTGGGACGAAGGTTGATTGATTTTTTTCAATGAGGCCATCTAATAAGGGTCTCAATCTATTGGTTAAGATCTTAGTGACAATATTATATAGTACATTGCATAATGATATTGGCCTATAATCAGCAGCAGAACTAGCATTCTTTTGTTTTGGTATTAGAGCTAGATAGGTGTGATTAATTTAAACCTGGAGGAAGGTAGGAAAATCTGAAGGCGTCTTGTATAAGTTGCACCACTTCTGCTCCAACAATCTCCCAAAACTTCTTATAGAAAATGGCAGGATATCCATCAGGTCCAGGTGACTTTAGAAAGCCCATCTTATTGACTACACCAAAAATTTCTTCTGCACTTGGGATTGAACTTAGATGCATGCATTCATCTTGTGAAAGTCTATTAGCAGAATTAATTATGAAAGAGTAAGGAGACACATTTTTATCCTTTGTAAACATTGATTGGAAATGGCTAATGAGAGTTTCTTTTATTTGATCATGATCAGATATCCATTCACCTTCTTGGTTCTTCAATGAAAAAATCTTATTTTTGCTTCTTCTATGAATTACAGATACATGAAATACCTGTGTATTTTTGTCGAGCAAGGCACCCATTTTGATTTGTTCCTTTGCTGCCAGAACAATCTGTATCTCCTTTCCAGACAAGTAATTTTGTGGCTGATTGCTTTCTCCTCCTATCTTGTGTCAGTCAGATGTGATGTAACCTGCAAGTCAACAAGTTTTTGTTTCTCATTTTTTATCTCTCTCCTAATATCACCAAAAGTTTTCTAGCTCCACTTCTTCAGCTTCTCACCTACATCTTGTAATTTAGTTGTTGTATTTCCTGTAGAACTATCCCAACTGTTCTTCAAAATGTTTTTGAAATATGGGTGATCAGTCTAGTAAAATTCAAATTTGTAATTTGGAACTCTCTTTGGTGGTTTCCTCATTGTGTTGAGAATGATTGGATCATGGTCACTCTCAATTCTGGGAAGATGTAGAACTGCTGCATCTGGGAATAGAAGTCTCAATTATGTATTGCAGAGAGCTCTATCAAGCCTCTCAAATATAGGAGGTGTTTGAGAAGTATTGTTTGACCAAGTAAATGTTGGTCCAGCATAGCCCAAGTCTAATATATCTCTATCCGTGATCAAATTCCTAAACTCACTATAGCTGATATCTGTATCTAGAGAGCCTCCATGTTTTTCATAAGCATGCATCAACATATTCAGATCTCCAATTATGCACCAAGGTGTATTGATGGTGAAAATTGTAGTACTAATACCTTTCCAGAAGTCATTCCTTTGATGATGTGCACGAGGACCATAAATGCATAGTAATTCCCAACTTGGTGTGATAAGGTGAGCTTCTACTGAGCAATGGATTAGATTTTGAGATTGAGAGTTGATTACCAAGTTTACATTATCTTTACAGAGAAGTGTTAGGCCTCCACTTTTTCCATTAGCTGCTCCAAAGATGTAGTTTTTATAATCCAGAGAACTGCATACTCTTTTACTGTTGCTTTCATTTAATCTTGTCTCAGAGAGAAATAGAATGGAAGGATTGCAACTACGCATGAATGATTTTAATGTTAGAACTGTCGTATCATTCCCTAATCCACGACAGTTCCCAGATTGTACTAACATCTTCCCTGCGACTTTTCTAGGCAAGTCTCAACAACCTCTATGTTTGAGGGACAATGTTGTTTCATTGGTGGATCACAGTCCATCGGTTCAACATGTCTCTTGCTTCCAATTTTCTCTAGATAAGTAGGTGTAGTAGAGCCTTGGTTTCTTCTGGAAAAGTGTTTCCACTGTTTCATCACCTTGCTTTGTTCTTCCACAGTTGGGTTTGGGTTGGGAGTAGGGATAAATTTTTGGGTGGGATGTTGGGGTAGATGTTGGGTAATGATGTGTGTGGTTGGGACTGAGACGGTGTTCATCTCTTTGGTGGAAATCTTTGTGGTGTTTTGACTCTTTTTTGATGCGGTGGATTTGGGGTGGGTTTTGGGTTCAGGTATCTCAGGGTACATGCTGGATATGGTAAAGTTATTTTTTTTGATTGCCAGATACGGGTGCGATGAAGATGGGTTGTTTCTGGATATGGGTGGTGATTTGTGGATGGTGGGTATTTTGGGTGCTGGGAGGAAATGCCGAGATGGACTCAGAAGTATCTCTATTCACATTCAATGATGACTTTGAAATATTCTCATGCATATGAGGGTTATTTTATCTTAAAAGGTTCTTATTTTTCATGCATGGAGTTTTCTTATTTGTAGAGGGTATTATCAAGACCGAAGAGTTGGGATTGATATTCTCCAGCTGTTGAGTCAAGGGAGTTAAAGGAGAATAGGTATCTTTGGTAACTGAGTTTTGACTTTGTTAGAGCATTGCTCGGTCGAACTCGCATGCGTTGCGATCTCAAGCATGTTTGTCAATATTAGTGATCAAAACTATAATTTTTTTGATTTCTAGTCTACTATAACTAAGGTCTCGGACTAGGATAGAAAGTTTAGTTGAGCTCAAGTTGTACAAGTAATTGTACGATAATTAAAAACTAGTAAAAGTTGTACGATAATTACAAACCATTAAAAATCTTAAAAACTTAAATCTATGATTAGCTAGCATCACAAAGCATCGGGAGCTATAACATTTGGAGCACCAGCATTAGGAGAAGCAGCAGTAAGACCTGCACTGGTACCATCATCATCATCATCGGGAGATTCAGCTAAAGCTTCATCCATTTCTGCATAAAGAACATTCATCTCTTTGTCGTATGCCCTCCGACTTGCAATTTCATCTCTCATTTTTCTGGAAAAATTGATGAGCACATTCAGTTTTTCATATGCAAGCATGTAAGTCAGTGCCAATACATACTTCAATTTGGTCTCCTTGCCAAAGGAAAATTTGTACATGCTTGTATATACTCCATCTAGTTTCGTGTCAACATCCTCTTTGTGGATGTCTCCTGAAAAAAAAAATTAAGTGATTAAAGTCCATAGTTACAAAAAGTAAAATCAAACACAATCGGTAGATTAGACACTTGTGAAGCTACCCATTCTCTACAGATAAAATTCTTGAAAAATGTAATCCCAATAATCGGTACATAAAACACATACATGTAAACCGATTATGTCTAGAAAAAATATATAGTAAAATGAAATCCTAGGAATCGGTGGATGAGAAAATAAAAAGTGATTCATGTATGGGAATCTCAACAGACAACTGACATAACAGGTTCATGATCCACGTATGTAAAAACCGATTGTAAGAGCACAAAATTCAAAAATAAATAAAAAATAGTACCCATTATCGGTTTATGATCATGCACTTATAAACCAATTCTGGTGGTGTCTTTATATATTCTGATCTCCACCAGAATCGGTCAATGGTAATCTTCTTATAAACTGATTCTGGTGATGTCTTTATATATTCTGATTTCTACCCATAATCAGTCAATGGTAATCATGTTATAAGGCGATTCTGCTGCATGTAGAAATATAACCTAGAATCGGTGGTATGATGGATCCACAAAAGCATATTCTACGTAGAAATCAGATATTTTAATTTTCACAAATGGGTTTTAGATGTAAATCAATGATTTATTAGAGCCAATTGATGGAGATTTCCTTCTTCTTTTTTTATTATTAAGGTTTATAGATTAGGTAAGATTAGAAGGAAAAAAATTCCTTTTTTTTGTTTTAAAAGTTTAATTTTTTTGGATTTTAGCTGAAAATAGTAACGATTGTACATGAGTTAATTTGACGATAGATTGGTCTTTTCGTCCGATTCAGATCCCAAATATATTTGCACCAATTGTGAGGAAAAATTGACATGCACAAATAATAGCCGTAGGCTTCAAACTAGCCAGGATCTACATCTCCATTTACTTGACTGCAGCATAACGTTCACATTTTCATCCGAGTTCCAAGGTACAGGACAGGAAGAAAAAAATTACCTACTAGCTAGCCATTCAAGTGATATGCGCCTGTTTTCAGATACAGTGCTTATGAGCACTCAATCAACAACATTAAACACTTGAGAACAAGAAGTCCGGCCACTTCAGTAGGACCAAATGTCAGTTTCTACTTATGACAATTTAGGAAAGACCACCCAGGCAACTACGTACCATTCATTCGGGCAGAGATAAGTATACAAAATTACAAACTCAACGACTAAAAGAACTTAAGTATACTAAGTTTAATACGTAGTACTTAATAAATCACCATTATAAGATTAAGTATTGATCTTGTTCTTCCCCTAACGCACCCCATGAATTATAATCGAAATACAAGTCACTCCAGTAGTTATCATAATTACCACCTTCATTTACCCCTTGATCGCCGTCGATATTACAGTTGTAAACTTGCTGATCATAATCATTACTTTCATTTTTATCCCCCACGGTAAATTTCATCATCCTTTTCTCAACACCAAAGCAGCTTGTATTATTCTCAAAATCTACTGCCGTACTACTAGAAGTAATTCCTTTGTTCTTCTTCTTCTTGTGCTTTTTCTTCAAAGATCCCTCTTCTTGCATTTCGTGGAAGAACATGTTCTTCATCAGCACAGCATTATTGGTATCACTAATTTGTTGTTCATTATTCGATGAGAACTGATCGTGATGTTCATCGGCCAATATCGCGGAATCTTTGTTCAATTTGTTGTTCATACTGATCACTGTCATATCGTTTATATTAGCAACCTTTGTTCCCATAGCATTATAGTTGTTATTCATCCATGTAGATGATGATGCTTCATTTGTAACTATCTGAGATTTATTTGCGAAGCTTCGAGGTAGAGGCCTTAAAACTTTGGTCATTGTACGATTATCATTACAATCATCTGCTGCAGTACTCATGTTGGGACGGGGTAGTCTACTTTTTCGAACTTTCCGACGATGATTGTAATTGCCATGGTCATTTTTAATCTGATCTCCTAGTTTCTTGATAATCACAACTTGTTCTTCCTCAGCATTGCATTTAAAGAAACACTTTTTCTTCAAACGAGTGTTATACAAATTCTTAATATCATTTGCTGTTCTTCCTGGAAGTCTACCAGCAATTATTGACCATCTGAAAGCGTAATTATGCATGAATATTATCGTGCAAATCTAACGATTATAACCGAATTAAGTAAATTCTAGTGACAACTACTTTTTCTTTTTCTTTTTTGCTTGACAAACAAATTTGAGTAAACATCAAATTGAAAAGAATTACAGCCAAATCAACAAAAATAATCCCAAGTACCGGCAGCTAGCTTATCTACTTGCCTGTTACCAAGAAGCTTATGCATCCGCATGATGAGATCCAGCTCATCTGCTTCAAATTCTCCTCTTTTGATATTTGGTTTTAGATAGTTACACCACCTCAACCTACAACTTTTTCGACATCGGTTCAGCCCTGTCAAAATTTAACAATTTGTCAAGGATGTTGTTACCACAAATGAAAATTCAAAAGATAAATATAGCACATTATAACTTCGTGCAAAATCTAACTTCGTGCACATTCTACAAAATATAATGGTTTTACGGTCAAATTCAGTACAAGAACACCGTCTCTTGCTGACAGCCATCTAGGGGTGCCAACGGGTCCCATCGGGTCCGGGTAGTGTGCTACCCGGAATCGGAACCGGTAATTTTAATCGGTTCCGAGTCCTAACGGTTCCGGGTCCGGTTCTAAATTGATGGACCCGGAACCGGACCCGCTAAAAACACTAATTACCCGCCGGGTCCGGGTATTTACCGGGTCCTTAAAAATCAACTAAACTTTTTGATATTTTACTTTTATATTTGCTATATTAGCTTGATTCTAATAACTTTTCATATAAAATTATTATTATATCTATGTAAATTTTTAGTTTAGGATTAAACATAAGAATATGAAGGATAAATGAAAAAAATTTGAATGAAATTATACTAAATCTTTCTATTTTATATAGTAAAATATAGATATTTGGGTACCCAATACCCGACGGGTACCCGTTAGGACCCGAAACTTATCGGTTCTTAACGGGTCTTACCCGCCGTGTAGTAATTTTGCCAACGGTTCCAATCTTGGGACCCGGAACCGGACCCGACACCCCTGGGTCCTGTTCGGTTCCGGTACCCGTTGGCAGCCCTACAACCATCGGCAGCGGCCCCTTAAAATGTGTTGCTAAAACACCTCAATCATGAAACATATTGATCTATTTCGTGATCCCCAATATCATTCTCGACTGCAAGTGCTGTTTACTGGCTTATCCTAAATTGTTAAGAATTTTAACCGGTTAATTAAGATGCATAATTTGTGCTATCGAAATTAATATGCACCTGCTTTGAGAGGAACTTGACGCCATTTTCCTTCGCCATACTTTTCGATACACCTCCTAAGAAGAAGATCTTCTTCTTCACACCAAGCTCCTTTTCGCACACCTCTTACAGAAAATTCAATTGAAGAAGATACCTCCATATACTGGGAAATAATGCATCAACCAAAACAATATATGTTTTTCTCGCTGTATTCTTCTTAATATTTCACTTATATATTGCATATTAAGTACCATTTAATAGAAGTAAGTAGTACTATAGAGAAATTCATGCATGCCAAAAAAAAAAAAGAAAGTAGATCGAGAATGAATGATAGTCTATCCTATGATAATAAATGTCAGACAACTTGAAGATCAGAAAAAGAGATGGTCGTCTATGCATACTATTGTTACTGATAGGGCTGTCAATGGGTACCCATTACCTGGAACCGGATCCAGTAGATTTGGGTCTGGTTTCGGGTCCTAAAGTTTGACCTATTAACAACTTAGGACTCAGCGGGTAATTATCTGATTGGACCAGAATCTAAACGTGTCCAAACAGCTAATATCCATTGGTTACCCGCGGGTATCGGGTACCCGGTTATTTATTATTTTATTTTATTCATGTTTTTAGCAAAATTACAAGTATTTTGCTAGTTTTGGCTTAGATTTTTTATTCATTTTTAATTTTTCTCTTATTTAATCTTTATTTAGTAAATAATAATAATTTTTTATAAAAATTATTTAAATCCAAGCCAAAACAAGAAATTTATTAAGCTTTTGAAGTTTTTTTAATAATTTTCTTAATACCCAATGGGTACCCGGAACCGACGGCTATCCGAAATTTTAGACGAGTCCGGTTCTGGGTCCATATATTTAGGAACCGAACCCGACCTTTATAAGTAAGGTCCGGATCTAGTAATACCCGGGAAGACCCGGACCCATTGACAGCCATACAGGATTGTGGAGTGATTTCTTGGCATGGAAGTGTTGGAGAAAAATGAGTTTTAATAAAAAATATTTTGGTCTTGGTGTGGTTTGATCTAGTGACCTATGGGTCCAAGGATACTTGCTCATTTTATGAGTGAATGAATCTCTCTTTAGTCCCATATTGGGTATAGTAGAGAAGGAGCTCCACTATATAACCATATGCTTATGGATATGTTGTAGAACAACATTGTGGGTGGAGCGGGCCATGCACCAAGTTCCCCTTCTACTCGGATTTATTTTTTGGGCGAATTTTTCTTTAGGAAATTAATTCCTAAAATATTTTTAGAGTTTTATTTATAGGTAAATTCCTTTTAGGTGTTTTACTAGTTTTTGAAGAAAACCAAAACCAAACTTGATTTGCAAGTATCTTCTCCTTTAAATACAACTCCAAATTCTGTTTTCTATACACCGAAAATTCTTCTTTTGTTCTAGGGTTTTCTCCATATGGTTTTACTTCCATCCCCGTTGTTGAGTTCGAAGAGAGGGTAACTTGTGTTGTGCTAACTCAAGTTATATCAGGCAGTCTTATCCTGGACACATCTTCGCTGTGAGGGGTTTATCATTACTCAACTCGAGTATACCCTCGAACTAATGTGTTAAGGACAACTTGTTGAACCTGTGATTCTGCCTTCGTCAAGTTATTTCGGTAGAGTTTTTTCGGATTAGTTCTTTACATATTATTTTGATACGTATAACGTTTTGTTCATTGTTGCAAGATCCCAACAATCTTAACATATTAATATTCCTTGTAACCATGGGAAACAACGACGTAGAAAGACCACAAAAGTTTAACGGAAAGGATTTCAAGAGATGGAAATCCAAGATGTTGTTTTATCTGAGCCATCATGAACTGGACTATGTACTGGTTCCAGGTGATGACTTGTACAATGCTGATAATTTGACTGAGGAAGAGGTCAATATTAACACGAGATGTAATTTTCTAGCTAAAAATCATATCATGAATGGTTTAGAAGATGCGATGTATGATTTTTACAACGCTAAAGAAAATTTCACTACTTATGATTTGTGGACTGCGTTAGAAGCAAAGTACCAAGCTGAGACTGCAGGGAGCAAGAAATTTATGGTGGCGAAGTTTTTGGACTTCAAGATGACGAATGATAAGTCTGTTGAGGATCAATTCCTCGAATTTCAACAAATCATTAACGATATTCTTGCTGAAGGTATGGTCATTGATGAGACTTTTCAAGTATCTGCGGTGATTGAGAAGTTACCATCTTCTTGGTCGGAGTACAAGAAAAAGCCGAGACATGAAACTGGCGAGATCAACATGGTTGAATTGGGAAAGAAGATTCAAGTGGAAGAGATGTTGTGCACCAAAGACAAGAATGTGTCATCTGCAAGGGACATGGCGAACAAAGCTCATATGTCTGAACACAAGTCATCCAAAGCTGGAAAAGGTGACAACAACAATCGCAACTCGAAGCATGGACCTAACAAGTAAGGTACGTTTCGTAAACCAGAATCTAGAATTATTAAAATTAAGGGTCCTTGTTGGGTGTGTGTAAATACTGGTCATATGGCAGTTCACTGTAGACAACGTAAGGATAAGAAGAATAATACTAACTTGGTTGAGAAGAGCAAAGACGAGTTTTCTGTTGTGGTGTCTGAAGTTAATTTGGTGACCAATGTGATGGACTGGTGGGTAGACTCTTGAGCTACTAAGCATGTATGTGGGAACAGAGAGACTGTTCACCTCCTACCAGAAGGTAGGGGAAGGCGAGAAACTCTATATGGGTAACTCATCTGCATCAGATGTTGCAGGAAAAGGAAAGTTCGGTCTGAATCTCACATCTGGAAAGACTCTCACATTGAATGAAGTTCTTCATGTTCCAGACATCTGCAAAAATCTTGTTTCTTGTTCTGTTTTAGATGATAATGGTTTTAAAGTTACAATTGAGTCTGGAAAACTTATAGTAACTAAGGGCAATGATTATGTGGGTAAGGGTTATAAAACTGGGGGTCTTTATAAACTTAATGTAACCTGTCCTGAATTGAAATTGAATGATTCTTCTGCGTACATGTGTGTGTCATTGAACGTTTGGCATGGTAGACTTGGTCATGCAAACTATAAATCAATGCATAAATTGGCTAACGTAGGCTGCATACCCAAATTCACTTTAGATAAAAATCATAAGTGTGAGATTTGCGTAGAAGCGTAGAATCTAAGCATGCTAAGAAATCATTCAATAAGAATGTCCAGAGAAACTCTAAACCCTTAGACTTAATCCACTCAGACCTAGTTGATATGAAGTCAGTTCAAACACGAGGCGGTAAGAAATGGTTTATTACTTTTATAGATGATTGTACGAGGTACTTCCATGTTTACTTACTTAGAGGAAAGGATGATGCCTTAGAAGACTTTAGGATATATAAAAGTGAAGTCGAAAACCAATTGAATACTACCATTAAAACTATTAGGTCTGACCATGGTGGTGAGTATGAAATTGTCGTAGGAGATTTCTGTGAAGAACATGGCATAATACATGACACTACAACCCCTTATTCACCACAATCCAATGGTGTAGATAAACGTAAGAACCGTACCCTTAAGGATATGATAAATTCCATATTGATTTGTTCAGGATTAACTTTGATTTTGTGGGGGGAGGCTATCCTCTCCGCCAAATACATCCTGAACAGAGTACCCTTTAAAGGATCAGATAAAACTCCATATGAGTTATGGAAAGGTAAACAACCATCTTATGAATACTTCAAAGTGTGGGGGTGCTTGGCAAAGGTGGGCATCCCTCCTCCTAAGAAAAATAAGATAGGACCCAAAATCATTGATTATGTTTTTATAGGGTATCCTGAGCATTCTAGTGCTCACAGGTTTATGGTTATGAGTTCTAAAATTTCGGACATAGGGTTGAATACTATCATAGAGTCTAGGGATGCTGCATTTTTTGAAAATGTTTTTCCTTTGAAACATGACTCTCGTAAGAGGTGTTTTGTTGATCCCCTAGACGTGCCTTCAACTAGTCAGTCATTACCTTTAGAGGAAGATGAACCAGAAGTATAACCTAGAAGAGGTAAAAGGGTTAAAACTAAGAAAACCTATCCTGGTTGCATTACATACCTAGCCGAGTCTGATCCTCAGACTTATAGAGAAGCCATGACTTGTCCAGAAGCTCCATGGTGGAAAGAAGCTTCCATTAGTGAAATGGATTCTCTTCGAGAAAACGGTACTTTTGAACTTGTAGATTTACCTCCAGGGTGTAAGGTCATAGGTTGTAAATGTATTTTCAAAAGAAAACGTAAGATAGATGGAACTATTGAAAAATACAAGGATCGGTTGGTAGCTAAAGGCTACATGCAAATAGAAGGTATATATTTTTTCGACACCTATTCGCCAGTGAGTAGAATTAGCTCCATTAGGATGTTAACTGCTATAGCTTTTGTCCATAATCTAGAGATACATCAAATGGATGTAAAGACAGTGTTTCTTAATGGTGAGTTAGATGGAGAAATTTATATGGAATAACCTGAGGGCTTTGTAGTTAAAGGTTATGAAAAGAAAGTTTGTAAACTGGTTAAATATTTGTATGGGTTGAAACAAGCACCTAAACAATGGCATGAGAAATTTGATCATGTGATGATTTCTAGTGGTTTTAGAATTAATGAATCTGATAAGTGTGTTTATACTAAACTTGTCAAGGATGCCTGTGTGATTGTATGCTTGTATGTTGATGATATGTTTATACTAGGTACAAACATGGACGTTATTAATTCCACTAAGAAACTGTTGAATGAGAACTTTGACATGAAAGACTTAGGCCCTGCTGATGTCATATTAGGGATGAAGATTAGAAAAACTTCTAATGGCTATAGTCTGAATCAGTCTCATTATGTTGAATTTTTTTTTTTTTTTTTTTTTTGCTAACGCGAAAGTTTTATTAAACCAAGAAAAAAGAAGGGGGGGCTAAGCCTTACCCTCAAAAAGCGACAGAGGAGGCAAATAAAACACAAAACCAGAAAACAGAAAACAGCCCAGGATTACAAGTTATGAAATCTATAGAAAGGTAAAACCGAATTGTCCATCGAGATATTCCTTCTAGTGAAGCTAGGAGGTTCAGTTCACCATTCAGATCTCTCCGTCGCCCCATGCTTAGCGAGCGAGTCAGCCACCGAATTACCTTCTCGAAAAACATGAGTACACTTCAGCGTGATGGTAGAAGCAAACTTTATGCAGTTATTCCAGTGCGTCGATGAACACCACGGAACCAGACTCGGATTGCTGATAGCTTGTAAGACGAAAATTGAGTCGCATTCCAACCATAATCTACAAATCCTTCGAGTACGCGCTATCCTGAGAGCGTAAATTACCCCCCACAGCTCCGCTATCATCGAATTGTTTAGCCCCAAGTTTTGCGCCAAGCATACTCTGACCAGACCATTGGAGTCTCGAAACACAACCCCGCAGCCGAAGGGACCCGGGTTTCCCAAAGAGGAACCATCAGTGTTTGCCTTGATCCACCCTTTTGGCGGCGGCATCCATTTCACAAAAACCGCGCTAGGCATCTTAGGCGGGCGACACTTGATACCTATTGTCTCCAAAATGGGCTTATCTGCTGAGGTATTAAAGGAGAATCCTCCGCTGTGTCTGCTAGATTACGCTATCAGTTTAGCCAGCTGATAAACCTCCTGCTGCGGAGAGGTCGCAAGATGTTCGAACCTTAGCTTGTTACGGCATGACCAAATTAGCCAAATAAAGCTCACCACTGCAACCCAGAGTAGATTTTTAGTCTGCGAGCATCCCTTGAACCTTCTAACAGCGTCAAAGATTGCAGGAACACTGGAGCAGTTCAGCCTATGATTGAAAACCCACATAATCCAGTTCCAAAGAAAAGTAGCAAACATACAGTCCAAAAATAAGTGCTTTTTTGTTTCCCCACAGCAAGGAGAAGGGCAGAGGTTGCAGCAGTTGACCGTGTCTCTTCCAACGAACTTTACATTGTCATCAGCAGCAATCCTGTTGTGCAACAACTTCCAGACAGTGCAAGCTCTACGAGGTGGTATCTTGATGGACCAAAGTTCCTTGAAGTCTCTCAACTCCGGTACCCTGTGTATATGAAACTCATAAGCCTCCTTCATGTTTATGTCCCCAGAATTTCTAAGCTTCCAGATTTGTCTGTCCTCCGGGTGAGCAGCAGCCGGTGTTTCTCTAATCAACTGCTCAACATGACCAGACAGCTCAGGCATGTAAGAGGGTATGCACCATTGCTCATCCACTATGAAGTCCGCTACCCTGTTTTGGAGAGTCTAGTTATCAAGCTCCAAGTACTCCGCGACAGAAGCCTCCATATTAGCATTCCAACAGTCATTCCAGAAATCAATGTTATTACCATTTCCAACCAACCACAAAACATCTTCTTTAATAATGTTCCACTTCTATTTAAAACCATACCAGATTGAAGAAATCTTATAAGTCGCACCTGCAAACCATTTTTTAATGAAAGTACCAAAGGTAGAGCTGATAGTCATCAGTTTCCAGGTCATTTTCATCAGAGCAGCCTTGTTCAAACTAACTATAGACCTGATGCCCAGTCCCCCCTTGTTCACTGGGAGACATACCTTGTCCCAAGCCACTGTGTGATGCTGTCTCGTATTAATATCACCCGACCAAACAAAATTCCTTATCCATTTCTCCACAACTTTTATGTACGCGACAGGCCAAATGTAAACTTGGAAACTGTGCATTACTGAGCTAGAAATCACAGAGTTAACAAGTTCCACTCTACCCATTATTGATAACGACTTACCTTTCCAAGACGAAAACTTTATCCTTATTCTGTCCATGATGTCCCTAAAATGGATAGCTCTTGGCTTACCCCAAAAAATCGGAACTCCCAAATATCGAAAGGGAAGAGCTCCCATTGGGATGTTGAAAGAAGCTACCATCCTTGCCATTCTGTCATGAGTCATTTTGCTTGAGTACATAGTGTACTTTTCAGCACTGATAAACTGCCCTAAATTCTGCTCATACTCCTTAAAAATTTCCATTAAAGCCGTAATATCTCTCTTTGTGCCTCTACAGAAAACCATAATGTCGTCTGCGTACAAAACATGAGAAGGAAAAGTAGTACCTCTTGTCGAAGCTATGTGATTAATCTTTCCCTCCGCAAAAGCCTTAGCTAGAGCGTTACTTAAGACATCTTCTGCCAAGCAGAAAAGGATGGGAGATAGAGGATCGCCTTGACGCAAACCCCTCTTGCAGCTGAAATATCCCATTGCCTTGCCGTTAATCACAACCGAGAGCCTAGCCGAATTCAGGATCGAAATAATCCATCCCAGAAACATGTCGCAGAACCCATAACCTTGCAGTTCCTTAATGAGGAAGTCCCAATCTAGAGTATCAAACGCTTTTATAATATCAAATTTAAGAGCCACATTACCTCCAAAGCACTTGTATTCAAGCAGGTTGATCGCCTCCGAAGTTATTCCAATGCAGTCAAAAATATCTCTTCCCTTGAGGAAAGCCCTATGATGAGGAGAAATAAACTTTGAAGCTATAGGAGTCAATAGGTTAGCTAGGATCTTACCAATGATCTTGAAATGAAAGTTACTAAGAGCTATATGATGAAATTTCTCAATCCTATCAGCTCCTGGTTCTTTTGGTATAATAATAACATGGCTGGGGTTTGCATTTGGGAAAAGCCAACCATTCTTGAAGCAAAAAAATGGACAGAGTTCACCACCTCCGTACCTACTATATCCCAGAAGGCTGTGAAGAAAACACCCCAGAAACCATCCGGACCAGGGGCACCATTAGCATTCATGTTATCAACGGCCGCTTTAACTTCCAACCCGTCTGGAATGGTAGTGAGGCTCCTGTTTTCGTCTTGAGAGACCATTCTGCTAGTATTCCTGGAAGCGAAATCTGTTGGACTAATAACACCATCAGTATTATAAATATTTTTAAAGTAGGAAACAACATGATCTGAAACCTCCTCATGGGAGCACAACATCTCATTATTTGTCTTCAGATAAGTTATTTTGCTGGTAGCTGCTCGAATCTTCACATAAGTGTGAAAGAATTTGGTACAAGCATTTCCATCTTTGACCCACTTTAAACGCGATTTGTCTTGCCAGAAAACTTTTTGAATCTTGAGAGCGTCAATAAGTCTGTTCGAAGCCTCAAGTTCAATCCCGTGCAGTTCATCTGAGTAACCCTCTTCGCTGATGCGGCACTGAATATTTTCCAGAGCAGTTGTAACCACATTGACGTTGAGCTGAATGTCACCAAACACCTCCTTGTTCCAACACTTGAGAATCGATTTCAGGATCTTTAGCTTCTGAATAAGGACATACATGGGGCAGCCAACCACTTGCTCCATCCAAGCTTTCTCCACCACCTTTCTTAACCCCGAATGATTCAGTCGCGTTCACTGGAACTTAAACGAAGAGGCAAAAGTTTTACCCCCCTTGAGAGATTCCAACAGTATCGGATATTGATCGGATTTAACACGTGCTAGCGTGCTACAAACCGTAGAGTCCCAAGACATTAACCATTGTTCGTTGCAAACAGCTCTGTCCAGGCGGAGATCCGTGTGCTGTCTGCCCCTATGACCATTAGACCATGTAAAAAATGCTCCCTTTGTGTCCAGGTGATGCAGATCATTCATCTCCGTAAAGGCCAAGAAGTCATCGCAGGAGTTTCTGGAAGGAGGAGGGCTTGTAGACTTTTCATGAGCCCCCAGCACCGCATTAAAGTCGCCAATAACACACCAAGGACCAGTTAGGTTTACCATCAAATTACTTAAGGCTAACCATATGTTTCTACGCGCTATATAGGAGGTCGCCGCATAAACACCTGTGATATAATACACCATATTTTCTAAAGAAGATTTACAAGCAATCATCTGACTCGAATTTTCCACCACATCCATATGAATATTAGTACTACTTAAACACCAGAGATTAGGAAGCTTATTACCTCTATCATTCACCGCCACTATCTTCTGTCCAAGATTGGACCAGAAATTTATTGGAATAGACTCTATTTTTATCCAAGGTTCCGCAATAAAAATGATATCCGGAGAATGTTTACAACAGTAATTTTTAAATACCATCTGCGTGTCAGAGTTACCAAATCCACGCAGGTTCCAGTAGAGTGTTCTCATTGAGGAGGATTTATGACATTCCTTGGGCGCATAGTCCAAGGTTTTGTATCACCAGTCTCCTTCTTTTTTTCCTTTACCCGGTCCCGTTTTGAAAGAACTCGTTCAAAGGGCAGCTTCTCCTCCTCCTGATCGTCAAGTGTCTCAACGCTTACCGTATCCTCATCATGCCAATTTAGTGGGCTTATTTCTCCTCCTGTGCTTAATCTTACTTTAGCTTCTCCCGCATAAGTTAGGTCTGTGTGAGCTACCTTCTGCTTTTTGGTTGGATTGAATCTGCAATAGTAAACGCACACTCCAGATTGTCTTTCTTCTCCTGTGGTATATCCACCGTGCGAACTTGTTGATTGATCTCTTCCACTTGTTAATTATCTTCCTTAGATTCCACATTCTTTCTTGAAAGGATTGAAACTGCATTTACAACAACAGGATTCAGGTTCTCCCCCTCTCCAGTATTGATACTAGAGTGCTTCTGGATCAAGTCTGCATTTGCCTTCTGAGTTGTGCCCTCCGTGCTAATTTGATGGTTGACATCTGCAACACCTTCCACCACCTCCATAGGAGGTTCCATAGTACTAGTGAAATTTACTTCCTCCACCATAATGTCAGAGCTCTGGCCAGTAACATTGTCTATAATCTCCAGGTTGGTACTCACTTTCCGAATTTTCGCCACTTTTTGATTTTCCACCGAGTTTTTTTTATCATCCTTCCTTTGAGCTTTCGTTTTCTTTGCTCCTTCCTTACCCGTCTCCTTCGCATTACTCTCCTTTATTTTCTTCTTATTACAGATACTCTCCACATGTCCAATCGTGTTGCAGTAGGAGCAAAAAGAAGGTGTTTTCTCATACGCAATTCTGGCAAAGAAAGAGTGATTGTTTCTCTCCACTTGAATTTTATCTGTCGGTTTTTTAGTAAGATCAACTTCCACTAGAACCCTTGCGTAAATCCCAAAACTTCTTGATAATGTTGACTTGTCCACCAACAAAGGATCGCCTACAGCACTTGAAATATCAAATAGTATTTTATGTCTCCAGTATTCAAACCCTAAGTCAAAGATTCTTACCCAAACCTGAGCCAGAGTTTGGTTTTGCTTACTGGAATTGAAGTCAAGAATCTATTTGCGAAAATGTAAGATCCCTGGTTTAATAGAACAAGCACCAGTAGATCGAACATAAGCTACATCCTCCTCACAAGAAAAGTGAAAACAGAAGAAGCCCTTACCTAAGGGAGAAATAAACCAAGTTTGGATCTTCCATACCTGTCTTAATTTTTCATTGATTTCTGGAATTTTCATTGTAATCGACTCCTTAGGTTGCACCAGTCTGCCAATCAAGCAATTTTTGCAGTCAAGCACCCCTTGTTGGTATTCATCCTCAGATATTTTAATTGAGACCACTGGACCATTGAAGCAAGGTTTGGCCAGTTTTGCTGGATCAAATTCTGGTGATTTGAAAGACGAAACCATACTAGCATATGATTTCTTTTGATTCAATCCCATAGTATCTTTTTTAATTCGTGTACGACCTTGAATCACCCATCCCTGGTTGATATTCATCCCAGGGACAGAAGTTTTGGTTTGACGAAGAACTCATTGGAAATTTTTGAAATTTAAGATCTTTAATCAGGATGGTAAGACGATTCAGATCCACTAATCATTCTCAATGTCTAATTTCTGACAGTGATCGATCTAGCACAACGACCGGCGAAAATATTCCTCGAAAATTTTCTAAAAAATCTCCGAGTCAATCGTAGCGATTCGCAGAGCTTGAATCGGGTGAGTTGTTACCAGTGTGTACAAGAAAGCAGCCAACCCTCATTATGTTGAATTCATACTTAAGAAATTTAATCAGTTTGACTGTAAACCTATTTGTACTCCATATTATTCTAAGTGTCACCTCACAAAGAATAAGGGTGTAGGAGTTAAACAACTTGAATACTCGAGAGTCATAGGAAGTATGATGTATTTGATGAATTGTACGAGACCAGACATTGCTTATGCTGTGAGTAGGTTAAGCAAGTATACTTGTAATCCATGGCAGATGCATTGGGATGCACTTATTAGAGTGCTGAGGTACTTAAAGTTCACATTGACCTTTTGTTTGAATTACGAAGGGTATCCTGCCGTCCTTGAGGGATTTTGCGATGCAAACTAGATTGCAGACTCAGAGGAGTCCAAGTATATGAGTGGATATGTATTCACTCTAGCAGGTGCGTCTGTATCTTGGAGGAGTTCCAAACAGACATGTATAGCTCGTTCCACTATGGAATCGGAATTTATTGTGTTAGATAAAGCATGAGAGGAGGCCGAATGGCTAAGAAACTTTTTAGAAGATATTCCTCTCTAGCATAGGCCTGTGACAGCTATATCTATACATTGTGATAGCAAATCTGCAATAATTAGAGCTAAGAATAGATTCTACAATGGAAAGTCTATACATATGCGTAGAAGACATGATTCTTTGAAACTACAAATCTCAACAGGCGTTATTTCCATAGATTAGACAAGGTCCAAGGAGAATATCGCGGACCCTTTGACGAAAGGTTTGTCTAAAGAGATAGTTAGTAAAGCATCGAGGGGGATGGGGCTTAGGCTCAATAATTAAACTTGCCATAAAGGATACTCAACCTTGTTGATTGGAGATCCCAAGATCAAGGTTTCGAATGAGACAACTAATTTATGGTGGGTAAAGGTAAACACTATCAGATAATTTCATTCTCTGTACCTTCCCTATGGTGTTGATGTGATAGTGTGACTGCATGTGAAGGATGACTTTTAAATTATTCTTAATGAGTTCCATAGTTTCAATTTAAGATTGAAGTGGGGTGTGCCAGTAAACACTCTTGATGGAACTCACCTATCTGAATGTGGAAGTGGGGCCGCTTCCTATGAGAATTGAGCCAATTCTATAGAGCATTCTGAGAAACAGGATATGTCCAGGGCCAAATTGGACAAAACGGCACGAACTTAGCAACGCCAGGAGGATATCATGCGTGATGGTTGTCGCGAATTGCACCAAATGCTATCGGTTCAAGACTAGGTTAACTGTTTAGCAAGTATTTACGGTAACTTCTCACTAAGTAAGGGTTCAAGACCTCATGGACACCTTTGCCTATATGGTATTTTCCTTACTCTGATTTTTTCATTTTTCCGAGATATCATTCATGTGGGGGATTGTTGGAGAAAAATGAGTTTTAATAAAAAAATATTTTGGTCTTGGTGTGGTTTGATCTAGTGACCTATGGGTCCAAGGATACTTGCTCATTTTATGAGTGAATGAATCTCTCTTTAGTCCCATATTGGGTATAATAGAGAAGGAGCTCCACTATATGACCATATGCTTATGGATATGTTGTAAAACAACATTGTGGGTGGAGCGGGTGGGCCATGCACCAAGTTCCTCTTCTACTCGGATTTATTTTTTGGGCGAGTTTTTCTTTAGGAAATTAATTCCTAAAATATTTTTAGAGTTTTATTTATAGGTAAATTCCTTTTAGGTGTTTTACTAGTTTTTGAAGAAAACCAAAACCTAACTTGATTTGCAAGTATCTTCTCCTTTAAATACAACTCCAAATTCTGTTTTCTATACACCGAAAAATTCTTCTTTTGTTCTAGGGTTTTCTCCATACGGTTTTACTTCCATCCCCGTTGTTGAGTTTGAAGAGAGGGTAACTTGTGTTGTGCTAACTCAAGTTATATCAGGCAGTCTTATCCTGGACACATATTCGCTGTGAGGGGTTTAGCATTACTCAACTCGAGTATACCCACGAACTAATGTGTTAAGGACAACTTGTTGAACCTGTGATTCTGCCTTCGTCAAGTTATTTCGGTAGAGTTGTTTCGGATTAGTTCTTTACATATTATTTTGATACGTCTAACGTGTTATTCATTGTTGCAAGATCCCAACATGAAGTAGCATCATCATCAGGTCATATTTAGGAAAAACAATGTACTGGAACAGGTACACTCAGTATTTTGGTCACTGCCACATTAATAAATTATAAATGGAAGAAAGTAGAGGGACAAGGTGTAAAAGAGCAAAAAGGAAAATTCAGGGAGAATATTCCCATATATTTACGTGCTATTTAACCTGCTTCAGGATATTAGTAGTCAATGCGTAGAACAATCAGCATATGTACAACTTCTAATCAATGAAGAAGTTTATTAGGAATACTAACCGTGCTACGCACGGGCTTGTTTCTCGCTTATGAAATATTGTGTCCATATTTTAGAATTAATTTCATTAAAAAAACTAATACAAATTCAATAAATTCAGGACTCTAAAAATTAATAATTTTTTTAATAAACTAATAGAAATCAGTGCAGTCGAAAAAATATGCTAAATCATTGGTTTGCATTGCAAAATTTTCACAGTCGATGATATTTATTCCAGCTTCATAAATTGATTAAAAGTTATATCGTTTCACTCTTTCTATAAATTTTGATATTCTTTATTTACATTTCTGGAGTTCATGTCTTTTTTTTTGTTTTGTAGTCTTGTCTCTTTTAGTCCACCAATCACTAATTGCCTTTACTTCATCAGCAAAATCGTCATCGAATTGGATACATCGTAATCTCAAAAAAAAAAAATCTCATTCAATTGTCCGTTTATTATTATTTATAAATTATTTTTCCCAATTATACTACGTGATTATGTTTGTATTTTATTAAGCTAAAATGGATTTCGAGCAGTGATTTTCTTCGATGACCTATAATTAGAATTATAATAAGATGGAGAAATTAAAATTAACATAGATATTCTACCGATATCAATATTTTATGATTGTTTATACCTTAACCTATTATTTTTGTCTGTTATACATCAATATTTTTGTATTGAGTTTTATGGAGTGAATCGTTGTATGATTACTTGTGAATTCCTAAACATTGGAAAGATACGGGGCAACCCAAATTAGGATCCAAATGCAACAAAAAATTAGGATTCAAATTAAGTGCTCAAAATAGAATGAGTGGTCGTATGAGGTATGCCTGTATATGTACATACTTGGAACTTTATAATGAACCCCCGAATTGTGAGAAGAATAACCCCAATCAATATGTACTAATTAAGACAATGTGTGATTGCTATTAAATTGCAGGATTAGTCGGTGAGTTAGTTATTTATAAACGGAGTGATTGTATGTATGACCTGTGTCCGAGACAACTTTTTAAATTGACGTAATTTTTGAATTTTGAATTTCTAGAAAACTTACTTTTTAAAATTGTTTACATAGAGTGGTATCAAAAAGAATGATACAAACTTGTAAGTAAATGAAAAATCTTGATGGATTTGCAAATACATGAGCACTAAAGAATTGTGTTATGTATAAGTCAAATCCTCCAATTAAAATTCCCTATGTCACAAGTTAGAATGTCGCCACCAGCACCAATACAACACCCAGGATCCGCTTCACATTATTCACATTTTCAACTAGATATAAACCCGTGCTTCGCACCGGGTACTTCATAGTTCGTTTGGCTAATTTTTCGACCATTAGCCAGAAACTGCTCGTTTGGTTCAGCCGAAACATGTTGAGGCACGCAGAGATTACTATGCGTCGAGTTATTTTATAAGAATAATTTTAGGGTGTTGGTGCCCAGCTTGTTGCCAGGCTACCCACCAACTTATTGTAATCTGATCTTCTAAGGCTTCTTATATACCGAGTAGTAAACACCTATTTAAATTATAGATTTAATAATCATTATTAATTCTTCATATACGAAAAACAAACTCTTACAAAATTCTTATAAGCTAAACATGGATCGCGAAGTATCTAAAGATTTTCTTAAGGTTTATTCATAAAATATTTGCATCCAGTATACACTATACACTTGCAACAAAATGTATTTAAATGTAAATCATTGAATGAGTGATGGTGACAGTTTCGAAGTCATTACATCCTGGAAGATTACTCATTTTCAACGTACAAACGCACATTTTTTGTTCTATTTACCACCTTACAGTCAACTCAGCTTCCAAAAGAGATGTAAGGATCGAAATATGCAACTTTTTTTCTTCTTTTTCAACCAATTACAACACCCAGTATCAGAATTTCCGCTAGCTGGTCAATCAACACATAAATCAAGTAAATAAGTTACACAAAACCTTTTAGAAACCTGCATATTGACAGAGAGAAACAAATTTTGTATACAATAGACATAACAACTAATGCAGTATAGTTCCAAGTTACATTATTAATGTTCAAAATTCAATATAAGCAGAATCCATAAGAAAAATGCTCAACATTTGTTGCGCAGATTTTAGTTAATTCATGTTCTTTTTGGGGAATTTGCAACTCAAAACCTAGCAGCAACCCTACATGAGCTTTATTCAAAAAAAAAATTACAAACACAAAGTTTAGTAATTTAGAAAGCATTAGGAACATTATCGAAACAATGAGTTTCCGGATTTAGGCGGATACTGTTTACTCCTAATCCATCCATTCAATCAAAAAACTTTATATAAGAAACTATTATCGTTCCAGAGTCAAGGACCACGTCACTGAACCGCTGTGTTTATTGTTTGTTGTGTTGGAATAGTGATTCATTTGAGGATTGCCAGGGTACTCTTAAGGGTTTATGAAGTATAAAACATATAGTTTCTTAATTTGAGGCGAAAAATACATATTGAACTGTTATGATGAATTAGTATCTGGAAAACAGAAGTTACCTTTAGTTATAGGAATACCAAATCTAACAAAATTGCAGTATCAACCAAGTGCACCATTTGATTTCCAACTGTTTTACATCGCTCATCGCAAAGAACTTGGGAACTTAAAAAATTGGATAAGAATGTGAGCATATTCAGAAATTCGGTAGGAACCCGGTATTTAAGAGTAGGCATATTTGTATCTATCTCATATCAGAAAGTGTTATGATAGATTAATAAGAGAAAAGAAAGATACCAAACCTTGACTTTAGATTTCTTCATGTCTTTATCAGAAGCCGATCGATTCGTGCCTAGTAAAAGAGGCTTCCAATATTCCCTTGGGAAAGATAGCTCTCGAAGTGGAAACAAATGAATCCAATTCCAACATGATAATAACAAACGCAGTGGTTCAGTGACGTGGAATCGATTCATATGTTTCATGTTGATAAGGCAGGATATGTATAAAGGTGAATTCTGTTCAGTAGCCAATGCAGAACAAAAATTCAGAGGCACCTCGTAGAACATCAATTCCCACAAAATCAACATTATCACATGACAAAATGAACATAAGCGCTAGCAAAAATTACCAAATGAAAGGTAAATAGAACACCTGGTTACAGTAAGATTATTAGAGAGACAAATGATAAAATGAGTCGATGTTTTTTGTTTTAGAAATAAATTAATATAATCAGCATGGTGGTTAGTGCTTCATATGATGTTCAGGACATGGCAATCTACTGACCAAATTATTCATGATTTCTCTAAATTCAGTTTATGATAAGCAGTACTGCTTTTATATGTTCCTATCAAGAATGCAATTGATTAAGCTATTCATTTACAGAAGTTTACTTGAACTCAGAAACAAATTTCCTTACCAATTGATTTCTCTTAGTATGGATAGCTAAGTGTGATTATCCCTTAGAGGAACCCTAGATAGAATTCTGTCAAATTGGTTACTGAAAACCTAATTTTAGAATTGATACAGAAATTAAAATGAAACAATAATTAAGAATTAGACATACCTTGTGAATCTGAACGAAAACAACTTTCACAGCATGACAAATATCTTGTAAATATTTCCTTCTTCTTTCATAGTCTTTTGTTCTCTGCCATTTGAGAAGGGGATGGTAAGAATTAGAAAAAAAAATTGTTTTAAAGTGAGAAAAAAATGTCATTTCATTAGAAGAAAAAAAACACAAAAATCAGAGATTTGCATAATCTTCATAAGTTGGGGAAGTTCCTCTAACTCAAGTAATTTTTTAAATCGATGAACGAAGTGGGGATGGCTGTCATGCGATGGAAAAATGGGGTTGGTTTTTGATAGTGTTTCGGATGAAGGGAAGAAGTGGGGGTAGTTCTTGAATATGGAAAGTGTAAGTAGGGTGTAAACTGTAAAGCCCAAAAAAGAAATTTTTATTTCCGTGGGGATAGAATAAGAGTGAATGAGAGAGCTTCATTTTGAAATATTCTCACCATAACTCTCCACATCAACAAAAAGTGGGGTCACAATAAATGTGGTTAGAGTATTGAACAAAAAGTGGGGTCACAATAAATGTGGTTAGAGTATTGAGTTTCAATTATCATCTAGTTAGATGAGACCTACTTGACTTTTATGGAGCTCAATAAAACTCATGTGTCTCCAGCATTAACAGTACCGTACAGACGTATGAGCCACTTTTGACTAATGCGCTTCATAACATAATCTAGTAAGTTTTATTTGTTTTGCAGGTTGACAGTTGCTTAATTATCGAGTATATTAAATACTTTGGCTCATTTATAGGATGCATTATATTATTTATCGATTAAGGGGAGGAGAAAAAAGAATGCTAACCAACCCATCACCAAGCCAACATGATCCGTACGTATCACCTCAATAGAGTTTCATGTTTCTGGTTTGAAGGTAGTCGCATGGCAGGCAACGCATGCAATACTGTATGTGTTTGAGATGCGATCTAAATAACCTCCCTAGAACCCGAAAACCATATAGAGACATAAAGGATGGGCCCCGTCGTACCAGGAATAATAGATTTTAGGTTTTGGTTCTCTCTGCACGGTTTTGGGATGGTCTGTTTGAATAATTTACCGAGATTTTTTTTGTATAATTAAACAACAATTGGATTTTTGTACAAATGGATTTTCATGCAGTATTTGCAGAAACACAGATTAGGGGGCCCGTCGTCGTAGATATTTAGGGGTGGGGTTTTTGGGTCACACCCACGTGAGTATACGGTTTCTTTCACGATTTTCCTGGCAGTTCATTTACCTTTTCAGTGCATCGACACAATCGAGTGGGGCCAAGAAATATTTTTTACAAAATTATGGAACACATAAATTGTTTTAATTCTTCGATCTAAATGCAAGCAACATATCCCAAGCTTAATCCAAAACATGCATTTTTTTTTTTTGTGAATCACCAAGGTGATGGATTACCATCTGAATTAATAGAACTCAGGGTACATTTCCCAGGTAAAGGACCTTTGTGAATCACCAAGGTGTAGGTACTATCTGAATCTTACATTGTTGTGGTATATTTTCTCTCCAAATGAATCTCCTCTGGTTACCCTCTATCTATCTGTTTTATAAAGTTATTTTTCATCTTTCAGTATTCTTAAGATTCACAAAATCAAACACAACACCGATAAAATTTAAAGACGTTAATGCACAAGATACGAAACTGGTTATTTGGGGAGCCATTCCCTGCAATGTAAACTTTGGACCTCGCTAAAAGTCAGTACTTCCTAAGAAACTCTCAACCACACGTCTCTTGCAAAACTCACCAACGAATGACACATTAGTAGAAATTAAAACTATCAATCTAAAACTCACACGACCATTGCCATGTTGGAAGAAGTGAATCTTTTGTGACTGATAACTGAAGCAAAGACACATGAGCTTACATTACATAACAAAAAATACGATCAGAGCATCACAATTTGTGGTGGTTACTTATCTTAGGTTGCTCGAGCATGAGTAGCTCTCTACGAAAGACTACAATTGCTGACACATTTTAAGTGGACTTATTTAAATTTAGAGCATTCATTAAGTTGCAGATGAGTTAATAAGTGCATAATCTTATACAAACAAAATAATGAGCAAAAAATGCAAAAACAAATATGTAGTGGAATTGCTATAAAATTAAAAGGTATTGCAAATCCATATGCCTATTGTAGACTCTCAGTATTCACCTTTTTTGCGGCGTTCTTTTTTAAATATGACCAGGTCCAGATCAAAAGATCATGTAATAGTAATTGTATTTAAATGGCTTACCAGGAACAACGTACTAACGATATCCAAAAGATCAGTAAGACTGAGTGTTACCAATCAAAAAAATGAGGAAGATAAGGGCTTGAGACTATTAGCATGATTCAAAGAATTCAAATGCAGGAGGGAGGAAGACAAACCAAGTTGTAGAACTTTTCACAGTCTATCTATATTGCAAAATCAAACAAAGTCAAGCTCGAAGGATATATAATGGTAAGGCAATAAACAAACTATAAAAATGAAAAAGAAAAAGAAAAATGAAAAACGAAAATGACAGTAAACATATTTTCGTCTCTATCAGAATGTCATTAAGCATCAGTTATAGCTGTTCATGAACCCTGCTTTTGGGTATGTGCACAAAATCACTACTTTTGAGAAGGCTGCTGGCTTTCAGGTTAGATTTTTACATTTTGAGTCTGCATTTCCTAATGAGGCAGTGCATTTACTAATGTACTTTGATGTACTTTGTTATCATTGTATACTAATGAGGCAGTGCATTTCCTACATGCATTAATCCAATTCACCGATCCTGAAATAGCAGCTTCAGCACGTAATGCGTTGGATGGACAAAGTTTAGAGTCACAAACTATTTCTCTTCAAAAGATGTGATATCTAGTGAATTAACATATTTGTATACGCTTGTAGATAAGAAAAACTAACAAACTTATGCTGAACCAACAAACACTATATCAGTAAAATTCACATTTTCCTGGCCAACATTATTCAAATATATATGATCAAGAAAATAGAGGGTGCGAACTAAATACCTTTACATACACATTAAATCAATCGAAACCTTTGTTATTTTTTCCTCACACAGAGCAACACCAGCTTGAAGCAAAAGTTTTATTTCATTTGCCTACTACAAAACCGATTGCAATAAGTATTCGAATAAAATAAATATGAATAGTGGACTGAGGACCATAGCACCACCGACGCCATTAGCAAAAAGCATCGCCAATGAAAGCTTACTCTACGTAGTAAACAATACAATGAAAAAAATGTAAAAAAGCTAAAAAAATCAGAAGAAAGCTAAAAAAATCAAAAGAATCAAACTTCTTCTAATAAATTTCATACGTAAACCAGAGAAACAACACTTAGAAGAAAAAAAAGAAACAATCGAATGCACTCTTTAGGATACCTACAAAATAAACAATAGACACATATTAGACAACAAAACCGTAAGCTGAAAAATAAATAAAAATTTAAGTGAGAAGCGAAAATCAAAATCATGTTGATACCAATTACCTACTTCTCATACCATATCCCCAAACACAAAATATTTGTCGTGCACCTGTAAGAAAATATAATAAAAATATCAAAACCAAAAACAATGAAATTAATCGACTGCATCACCAAGAATATTAATAGAAAAAACACTGAAAAATCGCAAAATCGTGTTGATACTACGGTTTTCATATTATGACCATGGTCGATCGAAACTATTCACTATTTTTGATATATATGTATATTTGCAGAATGAGTTTATAGTAATACCTCGATATTGCTAGCCCTTAACCAATAGCTATAACAACGACAAACATGTGCATGATCGAGAGTACATGCGCAAAAGAAATCACACAACCCTAAAATAGATCAGAGAACCCTAAATCTCAAGAAAACAAAAAGAAAAAGAAAACAATCTTAGAGGAGAGAAGCGACGTGGAAATTTGGATTTGGTTTTTTCCTTTGTATATTTAAACACACAACCCAAGAATTCCATAAATAAAACTTGTTTTGGAAATAATATTTTTGACGAATATATATCGAGCATCCTCTGTAAGGTAATAATAGATTTTTATGGAATGAACGATATTCCATATAAAAAAAAACAACCAAACGCAACCCTAAAAGAAGAAAAAACACCCAAACAATGGGATCTTGCCTTTGCTCTAGCGCATCATATAGAGAGTAGAAAATCCAAAAAAAACAAAGAAATAATTATTTTGGAAATAATATTAACTGAAATATAAAAATTTAGGTAATTTTGGATTCACAATATTTTTTTGGCTGGCAACATCACTAAAAATTCCCGTGCTCCATGAAGACTTTTCGAAGTTGCATGAAAAATGAGAACATGCAGTCATAAACAAACGTATTAAGTATCCAAAGAACGTGCTTATCGGACATGAAAATCTAAAGAAATCTTGCCAAGAAAATTCATACATAGCACATGAGTTCGCCTTCATTCTTCGTTATGTGATTGCATATTCTTTTAATCACACTAAAAGAACCCATAAATCTATTAAAAAGGATAACCATCACAATTTTGGAAGGTTTATGTCAATCTGAATCCAACACCCCAAGTTACCTGAAACCATATGTAGCAACATCTCAAAAAGATCTCTCCAAAATCCAAAGAATGAAACCAATATGATACAAAATCTAGACCATAAGAATGCATTACTTCATTCATTAATTGGAGGATTGAATCGACAAAGACATAGGTCAAAAAATAAAAAAACAGATTAAACTGCAAAACGGTCCAAATTTTATCACCTCATCAATACATGGCATCATAGCATGCGTTCATTTGTCGGCAACGAGAAGAGGTACACCAGGATCTGCAGATTAAAAATCACCATTAACCAATATATTCATAAAAAATGAGAAATAAAAAAGAAAATGAATAACCCTAGCCAAAAGAAAAGAAAAAAGAAAACAACACGACGATGAGACCTTACCTATGCTCGAGTGATTTATATACGGAGCATCCAAGAATTCCTAGAAAAAGAAAATCTCGGTTCAGAGGGAAAAAAATCTCTAGTTTAGGAAACATTAGAAGACAACGCCCAAAATTAAACTTTTGTAGTTTAAATTTGGATAGCTACATTATACTCATATCACAGTAATTAGTGATTGTAGATATTTTTGCATAAAAATATATTACATAACAAAATTAGAAGTTGGCTTTATAAAAAAAAATCTATTTCGATAATTTTCCAATGTTTTCGATAATTTTCCAATTAAATAGAATCTGGAAATAGAAAAAAAATCTTCAACTAAGGAAATAATAACACAGTATCGATGAAAGTTAGATATCCTCATATGACCGCAATTAATGTCCGTAGATACTTATTTTTAATTACGGAAAAAGAAAAAGTTAAGAAAAATAATAGTGAAATTATGATTATTATTAGCTTCTTTTTTATTATAATCTTTGCTCTCAATTTTTTATCCAAAATACTAACAAAAATTCTAACTGATGTGTAGGACCACTAACAAAGATACGCGTAAAAAGAGATTTATCGTCGGATCAAAAGGTTAGTGCCAATGACCGGGTTAATCAGTTTTTTTTCCTTTTTATTTATCTATTTTGGAGTTTAATTGATAGTTTGGGGTTGTAATAAGATTTTTTATTTTATTTAGAAATGTAAACGGACACTGGACATTGGATATCAGACGTTATTAATTTATTATGCGATAATCATTTGATTTATTGTGGGATCGATGCATAATCCGTTGATTATCATGATGGGATCGTGGATTTTATTATTTAATTTGTTGATTATTATGATAAAAGATAATTTTGCGATTAATTTCAGGATGAAAAAATATTTAAGATTTAGCTATCTTATTATTAATATTTTCCGGATTTATTTTTGTTTAAATTTAGTAAGTTTTCAAAAAAAAAAAAACTGGTGGGGTCAGAATCAACCAGAAGCGAGAATTAACGTGGAGCTCCAGTGAACGTGGAGCTCCGGTGAATGAGAACGTTTTAAAAAACTCTTTTATTATATAGAGAATAGTTCAAGTCATGTCAATGACTTGACTAAGTCTGTCACAGTCTGTATGTTATAAATACACCTCTCTTGTATCTGTAGTATACATCAGATAATAATACCAATTCTAAGATTTCACATGGTATCATTCGGGAAAACAACCATTAAAATTATTTTTCGATCCTAGGTTTTCTTTTCATATCCATACTTCTATGTAATGAAAAATCAATTTTTAGTTTCCGCTGCATCTTCACCATCATCATTATCAAAAGGTTGTCCTAAGAAGAAGAAAAAAATCAAAAAAAATAAAATTCTAATGTTGAAGAAGATTCTACTTTTTCTGTTGTAATAATCAGAAATTTAGGGGTTTTACATTGGCTACATGGATGCTGAATTTCTATTTGATAGAGGTAATTTTTTGTTACAATTTCTTAGTTACCGATTTCGAAATTAGGGTTTCCGTCGCCTAAATCAGATCATCATCACCACTATCACCTGAACCACCACCCACCCTAGAAATTAAAATTTTCCCATAAACAAAATCATCACCCCAATTTCTTTAACTCTTTTTTTTTCGTATCACTTCCGCTTCTGCTACTAGTGATGATTTGATTTTTTTTGTAAAATTCAACGAAGAAATTAGCTAACGAAGGGATTACTTCTAGTTCTTGATTGGGTGTTTGAACTTTGAATGGAAGGTTTTTCGGTTGAGCTTACAGGGAAAAATTCAATCAAGGGTTCTATTTCATAATCTTTCTTCAATTTCCCTAAACTCTCCATCCCTCTCTATACTCTGTGATTCAAAATCAAGTTCTTTCTAACCCAAACCCCAGTTAAGTTTCAAATGCACAATTGTGAAGAAAAGAAAGAAAAAGATTGTTTTTCATTGAAGTCTCTTCAATTTTTGTAGTTTTGGGTTTCTTGGTGCAATGTTATTTGTGGAGTTTTGAATTGGCAGTGACAATGATTAAATAGATTGTGCATATATGGGTTTAGTTACAGAAGTTTTAATTGTGCTAGAAGGAAATTTTCAAGTGAAAGGTTTTTCAGGAGCAACATGTATTCAGTGGGTAGCTATTAATTACAACAACATCAACTTCTTATCAACATGATCAAATAATCAACAACAGCAGCACTTCAACATCAATGCAACATCATTAGTAACTTCCGGGTAATATCAATATTCATATGGGTAATAATTTTTTAATAACAATTTTCCCCATTTGTTCATTGTTACTTCTTTTTGTGAGAGTTTAGCATATGAAGTAATAATTTTCAATACCTAACTGGTTCTAAAAACATTTCAATATCCATTTATATGACTTTGTTACTTCAAAACAAGTCATGTCAATACCTTTACAGATCTGGTCTTACAAACACCAGTTTCTAAATAACAATTTGAGTCTCTTAACCAATAGAGAACGCCAAAAATAATTTGAGTCTCTTAACCAACAGAGAACACCAAAACAAATGCTAGAAGTTACTATTTTTGTTGCTATTCAACTTGTGTTTCTTGCTGGTTCGAATGTTTCATAAAACGGTTCAGCAATTACTACTTGTCCTGCTACTATTAGTTCTGCCTACTGAAGATGTTTGTACTACAACAAGTTCTGATTGTGTTTCTACCTCAAAAACTACTTATGTCACTAGTACTTGTCATTCAGCTTCTGTTTGTACACATATTTCTCTGGTTGTCTTGTTACTACATCGAATTGTGTTACATTCATTATTGTCCTGGTACAATTACTGATGTTGTGCTTCTTTTACAAAATTTTATGAACTTTAACATAAATGTTCTGAATGTATTAAATCTGTATGGAGACATATGAAGTATGGGATTCTCTGTTATTTTGGAGTGTGCTCTGTGTATTGGGACCTCATCTTAAGCTGCAACAAGTGTGAGTGTGTACAGGTTCTCATCTACGGTTCCAGTTCAGCTAGCCAGCGTCATCACGTCCTTATGTTATTTCTTGAGTAACATCTCCATATGCACTTTCGACAGTTTCATGAGTTTGGTTTCTCATTTTGTTTTCACTGCAAAATTGAGAGTGTAGGTGTTACCTCTTTGCTCAGATGATGTATGCATTCTGGGTTTATCTTCATATTTTCTTTCACGGTTCCTAACGCTTCATGGTCTGCAAGTTATAGTGATTAGTGAATAACGAATCCTACTACTGTTAGTTTTACTCAGATTCACTACTGGATGCAAAGATCCACTATAAAAACATTTGCAAGTTGTCAAATACTTCAACTGAGAGAGTCGATTTGTGATGCAAGAGTGTGCTATATATTTCTTCGACTTCTAGCTATTATTTGGTTTGTCATACTACTTCAACTATTTTCAATGCTGCCTGTCTACTACTGCGTACTCCTAGTGTATCTCCTACTACAGTCTTGCTATTTGGGCTTCTACATTGCGCTACTATTGGTCTTTAGGCCTGTTTGGGTATGGTACATATTTGCAGTTTTATGAAGCCTTATTGCAGTCAATTTTATTCATGCTGGGTTGCATATGAGACTACAGCAGATCATTCCAATGCAAGTTGTGCAGTGCTTGCTGGTTGCTTCTCCTTCTGGATTCCATTTTTTGCTATATATATTAGTCTTGTTGATACTTTTGGAGCTTAGTTCTGACTGATTTTTGCTATCAGATTACTACTTCTGCAGCTAGTGCAATTTATGGTTCCTGCAACTTATTTTAGTTTCGTTTATTTACTATTATGTCAGTTTGAGAGAGTGATGTACTATCTTTTCTTTTTTACTTGTCAAACTCTTACATTGCTTGTAAGGTTGGAGGGCGGTGTATTAGGAATATAGGTCAAGTCATGTCAACGAATTGACTAAGTCTGTCACAGTCTGTATGTTATAAATACACCTCTCATTTATATGTAGTGTACATCAGATAATAATACCAATTCTAAGATTTCACAAAGTTAAATGTAGAAGCTCCGTATACAACTTTTAAGCAATTAAGATGTTGTACAATATGAGTGCCTTTCAGCTTCCACAATTTCTGTCCACGTTAGAGATTGTGAAGCATAGAGGAGACTTGTTACAAAATGCAAACTCTAACTTTTGGTCTTCTGAGGTAGAGTAATTCTGTACTTTTTGCAAAGATATTCCCAACTAAAACTTCCCTTATCTCTCTACCGAGAATTAAATGTGGCTTGGCACTAAACATTCGAACAATTAAGCTTCATTATAAAATTACACTATGCCATTGGTGGCTAATTTTCCATTTCTTTTGGATCATGCCTAACCTGCTAACACCTAATTACTACAACTACTGCAGCATATATTTTTCGTCTGATGGGGATCGACCCCAAGTCTCTCCTATGCAAAGTGGACTTGCAAAGGCATGCAGCAACGGTTTTGAGACAAAATTGAAATACGATCAAGGACTAGGCACATGATACCCGGTTTGTCCTGCAAAAATTCGAAGCAGGCCCTAGGTTTTGGACCCAAAAGATATCGACTTCGTTCTCGAAGAAACACTACAAAAAGTCCAGAGAAGTCTTTACTCTTGATTTATGCTCTAGGGTTAGGGCTTCACAAAGTATAACCTAACACTACTGGAAGAGCATTACAAAAAATAAAGAAACCGAAAAGAAGAATCAGAATTTATGTATAACTCCCGACGATATCATTAACATATGTTATACTAACAAGAGTTCCGCCGGAGGGTTTGGTAAGATTCAGATGCGTCTGCAAAACATGGTCAACTTATTCTTCGATAACCAGGTATTCATCATAAATCTCATCCATCAGGTGAAGATGATTCTATTAGCCATGGATATATATATATATATATATTCTGGTGTTTATAAATCACAATGGAAAGAAAAGGAAGATCATACCATTTAACTCATCCAATAAAATATTCAATACGGAGGTCCATATTCTGCAATCTTTAAATGGTGTTTTGCTTTTACGTTGTCGTGATTTAGCGTAATTCATGTGTATGCTTTATTGTTGATCAGATGACTGACGATGCCATTGTTTTCTACTGTTGTTTGGTGTAACCATAGGTTTTGATTCCTTTTTTTTTTCAAGGGCAACTTTTGGCAGTACTAAATTTCTAGGGGCTGACCTTACAAGATAACAAAGCCCGGCTGCATATCTCTCTATTTGTTGATGTTGCTTCTCTTTTGTGTGTGTTTGTTCTGTAGCTTGAAAGTTAAATAAAAAATGGAACTCCGATTTAATATAATGCCGCGCGTGTTGTGTTGTTCTGTTTTAGGTTTTAGAACCCCATTAGGTTCTTGCATTTTGTTTTGGCATGGATTTTTAACTCTTTTTCGATGTTTACATTAACTAATTCCAGATTTGTCATGCAACAGTAAACTAAAATATTTATAAACATCCAAACTAACAGACCTGGAAGGTGGCCCCATACATGAATTGATTGCCGGATCGTTTGCTCGGTAACAAAATGACATTCTCGTCTTGCAATTAACAAAACCAGACATTACACAAAAATGACCAACTAATATAGCGTATTATATTGTTACCAATAATTTATATATATCAACTTACATATCACACTGAAGAAGCGTGGAAAGTTTCCTTGGAGACTTCTGTCTCATCACAATCCTATAAAAACATTTATCTTAAAATTTAAATAGTTAGGATACATGAGGCATGCCCAGGGAATAGTGGGG
Source organism: Papaver bracteatum (assembly GCA_023529315.1). Lineage (NCBI taxonomy): Eukaryota > Viridiplantae > Streptophyta > Magnoliopsida > Ranunculales > Papaveraceae > Papaver > Papaver bracteatum. The sequence goes on from JAJJWX010002278.1 coordinate 1,802,133, forward strand.
GTTCCATAACGTATGATTTAACAGTTTTGATTTCAAAATAAAAGAACTAGAAAAATGAAGATGAACGATCCTAAAATATATATAGTGAGACTAAAATTTAGTCATGAATATTTTGTTGCTTATAATTTGAAAGATAACTTCTCATATAAAGTAACTTTGTTCTTTAAAAGGTTAATCTTTGGAACAATAAATTCATGAGCCTATTGTTTTTAGACAAGCAAACAGAAAATCGTTGACACTTGCATTCATGTCGCTAAATTAACTTACATGATTGTTTTGTTGATGTTGTTTCTATGATGTATGGTTTGTTATAGTCATATATATATTTTTATATAAGTTAAAGATGAGAATCGGCCATTATCAGCTCATGAGATTAATTCTCTTCAGAGTCAGTTGGGATGTATTTGAAACGCATAGTAGACATGACCAATTAGATATTATCGTGTAAGGATGTACCTAGAATCAGCCTATGAGCTCAAATATGGAAAATTCGTACTTATTTATAGGGGCGAGTCACTGACACGAGCTTATAACTTAGCCCATTTTTGATGCAGTGAAAATTTGAGTTTTCTCAAACTTTTTTTCATAATACCTCGGTAAAAGATACCGATTTATTTAATATACTGACACGAGCGATGAAAAGAAAGATCAGGAAGAAGACGATGAAGATAATAATAAGTAATTATAGCGTTAATGATAATAGTAAAGTTGTTAACATCGAGGATGAAAACATAGTAAGTAATATACTAAGCAGACTCTTACATAAACCATTATATCAGGTTAAAATGTGTTGCATCACACTGGTATAACTGAACCAGAGATCCTTATTTTATTTATTTACATATTAACCGATCAAAAACAATATCATGTCAATGTCTTTTTGTTTTTAAACCACAACCGAGATATTGTATAATGAAAATTTGATACAGACATCAAATTCGAGGAACGACAAGTGAGTTTCTTGATAGCTGGTGTATTTTTGATGGAATGTGATGAAATGAATGAGGTAGGGTGGCATCAACCATTAAGGAAATTACAAGGAAAATCACAACTCCATTTTCCTATGCTCAACTTCTTAGACCTTTAAATTGTTTTACATGTTTCGCGAACGATTTTGTAAATGCTGCTTGTGTCTTCAGTATATAGGTACAATAAAAATAACACCATGGATCCATGCAATACTATTATTGAAGAAACACAAAAATATAGCATCGTACATAATAATACTAGTGCTTATAGTTTTGTGAGTGATCCTACAAGTAAGAAACACAAAATAACTAGTAAGTGGGTGACATATGAGATTATAATGCTGCTTACCGAATTTGGGAGGTACTGACCTTACCAAATTGTATCTAAGGTCAGTATCTCCCAAATTTGGTAAGCAGCATTATAACCCTCGTATATATGTCGCCCATTTACTAATCACTTTGTATTTCTTACTTGTAGGATCATACCTGAAACTGTAAGCACTAGTTCTTTTACATATATTGTTATACTTTTGGGTTTGTTCACTCGATTGGATTCATGATGTTGTTTCTCATGTACCTATATTAAAGACACAAACAACATTTACAAATCATTAATGAAACATAACAATCCATTAAAAGTCTAAGAACTTAAGTATAAGAAAATGGATTTTTGTTTTTCCTTGTAATTTGCTTAATAGTTGATGCTACCTCCTCTCTTCCCTTCCTCCTATTGCATCAAAGAGTACATCAGCTATTAAGAAACTCACTTGTCGTCCCTCGAATTTGATGTATGTATGCAACTTTTCATGTTTATAATATATATGTCGTGGTTTAACAACAAAAAGACGTTGACGTGATGTTATTTTTGATAGGTTGAGAAGTAAATCAATAATATAAGGATCTTCGATTAAGTTACACCAATTTTTTGCAAGGCACTTAACCTGACAAGTGATTTTATTGAGAGTCTGCTTAGTATATTGCTTACTATGTTTTCATCGTCGATGTTAAAAACTTTACCAATTATTTGTGCTCTTCATCATCTTCTCCATGATCTTACTTTTCATTTCTCGCATCAACATATTAAATAAATCGATATTTTTTTCAGAGGTATTATAACAACACAGTTTTAAAAAAATCATATTTTCACTGTATCTTAAAATGGTGGACTTATGAGCTCGTGTCAGCCACTCGCTGCAATCTAGCATATATCTTAAGCTAGTTGAAACACATGATTAAACATTTTGCCACACCATAATCAAATTTTAATACGGCTTCATACGGATTAGTATTAATTTGGTTTAACTTTAATCAATGAAAGATTATCTTATGCTAGTGGAGATAATTAAAAATAATTTAAAAAGTCCTCATTTTTCTGCTTCTCCTCTAAATAAATTAAAAAATAATAATAATTTTGAAAATATAAATCAAATCATTAATCTAATCTAATCACTAATTTTTAGTTAATCAGCTTCACTAGCACTAATTAAATTGAGGACATATTAGTCATTAACAAAATAGTAGGATAAGGGGTTTGGGAGATCACTATTTTATGACCTCTTGTTGTTCTTATTCGGCCACTATTTATCCCTAATGCAGCCCACCAATCCCAATAATAGGTTTCTTAATTTATGATTCCCAGAATCCCAGTATAAAAAGAAAAAAAAAAACATTCAAGCCATTTGAACAATTTATCTATGTCTATCGTGTTCACGTTATATAAGATTTCCACCGTATCCTACTTGTCTTACACTTCCACTTTCATCACCATTATGTGCACAATTGCCCGTGTATTAGAGTTTATATTAGAGTTTAGGCTTGAACATTTAGGTCCGTCTCGAACACACGTACACAGTCTCAAAGGGGCATACGCATGGAGAGAGCTGGTCCTAGGATACTTCAGAATGCAAAACTAAGAAATTGAATTGTAGAATATGCAACACCATGAGCGAGTTGTGGCCTTGGAGGGGTGGGGGCAAGTCACTTACCGAAATAAACAAACTGAAACATAGTAGTAATGAATGAAAAATAAAGAGTAGTTAGGCTGAAGATAATCAACACAACGTACAATGTTCACCAAATTCTCTTAACATGTTTAGAGTCATAAAAAAACATGATTTATATAGGCTGATACCAGCTCTACCAGGGGCTGATACCAGTCCACCGATCCAATGGTCGGTATCTCCCGGATCTTTTTATCCTATATGGACTGGTATCAGCCCTTAGTAGAGCTGGTATCAGCCCATATAAATCATGATAAAAAAGAAGTCAAAACTTAGTCTATCTATCTCTTACTATCAGAGTGAGAAAGAGTAAGTGTGAAAGAGAGGTTTTTTTCTGAGAGTCCTTATTTGTTGATCCAGACAGGAAACACCACTTCTTCAAGATCTTATGTGAAGAAGAAGAAACCATATTGATTTTCTCATTACTCACTCTACTCACTCTATATGCTGAAGCGATTTTTGATGTGCCCTGTTCTATAGTTCCAGAAAAGAGCAACTTGTGCTGACTACAAGAAGTAAAAGAGTGCAAAAACTGAAAGTAGTCCATTCAGTCTCCACAATTCCTACCAACCTTGGGAGAGTTTTGCTCAACTGAGGTATAATTCTCCTATACTACTGCACTATCCTTGTGGAGTTCAAATGTTTAATAACTTACAGTTATATTTAAATAAAAGAAAACATTCATGGAAGCGTCCATGTTTATTAATTTTAATAACACATCAGTTCGGTACACATTCAAATTCGAGCAAGACCAATACTGGTCATTTCATCACACTTAATTATGATGAAAGCTACGTGCTAAAAACATATATAGCACACCAGATAGAATAGCTATATTAGCTTATCACTTCTTTTTGGCAATGAACAGACCCCACCTCTGCTCACCCGCTGCAGTCCTAACAAGCTTTGCGTTCCAGCCACCTACAATGTCATTGTAGTCTTCCTGAAAATCGTTCAAATAAACAGATAAACAAAATGAGTAAGCCGACCATAAATTTGAACACAGTGCACCATATACACTAAAACCGGGTAGAGGGAAAGCAGTACCTCAGAAAAGTCGGCAACAAACTCCTCTTTGTCCTTCTCAACAGCATTCAATTCTCTTTGAAGAACTTTCGTGAACTGAAAAAAGAAATTGTTTGTGAACTTCAGAAGCAAAATAAGCAAGGTGTAGAAGTGAAGACTGAAATGATGTGGTTAAATTGTAAACCTGGTCAGTTCGATCTTCGGCAATTACATCAACAAATCCAGCATCTTTAAGCATCTGTGGTGACAAGCCAACGTAAACAAAAGCAGACTAGAAACCAAATAGGTGAATCAGAAGGGGTTAGGCTCAGCTGAAAGTTACCTGACCGTATGCCTCCACGTCATGCAAGTCATATCCTCTCTGCTTAATATACTCTGAGAATTCAGCTGATGGAGGTCCGGGACTTCTGCAGTAATCACTGATAAGAACTTTACCTCCTGGTTTCAGCCACTTGAAAAAGGTCCTAAACAAGGCTGGTTTGTCCTGGAAAAACCAATATATTTGACAATTTAGGATTAATAACATTTGAACGGTGAGAAATGGAAATTTGACATGTAAACCAATTTCACAAACTTTAAACCCGTATTTCAGGAGGAGGCATATTAAGGTCCATGAAACTCAAGATGTTGAAATCTGTAGAGTTTACCTGAATGTGGAGAATTGTGTCACGGCTGTAGATCACATCGAAAGTTTCATCTGGGTATGTCTTTTTGGTACAGTCAGAAACCTCAAATTCAACTGAGCATTTACGCCCAATTGCACGCTCTAGAGCAAAAGAAACCATGTTGACAGAGAGATCAATGCCGACAACCTCAGCATCGAAGTTTTCGGCCATGTAAAAATCACCTCCCCCAATTCCACATCCTACATCAAGGACTTTTTGTCCTGGCTTAAGTTCCAGCTTTTCAACAAATTCCTTTGTTGTCTCTGCTCAAAAACAAAGCTAACTCAGTAATGATCGGAAAATGAGTGAAACATAAGGATCTAAAGATGACTTTTATGGGAACAACAAAAAAAAAAATGCATTCAGTGTTATGCATACCAATCCCTCCTGTGCTCACATAACCGTTTCCGAAAACACGTTCGTAGCGCAATATGCCATTACATTTGTACTGCACATTATCCAAGAAACGCTGGAAATCCTTGTCTTTATCCGAACCAACTTTCTGGAATAGCCAGCAAATCTGCATAAGGATTACGTGAGAGCTTATAAGCACCACTTCAGTTAACAAACCTGTCGATAGTCAGGTACTTCAAACTTCAAAGAGAAAGGGAGATACATTACAATTGATATTAGTATGTAAAATCTTACCTGATTTTGATTCTTCTTGCTTCTGACATAAGCTCCAATGCATTTGCAGCTTAAAAGAGAAAGTTCAAAAGAATCCCCAGATTCCTCGTGCATCTGGCAATCCTTAAAGATCTGCAACACATCTCCAATCAGAACAAGAAGATTAGAATATAATAAACGGGGAAAGAAGAAATCCCTCATATCTAGGCATCAAAATATACAGATGGTGATCCTAATATGTCTATGAGAAGCTTCGGGAAAGTTTGCACACCATAGCTTCATAAAAATATAGAGAAAAGTGATTGAAAATACACCTTTGTGTAAAATCTAGGTTCACGGTAATGAGTCGGATTGTTTTTTCTCTTGCAGTCTCCAGATTGATGAAAGCACGACTCCCTGAAGAAAATATGGCCACCAACCTTTAACCATTTGACCATCCTTTCAACTAACTTCTCGACCTGCATTCGTAAGAATAAAACCAAAAGGCAAAGAAAGAAGTCCAAACACAGCGCAAGTCAAGCTGTGTTTATAATATAGCATGCAATTCCATTTACTAATTTTTTCTCATATACAATCAGAAATGAGTGCTGAACATCATCAATAGATTACATATCTAGATTTATCCGTACTTCAAACATTTGAAACAAAGAACTCTAGTGGATGAACTACTCTGGGTATATGCATTACAGACAACCATTAGCAATGTAGATATTTACATCTAGAAATAGAGTGTGCAGCAGGGAGAAGTTGAGAAAAAGCTGATTACCTCAGTATCAGAGAGATACATTAAAAGCCAGTTTGAAAATATAAGATCGACAGATCCTGGAGAAATTTGCAGTTCAGGAGATGTTACATCAGCGCACATAAACTTGACATTCTTGTAGTGACCGTTGATGGCTTCGTTCTGCAAAGTTTTCAAGAGATTCAGATTTCCAAATAATGCTTTATAAATACTTGTCGACTTCTACAATCATATACCAACAATACAGCAGTGACTTGCCTTCTTGATAACATTCTCAATGAAATCCAGCGCTATCACTTGACCAGCCTCCTTAGCCAACTCACCAGTGAAGCGACCAATACCAGCACCTAGCTCCAACACAGATTTTCCTTTGAAATCTGGGAGCAGAGAGAGTACCTAGCAAAGTTAAAATAATCCATTAAACTTAGAGATAAACAAAATCGACTACAGTTAAACTGTGCGACAGATATATAAGGGCAGTGGATGTCAGACACACACCCAAGGTCGACTGATCAGAGATCACTATCTAGGTAAAGAAAACAGTGGCATAATATTGAAAATGGAGCTACAACCAGCAAATTCTCCAGTCAACATAGCAAAATTGTCAGCCTGGTTAATCATACAATTTATTCTTATGTCCGAATGAATCCCATCTAAACCATGACCCATAGAAGGGACATACTGGTAAATCGGGGCTCAATCCACAATCCGTGTTATGATAGATCCAGGTCATAATCGATCCAAATAATATAGTCTGGCCAATATATCAAAGATATGTATCCTGGTAGACTTGCAGTTTCCAGAAAGATAAAAAAAAAGGATCTTAATCCAAGTATAATGTCCTTGTAACATCCAAATTATCTATTTGGTAAATAATAATAGCTTAAAAAGTCACTGAAGAATATCCAGTATCTTTCATGACCAAATTAGGGGGCATACGGTATTTGTTTAGAAAGTCAATCCACTAATATGGATTACCTTTCTACTTAAAACAACCAATCACCAATATACCAACCCATCATAAATTCTTCAAAACAAAAACAAAAATCAATCAATATGCTCACATAAATTGACTAAACCAAATCTCACCGAAAAATAAAGACAGTAAGCCACTGATCAATTCTATCCAACAAAAAAGAAAATCAAAGAAAAGATACAAGTGATGATTTTCAAAAGAATCGGCAATTCAAACCAGAAATTAAAAGAACGTATAAAAGGATTGCAAAAAGAGCTCATCTCATAAATTTAAGCAAGATTTCCCAGGATTTTTTTTTTAAAACCAATCACATTAACACAGTAATCAAATGAGCAACAAAGAGAGATTATTACTTCAGGTCTCTCTTCCTTATCAAGATCAGAAGCTTTAGAATCAAGCATCATAGCTTCAACTGTTAAATCAACAGAATGCTCGATCCAGTAGCTCTTTTGAATTTCACGTTCATCACCTAATAATTAAGATCAATCAAGAAATTAAAATCTCATTTCCAAATCAGATCATTTTTTTTCATAATTGAACTAGTAAATGAACTTAAGCAAATCAGATCTTTACCATGAGCCTCCATTATCGTTTTATTGATCGTTTAGAAAGAAATGCAATCGAGAACAGGAACAACAGATGAGGAAATGGAATGAATAGAAAAGGGTTTTGTTAAATTTTTTTTTTTTTGGGTTTTTGGTTCAGCAAAACTAAGAACCCTCAACAGCAATGCGAGATCTTGAAAAGCTCCTTGATCTTCGGTTGAATGCTCGACCTTTCTGATGCATTACCGATTAACAACGGATTCTTCCTTCAGTGTCTCTCTGGGTTGCTATTCTTATTCACTTTGAGATTCAAGTCTGATATTCTGAATCTTAAGTAGGGTCTCACGAAGAAAGGAACCGGTCACTGATATCACTTGAACGAATGATATTTTGCCAAGTGGATTTTGTTTGTAAATGAAACCGTCCTCATTTTCCGGTGGACCGCTGTTACTTCGTTTGGATTTTTTTGACGTCTTATCATTTCATATATACAGTACGTGTACTCGGCTCTGTATCAAAATATCAACTAATAATACACCGAATTCAAATGTGAATATCTCATACCCGATTTCCATACCCAGGACCGTACCAAGCCTATAGGAAACATAGTCAATTGCATAGGGCCCCCGAAAGATAGGGCCTCTATTTTTTTACTATATGTATAGGGGAACTTAGGGGAGACCCAAAAAAAAATAATATTCTCGTTGTCAAGCCCACAATTAATTTTTGGTACTGTCACACCCATAATTATATGAAATTATTAGGGAATCAATACATAACTCGTTATGCATACTATCTTTTCAGGCATAACTCGTTATGCAGCCTAATTTTTTAGGGGTATAATTGGAAGCATAACTTGGACATAACATATCTAAAAATCCAGCTTTAGAATTTTACAAATTTTATATCGTTGGAAATATTTTTAAAAGAGCTACGCAACGAGTACAAACAAGAATATCAAATTTTTGTTTTTCATGAAAAAATCGGAGGTGATCCTCATTTTAGGGAAAATTTTCGAAAACTTGATACATAACCATTATGCAGTCACCAAAAACGATGCATAACACATTCTGCAGACGCATAACAAATTATGCATCCATTTTCTCCACTGCATAACACATTATGCATTTGGATAAAAAAAATTATGCATCTATAACAAGTTATATTACCATTTTTTTGGTTGATTTTAGCGAGTACATATAAAAAATTGATGCATAATGCAGTATGCATCCATATTTACGGATGCATAAAAGATTATGCAACAATTTTCTCAATGCATAACGCATTATGCAGTCATATTTTCGGATGCATAACAGGTTATGCAATAAATTTTATAGATGCATAATAGGTTATATATCAATTTTCACGTATGCATAACATGTTATGCAGTTATTTTTCACCAAAAATTGATCAGCGGGTTCTATCTTTTGAATCTTTTGTCGGTTGCTTTCTTTCATGTCATTATCCTTGGCATCTAATGACTCCTCCTTCCGTCAACAAGTAATCTCAATCGTAATGACGCATATCATTTGCTATATATCCTTTAGATTTGAGTTCGCCAAGACTTATGAATGATGGACAAGAAAAGCCAACAGCTCCATTGAAGTTGTGTTTCCTTTCTACAAAATTCGAGCTAAAAAAATGTGATTAACAATCAGAAAAAACGAAAAAAAAAAAGGGAACTAAAAAACAACAAAGATAATGTGGCAATGATAGTGTAAGGTATCCAGATAATACCTTTTCTTATTGTGTGAGTGAGATCAATTTGACTAGTGATGGAAAACCTGAACTCCGTGCACAGATCCATGGTAAGATTAATAGTAGTACCACCTCCACCATATTGGGATTTGCTGCAAATTCCAATTTAAAGTGTCAGATTTAAAGAGTCCAAGCAACAGGTGAACCAACAATTCATTAGTAATCAGTTTGTGAACAAATAATAAAATTTGAAAAAAAAGCGTAACTTATTCTTTGGTTTTTTGGTTGAAACAATTTAGGGTTTGGATGGAAGGATGTAGGGTATCTAATCGTTCACCTTAAGTGCAGTATGTTTGGTTTGCTCTAAACCCATGTCTTCTAAATCTACAACACAACAAAATCTCATCTTCCATCTCTATTCCATCATGTGTTAATCAGCATCTCAGATTTCCCAAACTCATCAGCTGCTCAACGATTCATTCAATCCAACAGAGAAACGAGGAGGAGAAGAAGAAGAAGGAGATGAACATCGAACTGCACTTAGGTTACCACCTTATCTGTTGGTTCTTCTCAATTTGCGTATCTATACCAGGTACAAAAGAAGAAAGAGATGAACTAAGCGGGCTATTATAGAAAAGAAGAAGAAATCCGTGAAGAAACACAATTTTATAAATTATGGGTTTGGGAATAATTTTTTCATTAAAATTGGGTGCGCGCCTATGTTTTTTTGAGCGTGGGTTTCACAGTGGGAAAGATGCAAAGAATGGGTCTCACTGTAGTTTTCACATATGTATACTACTAATAGTTGTGTATTCGCCCGCCAGAGTGAAAAAAAAAAAAACTAATGTCAGCCCATATCTAAACTATTTTGGCCCAGTGGAGCATTGTATTTTTAGCCCATCCGACTGTCTAGTATATACGAACGTAAAAACCTATCTGGTTAAGTCCATTCACATAAATTGATTTTGTCATTCGCAGAACAATTGTCTCTGCATCTCTGGACATTCACCTCGGTACCGTAAGTTCATCGATTAGAACTATTTCAACAGAGGATTCTGTAATTTTGTTTTTATTTATGTTTAAATCTGCATATAAATTTTTTAAGATCAGAAGTAGACAGTACTAATTTTGGTCACTTGCTATTTGTTAACTAGGGTTTCATAATAATAACGTTTTTAGAAGAATTGATTCACAATCGGTCTTTTTATTTTAAACAATCGTTGAAAAAAAATTAGGGCCCCTATTTTCGATTTTCGCCTATGGCCCCTAAAAATCTTGGTACGGCCCTATCCATACCCAAACTGAAGCTTTTTTGTTTCCGGTAGCTGTCGTCTCTTTTTTTGAGTTCCTTCAAAAATAGTCCTGAATTTTCTATTTTTCTGTTTTCTTCTTGTGATTCACAAAGAATCTGAACTAATAATATACCGAATAGCCGAATTCATTATTGGATATCTCAAACCCGATTTCCATAACCTAAACAGTAGCCTTTTCTTATGGTAATTGTTGGCTTTCCATTTTGAGATCCTTTAAAAATGGCTTCTTATTGGAGTAAGAATAAGAAAGAGAGAAAAGAGAGAGAACATTTCATTAACCAGAGAAGGGAAGGAACCCCATTACATAGGTAAGTATTCTATTTATACAAGAGTAAAGGTAAAACCCTAGTATACTAATGGACCGCACATCCATGGGCCACAGGCCCTATAACATCCCCCCTTGTCCGGTTCAAAAATGGAACTTCAAATGTGTTGCCTCATTAAAACCTTGACAAGGAAAAACCCAGTGGGACAAAACCTTGACGAAGGGAAAAGAGTACAACGTGTTGAGTCATAGTAAAGTTGCTTCATAACGCTGCCCATTCTCTTCAGAAAATCCTAAAATATAAAAACCCTATGGGAAAAAGATAATCTCAACTGGGGAGTCATAATCCTGGTGTTTTTGTTGTCTCATTAAAAACCTTACCGAGTAAAAAATCCATTGGGACAAAATAAACTCGGTAAAGGGAAAAAGAGTTCAACAAACACTCCCCCTGATGTCGACATCATATCATTAGATACTCCCCTTGATGTCGGCATCTCCCCCTGGGAGTTCGGACAATTTACTTAGTCCAATACTCTTTATGTGTTTTTCAAATAAGGACTTAGGAAGTGACTTAGTAAATAAGTCTGCCACATTCTCATCAGACGGTACTTTGTTAACTTGAATATTTAAGAGACAATGTTGTTGCTGATAATAAAAGAACTTTGGTGAAATATGTTTCGTATTATCACTCTTGATATATCCTTGCTTCATCTGTTCAATACAAGTTGCATTATCTTCATAAATTCATGTTGGCTCTTCAGTGGTGGAATTCAAACCACTAGTCCCTCGAATATGTGTAATGATAGACCTTAACCATATACACTCACGAACCGCTTCATGTAGGGCAATGATCTCTGAGTGGTTCGCGGAGGTAGATACAAGAGTTTGCTTGGTCGATCTCCAGGATATCATTGTGTTACCTATGGTGAATACATAGCCAGTTTGGGATCGAGCTTTATGTGGGTCAGAGAGGTACCCAGCATCAGCAAAACCAACCAAAACATTATTTGGGGTTTCAGTGTAGGGGTTTCTTTAGCAATCCTCCTTTCGTCCTCATAGGAATAAAATAGACCCATGTCAATGGTTCCTTTAAGGTATCTAAATACATTCTTTATACCATTCCAATGACGCTGCGTTGGCGCTGAGCTATATCTAGCTATCAAGTTCACTGAGAATGATATATTAGGTCGAGTACATTGTGCTAAGTATAATAATACGCCTACTGCACTTAGGTAGGGAATTTCATCTCCCAATACCTCTTCGCAATCTTCCTTTGGACGAAATGGATCCTTTTGTACATCTAAACTTCGACCAATCATGGGAGTGCTAGCAGGATGTTCCTTGTCCATATTGAATTGCCTGAGTATCTTATGGACATATGCAGACAGGTGGATTAGTATTCCACATGCTCGGTTTTCTAGCTCAAGTCCTAGACAAAACCGAGTTTTCCCAAGATCTTTTATCTAAAATTCAGATTTCAGGTAGCTCGCGGTTTCTCTTATTTCATCAAGAGTACCTATTATGTTCATATCATCAACATAAACAACTATAATTACAAATCTGGAACTCATTTTCTTTATAAATACGCAGGGGCATAACTCATTATTTGTATATCCCTTCCCAATCAAATAATCACTTAGACGGGTATACCACATCCGCCCGGATTGCTTTAATCCGTAAAGTGAGCGTTTTAACTTAATCGAAAATGCACTTTGTGGTTTAGAGTTACTTGATTCGGGCAATGGAAGTCCATCAGACACTTTCATGTATATCTCTGAATCTAGATCCCCATAGAGATATGATGTAACCACATCCATAAGCTGCATTTAAGTCCTTCTGAAACTACTAAGCTAACTAAGTAGCAGAACGTTATGACGTCCATTACAGGAGAGTATGTTTCCTCATAAACAATTCCAGGGAGTTGTGAGAAACCTTGCGCCACAAGGCGAGCCTTATACCTCAATACTTCATTCTTCTCATTATGCTTTCTGACAAATACCCATTTATGTCCTACGGGCTTTACACCTAGTGGGGTTAGCACTATCGCACCAAATACCCGTCTCTTTGCCAGTGAATTTAATTCTTCCTGGATTGCAACTTCCCATTTAGGCCAGTCTGCTCTTTTTTGACATTCTGCAATATAGAATGGTTAGATGTCATCGCGCTCAATGATCTTTTGAGAAACAGTGTATGCAAATACATCATCAATCTTTGTTGAGGATCTTTCCATCAACACGTATGCACTCTCATAATCCATAGAGATTTATTAGTTTTCTGGAATCATTTAAAACATCAAAGCGTCCTCCAATATTGACTCATGGACATAACTATAGTCAGAGACAATTTCATGAGAGGGATTATCTGTATTGATGATAAATGGATCGGGTTGTGCCTTACTCACTCTTTTCTTCCTTGGGTGAGTATCTATCGAACCAGGTGGTCTTCCCCTCTTCCTTTGGGGGGCCACAGCCTCAGTTACACTTCCACCAAGTGTAGGTTTGACACCTTTATATAAGGTTTCTTTTCCCGTATTAGGGATTTCTAACCTTGCAGACACGTTTGCAGCTGGTATGTGTGATCTCGTCACTTTAGCAATATCAGTGAATGCATCAGGCATTGAGTTTGCCACATTTTGAAGATCAATAATTCTTTGCACTTCACTTTCACATTGTGAGGTGAAGGGATCAAGATGAGACAAAGTGGGGACACACCACGACAACTCATGGCGTTCCCTTAGGAAATCCTTTTCCATACCTCCCCCCAACGACGGGAAGGTTGTATCATCAAAGTGACAGTCCGCAAATCTAGCAGTAAAGAGATCGCATGTCATAGGCTCCAAATAGCGGATAATTGTTGGGGATTCATATCCAACATAAATACTTAATCGTCTTTGGGGACCCATCTTAGTATGTTGTGGGGGCGTAATAGGCACGTATACAACACAACCAAAAATGCGTAAATGTGAAATATCAGGCTCATATCCAATTACCAACTAGTACGCAGAAAATGGTTGGCTAATAGTGGGTCCAAAGAGAATAAGTAATGTTGCATGCAATATGGCGTACCCCCAGGCAGTAATAAGAAGGTTGGAACGCATATCCAATTCCCTAGCTATCATCTGTAACCCTTTGATAATAGCTTCTGCAAGACCATTTTGAGTGTGTACGTGGGGTAGATGGTGCTCTATGTCAATTCTAATAGACATACAAAAATCATCAAATCCTTTGGACGTAAATTCTCTAGCATTATCAAGTCTGATAACTTTGATTGGATAATCAGGGTGGTGAGCCCTCAAACGTATAATTTGTGTTAGGATCTTTGCAAAGGCAGCATTTCTTGTGGAAAGTAATGCAACGTGTGACCAACGGGACAAAACATCTACCAGAACCATAAAATACCTGAATGGTCCGCACTCTGGATGTATAAGTCCACAAATATCACCTTGTATTCTTTGTAAAAATGGAATGTTTTGTTTTGTATCCTTAGCATATGATGGTCTCGCTCCTGTCTTTGATAAAGAACAAGCTTTGCAAAATGAGTGGTTTGCTTTTGACAAAGTCCACAAAGTAGAATGAGAAAGAGGTTTCACATCATTTGCTTTAGATGGCAGTGGTTGGCAGGCGTTACTTTGCATTGTAACTGTCTTTTGTCTCATTTTACTTTTCACTCGAAAGAAAGGATGTCCGTGTGAGTTCTTTAAAACACGGATCATCATATCACGACTTGGGTTCCCCAAGCGGTCGTGCCAAATCTTGTATAAGTCATTGTTCAACAGTTCATCGTTGGTAACAACATGTGATTCGATAATCCGAATAGTAGTAGTGTACAGACCACTAGAGTGACTCATTAATTTTTCTAAAATGCATTTTCTTCCACATGTATTAGAGATAATATTTATATATTCAATTCCATTTTCACAGTGATTTTCCAAGTGATAACCATTTGCACGGATATCTTTGAAACTAAACAAGGTACGGTTAGCTCTAGGTGCATATAGAGCTTCTGTAACTTTAATCATTGTGCCATTTGGCAACAAAAATTGAGCGTTACCTCGCCCAATGATCACTTGTGATGATCCAATCATCGTAGTCACATAGGATTTATAAGGAATTAAGTCAACAAATAATTGCCTATTTCTTAAAATAGTGTGTGTGGTGCCACTATCATCTATGCACTCAATCTCTTCTGAGGATGACATTCCTACAAGTAAATGGTACTTTAGAGAATTCGGTCACATAATTCAATCATGCAATAGATTATCGCAGTAAAAATTAAATTCAAAGCATAATAAGTACCCATAAAAATTAAAAAACATTGATCCATCAACAAAAAACGATAATTTAAGACTACCTAACATAGAAATATTTAAACCAAAGTCTGCTAAACCACAAAGCAAGAAAATAAACAAGTTTTTAGGTTCGAAGGATAACTAAAACTAAATAAATAAAAATAACAATCAATCAAAGTCAGGGGCTTCCATAAGGGCATAGTTCTTGTTGCCCTGGAAGTCTGAAATGGTGAAGTTGACATCTTGGGCATGATCATGTTCTTCCACACAGTGAGCTTCTTGATCTATAGATTCCCGGTACTTTTTGTAGATGGATGCTACTTTGGCACTGGCTTTTCATTGTTGGTACCAATGTCCGGAGATTCCACACCTATAACAAGGTGCATTGTCATTCTCGACCCTCTTAGACATGGAGTTCTTATGTGTTTTTTTAATAGTGTTGCCCCTACCACTAGGTCCAGAAGTAACATATCTAGACCATGTATTTGAATGGCCTCCACGCCCATGACCCCTTCCACGATGACCCTTTTGTCTTCTTCCACGTGGGTTATTATCCCCACGTGAGTATGGAGCATGAGAATATGAATCACCATTTTTAACCCTCTTTTCTTTAGGGTGTTTTCCCTTGTTATCCTTGCCAAAGTTAGCCTCGGGAATTTTCTTCTTCCCGGGAGCTCTAGCATTGTTTTTTGCTAGAACTTCATTGTGCCTTTAGGCCACACGCAATAAGTTGATCAACTTGCTGAAAGTTGTTATCTCTTGTTATCAACTTCTATGTGGTATTGGTTGGCTAGAATAACAGGTGACAAAGGGAAAGTAGACAATGTCTTTTGATTCAAATCTTTATCTGTGAGATTTATCCCACAGAAATTGAGTTGTGCTTGTAGCTTAAGCACATCTCTTTGGAAATCACCTACCTTCACATAATCAAAAAAACGAATCCATTGTTCATTCAACTATGGGAGAAAACAATCCTCAATGCTCCTAAAACGTCTTGCTAATGCATCCCAAAGTTATTTAGAACACATCATGTGTTGGTATCCCCAAAGGATATTTGGGTCAATGTGTACCTTCAAATATCGAAGGGCTTTAGCCTTTTCTTGTTCAGTTGCTGGGACAACATCTTTGTCAGTAAAGGGTATGATGGTGTGGGTGCATTCTTTTGCCACAAAAGCGATCTTCACATCAGCCATCCAACGGTGAAACTCAAGTCCATCTATGCCCAACTGTGTGAATTCTTGTCAGATATATTCCTTCTTGCTCATCTACATAAGGAAAGGTTAAAGGACATTAGTATGACTAATTCCGGTACTGTATTCCTAAAGATCAAGTTTCTTAATGGCCAATGGAGTGAGAACCAAATTTCTTTGTGGTTCTTAAAGTATTCCGGTTGAGTCAAAATCTAACAGATGACAGTACCCCATTAACGATTGAATATGAAAAGTAAAAATATACAGATAAAAAGAAATTGAAAAAAAAATAAAAAAAATAAAAATTACATATAAAACATTTTGAAAACATGTAACGGTACAAACCAAGTAAGAGTAGTAATTACAACATTTATACACATATAAAATTTACGCAAACACAAACGTTACAATTAGCATAATTAAGGGGAACATAAAGAAACAAACAATAAAGACAGAATCTTATGTTACACAGTGAAAATAGTCAAAGACAAATACTCATCAAACATGCACGAATACAAGTTAAATATAATAATAGAATAGTGACAGGGACCATATTCATCATCCTCAAAAACAATTTATAAAATTACTTCACAAACAGACGAAGCTAGATAATTGGGACCATGCTAAGGAAAACAAAAATATATATATCAAACTAGGCAATCATCATAAGACACAAAGACAAACATGGATTTATAA
The DNA here is from genome assembly GCA_023529315.1 of Papaver bracteatum. Classification (NCBI taxonomy): domain Eukaryota; kingdom Viridiplantae; phylum Streptophyta; class Magnoliopsida; order Ranunculales; family Papaveraceae; genus Papaver; species Papaver bracteatum. The sequence goes on from JAJJWX010002278.1 coordinate 1,819,132, forward strand.
AATATCAAAGTTTACATGCGAGGAAGAAAGATAATAAAAAAAAATATCAGAGAAAGTATGGAATAATATTATATTATAAAATTATTTTTCCAATCAATCACAACATGATAAGACATATCAGACAAGTAGTAAAGAACCCAAAAAAAAATAAAAATAGCATTGGTTTTAAAAGTTTAGACTAGTAGGACAGGAAAGCATTTGAACCACTCAAAGGCTAATCTATACACACCAAAATAAAAATAAATAAATAAATATGAACAGTATCAAAACAAGACATGATGGAGTCAAGAACATGTGATAGGTGAAGGGTTACTAAATGCTAGTCTAATTTGTTTCATAGAAGCATACAATCAGTACATTACAAACGTGTAAATTAACTAATAAAATGATATTGACATATCACGTCACTCGAGATGTTAAGCAGTTATATAAATCAGATCCAAGCTCATGGTTTTTAAAATCGTGCGATTCAAATTTGAATCGCACGATTCGATTCATTTTGTACCAAATCGATTTGAATCGCAAGTCCAAATCGTTTTGCTTCAGAATCGGTAGTACGATTCTTGACTAAATTCAAAGGTATAAAATGTTTTTTCAAAAATGGGAGGGGTGAGTTTCGAACCTGTGACTTCAGGTGTCACACGCAAGTCCTCCAACCAATGTTCCAACTCGGTTTTTGGTGTTAATGTTTGATAATATTTTTTACTTAGTAAGAATTTTTCATCAAAAATCAAACTTAGGATTTATTTTGTATGGTTGAACAATATTTATAGGCATACATCTACGATTTAATAATCAACCATGAATCTTCGATTCACGATTTCATATACGTTTCGATTCAAAAAATTTAAAAACGATTCACGATTCGATTCACGGTTGAAAAACCTTGTCCAAGCTAGAGAAGATCATACCCAATCAGATGAAGTATACATGCCATCAATTTTAATAACTAATCCTTTTTCTTTTTATTTAATTTTAGATACAGACAACATTACATTTAAAAAAAATAGAAGACATCACTTTTATGCAAGTCAAAAAAAAAAGGTGATGATTTCATTAATCTATTTAAATGTACAAGCCATACCCAATCAAATCAGCCAATCGTTTTTTATTTTTTTTATTTTTAATCATACAGTATTCATAAAAATCAAAACAAGACGGTAGATCATCATAATATTATAGTAATATCAAAAACGAACAGATCTTACAAGGCATACCCAAACATAAACAAACAGAGAGAAACCATACCCATACAGATGAGATAGTATTTCAAATTTTCAAATCACAGATCAATCCATTTCATATAGACATATATAGTTAGATCTAAATGGGTATCAATTAATCAATGGAGCAGATCTATTAGATACACAGAGAAAATAAGATCTTGTTATGCAATCAACATTAAATAGTACATCTTCATATTATAATATATTTATTTTTATAATACTTAGGCTATAGATAGCACAACAACATCGAATTGCGAACAACAGAACACATACTCCTAGATAACATCTCATTCATCGAGTTATGTCAGAAATCAATTGGAGAGAAAAAAAAGTAAGAAGAAAGAGAAGTGTAGGGGTACCGTAGGTTTGTTCGATTGCTCGGTGAAATCCAAAATAAAATAAAACAATCTTAATCTTGCCTCAGGGAAGAGCTCGTTGCTGATGATGTATTGGAGTAAGAATAAGAAAGAAAGAAAAGAGAGAGAACTTTTCATTAACCAGATAAGGGAAGGAACCCCATTACATAGGTAAGTATTCTATTTATACAAGAGTAAAGGTAAAACCCTAATATACTAATGGACCGTACATCCAAGGGCCATAGGCCCTATAACACTTCTCTTAAATATAAGGGATATTTTGACTTTGGGTCACAACAAAGTGACCAGAGTTGCGATTGGGTCATGGGGAAATTTTAATTAGAGTTTGGGTCACAAGACTGTCGTTGACCGTCTCGACCGTTACATAAATAATTCTTTTTTAAATTAATTTACATTTTTCTAACGCTGTTAGTTAATCGTTATCATGTGAACCAGAAGCCCATGAAAAATTATTTTCATTTACACTGCTCCACCGCTCCTCCGCTCCTCCGCCAACAGAAGATCTTATGAACCATAAATCTGATCTTCTTTTCTTTCCAATTCCAATTCCAATTCCAATTCTGGTCGTTCCGGCTAAGCAGTTAATGTACAAAATTATAGATCTTTAGAGCGTTCACAAGGAAACCCATCAAGTTTCTTTGATTGTTTTCAATTACTTGCAAAAAAAAATCAATGATTACTAAGGGTTTACTCAATAAATACTTTTATCGATTTCTAAAGAGTTTAATGGATTTACAAAGTATTGTGTTATTGGTTATATACTTTTAAAATCTCTTTCAAAGTTTATGTTACTCGTTGTAGATTGTCAAAAGGTCTTCTAAAGTTTGTGTTACTCGTTGTAAACTTGAAAATTCAAAGACTTTGCATACTTATCTATTTTCAAGACTTTGAGTGACTTTTGAGTATATATTTGCCTTGATTAAAGTCTTGCAAAATATGTAAGATTTTGGAAGACTTATAATTTTTTTATAAAGATGTTTTTTACTTTATGTTATTTTTTTTCATGAATACACAATCTATAAAACTCTTATTATAGATGAGTATAAATTATATGATATGATTAAACATTTTTTTTTATTTTAATTATTATGTACAAATGTACAATAATAATTATATATTTATTGTTACACTTTATTGTATTTCATTAAACATTTTTTGTATGGCTAGACATGATGCTAATTTTAAGATTGGCAATTCTCTTTTTCATAGGTTAGGAATTGTTATTCAAAAAGGTATTGGTGCCCAGCTGGTCGCCAGGTTACCAACCATTTCTTGTAACTTCAATTTCGATTTATAATAATAATAAAGAACGGGCCCTAGCTCAGCTGGTCATCCCCGTTCCCCGAAGTTTCATGCGTTCCAGGAGGTCCCGGGTTCAAGTCCCCAATGGCGTAATATTGCAGGAATTAACATGGAAGGTAGTGTTAGTTTGCCCCCTTGTGACACAATCTCGCCCCCCCCCACTTCGTCTCCCTTGGCAAGGTTACCCATGAGGCTCATTGGTAGGCTAGCACAACAACTTTGTTCAATTAATGTAGTAGTATGTCGTTGGAGCCTAGCTTGTTAGGCTTCCAACTAGTTTCATGTAATAATATAATAATTATAAAAAAAATATTTTAAAATAATAATAATAAAAAAAAAAAAAAACGGGCCCTAGCTCAGCTGGTCATCCCCGTTCCCGAAGTTTCATGCGTTCCAGGAGGTCCCAAGTTCAAGTCCCCAATGGCGTAATATTGCAGGAATTAACATGGAAGGTAGTGTTAGTTTGCCCCCCTTGTGACACAATCTCGCCACCCCTCCCGCTTCGGCTCCCCTTGGCAAGGTTACCCATGAAGGCTAGCACATCAACTTTGTTCAATTAATGTAGTAGTATGTCGTTGGAGCCTAGCTTGTTAGGCTTCCAACTAGTTTCATGTAAATAGAAAAATAGTTTAAACTTTATTTTTCTAATATTATTACATGAAACTAGTTGGAAGCCTAACAAGCTAGGCTCCAACGACATACTACTACATTAATTGAACAGGTTGATGTGCTAGCCTACCAGCGATATTTATTTTAATTTAGTTGAAGTTACTATAATAAATAAGCTACAATAAATTTTATATTTATGTCTATCATGCATATTTTCATATAAAATTTGTTTATACAACTCTTCAAGACTCTACAAATGTCTGCAAGACATTAGACAACTCTGCATAACTCCGCAAAAGTTTGCTCAATTCTATATAATTCTCGCAAAGTTATTAATTTTCATGACTCTTTTTAAATATCTACAAATCTACAAATGTATTTATTGAGTAAACCCCCGTACATTTCACCTTCAGAATTGTGTCATTGCTGCCGCAATCTCACAACTTCGAACACTAACACACTGCGATCTCGTTTAAACCTATCAATTTCGTCTTTCAATCCAAATAGTGCTTGTTGTTGCATGTTTTGAGATATATTTCTTCTCCTCCTGATGTATTTGAACAAATGCTTTTGTCTTCCTAAAAATCCTTCATTCGCAAATTCCCACCGATCCATATAAAACCCTTGAAACCCTGTCATCCATTCAACTCAAACAGTATCAAGAAACTGGTGATTACTACTAATTGGATTTGAGCAAAATCTATATAAAAAATTAAAATAACACTTCAACCACACATCGGAAATTACAAAAATCCATATAGAACCCTAATTCAGAAAATTTTAAATTGAAACAAAAGAAATTAGATTCCAGTTTGGTCCAAATTAAACCCAAACCACCTCTTCTTGCTTTACTACCATCGGATTTAATTTCACCTATAAAATTATTCTCAACTTGATACCAAAAAGATTCAGTTCACCATCATAATCCATTTAAAATTTTCATAATTTCATACAAACCCAACTTCACTCTTAGCATAATCTATAAACCCTGACTCATGTTTTATTAATAACCTTACTAACAAATGAAGATCTATCAATAGAAGAATCAGACCAAAATCAAATCATAATTCGTGTTTAACAAAGAGGATTTTTTTTTTTGAGTTTTTATTATTGCTATTGTCAGCGATTTTGAAGAAGAATATGAATCGAATTTTGATGAACCCTAATTCGCAGAGAAGAAAATAGGAACTATGAAGTTTTGGAGAGAAGTAGAAAGAGAATCGTCGGGAGGAGAAAGAGACTACAGGGTTTTTATTCTGTTTGTTGTTTTTATGGATTTTTGTTAGCCGTACATGTAGCAAACATAAGTTACATGGTTTTGTTGGTAAATAAGTTGAAGTCCAATATTTATTTGGTCATTTCATTATTTAACTAACTTTCATAACAGTTAACACGGTCAACAGAGGTCATGTGACCCAAACTCTAATTAAAATTTCTCCGTGACCCAATCGCAACTCTGGTCACTTTGTTGTGACCCAAAGTCAAAATATCCCTAAATATAATATATGCATTTATTAATCATAACCCATTTGAAATAAGTGTTTATGCTAACCAAACAGACCTTTATAATTATTTGACATAGCCCACTAAATTATACATGATTATTATTTGGGCCGACCGAGCGAATGAGGGAGGACCTTTATATGTTCCTTTATATGACCACTTTTTTGTAAATTGTAAGTCATCAATTGACACAAAAAGATTGGATTTGGTGTCCATTGTTGGTCTTTTTCACTTGACCCAATTATCCCTCCATTTTAGTCCAATTACTATAACTCCTTATGTATTCCATTTGTTTAGGGTTATAATTGGAAATTCGTTCCTTGGAATTTTACAAATTTTATCTCGTTTGAAAGGTAATAAAAAAATCCACGCAATGAGTACAAACAACAATATCAAATTTAGAGTTTTTACGAAAATTAGGAGGTATTTATCATTTTAGGCACAATTTTAGAAAATTAAGTGTACATCCATTATGCATACAACCACAAAGGATACATAATATTTTATGTAGCCATATTTTGGTTTGTGCAACTAATTTTTCGTTGCAACTAATAAAACGATGTACTCCCGTCGTTTAAAAAAAAGTATTACTTTCATTTTAGGCACAATTCACGAAAATTGAATGCATAGCCATTATGCAAGCCACCACAAAGGATGTATAACACATCATGCAACCATATTTTGGTTTATGGATCGACTAATTTTCTGTTTCAGAAAAAAGTGATACTTTCACATTCCGTTTCTGTTAAAGTGATACTTTCACTCCGTTTCTGAAAAAGTGATACTTTCGCCCCGTTTCAGAAAAGTATCACTTTTCCCTAAACAGAGTGAAAGTATCACTTTTTCTAAGACGGGGTGAAAGTATCACTTTTTTCGAAACGGGGAGAAAGTTTCACTTTTCCCTAAACAGAGCTAAAGTAGTCGCCGACAAACCCCATCTTCAGATTCTTCTTCGGTCGGCCCTCCCACCGTGGCAACAGTTGTACTAGTATATAACCTAAAATAGTATGATAATCATTAAATCCCTAAATCAAAAAAAAAAAAAAAAAGTTTTAATTTTTTAATTAATTTTATGTAAGATATGACACATAATTAATATTTTTGACAAATAATTACTACTCTTAATTTTAGTATAATCATGATTGAGATATAAAAATAATAATTAATTGGGGGATACATAAACTAATTGGGAGATATTTTTATTGTAGCTACCGGCATGGTTTTTCAATGAAATTGGCATGGCCTAATACGAAAGTGCTTCTACCGCTTATTTATTTTTTATCAAAAGCACTTTGTGACAAACTTTCCCAAAAAATTATGTTTGGTACAAAAAATTCAAAATACTTTTCGGGAGAAGCACTTTCGTATTAGGCCTGCTTTTAAAAGAACGCGCAATTGGGGGATATCAAAACTAATTGGGGGATATATCTACATGACAAAAACGGTGTCCCAATAGCAATTGTGGGTGACCCCCTATGTAATTATTTTTTTAATTCCTAATCTATCCCTCACTAATCATGTTTAGTGGTTAATAATAATTAGTAAATTCTTAAGTATTTGGGGGATATATTAGTGTGTGTTTTTATTTTAATTTGTGTGAGTGAGGAGTAGAAGGAGAGGAAAAAAAATTGAGTGGACATTTTTTTTTGAAAATGGAAGATGATTGTGATGAGAGAATTGCTGCTAAGAGGTTGAAAATTTGATTTTTTTTCTTCTTTGAATCCACCATTGTTGCAGCTGAAAAAGCTCGGTGCTGGCATTTGTCGGAAATTTTTAAAAATTGTTTGCCACTATCAGGGGGGGTTCGGGGGGCGTACCCGAAACTACTTCAAAAATTGATCTTCAAAACCTCTTTTTTTTTTTTTTTATAATTAGTCCACTTCCGGCACATTTATCTAATTTTTGAGCATGCCGTAAATTTCTATGTCAAAACATGAAGAAAAGTATCCAGAAGATTGATTTTTTTTTTCACTTGACTACCGACATGGATAGTCTAATTTTCGAGCATGCAGGAACACAGTACCGGCGGGGTCTTCATCCTAAATAACCATGCCGGAACTCAGTACCGGCGTGGTCTTCATCCTAAATAACTATGCCGGTACTGAGTATCGGCATGGTCTTCATCATAAATAACCATGTCGGAACTCAGTACCGGCATGGTCTACATCACTTCCGGTGTGGTCTTCATCCCTACCAAATGTAAAAAACAAAAAAAAAATCAAAGTTAGAAATGGGGGATATATGTATTGGTTGAAGAACGATGAAGAAAAAAAATCAGAGAAGGAACGGTTGAAGAAAGATGAAGAAAAAAAAAAGAAAACCTAAACCTAAAGGACTACCGGAACTAATGTTAGAAATGGGCGATATATGTTTTGGTTTTTGATTTTAATGTTTTAGGGGAAAGGGTATAACAGTATTTTCATAAAGTTTTTTAATTAACCAAATGGTATTTTAGTACTTTCATATCAATTGGTCACCCCTTAGCCGAAATCATGGGGTGGGGGAAGTAATTCATATCCCCCAATTAGTTTTGATATCCCCCAATTGCGCGTTCTTTTAAAAGCTAGTAAGCTACTCAATACTAGCTTTTAAAAGATGGAAAAGCAGAAGCCGTTGGCCCACATAATTTGTTTAGATTGATTCTCTATTTTAACCTTGTTATTTTATTATAATAACAAATTTTTTCCCTAAATTATTGTACACTAATCATCACATTTCTAACTTCTATTTTGTTCCTCTATTTTTCGTTTTATCTTTCGAAATAATAAATACTAATTACAATAAAATTTTTTTGAAGCAAACGGTATTCATAAAATTATTTATTAAATGATAAAAGTTTTTTATAAAAGTATAAATATATTTTTTTTAAACGGATACCTAGCTCAGCTGGTCATCCCCATTCCCCAAAGTTTCATGTGTTCCAGGAGGTCTCAGGTTCGAGCCCCCAATGGCATAATATTGCAGAAATTAACATGGAAGGTATAGTTATTCCCCCCCTTGTGACACAATCTAAGCCCCCCATCCGCTTCGGCTCCCTTGGCTAGGTTACCCATGAGGCTCACTGGTAGGTTAGCTCATCAACTTGTTCAATTGATGTAGTAGTATGTTGTTGGAGGCTTGGAGCTTAGCTTGTTAGGCTTCCAACTAGTTAATGTAATACTCTTTATCCAATAATAAAAAATAAAATAAATGTTACTTATATTTTATTAAAAATATAATTTATTCTAATTACGGCGTATTTAAAACTTATTTTGTAAAACATTTATATTTTCATCACTAACTACATCATCGGCACTTTAAAATACCAATTTACCAAGCAGAATTTACAGTAGTACAGTCGCTTTATTTTCACATCACAACAACGCATAACACAGCACAACAGAAAAGCACTCTTCTATTTTTTAGTTCACCAAAGGTAGTGTCGCTTTATTTTCATAGCACATCACAATAACGCATAACACAGCACAACAGAAAAGCACTCTTCTAAAACTCATAGCAATACCAAACTCGCCTTATAGCGATATCGGCTTTTCTTATCAATATTTTTTTTAACAACATACAAACATAGTACAAATTCATATAACAAGAAAACAATACAACTGAATATGGTGCACCAAAAAAATAAATGTATGATAATTATGGATAGAACTAAGATGGAATTGGTATTTGCGAAGGACTTCGAAATTGAGAAATTTGACACTAATCTTATGTTGTACCTTTGGTATTTTTTCAGGTCTCAGATGAGACTGATATTTGAGAACCGGCATATGAGAGAATATTCTGAACTCGTCTTCTGAATTTAGATTAACATGTACCAGAAGGGAGTAATTTTCACAGCTCATTGTTATTACGATAACCTCTGTTAGTCATTGGTTTTTACATAAATGCAGAACCGCGACATCGTCATCGATGATATTGTTAGAGCGTGGCTCGGTTGAACCCACCAAGCATTGGTATGTTAAGTTTGGTTGTCATATTTTAGTGAATCAAAACCCATGTTAAGAGTCGCTTGATTATGTACTAGAGTCAACTTTGTATATGTTAGCTTGAAAGTATTAGGATATGAGACATTACAAGTATTGCGAAGTCTTGAAGATGTGAAGAAGCAAGGAGATACAACGATAACAATCATCCTTCCACTTGAGGTTAGTGATATTTGACTTGAACTACGTCATTCCCTAACGTATCTTTCAAGTCGTGCATATTGAAAACAAAACTGCGAAGCATATTTGAACTCTAGATAGACATAGTATTGAGGCAATATGAGGTTTATTTCTTAACCATTAAACTTTGTAGATAAAACATCGCCATAATCATTTGAATGCTATTGTGATTATGTATGGGTATGAGGTGGGCATTTCATCCTATGGAACAATGTTTTACATGTGTTCTAAGGAAGTAAGTTCATAAACTTGTTTGTGAACCGAAAAGGAAATTGCCAGGTGTTATTGGTTTTGTTATTCATTACATATCTTATAAATAACCAATATGTGTGATTGAGTATAACCGCTCACAACTGGTTTGTGTTCTTGGTATAACTATTCACAAAGTCCTGACTTACATATTGTTATGACTTTTATTAGTGAAACCGATCTTAAGTAATCACCTGAGATGGTATGATCGGGTTTGTGATTTTATGTCTGGCCAAATATGGGAAAGGGGAACCGATCCTTGTAAGAGGTGCATTACATCACAAAGGGGAACCGATCCTTGTATGGGGTGCAGCAAGGTTTATAGCAGAAAGGGGAACCGATCCTATGGACATGTGCAACACATATAAGTTAGATACCATATATATGTGGGGAACCGATCCTAGTACCTAGTCAACTGAATTTTGGAAAGCTAGTGTGACTATGCACATTACTCACATGGAAGGTAGAACCGAAACTTGTTTTGGTAGAACCGTTAATCCCATGATTGTGACTGAATGTTTGTTTAATCAATCACATAGTTCTTGAAAGTCATATGAACCAATTTTAAACTTGTTTGGAAGTGTGGCAAATCGGTTTCAAGGTTATAAATGTGAAAGAGAACTTACAAAGTAAGGATGTCGACATACTTTGAACACGTGCTGTGAATGTTTATTCCTTTAATTGTTCAAAGTTATTCCTTAATAGATAAGGGAAAAGAATCACATGATCGAAACATAAGTAAGTTAAGAATCTTTTAATTAAGGTTATTAATTTCATTTTGTAGGGAAATATAAGAATTAGTAATGTGCATTTACTAATTAGATTTTGCGAGAGATTTTGATCATTATTTTTGTACAGAACATTTCCAGGAATTATGAAAACCGAATTTGTGCTTTAATGAATATCTTGAGAATATTTTCGGTTTTGGAAATTCCTTGGTGTCCAAACTTCCTTGTCTATAAATACTTGAAGTTTTCCTTTCTAGCAAACCAATCCTTCTTAATAACATACTTCCTCTTTTGTTGTTTTTACTGGTATAGCCACCTATTCGGAGAAGAGAGTAACCTAATTAGATGAAATCTCTTACGACCGCTCAGTTTAAAGTCTTCTTTGGGATTGAGAAGCTCTAGCGTGTACCGTTGGTGGGAAACTAGATAATTGCAGTTTATCTTTTGTTTTTGATTGATTTTATTGACTAACGGTGGTTGAAATCTGATTGCACCTAGTTTGTTTATGCTTGAGAATCTTTTCTTCTGATATAAGATTCACTCAAACTAGTTCAGAGTTTCGACAGGGATCTTTAGACTGTTATTAGTTTTAAATACGATCTTGTGATAATCCATTGTTAACAGGCTCCGTTCTATGCATGATTGATCACAATAGATTCAAGTGATTTTGTGCAGGTTTTTATTGAAGATTTAAGAAGATTTTAAGACAAATAAGATATTGAAGATCTGACTTGGGTTTATAATCTTTGGTGTGCACAATACTTATTTCGGTAAAAGAGGATCCAATTAATAATCGGTTTATCCTTGTGATTGATTGGATTGATTAATTGAGTAGATCGGCATTAATACGATTCCTTGTGATTAAAGGTATTGATTGCTTAATCTTAAACGATTACTTCGGTGATTGAACATAAAATAGATCTAAGGACCTGACAAAGGAGTTTATGCTAAGATAACGGAAGAGCCTTTGTCTGAATCATATCACTTGGTTAAATAGAGTTGATACCAAACAGATTTGTTATTCCTTTACTGTTTGGAATACAAACCAAAGGAATTGTTCCAAGTACATGACTTATTTATAAGTTGGAGGCGTGGGAATACATACGGAACTAGGTGAACTATAGGTTTAGTTGTTTGGTCTCAACTATACGAAGTTAGGTGTAATTTTGTGTAGCGGCTTAATCCTGAGAGTATTCAATTCTGGACAAGGTCCCGGGGTTTTTCTGCATTTGCGGTTTCCTCGTTAACAAAATCTTTCTGTGTCATTTACTTTATATTTCCGCATTATAATTATTTTATTATAATTAAAGTAAATCACATAAACATTAATTCCTATTTACTTTATAAGTGAATCGTATTATGTTTGGTTAAGTCCGAACCTTTTTATCAAGTAACATACTTCGCTGTTGTATTATCTCGATCTCGTATCCATAGACGATCACACGAAGTGTGAACCGATTAGTTGAATTGCCTCGACTCAGTCCATAGACAATCACTTTCGGAGAAAGGACATATAGGTAGGAAAAGTTTTAGCTTTAGGTATATTTGGGTACCCTCGCCTTTTCAATTGGTATTAGAGCAGCCAAACACGAAAAGATCTAACAATCTGTGTTTTGTGCGATCCAACCTATAAGAATTGAATCTAATGGTCGATTCAGTTAACGTAGTGGCCGTATTTGACTACTTTATAATATCGTGGTGGATATCACGTACGAAGTATGTAATACTCCTATTCCTAAACAAGTTATGAATTATGCTGATGTATGTCTTGAGTGACTTACATAATCCCTTGGTTGTCATAGGATTGTATATCATTATGTTGAGTAACAATGATACAATGGCCTATGAGACATGTCATATCTTGAAAATGTATAAGATTCCTCTCTATATTTTTATGAACATCGGCTACTATGTTCTGACAAATTTAGGAATCTTGAATATATTTTGGATGGCCTACCAAAGTATACACATGTACATTTTATGATCAAGGATTGTCAATGTTTCGCTTTCTAGGATGCGATTTTGGAAAATATGTATTCCTACAAGGAATAAGTTTTCAGTTAATAATTCTATTAACAATGGTTTGCTTCATACACCTCACAATTGTTTTAATGAAGCTAGTGATATTTTGAAATTTTACTGGGTTTATGATTCTAATGGTATTCTTTACAAATGTCATATCTTGTTCAAATTTATCTCTATATACTCTAGTAAATTATTGGATAAATTTCAAGTAATATTGCCACTCTCTGGTAATAAAAGAGTAAACAAGTTTTTGGACAAAAACATGGAATCAATCTGAAACAAAGATCCAGACCATGAAAAATCGGTTTTCCAAAAGAAGGGCGTAGATACAAAACCGGAATTGTTTCCCCACAAGCCACGATTTCCGATTTTGAGTGTTTTTCCTAAAACTAGTTGTTTCCGAATTTTGATATCTAATCTTCCTATAAAAGATAAATTGATTTGTGTCCAAACATATTGGGGAAGATTAATCAAAACCATAACTAGGGTTTTTCATATTTTCGCAAGTATGGGAAAAAGGAAAACAAGAGAAGAAATCTCTGGACCAGACAATTTTGTTTTGAATCCTTTCATCCCTCTCGGGGAAGCTGAGAAAATCAAGTATCCTCACTTGATCAAAGGGAAGCACGCCCTTACAAACTTTGTAGATAACACATGTTATGAAAGATATCAAGATTTGAAGGAAGTAAGCTTCACTGAAGAGAAGAGATTCGATCCAGATATTTCATAAACCAATTATGTGAAGTTTGTTTAAGACCGAATCTTGGAAAATATGTTCGGATTTGAAAACTATTCACCTAACATAGTAAGATTTTTTTTTGGTAATATTCACAATATTAATCATGAAAAACTTGCGTTTAGTACGTTGGTTGGAAGTAAGTTTCTTCATATCAACAGAAAGATGATATCAGAAATCATCAACTTCAATGAGAAGGGTCATATGATTACTGGTTTTGAAATTAAGCACGGTAACATTTCGAAACTCATCACTGGAAAAATTGTTGAATGGAAAAAGAGAAGAATGATAACTAAAGAAGTAACCTTACTTACACTTGAGGATTTTCAGTAAATTAGTCGTACCAACACTCTTTGCTTGTTCAAGAGATTCTTCTCTATGGAATAGAGAGTTTGCTGAAATGGTTTATTACCTTCTTGAAGGAAAAAACAGATTGATATTTGTGGAATAATAATCAATCAAATGATTAAAATAATTGAATCTCTCAATGTCACAGGTTTCCATAGAAACCTTGGATATCCCGGTGTTATCACCAAGGTGTGTGAAAAAATAATAGGGAACTTCCCTGGAGTTAAGAAAGATACCAAAACAGTCTCTCAAGGAATTATTAAATGGATGAGTGAAACTCAAAAGGGATCAATCATCTCATATGATCAAACCTATATCAATTTAGATCTCTTGTTTCACATTTTACATCTTGGGTGACAATTGGACTGTATTCAGAGACAATTGATGTTTGCGTACAAACATGATCCAGAAACCCTTGAAGGATCGTAACGATTAATAATGAGTTTCTTAAAGGAGAATAAAAAGAAGACTCTGAGGATTCAGAGGTGCAACTAAATGAAGTCTGACTTGACTTCAAGAAATAAAAAAATAAACAATTATTTTTGATTTATTTCAATAAAGTCTATTATGAATAAAACTATTATAAATAAAATTAGTTGATTTATAATTTTTCTTGTGATAGTTTTCAGTTTACATAGCATGTGCTTGAATGCCTTTACCTTATTGCTATGTATGTTTATGGGATGTTTGACTTTGGTTTTACTACCTTAATATTCGATCTCATATATTGTGAACCCTTGTGTTTTGGGTGACTTTTTGATTTAGCAGGATTAAGTTCTAGCCCATGTTGGTAGGCTTTTATTAAAGAATCATGAGGGGTTTTGGTAGAAATAATATGTGAAAAAGTCACAATATGTTGAATCGGTTATGGTTTAGCATAAAAGCATATGTGTTTCAACGGTCTTTAACTCTTGCTTGCAATTGTTAAAACTGGTTTTCAACCTTTCTCAGGTAAAGGTTGAGGGTTGTTGTTATTCTTTTCTTTTGGCATAAGGATGACAACATAATGATATTTCGATATCAATTCTCCCCGGACGAAGATGCAAACATATTGGAGAAGTGGATGCTAAATTTGAGGTAACAATCTTGTTAGTTAATTGTTTTTCTGTTTAAGAAAAGCCTGAGTTTATATTATATATATTTATTGCTTTTGCTTTTGCTTAACAAAATTTCGGTTCAATTGATGTTTTATTCCATGATGTGTGTGTGGATGTGTGTGATTCAATTGGTTCCGGTTAAGAAAAGATATTGTTATCTTGCTTTATTGTGTGGTATCAATTGTTTAGGCTTACAAAATTTCGGTGCAATTGCGGTGCTTTTAATGTCTATCTTGTTTCAATTGCTTCCGGTTGAGGTGGATAATTATGCAAGTTGATTTATGTTGGTTTATATGAATTATTTATGGCTTAACGAAATAAAAGGTGTACGGGATGCGTTGTTTAGTCCAGTTCGATTCCGGATAAGAGAAACTAAGTTAATTATGATCTTAGTTAGACTTATCGAAGTGAGGTTTCGGTTATTCAAGTCTAATAGAATGCCTTGAAATGCTAGTTAACTAACCTAGTACTTGTCTTTTTTAAAATTGAAAGGTCTAAGTTTATGGATAATTAGAACCTGATGAGAAAAATAGAGTTATCTTTATTTTAGTCTTATCGAATTAAGTGGTTGTTTTTGAACAATCGGTTTAGCAAAGGGACTAAGGTGCTTAGTTGATTTTTGTTTTGCTAAACTAAATTGGAAAAATTGTTTCGGACAATTGTTTCCTTGGTAACATATCAAAATAAAACTACTTGTATTTTTGGTTTTGATATTGGTTATCAGAACATGATGTGTGGAACCCTTGTGCCTAACTCTACAGGTTGCAAGTCTTTTGAGATTTGTAAGATTCTTTTTGTGTTGTCCTTTATTTTTTTTCGTTTCTTTGTCATTTTTGTGATAAAAAAGGGGAGAAATATATGGGGTAAACAAGTGATATTGGTATTGATTTTATATTGATTGGTATCGCTAAGGAAAAGAACATTGGTGCTTGAACGTTTATCTAACGAAAGAGTGAAAGCACAGACTAAGGGGGAGTAACATGTCAAATAAAATGGTATAACAAAGACGTGCGTATTGAATATCTACCTATCTTCCTTAGGGGGAGTATTAGCTTTGTTATTATAATGTCAACAACGATATTTTCAAGGATTGAATGTAAGAAGTTTATTGTGCTATTGAATTCGGGAATCAAGCGTATGTGTAATGAATTCTTGTAATTTGTTTATTCATATGATGTAAGAGTTTTTTCACTAAAATTGACAAAGGGGGAGATTGTTAGAGCATGGCTCGGTTGAACCCACCAAGCGTTGGTATGTCAAGTTTGGTTGTCATATTTTAGTGAATCAAAACTCATGTTAAGAGTCGCTTGATTATGTACTAGAGTCAACTTCGTATAGGTTACTTGAAAGTATTAGGATATGATACATTACAAGTATTTCGAAGTCTTAAAGATGTGAAGAAACAAGGAGCTACAATGACAACAATCATCCTCCACTTGAGGTTAGTGATATTTGACTTGAACTGTTTCATTCCCTAAAGTATCTTTCAAGTCGTCCATATTGAAAACAAAACTGCGAAGCATATTTGAATTGTAGATAGACATAGTATTAAGGAAATACGAGGTTTATTACTTAACCATTAAACTATGTAGATAAGACATCGCCATAATCATTGAATGTTACTGTGATTATGTATGGGTATGAGGTGAGGATTTCATCCTAGGGAACAATGTTTTACATGTGTTCTAAGGAAATAAGTTCATAAACTTGTTTGTGAACCGAAAAGGAAATTGCTAGGTGTTATTGGTTTTGTTATTCATCTTATGAACAACCAATATGTGTGATTGAGTATAATCGCTCACAACTTGTTTGTGTTCTTGGTAGAACTATTCACAAATGCCTGACTTATGTATTGGTAAGACTTTTATTAGTGAAACTGATCTTAAGTAATCGCCTGAGATGGTATGATTAGGTTTGTGATTTTATGTCTGATAAAATATGGGAAAGGGGAACCGATCCTATTAAGAGATGCAGTACATCACAAAAGGGAACCGATCTTTGTTGGGGTGCAGCAAGGTTTATAGCAGAAAGGGTAATCGATCCTATGGACATGTACAACACGTTTCTAGGCAAAGGGGAACCGATCCTATGGACATGTGTAACACATATAAGTTAGATACCATATATATGTGAGGAACCGATCCTAGTACCTAGTCAACCGAATTTTGGAAAGCTAGTGTGACTATGCACAATACTCACATGGAAGGTAGAACTGAAACTTGTTTTGGTAGAACCGTTTAACCTATGATTGTGATTGAATATTTGTTTGATCAATCACATAGTTCTTGATAGTCAGATGAACCAATTCTAAACTTGTTTGGAAGTGTGGAAAATCGGTTTCAAGGTTGTAAGTTTGAAAAAGAACTTACAAAGTAAGGATGTCGACATACTTTGAACACGTGCTGTGAATGTTTATTTCATTAATTGTTCAAAGTTATTCCTTAATATCTAAGGGAAGAGAATCCCAGGATCGAAACATAAGTAAGTTAAGAATATTTTAATTAAGGTTATTAATTTCATTTTGTTGGGAAATAAAAGAATTAGTAATGTGCATTTACTAATTAGATTTTCCGAGAGATTTCGATCATTATTTTTGGACAGAGCATTTCCAGGAATTATGGAAAACGAATGAATATCTTGAGAATATTTTCGGTTTTTGAAATTCCTTGGTGTCCAAACTTCCTTGTCTATAACAACTTGAAGTTTTCCTTTCTAGCAAACCAATCCTTCTTAACAACATACTTCCTCTTTTGTTGTTGTTACTGGTGTAGCCGCCTATTCGAAGAGGAGAGTAACCTAATTAGGTGAAATCTCTTACGGTTGAGAAGCTCTAGCGTGTACCGTTGGTGGGAAACTAGATAATTACGATTTATCTTTTGTTTTCGATTGATTTGATTGACTAACGATGGTTGAAATCTGATTGCACCTAGTTTGTTTATGCTTGAGAAGTTTTTCTTATGATATAAGATTCACTCAAACTAGTTCAGAGTTTCGACAGGGATCTTTAGACTGTTGTTAGTTCTAAATACAATGTTGTGATAATCCATTGTTAACAGACTCCGTTCTGTGCGTGATTGATCACAATAGATTCAAGTTATTGTGTGCATGTTTTTATTGAAGATTTAAGAATATTTGAAGACAAAGAAGATATTGAAGATCTGACTTGGGTTTATAATCTTTGGTGTGCACAATACTTGTTTCGGTAAAAAAGGATCCAATTAATAATCGGTTTATCCTTGTGGTAGATTGGATTTATTAATTGAGTATATCGCCATCAATACGATTCCTTGTGATTAAAGGTATTGATTGCTTAATCATAAACGATTACTTCGGTAATTGAACATAAGATAGATCTAAGGACCTGACGAAGGAGTTTATGTTAAGATAAACGGAAGAGCCTTTGTCCGACTCATATCACTTGGTTAAATAGAGTTGATACCAAACAGATTTGTTGTTCCTTTACTGTTTGGAATACGAACCAAAGGAATTGTTCCAAGTACGTGACTTATTTATAAGTTGGAGGCATGGGAATACAGACGGAACTAGGTGGACTATAGGTTTAGTTACTTGGTCTCAACTATACGAATTTAGGTGTAATTTGTGTAGTGGCTTAATCCCGAGAGTATTCAATTCTGGACAAGGTCCCGGGGTTTTTATGCATTTGCGGTTTCCTCGTTAACAAAATCTTGCTATGTCATTTACTTTATATTTTTGCATTATAATTATTTTATTATAATTAAAGTAAACCACACAAACGTTAATTCCTATTTACTTAATAAGTGAATCCTATTGTGTTTGGTTAAGTCCGGACCTTTTTATCAAGTAACATACTTCGTTGTTGTATTGTATCGATCTCGTATCCATAGACGATCACACGAAGTGTGAACCGATTAGATGTATTGTCTCGACTCAGTCCATAGATAATCACTTTCGGAGAAAGGACTTATAGTTAGGAAAAGTTTTAGCTTGAGGTATATTTGGGTACCCTCGCCTTTCCAGATATGAATGTGCCGTTCAAACGAAATGCCATTAGAGCTATAATAAACATCTAGTTGGCATATAAAGCCATTATAAGTGAAACCAATTAAAATTAAATTAACATAAGTAAATCCTAAAAAATATCTTGAAAGCGAGAAAGGTTTATTTAATATTAATAACTAATAACTAGCACTTGTAACCAAATTACTCATAAAGATATCATGATAGGTTTGGATTAAATTGAGGAGGCTCAAAAAAATTGAAATCAAATCAAAAAGAAAGAAAAAACATTTACGGGGTTAAGGAGATAAACAGTTGAAAAATGACTACTATATGCATAGATAAGTTTCCACTTTAATATCTTGATCTCCATTTACCTTCAACAAATCCCCTTGATAAACCAGATAATTTAATATCAAGAGGACAATAGAAGGAATTCAATATCTCTTAAAGTAAGGGTATTCAATTATTTAACAAACCTTAGATATATTATGTGTATCCTTTATAAAAATTAATCAACAAAGTATATATAAAATGACCTAAAAAAATAGAGGATTTATGGTGGCATTTGTAGGGCTTTTTCATCCTGCACTTTGGACAACTTTTCAATACTTAACAGTACTGATATACGCATTCACTGGATGGTCTCTTGTTTATCTTCTAACACATAATGTTGTATTTGTAAAGCTTCTGACACAAATTGTTTGGTTGCACATCCATTTTCAGACTTTCCAAATAACTTTGTTTATCTTGATCGTAAATTTATAGACTTTTGATACTTTCCCTTTAGTTGGTGTTAAATCGGGCATATGAACAACACATGTTATGCACCATTAATATTGTTCTAGGAAGTAATATTATATTTTGTATTTACGTGTTTAGCCCATGGTGTCACCTAACTATATGTGTCGGTTTTAATTCATAATAAAATATTTAAAACCTTGAACAAGTAATGTCTTACTACAAAGGAGGATGTATTCCCGTCGTCAGGGGGAGAAGGTAATCCGAACAGGAACGACATGAAATGTCTCATCTTTTTTCGACATTACAGTTGGGATAATTTTTGTGTAGTTAAATTAAAACCCAAAAAATATCATGAGTAGAGTTGTCCTTGAAAACATGACAAAATTATGGAACCTGAAGTTCAAGAAATATAAATGACATGATAATGTTTCCTCCATGATTAGGAAAACCAACATGCCACCATAAGTTGGCATCACAACTAATCACCAGAAGTTGGCGTGAAAATGGTTGTTGGCACGACGTCTCGCCACTAGGAGTTGGCGTAAGTAAGGATGATAATTAACGTTCTCCTACTTTATCTAGGGGGAAAAGTCACCACAACATGTTGGTGCAAATTATGTTGATAACCTAATAAGCTTTTTTCCCCATTAATCAGGGGAGGAAGATTGCCACCCGAAGATGACATGTGTTATGTCGGAAAACTTAAGGGATCTCCCTTCAAAGTAAAGGATATCAATCTCCAAAAGGCTGAAGTAAGAAAATTGCAGCAACTAAATCGGTTATCTAGATAAATGTTTCATTTTTGTCGGAGAAACTTGGGTTATCACTAAAATTGACATGAAACTATCTCATTTTGCTTTTCCCACACGAATGTTTTTGATGTAATTGAGGTGTTGGAGATTACTCATCATTTAAGCATATGACTGCGGTAGTTCTTGACATATATTGTTTGTCACTTGCTGGAGGATGCAAACATGAGAAGTTGTTTAAGCACGATAAATCATGCATCTCGCAGTGACCAAGTCGTGTGTTAAGACACGCTTATGGCATATTTGACTACCTTATATATTATGCCTCATAAAAGAGTATCCAATCTCTTTATAATTAAATTGTAATGCTCTTGAAGAAATTACATATAGTGGTCGCGGAAGACTATCATATACGATCCACATTCTCTAAGTTTGTACCTCCTTATCAAAGACATGGAATGATAATGCTCTTGAAGTGGCGCTGATGCCAGTAAATTGTGAAATTCTTATTGAATGTGCATGCATCATAGAAATGTATGAGATCTATATGATTGTCGATTATCTATTTATAAGAGTGGTTATATAACCCTCTGTATTTGAACGTTGACTCTTGATTGGTAGGCATATAATCCAATTCCCTCAAACTAAGGTAGAGATTGAAATCTCTCTAAAATTAGGATCCGACTCGCACCGTAAAATTATGAAGCCTAAATGCTACAAGATGATGTTTGATATGAAGCACATAGAGAGTAATATAGTCGCTTTGCGTACGATTTGAGGGTTTCCTGATGAACCCCAGGATAGGCTATGTGAAACTAAAGTATTTTCATACTGTCGATGCACTATAGCGTGGTAATCCATGAAAAAATCAGGTTGCATCTAGATATTGGTGATTATTATTGAATTCATGGAGGATTCGGGTTTCTGAATCAGGCATCCACCTAACCTTGTGAATTTTTCCAAACTTGAAATGTTGTCATAATCACCACTTTGAATAAGAGACATTTGTGAACAATCCTTTGTGTATTTACGTTCTTGGTACAAGATCGAAATTTGGATGAATTGATAATATCATCTTTGACTTCTTGAAATCTCGTTGAAATTAAAATTGACGCTTGAACTATACTACAAAATCCTTTATGCGAGAATCGACGCTTGAACTATACTATGAAATCTCGTTGAAATTGAAATATCTTCTCGAACTGAAGTTCAAAAAGCATGCTAGCATAATACATATATAGAGTATCCAGTTTTTGATATGTGATCCCTTAAATTGGAAGGTGATCTACCTATGACGTATGTAGACATATTTATTTTTGGTCCAAAAGTACCATGTAAGAATATAATGCATACAATATCTTGTTGTTCTAACTTTTGTTTTGCAGGTTATACTTTTTAAAGGTTACATATGATTATACGGTAAAAATGAGCTTGCGCGTTTATTGGTGTGTGCCTGAAGTTAAAGCGGAAAACTAAAAATTTTGTGCAATAGTCGAATGATATGCAAGGTGTATAATAGTGGTTGTGCACCTGGTGCAATTCCTGACAGTCAATCTTCCACATACTACGAATCGTGAAGTAGTTTTCTGAGAGTTGTATAATGTTTCCACCACCAAAAGATTTAAGAAAGTTATACTTCAGGGGAAGTAAACTCGTAGAATCTTTCGTTGGACGTAAACGCGTTGTACTCTTTTTCCTTCGCTAATGTATTGTCCCGAAGGGTTTTCTTTGTCAAGGTTTTAATGAGGCAGAATATGCGTGCGTTGTACCATTATCGGGCGGCGTCCGTCATAATTTTTTCTTTTAGTATGGTTTTTTCCCACGTGGTTTTCCAGAAGAGGTTTTTAACGAGGCAACATTAGCATCAACACCGGTATTATTAATTATGGCGCTAAAGTGGTTTTGCTGGCGCAAGTATTCAAGTTTTGTCCCAAATAATTTTACTGACACAGTTCCGCAAAATAAAATATTCATGGAGATGACCAACCTTATTCGGAGATTTAGTTTTTCAGATTTTTCCCAAGTGGTTTTCCAGATGCATCTTAATTAAGAAGGGAGAAAACTCGTGAAAACCACCATCCCTTTTTAGTTTTAAGTGTTGTACCTCTTTTTCCTTTAACCAATTTTTGTCCCACCAAATTTATCTGACAAGATTTTTGCGAGACAACAAAATATTAGAATGGTGGCCACCCAAGAGAGATACTATATATATACCAGATGTGTTCAGGCCACCAGAAGATAAACCAAGGAGATAAGACTAATCATGCTAATGGATTAACACTTACTAAGATTTGTATTATATTTATATGACACATGTACAAACATATGTCAAGTACATGCTCTCCCCTTTGGCATAAGTGAGCTATTTATTTGTTATAATTGTATCAAAATGAGAAAGAAAGTAATAGAAAAGGATATAGTCCCCATGTGTCTCCTCCCAGTCTCTTTTTCTTGTGATCTTTAAGTTATGATTTATATTAGGAAATTAATCACCCTAGCTGTATTTTCTATTCTTGTTTTCTTTAATTTATGATTTATATTACCTTTGTTGTATTTGAATCATCTATAAGGATCGATGGATACTTAACAGTACACCAATTATAATCAGGTTGGCGAAAAACCAAATATAATTTAGTACATGCTTCTGTAAATAATGTTATTGGGCATGTTCATTTGATTGGTTAAATAAATTACGGATGATTTCACTATCACATGTGATACAAGTTTTGCCCCTCGTATAACTTCTCAAATTAAATTAAGGGATGAGACTGAAATATCATGTGACCACTCGTTGAAAGGTATGCACAACATTAGACTCCAAGATATCTTTGATTGATGTTGTAAGGACCCTCAAGCACGTCAACGGTATTAGACTATTCAAGAGACGATTTAGCCCGTTAATGACTCGATTAAATACAAATAATAAATTTAATTGAAATTAATAAAATAATAATTTGAAAATGAAATTAACAGCATTAGATAGCTCTCGAAAAGTTACACTAAATGGACTACTTGAACGCGTTAATCGGATACCGGACGGAGAAGATATGAGACTCGGAATAAGGAGTAGAAATTAGTCAAAATACCATTGACCCTCACCGTAGATCGGCGAACCTTGACCTGATATGTGTTGTTGACTTGTCTATTTGACTCGGTTTACCATACCTCTAAATTTAGCAGACCTTTATATAATAAATGGTTATCTCTTAGTAAACTGCCAGGCATGGAATAATAGATCCGTTTAATATTTGAATTTTGAATGTTATGTTTTCAGGAAGGTTATCTTCCTTCTTGTTTTTGTTTTGTTGAGAAGGTGTTGTAGGATTTTACTTTGTTTTGAGTATGAGTCATAGGTTTTCCAAGGTGGTGGTACTCTTGTTAGAAAATTAGTTGGAGAAATATATATATATATAACTGGATGATTAGAAGATTATAATTTGTGAGAAATATGGTAGAGAGTTGTGAGAAATGTTAAAGAGATATGGGGTTAATTGTTTTTAACGGTGATGATTCAAAAGATGATAATGAACTAGATACTGAGTTGAATCATAGAATTAGAATTAGAGGCATAGAGAGTTCAGAGTGAGTAGTAGTAAAATCAGTAGAAGGAGTAAAAATAATAACTATATGACGTCCTCTGAGAATGTTTCAATGATTGAAATGAGAGTTTAGACAATATAACCACTGGGGGATATAAACATTGTTGTGGTAACATATATATGTATAAGTCCTTAGCATTTGAACCGAAGATTGCGAACTTTGTTGATCAAGTGAAAAACCGGAACTTGAGAAGTCAATCCAGTCCGTGAACGTGCATAGTTCTCGAACCCGAGAATTTATGCTGAAGTTGTAGCTTGGTTTCAGTCCGCGAACAGACGGATGTTCTTGAACCCGATAATTTTTGTTGGAGTTTGTGAACTCCAAACAGTTACTTGAGTCCGCGAACTTGAGTGGTTATGTCTAAAAACGATGTTCGTGAACTTATCTAAATTATCTAAAGAATGCTATTGCAAACCGTGTCTTTATAGTTCATGAATTGATTCGGTTGAATCACATAGAAAGATAAGTTTAGATCTCATAAGATCTCATAGCAATTGAACAACTCTCTAACTAGTTCATTTGAGTCATTTGGACTAGTTATGGTGAAGAAGAATATGGTTGATATGAAAGTTATCATTTGGATAACCATTTAGTTGACTAATATTGAAACAACTATTGTACAAGTTTGGGTACGGTTACATAAACCCAAAATCGTCAAGTACATGTGTGTATGGCAAGCTAAGTTTTATATCTAACGCTTGAGAGATATTAGCTTGTATATCTAATCAGGTTTTCATCTAACGGTGAACATTGAATGCTTTGTTACTAAGCTAAAATTGATTGCAAACCCTAATTTGCAAGACTATATAAGGGAGAACTCTAACAACTGGGAAACCTAATCCCCACACATTATGTGTGATACTAGTTTGCTAAGCTAGAGTCGATTCTCCTTTAACCTTTGGTTTTTTTCTTCTAAAACCAGGTTAACGACTTAAAGTCTTCATTGGAATTGTGAAGCCAGACCGATACTACTTTTCTTGTAGTTGTGTGATCTGATCTTGTTGTTTCTATTGTACGAGTACAATTGTAATAATTGGATTGAGATTTCTATCTCTGATAGGCAAGATATAAAAGTAATCACAAACATCTTCGTTTCATCGTTTGGGATTCCACAATATCTCTTTTCGCTGCGTCGATTAAGACTATTGTGAGGTGATTGATAAAACTGAGTTGTTATTCGGGAATATAAGTCTGGTATTATTGATTGGTTCCTGTTCACCTTGATTTATCAAAAGTCAGAACAAAACTCATAGGTTTATTCGTAGGAGACGGATTTATCTATCTTGTAGACTTTTCTGTGTGAGACAAATTTGTTTGCTAAAGTCTTCGACTTTGGGTCATAGCAACTCTTGGTTGTGGGTGAGATCAACTAAGGGAATCAAGTGCACAGTATCCTGCTCGGATCAGAGGTGTATGAGCATAACTGTACCTTGAATCAATGTGAGATTGATTAGGGTTCAACTACGGTCCAGACCGAAGTTAATTTGGAGTATTCTAGTGTTTATAGCGGCTTAATACAGTGTATGTTTAATCTGGACTAGGTCCCGAGGTTTTTCTACAACTGTGGTTTCCTCGTTAACAAAATTCGGGTGTCTGTATTATTTCTTTTCCGCATTATATTTTGATATATCATTGAAATAATATAGGTTGTATGTTGCTCAATCAATTAGAATATCCGACCTTATTGGTTGTTGATTTAAATTGATTGACACTTGGATATTGGTCTTTGGTACCATCCAAGTTATCTCTCTTTGATTAGACTCGCGAATTACATTTGCTTGAGTAAATCAAATTGAGAGATTGAGATAATAACTCTTTGAGTATTTTCTATTGATTGAGTCTAGTTGATTATCTAGAAAATAACTCGGAGTTGTCCATACAGATTGCTAATCGAACTATTGGGTGAGGTTGTTAAACCCCCGCTTTTTCAATTGGTATCAGAGCAGGAAAACACGTTCAAGACCTTACAAGTCTGTGTTTGTAGCGATCTGACTCTATGGACGACAAAGTCTCTTATAACGCATCACCAGGATTAAAAAAACAATGGTAGAAGAAATTCTGATAAACTAGTTATCCTTCAAAGGTTGGATGAACAAATCCAGATCAATTCTGATCTTATTGCAGAAATTGCAATCCTAGATATGGGTAACTATAATAGTTCTTCTCTAAGGAACTGTCATATATCAGATGATAAACAACGTATAAAGGTTGTGAAAACTGATGTGACTCGGAACTGTTCTACCAAGCTTAAAGGTGTTAGTCTATGTTTGTTTTGTGATTCCTCTAATCACTTTCAACATAAGCGTGTGTCTTTTTAAAAGAGTTTAAAAGTTGCAAGTGATCTTTATAAGAAAACTAAATAACTTCTTGCGTCTCTAAAAATACATACAGAACTATTATAAAACACCAAAAAGGACAACACTAATAGTATGAGAGAATTTGTTTTAAAATCAAAGTCACCTTTTCAATGGTTTCTTGATAGTGGATGTAGCAGACATATGACATGTGATCTTACTTGGTTTGTTTCTACATCAGACTATGAAGGAGGACCAATAACATTTGGATATGGAAGATGTTGCTACATAAGTAAGAATGGAACGATCAAATTACTTGGCGTACCTGAAATTCACGACGTTGTCTACGTAAAAGGTATGACTGCAAATCTTCTTTCTATTAGTCAAATATGTGACAAGGGCCATCGAGTTGTCTTCAATGAAAATGGATGTGACATTGTAGACAAAACTTGGAAAGTAATTTTTCAAGGAACTCATGGTAAAAACAACTGTTATCTTCTCGATATTCAGTTTAGCAATGTTGCAATTTGACTAAGGTGGAATCTACACATCTCTGGCATGAACGTTTTGGTCACATCAACTATCGCCTTCTAACTAAGATCATTAACAAAGAACTTGTTAGAGGTGTTCCAAAAATCAATGCAAATATTGAAGGTGTATGTGGTGCCTGTCAAAAGGGTAAACAAACAAAAGTTCACCATAAATCATCTCGAGATATTCTCACCAAAGCCCCACTTGATTTAATTCATATGGATCTCTGTGGACCAATTCAACAGCCCACTGTTGCTGGCAAGAAGTATGCTTTGGTTATGGTAGATGATTACACCAGATTCACTTGGGTTGCTTTTCTATCTCATAAGAATGAAACCCTTGGAGAATTCAAGATTATTGTGAGTAGAATCTAGAACGAACAAGGTCGTAAACTAAAGTAAATTAGGAGCGACCGTGGAACTGAATTCAAGGACACTAAAGTGTTTGAATTTTATGACGAACTGGGGATTACTCAACAATATTCTCCACCTATTACTCCTCAAGCTAATGGAGTTTCCGAAAGAAAGAACGGGAATATTCAAGAGATGGCCAGGGTAATGCTCCATAACAAAAAATCTACCTTTAAGATTTTGGGGAGAATCTATTTTTATAGCATGTTACTTGATCAACCGTGTTTACTTACGTTCTAAAACACTCAACACTCCTTATGATTTATGGTATGGTAGAAAACCCAACTTACACTATCTTAGAGTGTTTGGAAGTAAGTTCTACATACTAAAAGATCGAGAGCAAAGAGGGATATTTAATACCGAAAGTGATAAAGGTATTTTCCTTGGCTATGCTTCTGACAGTCGTGGGTTCCGAGTATTTAATCTCATAACACAAGTCATGATGGAATCTTCTAATGTTATTATTAATGATATTAGTGATTTCCATCATGATAAATATTCTCCTACTGAGTTGCCTCCAATTGAGACAATTGAGAAAGTCAAGGAAATATCGGAATCAGTTGAAGTCATTCCAACTGTTACTGATCCTGATATTTCTAGTGACGAGGAGAAGGACACTGATCCGGCCACCCCTGGCGAACCAAAATGTGTTTCCCCTCCACGACACCTCTGGGTTCAAAGGAATCATGATCCAAACAGTATTATTGGAGGAAGAGATTCTACAGCTAGAACGAAAGGACAAAATATCTGCAATTTTGGTTGCTATCTATCTCTTGTAGAACCAAGAAATACTGATGAAGCTCTTAATGATCCCGCTTGGTTGAATGCTATGCATGAAGAGTTAAATCAATTTCAAAGGCAAGACGTGTACCTTGTCCCTCCAATGTTAATATCGTTGGTACCAAATGGATATTTAAGAACAAGTCTGATGAATTTGGCACAATTATTAGAAACAAAGCCAGGCTTGTCGCTCAAGGATACTCACAAATTGAAGGTATCGACTTTGATGAAACCTTTGCACCTGTGGAACGCCTTGAGTCCATTAGGCTCTTATTAGATCATGCTTGTTTTCTCAAAGTTAAACTTTTCCAAATGGATGTAAAATCTGCGTTTCTGAACTGGATTTTAAAAGAAGAAGTCTATGTTACTCAACCAAAAGGCTTTGAAAACCGTGACTTTCCAGATCATGTTCTCAAACTCAAGAAGGCTTTATATGGGTTAAAACAAGCACCAAGAGCCTGGTTTGAAAAACTTACCACTTCTCTTATTCGGAAAGGTTTCTCAAGAGGTAGAGCTGATAAGACCTTATTTACCAAATGGAGTGGGAAAAACGTCGTCATTTCTCAAGTATATGTAGATGATATTATCTATGGACCAACATCTGAGAATCTAGCAAAGGACTTTCAAGTTTCACTGGCTAGAGAATTTGAAATGAGCAATGTTGGTGAATTGAAATTCTTTTTAGGATTACAAATTCAACAACATAAAGATGGAATTTACTTATCCCAGGAAAAGTATGCAAGAGATCTTGTAACATGTTTCAGATTGGATAAGTCTTCTCCAAAATTAACACCTATGCCTATTACTGGTAAATTACATAGAGATTAGAAAGGAGTAAAAGTATATCAAAAGATGTATCGATCTATTATTGGAAGCCTTTTATATCTAACAGCTACTAGAACTGATATTTATTTTAGTGTTGGTTGTTGTGCTAGATTTCAGGCTGATCCAAAGGAATCTCATCTTGCAGCTGCAAAAAGGATCATACGTTATGTCAATCACACTGTCGGGTATGGTTTATCCTACACTTTTGATACTAACACTGACCTTTCCGCCTATTCTGATGCTGATTGGGAAGGTTGTGTAGAAGACATAAAAAGTACATCAGGGGGTTTCTACTATGTAGGACTGGATCTTGTTGCTTGGCACAGTAAGAAACAAAATTCACAATCCCTGTCTATATGCGAAGCAGAGTATATTGCTGCTGGGTCATGCTGTACACAACTCTTATGGATGAAACAAATATTGGAAAACTATGGAGTTGATACTGGAATAATGAAGATCTTTTGTGATAACTATAGTGCGATTCGAATCACTGGGATCCTGTCGAGCACTCAAGAACAAAGCACATTGACATAAGGTACCATTTTATTCGATATCTTTATGAGAATGGTATCATAAATATGGAATTTTTGCCTTCCGAACAACATTTGGCTGACATTCTCACCAAACCATTAGACACTGCCACCTTTTAGCACTTAAGGCAGTCTATTGGAATTGTTTTGGTTCATTAACTACTTCAGTAACTCTTTCCCCTGTGCTTATCTCGATCTTTTGGGAAATTGAGTTGGAACTCCAGTAGGTGAATACCTTGTTTGTAGTTGATTCGTCCATTCTTTTCTGTTAGTGTTGATAAATCCTTGTTTTCTGTTTTTGAAATTAAGGTCACTCTTGTTGTTCCTTAGGGAATGACATATTATGGGGGAGAGTTATTTTGAACTTGTGCTTAATTGCCAAATCTTCGTGGGGAGTGCGGATGTGGAATATTAGAGGGGTTATCTTGCGTCTTTATAAACTCCTTGATGAATGCATTTAGCTTTGGCTTTATGATTGCATCTAAACAAGATGATACACATTTAACTTTGGTCATGAAATGTATCTTACGGAAATTTCATTAGGATCCCGTTCTTGTACCTTTGCCAATTTTATTGACAAAAAGGGGGAGAATTAATATGTAGTTCACACTACAAATACATATGGTTTTCGGATCATTATGTAAAGGGGAGTGGTTTCCATGTGAGATGGAGTATTGAATAAGGGGGAGTGAAGTATCACCATAGTATTGTTGTTGAAGTTGTGATGCAATTGGACTTTGACGCCGTGTAATAATACTATGACATTGTATAACAATGATTGAAAACCGATGCTTTTCTCATTATTATAGCTACGGATTTTCAACAATGATGATGCTAAACTTACAACCTTTGGGATCATTGGACTACTTGGAAGTGACGAAGATTTCGAGTATTGTTGAAGATTAGACATGTGGAATAGGAGCTACAAGGTTTATTTATATATTTTTTGTATTCCATATGTATTAATAGTTTTTCCACTAAAATTGACAAAGGGGGAGATTGTTAGAGCATTGCTCGGTCAAACTCGCATGCGTTGCTATCTCAAGCATGTTTGTCAATGTTAGTGATCAAAACTATAAAATCTTGATTTCTAGTCTACTATAGCTAAGGTCTCGGACTAGGATAAAAAGTGTAGTTGAGCTCAAGAACTCCATGGCGATCATCATACAAGACGAAGGACTACTCAAGGAACCATTGGATCTTCATCGGATAAAAGGTATGTGGAGACTTGAACTTATCTATCACTCAAAATTCTATCTACTCTATCTCCTATCTTGAGACAAAAGTCGTTTTACTATATAGACTAAGAATATACACATGTGACATTTCGAGCTGAGTATATCTCGCTTATTTATTTCTCGAAATATGTGTTGGTAAACCTTTCGCTTTAGCCAACTTCATCTTTGCCTAGTGACGAAAGTCATGTTATGTTTCAATCACTTTGGAAATTGCTCTAACGAAAACTAGTTTGTGAATAACAACTATATGACGTCCTATGAGAATGTTTCAATGATTGAAATGAGAGTTTAGACAATATAACCACTGGGGGATATAAACATTTTTGTGGTAACACATATATGTATAAGTCCTTAGCACTTGATCCGAAGTTTTCGAACTTTGTTGATTAAGTGAAAAACAGGAACTTGAGCAGTCAATCCAGTTCGCAAACGTGCGTAGTTATCGAACGCGAGAATTTCTGCTGGAGTTGTAGCTTGGTTTCAGTCCGCTAACTGACGGAAGTTCTCGAACCCGAGAATTTCTGCTGGAGTTTGTGAACTCCAACCAGTTACTTGAGTCCGCTAACCCAGTCCGCGAACTTGAGTGGTTATGTCTAAAAACGATGTTCGTGAACTTATCTAAATTATCTAAGGAATGCTATTGCAAACCGTGGCTCTATAGTTCATGGATTGATTCAAGTTAATCACATCATTTTTGCTTCAATTATGTCTTGTGTAGTACATAAGATCTCATAACAATTGAACAACTCTATAACTAGTTCATCTGAGTCATTTGGACTAGTTATGGTGAAGAAGAATATGGTTGATATGAAAGTTATCATTTGGCTAACCATTTGGTTGACTAATATTGAACCAACTATTGTACACGTTTGGGTACAGTTACACAAACCCAAAATCTTCAAGTACATGTGTGTATGGAAATCTAAGTTTTCGATCTAACGGTTGAGAGATATTAGCTTGTATCTAATCAGGTTTTCATCTAACGATGAATATTGAATGATTTGTTACTAAGATAACATTGATTGCAAACCCTGATTTGAAAGACTATATAAGGGAGAACTCTAGCAATTGGGAAACCTAATCCCCACACATTCTGTGTGATACTAGTTTTCTAAGATAGAGTCGATTCTCCTTTAACCTTTGGGTTTCTTCTTCTAAAACCAGGTTAACGACTTAAAGACTTCATTGGGATTGTGAAGCCAGACCGATACTACTTTTCTGGTAGTTGTGTGATCTGATCTTGATGTTTCTATCATACAAGTACAATTTTAATAATTGGATTGAGATTTCTATCTCCGATAGGAAAGATATAAAAGTAATCACAAACATCTTCGTCTCATCGTTTGTGATTCCACGATATCTTTTTTCGTAGCGTCGATTAAGACTATTGTGAGGTGATTGATAAAACTGAGCTGTTCTTCGGGAATATAAGTCTGATTTTATTGATTGGTTCATGTTCACCTTGATTTATCAAAAGGCGAAACAAAACTCATAGGTTTATTCGTGGGAGACGGATTTATCTATCTTATAGACTTTTCTGTGTGAGACAGATTTGTTTGTAAAATTCTTCGACTTTGGGTCGTAGAAACTCTTGGTTGTGGGTGAGATCAACTAAGGGAATCAAGTACATAGTATCCTGCTGGGATCAGAGGCGTAGGAGCATAACTGTACCTTGGATCAGTGTGAGATTGATTGGGGTTCAACTACAGTCCATACCAAAGTTAATTTGGAGTAGGCTAGTGTCTGTAGCGGCTTAATACAGTGTATGTTTAATCTGGACTAGGTCCTGGGTTTTTCTGCATTTGCGGTTTCCTCGTTAACAAAATTATGGTGTCTGTGTTATTTTTTTTCCGCATTATATTTTGATATATAATTGAAATAATACAGGTTGTGTGTTATTCAATCAACTAGAATATCCGACCTTATTGGTTGTTGATTTAAATTGATTGACACTTGGATATTGGTATTTGTTACCATCCAAGTTATCTCTCTTTGATTAGACTAGCGAATCGCATTTGCTTGAGTAAATCAAATTGAGAGATTGAGATAATAACTCCTTGAGTATTTTCTATTGATTGAGTCTAGTTGATTCTCTAGAAAAAAACTCGGAGTTGTCCATACAGATTGCTAATCGAAATATTGGATGAGGTTGTTAGACCCCCGCTTTTTCAAAAAATACTATCATTTTGGTGATTGAAGTCTTTTTATGATCATGCAATTCCCCTCCTATACATTTTTGGTGAAGAAAAGGTTATACTATTTTGAAAGAAGGGACTTAAAAAAGCTATTGTTCTGCAACAACGAAAGGTAATAACCAGATCGAAGGAGTAGATCAAAATATGAAAGAAAAGTTAACTTTGATCCACTAAATCAAAGTATGAGATATATCATTACAAGCATGCGGTTATAAAGTAAATTAGCAAACTACAACTTCAGAATTATAAAAAGAAACGTCTTTAAAAAGAGCATGAAAAGATTGTACTATTACATTAGGTAGCACCATTATCTCTTGCATTAGGTTCTTATTTTTGTTAATTGCAGTTTATCATTTGTTTGTTGTCTCATCAATTACTTTGAGTAACGATATTTCAAAAAAAAAAAAAAATTTATGTGAGTTTCATTGTCTACTTCACCGAAAACGGCAGAAGATAGTGGTTGTTCTTTTTTAAACCCAAAAATTAAATTTCGCGCTACTTACCCATACGGTCTGCAAAGACCAATCACTAGAATTTTAAAGTGCTGATTTTAGATATTTCTCCCTTCATATAGTATCTCTTAAGTTATCTAATATAATTTGAGCACAACAGGAAATTAATAAAGGATGAAAATGATTAGTTCACTAATTTTTATTTATGAGCAGAATCATTGAAGATAAAGAAAAAAAGTGAGAGTCATTCGATCAATTCGACGTAATATAGGTAATCGGACTGGGAATTTTTATGAACCTTGATGAGCGGGTTTTTGTTTTGCTAAAGAGATGCATGTAGCAAGTCGTGAACAACTTAATGTCACAAACATGCAACGTGATTTTTTTAGAGTCGTTGTACATAGTCGTTTCCAAATAGTTCTAAAATACTTTTCTTGTGTGTTCGATGATTTTCCATCTTGTAAATTCTTGACATGTTTTACATATAAAAATGACAATCTCTACTTATCTTATTTAAGTTATCCTGGGAAATCCTTGAAGTTAAATCTAAGTTATGAATCATAATTGCATAACTAAGTTTTAAGAATCATAATTGCATAACTAAGTTTTAAGTTAAATCTAAGTTTTAAGAATCATAATTGCATAACTAATCCCGATACAAAACCTATACACTCTGATATATATAAATGAAAAATCTCTCGAGTGATATAAATTTAGTAATGTGTTGTTTAACAAATTAAAAAAGAATAATCATAATAAAAGATAAACGATATCACTAACATTTAATAAGACTCTAAGGTTTGAGAACATATATCTTCACCCGCACCTTTTCTTCTGAATACTGAAACTGAAGTGGGAACGAGTGAGCACATCATCCCAAATGGGGACTCAGTGGATATCATTATAACATTCAAGTAATCACTAACATGCATCACAGTTCTACAAAAGGAAACGATAAAAATCTTTTGCACACAACATGGAGCAGAAGATTGCTTCAACTCATATCCCCAGATTTTACGTCCATCATGGCAATATCAGTGAAAGATCCACCTCCGGATGGATCTACAAGAAACGAATTAAACAACCTAAGCATATGTTATCCTAACTTGGTCTCACTTAATGGAGAAAAAGATGTCAGGAATAACTCCAGTCTCAAATGATAGCAGGAATCTAGGTACCATAAAGTATTATCGTGGAAAGCATACAACTCATAAATCCCAATGCCACCATCTAAGTCTATAATATAATAAGGTTTTGATTACTATGATTTGACCTCGCACAATAGGTTCACAAAAGGCCCAATCATTATTCGTAGGCCGGAGTCTCAAAATAATGACCATATCCAGTCATGAATCTAGAATTTCTTCTTAAGTCAAGATCATAGTAACCCAGTCATACTACTAAGACTGAACAATCAAGTATAATATGCACATGAGTGACTTCCCCAAGATATATAGTATATATAATATTCATCCGAGGTAAAGTCGGACTACTAAGTAATATTCAACCGGGGTAAAGACGGACTACTATCTTAAGACAATAAAATGTAATAATATTCAACCGGGGTAAAGCTGGACTACTAAGTAATATTCAAACAACGTAGTATTGCCCTACTAAACTTAGCCAAGAGGTATGGGGAAACCACAAAACACATATCACACAACATATACATTTAATTACAAACAATATGCTTACACATCATGCACGCAGATGAAATTAACTTAATGATTACAAGAAGGTTACAAGAGTTCCCACCGATTTGATGACAAGCCATACCTACCTCGAGATACACAATCCACTGGTTCATCGTATGATTCGATAGTTGTTAATAATGATCAACTGTTAATCATACAAGCACTCTAAGAGTTTAGTCAAAAGGCTCACACAAGGATCATAACATAATTTCATACAATTCTCTAGTCAAAGGCTAAATGAATTAACTAATGGTTCTACTTTTATTAATGGTTCCAAAACCTCGTATTAAGTGTTCTAGGCATAAATTAATATCTACTCACCCACTCATTGACTCACCGAGTCAACTCATATATTTTATCAAACACCTTGCATACGTTTATAAGTATTTATCTACTTGTACACAGCACAAGGGTCTAACTTCGGGGGTCTCTAATTCATTCGTTTCTTATCCAAATTGAGTAGTTTTTTGCCCTGTGGAAATATGGTATTGTCTACTACAACTTTGTAGTTTTGACCCAGATCTAGTTCGACCTTTATCTTAGCTAATGTTTGCCGAGAAGTTGCTCACTTATCGCAATGATAAGTTTTACACAGATTTCATAACGGACCTTAAAATGGCTATATCTCATTCATACGAACTCCAAATTGAACAAACTCGGTTTCTATAGCTTCATGATGCAATATATTAAATTTCATAAGAAAAACAAGGATCTAAAACAATTCCTAAGATGTCTAAAATTCATGATAAAAATTAAGAATATAAAACACATAAAATCATGATAATCACATCTAAACTATAAGAACTTCATTAATCAGACTCTATTTTGGTATCTAAGAAATATCTAAATCATGACTAACTTAATATAAACATTAGAAAGGTTACTTTAATTTATTGAGCAATAATTGTCATCATAGGATCATGCTAATCATCATCTCCATTAATAAACACCATTAATTCAACAACAAAATCATCATGATCAACTTCATTCCTTCTACTGATTTTACTACTACTCACTCCGAACTCTCCATGCCTCTAATTATAATTCTCTGATTCAACTCATTCTCTAGTTCATTTTCATCTTTTGAATCGTCACCGTTAACAACAATTAACGCCATATCTCTTTAACATTTCTCACAACTCTCTACCATATTTCTCACAAATTAAAATCTTCTAATCATCCTAGTTCTATATATATTTCTCATACTAATTTACTAACAAGAGCACCACCACCTTGGAAAACCTATGACTCATACTCAAAACAAAGTAAAATCCTACAACACCTTCTCAACAAAACAAAAACAAGAAGGAAGATAAGCTTCCTGAAAACATAACATTCAAAATTCAAATATTAAAGGGATCTATTATTCCATGCCTGACAGTTTACTAAGAGATAACCATTTATTATATAAAGGTCCGCTAAATTTAGAGGTACGGTCAGCAGAGTCAAATAGACAAGTCAACAACACATATCAGGTCAAGGTTCGCCGGTCTACAGTGAGGGTCAACGACACTTTGACTAATTTCTACTCCATCTTCCGAGTCTCATATCTTCTCCGTCCGGTATCCGATTAACGCGTTCAAGTAGTCCATTTCGTGTAGATTTTCGAGATCTATCTAATGGTGTTCATTCCATTTTAAAATTATTATTTGTTTAAGTTCAATTAAATTTGTTGTTCATATTTAATCGAGTCATTAACGGCTAAATCGTCTCTTGACTAGTCTAATACCGTTGACGTGCTTGAGGGTCCTTACATTCTCCCCACCTTATTCGTTTTCGTCCTCGAAAATCGTATCATCCTTTAGTCTTCAAAACTCCCCACCTTATAGAGAAAAACTATTTCTCGACTAAATGCAAGTACTGCTCATGCATACTTACAAACGCGCGAAAATAAACTCATTTCAAATGAGTTAGAAACCACAAGAAATGAAGCACAAACCTATAAGGCTTTCTACAACCAAAATTTGTGACTTTAGGTTCAACTATAATAATTTATGTTTTAACAAATAATTATGTCTAAGTTTTCCGCGCTAATATTTATAGTCTATTATATAGTAATTTATTAATTTGATGTAGTTTCATGATTATTACATATATTTATCCATATAACTAATCCAAATTGATTTTACATCAATCCATATAACTAAATAATTATTAATAATTTTCACTGTTAAATTAATTTTATTATTCATTATCATTATTACTATTTTGGTTGATAATGTTCACATGTATAGATTTTCGATCTCCATAAAATTATATCTTATTTTTTTTTTAAAACTCCATCATTTTATATGTCTTTAAATGTATTTTAATCATTTTATTATATCGTTTTGTTTTGTTTTTTCATTTTATTATATAACTTTAATTATTGTTATTATTATCAAGTATTTATTTACTTATTATTGTCTAATTAACTTATCAAATTATTGGCTCATCTTAAAGGTAATATAAAATGCCTATTTTCTAGCGAGATCAATTTCTATTCAACATAATTTCATTTACTATTTTGTGACTAACTCGCTGTGGATTTTGTCAGAACTATTTGATTAAAGATTGAAGTATACATATATGCATTATTACTAGTATTACTTATTCCAATCAATGCATTAAATGTTAACCAGTTGATAATGACTCTACTAATATTTCTAAACGTAAATGTTTATGTTTATATTGTCATCTATTTTTAATTCCTTATTTTGTGTATATACTTTATTTACTTCGAAAATAATTATATCTGGATCCATCTATATCTAGATTTTGTAGCACCTATTAGTATACTATTTTACTATACTTTAATTAAACACAAATCAATTATACAAAAAAATATTCACGCAAAGGCACATCACATCACACAATTCTATTTTACAATGGAAGCGCAAATATCAGAAATTAAACCAATAAGAATTAAGCAATTTTATGGATAATCAAATTATCAACTGTGATGTAAACTTAAAATTATTATCTTTTACAAAACTGAGTTTTATAAGAACTTAGATGGTAAGTATTATCGTTAATTTTGAGTATACTAAATTAATTATTTCAAAAGAAAGTCACTTCTATAACAATTAGAGAATTTTAACACCATTTTTAATGAATTTTCAATGTAACTATGAAATTTAGCATAACTCAGGGTATTTTATACCATGAAGATCTAAAAATCCTTGGGCTTTAGACATACACTAGATTACACTCTAACTGATGATGATATCTAAGTTCTTCAGACTAGTGTCTAGTTCAAAATATTAATGAGTTTAGGTATATGTAAAGGTACTCCCTTTCAAATAAGTTTTGGATCTATTATAATTACTAATCTAACTAATTGCCGGTATTGGATTGACTACATGTTCATAATTTTAAACAAGTCATTCTCTAGTCTCTATCCGTTTTTTTAAAACTATTTCATAATTGGTGTTAACTTACAAATTTTAGTTCGTACTATATACACACAACAAGAAAATGAATCAAACAATCAAATAAATATTATAGTTCTTGATAGCTTTTAGTGATTAAGATTTATCTCCCAAACCCAATCAAATTCCAAACTAATCTAGTTATCTATCTAGCACTAAGAATTATCTACCATTTCCCATGTAAGATCTAATAGTGTGCTCTGATACCAACTTGTGACGCTCCAAATCTAAAACCTGCTTAGCTAATGGATTACAACCTAATAGAAGCATCAAATCTAGATTACCCATTTTAATAATCATAATTGCATAACTAATCCCGATACAAAACCTATACACTCTGATATATATGAATGAAAAATCTCTCGAGTGATATAAATTTAATAATGTGTTGTTTAACAAATTAAAAAAGAATAATCATAATAAAAGAAACACAATATCACCAACATTTAATAAGACTCTATGCTTTGAGAACAGATATCTTCGCCCGCATATTTTCTTCTGAAACTGAAGTGGGAACGAGTGAGCACATCATCCCAAATGGGGGCTCAGTGGATATCATTATTACATTCAAGTAATCACTAACATGCATCATAGTTCTACAAAAGGAAACGATAAACATCTTTTGCACACAACATGGAGCAGAATATTGCTTCAACTCATATCCCCAGATATTACGTCCATCGTGGCAATATCCGTGAAAGATCCACCTCTGGATGGATCTATGAGAAACGAATTAAACAACCTAACCATATGTTATCCTTACCTCATCTCACTCAATGGAGAAGAAGATGCCAGGAATAACTCCAGTCTCAAATGATAGCAGGAATCCATGTACCATAAAGTATTATCGTGGAAAGCGTACACCTCATAAATCCCAATGCCACTATCTAAGTCTAGAATATAATAAGGTTTTGATTACTATGATCTAACCCCGCACAACAGGTTCACAAAAGTCCCAATCATTATTCGTAGGCCGAAGTCTCCAAATAATGACCATATCCAGTCATGAACCTAGAATTTCTTCTTAAGTCAAGATTATAGTAACCCAGTCATACTACTAAGACTGAACAATCAAGTATAATATGCACATAAGTGACTTCCCCAAAATATACAGTATATATAATATTCAACCGAGGTAAAGCCGGACTACTAAGTAATATTCAACAGGGGTAAATCCGGACTACTATCTTAAGACAATAAGATGTAATAATATTTAACCGGGGTAAAGCCGGACTACTAAGTAATATTCAAGCAACGTAGCATTGCCCTAATAAACTTAGCCACGATCTATGGGGAACACAGACACTCTTATTGGGGAAACCACACAATGCATATCATAGAACATACCCATTGAATTACAAACAATATGCTTACACATCATGCATACAGATGAAAGTAACTTAATGATTACATGAAGGTTACAAGAATTCCCACCTGATTTGATGACAAGCCATGCCTACCTCGGGATCCACAATCCACTGGTTCGTCGTACGAATCGATCGTTGTTAATAAAGATCAACTGTTAATCATACATCACTTTAAGAGTTTATCCAAAAGGCTCACACAAGGATTATAACATAATTTCATACAATTCTCTAGTCAAAGGCTAAATAAAATAACTAATGGTTTTACTTCTATTAATGGTTCCAAAACCCCGTATTAACTGTTCTAGGCACAAATTAATATCTACTTATCCCAATGGGGTCAAACTGGGTGTCTTCGAAAATACCTCAAAAAATGCCACAACTTTGCAGAAGGATCCGAATGCAAATTCGGACCAGAAGTGGTCCAAAAAACTTTAATCAAGGATTCTGGCACTAACTCTAGCCCAACGGGCTTGATCCGGAACGACCCGCTATCCCACTTACCCGGTTCAAGATCTGAACTATCTGACCCGTCTGACTCACTCACTCACCCACTCACTGACTCACCGAATCAACTCAGACATTTCAAACACCTTGCATACGTTTATAAGTATTTATCTACTTGTACACGGCACAAGGGTCTCTAATTCATTCGTTTCTTATCCAAATTGAGTAGTTTTTGGCTCTATGGAAATATGGTATTTTCTACTACAACTTTGTATTTTTAACCCGGATCTAGTTCGGCCTCTATCTTAGCTAATTTTTTCTGAGAAGTTTCTCATTTATCGCAATGACAAGTTTTATCCATATTTTCATAACAGACCCTAAAATGGCTATATCTCATTCATACGAACTCCAAATTGAACAAAATCTGTTTCTATAGTTTCATGATTCAATGTATTACATTTCACAAGAGAAACAAGGATCTAAAATATCTCCTAAGATATCTAAAATTCAGGATAAAGGTTAAGAATATAAAACACATAAAATCATGATAATCACATCTAAACTATAAGAACTTCATTAATCAGACTCTATTTTGGTATCTAAGAAATACCCAAATTATAACTAACTTAATATAAACCATTAGAGTGGTTACCTTGATTTATAGAGCAATAATTATCATCATAGGATCATGCTAATCATCATCTCCATTAATAAACACCATTAATTCAACAACAAAATCATCATGATCATAAAATTGTCACTAGGCAAAGATGAACTTGGATAAAGCGAAAGCTTTACCAACACACATTTCGAGAAATAGATAAGCGAGATATACTCAGATCGAAATGTCACATGTGTATATTCTTAGTCTATATAGTAAAACGACTTTTGTCTCAAGATAGGAGATAGAGTAGATAGACTTTTGAGTGATAGATAAGTTCAAGTCTCTATATACCTTTTAGTCGATGAAGATCCACTGGTTCCTTGAGTAGTCCTTCATCTTGTATGATGATTTCCATGGAGTTCTTGAGCTCAACTAAACTTTCTATCCAAGTCTGAGACCTTAGCTATTGTAGACTAGAAATCAAGACTTTATAGTTTTGATCACTAACATTGACAAACATGCTTGAGATAGCAACGCATGCGAGTTCGACCGAGTAATGCTCTAACAGTTTTCTTCAAAATCTATCTTATATACTCTACTATGTGGTTTAGAGGTTTACGTCGGTTTAAGGGCGTCTTAAATATAACAGATTGGCTCCAAAATATTACTTGATATAGGAGTGTCATGTTCGGAAATGGATGGTCTCCAGTGTTTGCAATCTTCTTGATATTTATATGGTGTGTGAACTATCAAATATTCGTAAAAAAAGTATATATTTATTTTTCCTATTTATCAACCTCACAATAATGCCTAATTTCTGTATCACTATCGACATTTTTGGTGCTTAAAAAAAACATCGTTCTCCTTTTCTTTTCCCTAGTGGATTATTCCGCCGCCACTTAATATCACAACTAAACCAATATCGTTGTTAAATTTTCCATTTTCCATTTTTCATTACAATTACAAATCTCATTTTTC
Organism: Papaver bracteatum; assembly: GCA_023529315.1. NCBI lineage: Eukaryota > Viridiplantae > Streptophyta > Magnoliopsida > Ranunculales > Papaveraceae > Papaver > Papaver bracteatum. The sequence continues at coordinate 1,860,318 of JAJJWX010002278.1, forward strand.
TCTTAGTTAAAATCCATTGTTTGAGGGAAAATATTATAATTTTATTCAAAATCGCTTAGTTAAATATTTCACACTCGTATAAATGATATTAAGGACGAATGTTTTTCTCTCTTTCTTTTGGCCGTGCTCTGTATTATTTTTTTGCCGGAAATTTGAAACTTGTTTTTCCATCAGTTTCCACTCCCTTCGATAAATTCTCTTGTTTATTGCTCAAAAGAAAAGAATGTAAATTCTAAATCTAAAAAATTGGTTAATTATTTGGCGGATTAATTCAGAATTACCTTGGATAAAATTAGTAGGTTTCACCTCTACTGTAAAGAAGTAAATTTGTGAACTGCAACTGGCAAAAGCATCTTAGACTAAGTCCTATGGTCTTCTAATCTAGCATCTAGATTGGCAATTAGGACAATCTCCTAAGTTCTATGGTAGTGCTAATCTATCATCTAGATGAGCTAAATGGAACAACTAAAAGTAGAATTAGGTTATGCTGAACCATTCCACGAAGTTGCGCTGAATGGAACAACGCAACCATCTCAGTCGTCGGATCAAAAAATAGATAAATCTGCGCTGAACCATTCAACGAAAAGTTGATTTTGGCTGCGCTGAACCATTCAGCGAAACTATCTCGCTATTAGTTCACTTATGAGATATATATTCCCCCTTAAAGGCCTTGACAAATAAAGCTCTCACATTAAATGGTTATGAAACCCTCGATTCATATTGGCCGAAATAAGCATTTTCTAATGCAGAAGCTATGGTGAGGACACTTGGCATAACTCTATTGGTTGTAATAATTAAAATTTAGTTACACTTTGGTTACATCAAATACTTGATTCTCCGTTAGTAACGGTGTAGATAAAAAAGTAGGTGGACAATACTTATGTTAGAATTTGAGCTTAAATAATTTTGTTACACTGTGTTTATACCAAAACTTAACTGTACATTACTAACACCGTCAAAGGTGGACGACACTTGCATCAAAATCATTAAAAAAAGGAAATCGTGTTACAATGTAATTAAGGAAATCGTGTTACAAAGTAATTAAGGAAATCCATTTAATTAAGGAAATTGTGTTACAAAGGTAATTGGTATACTTAAATGAAAGAAATTTTGTTATAGTGTTCGTATGGAAATCGTGTTAGAAAGGAAATCATGTGATTCAGATTTTATTTATATATGCAATTCATAAACGTAAAATTATTCAATTAAAGAGTTTTCGCATAAATCATGGCAGCCTTTGATCAACATAAAATCAAAGAGATTCAGAAAGAAACAACTAGGATCGCTAGGAGTTTGAGGCTGAATCTTTTGCAATATCAAAGGGGTAGTAATATTAGATGATGAAGAAGGCGATGAAATCGCATGAGAACATAAATTGGAAGAGACAAAGACCGGAGTAGTGAAACATCATCACATAAACAAGAAAAGTAATTCAAATCTCCTTCCTATCAATCACAAGTTCACAATAAAATTCAATGTTGTAATTTGATTATTTCTTCGAAACAGGAAATATAGATCAACAACCGGCGCGTCAGCTACCTCTTTTAGGTGACATGCAATGGGGAAAAATCCTGGAGTTTGGAAAGCTAAGAATAATATGTACCTAGGAATTACGGAATTCAGACAGCGGGCAGTTGTACGGCTTCCATATGATATTGATCGACAGAATGGTGAGTCCAACAACATACATTAACTCATTCACCAGTTTATAAAATCAATGATCTTAATGGTTTCTAAAAAAATATCGAATTAATGATAACAGGAAGAGCAGGTACAATATGTTACCTCACACCAAGTCAATTTGACATGCATAGAGAGAAGCTTAAAGAACATAACACAATGGCTCTCTGAATTCTTCAATATGGATGTATTCAACGGGAAATATAGGCCCCTACCTCAAGAACGAAGGATAACTTTCACCAATTTCACCGGTGTTAAAGTAGAAAAAGAGACAGAAAAGGACACCAACATCCCAAGACACAAGTTCATACTTACTGAGTTTAAGCAACTGCGCGATAGATCTGGGGACATCAGCCATTGCACATGTAATATAATTACAGTGCTAATTAAATCGATTCATAGGAAAACGGGTTCAAATTTTTAAAAATAAATAATACAAAAATATGTATTTGCAGACATAATGGGAAAACTCATAAGCGTAAAAATTGCATTAGTGCGGAAGATGATGACATACACGGACGCAGTGAAGACAAATGTTATAATTGAGAACGAGAAATGAACGCGCGTAAAACTTACTATATGGGGAGAACAGGCATACCCAGTCACAGATGAAAGCAAAATTAAGAAAAATGAAAACATAATACTAATAGTAGTCGGTCTGACAGTAAAAATATTTAATGGTTAGAAAATGCTAAAATATGTATCATATATGCCTGGAGTGAGGTCTAAAAAGGATATTATTATCATATTAACTTGCATAATGCCAACACAGGGGAATACGTATTGAACGCATCAAAAGGAACAAAGATATATATGGATCTAAACATACCAGAGGTTCATCAGATGAAGAAAAGGTGAGTACATGTACATAAGAACAATAATTAAAACACAAGTGTTACAAAAAAAAAACTAATTAACTTTGAAAAAACAAACAGATATGAAGGATCAACAAAACCAGCTGTTTTCGATACCGATACAAAAAGTTCAAAAAACATGGAAGAATTGCTTTTCAACAACAGGGTAACAATAGATGAAGGACAAAAGCTAATGTTCAATCCGGAAAATAAGGTAACATATCTAACCATAATGATAAGAGAAGTGATATATAAGTAAATTGCTTTGGTTTGATATCGTATAATAACAATCCGGCAATATATGCTAACTTTATATTGATATAACGAAAAACATGAAACAGGGAAAAGAAACGGTCATTGATATTGTAAAAGGATCAACCTGGTTTTATATGGCATGCCCAGGATGCAACAAGAGACGCTACAAAAATACAGATGAATGGTGCGAAACCTGGAAAAGAAAGGTTGACAGACCAATTTCGAGGTACAAACTAGAGTTGAAAGTAAAAGACAATACAGATACAGCCGTTATAATCGTGCTAGGACAAACTGTAGAACCACACCTGGATAATGTGAGAGTATCAAAACTTATGAAAATCAACACAATTGACATTGAGGTATGACCGTAATCCTAAAGAATTGGTACACAATATTATGATACTGAATGCGACTTATCTGAGAAAAATAATTCGTCTGACAGGAAAATCTGGCTGAAAACGTGACCGAAATATGGGACTCAATAGGATTATCGTTTATCTTCGAAGTGCACCTAAATCAAAATTCATTCAACTAAAACACTTTCTTTGTGCAGAATATTTATCCTCTTAACTATGAACTGGAAGCCAAATACAGAGTGAAAAAGATGGAACAAGTAATTATAAAGTGCAAAGTTTCTTTATTAACATACACAATATATAAATTGAAAGTAGAAATTTATGTGTCTCTACAGGATTCAAACAACAATCAAGAGTTACATGTTGAAGATGAAAATAATGAATGCTGCAAAGAGATAACTCCCGTAACAGAATTGGCTGGACATATCAGACAATTGGAGGTGACTATAGAAATGCCAACATTAGTAGAGTCAGATGATGGAAAAGATGAATACTACAAAGATATAATGGCGCTAGCAGAATTAGCTGAAAAGAAAGGATATTTGGAAGTCACCACAACTACACATGCAACAAAAGAGTAAAAGCGACGAACGAAATTAGACATACAATTTTGATTATTGATATTTCTTTCAGTACAGAACATCATAACATATAATCTACACATAGCATAGACAAATTTAAAGTATTTTTTTTGTCGTTATTTATCTAAGTTTAGCATGACTAAACATTTAAATTTATATTTGCAAAATAAATAAATAAAATAAAATCAGATTTACTATTCAGAAACTTAGATTGAAAAATATCGTAATATAAGCTTAGTTTATATTCTTCTACATGAGTAATTGAGTATTTGAGATTAAACAATCAATCATGAGCTATGATGGTGATCTATACAACAAAACCGAAAATAGATTACTTATATTTAAATGTCTTTTAAGATCTACAAATAAATTCAAGTTAGGGATGAAATAGCAGAAAGATTTATTGATTCAACCCATTACGAAACAATAAACTCAATTTCTTCTTCTGAAATTAATGAACATCTCCAATTTTATTTCTCTATCGAGCACAGAAAGCTCTATGAGTTTCTATTTTTCGATTCAACACCAATCAATCCCTTTCTGTCTCAAATTCAATCCTCTCAATTTGCGGCTGTTGCACAACTTTCTTTCTTCCTTTTTAAGGTCTATGTTTGTAATGAAGTCGATTGTAGACGATTAGAGATTTGAGAATAGGAAAGGAATAGGAGGAAGCGTAACATGGTTTATCTACAGCCGTTTAAACACTAAGAGAAAAAAAAAACTACATGTCAGAGATCCAAGAGCTTATAATTAATGTTGTCATGCGAGTCGCACATACGATGAATGTTTGTTAGTACTCATGTGTGGTTAATCTTAGTAGCTCCAAGGATGTCAAAATTGAAGGGTATATTAGCAAACATAAATTAAATTTAAAGGCAAGTTTCAAAGTTAAATTTTGCGTCAAATTCAAAAAAGTCAGCATATATTTCCTATTTTTTCTCCACATTATTTAATGTATTCAGTCACACCAAATCAAAAACGCGACGTCACGGGGCGGGGCAAAGCCCCGCACACACTAAACCAAAAGTGCATTGTCACGGGGAGGGGTGAAGCCACGCGCACACCAAATCCAAAATATAGTTAAAAAAAGAAATGCCCAATGCGTAGTACGGGCACAAAATCTAGTCTAAAGAGAAGTTGTGTTAAAAAATAGACAACTCTTTTTTTCTATTCTGCAACGCTTTTTGGCTAATTTAGCTGCCAAATCTAAACGACGAGACTTATTCTTACCATTTACCATTTACCATTTTACAATACAAATGACTAATCGTCTACTTTCGGAATCCTAGTTTTCTTTCTTTGTTTATTGTCTTACAATGAACTGGAATCTTGGTTTGAGTACGATTTTTTTTTTGGTGTGGTGGATAGAATTTGCGTTGTCGCTCACCCACCACGTGAATCTCTTCATAATGCTAATATCGCAGTTGTTGGGCATCTGATTGTTGTAAAATATTGTTTCTGTTTTTGTTAATCATCAAAAAAGTTTGGTGGAGCTGACAAATTAAATAATGCCCTGCCCTCAGATCCCACATCAATCAGTGCGGAGTAAACGACGTATTTATTGATCCGAGATCCAATATAATCGTCGATCTCAATGTTTCTTTTACTCGTGTGCCACAGCCAGTCCCACTGAATATCTAGTGGGAGTATCTACCTACCTACCTACTAGTCTAGTATAATAGTACTGTCTAATTGAAGTCCTAGCCTCTCTCGTGCAATGCATTAAACAACTCATTTTGCCGGGAGGGGTTGGGAAACCCCTGTTGGCCCTTGTGAAATACGTGGTGGCCCCTGTGAAATCGAGGAACTTGGACGTCGACTTCGACTCTTCTTATTTTGAAACGGTGTTGATCAGCAGATTCATGGAGTCCCCCACACTTCATGCGTCTTTATCATTCTTTGTTACCATTGGGGTTACTCCTCCATTATCTATCGCTTTACACATCAAATTGTTAGGAAAAATACACTCCGGTTGCAGGTTAAGAGGCTCCACTGGGGTCTCTTAAGATCAGACTCATGACCTCCTATGGATGGAGGAGGTTTGCCTAAATTAAGGCCAACTTGATAACCCCTGCATCGATTAAGTGAACTTCAATACTAAAAGGTTGGGGCCAAGCAGTTCATGTTTACCAAAAGAAGAGGGGAAAAAAACGACCTGGATAGTTGATAATTTGATATTATAGTCGTTGGTTTCTACTTTAGTATTATTCATAAGTAGGTTTCTCAAATGACTTTAAAAATGCAATAGGCCTCAGTATCTCATGATAATCCATCCACCAAAACACAATTCTATAATTGCCTTAGGGTACCAACTGAGTGATAGCCACACACACTACCGCCAACTCTTCAGTGGCCGAATAGCCAAAGCTACTACTGATCCCCATTTTAAGCAAATCAATCATGGCCCATAATAATTAACCAAATTTGCCATGGCCACCACGAATTATTTACCTAAGCAATAATTGAGGGCATCAAGACAAACAATCATACTGACTTTGTTGTACGTATTGATGTATTAGTAGCAACGGTAATGCAATAAGTCTATTAAATGCCGTTCTTTTCCCACCTTAAAGAAAGACCAAGGACTTATGAACCAATGCGCCCAATTTGTGCATACTTGACAATTTGATTAGTGTCAAGCACCCTGTTCAAGCTGCTCACTAAGAGGAACCTCCAATAAAATTGAGCATATTGTTCTCATCTCATATGCCGCACTGCCCTTGTGCCAGACAAATCTGGTTCCACTTCATAAAAGAGTTCGAAAAATCATGCTACAAGCTGACTCATTTGACGAAGAGATTGTTGCGAGGTCTTTACACTCACTCAATGGAAAAATGGGCCCATTTGGAGCTTATAACAGAATTCTCTATCGAGAGAGGAATAGAAGGACTTTTGAGGGCAAATTAAAACTGGCGGAGGATTGTAGTTGCAGGATATCCTACAACACACCCCTTATGATATTATGGTGATAATATCTAAATCTAAATATATTTCATATAAAAATGATGATAAGAGTGCTAAAATTATAAATGGACACAAGGATTTTTTACATGGTTCGATCAATGTGATCGACATCCATGATTCTTCACTATAATTGTTTGAATTACATGAGTATTATATTTAGAATCTTCATTAATGGATCATTGGGTAAAGCTCTAGATCTAGTTTTTATGGAAGAAAATGATAATACTAAAGATAAAATTGACCCCCTTTTCTCTCTCATACCCTTCTCCTTATATATGTATTTACATAGTGGATGACAGCTAATATGTAGTGGAGTACAACTACGTCTTCTCACGCTCATGCTACGTCTTCTCACGCTCATGCTATGGTCTCTCGCGCGCATGCTACGTTCTCTCGCGCGCTAAGGAAATGTATGAATCTCGTGCGCTAAGGAAATGTATGAATGATGCTCGCTAAGGAAATGAATGAATCTCGCGCACTAAGAAAATGTGTTGTGCAATATTTTGCCCCTACAAGGATCGAACACTTGCTGGAAAAATAAGAGCTCTAGCAGTGTTTAAATCCGAAAGGCTTTCGAAGGGATTCCTAAATGTAATCTCATGTCAGTCTCGTTATTAAGCAAGTTTGAATCTCCTCAGTCCCAGCATTTCGTTATTGTTGTATATTCTATTGGAGAAAATGAGTTTTATTGTATTGGTTTTATAATCTTGGTAGGAACGGAATTTAGGACCTTTGGGTCTCTAAGAGAACTTACTCATATTTCTATGGGTGAATGAAATATGACCTTTAGTCTCACATTGGGTGTGACTAAAGAGGAGTTCTACTATTTAACTAATTCATTATGGATAGTTAGTAAATCAATGTGTGTGGAATGGGTTTTCAAAAATATTTTTGTTTCATTATGGCTTGGGCTTGGGCTTGCGCTTGCGCCGTGAACTTAGATCAACCAAGACTTATATTTTTGACAAAAGTATTTAAATTATTTCCTTAAATATTTTAAAATCAAAATAAATTTTGTCTGACCAGGCGAAATATATTTTATTGTCTAGTTTAAATTATGATGACATATTTTCGACTTTGATTTCTTTCCAAAAATCAAATATATTGACATAATTTCGAGTAAATGCCATAGTTGTTTTCTATCCGTTTTATTCTTTATGGCCTTGCATGGCGCAAGGAATTGATTCTCCATCAATTGCATTTATCGCACCACTCCCTTTTCTGCTATAAAAGAGACTCGAAACTTTCATTTCAATTTGTGTCCAGAAGAGCTACTATCCTCTTCTTTTCGTCTCTCTCCCTCTGTGTGGTTTTTAAATTCTTTATGCCATTGTTGTTGAGTTCGTAAGAGTGGGCAAGTACTGTAGTGCTAACAGTGCTTGCAACGGGCAGTTTTATCCTGGATACGACTTGACCACGGGTATAAGCATCACTCATTCTTGAGGCGTACCGGTCAACTATCGTGTTAAGGACATTGTGTTGAACACGTGACTCTGTCCTCTATTTGCTGTCCATTTGAGTGTTTATTTACCTTTCAAAAATTTATTTCTAACATCTTCACATCTTCTTTTATGTTTTATTGTTAGAGTTGTAACATATTCACGTTGGATTAGTCGATTCAGTGTAGAGTTCATGTTCCAACTTACACCTCACACTACTAGTCAGATGAAATGCTGAAGGGATGATTCGAAAGTTCAATTCGGTCGAGGTGGTTGGTTCCACAATAACACAACATAAAGCAAAACAAGGAGCGTTCCTCTGAGTTCAAATGTTTGAGAACTCACAGTTATAAGTAAAAAAAAAAAAAGAGCATTCATGGAAGAGTCCATGTTTATTACATTCAATTACAAAGCAGGTTCATTGCCTATTCCACTAGTAGTAAGACGAATACTGGTCATTTTCATCATCTTACGATCAAACCTACTAATAAAAAAGCACCAGATAAAATGTAGCTATCTTGGCGAATCATTTCTTCTTGGCAAAAAACAGACCCCACCTCTGCTCACCCGACGCAGTCCTAACGAGCTTTGACTTCCAGCCGCCTACTATGTCATTGTAGTCCGCCTGAAAAATCATTCAAGTCACGGACAAGCAAACTGAGTAATTCGCATTTCTGACTAAAATTTGTGCACAAAAATACACTAAAAATGGGTAGAGGTAAAGCACCTCAGAAAAGTCAGCAATAAACTTCTCTTTGTCCTTCTCAACAGCATCCAGTTCTCTTTGAAGAACTTTCATGAACTGGAAAAGACATTGTTTGTAAACTTCAGAAGCAAAATAAGGAGAGGAGAAGCAAACAAGACTAAGATGATGCGGTTAAATTGTAAAACCTGCTCAGTTCGATCTTCCGCAATTACATCAACAAATCCAGCATCTGTAAGCATCTGTAGTAACAAGGCAACGTAAACAACAGGAGACTAGAAATCAAATAGGTGAATCCGAAGGGGTTAAATGCAGCTCAAAGTTACCTGACCATATGCTTCCACATCATGCAAGTCATATCCTCTCTGCTTAATATACTCCCCGAAGTCAGCTGATGGAGGTCCAGCACTCTTGCAATAATCACTGATAAGAACTTTACCTCCTGGTTTCAACCACTTGAAAAAGTTCCTAAACAAGGCTGGTTTGTCCTGGAAAAAAACAATATACCAAATGAATTTCAACAAATTTCATAAACCCCAAAATCATGTTGCGAAGACATATTAAGATCAATGAAACTCAAGATGTTGTAAATCTGGTAGAGTTTACCTGAATGTGGAGAATGGTGTCACGGCTGTAGATCACATCAAAAGTTTCATCTGGGTATGTCTTTTTGGTACAGTCAGCAACCTCAAATTCGACTGAGCATTTACGCCCAATTGCACGCTCTAGAGCAAAAGAAACCATATTGACAGAGAGATCAATGCCAACAACCTCCGCACCGAAATCTTCAGCCATGTAAAAATCACCTCCCCCAATTCCACATCCTACGTCAAGGACTTTTTGTCCTGGCTGAAGTTCAAGCTTTTCAACAAATTCCTTTGTTGTCTCTGCTCAAAAACAAAGCTAACTCAGTAATAATCCGAAAATGAGTGAAACTAACGATGAGCATTCAGTGTTATGCATACCAAACCCTCCTGTGCTCACATAACCTTCTCCGAAAACACGTTCATAGCGCAATATGCCAGTACATTTGTACTGCACATTATCCAAGAATTGTTGGAAATCCTTATCAACATCAGAAGCTTCAACAGGATGCTCGATCGAACCGTTCTTTTGAATTTCTCGTTCATCACCTATTGATTAAGATCAACTAGAACATAAGAATCCCATTTTAAACAAATAAAATCAGATCATTTTTTTGCACAATTGTACTGGTAAATTGAACTTATGCAAACCAGAGCTTTACCATGAGCATCCATTGATTGTTTAGACTTTGGAAAGAAATGTAACTGGAAAGAGTGATGGGGAAATGGAATGGATGAAGAGTTAAACGGGTTTGGATAAGCAAACTAAGTGTTGGAAAATTGGCACTAAAGAAGGTGAAGAAAAGAATGTTGTATTAGGGTTCAAGACTCTTATGAAAAGATTCTTTTCGACAATTATTCGACCCTTTCCCAAATAGGAAGAAGTGTACAAACAGGTCAAAGAATATCGCCGTCAGGATACTTGAAGCCCCACAACAGATGTTTGATTTAAAGCTTGTACAACCTTGATCCAACCAGGAATACACTGGTTTTGAAACTGATGATGCTTGTTTAGAAGGAAAACAGAGAGAGTTGAGAGATGTGTTTTGAATGAAAAACAAGTTTGATATTTAAAGAGGAATCACACCCTTTGAAGATGACTTTTCATCTTTACAGGAATCCTTTCATAGTGAACAGGCGCGTCTCTTCCGTCAATGCGTCCATTGGAGAAACAATATTTCTGTTCAGGTTTTCTAACTGTAAATAGAAACCCTTCAACAGGGTAAATGACTGCATTCAAAGGGTTCTTTGAAAATATCCAACACTAAGAACCCTCAACAGCAATGCGAGATCTTGTAAAACTCCTTGATCTTCGATTATATGTTCGGCCTTTCTGATGCATCACCGTTTAACTGATTCTCCCAGTGTCTCTAGATTACTTTTATTATTTAATTTTGTAAGCATGAAAAACGATTCGAATATACTAAAATGTTGTTATCCGGGATGCAAGTTGGTAACATGGTTGGATGAGATAAAAATAAGTTCAAGGCGAAGCAGCTCTGGCAAGTAAGGTTCACATCTATTAGTTCGGGTGCTTGAGTATTCATGTCTCGGTTCATTTACTCGTCCAACCATGTTAGAGTACAAGCTAATTTGCAAACAACTTGCGACCTAGCCGAGTTAACTCCTAAAAGATTCTATCACATGTAAAATTGCATCTAGTAAGCTAAAGCTGCTTACATAAAAATAAACAAGCTGCTTACTTTAATTAATTTATTTATTTTTATGACTTGGAATCTTAGTTTGAATATGATTTTTTTGGTGTGGGTGGATGGAATATAATTTGTCATACTCCACGTTAATAATCATTGTAAAATAATATCGCAGTTGTTGGGTATCTATTTGTTGAATATTCAACACCAACTTAGTCAAGTGTTCACATCTATCTAAATTAACCTAGAAATATCTAGGATGTCTAGAGTCAATGTTAGACAATTAACATGTGTAAAATGAGTGTTTTAGAGTTAGACAAATCAAATAAGAATACTAGATTGTCTAGTAGTTGGTTTGGTGGAAGCCTCCATAGGCATAGTTGGAAGCCTCCATAGGCATAGTTGTTAGCCTCCATAGGCATAGTTGTTAGCCTCCATAGACATAGTTCTCTTCTTCTTTTTGTAGCCTATAAATAGGCATGTTGTATTCATTTGTATTCAAGCAAGCAAGCAAGTAAGAATCAATCAACAATATCAAATAGATTGTATTCCACCAAGATAATATCAATATAGTCTTTTACGCTTCCGCGTTTATGTTCTCCTCTCTCTTGTTCGATCTTTAAGATGGTATCAGAGCAAGGTGAGAGGGAGAGAGGAGAGGAAGAGAAGTTATATGTTTTCCTAAAGAGTTTCTAAAGTTGCAATAGTTTCTAAAGTTGCAATAAGAAGGAGAAAGAAAACTAAAAAAAAAATAGTTGCGCAATATTCTGATGGTTATTGTGACAAGTTTGAAGCTAGAAGTCAGGTGAAGGAGAAGTTTGATGTCGTTTGAATTCACGGTGAAAATCGAGCTTAGGGCATGTTCTTGATGCCGAGAAAACATGGCAGTCAAGATACTAGTGCCGAAAAAAAAAAATGTTACCGATGTTTTTGATGAGAAGAATCAAAGATGGTCATAAATTCCAAGCTTGAGCTGTTTAGGGTTTGTTTGTGACGGCGTCGCTGCTCCAAAGAAATCGAAAAAAAAAATGGTTTATGCTTAGCTGGTGAAGGCGTAAGGATTATTGCTATCTTGCAGCTCCGTCGCTTGTGGTTTTAAAGCCATGCTCGTGATCTTGAAGAAGAAGAAGAAGAAGAAGAAGAAGAAGAAGAAGAAGAAGAAGAAGAAGAAGAAGGAAAAAAAAAAAAGTTCGAGGTTGTTTGGTTTTGAGCTGAGGGTTATGAACTCGTTTCTTGAGCCAAGATAAAGGAAGATTATTAAGACAAGTTTTCCAAAACAAAACGAGCCTTCTTTTGATGTGAGCGAGCACAAGGAAGAAAATATGATTGTTTGTTTCTTTGCCATTGGCGTAGTAACAAAGATGACAAGCTTTAGCCTAGAAAACATCGTAGGAAGGTGTTGTCATGTGTCGAGATTGGTATTTTTGCTGCCATTGCCATGAGAGCTCCAACCGGTGATGATGATAATGCTTGCTTCGGTGATGAGACATGTAGATCGTTGGTGCTTCTCGGAGGGTCTTGTCATGAAGAGATGACTATGGACAATGAGAAGAACAATGGTGGTTTTCCAACGGAATGGAGCTCCGCCACTATCGGCGTCCGATAATGAAGCCCATGGTTGAGCTTGGCAAGCAATGGTGTTGCTTCTCGGGTTGAAGCCATTAACAACATAGAAATGGAAGTGAATCGAGCTCAGAGATGAAGGGTGAATGACGGAGCTCGAGCGAGACGCTGCATACATTGACGGATGATAAGATGAACGTGGAGATTGCCAGAGATGAAATGATGCTGTTATCCGGTGATGGTAACGGTATTGCATGCATGTCAGTAATGCCGGGACAGTGATGAACGAGCAGAGAAGTGAAGCTCGAGATGAACCAAGTTCAGAGACAGCATGGTAGAGCTTTTGCAATGGAAGGTGGCAGTGGTTTCGGTGATCGGAGCTGCTGGTGATAAAGATGGCAGTGTTTCATGGAGAGTTCGACGTGAGCACTTGGCTGTTGTTCGAGGAGAAGTGATGAAGAGTGAACGAAGGAAAACGAGTGGCAATTGCCATTATTGACCGAAGCTCGAGATGTAGAAAACGTGTGATACCGACACACCTAACACGCGCACGAGGAAAGAAAAAACGGAAAGCAAAGGCGGAAAGCAAAAGTGGAGAGAACACGGGCTGTGATGAGACTACATACATGAAGGACGACGAGACGGAGACTGCTGCTGCTGCTCCCAGCAATGATGATGCTGCTGCCAACAGATGAAGGAATAAAATGGGTTGAGCAATAAGAGTGGATTGAGGTGTTGCTGCTGTAATGAATTCTTCCACCGATGGAGATTCGAACAAGTGATGAGTTAACCGTTGAAGGAAGAAGAACATGATGTTGTTTCGAGAGAAACATAATGTTTCCATGATGATACACGGTGGTCGATGGAGTTGGAGATCGATAGTCGCGCATGCAGCATAAAGCAAAAAAAAAAAAAAAAAAAAGTGCCATTCAACTCTCTTTTCATGGTGTGACCGACACACTAAACGTCCATCTCACCGACAAACAAAAAAAAAAAAAAAAAAATCGAAACAAAGAAGAAGTTGAAGGTGATTTAGATGGGCTGAAAGCCTCAAAGAAAATAGAGAAGATGCAGACAAGATGTTTGTTTAAATGCAAGGATGATCATGGAAACATAAGTGTGACAATAATTGTCACAGCATTGCAAATCATTAAGAATTCAGAAATGTGGCAAATCGGATAACGTGACAAAATTGTAACAACAATATAACAAGAATAAGAATAGTCGAGCTTGTGGCGAAGCTTGACGAAATGAAAGATTGTGAGAGAATCTGGATAACCAAAGAAGTTACAGTTTTCGAACAAAAGCGTGACTTGGAACAAAGATGAATAGAAGAAGAAACAACAAAAATGTTGTGAAGAAACGGGAAGTAATCACCAAGTGGTGATGAGATAGAGAACAACAAAAGTGGGTGAAAATCCTATGAGTTGTCTAAAGAGTACAAGAAGTATTTTACTGATACGAAATGAGGACCGCAATGTCCCTAAACTACGATGGAACCCGTATGTTCTAAAACTACAAAGAGGACCGCAATGTCCCTAAACTACGATGAAACCCGTATGTTCTAAAACTACGAAGAGGACCGAAATGTCCCTAAACTTCCGAAGAGGACCGAAATGTCCCTAAACTTTCGAAGAGGACTGAAACGTCCTTAAACTATGAAGAGGATCGAAACATCCTTAAACTATGAAGGGGACCGAAACGTCAACGATAAAGAGAAGTTGGAAAGTAGGTGTTGAGGGGGAGTGTTGAATATTCAACACCAACTTAGTCAAGTGTTCACATCTATCTAAATTAACCTAGAAATATCTAGGATGTCTAGAGTCAATGTTAGACAATTAACATGTGTAAAATGAGTGTTCTAGAGTTAGACAAATCAAATAAGAATACTAGATTGTCTAGTAGTTGGTTTGGTGGAAGCCTCCATAGGCATAGTTGTTAGCCTCCATAGGCATAGTTGTTAGCCTCCATAGACATAGTTCTCTTCTTCTTTTTTGTAGCCTATAAATAGGCATGTTGTATTCATTTGTATTCAAGCAAGCAAGCAAGTAAGAATCAATCAACAATATCAAATAGATTGTATTCCACCAAGATAATATCAATGTAGTCTTTTACGCTTCCGCGTTTATGTTCTCCTCTCTCTTGTTCGATCTTTAAGACTATTTGTGTTGAATATTGTTTTTGTTGCGATAATTGAGTGCGGCTAAAGGTGTAAAACTTGCCCAGTACAACACAGCCCACAAAATCACGTGCTTAGCGTGCGATGTGCCGTGATGTGCTGTGCCGGAGATTATAACTTGCCGTGTTGTGCCGTGCTAGAAAGCGTGATGGGCTAGGCTGTGCCCGGGCACGCTTATTTTATATTTTCCAATATAAATGTTTTCCAAATATTTAGGTATTATATGTATTATTATGAAAATAAGTCAACAAAACGATGATAAAATGTCAATAATTGGCTAGAATAAAGGCTTTTAATTGAAATATACACAAAATGTGATGTATTGTGCCATTTTTTGTAGTATTTTATATACATTATGGCGTGCTTTATTAACGTGCTGTGATGTGCTTTGCCACATGCTAATCCGTGCTGCGTGATGTGTTGTGCTACTGTGTCAATTAGTCAAACCCAGCACGTCCCATTTAACTAACGTGTTGTGCGTCTTAGGAGCTAAGTCACGTGATGGGATGTGCTCGTCTTTGGCTTCTTGATTTACACCTTTAAGTCGGCGATTCGTTCACTGATATAGCTGACAAATGAAATGATGCCTCAGATCTCACATCACTCAGTGCAGACTGCAGAGTAACCGACAAACTTGTTGATCAATGTACAACGTATCTACCAACATAATCTATAAAACTAACCGCAAGATTTTTTCTTTTAGCTTCGACTATCTCTAGGGAGACTAACGAGGTAGCTGATCTATTATCCAAGGAGGTTAGAAACATCCAAACCAATGCGGTGTAGTCTCAATCTCTGCCGAATCGGGTAGAAACTCTCATCAACGATAGACTGGATGTTGATTAATGCAATTTCTTTCTTATTAAAAAAATAATATTTGTAGTCGTAAATCTAAATAACATTTTCTATACTTCGAGTGTATTAATATCACTGGGTGTTAAAAATGTATCTTATCCAAAAATACTATCTAGTGGGAGTTTCTACATGATATAGGACAACGGAATCTATAAGGAAAGATTAATAACACAAGGAGAATCCAATCCTTAGAACAAGTAATTTACCCCAATCCAGGATCTACGATAAACAATGGTTTATAACCAAACTAAATCAATAATATTATCAAGATAATGAGCCTCAAGATGACTGTAGTTGTAAGAAGTTATACATCCTACATCTAACATTCAAATAAAGAGACATCAAGATAAGAAAGTAAAGAGACATGTAAGAACACAAGATATACGTGGTTCGGCATGATTACCTATGTCCATGGGGGGTGAAATGATGATCTTATTATTTCTTTCAAGTTACAATGGTAATATCTCCCAACTCTCCTTAGTCACTCTCTTTACTTACTTACAAATCACTTGCCTTTCTCTCAACACAAGGGTCTATATTTATAGGCTAAGAAGCTCATACAACGAGATTACAGTGTTGGTCCTATTCTATCTATCTTGATGGTCCTGTCGGGTGATCACTAATATCCCCTTCCGATGCTCCATTCCCGACTCTATGTTTCCTTTAAGAATATGTCTCCCGATTTATATGTTCTCGGCCCTAGTTCACTTTCGCCTAATGGTAATGGTCCATATATCCTTTAATCCGATATTATTACTCTGCCCGATCCGAGTCCTCCATCCTCTGCATTTGGGTCTGTCGTGACGTGACTCTTCTGCTCCTACGCGTGCCCTGTCAATGCATTTAATGCCTTCACCCTCGATTCAAACCCAATCCTTGAATATGGCATTTACTTTACACGTGTTTACCTCTCCTCCACATGCAGTAGATATTCTTTTTTATTGTATCGAATATGAAAGAGTGATTACATGCTTCGCTTGACGCACTTCTTCGGTTTGTCATCATTTGGGATTATGCCACCTATGTTTGTCAATTAAGTGCTACTACATTTATGCCCCTTTATTTCCACTCGTGTAACCGACACGATGGGAAGAAACTTCTTCACCTTTCCCAACCGCTGCCATGCAGTATTTTCCGCTGACACGTCCCAACGATCTTGCCTTTATTATCCTCTACCTCCTTAGCTGGTTGTAACTACTTTGGTTATAAAAGTAAACTCATAAAACCTTAGATTTCTTTCTTCACTATTTATTCCTGTCTCTCCGTTTAAAACCCAACATTCTCTGCAACTCCATTTCTCCCTTAATCATTCTTTCAACCTTCTAGTTCTTCGTTGTTACTTTTGTTTATTTGCTATCTTTATTTTGCTACCATCATCATCTCTATTTCTCATTGCCTTTATCATCATCAACATTATCATCATCCAACTCCCTTTCTAAAACTTTCTTCAATGGCTTCCCCATCTCCATCCATGACAAAGAAAATGTACATAAGTTATATATTTTTTGATGAAGATAGTATTCCCATAAATTCACTATTTTTTTTTTGATAGTCCCTCCCTCTATGATCATCATGTTCTTGATTCGATCTTTTCTGACGATTCTTCTATTTTTGCGTATAAGGTTGAGAAGAAATCCAACAAGTACCAGAACCTTACTGATGCTCAGTTCATTGATCAATTGAAGGATGACTATAATCTCCATGACTACGACCTTCAGCTTTTATCGAGACAGAAAGGTTTTTCGAAGAAGGAGAAGTTTGATGAGTTCGACCATTCTTCCGAAGAGACTATCATTACCAAGGGACAAATCGAACTCGGATTGCGTCTTCCTCTGTATGACCCAAGCCGACCATTCGTCTATGAGGTTATGTCTCATCTCCAACCTCCTCGGGCCTTGGGCCAATGGAACGGTAACACCTTTCGCCTTATGGCCGAGTGGGAGAAGCGAGGGAGGGGTGAATTCTCCAACACCACGTAGTCTACATACGATCCTTCTCATGCGAGTAAGTATACCTCTGACAGTTTTGTGGGTAACTACTGAAGCGGTACTGCCTCTCTTGGTGATCTTACCGATTTTTCCGCAAGTCCTCATCGCCTCAAGGATCTAACCGACGGGTTCGAGAAGTTAATGTTGGATGAAGATCTCGAGGATGGTAACAATACTAATAAAAATGCTCGCCACACCAGTGATTCTGTTTGGGACCGAGTCCCTATCTTGAGTCGGAAGTTCCTCCTCATTCCTTTCATGCTGAGCCTTATCAGTTTTGGGTAGTCCATGCTGATTAGGTATGGTTTTTTCTTCTCTTGGTTATTTTGATCGCTTCGGGTTTCTTTAAGTTCATTTGCGTCGGGTGACCAAAAAATTCATTTTTTATTTTTTGTAGCCCAAGGTTCAAGGTACTCGAAAGAAGGGTTCAAGCAACAGAGATGAGGAAGAGCCAGTGAAGGTAAAAAATATAACTGCTCCTTTCTCAATACATGTACTTGCCCCTATTTGTTGCCTTTAATGGGTTTGCTGATATTTTATTTTGCAGAAATCAAAGACTGGTGAGGATGGTATAAAAGGTTCTTCCGAGAAAGGTGGTGAGGATTCTGACTACCGGCTTCCACTATCTCAATTTATACCGAAAAAATTGGTCAACAAGAAGGATTCTGACATCTCATCTGCCATTGTATATGATAAAGCCGAGAAAGGTGGTAAGGGAGCTAAAGGTGGTAAGGGTGCCCCTGGAAATAATGTGCCTCTTCCCAAAGCATCTAAGGTATCTTCTTCGGGCAAGGATACTGCTTTTCCAAATACCAACTTGATTTTGGTAGTGTCGGATGGTGATAGTGAGAATAATGAGCTCTTCGGCTCAGATACTGATATTGAGGGATCGAGTGGAGAAGAAGGTCAGAAGAAACCTGAGATTCCTTTAAATGATTGGAATGGTCAATCTTCTCTGAGAGATGAGATGATGAAGAATATCGAGATGAATTCTCCGAACAAGGGTCGTTTATCTTTTATGCATGGTCATTCATAACCTTTGCACTTCATTATCCTGCATTTATGGTTTGAAATATATGTTAATATAAATTCCATATCTGTTGAACACACTCATCAAGGAGGGTCATCGGTCCCAATGTCATGTCCCGATTGAGGTATCTCATCATTGGCATTTTCATCCAATAGGAGTGCATTAGGTATTTTCTAAATCCTACGTCCCGATCATCCTTGGATTGCCATCAATCGTCCACCTTGTATCAAGTGAGTCTGGTCACTTGCGATGGGAGCGACCTGTAGATGTGCCTAGGTCGCTCGGTTATTATGAACTCATACCTGGGTAACCTTTGGTTATTGGTTTCCAACCACCAGAACCCTTAGACTACTTCGGCACTTGCACACTGCGATCTCCCAGAGTTCGAATAATCCGTCGAGTGTAAGATGCCTCGGCACTTTCACATTACCATCGCCCCGAGTTCGAACCTACCATTCGAGTGTAAGTCACCTCGACACTTGCATATTGCCACCGCCCCAAGTATGAATGACCATTAGTCGCTTATGTAATTTTCCGTATCTATCTCTCATGGATGATACAAGGATTTGAATGACGAGGTATCATACATGCACTTCCACCTCTCATGGGTGGTATAGCTTCAAATGTTATGCATTCCACGGTCTCTCTTCCGGAGTACCGTCGGGTTTTAGTATCTTGTACGCACCCTCTCCGACTTTCGATACAATAGTGTATGGTCCACCACATTTGGATGCCAGTTTTCCTCCTTTCTTATCTCGCTCATACTTAGGCAATTCTTTCAACACCAATTGCCCCGGGTGAAATTCTTTTGGAAGAAATATTTGTTGTATTCACACTGTAGTTGCCTCTGGTAGTTCTCCATATTTTGTAGAGACATTTCTCTTGTCTCTTCCAAGTCATCAAGTTTAGCTAGGATCAAATCCGATGATAGATTTCGTCTCCATGCTTCCGTTCTTATAGTGGGTATCATTGACTAGGTCGGTAGGATTGCTTCGGTTCTATACGTGAGCATAGAGGGTGAGAGACCCATTGCCTCTCTTAGGGTTAGGGATGTTCATGGTCAGTTTCAGATCGGTTTCCAGCCAAACCAAACTAATACCAATACTATCGGTTTCTAGCCAAACCAAACTAATACCAATACTATCGGTTTCTAAAAAATATTACCATCACCGAACCATTAACCATTGGTTCGGTTTCTTAATGGTTTTAACCAGTTTCGGTTTGTTCCATTGGGTTAATGGAAAACCGATTGTATGTTAGTTTTCTGAAACTGACAATTCAAATCTTAAAAAAAAAAATTAATCACAGTAGAATTTTAACCTACCTGCAGAATGTAATTAACACAAGCATAGCTCATATTTCGAGTTTAGAAGGTATAGATTAAATCTTAGGTTTTAATCTAACGGTTGAACATAACGGGTTTTCCATTGGTTTTTGGTTCGGTTTTGGGGTCAAACCAAAACTGAACCAGTAATGTCTGTTTTTAATTTTTTTTACCATAACCAATCCATTAGTAAATGGTTCGGTTCGGTTTCTTCCTAATCGGGCTGGTTCGGTCCGATTCAGGCGAAAAACCGAAACCATGTTCAGCCATACTTAGGATTGGTCGATAGGCCCATAGGACGTTGTGTAGTTCCTCACAGCACTTGCCATACTTTCCATCTAGCTTCTTTTCCAAGTTGTCAGCTATTGTTTTATTGGTGATCTCTGCTTGCCCGTTACTCTGAGGGTAAATAGGTGTTGCTTTACTTTTTTTAATCTGGTAGGCTCAAATGCCTCAATGCTGCAGCTTCGACCCACTTGGTAAAGTAGTCCATTGCTACTATCAAATACTTTCTTTGTCCCGACCCGACCCGACATGTAGTGGCCCCACAATGTCAATGCCCCATTTAGCGAAAGGTCACGAACTCACTACTGCGTTCAAGGATACATATGGGGCATTATTTTCTTCCCAAACTTTTGACATTCATCACATATCTTAGCCATGTGCTTCGCGTCTTCATTCATATAAGACCAGAAATATCCCTTTTTTTTTCTCTCCCCCCGATAGACTTCTTCTCGAGCTATGATTACCCGTGCCACCATAATGTAACTCGTTCAAGATCGAATGTCATTCCTTTTTGCTCAAACACCTAACAATGGACCCAAATATGATCTTTTGTATAATATGCCTTCCCGAAACTCATAGCCTGCTGCTTTACTTTTAATTTTGTTAACTTGGGGTCACCCTTTTGGTAATACTCCTGAATCTAGATATTGGTGAATTGGCTTTCGCCAATCTCCCACTTTATACGTATCGGATGTAGTGGTAATCGTTTGTACCTCCTTATCCCCTTCTACAGGTATTGATGGAGCTAACACCCCCGATTCAAATAACTTCTTTGGTCGGGTCTGTTAGCATAGACGCAATGTATGCCAAGGAGCATGTGTGACGTCTGTCTCTTCTACAGATGTGTCTAAACTTGATGTTGGGAATTTGGTCGATGTAGAATTTTGCCAATTTCTAGTATTTATGAAGTATCGGGTCATGAGCAATGTATTCTCCGCTAATTTGCCTAACTACTAGCTATGAGTCACTAGTAAGTCTTACTTCTTCAAGCCCTAATTCTATAATTAGTCGCATAGAATGTATTGCCGCTTTATATTCGGTGACATTATTGGTTGCTTCGAACTTGAGTCTAAAAGATTGGGGTATCTTTTTCCCTTTCGGTGTTGTGAATATCAACCCCAATCCCGAGCCATCCTTATTTGCTGATCTATTAGTAAATACCTCCCATCGTGTCGGGATGCATGTCTCGATAAGGTCGGAGGAGTCATCCCTATCTTCTTCTATACCGGGGATATCCTCTACTTCTTCCTCATCACCTAGGAGAAAATCAGCAAGAAAATCCGCTACCGCATGTGCTTTGATCGATGCTTTCATTTCATAAAAGACGTCAAACTGTTTGATTTGAGCACTCCACTTGGATATCCGACCCGATCTAGCGGAGCTGTCTAGTACCGATTCGATAGAGGACTTTTTTAGCACCCTAATTTTGTGAGTCTGAAAGTATGTCCACAGTTTCTGTGTTGCAAATACTAACGCGAGTATCAATTGTTCGATTTTAGTATTAATTATTCTCTACCGGACTCATTGTCTTACTAATGAAGTATACCGGTTTTTCTTCCATTTCCACATTCTTGACCAATACTGCACTGATATCATAGGTTGTAGCCCCCGATATAAAGTGTAAGTACTTCCTCGGGTTCGGGTCTTTGCAACACGGGTAGACTCGTAATTTGATGCTTAATTTTGTGAAATGCTTCCTCATATTCCTTGTTGCATTTGAACTTCTCTCCCTTATGCAAGGTTCCAAAAAAGTATTTACATTTGTCTGATGATCGTGAGATGAAACTCCCTAGGGATTCCAAGCACCCATTTAATTTTTGTACATCTTTGACTGTCACTGGTGATGGAATTTCCAATATAGCTCTGACCTTATCAGGGTCTGCCTCGATTCCTCGGTCCGTGACGATGTATCCCAGAAACTTACCTGGGGTCACCCCAGAAAGTGCATTTGGCTGGGTTCACTTTCATTTTGTATTTTTTCATTGTTTGAAAAATGTTCTAAAGGTCCTCGACATGATCGGTTGCAACTTTTCTTTTGACTAACATGTTATCTACATATGCCTTAATTGTATCATGGATCTAATCCTCAAACATATCTTCTACTAACCTCTGGTACGTGGCGTCATCATTCTTCAATCCAAACGACATCTTGGTATAGCAATAGAGTCCTCTTGGTATAATGAAAGACGTGTTTTATTGGTACTCGGGAGCCAAAGGGATTTGGTTATATCCCGAATATCCATCCATTAACGATATCAATTTATGTCCCACGATTGATTCTACTAGTTGATCGATGTTCGGGAGGAAGAAGTTATCCTTCGGGCATGGTTTATTCAAGTCGCTGAAGTAGATGTATATTCGGACCCCTCCGGTCTTCTTAGGTACTATTACCATGTTCGAGATCCATAACGGATATTGTGCCTTTCGAATGATCCCTGATGATTGTAACTTTTTCAATTCTACTTCTACTGCCGCTTGCAGCTCGAGTGCAATCCTATGCATTTTTTGTCGGACAGATTTGAGCTTCAGATCGATTCTTAGGTGGTGACAACATACATCGGGATCGATACCTTCCATGTCATGCATTTTCCAAGCAAACACATCCATGTGTTCTTTTGATAGAGTTATTAACCGATTCGATTCTTCATCTGATAGCAATGACCCGATCTTTACTAACTTCGGATCATCCTCCGTTCCCATGTTGATCTCCCAAGTAGGTTCTAGAGTTGTGAAATTCAATTTTGGATATCCGACATGTGTTGCTACATTTTATTGCTATATGATCTTATCTCTTTCCTGATTCATATGACATAACTGCTTATGATATTATCTTCTCCAACTCTTGGCCAACTTTGGTTTAGCTTTGTTCTTGTTACGGCGTAATCTTGCTTGCTTATCTTTGTTTTGCTGAATGTCTACTTGGACACGATGTCTAGTGGCTTGTGGATCTCCTATGACCTCAACCACACCATTGTAAGTCGGGTATCTTAACCTTTGATGATATGCAGAAGCAACTCCTTTGATGCCAACGATCCAGGGTCTCCCCATGATCGCTTCGTATAGTGACACGACATCTACTATAGAAAAGGTAGTAAGAGTTTCCAAGTAATCGGCTCCAACTAAGACTCTCAGCGTAACTTCTCCTTTTTGTATAGTCACGGTCCCATTAAATCCATAATACTATAGGTTGACGAGGTCAATATATCATCGGATAGTTGCATTCTCTTTAAAGTGTCATAGAAAATAACTTCTACAGAGCTTCCACTATCGACTAGGATCCTCTTCACTCCCCATTATTCTATTATTAATGTGATAACTAATGGACCCCCAAGTGCTTGGCCATTCATTTGGACATCTTTGGATGAGAATGTGATCGGGTGCATCATCCAATCCTCCATGGGAAGAGTCTTGGCTATGCTAAATATTTCTTTTCCAGATCGGTTTTTTTTGTGAATCCTTGTCATAACTCCTGAACCGAGGTCCAGACTTGTGTGGATGAATGTGAGATGGTGTTGCATAGAAATTATGTTCCTCGATTAATCATGACTTTATGTACTAGAGCATCGAGTACTGGAACTACTTGCTTGACAAACTACCTCAAATAACCACCCCAAATCAGGTGTTGAACTATATCTTTCACTTCTCAGCAGTCGTTGGTTGAATTCCCCCTGAACCGATGATAATGGCAAAAATCGGGATGATTATTCGTCTCTTCAAATTGTATCCCTCGGGTCTTTGGAGATAGGATATCATTTCTTTTCTCCACCTCCTTGAAAATTTCTTCTAGGGGTGCGTTCAATGGGGTGTACACTTTTGGTTCATAACGAGATTTCTTTCCCTTTTCGACCCACTTTTTCTTTCCTGGACCTTTACTCCATGTCCCGGATCTCTTCTCGGGTCGATTCGTAACTTCTTTTGGAACCGTTTCTGCTGCTTTTTGGTTGCCTCCTAGACGCTCTTATCTTGTGCACCCTATTGAATTTCTTCTAGGGAACTGTAGTGTTCTTGCATCTTCCGCATATCCTTTAGGGTTTGTGGCTTTTCGGTGTACTTTGCCACCCATATAGGGTCCATTTTCCCAAGTGAATTTTCGAACCCAAATATTTGCTAATCCACAGGTACCTTCCCGATCTCGGTACATAACTTTCTCCATCTATAGGTTAAATACCTCAATGGTTCTCTGAATCTTCATGCTAATATGAATAGTTTGTTAACCCTTGGCCTGGCGATGCTGTTATGCATGTAGGTCTCGAGGAAAGTCTCCACTAATGCACCCTAGTTTCCAATGGACCCTTCGGGAAGGGTGTAGAACCAATTATTAGCTTCTCCTTACAAGCTTGCTGGAAAGAATTTTCACATGACTATGTCATTGCTCTTCCATTGTACAAGTGACATCATGTACATCTTTATGTGCTCCACAACATCTCCGGTGATATCGAACCGTGATGGGGAAAGTTGGAAGAGTACATTTGGGGAAAATGGGGCTTGCTACAACTCTCGAGTAAACGGTGTCTTCTATGCTTCATTGATTACTTCCGCCAATTTGTCATCTTCACCATCTCCAGCCAGTTTCTTAACCATTTCCTTAAGTTGTATGAGTTTATCTTCGGTCGCGGTATCGGGCCTCTCATTTTTTCGGGGTATTTCTTCCTCGGATGTTGAATCTTCAGGGGGACCACATCCCATTCTCGGGTTAGTAGGATAGAGCACATGCCTTCGCTGTCGAGGTGGTTCATGGATGTACCATGATCGGGTCAAGGTGTGGTCACTTGATGCTCCTAAGATGGATGACTTCCGCGACCTCGACCCTTGATTCCTAAGTCGATGGTTCTCTTGCTCAAGTGCCATATTTCTCCTTTGTAACTCCCTCATGAATTCCTCCTGTGTTTTTTAATTTTCCAATATTTCCAACAAGGTCAGGTCTATGCTCTCATGACTAGACGGATCATGGTGGTGATTTCATGGTATGGTTGGTGGTATTACCGGTGGTTCCCGGGTTTCATTCGTCTTTCCCAGCCGAATATGTCATAGTCGCTCCTCTTCCCGATCTATAGATGTCGGATGTTCGGCATGCATCATGGCCCGTTTTTGTTCCTCCTGTGCTAGTAGTAGATCCTCATCATCTTCAGTATCAGATGCGGTCAGTCCATCTATCATGTTTCTGGCCTCATATGGCCCACTTCGATATGTCCTAGGAGAGTGTTGTCATTATCTTGACCCAAGTTAACTTCCTCGTTGACAGTTGTCATTCCTGCAGTGGGTACTAAGATCTCCTCGGGTCGCTGCATGTGGATGCTCTCTTGATGCGAGTCTGTAACCCTTCTTGCATGCTGGTCCATGCTAACGTCCGATTCCTCATAATCCTGATTGTTCCTGAAGAGCTTGTCATCGGGTCGTGTGCGCTTTCCACTCTGATGGATAGTACCTACAACATGAAATAAGCGACACCTCACTTTGAACTGTTTTCGAAAGAATTTAAAAACAAGGTAAAAAGTTTTGTCAGCCTGACAATATTTATACACAAGTATGATTCTCCTACTTTTGTCACGCTGAACTCAGTAAATTAGTTTGTTTGACTCTCATGATACTTCGTAAAGTGGGTTAATGAGCAGTCGCTATCTGTACTCTCCATACGCATTAATCATTATTTGTCCTAACATTCCCTTTGCTAGGTCACATTACTCAACCATACAGGTGGTCGGAAAAGTAACTTTAATCTAAATTTGACATAATGAATTCCTTCATTAGAACTGGAAGGAATAACTACTCTTGGGTTGTGATCGTTTAAGGCGTAGATTTTGCAATAAAACAATTCGCCTCTCTCTATGGTTTCCTTCGAGTTCATAAAGTATAATCTTACCTTAGAACTTTTAGGTTTTCCATTCGACTCAACACCTCCATAGAATTAAATAAGAGGTGATACTTTTGAATTTTTTATGGAAACACAGTAAGAGTTGCTGATAACGATGGTGCAATCCGATATTGTCGCTTTCACAGATCTAAAACTTTCAAAAAAAAAAAAAACTTCAAAACTTACATAGATTTTGTTATCTGTCTACCAGTGAGATGAAATTTCTTGTAGCTTCAACCAAACATCATGGATGTTATTTTGGGAGCTTTATGAAGCTTTCTAACAGCTCACACGGTTTGAGGAACTTAGAAATTAACACCTTTTTGTAGCTTAAACATGAACTCAAAATCTGAAATCGAAATAACTTAAAACTTTTAACTATTTGGAACAACAATTTTTCAAGAGTTAACAAATTAACATATGACTTCAGCGAAACCATGGTTAGAAATACAACGTATCTATGAACATAATCTTTAAAACTAAATACAAGAGTTCTTGTTTTATCTTCAACTATCATATATGATTAGGATCTTTAGATTCTACTCTTTTAACCACTTTCAAGATATCTAAAGATGTTACTCGTCCCCTTAGTCGACGCTAAAATGTAGTTGCAAGAAGTTATACATCGTACATCTAATATTCAAATGAAGAGATAACTAGATAAGAAATTAAAGAGACATGTAAGAACACAAGATGGGCAGCAGGAAAGAACTGTAGCTCTGGTACCACCTGATATAGGACAGCGAAAGCAATAATAAAGATTAGGAACACAAGGAGAATCTACTCCTTAAAACAGATAACTCACTCCAATCCATGATCTACGATAAACGATGGTGTATAACCAAGATGAATCAATAATATTATCAAGATAATGAGCCTCAAGCTGACTCTAAGAGAAAGGAATCTTTAGTACTTATAGTACGACCAAACCCATCAATAGATTCTTACTAAACTTGAAAAATCCTAACAAATCCATAAATATATAATACCTAACAAGAATACTCATATAATCTATTGTCTTCCCTTTTATTTGACCTGTACTTAAACAGGGAGAGATATGCAAATACTGTAAGATTTGGAAACTCAACTAGCCAATGTGACATGTTTGGATACGTCCCGTATCAGTACATGTTTAATTATAGTACCTTTTTCTTTGTTTGATATATCCAGTGGGAGTTTCTACCTATAGTTTTGTACAATACATGTCTAATTGTAGTACCTTTTTCTTTGTTTGATATGATGGAACAATGATTCGGAGAACTACACCTAAATCCATTAATCTAGGATTTATGTTATTAAAGGGATTTGATCTTCAACCTCCCTTATGAAAGGAAGATAGAGAACATTAGACCACTTGATGGTTCTCTCTAACTGTATTTGTAGCACTAGCCTCACTTGGTGTTGTATTTAACATATTCTTTTGCTGGGTAGGGTTTTCCCTCAGTAGTACGTAGTATATTTTCAAATACTTTGCATTCAGGTGGCTCTGTGAAAAAATGATGAACTTGGTACTCAACTAGTCAACTTACCGTTTCATAAGAACTAGACACGAACCTCTCCTGATGGGAATTCTAAGTTTTGATGAACAACTTTTCTCAATAAAAACACTTTTTGTTCAGTTGTTATCGATGAACCAGAAGAATGACTATGTTGTGAATTGGGAGTAACACATTTTTCTCGATTTGAAATTCTACTTTAATTCTCCTATTTCTTCGTATCTGCATGTATTAATTTTTATTTCCCCTCTCTTTCCATGTGAGTTTTATCGCTGTTTATCTTGATCTTAATCTCATTTTTTTTAAGTTTTCCTCTCGTTGCTCAGTATCTGTTTTTAATGCATTTGCCCCTCTGCCATAGGTTTTACTGTATAAAGACGTTGGTCCCAGTCTCCAAAGGTTATAGAAATGTATTCGATCAAAGCAAACAAGCAAAGAATCTATCGTCCCCTAAAATGCAGGCTTCAATATCGAAAGAAAGAAGATAGCCATCTGAATAGTTTGACACCATTTGAAGAAAGTTTAAATCAAAAAAAGCCTAGAACAAATTCTCTGAATCTTCCAACACGTAGAAGGAAAAAATCATGCAACGCGTCTATAAATCGGATATCATCTGTTTTTTCATATGCATCTTCCAAAGTAGCATCTCAATTAAAATTCAAAATATTTATGATTATACTTCTTATGAGATATTACTGATCTCATTGGTAGAGTCAGTTCAACTAATCTGAAAGAAACAGTGAGATAAGAAGAGTAATTAGTTATCCAAATATCAAATTGAGCAAAGGAATTCAAAAGTGGGAGAAGATTCGGATTGAAAAAAAAAAATGTATAAGAAACCAATGTCAATTGGTTGGGTAGAAAAAGAAGCTACTATGGTCTGGGGTCATGGACATTTTTCAAGTCTGACAAAAAAAAATGCAAATATCTACACATTTAAATTCTATGACTGGAGAGAATACAATCAGGTATTAGCGGGTGTCCATGGAACCATGATGGTTATCTCATAGTTCTGAAGGAATTAAACCCGACAATGGATCTTAACAAGGAGGATTTCAAACATTCATCCATATTGGATTGACATCAAGAATATGCCAGCAAAATTCCTTAATGCTGAGGTTCTCAATCAAATATCTAGCATCACAGGGAAGGTATTAAATATTGATCTTGAAGATAGGAATCCTGTTAATGCCAACTATATAAGTGCTTTTATTGAATTTACTGTGAATAACCATATGCCTAAAGCAACGGCTACGGGCTTGAGAGTCTCGTTCAATATGAAAGATTTGATCAAATTTGATTCAATTTGATCCTACTATGGATAAAGGAAAACTCCTTTCACCTCAAATTCAATCGACCACTTGTTCAAGTGAATGAATGTCCGAAAATCTCCACTATACGTCAAACCATTTATCGTATAAAATGAATAGAATCCAAGCGACACTTTGTTTGCCTTTTGGAAGATTTTTTTTAAAAAAAATAGTTACACTGAACTAACTTTTTTTCGTTTTTTATATTTATTTTGGGTCTCCCTTAATTAGATTTATTTGTTTTTGTTTAGATATTTAAATTGTTATAGGTCCCTCAGTTTGATAGGCACTCTATCACAGGGTAGAATATATAGTCTATTAGACAGTTATTCACTCATTTTGAAAGGGATAATTAGACAGTTATTCACTTATTTTGAAAGGGATAGAGTTTTTTTAACACTCTATTTCATAGCCCTTGCTCTTAGAGATCTTTAATTGAAAATGAAGCCGATCTTACTTAATCGATTACTATATATTTTATATTTAAAAAATAAATAGTCAATCGGGCCTTTTAGGCCTTTTCAATTTTTCTTTGCAATCTATGAAATTTTTTTAATAAAATTTATTATGACTTAGATGAAAAAAAATCCATCGCACGTTCAAGATAATGCATCATTGTACTCCATGAAGCATTTCAGAACATGCAGCACATGCTTGAAATGAAGTTTCATCTCGTGTAATAACGCATCCTAGAATATGTGTCATGCAAAAAAAAAAAACGGGTGTTACATTAAATGTATGGATTGGGAGCTCCATCTGTCGTAGATGGAGCCCATCTTCAACGCCATTGAGATTATTCAGTACCATCCAAGAAAATATGGTTGTGATGTAGAGGTTCCACGAGGTATTCTCATGAAAAGACTTATCATATGGTTGAAAATTTACCTGCGCCTAAATATTAACCTTTCATAGTTTTTTTTGTTTTTTTTATGATCATAAGAGGAATTGTAATTTTCTTAATGATTTCTAACAACACCGCTAGATAGATTAATTGAAGAGTAGGTGAACCCTAAGGGAGATTGTTAAAATTTATTTATCTCACATGGTTAAATTTGTTTCAACTAGTTTAAACACAATATCCATAGTTAGATAATTTAGAAACTTGAGATAGTTTTTGCTAGTAAGAACTTCGATCAGGGAAGTTATGGTACATCTACCATTACTATTTCCAAAATCAGTATGTACTCTCTAGGATTGCCTAAATTTCTCATAAAATAATATGATACGTAATTGATCAGTGGTACCTAGAGTTCGTACTGATATGAAGATAGGTTTAGAGAAAACACAATGAAACAAGATGCTGCTGCTAACTTCTTCTTCTTTATTACTTGAAAGAAAACTCTATTACAATCAATAAAGTGACTGCTCTCTCTCCCATTTTTTCTGCTTCCCCCTTTTGTAGGAGTTTATTCTTACATAAATAAAGAAAGACTATGAGTTTTAGAACTCATCTAAACTAGGAATCCTATATAAGTTAGGAAACCTCAAATTTGTAGGTGTTGTTAATCAAACTTCTCTTCTAATACCTTATAGTACTCTCTAGACATAACATGGCTCATCTAAACCTAGGCTGACAGTCAGCCTCGTCTGGCAGCCTTAACTGACCCTCTGCTATGATACTCATATATCATGGCTCTCCCACTTTAGGAAGCTAAAACTCATGTGTAAGCTCGGAACTGAAGGTGGGGAAAGTCAACCTCACTTTGTTCCTTGTTAAACCACTTTGATTTGCTTGGTACTTGACCTGCACACCCCACACGAAACATTACATGGTCACCTCTTCTGGTAGGTGTCGCTTTTGTTTCAAAAATGCAATCTTTTTTGAGAGCTTCCTCTAATTCTATCCATGGGTCTTCGACATGTGGTAGCTTCAATTCTTGATCATCCTCTTCATTAAGTAGTAGAGGTTCAAATAGCTTCAAGTATTATGCATTAATAACAGAATACATCTGCATATACGGAGGTAAGTCTAACTGAAAAGCATTATCCCCAAATTGCTTAAGTATCTTTAAAGGTCCATAACATATAGGTTTAAGATTCTTCCCTTCACCCTTAAGTAGTTATTTCCCTATACGTAACCACACCAAATCTCCTTTAGAAAAATTACAAGGAACACGATGTTATTATGTGTAATTAGCCTGAGATTTTTGTAGCTGAGCCTCTACTAAAGTATGTATCTTATCTTATTTATCTTCTCAATAAATCTTTGATCTCTAGTGTATTCTTATTTTATTGATACAATATCTTGAGAAGTGGAGAAACCCATATCAAATGGACTCTGAGGAAAATAACATAAACAAACTTCAAAAGGAGACTTCAGAGTAGTCACATGAAAGGCTCGATTAAAAGAAAACTATATAAAAGGTAAACTTTCATCCCAAGTCTTAGGATGCTCAGAGTGATATCCTCATAGGAGATGGACTAATGTCTGGTTCACCACTTCTGTTTTCCCATCTATTTGAGGATGAAAAGCGGTTCTATGTGTGAATCTTGTATCCATCAGACCCCATAATTTGGTCCAAAACCTAGAAAATGACTATCTCTGTTAGAGATGATGGAAGTAGGTAACCCAAAATGTTTACAGACATAATGAAAAAATAATTTAGTTGCGCCCTCCCCCGTCACTGTCTTTTTACAAGGAATCAAGTTGATCATCTTGCTGAACCTATCAACTAAAACAAATATGTAATCATTCCCTGACTTTGTCATTGTAAAACCTCCTAAAAAAATCCATTGAGATGCTTTCCCATGGTCTGGTAGGAACTGGTAATGACATGTACAATCCCCTCTTCCTATTAGATGGTTTTGAGGTATTGCATAACACACATCCTCGAATATACTTGGAAACATCGAGATGCATCTTTGGCCAATATATATACCGATTTAAATTTAGTAATATTTTCTCCATACCAAAATGACCATCTATACGAGAAGTATGTGCTTCTATTATCCAGTGAATTATATCTTCACCGTGAGGTATACATAAGGCTGTACCTTTGTACACCACTCCACCCACTAAACGTAACTCACTTGAATGCCTTTGACTTAATCTCTTGTACGCTTATCTGAAATCTTCATCCTCCTCATATCTTTGAACATATTCATTTGGTAACAATGGTTGAGACTTTATTTCTACGAATAAGGCCATACTAGGGGTGGTCTGGACAACATGTCTGTAAACTTATTTGTTACTCCCTGCTTGTATTTGGTGTGAATACCAAAATGCTCCAAGTAAGATGCCCACTACATGTATCTATCCTGTTGTAACTTAGATTAGGTCTAGAGATACAACAAATGATTATGATCAGTATGAACCACAACTTGTTTCCCAAGCAGATATGGCCTCCAATATTTCATAGCTTGGTGCATAGCATATAACTCTTTGTCATATGTAGGATAATTTTGAACTGGTCATGTGAACACCTCTGAGTGATATGCTATTAGTTTCCCATCTTGGAATAACACTGCCCCTAAGGCATAGATAGATGCATCTGTTTTTACCTCGAAGGTCCTATGCAAATTAGGCAATGCCAAAACTAGTGCCTCTGAAATATTCTTCTTTAGTAATTGAAAAGTAGCCTCATGCTTAGGTTCTCATTCAAATACTGCTTTGGCTTTTGTTAAACCATGTAAGGAGCTGCAATTTGAGAAAAGTGTCATATAAACTTACATAGGTACTGGAAAGCCCCTAAAAAACTCTGAACTTTTGTGATATTTCTAGGTGCTTGCCATGCAAAAATAACAACAACCTTTCCTGGGTCGGCCTTGATTTTCCCTTTTCCAATCACAAATCCAAGAAAAACCAATTCTTGTCTTCCAAACTCATAATTTTTCTCATTTAACCTTAAATTTTTTCTTTTAATACGGACAATACCTTGGAGACATGTGTCAAAAGCTCCTCTCATGTCCTACTGAAAATCATGATATCATCCAAATAAACGATAACAAAATCATCAATGAAGGGTGGTAATACCTCATTCATGAGTTGCATGAAGGTGGTTGGTGTATTTCATAACCCAAAGGGCATAACGAGCCACTCAAATATCCCTTGTCGAGTCTTGAATGCAGTTTTCCAGGTGTCTTCTTATTTAATATGCACTTGACGATAACCGGATTTGAGATCAATCTTAGTAAAATATATCGCATTCCCTAGTTGATCGAGAAGATCATCGATCCTTGGTAATGGGTATCTATTCTTGACTGTGATCTTGTTTAGAGCCCAATAATCCGCATACATTCTCCAACCTCCATCCTTCTTTGGTATAAGTAAAACTGGAGAGCCGCAGGGAGAACAACTAGGTACTATTACCCTTTGTTCAAGCAAATTTTGCACTTGTTTCTTAATTTCCTTGGACTTAGTTATAGATGTCCTATATAATCCTAAGTTTGGTAAAGAGGCATCTCCAACGAGTGCAATCTCATGCTCAACACTTCTCTTGGGTGGTATAGTGACTTTTTCTTGGAAAATATCCACAAACTATTTCTTTAGTGAACTTAATTCACTTTGTTTCCTGGTAGAAAGTGTTGTATGTAATACCACTTTCTTTTCCCTTGTGGTCACAAGCCTGATTACTAATAAAGCGAACTTCCCACAAGTGTTGATCAATCTCTTGACTTGGTTTGTGGTAACTAGTTTCATATGTAAATGGGTTTTACTAGCCTGAATTCGAAATTCTATTCCATCCTACTTGAACAAATATGCACGCTTTCTATGATATAGGACAACGTCACGTTTCCATAAATATGGGTTTCCAAAAATTACGTGTGCTACATCCAATGGCACAACATCACAGATAATCTCATTAATAAACTTATCAATGATACCTGGAGTTCAGTATCTTTTTGTATCCATCCCAATGGATAGGGTTTCGGATGTCCCATTTGTTCCACCAACTTTTCTGAAATTAAGTTCTTTTGGCTGCCAGAGTCGATGATGGCCTCGAAGATGCTTTGTTTTACTTGAATCTTGCCATGGAATAATTCTTCATGGAGATCCATCTGTTCTGTGTCTGAAATATTTGTCATCAACACAAGTTTTGGGTCTGGTTGGTCTGTTTCAAGTATTGTTTCGGTATCAATGGTCTTTGTTAACATAATGTTTTTCTTAAAATTTCTTTGGCCTTCAGATTCTCGCAGTTTCCTAGGTTTGAGATGAGGATAAAGAGTCCAAAAAGTGTCTTTTATATGACCTTTCTGCTTACAGTGTTCGCACACCTTTTCTTCTCGTTCATCTGGTAGAGACTTGTTCTTACTCGTCTCAACCCTTCTTTGAGTTCTATCTTCCACTCTCGTAACAAATCTCTTGTTGTTTGATCCTCCAACACCCTTAGTCTTTTGTTCGATAGCCACAACTTTGTTTATAGCATCTGCAATGTCATGTACCCTAAAAAAATTCAACTCTCTTTGTATATAATCTACGAGTCCCCCAATATACTTCCGTAAAGTCTCATCACTATCAGTATCCACATCCACATCCAAAGCCAAAGCTTGATTGTAGAATTCTGTAGTGTAATCATGTACACTCTGTTGATACCTTTGTCGGAGGTGCTTCCACTTATACCACCTTTCATCCAAGTAACCCACAGAATAAAAGTGTTTTTTCATGAGATCCTTAAATTGTTGCCAAGTCATGTGATCAATGTCATAGCTCTTCTTGTAAGCTTTCCACCATGTTGAAGCATGGTTGGACAACTTCAGACTTGCAAAACTAATCTTTTGCGACTCAACAAGTTGGTGTACCGTGAAATATGTTTCCAACTTGTCTAACCAACCATCAAGTTTTTCAGCTTCCATGACTCCATCATAGTCAGAGATCTCGAGTTTAAATTCAATTTTCAGACCTCCATATGGATTTTTTTAGTACGTCGTCTTCTTATTCTTCGGATGTGCTCTCTTCTCTGCATTCCTTTAATCCTTCTCCTTCTCCCTCTGTACCCTTTTTCTTAGTTTTGAGAAGTTTCTGGTTAAAAGTACTCACTTTCATGAACTCAGCGCAGGTATCCGCTAAACTTTGTATCTTAAGCTCGAGTTTGCAAATTTGTCTTCTTATGTTGGTATAGAATCCTTGTCATCTTTACCTCCCATCTTGGCTTTAGTACTTCCTCTAGGTTTCCTTGTGTCTGGTAGAACAACGGTATCTTCTCTTGATCGCGTATACTGATTTCGTTTTAAGACCATGCACCACAACTAACCCTAGAAGTCAGAACGTGGTACCTAGAGTTAGTACTGGTATGGAGATAGGTTTAGAGAAAACACAATGAAACAAGATGCTGCTGCTAACTTCTTCTTCTTTAATGCTTGAAAGAAAACTCTATTACAATCAATAAAGTGACTGCTCTCTCTCTCTCTCGTTTTCTCTGCTTCCTTTATTCTATGGTTTTCCCCCTTTTATAGGAGTTTATTCTTACATGACTAAAGAAAGACTATGAGTTCTAGAACTCATCTAAACTAGGAATCCTATCTAAGTTGGGAAACCTCAAATTGCTAGGTGTTGTTAATCAAACACCTCTTTTAGTACCTTCTAGTACTAACATGGCTCATCTAAACCTAGGCTGACAATAAGCCTCGTCTGGCATCCTTAACTGACCTTCTGCTACGATACTCCTGTATTGTATTATAACAGGAGTATAAAAAAGTTGGGGTCAATTTTTTTTTTTTTTTGTTTTTTTCTGGAAAGCCCGTCGAAATTCGAGTCTAAATTGAAACAGGCCTCTCTCATAATAACCTATGATTCTATCCTCTAATTCTATAATTGTCTCAGGGCAGCAACTTAGAGCCACACACTACAGTCCACTCTTCAGTGGCCGAATAGCTACTTATCAAATAATTAACAAATATTGCAATGGCTAGAACGATTTGTCTTTCTTTCTTTTCAATCGTTTTTTTAGCAATTATTGAGGGCAACAGTGACAAACAATCATACTCAAACTTTTTTGGATTCTATACTTTTTGATGCATTTATAATCCTGGCTTGATTGGGGTATACCAAATGAGACAAAATATGGTCATTTTGAAGTAAAAGAGGTCACCCCTTAGCTATATATTTTTCTAAATGGCTAATATACCCTTATTTAATTAACACTAAAAAAAATTGATTAGCTTAATTAATTGAGTTTAGATTGATTAATTGCATGGATTAAAACTTATGAAATGAAATTATGTTTTTTATTGAACTTATTTGGGAAGATTTTTGAGGAATTTTTTTTTGTTTTGAGAACATCTTTTGCAACGAAAATGAAAGCACACTACCCAAACACTTCTAAAAAGGGGATTGCAAAGTTGTTGTACGAAATCATACTCTTAGATCACAAATCAACACTTTCAGTTCTGAAAGTATGAAAAGTCGGCAGGGTCGACGGATGAAGAACATGCCGACTATATCTAGCCGGCAAGGTCTGCGGGTGAAGAACATGCCGACAACTTATGGCCGGCAAGGTCGGTGAATGAAGAAGATGCCGACTTTATTATTTTTGACACACAGGAAACTGTTGTAAATGCTTCACTAGTCGGCATCTTATTGATTTCTTACCTTGCCGGCTACCTTATAGTCGGCAAGGTCGATAAAAAATACCCTGTCGACTATAGAATTTTTGACATACAGAGAAGGTGTTACAAATGCATGATTAGTCGGCAAGGTATTAATTTCATAACCTGCCGACTAAACTATGGTCGGCAGGGTATAAGGTTGAATACCTGTTGAGATTATTAGTCCCATATTGTCTGGGCACCTAAGATCCTGCAGTTTATAATCCCTTAGGGCCTCTCCACTCATTGCCAATTGGTTTTGAGTTGGATGCCCGTATTCTAACCCGTGCCGACCAGAATTCATCGATTTGAAGGGAAGAGATGAAATAGTTTTTAAACCAGTTCACGATATTCAACCTTATACCCTGCCGACTATATTTTAGTCGGCAACAAAAAAAACCTTGCCGACTTTCGATCCGTTTTAATTTTTTTTTTTTTTTTTTTTTTTTTTTTTCCTGATCTCATCATGTATAGTTAGAATTTCATGTTTGATCTCATCATGGGTTTGAGTTTAGACATCACTTAGAGTCTTCTTTTCGCCGGTAGAATCAACCATTTATTTGGAAAATCAATGTTGAAGATTTTCGGTTGATGGAAGAAATGGAAGAAGATGAAGGGGAAGAACAGAGAGATTAGGGAAGATTAAGAATTTTTTAGTTTTTCATTTTAGAGTTTAATTTTAAGCTAATTAGTTCAAGGGTATTAAAGTAAAATCACCCTATTTTATCTTATGGGTATACCCCAATTAATCTGGGTACACCCTAATCAAGCCAGAATTATAATAACAGATTAATTGCCATCCCCCCAGAAAACTCAACCAATGCGTCCGCTTTCTGCAAACTCAACAATTTGACTAGTGTCAAGCCCCTCATCCATATCACTCACCAAGAGGAACCTGCAATAGAAGTTAACAAAATTAAACATTTTTTACTTTCGAAGTATTTTCTTTTTTTTGTTGATTCATGAAAATATTGAGTCATTATCTTACTTTTCTAGTAAAGCTTTTGCTATGGTCTGACAACCTCCAGGAATAGATGACTGAATATTTACAGCAATGTTTGGATTGTGAATGCTTTGTCTAACGTGTATCCACCCATGTTGTCCATGTTCATCGTCCGAAACTTTCGCCCTGTATCGCACACCAAGCGTAAATTTTTGCATGTTTTTTAGCTGAGCTAGATGTACTTGGAAAAGCAATTTGATTTCTTTTTGTTTGTTCACATCAATTTAACGAATGCTCGTACCTGTACATGTTTGCATCAATAGCAGCTGGTTCGTCATTCGAGTCGACAAGGCAACCTTCACTTACCCAACAATCTCCACACGAGTCTAACTCCCATCCTTCTAGTCGCCCATCCTAGAGGAACCAAAAAATCTAGCATGTTAATAACCGGCATTTCTTAAGAGCTGGGTCGAAGTATGTGTGTGAACATATACCTCAATGTAATTTCTGAATGTCTCAATGGCTTGAACGCCTCGTTGTTTTGCGAATCTAGGCTCACAAATTATATTTATTCTTAGCTCTGCTGAATCCGCTGGATCTTCGAGTTCCTTGATCAAGCCACCAATACCTTCGTTATCTGATCCCGCAAGCTTCATTCTTACCATTTCGATTATGATCTTCACCACCATGTATGCACCATCATCAAGGAAATGGTTCTCCTTGAGAGCTCCATGACCAGATGTTTCCATCATGAGATGAGTTTCAATACCATCTTTGTTTAACTGAATCCCTTTGTCGATAACATTTCTATAGCCGACACGGTAGAGACAGTGATGACCACCTCTTTTGGTTATGAATTGTGTGAGAGCCATACTAGTACGAGCGTCCGTAACGATATTGGTACCTATAAAGAGTGATGTAGTGGGCTTAAACTTAAATATAGTAGTACACCTACTCTGAAAGGCAAGCTAGGCGCTCACCTAGGCACACAAGTCGCCCAAAATCGCCTAGATTCAAAAAGAAACGGACAAAGCGCAAAAATCTGAACAGTTCCTTTTTCAAATTTCTTTTCTGTGCGCCTAGGTGCTAGGCGAGGCGAAGGGCTTTGTGCCTCACATTGCCTAGCGCCTGACACAACATAGGACCTACTTACCGTACTATTAAAATTTGTGCATATATACCTGGATGTTCATTCAAAACAATAGCTGACATGAGAGCTATAAGTCGATCACCATTTATGGCATTCCCTAAATTGTCCACCACACCACTTCGATCAACATCGGTGTCAAAAACGATACCTAAATCGGCTGATTGTTCTAATACTGCATTCCTAGTCAAGGACATGGCGACTTTATCTTCAGGATTAGGGATATGGTTAGGGAACATTCCATCTGGTTCAAGGTTCAAAGACCCAAATGTATCTGCTCCAAGTTTGTCTAAAACGTCCCATGTAAAAAAACCTCCCGACCCATTCCCAGGATTCACAATTATCTGCAATATAGTTTTGAATCAGCTTGTATTTGAGCCCAATTAGACGTTGCAAAAAAATAGTGCAAGAAATATGGACTGACATACCTTAAACCCTTTAAGCGGGGTTTCAAAATGGTCGGGATGATTCACCCTTTCTTTGATTATGTCCCGTAAATGCTTCGCGTAAGTGCTCATGAAATCTACCTTAGTTGTAGCTGCCATGTTCACAGCGGTTGAAACTTTTGCCAGCCTATTTGCATATATACGCGCAGCATTGCCACAAATCTCCTCCACCTCGGATGAGCGTAGCCCGCCATTCGGAGTAAAAAATTTCAGCCCATTTCTGGTGTAGGGCAAGTGAGATGCTGTCATCTGAAGCAAAACGCAATTCATATGTTATACAAAATTCTAATGCAAAGAAGTAAGAACCAATTCAGGCTTAAGAGTTGGTAAGAAACAGCATTTGAAATAATATTTCTGATATGGTGATTCCAATTTTGTATTAAAGCCGGAACCGTTGGAGACCAGAACCGGTTAACACAACTTGAGTTCCACTACAATTATTGGCAGTTGAACAACAAAAAAGTTGAGTACTAACTTTAACTGATAACTATATAACTGCCAACTGTTACTAGCGTACCATACCATAATTGAAGCATCATAATCAAATGGAAGAAGCAATGTACTCATAAAACAAGCTGGAGTAGTAGCAAGCCCCATGTCATAAGCAGAACAACCAGCACGTTTTAGACCGGAAAACACCGCAACGCTCAATGAAGCTCCTGATATTCGAGGATCCCGACCAAGTGACACCTTAACTATCTCCTTAACATATCCTAGTTCCGTCTTCATACCGTTGATAACCCACTCGCCAAAACTCTGGGCAATTGCCTCCACAGCTGGCGGAGTGAGATCAACTGTTCGACCTTTCTCACCTTCAACGGCAACTCCACGAACATCGGATCCATTTTGAAGCCTTTTAATCTTCTCGACTTCTTCATCGACGATAAATTCGTCATATTTTGTTGCACTAGATGATATAATGGTAGACTTAAATCGATACGTAAAGTTCAGTTGATTTCGTCTGAATGCTAGTGCATTTGGGGAAGAATAACAATTCGTTTTATGAGCATTTTTGTGTAGAGTGGTCAGTGAAGTAGTTGAAGTCGTGGTAGCCATCAGTATCTTGTTCAGATTGAGGCTACCTTACTTTGGTTCAGGCAGAGAAACGGAATGCAGGACAATGCAAGTTGGTTTTGGTGGTGTAAAGATAAGATGTATATGCAATAACCATAACCTTACAATTCAAAATATCTCAAAGGAAAGCTCCAAATGAAGTACTTTCAGATTTTTATTTGCTCTTGTCTAATGCTTCCGTGTTTATTTCGAATTTGAATGTTTTTGTGGTGAGGGAACGCTTAACGGTTTTAGGCATTTAGAGTTTTATTTGTTTTCTTTTTTCTGAAACGAATATCCGACTCCGAGATTCAGAGTCTGGTTACACCAACCCCACACACAACATCTTGAGTAAGCTTCTTCTTTTCAACCCACAAGAGTTGGCCAAAGTGACTGAGGGCCAACTCAGTCACTGAGTATCCAAAGGAATGTGAGGTAACCATGAGTAAATAACTCTATGAAAGGAGACGGATGAATCATGAAAATAAGAGTTAGGAGTTCCTAAAATGCTTGCAAATGTAAGAATAAGATACGGTTTTCGCAATCTTTAGTTTCACTGGAATAGAATGTGTAAAGCCCAAAATGTCAAGCTTGGGCCTAACATATGTAAAGCTACAATCTACACGTACAATTAGGGTTGTGCAACGGACGGACAGATGCGGATTAGGGGTCACTCGTGTCCAATCCGTCAAAATTGCGGATTTGAAAAATCCAATCGTGTCCGGACCAATCATCCGCGGATCAACGGATGGTACTGGCCGGATACGGATTAACCGCGGATATAAATTAAAAAAAAAAAATATTATTAGGGAAAATTAGGCTAAGGCCCAACCCATGGATAACCCATAATATGAGGCCCTTAATTAAAAGAAGTTTAAATCTAGGCCCCAAATTATTAAAAGACCTTGATACCCTTATGCTTATTGTGAAGCCCATAATTAAATAAAATTTAAATTTAGGCCCAAAATTATTAAAATATTATGTAATGATGTTCCAACCACCTCCGACCACCACAGCCACCGCCAACCACCTCCGAGCACCACCGCCGGCAACCACCTTCGACCACCGCCGCCAACCACCTCCGACCACCAACCACCACCGCCCCAACCACCTACGACCACCCAACAACCTACGACCACCACTGCCGGCAACCACCTCCGACCACCGACCACCATCAACCACCACCGCCGACGGCGGCGGCGCCAACAATCGCCACAACTGCCGACCACCACCAACATGATGTGTACAAAGAATTTACACATGCATATGACATGTGTATCCAGAAGTTACACATTCATATAAAATGTGTAATGCAAAGTTACACTTGTACATCGATGTGTACTATGTAGTTACACATGTGTACACAGAAGTTACACATGCGTATGGCATGTGTATCTACAAGTTACACATCCATATGCATGTGTAACTTTTTATTACACATGCTATATGTAAGGTTATCTACAAATTATTCATCATAAAATACATGTATTACTTTAATTTTCATTTACAATAATTTGTCCGTTCATCAATTACTACAATCATAGTAATTGGTTGTTTGAACACAATAAACGAATTAAAACACGAGATATGAAAAGCGAAATCCAAGAAATAATTTACAATAATTTGTCTGTTCACCATCACCGGCACTGCCTACCACATCCACCTCACCTGTATCTTCCCAGCGCCAGTACAACCAACCAGCTGCAAACTAAGAACCACAAGTACCTGCTATTGCACTTCCATGTCCTAAACATGCATCTAAACCAGTAACTCCAACTGCATATGCACTTCACCAGGACCACAATATGTCCTGAACCACAATCACCATGTTACACAAGTGAAATTGACATTTGTAGAATCTGAACTATAAAAGAACGAAGCATGTAGTTTCCAGTGGTGGTGACCCTGCACTTTCTAACAATCCAGGACATACCGTGTAACTACAATAGTTGGTAAATGTAAATGTAGTCTAATATACACCTGCAATCAATAAGAATTTTGAGTAAGAACTTGAAAAGGCAAAGAACAAAGAAGAATTTGAGTCATATATGTGGTTTTACAGCATGTGTAACTAGAAGTTACACATTCATATAACTTGTGTAACTAGTAGTTACACATCCATATAACTACTGAAATACAATCTCAGCAAGACCAGTGACAAAGAAAAATAGTTAAGTATTACAAACACTGTAAAATAACCCATGTAATCTGGAGACACTCAAAGCTAATACTTATCCAACCATCTAGCATAAGCTCAAACAAGAATTTTTTTGCTACTACATCTATTACAACACTATGAAAACACACCAAGTAGAAGACCACTTGTGTTTCAAGAACAACCATGGTACTGAAAAAATTTACTTATTATTACCGATCTTCAGACAATTTATACGTTGAGCAAAGAGAAGCCTGACTCATATGGCTGGTGTAAAAGAGTCATGATACTGAAATTAGATTGGATGAACAAAAAAAATGAAATAATATTATAGAACAACTAAAAGAGTCATTAAGAGTTACACATGCATATGACTAATGTAACTTGGAGTTACACATGGGTATCATTAGTGTAACTGGGAGTTAAACATGGGTCTCATTAGTGTAACTGGGAGTTACACATGCGTATGACTGGTACGATGAGAGTTACACATTCATAACCTTTATATCCCATCAATTAGCAAGTGTAACTAGAAACTACACATCTAATTGGCATGTGTAACTGGTAGCTACACATCTAATTAGCATGTGTAACCAATAGTTACACATGCATCTCACTTGTGTAATTAAAAGTTACACATGTATCTAATCAGTCTAATAATCAGTATTATCATACCTTTTTACAAGCAAATATACATGCAATGAGTGTGTTGGATACATCTAAACTAATGTACATCAAAAAAATGGATGAGTGTGTTTTCACATCAATTTCAACTCTTTAGAGCAAGGACGTACCTTGACTCTGAGCTCATTGATAATTCGTTGAACTGACAAATCTTGACAGTGAGCTCATTTTTCATCTTGTCTCTTGTATACATTTCTTGAGTTTTACACAAAATAACTGGAAAGCTAGTACAACATACTTAACATCCAATATTACAAGCGAATAGAGAGTGATAGCATAAATATAACTACTTAACAGAAAGAAGTTTCATATATATTAGGTTAGATATGCGTATCCCATCAAATTAGATGTGTAACTAAAAGTTACACATATAATTTGAATGTGTAACTAGTAGATACACATCTAACTATAAGTTACATATCCATAGTTTGTTAATGCTAAGATATAGAGTTTTATCATCATTAGCCAGTTTAATATGATTTATTGACATAACGCATACTACTAGGAAATGATGAAAGATTTAATACATAATTACAGGTCTAGATAAGGGTTCATTGCACGCTGGAAGGAATATACACACTATGAATACTGAAAAGCAAAAAATTGTGAATTGTTATGTATAACGTACCATATCCAGATTGAAAACCCCTCAATCTGGCTTTTGTCATTCTTCGTGCATGAGATCGAGAGTGAATTTGGTTTGGTTTGAAGCTGATGAATCCATCTTTAACCAACTTCCTAATGTGTTTCCCTGCACAAGAAAACACAAAACCAGTAAATTAACCAAAAATACAAAGATGTGCAAATTGATGAATTTGGTTTGGTTTGCATAACGTAGATACAAACCAGTAGATACAGCATGTGCAAATAGCAATTACACATTAAATTAGCATGTGTAACTTTTAGATACACATGAGTCTGATTGTGTAACTAGGAGTTACACATGCATCATATACCAAAAAAAGTGATGTTCAACTATTATTCATGTAGCAACAACAAACTAATACAACATTCAATACCCAGTAAACTAACAAACTAACTATGCTTTCTCCTCTTTACCTATTAACTGCAATCATTAATTAAAAAACTCAGCTGCAGCTTTCTTCTCTTTACATGCATGATGAGTGCCAAATATTGCATATTCATACACCTTTTCATTGGAACTTAACTCATCTTTCGCGCTTCAAAGTCATATATTATCCCAAATTCTGCATTTTTACCATTTTCAAGAATAAATATTTGTATTAATTAATTTTGTGTTTTTAAGTACTAAATAAAGCTTGGAAGAATTGAGAAGACAAAAGAGAAGAAAGTTGGAGGCGTTGCAACCCGCTCACGATCAGTGGCAACCTGTTTACAAATTCATGGGATTAA
Organism: Papaver bracteatum; assembly: GCA_023529315.1. Classification (NCBI taxonomy): domain Eukaryota; kingdom Viridiplantae; phylum Streptophyta; class Magnoliopsida; order Ranunculales; family Papaveraceae; genus Papaver; species Papaver bracteatum. The sequence goes on from JAJJWX010002278.1 coordinate 1,904,593, forward strand.
ACAACCCATGATCCAAAACCCATGATCCAAAACCCAAGACCCAAATCCATTTCCACCTCACCCCCATTGGATTCTTTCCAAAACATCCACCTCACCCCCATTCTCTCACTCAATCACTCCCAATTTGTTTCCCACAACCAAATATATTCCATCAATTAAGAAAACATGTTTTGTTGAGTGGATGAGTGCCAAAATTCGGATCCAAGTGCTTGAGGGAATTTTGTGTATAAATAGAGAGGGTTGTTGTGTTGAAAAACCATCCAAGAATAGCTTGTTCATGTTAGTTTATCAAATTTAAGTTTTGTTGTAATGTTCTTCATGTTCTAGTTTCATTTACTAGGGTTTAGATGAAGCCCTAATCTCATTGGTATGTATTCATATCTTGTATCTTGTTCTTGAAAGTTTAGAATTGTTTAAAGATATAATTTAATCCAAGTTTGTCAACATCTTGCTCTCACAATGTATGCCATGTATCCATTGTAGTTAGAATATCTCTATGTTGATTATGCTACAACTCATGCTTAACCAAATATTGATCTTTAGATTAGTTGTGCTTAATTAGACAATTAATGCTTTGGAGAAATACTTTAGTTGTGATTAAATTATCCATTGGAGAAACACCTTAGTTATACGGTAGACTTGAATCTACTATAAGGACAAGAATAATATTACAAGTTGAATGCATATCATAGGTTATTGGTGGAGTTGAATACCCTAGTATCCATATTATCATTGTTTACATATCTTGCTATTTGCATCTTTTACTTTTATTATTTCAGTCACTTGAAAATCATATCGTCAGATCGACAAAAACAAACCCTTTTGGTTACTCTCTGAATCAGGATTTAGAATCAACTTCTACACTCTCCAAGTCTCGTGGTTCGACCTGTGCTTGCCCTGTGTTGCTTGTCGACACTGTGCACTTGCAGCTTATACATAGAAGTAGGTATCTTTCCGAGCCTACCAAGTTTTTGGCGCCGTTGCCGGGGACTCGGTAGTGGTGTAGTTCATTTTCCATCTCCTGTCACTATTCATTTTTTCATCTCCTGGAACTGTTCACATATTACTATTCACATATTACTATTCACATATCACTGTAGCAGCACAACTATTCACAGTCAATTTTACACTTATTTTTGTTTTTTTTATTTTTAAATTTTTGCTTTTGCTTTAAAACTTCGAAACCTAACTACCTCTTTTGAGCTCAACAGGTGCCGGAGTAGCTGTTGTAAAGGCGAAGGAAAAAGGAAGCGAAAGAAAGCGGAAGAAGTTTTTATTTTAATAAAAAAAAAGAGTTTATTTTATTTATTTTTAGATTGTATTAGGATTCCTCTACTCTTGTAATTTTCTTTTTCTTTTGCACTTTATTTTGGACTTTGGACTTGGACATTCTTTTTTTATTTTTTATTTTTAAACCCTACGGAAGGGTATTATTAAATATCAACTGTTTGTAGAGAAGGACGGTGATTACAATATCACCTCGGCCCCTCGGGTTCGTTCATGACATAGGAGTCGTGGCCCGAGTCGACAACAACGGTTCATCCCCCGTCTGGAACGGGAGGTAAGTTTGTCGAAACACTCGCGAATCCCTTGTTAGCAAGTTATTGTATTCCTTCGTTTGCATATATGTTGAGGAATTGAATACGGCTGCTTTATTTTCCTAGTAAAGGGCAAGGACTGGCCATACAAGATAAGGGTTCGGATTTCATCACCGTTCTCTTCTTGCCCGCCTTAGGAAAACGATACATACGCGAACCTAAGCTTTAAAATTTTGAATAGAACAAGACCTATAAGGTAACGAGCTTAGTAGGAAAGTCATTTGAAAAATATTGGTTACTCTTTAAGCATACTTGAAGTTCATGACGGTTTTCAGAATTGAATGCGTGATGCGCCCGCCTTGTAATACGGTGAGGCCTTGGGTATCAAATCTCTAGCAGCTTCCTCGCCTCTATTCAATTTACTTAAACTCGGATTGATTCCAGAGGGGTTTGCTCAGATTGTAATGAATTCCCTTTCGAAGGATTAGAAGTCTGGTCTAGAAAACAATCTAAGTGGATCCATCATGCTTTTTGTTTGCTAGAAATCAGTAGGTTTACTGTGGTGGAGTCATCCTTGTTTGTGATTGCATAGAACTTGCCTTCTAGGTGAATGGTTAACATGCTTGATGTGCTAGCTAGGCTATGATTGTGTCTTTTAGAGACCATACACGCCGACTAGTTAGAATCAGTCAAGAAGAGTTAATTGAAATACATAGTTCAGAGGCAGACAGTCCAAACCCATCCGAAACAATGGGAGAACCAGTAAACCCAGTCCGTAGTCTAAAGGACTACATGTACCCAACGAGGACAACCCAGTCCTCGTGCATTGTCTTACCATCTATTGATGGACAATTTGAGCTAAAGGCAAGTATCCTCAATATGTTACCTAAATTTAAAGGGGTTGAAGCTGAAAATCCCTACCACCATGTGAGAGAGTTCGAGGAAATTTGTGGGACTCTTCGGATCAACCAAATGACGGATGAGCACCTCAAAATGAAACTTTTTCCTTTTTCTTTGATAGACAAAGCCAAGACTTGGCTGTGTGCTCAACATCCACAGTCATTTCATACATGGGATGCTCTTACGAAAGAGTTCTTCAAAAAGTTCTTCCCAAACCATAAGACTACGACAATTCGTCAAAATCTGAATAGTTTTGTGCAATTAGAGGAGGAAACTTTGGCAAAATATTTGGAGAGATTTAATGAATTATTGCTCCAATGTCCTCACCATGTTTTTGAAAAATGGAGACTTGTGCAAATTTTGTATGAACGCTTAGATGTCAAGAACCGAACTACAGTTGAGACCATGTGCAATGGTCAATTTATTGAAAAAAGTGCTGATGAGTCTTGGGATTTCTTAATCGAAGTCGCTGAAAAGACTCATTAAAGATCATTTTTAGATCATTCAAAACTTGCCGCAACCTCGCTCTGTGAGGGAGGTTAGATCATTTTTAGGCCATGCTGGTTTTTACCGTAGATTCATTAAAGATTTCAGTAAGATCTCAAGACCACTGTGTAATCTACTCAGTAAAGATGTTGCATTTGTGTTTGATGATACTTGTGTGCATGCTTGGGAGGAGCTCAAAACTCTTCTAACTTCAGCCCCTATAGTCCGACCTCCATATTGGAAATTGCCATTTGAAATCATGTGTGACGATCCGATTTTTCTTTGTTGGAGTTGTCTTAGGTCAGCGAGTCGACAAACACCCCTATGTGATCTACTATGCTAGTAAGACACTGAATGAGGCTCAAATGAACTATTCAACAACCGAAAAAGAGTCGCTAGTCATGTTGTGTTCGCATTAGATAAGTTTAGATCTTATTTGATAGGATCTAAAATCATCATTTATACTTGACCATGCCGCATTAAGATATCTTTTATCTAAAAAAGATGCCAAGGCTCGTCTAATTCGATGGATACTCTTGTTACAAGAGTTCCACCTCGAAATTCGAGATAAAAAAGGGTCGAGAATGTTGTTGCTGATCACTTATCTAGATTGAATGTCGAGTCTTGATGAATCGTAGATTATTAGAGAATCTTTCCCAGATGAACAAGCGATGCTAGTTTCTAAATTGCCATGGTTTGCCGATATCGTGAACTACCTTGCTACAGGTAGGATGCCACTTCATTGGTCTAAACAAGACCGGTCTAAGTTCTTGGCGAAGTGAAACATTTCCTATGGGATGACCCATATCTGTTCAAATACTGCCCTGACCAAATCATTAGGAAATGTGTCCCCAACTCTGAACAAAGGGATTTCATCTCTTTTTGTCATGATCAAGCATGTGGAGGCCACTTTAATGCAAAGAAAACTGCTACAAAGATCTTGCAGAGTGGTTTTTACTGGCCAAAATTGTTTAAGGATAGCCATGAATTATGTATTTCTTGTGACCGGTGCCAGAAATTGGGAAGTATATCAAAACGAAACATGATGCCCTTACAACCCATTTTGATTGTTGAGCTATTTGATGTATGGGGCATTGATTTCATGGGTCCATTTCCTAGCTCTGAAGGAAAGTTGTACATTCTTGTTGCTGTTGACTATGTTTCTAAGTGGGTAGAAGCAATTGCAACCAAAACTAATGACCACAAGGTGGTACTTTCCAAAACATCCACCTCACCCCCATTGGATTCTTTCCAAAACATCCACCTCACCCCAATTCTCTCACTCAATCACTCCCAATTTGTTTCCCACAACCAAATATATTCCATCAATTAAGAAAACATGTTTACAGTATGGAGTTGACAGTGAATGATCCACCTCACCCCAATTCCGGGCCTAGTAATATCATTTTATGAAAGTATGGAGTTGACAGTGAATGATCCATTTGGTGGGGCTTCAAAATATTAAACCCATATAGTAGGGGGGTTCTAGTATTTTTCACTTATTATTATTATACACAATACCCGATACTATAAAGTTTAGATGGCGCCAAGTGGGCTAAGCCACCCAACCAGACCAGATCCTGATGTCTAAGAATTAATCATTTCTTAAACTAATAGAAAATCGAAGCTTTGGAAGCAAGTACAATCAGCAGCTTGATATACATACTTCTCTTTTCAAGAATTTGAGCTCTGCGGAAACAACTTCTCGTTCAAATAATAAGTTCTCATTAGTTTCTAGAGTCTCACTAGTTTCCAGAGTCCAGACTAGAGACAAGCATGATATAATTGAAGGAATTTCATTTAGCCATGTCAAATCAAACAGTTCGCTTAACAACATAGACAAAAGGTTAAAGGAAAAGTATGGGTTAAACATGACTAAATTTGATTTAGAATATTATCATACGGTGTGGGTGAATCCGCGGATTTCAAAGTCCAACCACAACCAAACCGTTAAAAAATGCGTATTTGAGAATCTCACCCGTGTCCGGCCCATAGATAAACCAAATCTGAGATGGATCTATTGGAGAAAGTTGGATCACTTTTTTGCTAGATTTTCAAAGCTACATTTACATCAATAAAATCAGGTGACATTCTTGGTTTATCTACTGCTAGATAAATCTGGTTATTTCTTGAATTCAGTTTTAGAACTCAGTTTGTGGCTAAAAAAAATATGTTACGGAATCAACTACGCAATGTGTTTTTTTATCGATCAAAGAATGAAAAAACTGTTAGAGCATAGCTTGGTTGAACCCACCAAGCGTTGGTATGTCAAGTTTGGTTGCCATATTTTAGTGAATCAAAACTCATCTAAGAGTCGTTTGATTATGTAGTAGAGACAACTTTGTATAGGTTAGACTAGAAAGTCTAGGATTATGAGACATACAAGTATTACTCGAAGACCTGAAGAATGTGAAGAAGTAACGAGCTACAACGACGACATTATCCTTCCTTTTGAGGTTAGTAATATTGATTTCAACTGTTTCATTCCTAACGTATCTTTCAAGTCGTGCTATATTGAAAACATAACTGTGAAGTTGTGAATGATTATACTCTAGTAGTGAGACATGATCACATGGTCATAGTGTTAAGGAATTAAGATACGAAGTATAACGCTTATCTTTTGAATTTTATTTATGACATCCACATAATCGTATGAATGCTATTGTGATTATGTGTATGGGTAAAGGTGAAGATTTCATGCTAGGAAACAATGTTTACATTTGTTTAAAGGAAGTACATTCATGAACTTGTTTTATGAATCGAAAGGGAAATCGCTAGGCTTATTGGTATTGTTATTCATTGCATATCTTTGGATTACCAATATGTGTCAGTTAGTAGAACCGATCATAACTTGTTATGTATCTTGGTATAACTAATCACAGTGCCTGACTTATGATTTGGTATGACTGGTTTTTATGAATTAGTATAACCGATCCTAAGTAATCACCTGAGATGGTATGATCGATATTTGTAATTGGTGTGACCGATCCTAGTAATTGGTGTGACCGATCACAAAAGAGTTGTATAATCTATCCTTGTAATTGGTGTAACCGGTCCTAGAAACTAGTGTGACAGATCACAAGCAATACCATGAGTATATGGTAACCGGTTATGGTAATTGACGTAGCCAATCCTGGTAACTGATATAACCGGTCCTGGTAACTTGTGTGTTCGATCACAAGTAATCCAGATCGAGGTAGAACCGATCCTAGTGATTATTAGAACTGGTTGAACCCATGCTTGTGATTTGATACTTGATCAATCACATAGTTGTCTTAGAATACATATGAACCAATTCTAAACTTGTTTGGAAGTGTGGTATAATCAATTCCAAGATTGTAAATATGAAATGGGATTTACAAAAGATGTCTACATATTTTGAACACGAATGCTAACTCTTATCTTTTATTGTTCAAAGATATTCCTTAATTATTCAAGGAGATCCTGGTTCGAAATAAATTAAGAATCTTTTAATTAAGGTTGTTAGTTTTATATGCTTTAATTACCAGCAATTAAATGCATATCTCTAGAGAATAAAAATTAGTAATGTGCATTTACTAATTGGAGATTTCTATTGAGGATTTCGAAAAATATTGGACAAAGCATTTCCAGGAATTATGAAACCGATTTGGGCATTTATTGCATATCTAGAGAATATTCGGTTTTGAAAATTCCTTGGTGTCCAAACATCCTTGGTCCATAAATACCCAAGTTTTCATTTATAGCAAACTATCCTAAGATCCAGGCAAACTTCTTTTTTTTTTGTTTCTGGTGGAGCCGTCTATCCGGAGAGGAAAGTACCCTAATAGGCGAAATCTCTTACGACCGCTCGTTTAAAGATTTCTGTGGGATCAAGAAACTCTACAAGTACCATTGATGGGAAACTAGATAATTATAGTTTATTAGTTTTCGATTGATTTGATTGACTAACGGTTGTTGAACTTTGATTGCACCTAGTTTGTTTATTCTTGAAAATCTTCTCTTCTGATATAAGATTCACTCAAACTAGATCGAAGTATCAACGAGATCTTTAGAATTATTTGTAGATCTAAAGACATCTTGTGATAATCCATTGTTAACAGACTCCGTTCTGTGCTTGATTGATCATAAGAGATTCAAGTGGTGTTGTGCAGGTTTAATTGAAGATGAAGAAGATTTCTGATTGGTTTCTCATATATTTGTGTAGCACAAACCTTGATTGGATGGGATCTAACTAGAATCGGATTTATTCAATTGATTATTTGCGTGAGATTAGCATTGCTTTATAGTTCCTTATTGGATTCTAAATTGATTGATTGAAAATCTAAACTATGCTACTTCGGTAGTTGTTGGATAGATTGATATAACCAGGCAAAGGAGTTTATTAGTTTAAACGGAAGAGCCTTTGCATATGACTTGAGATATCTTCATCTGAAAGTTAGTGAATCTGATCTTATAATGCACATTCTCAATGGATTAGGAAGGGATTATGTTAACTTTGTTATATTTATGCACAAAATCATGAAGCGCTTTTAATTTTTCTGAAATAAAAGTAAGATTGCTAAATCATGCGCAGTGGCTCATTGATCAAAATCAAGATTCTTTTGTGATATTTAATATTCATAATCTTGCTGCATTTTATGGCCGTGCTAATAATTCTGGATCTTGTTATGGACATTCTAGCAATAGTTTTCCTAGTAATAAGAATAATGAGTTTAAACATAAAAATGGTCGCCCTTTCAAGCATAGTCAACATCAAGTAGGTTCTTCCTATAGTATATAAGTGGAAATGGTGGCTCATCTACTTTTATAAGGTCGCAAACTGACAATACTTCTTATCCTGCTTTCACAAGTCGAATGCCTGATTTTTCGAAAAATGTATCATTATGCAAGTAGGTGTTTCTTCAGGTATCTCCCTCCCAATAACAACACTAACAATACTTCCTCTTCTGCTTCAAGTGGAAATTTTGTTGCAGTTCAGAAAAGCTTTCTCAAGTCTAACTTTTGTTGATAATTCTCTTTTGTTGCTTCGTCAATACACCAGTTATTTGATTATGGTGCTTCTGCACATATGACTGGAGATTCTTCATAAGAAACTATCTATATCTATTACCAGAAGTTCACATTTACAAACTTCAAATACTAGTTTTAGGCTCAACAATGTTCTACTAGTAACTGACATCAAACAAAACTTATTATACCTTGCTACATTTACTAGAGATAATAATTGTTAATTTAGGTTTGAGATATTTGGTAATGAAATAAGAGATTTCAATACTAATAACTTGATGGCTGGAGTAATACGTTCAACAATTTATATCCCATTTCTCATCTTCCTTGTACTTCTTTTATCACTTCTTTAACTACATCTTGTAACATTTGGCAGAATAAGTTAGGCCATCCATCTCATGAAATAGTTCAACATCTTCATTCTCATAATCATATTCTCTTAAATTCAAAAAAAAAAGGTAAGTGATTGACATTTCAGTTGTCTGATTCTCATGTAATTTCTACATTATCACTAATTCATTGTGATGTGTGGGGTCTTGCTCTGTTATGTCTTTATCATGATATATGTATTAAATTGTGATTTTTGATGATCTAACATTTATTGTATTTATCCAATATTGCTAAAATCTGATGCTCTTCAATGTTTTGAACGTTTCAAAGCTTTAACTGAAAACTTATTTTCTACAAAAATAGTTTATTTTTAAATTGATGGTGTGTATGAACTTGTAAAAGGTCCTTTTAAAGTGTCTTTTGAAACAAATGATATTCTCGCTAGAGTTTCTTGTCCCCAAACTCCTCAGCAGAATGTTCGGGGTGAGAGAATGCTCAGACACATCACTGAAATAGGTAGTACATTTGATGCAGGGATACAATCTGAGGTGCTTGCCCCTTCTTTCATTTGGAACTGATCTTCTTCACATCACTGAAATAGGTAGTACAGTTGTTGTTCAATTCTAGTTTTCCAAAATAATATTGGTTTGTTTCCGTTGTTACATCCACTTATCTCATAAATAGAACACCCACATCTCTTTTTAAATATAAATCTTCATATGAAGTTTTATTCAACCAATTGGATGACTATTCTTTTTTTAAAGTCTTTGGTACAATTTGTTATCCATTTCTAGGTCATTTCAGACCTGACAAACTATCCCATAAGTCTGTTAAATGTGCTTGTGGGTTATAGTCATGTGCATAAAATTTACGAATGTCATAATCTAGTTTTAAAGAAAATGGATATTTCTATAAATATGGTTTTTGATGAGAATACTTATTTTTATAGTCATTCTGACAATTCAACTCCATTTGATATAATTTATGTTCTCATTCTGAAGTACAATGTTTTTCTGATGAAACTCCCATGGTACCATTATTACTAGACCAAAAAGAGGAATCTTTGAGCCTAAAGTTTTTCCAAATCATGTCTCTCATAATTCAATTCTTTCTTATTCAGCAAAGCATCCACTTTCTCCTTCTTTTTTTTTAATACATTATTTGAGCCAAAATATTTCAAAACTGCATCTAAGGATCCTAAATGGGTAGTTTCAATGCAACAAGAACATGATGCTTTAATGAAAAATGACACTTGGGATTATGTCAAACCTAAACATCAGATGATCATCTTAGGTTGTAAATGGATATATAGGATCTAACTGAAATCAGATGGTTTTATGGATAGGTACAATTTTAGGCTAGTATCTAAAGGGTTTGATCAGCAAGATGGTGTGGATTTCATTGAAATATTTAACCTTGTAGTAAATACTATTATTGTGAGAGTTGTATTTTGTTTGGTTGTCAACAAAAAATAGAAAATCAGACAATCGGATATGTCCAATTCCTTTTTGCATAGATTTTTTCATGAAAATGTTTATATATGTCAACCTCCTAGGTTCATCAATCCATAATTTCTAAATTATATTTGTCATTTGAAGAAGAGTCTTTATGGATTGAAACAAGACCCAAGGGCTTGGTTTGATAGATTCAGGGGATTTTTTTCTTTCACATGATATTGTCAGATCCATATGTGTCTATTCTATGCTTATACTTATTGCTTATGACATGTTGGTTCTTCTATTATACGCTGATGACATTATTCTTACTAAAGTTATGATAATTTAATGACTGCTTTCGTTCAAGCTTTGGGTACTAAATTCATATGAAAGAATTAAGAGACTTGCATTACTTTCTAGGAATTTAGGCGGTTAAGACTTCTGTTTCTTTAAACTTATCTCAGAAAAAGTATACTCTAGAGTTGCTCTCTAAGGCTAATATGCTTGACTGCAAACCATGTGACCCTCCTATAGTTAATGCTTTTATAGCATCAATTGAGGATGTTGTTTTACTGGACAATGCAAAGGATTATAAAACTTTAGTAGATGGTCTCCAATATCTGACTTTAACTAGGCCTGCCATATGTTTTGGAGTTAGCATGTCTCTTAGTTTATGTACTTTCCAACAGATGTGCATTTCAATCTTCTAAAAAAATTATTAAGATATCTCAAGGGCACTTTTGGAACTGTTATTCCATTAAGAAAAAGTGATATTCATACTCTTAAGGCATTCACTGACTATGACTAGGATGGAATCCATGATACCATAGATCTATTTTAGGTTATGTTATTTTTATGGGAGATTATCCGATTTCTTGGTATTCCAAGAAGCAGCCAACTGTTTCCTGATCATATGTTGAATCACAATTCTAATGTTTATTTATTGTTGTTTCTGAACTTCAATGGATTTCATATTCTCCTACGGGTATAAATTCTCTTATTATTTTGTTTTGTGATAATACCAGTTCCATTTTTTAACTTGTAACCCAATTTTCCATGCTATAAACAAGCTTGTCGAAGTTGATTTCCATGTGGTTAGACACTTGGTTTCTAGCGGCTTTCTGCAGATGGTTCATGTTGATTCCGCATCTCAGCTGACTGATCTTTTTACGAAGGGTTTCTGTTATCCTACATTCTATACTCTTTTACATAAACTTTTGAGGTCCTCTTATGCCCATGAGGATTCTACATCACCCTCTAGCTCTTCCTATTGTGCTTTTCTTTAGCTTTCTTTTTTGTTCTCCTGCGAGAGTGAGATTTTTAGTTTTTTTATTTGTTTCAAGCTGATATTTTCTCTCTAGTAGCTCTTATCATCTTGAGAGGGTGCACTAAGTATAGGCCAAGTCTTTCTTTTTGACTATTTCTTGACTTTGATAGTTATAGGACCATGTCCTTTTATTCCATTTATATACTGTCTATAGCAGTATTCTGTAATAATGTTTTATCTATTTCAGGTTAAGTTTAATGAAAATATATTTCTCTCTCAAAGGTTTGCTCAAAATTTTCATCCAATGTATATGACTAGTGGTATGTTTCTATACTTTTGACCCCATCTATCTTTTAAATTACGTACCTAGCCTTCTTCCCCGAATGGAAATTTTACTTTTGATTTAAAAATTATACAATCCGGTTGAGACAATTTTCAAGAATGTAAGGCATGGGGGTTTGAGAAACTTTCTAACTAGCATGAGGGATGTACGGACTTGTTTTTGGAGAGTTGGAGCATTGGTCCAGGCATAAACCACCGCATTCTTGTTCTTCTTGATTTCACCAGGTATCGCGGTAATCCCTTTACTTATAACTATGCACAAGTTTTTTAGATTATTTACATGCTTTTTTGTTTGTCTACATCGAGTAATCATAATCAAATATAAAAGAATTGACGATGAATTGATTATTTAATCGGTGATTATTGTCGATGATTTCTCCTGAGAAAATAAGAGAGTTGAATCGATAGAGTTCATATATCAAAAAAAGAAGTGAACTAGAAAATAATTAAATTCTTTTTAGAGTTAGGTTTATATGAGAATGCGTGATTGGGGGATATTTAAACTAATTGGGGGATATAAATTACTTTCCCCAACCAATAGTATCTGCTAAGGGGTGTTTTTGGGGGAGGAAATACTAAAATACCCTTCCATCAAATCCTAACAAATTCTTAAAGATAGGTCAAATTGAATTGTTGTTGAGCAAGAAGAAGATGAAGAAATGGCTTCATTGAGAAGGTACATGATGCCCAATCATGTTTAAAGTGTTGTTGTTTTTTAAAACTTAGTTCGGGTTAGAATCATAAACTGAAACTTTTCAGTTTCAGTTTCAATCCACTCTTGGCTTGTGCTCATGATGAGTACCCTACTGTTTTTTTTTCCGGCATAGTTTTTAGGATGAATACCATGTCGATACTAGTGCCAACATGGTTTTTAGGATGAATACCATGCCGGGATCTGGTGTCGGCATGGTTTTTATGATGAATAACATGCCGATGTCTGGTGCATGCATGATTTTTTTGGATGAATACCATGCCGATATATGGTGTCGGCATGGTTTTTCAGGATGAATACCATGCCAATACTAGTGCCGGCATGGTTTTTAGGATGAATACCATGCCGATACTTGCTATTTCAGACAGATTTTTTGTATTTTTTTATCCTCAAACCGGCACAGTACACTTGGGAATCGACCATGTCGGCACTACTACTGGCATGCTCGATAATGAACTTTCTGTGCCGGCAGTGTACTTACAATTTCAAAATTGGGGTATATTGTGTATCGGCATGATGAAAGTATAAATACCATACCGATTTGGTCCCTGCCGGCATGGTATTCATACTTTTACCATGCCATCACTGAGTTTTTCAGGCGTAATCATGGCGGATTCAATGAAAAAAAAATCGAATTTCAATAGATTAATACTTATATATGACTAATTGGAGCACTTGTATATTCAGCTTGTTTACTTTCCTGGGTTGGTTATTCACCTAAACCTTCATGATCATACCTATCTTGATTTAATGTTGTTGCATCAACAAATTCAATGATAATGATTTATTCTCACTACACCATATGGACCAATTTGAGACATATTGATTTTTTGGTTCGAGACACATATAAAGGTCTTTTGTGTTTCCACTCTTATAAGAGTCTCAAATCATCTATATGAGTTGCTTTAATTCTGATTTTTCAACTACTCTTATATGTGTCTCGAAATATTGCATACGTGTCTCGAAATACTACATACTTGTAAATTTATAATTTTCTAACTTTAATACATATTTAATTTATTATTATTAGTATTATTATTCCCCCCAAAACCAAACTTTTTCACCAAAAATTCATTCTCTCACATTAATTTCCCCCTCAATTTTCCCTCCACATGTTTATCTCACACCAAAATCATTTGAATTAAAGTTCAATGATCAATCATTCACTTCCCCCCATTTATTTCTAATTTCCCACCATTTATTTCCAATTCCCTCCCATTATTAAGACCAAAGCAAAAATATCTCCTACTAAAATATTTCTTTTATGACAAAAAGAAAGAGAAAACGTTTCTTTACTTATATCTTTCCTTCTCCTTTTTCTTTTCTTTTATCTTCGGTTTCTTCTCTAGACTTTCTTTCTCTTCCTCTCCAGTAGCTACTACTAACCAAAAAAAATCAGAGGAAACCAAAAATTTAGAGAGCGATTGAGAGACAGCCAGAGATCAACTACTCTAGATTGATTGAAAAACTAGAAATTTATTTTGATTTTTTAAACCTAAAGTGATTGAAAACCCACAAAAAAATAGAAATTGATTTTCAACTCTTAGAAGAAGAAGATTGAAGTCGAAAAATCAATTTCCTAGAAGTTCTATCAGGTATTAAAAAACCCTATTAGAGAAATAAAAAAAAATTGATTTGTTGACCCTATTTTCTTACCCAGTAAACCCTAGAAATTTGATTTCTTTCTTATCTTCTGTTTGACACTTTCAGAAGAAGATTGAAGTACAAATCTTTGACGATTTCAGGTATAATTTCTAAACCTATTACTTGTTTGTTTTTCTCTTTACATATTTTGGTTCATTGTGATTTAAGTATGGGTTTGTCAGTTTTTTCCGGTGGTTATATCATGTTGATCTTTAATAAAGGTTGTGATTTTTATCATGTTTTGATGTATCATGTTAGAGGATTGTTGTATCATGTTTTGCTGGGTATTTTTTTTGATTTTCTTTTCTGTGGATCTGTGATTTTTGCTGGTTGTTGGAACATGTTTGATCAAAGTAGAGATTATTTGTATGTTATGTGTTAATGATAAGCAAAACATAAGGGTTATCAGTGTGGTAGAGGACTATTAAACAAAGGAATTGCTTCTAAATTCGTTGATGTTGTCGAGAAGTTGATAGTAAAGCTCATGTACGATTCTAAACAGACTCATCACTACTTAACTGGGAATTTCGCTCCAGTACTTGAAGAGACTCCTCCTTGTCAGAATCTCCCTGTCAAAGGATATAATCCAGTAAGACAAATTCACTCTTTCTCAGAATTTACAAAACTAAACAACTAATATCTGCATTTCATGTGGTTACAGGAATGCTTGAATGGAGAATTTGTTAGGGTCGGTCCTAATCCTAAGTTTATGCATGTTGCTGGATATCACTGGTATATTAATTGACTTCCTGTTTTTGATTTCGTTTGTCTTGGTTACTTATATTTCCATAATTTTAATCGAGGCTAATACTCACTGCTAATATCCCTTTGGTTATCTGGTACAAGTTTGATGGAGATGGGTATGTGTTCGTTTCTCTTTTTTTTTTGTCAGTCATGATATTTAAACATTAAATTGCGGAAATTGGACATATGGTTTTATTGTGTTGGTTTAGTCTATGTACCTGGTGACACATGATCATATAACTTATACAGAATTGATGCAGAATGGTTCATGGTATGCGTATTAAAGATGGAAAAGCAGCATATGTTTCACGCTATGTAAGGACTTCTCGTCTAAAACAGGACGAGCATTTTAAAGAAGCAAAATTCATGAAGGTATACTAATGTCAAATGATGCTACAACTCCAGTTTTGCTTTAGATTTTTTTTAGACACCTGTGATATTCATCTAGTATATGCTTACATAATACTAATTGATATTAAGAATCATATCAAGTTCATTATTAGTTGTTGACTGTCAATGTTTGTGTGGAGCTATATATTTTTGTTTATATGGATGATGTATTTTAAGAATTAATTTAGCAGGAACCATAGTTTCCTAATTCGATTTGTACATCACTACATCTCCAGTAATTTCATAAGATTCACATGTTTTGCATCAAAGTGTTGTTTGCTAGATATGGTACTTGGTGCCGTTATATTATTCTAGTTTTTATGTGGTACCCAGCTTAATTTAAAAGTTACCGTTTCAAGCTTCTAATTGGTGCATGATTTCGGCGAGTAATTCTGCCCATATCTTAGAATAAAATGTCAGAAAATTCAAAATTTAATTCAGAGCAAATCATTGGTGCATAATATGAAATATAATGAAAGACTTCATGATTCATGAAACATTTCCATAATTTTGAGTATAGCAGATTCCTTTCGTTAATCAATGCTCATTTGTGATTTTTTTTAACGGCACTCTAGTAAGAAACATTGATGGTTGGAAAGTGCATTTTAAGCTTTATGCTTTAAATGGCAAGTGACCCTCCTAGCTACGTCATTCGCAGATTGGAGACCTTAAAGGACTGTTTGGTTTATTTATGGTTAACATGCAATTACTTCGAGCAAAATTCAAAGTATTGGATGTTTCATTTGGAACTGGAACAGGTGTGTTTCTTATTTCTTAATGTGATATTGTTTTATTCGTTTTCAGTGATCAGGATGTACCTGAATTAGTTTTGGTTTCTCGCGTGACTCGATAGTTTTAAATTTCATTTTAGGTTGATTAAATGTCGCTAAGTTTTAAGCGTTTGGCTGAATCTGAATTAAATTATTTATGCCTTTTGTCAGGTAATACCGCTCTAATATATTACGACAAGAGATTGGCACATTCCTTTACTGCTCATCCAAAGGTCGACCCATTTACTGGTAAGCACATCCCTGAAGTTTGCAGATTGTGTCTCGTAAAGAAGCATAGTTTTTTGCTTATCTTTTCTTCTGGAAACTGGAAATGTTGAATACAAGCGAGATTTTTACCTTTGGGTATTCACACGCACCACCTTATTTTACATACCGAGTCATATCTAAGGATGGTTTCATGCATGATCCTGTACCAATCACCATAGAAGATGAAGGAGAGCTGCTCACAAGTGGTATTTTCCAGGTCAATTTTATCCTACACTTGTGTTCTTGCAGTATGATTCCTATAAACTTGTTCAATCTACATCATGATATAGTGCACCCAGCTGAAGTGTACAACAGTATGTGTATTGTAGGATGAAAGGAAAGGTGATACATAATCATCTAGCTGAAGTGTACAAAAGTATGTGTATTGTAGGATGAAGGGAAAGGTGATACATAATCATCTAGTGGAGAAAGCTCTGGTTAAAGTAGATGTAAGGGAGACCCTGCTCATGGTTTACAGATTGTTGGAACTACTCATTGAGGTGTATTTTTTGTGTATACAGTTCCTCAGCTTTGATAACTTTGACTAGTAATGATCTTTTTCGTTGTCCAGGTGGTTCATGTAGTTGCAGGAATTCCCACACTACACCCTATTCAATAATTTATCAATATTTATGACATAATTTGAAGATTAAAGACACTTTCTCATTAATATGATCTTAAGGAATTTTACAAAAATCAAGAATACAGAACACTTGATAAAGATTTTCTCTCTCCTAAAAACCTTCCTAGCCCTCAAAAATTCAACCCCCTCTCTGGAACTATTCATTTCCTTTATATAGGAATTTACATAGTGGATTACAGCTCATTTACAGCTAAGATTCCCTTTAATTTCGGATCTAGGTTCCTGTGATAAATCGCAGGTGGCACCGCCTTAATATTTCGTAGGCTTTATCGATTCATCGCAAAAATGTCACGCTCTTCTCATGTTTCTGTCGTTTTCATCCGATATGTCATTCCTTACGTTACCTTGAGATGTTTCGCAGAATATCATTGATGTATCGCAGAACTGTTGTTTATTATTGATGTATCGCAGAATTGTTGTTTATTTCGTAGGAATATTGTTGTAACAATATTCTGATCCTACATCTTGCCTCGAAGAAGATAAAGATCATGAGAATTTAAGTTTCTTGATTTGCCGCAACTCCTTGTCTTTTCACATTCCCTTCATTCTAACACGTCTCTGCATCCATCGCTAGATATTCTACGCGTGTTTTTTCTCTCATTTATCCCTTGACACGTCTTTTTTCAACCGTTGAATTCTGACCATTCATGTCTTTTCTTCATTAAATGCATTGATGTTCTCGAGAATCTTCTTTTCTTATAAATATCTTCTTCGCTAATCTCCCCTCTTCTTTTTACTCTCTCTTTTTTTCTTTTCTTTTTTACTTCTTCTCTGCAACTCTACTGTTCTTCATCTTCTTCTGCAAATTCCGGATCTATTACTGTTTCAATTTTATTTCTTTATTCTTCTTCATCTAAATCATCATTCCCATACTAAAAAATGGCCCCTGCTAAAAAATTAGGTCAATCCACTTTCAAAAAACACCAGCAGAAACTTCAAACTTTAGGTTTTGCACTTTCTGAGATCCCTGGTCAATCTTCAGACTCTGATCTCTCCATTGATCTAGCTTCAAGATTTCCTTCTTCTAATGAGAAGATCCTTATTTCGCTAGGTCAATTAGAAGATGGCCTTCCTATCCCTCTTTATGACCCAGAACTCCCTCTTTTTTATAAAATTATTTCTCATGCTAAACTTTCACGAGCAATCTACCAATTAAGTGGAGATTGTATTCGTCTCATTCTTGAATATGCCTCCCGTGGAGCTGGTAAAGGATCTCGCTATCCTGATTCTGCGAAACATCCTGATTTTGAAGATATCCCAATTATTCCAGCGAAATATACCATGGAGAATTTCTTTGCGAATTATCAAGTAATTCCCATGAAGAAAGAGAGTACGTGTTGGGCTGTTCGTTTAAATAAGGATAAAAAAGTTGCGAAGGATAAAATTCTTATGCAAGATATAGATTATCATTCAAGTAGAAACCAAGGTCCACGCTTCTCAAAAGATGACAAGTGGTGCAAATTTCCTCTCCTCCTTGAAGGTCCATATATTTTTGGCACTCTTGATATTCCTGCGAATCTTTCGAATCTTGCATCGTATCGTCCTTGGGTTTTTAATTGGCCTGAAAAGAATTCTGAGGTATATCTCGCAAAGTTTATCATTATTCGCAAATTTAGATAAATATATTATTCTTACTAATTATTGAAATATCTTTTATCAGATTGAAAAAATGAAGGCTAGTTACGCCAGTACTGGGAATCCCAATCTCCTACAAATTTTGAAAACCTTCACAGATGAAGTAAGAAACATTCTTTTATAACCCTTAACAATATATTGTTGCCCCTGTTTCTTATCTTTATGTGTGATTGTTTTCAAGGAAATTCCATTTGTCGCGGTGGTTGAAGCCAAAGATAAAGGCAAAAGAGTATTAACTCCAAATGAAAATTCTGGTGCTTCCCCTCGCCGTAATAAAAATCAAACCACAGACGGTCCTCCAGAGAAGAGAAGAAAAACTCAACCACTTCTTCCACTTAGAGAGACTTCTATTATCGCTGAAAAAGATAATGAACTTGAAGAAAATGATGGGGTAAACCATGACGTTACTGTGGGCACTTCAACACATATTTCTTCCACAAGAATTAGATATGCGATGGGTTTCTCTCAACCTGAGACTCCAATGGATCAATTGTCAAATATTTTTAGGAACCCCATGCAAGGTGTTGGTGAGGATGATATCACTCGTACTTGCGATTATCTCTCGAAAATCTGCGATGCTTCGATCTTGACTAATAATAAAGATCTTAAAGGAGTCTCAAGATTTATCGATTCAAGTTTTCTTCACGCGCTAGCTTCGCTGGTATGCCCCTTTCCTTTATTTTTCTTGTAGTAAATTTTACATTTATCATGAGTATCGAAGATCTTTTACTTATCCTCACTCATTTTCTCTTTTCTGTCGCAGACTGCTAGAGCTTCTTTTTTCTGTTGCTTCAGAATTAGAAAATAGATTATCAACATCGCAGAAAAGGCTTACTGATTCACAATCTGAATCTACGAAACTTCGTGAGAAAAATAAACAATATGAAGCTGAAATATCCCTTCTTCGCGAAAAATGTAAACAATTGGAAGTATCTGGAAATATTGAGCTCCTTAATAAAAACAAATCACTTGAAGTAGAAGTTGAAGTTCTTCAACAGAAATTAGTTGACAAGGAGAAGTTCTGCAAACAAGTTATTGGTATAAATCTTTTTTCTCTTTAATTTTTTTTTTTACTTTTCTTTATTCTCGCTATTTTAGCTTATTTGAGCAACCATTTTGCAGATGCCTATAATCTTACTGATGAAGCTCTTATTCTCAATTCTTTTGATGAACCCATAGATGAAACCACTCTTCTTCAGCGTCTTAATGACGCTTTAAATAATTATTCAGACGAAAAAATTAATACTCTGTCCCTTGATGAGCTTAAACATCATGTTTCCCTTATGAGAATGGACTATAGATCTACCTTGAGTATGTCCAATAGTTTAAAGACTTGCAGAGATGAGTTTAGAGAAAAAAAATCAAAGTCTTAAAAGCCAAGAAAAATGAACTCGAGAAGGATAAAGAGCGCATTACTCTTCAGGGCGCTGAAGCTCTATCAAAATTCCGCAATACCCTTATTGACACTGAACTTGAGAGAGATAGGCTTAAGAATGAAAATATTAACCTTCTTAAAAGAGAAGAACAAATCCGTTCCCATCTTCTCATTCAAAGTGATGATGAATTCACATGGGCTGCGACAATTCTCGATAATGCTAGGAAAAATTTAGCGATAGATGTCAGTCTTCATACCGAGCAAGCAACCTTGATACAAGAAATGATTCATGAAAGAGAAGGTTATTTATTGCTCCTCTAACATCTTTATATTTCTTGTAGATTTTCAACAATTTTCTAATTTGTTGTTGTATTATCGCAGAATCTGAAGAAAAATATTCCACAAGGATAGCAGAACTTGAAGAAGAAAAAAGTGGTCTTGCGAAAAATCTTGCTTCCCGTAATGATAAAATCTCTAGACTGCGAGAGAAAATAAAGATATCCAACTCCAATTTGCGTAGTAATCTTCTCACCGTTCGCAATAATGCTATTGAGAAAGTTTGTAAAGATAATGATCTTCCTCTTAGTCTATATCCTTGTCTCTTGGATAATATCACAGCCAGTTCTGAAGTACCAGTTATTTCTGACAGTGAGGCTGATATAGATGAGAATGAAAGCGAAGATGAAGAAGGAACTAATGACGAAGATAATGAAGACGAAGATGAAGATAATGATGAAGATAAATCTCAATAGTTTTGTTTTTTCTTTTTGATCTTCTCCTATATTTTTCTCTTTCTTTCTTGCGATAATTACCTGCGAAAAATTGTAATATTCTTTCTGCAAATTATTTGTAGCTCCTGATGTCTTTCAATATATAAATTCCCTTCTTCATCTTGCTTCTATCTGTCTGTTATTTGTCTGAAGAAGGCTTAGATTTATCACATTTTTGCTTCTATCTGTATGTTATTTATATGAATTTATCATATAATGATGAATAACAATTTTTACCATTCTATGCATCATTCCCATACTTGCCTCTTGTTATTAATCTGCAATATGATAAATGAATTATTGCAAATATTTCTGCGAAAAATCTGTTATATGCTTCACAGATATAATCTCTCTTGTGGTCTTATTTCGCCTTCCTAGTTAAAGGTCTTATTATGCCACTTTTATGCGACAAGATCGCAGGACATTCTTACTTTTACATGTAATAATATCCATTGATCTTGCCTTATCATTTAATTTTAATCTCTGCGACAATATGATAAATCTAAGCCTTCTTGTGAGATTAATCTCTCTTTGCTTTTTAAGACTTATGACATTGTCGTCTTTTCGATGAAATTGCAGGACGTCTTTGCGATTTATATCCTCTTATTATTGATTTCATTTATCTCATCTTTTGATCTTATCGCAAAAACCCATTGATCTCATCTTAACATTTCTCTTTAGGCTTTTTGGCCAGTCACGCGGCAATATGACGGGCCTAAATATTCTTGCGAATATAAAGTCCCATGACATTGCTGTCTTTGTCACGCGACAATATGACGGGCCTAAATATTCTTGCGATTATAAAGTCCCATGACATTGCCGTCTTTTTTGATACACAGCTCCCTAATGGAGGGTATCGCCCTTATCTCTCCCCCCCGGTTGCCCCTTCAAGGATTATACATCGGCCATACAAGACTAGCACTTTCCCATCCGGTTCTGCCAACAACCAGTTGTTTTCGCAGCCTTGTCCTTTATGCCTTATATGGCTTATAGTTACAAGACTGCACCCTAAGTGGGGTTTTCTTTGGGCCGAACACATCGTAAGCCAAGACTTGACGTGGATGGCCAGGGTAGGTTCATCCATCCCGGGCACCCACAGCTCAACCGTGTACCTCGGCGCCTTGATCATACTTTGCATTCCTTAGGAGAAACTCTCGGGCGCCCAACCAGGGTATAACCTTATATAGTTGGGAATCCAAGTTATCTCTCCAGGATGGATTTTCTATAATCCCAAATCTCCATGACTAGGTTCCAGCAGCGGTATAGCCTTTCCCATAGCCATGCAAAGAGATACCCCCCTTATGACGCACTTTAAGGACATTGCCTCTTACGGAATAGAATCCACGAACTAAGGTGTACGCCATAAAAGTTCGTCCCATTCTTATATATTTTTTGGCGATTTGCGCCCGTCTTATGCATTTGCATTAAAAATTCTTATATGATTCGAAATCATCATCTTTTTCTTTTAATAGAAAAATTCTTATTTTTGAGCAAAGTTTTTCTTTTAATATTCTGTGTGCACATTTTTTTGTTGTTCTTGTTTTTCGATTGTTCGCAACATGATACTGTTGCACTTCTTTTCTTTACGTGATGAATGATTATTCGCAATTTCTTGATACTTGTTTATTTTCTTGCGAGAAATGATTTATCGCAACACCTTATACTTGTTTGTTCTCCTGCGAAGAATGAAGATTTCAACTTTTTCCCATATTCGCATGATTAATCACCATTGATTCTTTTGGGACAAACTATTCTTGTAATATATCCTTTCCCCGCAACTCTATATTGTCCACCATCAATTTTTCAGCTCTCTGACTTTGCCTCCTGTTATGTTGCCAATTACGATTTCGGGCATTTCTTTCTTCACAAGTATTAATGTCAACTTCATAACACTTTTTGCCTTCAAACCAATCACCTTTAATTATCCCAATACCATGAGGATGTGGAAACTTTATGCATTGATGATATGTTGATGCTATGCCCAAGATCCCATGGAGCCATGGTCTTCCAATTAAGGCATTGTAAGGAGATTCTATATCCACTACACAAAACTTGATTTTTGAAGATATCTTGTTCAACGGAATTTCCATAGTAATTTCTCCTTTTGGCTTGTTTGCAGTGCCATTAAAACCATAGATCTTGTAAGTTGAAGGGATTAACTCATCATCTCTTCCACCCATTGTGCGATAAGTATGATAAAATAAAATGTCTACCGAGCTACCAGTGTCAATTAAAACTTTATCTATTGCCCAAGAATCACTTGCTGCGTCACCATCATCATCTTCTTCTTCTTCTCTGTATTTTGGATTTATCTCTAACTTCACCACCAATGGGTTGTCATGCATCTTCCCGGGCTCTGGTATCTCTTCTGCAGTAAAAGAAACAACTTGTTTCTGCCATTCTTCTAACGGAGAAATCTTCGCAATATTCATCACCTCTCTTCCCTCTATATCCCTTGCAAATACTCTGCTTAGCACATTGTCATGGAAATCCTCTATCATTTTCAGTGAATGTACAATTGAATTGCAAAATAGATTTTTTGATGTAGCTCCTACTTCAATGACAAATGTTTTGGCTTCTTTTGCAACATTAACTCTGCGAATTTCTGGTGCTTGCGGCAATTGCTGCGGTTGTAAATATCTTGCTAGAAAATGATTTAATTTCCCCTGTTCAATCATTCGCAAAATAATTCTTTTTACATTTCTACAATTATTCACATAATGACCATGAAAATGATGATAAGGACAAAATTCTTGATTTTGGTTGTTGGGATGTGGTTCTTTCCCCATGTTCCAGGGTGAGGGTATATTCTCCATCAAAATAATCGCTTCCCAAATCTTGTCTATACCGGTATTTAAAGGTGGCAATTTGATGTCTTCCCACATATTCCTCTGACCTCTTTGCTCTCTTGAATAATTCTGCTTCTGTCCACCATAAGTCTCCTGCGGTTGATCAAACCTTGGGACCTTATTATTGTTATTGCGATTATAAAAATTTCTCTCCTTTTCCAATTCCTCCTGATCTCTACTCCCCATTGCTACTATCTTATGTTGATTATCAGTCTCCATTTTCTCTCGTGGATTTTGGGAAGTACTTGCTACTGTATTAATCATCCTTGGTAACAAACTTCCATTTGCTGCGGCTAAACTTGTGCATGCGAGAATTGGATAAGACTCCATCTCATTTTGTTTTTCCTCCAAAGCGATATATTCTTCTTGCAATTCTCGCAGTTCTGTCATGGTGATTGTGTTTTTAACTCTGAAGACCTGGATGTATAATAGATTTGTCGCAAACATAGCATTTATGAAGGACAAAATGAGATATCTTTCATCTACTCTTCCTGCCATTTCACTACACATTGTCCTCCATCTTATCGTTAAGTGCTTTAAACTCTCACCAACTCTCTGTTTCAATCCAAACACATCTTCAATTCCAGGTCGCGTAAAGTTATTACTGATGTATGCTCCTAAGAAAGTAGTTTGCAAGTGCATGAACGAAGTTATTGTATTCTTGGGAAGACTTTCAAACCACTTCAGTGCTTCGCCAGTTAAACTTGACGCAAAATATTTGCACAAAACGACATCATGGTTCTCCCATTGTAGCATACATCGAATATAAGCTTTGATATGTTGGACATCACACGTAGTCCCATCAAATATACTGGTCAACACCGGTAAATTTCATTTTGGAGGTATCCCTCCTAATTGTACCTCTTGAGTAAATGGAGTTTTCGCAGATTCTTCGATTGCCTCATCAAGTTGTCTTCTTCCTCCTTCTCTTCTGTTATTTATCATTCCTCTCATTTCTGCTAATTCTCGCAAGATTTGTTCATTCCTATCAGAATTTTTCTCCATTGGCCTTTTCAACGCAGCCCTCTTCGTCTGCGTTCATGCCTTTCTTGTCTTGCGATGTTTCGCGCTTCTTCTCCAACATCTTGGTTTTGCCTTCTTCTGCGATTTTCTTCTTCTTGCAAGTTAATTTGTCTTTCATTCTCTTCTCCGCGAATTTCCTCATCCCTTATTGTTTCTCTTCGTTGCCTTTCTATGTCTCTGCGAATTCTCTCATATTCCTCATTGAGATTATCATTATTACGATTTTGCGCACGTCGTCGTTCTCGATTATCATGATTATTCTGACGCAATGCTGTTTGAATTTCTTGTTCTTCTACTTCTGCTCGCAATCTCTCTCTTTCTCCCGCTAAATGTACTTGCTCAATATAATGCCTCTCAATATCATCTTCGATTATTCTCGCGATTTCTTGAATCTCTTCATCACGTAACATTCTCCTTCTCTCTTCTTGATTTTCTCCCTCATCCTGATTATGTCTAATGTCTAAAGTTTCACCGCGTGGAATATAACGATCATTTATCAAATTCTCGCCAATATTTTGTATAGGGAGATTTTGTCTTGTTTCTTCTCTATATGATCTTGAATTTGATCTCATGTTGCTTCTCGATCTTCTATTTTGCAACCTCAAATTTTCCATTCTTAATTCATGATTTTGCCTTGTAAGATTGGCACGTTCTTCTGCCTCTAATCTTCTTTCTTCTTGTATCCTTTGTCTCAAATCATCTACTACTTCATGCTCTTCATGAATTAGTCCTCCATCCATTTCTTGATTTCTTTCCTCTTCTTGATTTTCCTCTTCTTCTATCGAATCCGACCTCCAAGTATGCACACTTACTCTATCATAATCCACATTTCTATCTTGTGCTCGTGTTTGTTGATTCGGTGGTTGGATTGAATTTTCTACTCCATTTCTCACTCTACTTCTTCCTGATCTGATCCTTAAAGATCCTTCCAATTCACATGTTCCTTCCCCTGCAATTCTTTTACTTCTTCTCACTGTTGTTGGTGGTTCTGATGTATTTCTTCTCCTTCTAGCCATTTCTTCAATTCTAATAATTTTTTCAAATCTTCAAGCTGTAATTTGAAATTTCTCAAATTGATTCTCCCTGTTTCTGGGAGCCAAAATGTAGTTGCAGGAATTCCCACACTACACCCTATTCAAGAATTTATCAATATTTATGACATAATTTGAAGATTAAAGACACTTTTTCATTAATATGATCTTAAGGAATTTTACAAAAATCAAGAATACAGAACACTTGATAAAGATTTTCTCTCTCCTAAAAACCTTCCTAGCCCTCAAAAATTCAACCCCCTCTCTGGAACTATTCATTTCCTTTATATAGGCATTTACATAGTGGATTACATCTCATGACAGCTCATTTACAGCTAAGATTCCCTTTAATTTCGGATCTAGGTTCCTGCGATAAATCGCAGGTGGCACCGCCTTAATATTTCGTAGGCTTTATCGATTCATCGCAAAAATGTCACGCTCTTCTCATGTTTCTGTCGTTTTCATCTGATATGTCATTCCTTACGTCACCTTGAGATGTTTCGCAGAATATCATTGATATATCGCAGAACTGTTGTTTATTATTGATGTATCGCAGAACTGTTGTTTATTTCGCAGGAATATTGTTGTAACAATATTCTGATCCTACAGTTCAAGAGGGTAAAAGAATGTGAGTCAACTCCAAGGCATGCTTCTTAGTTCATGATGATCATAGTGAATTGAGTGACATTTATTCCGTTGTTGATGCCCGTACAAGCTCTCGTGTAGGAATGAATCTTATATTAGAATAAGTTAAGTTCTTGGAAATACTCTTAGGATTCCATTCTTGGACAGGTAGTCGATGTGAGAGCTGTTTTAGGTGTTGTTATTATTTCCGTTTCTCATATATTAATAAATGATGTTTCTTTTTCAGTCTCGAGGAAGCAGAATCTCAAGGTGCCTTTATTGAACTCACAATCATGTGTAAGTTGAAATACTGTAATGTTGTTGATATGTTTTGGTTTATAGAGTTTCTAAATTGGAAATGTTACAATCCTCGTTTTTATTGTTGTTGTTGGCCTTGATTTTGAACCTTGTTCAGTGTTTGGTGTGTTACGCAGATGACTTGTGAATGAAATGCTAATTGGTCCTGCCGCCAAAGAAGTTGTTAGGTGAGAAGTCGGATCACGGTAAATTCCTGGCACATGGCAATTACAAGTTAAGGTTTTAGATAGAATTTGGGAGACATTATAGAAGGTTCCTCTAAATTTGGTACTTGCCTCAATCTGATCTTAATCTGCTGGACTTATGATCTACATCAAGGGTGTCACTCATGTGTTGACATATTTTCATTTGATTTTTTTTTTGTCAGGTTACAAACAAAATGTAAAGGATATCGTCACAGGTGTTCTGTTCCCTGGAGTTGGTTTAGACAAGGCAGTTGGCCATGCAGGAGGTGCCATGATGTAGATTGAACATTTTTATAGGAGGTACCATGTTATTCAGTACCAAATTTTTCTCAACTTTGATCCAAAATTATAGCGACAGACTTGGAGTTATAGGAAGCTTTTTTTATTTTTAGTATATTGCATATGTAATCAAGACTGAGATTATTTATGTTTGAATTGTGCTATCATATTTCATATTTGATGGAAAACGGAATGGCTGGTAGCTCTTGCTAGGTGCCTATATTCAGGTGCAACAATGAAATGTACTGGTGCAGGAACTCTTGATTCTGGATTCTGGGCAATGCAAATTGAAAAATTAATTTTTTTTGCTAAAAACTTTTTAATTTTGAGATGCATATAAGTGTATTAAAAAAAAATAGGTGGCAAAATTTAGGAGACATATTTTTTATGTGTTGCCTATGAAAATAGGGACGAGTATTAAACGTCTCTTAATTAATTTATGCGTCGCACTAAAGCAGTGTCGCTAACTATTTAAGAGACGATTAAAATGCGTCGCTTTGTTTAATTAAGAGACACTTATAAGTGTCTCTTTAGATGTCTCAAACCATTCGGGACGCACGATTTGAGACACTTATATGTGTCTTTTAAATTCATAACAACATATATAAATGTCTCAAATCCATTGATTTGGTGTAGTGTCTAATGATTATTAAAATTAATCTATTAACTTACCTAATTATATTTAACCATTAAACATGATTAGTGAGGGATAGATTATGAATTAATTAAAATACATGGATAAGGGGTGACTCTGATTTACTATTTATATCCCGTTTTTGTTGTTTCCCTCTATCCCCAATTATTATAAGTATCCTCAATTGGGCGTTCTTATATAAGAGTTTCTTAAATAAAGGTAGCCTAGTCTTTTCTTAGACCTAAAAGTATTCTTATCCGATTATCCCAGATGGCTATGCCCAAGTAGATTTTTTCAAAAAAGAAAAAAATCCCCCAAAAATTGCTTTCTTCTAGATTGATTGGGTACCTATTGGGCATTTCCTCTTATGGGCTTTAGGTTTGCTACTTGGACGGTTTACTGTTCTTTGGGCATGTACAACTTCTAAGGAAGGGTGTCTACTACAGGTAACTACTACCACACCCATTTTTCAAAATTTTCCCACCCTCAAACCCACGGGCGTGAAACTTCAGGCGCACACCCAATGTTTGGGTGAAAATTTCACAAAAGCCCATATTTTTTGAAATTAGGTTCTATCAGTTTTCTCTTCTTTTACAGATGAAAGCCCCCATTACTTCGGTAGTTCGGTGACAGAAAGAGAGCAGAAGAGGGGATTTGCAAATCACAAGGGTTCGCAGCAACAGAAGCAGCATCTATAGGAATTGAGAGTATGATTCCTGACGACAGTAGTTTAATAGGAGGAGGAAAAAAAAATTCTTATGAGAAATTGCCGATTTAATTAATGGATTCTGGTGGTTGCTGTCAAATTTGTTAGGGTGAATTCAAGAAGAACATGAAATATTGGTATTTTTCGGACATAGAATAGAAGACGAGCATCAATCAGAAATTGGGTATTAATCCATTTTGGATTTGGTCGAGAAATGATGTGTCGCTATTGATTTGGTTATGAGAGATGGTGATGTTGATAAAACAGTGGGTTCTGGTTGCGGTGTTCGTGGAAATAGAGGATAAGAAGATAAAATAATTTGTTGGATTTATAAGAACCGAAAATAGCAGAAGCAAGACAGTGAAAAAAGTACATTTGATGGTAGCCGTGAATGGTGGGTAACTAAAGGTATTGTTATCGTTTATATGTTTTCTTTGGGAATGAATGAGCCCACTTGATCAAATTCTTCTTGGGGTCATTCATATTCGATTCATATTCTTCTTGGTGTCATTCACTGTTAGATATCTCTTATCTAAACGTAATTGCATCACCATACTATGTGAATCTCTTTTACTTAATTTGTTGTTGTTTTGAAGTCTTTTCACTTAATTCTGTAGTCGGGAAAGGAGATACAGTGAGTTTAAAGATCACCAGCAACAAACTGCACATAAGATGTTTGTAAAAATACCTAACTCACCAGATTCTCATGATTTTAAATTCAAGTTACTTTGTGTTGCCCAAATTCAGACCCGTAAGCCACGAGTCTAATGATTGATAACTAAGTGTTATGTTTTTGGAAGGGTCTATTTGCATTCAGCCCCGTGTTTGTTATCACTTGAGTTATAATTTGGCAGAATTTCATTGATGCAAGTTGGTTGCTTGTAATTGACTAGATGTTGAAAGTTCTGGCATCAGTCACTTAGTAGTGGAATTTCCAAAGCAGTGGTGATAATCCATGTTTCTCTGCTCGATTCGTTGTTTCAATTATTTATTCTTGTCATTTTGTTTTATATTGGAGAAGTATATTCTATTCATAATAGTTGAATAATCTGTTATACAGTTATGGAATAACTTGTTATGCATTCTCAAAATTTGTTGCATAAATTGTTATGCATTCTCGAAATTGGTTGCATAACACCTTCTGCAGTTTTTTTTTTTTTTTTTGCATAACTTGTTATGCAGTCTAGAAAATGTTTGCATAACACGTTATGCAGCTGCTTTTTTCTTAGTATTGAAACCAACAAAAATAAGACTGCATAACTTGTCATGCACCTATAATAATATCTACATAACATGTTATGCAGTCGTGAAAATGGATGCATAACCTGTTATACATCCGAAAATATGATGCATAATGCATTATCCATCGAGAAAATTGTTGCACAATCTTTTATGCATCGAGAAAATAGATGCATAACCCGATATGCATCCGTAAATATGGATGCATACTGCATTATGCATCAATTTTTTTATGTACGCACTAAAATCAACCAAAACAATGGTTACGTAACTTGTTATAGATGCATAACTTTGTTATCCAAATGCATAATTTGTTATGCAATGGAGAAAATGGTTGCACAATTTGTTATGCGTCTGCATAATGCGTTATGCATCTTTTTTGGTGGCTGCATAATGGTTATGTATCAAGTTTTCGAAAATTTTGCCTAAAATGATGATCACCTACGATTTTTTTCGTGAAAAATAAGATTTTGATATTGTTATTTGTACTCGTTGCGTAGCTCTCTTAAAAAGATTTCCAACGATATAAAATTTATAAAATTCCAAGGCGCGGATTTTTAGATATGTTATATCCAAGTTGCGTTGCCAATTATACCCATGATGCATAACCCGTCATGCGGATGCATAATCCGTCATGCATACATTTTTAATAATTTCATATAATTATGGGTGTCACGGTACCTAAAATTCATTGTGGGCCTGACAATGAGAATATTATTTTTTTGGGCATGTGCCTAATTTTTCCTGTCTACTATCAAGCACTCAGGATGCAACGGGATTCTTGGTGATTCTAGGTTCAATATACAAATGCGAATTTCGTATGACTTGTATCGTTTGTATTACATATGTACAACGTCCAACTCCAATGTTTGCCTGTTAGGACTGTAACTACAGAAAATCCATAGTTACACCCACTTACTAATTTGAACAACACAAAATATAAATCACACAACGAAGTGAAATTGAAACTTGAATTAATAATAGATTAAGTGATGTTAAGATACAAACCACTCAAGGACACTCACAAGAACCCTAGGTTGTCTCTCTAAACTCTCATTTACTTATCTCTCAAAACGTTTCAACCCCTATTACAATGGACCAAGTCCACTATTTATAGCGAAAAATACATAATGGGTTACAACTCATTTTACTTCGCTCGGAGTCATACAATTCACGTGACAGTATCTTTTACCTCGCCAGAACCATTTTCAATAAAAATTTTCCTACCTTTTCGCCTTAAAGATCGATTATTCTCGGGGACAGCTGTCCTATTTCTTGCGTAACAATCCATACCTCAGATCTCTTACTTCGTTAACTTTATATTTTCTTGCGTAACAATCCATATTTCGGATCTTCTACTTTGTCTCATTTATTTCTTTCACGAGATATCTTTTGGTGCAAGCCAATGCTACTTCATTAATTATTACTTCGCATCTCTAATATTCGTTAAAGTAATTCTGACACTTAATTTGACTCTTCACTGACACTTCTCTGGGAATTAGTGAATAATATCTTGTTTTAAGATTCACTTCGTTGCCTCGTTCATTCTAATTCGGACACGTGGCGAGCAGATTTTCTGTACCTACATTTTGCCTTTTCTCCTTCCATTCGCAGGGATCAAGAATGGAAAGAGAACTTCACATTAAATTCGTAACCGCCACGTACCCGGTTTTCTCGCCGCCTTGTCTCCCACGTTTCTCTGTGACCGTCAATAGCCGGTTCCTTTTTCCGTGTAACCGCTTCTCCCGGTCAAGCCTTGGTCCACTATAAATAGCTCTCCTTTTTCTTTTCTTTTTTACTTTACCCTTTTATGAACTTCATCTTCTTATTCTCCGACGACGTCATTCTCTAGAGAGTATTCCTTTATCTTCTTCTGTTTTGATTTTCCATTCTTCCTTTGGTTCTCACAGCAATGGCTCCTAAAAAATTCCCTCCTACTACTACTTCCAAAACCCTTGAATATTTTCAAGCAGATTTCATAAAGAAGGGTTTAACCTTGACGCCGACGGTGGATTCCGCCGTCTCTCCTCCGGTTATATCCACAAAGTTCATGGAGTTGAATTATAGGTGGATTCAGGCTGAAACATGAACTTCTACTAGAATTATTACTACGATGGGTCAGCTCTGTGCCGGGTTAGTTTTCCCTTTGTATGATTCCGATAACATTCTGTTCTACGATATTTTGGTTAGAATTGGCAGGGACGTCTACCAGTGGAGTGGGAATTTAATCTGTATAGCAAACGAGTTTGCGATATGCTCTAGAGGTGGAAAGTCTCAGATTCCGCTGGCTGCGAAGGACTTCGACTCAGCAGACTACAATCTTGATTCTTTCTTGGAGAACTATGCCGACCGAACCCAATCTCGGAGGAAATACCAAGAATGGGGTATTTACCTGGTCCGAAAGTCCATGAAGGATCCATCCAAAGTCCTTATTCTTGATGTTGAGCCGATAAGCACCTCGAAGGATGCTCCGAAGGGCCCTTCCCTTCGTATGACTAACGATAAATATTGGATGATGTTTCCAGTGATTGTTGAAGGCCCCCTAGTCTGGGGTTTTGACAAGAATGGGAAGGCTCGAACTGGTCCCCTCTCCGAGCATATTCATCTTGCTGTTTATGAGCCTAGACGACTTCGTTGGAAAGAAATTCCCAACGAGGTAGATTCGTTGATCCTTTTCTTTATCCATCTTTGTGTTTAGTTCTTTAAATTTTCTCATTTTGCTGCAGTATGCTTTTCCTCCTCATGTCTTGATCAAGGATCGATCGGCTAAGAATTCATCTACTGGATCCCCTATTTGTGATCAGGTATTTTTATTTATCTCGCTTCAGTCATGTTCTTCTTCTGCATTTTAAAACTTCAGCGGCTAATTACCGTATTTCGTAGGAGGATGACTTCATGGAGCCTCATGCCACTGCTACTCCATGAACTTTTAAAAAGTGTGATCGTCAAGAGAGTCATTCTTCTGCTGCCAAGGTATTCCTCTATTTCTTCTACTTCGCATTCATATA
Source organism: Papaver bracteatum (assembly GCA_023529315.1). NCBI lineage: Eukaryota > Viridiplantae > Streptophyta > Magnoliopsida > Ranunculales > Papaveraceae > Papaver > Papaver bracteatum. Next base: position 1,936,727 of record JAJJWX010002278.1, read on the forward strand.
TCTCGCCTCATTGAATTCACGCTCACATACTTGTTTGTGTTGACTTCATATTTCCTAGGATGTTTTGCCTCAATCTCCTCCTGCCAATGACCCTCATAAGCGACGTAGGGGTCTGGACATGGATGCCTTAACTCGCGTCCATTCTTCCAAGAAGCATTCCGAATCATCTGTTCCGCCTCCGCCCAAAAGTAAACATGCTAAAGTCCCAGAAAAATCCATTCCTTCTCAGATTCCGAAGCCTACTATGCCGACTCCTGTCATTGTTGTGGGTGAATCCTCTGTAAAGTCATATATCAGTCCTGCTGGTGGGTATCAATGGAAAGAGAGGAAGGTCTTCGAAGTGGAAGATCCATCTTATGCACCCGATATGAATTTTCTGAGGAATGCTCTCCTTCTAACTCGTGAAGCTCCCTCTATCAGATCTACTTCCATAGAGTCTTTGATATCTTTTAGCTCTGATACCTTCGTGGCTGAGGATCAACCCTTTATTTTGAATGCTTCACTGAACCTTTCCACCAATCAGCATGCTGCCATTATGGCTTTGGTGAGTATTGTCGATCTTGCCTTCGTTGTTTGTCCCCGTTATTTTCTAAATTATTCGATCTCACAGGAATTCAACCGTCACATGGCTCAACTCGTAGAGACTAGCATTTCCCGTGAGAATTTGGAGAAATCCAAAGATCAAATTCAGGAGCTCAAGAATGATCTTGCTGACGAAAGGGATCTCTTAGTAAAGAAGGATCAAAAGATTTCAGAGCTCAGCAGTAAGTTCAGCCCCTTCTCTATTTTTCATTCTGTTTTGGTCTTGTTTTTACTATTCTTTTATTTTCGTCAAGCCCGTTCCGCGAAGTGTTATTTGGATTATCTCGAAGCTAAGGCGTCTGCCGAAGATTTTCAAGCTGAACAAGCGAATCTGTTATCTCAAATTAATTGTTACTTGACCGAGAATGAAATTTTAAGTGAAAAATTGACAATGTCGTACTCTCTGTCCGAGCGTCTAGCTAATGAATCTGATAGTAACGAGGAGTTGAACTCTCACCTTCACGAGGAGAGTGAAAGATTGAGGGTTGAGTTACAACGAGTTAATAATCTTCTTACAACTTCGCGGAATCTCCACTCTTCATCTATAGACCTCAATAAGCGGTTAGAGGAAGATAAAGAAAGGATAATTAAGAGGAAGGACATGTCTGAAGCCGATTTGCGTAAGCTTAGGAATGACATTCATGACCTAGATGCAGAGAATAAGAAGCTGAAGATCGAGAATAGGACTTTGAAGGATGAAAACGTTAGGTTAATCGATGAAATGACTTCTGTGTTATCTCTCTTGGAAAGGTTTCAAGGCAAGAAAACAACTCATGCTTCCCCTGTGAAGAAGAAGCCCGTTGTTCCTCCGAGAGGTCGTAAACTTGTTTTAGGGTCTCATGATGATGATAATCCCGTGTCTAATCCTGGTGAAGATGTGGATAGATCGTCTCTTGAACTCCATAACTTCATTGAATCAGAAATATCAAGACTTGACCACTTAAATCTCGACATTCAGAAAACTTTAGGTTATGTTATCTCGCAGAGAGAAGGTAGTTCTAGGAGTTATTGTTATACTTTGTATCTCACTCTGTTAGTTTTATTTCTTACTTCGCTATCATTTTCGCAGAATCTGAGGAGAGTTGGAAGAATCAAGTCCTGCACCTATCTCGTCAAAGGGATGATCTTGCTAAGGAGGTGTCCAATCTGAAGGAAAGTCTTGCGTTTCTGAACGAAGATTGTGATAAGATGGAAAAGGATGCCAAGAGGGTTGCGAAGTTAACTTACAAGAATGCCCAGGAGGAGAAGGTAAAATTCCTCACTGAGTTTTGCAGTTCTCATGGCCTTGCCTTTACTTCCATGGATCTCGAAATCTTCTCCGATGATGAGCCCCCTGTTGAAGTTGATGATGAGGATGAAGACACAAAGACTGGTGAGGATGTTGAGGAGCCAAAGAGGGAAGTTCCTCAAGGCATGGAGGGTAACAATGGAGCTGGTGCTGGTGGTGGTGATGCTGGAATTCAAGGATCTGAAAGTGGTTTTGTTGAGGGAGAAGCTATCAAACCTTGATCTTTTATTTTGATGACAGTTCGACCTTTTAGTCCTTCATTTCTTTAACATTTTATCTGGGCGCTCCCAAGCTTGGGGGGCATAACATTTGTCTCGTTATTGTTTCTTTCCTTAACATTTTGGTTCAACTCGTCCATTTATTTGCACTTAATACGGTTAACATATCTACTTCGCATATCCGACTGTAGCTTCCTTTGCCTTTGCTTTGCGGAATTTTGCAACTTCGTAAAATAGTAAGATATTCAAATATATATTTCAATTTATATCCTATAAAGCGATTATGATTTAGTATATTGGTTTCCAACAAGTATATACTTGCGAAGAAAATAATCAAAGAATAATAAATTAGAAAAAGTATATACTTGCCTCTTATTCTTTGGATATTTTCGGAGTATATCCGGATTTAGGGTATAAGTTGCCATTTATTGTTTGTGCGAAGTAATGGATGCGAGATGAATGCTCAAAAGAATAATAAATTTATTGTTATAAACCTTTGTGTTTCTATTCTCCTTGCCTTGATTATTTGTTGTTTGTGCCTCAGATTCTTCTTTGCGTTCCTTTTCGTTCTTATTTCGTCTGTAGTTGTACCTCGTTGCATTCTTAGGGCTTGTTCCTGCATTATCAGTGTTCTCATCGTAATGTAATTAAGTTAATACAAATATTTTGTTATGCAATACTCTGATTGCAAGTTTTTTGCATTCGGTGAGGATTTTTCAAATCTTCATGATTCTTTATCATTACTTCTTGCAATGCCAGGAGAGGGTCTTAGCGAACCCCTCTCTCCTACCTGTTTGCCTCTTGTCTTCTTCATGTTTTATTTAATATTTCAGGGTCTTATTTTGCCTCCTAGTTAAGGTCTTATTCTTCCCCACCCCGTTTTTCAGGGCTTTGCGACGAAGTCTCAGGCTATCTTTACTCTTTCGAAGTAAAGATCCATCAACCTCGCCTTAACTCGCTCATTTGTATTATTGTGCAACAATATCACAGGACTATCTATTCCCATGAATACCAGCCCCGTAAAATTGTTGTCTTTTTTGGTCACTCAGCTCCCTAAAGGAGGGTGTCGTCCCTTCCCCCTGAGTACCCCCTTGCTTTCTGTATTAGGTATCAGTTATTTCGTGACTTCTTATCCCTTTTCCGATATGGCTCTTGGTTATGAAGTCACACCCTAGGTGAGGTGGTTTTGGGACCGAGTGGAAGAATCACGCCAGGCCATCTTCTATCTCTACTGACTCGTTCTTACACCCCTTACTGAGTGGTTACCCAATTGGGGCCCTCGGCGGATGGGTCTTATTTTTGCCCATATTTGATGTTACTGAGATTGTATCTGACATGTGTTAGGTATTACTTTTGCCTCTTGCACTTTATGTGAACTAGGTTGCACGCCACGAGGTTCCAGCCTCCCTAAGTAGAGGTTTTATAATCTCCCTGGAGATTTTTTTCTTTTTTATGTATTCCTTTTATTTCGTGGGTCTTATGCAGCCTCCTAATGAGGTCTTACTTGCCTGCTTTGAGGTTTTATTTCGCCCGATGTATATTTTTTTGCTTTTCACCCATATTTTCATTTGGTGTTCTATTTCGTTCTGCTCATGCTTTATGTTTTGCTCGACAAATATTTCATTTCATTTCTTTGATGAGTTACAAACTTGCTTCTTCATTTTGTATTACATGTCTTTGCGAGCACATCTGACGGCTAAGGATAATACTTCTTTATGTAGACAGGATTTCAAGGATGATCCAGGCTACGACCTTGTCTTTCTATCTTGTTGTATATGATATTTCCTTCATCATCTGTCTATTTGCCATGACAATCAACGAGTTCATAGGATCCATTTCCTACCTCTCTTTTTATGATGAATGGCCCTTCCCAATTAGGTTCTAGCTTTACTCCAGGTTATTTCTGATATGGCGGTATTTCCCGTAAGACTAACTCGCCCGGAACAAAGACCCTTTCCTTCACTCTTTTATTGTATTCGCGAGATAGCCTTCGGTGATAGTTCTTTATGTGTTGTAGTGCAGTTTCCCTATTTTCTTCCAAATCATCCAACTTCGCCAGAATCATTTACGAGTTTAGACCTTTCTTCCATGCATCCTGCTTAGTTGTGGGAATCATTATCTCGGTGGGTAAGACTGCTTCTACTCCATATGTCAAACAAAAATGGGACATTCTCGTTGCCTCTCGCCTCGTTGTTCTGTACAACCATAGTACTTTTGGGACTTCTTCGCACCAGTCATGTAGGTGTCCTTCCAATTTATTTTTCAGAGTTGATGCTATTGTTTTATTGGTCGCCTCCGCTTGTCCGTTACTTTGCGGATATAACGGAGTTGACTTTCCAGAATGTATCTTGAATGTGTTGAACAACATGCTCACATTCTCACCTTCGAACTGTTTCCCATTATCGGAGACGATCTGTAGTGGGGTCCCAAATTTGCAAATTATGTGCTCAAGGATGAAGTCATATACATCGCCATCTCGCGTATTCTTCTGTGGTTTTTCCTCAACCCACTTCGTAAAATAATCAGTTGCCACTATCAGGTATTTTCGCTGATGGCTTCCTGTGATGAATGGTCCCACAATATCTACTCCCTACATGGCGAACGGCCATACACTCAATATCAAGTTCAGGATCGTTGCTGGTGCATGTATGCGCTTGCCAAATCTCTGACATGCTTCACACCTCATCGAGATGTTTTTTGCATCTTTATGCATGTGTGGCCAAAAATACCCTTGCTCCTTGGTTTTGTGGGCCAAATATCTCGTGCCGCTGTGATTCCCGGCATCACCATAATGGACAGCTTTCATGATCTGTATTCCTTCTTCTTGTGATAAGCACTGCAACAACGGGCCTAGAAATGACCTTCTATATAAAATTCCTTCTCGCAGCTCATAATTTGTGGACTTCCCCTTGATTTTGTGTGCCTCAAATCTGTCACAAGGTAAATCTCCTTTTGCTAGATATTTTTAAATTGGAGCTCGCCAGTCATCTTCACTTAATTCGATAGTTACGACCTGGTTTCCGATCACGGAGACTTTTCCACCTTCTAACTCGTTCGTTGCTGATGGCTGCATTAATCTTTCAATTCGGATATGCTTTTCCAAAGGGTCTTCGATCATTGATGCTATGAAATCCAGGGCATCAACATGTTTGTTATTATCTCTACTCACCTGCCTCCAGATTATACTTGGTATTTTCTTTGAATATTCTTTTACGAGTTGTAAGTATCGGTTCATCACAACATCATTTGACTGATATCTACCTTCTATTTATCTGAACACGATCTTCGAGTCACTGGTTATTCTTACCTCTTCCAACTTCATTTCGATGGCTAATCTTAGTGCTTTTATGACTGCCTCGTATTTCGTTTCATCATTAGTTGCTTTATACTCTAATCGAAAGCAGAACACTGTTCTTGCTCCTGCTGACGAAGTAAAAATGATTCCCATTCCTCCTCCTGCATTGTTGGATGATCCATCCATAAATATTTCCCACCTCCTCGGATGATTTTCTTTTAGCAAGTCCGTGGGATCTAGGCGATCTTCATCTATGTCTAGCATTTCCTCCACTCCTTAATCTTCTCTTATGAGAAAATCGCCCAAGAATTCTGCAACTATGTGTGACTTCGTAGAGGTATGGACTTCGTATTTTCCCGAATTGATCAATTCAGGTATTCCATCTTTCAACTCGCCCAACTCTCTTCGTTTTCTTCTAAGTCGACTCTATTGGGATCCTAGTTAGAACCTTAATCTTGTGAGTCTGGAAATAAGTTCTTAACTTTTATGACGAGTATACCAATGCTAGTATCAGTTTTTCGATCTTTAGATAATTCGTTTCTGTTGTGTTGAGACTCTTACTGACATAAAAGATCGGCTTTTCAACACCTTTATCCGTCCGAAGTAGTACTGAACTTATTGCATTTAGTGTAGTCGCGAGGTAAATCAGCAATTCTTCGCCCGGTTCGGTTTTCTGGAGGAATGACAAGTTGATGAGGTGCTCTTTTATATTTTGCAATGCTCGCTCACACTCCTGCGTCCATGCAAACTTGGCTCCCTTCTTCAAGGTATCGAAGAAATGCTTGCACTTGTCCGAAGATCTAGAGATAAATCTCACCAATGCTGCTAACTGTCCATTTAGCTTTTGTACGTCTTTAACTATTGTCGGTGATGGAATGTCCAGTATAGATTGAACCTTGGTTGGATCTACTTCGATCCATTTTTCGGACACGATGTTCCCCAAGAACTTCGCTGACTCTACTCCAAATATACACTTCGTATGCTTTATTTTCATTTTGTATGCTCTCATTTGTTCAAAAATTTCTTTCAGATCTTCCACATGATCTCCTGACTCCTTAGTTTTCACCAACATGTCGTCGACGTATACTTCTAACTTGATGTGGACCCATTTGACGAATATCTTTTCAACCATCCGTTGGTATGTTGCCCCTTCATTCTTCAAGTCCAAAGGCATTATCGTATAACAGTACAATCCCCTTGGGGTGAAGAAAGCCGTATGTTCCTGATCTTCTTCAGCAAGTGGTATTTGATTGTAACTTGAATATCCATCCATCAGTGTTAATCGTTTGTACCCTGAAACCGACTCTACCATCTGAGGTATGTTGGGTAGTGGGAAACTGTCTTTCGGCGAAGCAGTGTTTAAATCGCTAAAGTCTATGCATATCCTTATCCCTTTGGTCTTCTTCGGTATTATCACCATATTCACAATCCAGGTTGGGTACTTCGCAGGCCTTATTATCCCCGAGTCCAGCATCTTTTGCAGTTCTTGCTCTATTTGCTCATGGTAGACAGTGGATATTTTTCGAATTCGTTGCCTTATTGGCTTGATCATTGGGTTAAGGTATAATCGGTGGCATGCAACTTGCGGATCTATTCCCGACATCTCATTCAATATAATCTCTTAGCAGTGCTATCAACCTTTCTTCTTCGTCCGCTTCCATTATCATCCCAATCTTCACTAATTTTTCTTATTCTTCATTACCCAAATTTATTTCCTTCGTGGGTTCCACTGCAGCGAAGTTCATTACCGGTTCCCCGAGTGAAGATGGATCTTTCAATTGCAGTAAAGGTTTATCTTTATCTTCAGGGATCTCACTTGGTATAACCCATCCTTCTTTTGCTTTGACCATGTATATAATCAATTCTTCCTCCTTCTTTGCTTCAAGCATCTTTTTCCTCTGCTCCTTCTTTCTCTCCAGCCTTCCTTCGTAGTTATGGACATCTTTCTCGTTGCAATCTTTTGCGTCTTTCTGATCTCCTTTTATTTCGCCAATTCCACTTGGCATAGGGAATCAGATGGCTTGGTGATAGGTTGACGCTACTCTTTTTATCCCATATATCCATGGTCGACCAATCAGAGCATTATAGGGAGATTCTACGTCCACCACATATACCGTTACCTCGGTTTCCAATTCTCCTGCGGATATCTTCACAACCAACTCGCCCCTGGGTTTTGATGCAACCCCGTTGAACCCATATATATTGTATGTTGATGGTACCAGGTCCGAGTCTCTATAGTCCATGGTTTTGAATCCATGATAAAAGAGAATGTCTACTGAACTTCCCGTGTCCACTAAGATTTTGTCTATCGCCCATATTTTCTTCCTCCTCGTTGAGTCATTTTCCCACTTCGTATGTTCTCCGAAGTTTAAAGTTATTACCAATGGATCTGTATGCGAAGATCCTCCGTCTGGTGCATCTGCTGCCGAGAAGGTAATTGATCTTTTTTGCCACTCTTCAAGTGTTTCCTTTTTCGCAATGCTAAATATTTTGTTTCCTTCAAAATCTCTTTTGTGCACTCTTTTTAGTACATTATCGTGAAAATCTCGGATATTTTTTGCAGAATGAATTATGGAGTTACAATTCAGCCTTTGGGACCCCCTATCAATTTCAATTCTATATACGGTTGTTTGATTCTGATCATTCTTGTGGGGTGGCGGTGGTGGCGGCAATGGTTCCGTGTTTGCTAAAAAATGCTTGAGCTTTCCCTTTTCGATTAGGCGAAGTATTATTTGTCGGATATTCCTGCAGTCATTCGTGCGATGTCCGTAAAAACAATGATACTTGCAAAAGTCTCTGCTTCTTGCGCTTGGTAATGGCTCTATCCAGAAATTAGGCGGTGGAGGAATTTCTTCAGTTAAATCAATGGATTCCCATATCTTTTCTACCGAGGTATTAAACTCTGGTAGTACCGCATCTTCAAAAGGTGGCCTCTTTTCCCCATATCGCTAGCTTGGATTGTATCTTCGTTGATTCCGCAAGTTGTCTCCCCGCGAATCAGAATTCCTTTGCCTCGAATCATTATATATTGGATGTTGATCAATCCACTCTTAATCTCCACTAGAAACTGCTACCAACTTTGCTGGGATCGTGGTTAAGGGTTCAGCTTCTACATATGGCATGCTATCATTCACTGCATTTGCTACTCTTGGTAAAAGTCGAGAACTCCCCACCTTGGGCTGGATTGTCATTATCTCGCTGACCTCCCTCTATTTTTCTTCTAGTGCTACGTACTCCTCCTGATACTCCCTGAGCTCGTTCATTGTTATTGTATTTTGGATTATGAATATTTGATTGTGTAAGAGATTCGTCGGGATCAGAGCATTCACAAATGCTAGGATGAAATTCCTCTCATCTACTCTTCCTGCGAGCTCGCTGCATATCGTCCTCCATCTCGTTATCAAACTTCGCAAACTCTCCCCTAGCTTTCTCTTTAGGTTAAATAGAGTCTCTATTCCCGGCCTCAACGCGTTATTTCTTATGTAAGTCGTTAAGAATATCCTTTGTAAGTCTTTGAATGACGAAATCGACCCTTCAGCTAGCCCATCAAACCACTTCGAAGCTTTCCCAGTTAAACTCGCAGGGAAATACATGCATTATACAACTTCGTATTTCGCCCATTGCATCAAGGATAGAGTGTACTGCTTCAAATATTGCACTGCGCTGCCCGTTCCGTCGAATACACTCCCGAATGTTGGTAACAAGCATTTTTAACGAAGTCTCTCCTCTTCGCGTGTTCTTTCTTCTTCGAAATGTCGTCTTTGATCTTCCCATCTAGTTTCTTCAAGGGATATCCTAAGCCTTCTTTCTTCGGTGCTTTCTCTTCTTCGCCTCCTCCTTCTTTCTCTTCTGTCATCTCTTTGTTCCTCCTCCGGTATTCCTTCCCCTTGGTGTGCATTTCCGCCTGCACCTACTTCACCTCGCGGATCATGAACAGTTCTTTCTTCATTGAGTTGATGATTTTACTGCATCAGAATTTCATTCTGCCTCACGAGTATGGTTCTTTGCTCCGTCAAAGCCCTCCCTCTCTTTCTCTCTCCTGTCGCAGAACCTCCCTGATCTGTTCTATCGTCATGTTTTCCTCATTAATGTTCTCTTCTCTGTTTTCTTGTATAGGCTCTTCTTTCATCTCCGTTTCGGTGTTATCAGTATGGATCGATCCTTCTCGATAACTATCTTCATCTCCCTGTTGAGTTACATCTCGTCTTTCTCCCCTGTTTGACATCTCACCTCTTTCCATTCCTCCTTCCTATTTTTTCCGCTAAGCGTAGGCTCCTCCTCGATGCAGTGATGTGCTGCGCCCGATCTGGAACTCTTGCCATCAACTATTCCCACCAGATTTCTCTTTACTCACTGATCTACCGACTGCTTCTTTTGACCAGACCTAACTTGTTTACTTTTAAGATAACCAGATCTAACTTATTTCTCTCCCAGGGCAACAGATCTAAGATCTGTTCTTCTCTCTCAACACCACTACAATTTCTAAGTTTCCAACTTCTAACTTTATGGAAGAACAACTCACCAAATGATTTTTGATGAAAAACTTTGAAGATGATTACAACTTTCTCAATCTATCCCAAGTGAGAGTAAACTCTCAACATGAGATCCATGTTTCTAGCGCCAAAATGTAACTACGAAAAGTCCATAGTTACACCCACTTACTAATTTGAACAACACAAAATATAAATCACACAACGAAGTGAAATTGAAACTTGAATTAATAATAGATTAAGTGATGTTAAGATACAAACCACTCAAGGACACTCACAAGAACCCTAAGTTGTCTCTCTAAACTATCTTTTACTTATCTCTCAAAACCTTTCAACCCGTATTACAATGGACCAAGTCCTCTATTTATAGCGAAAAATACATAATGGGTTACAGCTCATTTTGCTTCGCTCAGAGTCATACAATTCACGTGACGGTATCTTTTACCTCGCCAGAACCATTTTCAATAAAGTTTTTCCTACCTTTTCTCCCTAAAGATCGGTTATTGTCGGGGACAGCTGTCCTATTTCTTGCGTAACAATCCACACCTCGAATCTCTTACTTCGTTAACTTTATCTTTTCTTGCGTAACAATCCATACTGCGGATCTTCTACTTTGTCTCATTTATTTCTTTCACGAGATATCTTTTGGTGCAAGCCACTGCTACTTCGTTAATTATTACTTCGCAGCTCTAATATTCGTTAAAGTAATTCTGACATTTGATTTGACTCTTCACTGACACTTCTCTAGGAATTAGTGAATAATATCTTGTTTGAAGATTCACTTCGTTGACTCGTTCTTTCTAATTCGGACATGTGGCGATCAGATTTTCTGTACCTACAAGGACATTCAAGTGCAATTTTACACTTTAATCGTGCTCTTACGGTGAATGTCATATCGCGCTTTGGTTTTACTTTATGGTTGTATCATGACTTATGAGTCTTATTATGCTTCAAAAAGAAAGGAAAAGGTATTAGGAGTCCAAGTGTGATTCCAATAACCACTGATTTTTGTTCTAGTTCTATTTCTTTCAAATAATTATTGGGCTATCAGATCGTGTTGATTGTTTAAATATAATTAAAAGACAATTACATCGAACAATATTTTTGTCCAAAGTGAGAAAATCAATTAATATACGAGGCTTTGAGTTAAAGTTTTGTCGCCCACATAAGAAAACATTTTCCCGCTTAGTTGCCTAGTTGTCCGTGGGAAAGAAAGAGATTCATAAATCATGCGAAAAAAGACGTAGTTAAGCGAGATGTCAAAATAAGATAAAAGCTACAATCTCAGGAAAAGCTAGCTTAGTGCTCGATATACAATTAGGCCCTCTCGCCGAACCCAACTTCGAAAGATAAAAGATGTTCAAGAATTCAAAAGAAACGCAGAGAAATGGGAATAGAAACGCAGAGAATCCAATCCCTCTCTTTGGTACGTCTGGCGCTATTGAAAGGTGTGGGGAGCAGCCTCCACAAAATTTTGTTATTGTAGTGGCCGACCAAACATTAGCCAGTGGAGAACACTACCCGCAACTTTTACACACCAACGAAACACATAAAAACTCTCTATACAATCTTCACACGTTCACATCTCTACGCTATCCTACACTTCTCGTCTCTCTTCTGCTTTTTGGTGGATTCGAATAGACAACAGTCACAACACTGACCATCATTTTATCCATTTTAATTTCTTCTTTCTTGTCTTATACTTGCAGTTCAGTCTATACCTTGGTAATGAGATCCTTCTCATTTGGAATTTGGATCTATCTTTCTTTTTCCTTTTCTTATAATCGAAATGTGTTGTTTTTAAAAGCCACTATAGAGCCTGCCTTGATTGGGGTATACCCCAATTCCCAATTCTAAGACAAAATAAGGTCATTATGAAGTAAAACCAAGCCACCCCTTAATCTTGTATTTTCTAAATGGCTAATATGCCTTTGGTTAATTAACATTAAAATTCTGATTAGGTTAATTAATTGAGTTTAGATTAAAATTTTGAAATTATGAATTCACTAAATTAAACATTTCATCCCACTTATAATTTCGATTTCGATCAAAAAAATTAGATTTTGAAAATGCACAAGGCCGGCAAGGTTATAGTTTGAATAAGATGCCGGCTAAGTTTCACCGGCAGGGTCCACTTTGAATAAACTGTCGACTTTGATCCGCCGACATTGTCTCGGTTGAAGAACACGCCGAGTATCTTGGAACAGAATTTTACGTTCGGCATGGTAAATTTTCCTACAATGCCGGTGGTCATAACGTCGGCAAGCAAATAGTTTTTATCACTGTCGGCTGACATGTAGCCGGCAGATTAGGGATTTATAACCTTGCCGACCTGTACTTATACCAAACAGAAAACAAAAACTATGGAAGATGTAATTCACTTTATTCATGCAATTTTGGTTACTACATTGATTGAAACATAAAAACGAATGCACTTAGCATGTGCATCAATCCTTTAAACCCCTAGGCGACCCTAGAGGACGAGTTATAGTCTTGTGAGGGCTTACATAGAGGTATACCCACAAAACCTACACTAAAACTTCTAAAAACATCAATCTTCCTCCGACGAAGACAATACCGCATCCAAGTAGTCCGGGTTATCCACCGGGATGCTATCGTCCAAGAAGTGATAGCTTGCATCGATTGTGAATGCTTCCCCCTTTACTTCCAAGTAGCGCGCTTTCACGGCTTCGTGCTATAAAAAAAAAGCTTACATTTGTTAGTGGTGTTTTGTTGGAAGATAACACAACATGGGACGTAAAAAAAACCACAAAATTACTTACAAATTGTGCAATGGACAAGGTGAAGGAGGAGGGTTTGAAGGAGGACTACTAAGAGCTGCTTTCAGATCAGCTTTCTTCTTTGCCATTTGCAATCTGAACAAGAATAATTCAGGAAAAAAACATTAAAGGCCGGCAGTGTATACATATACAACATATCCGTCGAACAAATGGCCGGAATGGTCTAACAAAATATGAGTGCCGGCTAGCCGGCAATGTATTATAAACATAGCCTTCCGGCGCAGAAAATTTAGGATTTTTCACTAAAATAGTCGGAAGGGTCCATTTTCCATACATCGCCGGCTTCCAAAACGCCGGAATGGTTTTATGCAAGTACCCTTCCGGACGCAGAAATTCTAGGCATCAGGAAACATTCTACACAAGAAGCCGGAAGGGTAAAAAATAAAAAGACGCCGGCGACATTAAAGAAAAACTGACGCCGGAAGGGTATACATATGGATAACATGTCGGCGCTGCTAGTAGCAGTTACAGAAACTACCCAGCCGGCAGGTTATTCAACCATATACCTTTCCGGCTACTCCCTAACTATGACACACCAGAAAGGTCTATAAAAATACATTGTCGGCGACGCAACTTCCAATTCAAAAATTCGAATTTTCTGACCTAATTTGACATGCAAACATGAAATCGAAGTACTAGAGTGAGTTTTAACAAGCCCTTACTTTCTTAATCGCACCATTTCGCGTGTTTCAGCGGGTTCAATCTCTTATTCTTCAACCGTTTTTTGCTTCACTTTCTTTTGAACCAAACTTGCAATTCCAGGGTTGTATTGATTGGGTTTTTGATTAGCGTCTTTCATACGAGTTACCTTACGCCGTGGTGGATCCATTGATGAAGATTAATCGGAGTTTTCGAATCGATGATGTTAACGAATTAATCGACGCGTTTTGGTGGTGGTGGGGGTGATGGATCCGGTAAGGTTGTGGAGGGAGGAGAAGAAGAGAAGGAGATGAAATGGAAAATAAAATAAAATTGATTTAGAGTAATAGGTTTTTAAAGGGTAAGGGTATTTTTATAACTTACCCATTAGGACTCCCCATAAAACCCACAAAAAATGTCCCTTTAAAATTGGGTATACCCTAATCTCGCCAGGCTATAGAGTAACTAAATTTCACGGAAGTTACCAATCCGGTGGTTTCAGTGGTGATTGCTAAAGATGGTAGGGCCAACAGGGTAAATACCATTTGAGTCATCCAATGATCAAAATCGGTTATCATCGTTTAAGTGAAAACTACTAGAAACCCCCTACTATATGGGTTCAATATATAGAAGCCCCACTAAATGGATCCTACACTATCAACTCCATACTTTCATAAAATGATATTACTAGGACCGGAAAATCAAATTATCTTTAGATCAGGCCCATAATTAATTATTCTGAATTTTAATAATGGCAACAATACCCTTTAGTATTTATACAAGAGAAATATATCAGAAGATATTTCATTTATTCATTCTATTTCTCTCTCTTCTCCATCACTTTCTCTCTCGGCTTTAGCATTTCAAATCTGTGAAAATGAAGAAGACGAATCGATCCAGTAGTTTTTGCAGCTCGTCATTAGATAATCTTCAAATATGAGATGCAGAGACGATGAAAATTGTCATCAACAAGTAGATCTGAAGATTCAGCTCGTCATCAGATAATCGGAAGATTCAAATCGATCTTTTGAGATTTTTATAAACATTTCGGAAGATCAAATCAACAAATACTCGGGTATGATTCTAAATATAAGCTAATTCATTGCAATGTTTGTTTTTTTACCATTTAGTAACCATCGATTTAGTGTTTTGTTGATATCAATTTGTTCAAATCTGAGATTTGATCAACAAACCTAATTGATTGATTTTAACCGAATAAATATCATCTATTTTCATATATTTCAAAACTGATATCTTAGTTTTTCTTTTCTTTGTTTGATTTTCACTTGGATCGAAGAAAAAAAACAACATAACTTCTTTGAAACAAACGATTTTCAAATCTAGGTATGATTTTCTTCTTGTTTTTTCCGTTGTTTTACATTATTTTTTGGATTTTAATGTATTTTAGTGTATTAATAGATTAGGTTTTTATGATTAGGATGTTGATTTGGAAGAAAATAAAGCTCGAGATTAAAAACGTTGTGAAATTTATGGAGAATATATTGAAGTTTCAGATTCAAAACGGGGATGATAGGTATAATTACTTACTTTTCTTTTAATTTTTAGTTTATTTTTTCAATTAAGTTTGTTGTATGTTAAGGACGTGGATCTTTTCTGTTTTTGGTTTGATGTTCAAGGTTTGGAAGAACTAAAAATCGGTTGTTGAAATTAAATTATACAGCGATAATGTTAAACTGGTTGTCATTTTCATTTCCCATAATTTTTCTTTGGTTACATTGTTTTAAAGCATTGGCTTGGATCTTCTAGTTCATTTTTGTTAGTTATTTAGCTCTAAAATCTATCCAATTGCGTGTACAATGAAAGGAATTTATGTTGGTATGATTGTAACGCAACTGTTGGAGACCTGATAAGTTTTTATCATGTATGATTGATATTTCGACTAGATAATAATGTTTTTCATATTGAAAATATTTTTATTGCCTGAATAAACAATATTGTTTACATTTTGTTGCAGCGAAATTGACTTATCATTAGTAATAGTGATTACTCTTTTTCAGACTAATGAAGAAGTTGTTATTAAGATAGTAATGGTGATCTGAACTAGCAGGATGTGTAACTGCTAGTTACACATCCTGGGATATAAAGTTTATGTTTCATATATTGTAGGTTCTTATGAAAAGGTATGTCATGCATATTGGAATGAACTAGCATATGGATGTCTAAGTGCTAGTTATTTGAACTAGCAGGATGTGTAACTGCTAGTTATGAAAAGGTATATCATGCATATATGTTGGCATATGGATGTCTAACTGCTAGTTATCTGAACTAGAAGGATGTGTAACTTCTAGTTACACATCCTGGGATATAAAGTTCTATATATTGCAGGTTCTTATGAAAAGGTATATCATGCATATTGGAATGACTAAATAACATTGGTTGGCAGTTGATTTATGGCCAGCTTGTTCTCATTAAAGGACCATCATTCGGTTTGGATGATGAACTAGTATTTATATGGATGTGTAACTAGTAGTTACACAAGCTATATGGATGTGTAACTAGCAGTTACACATCCTGGGATATAAAGTTTATATTCTATATATTGCAGGTTCTTATGAAAAGGTATATCATGCATATTGAAATGACTAGACAACATTGGTTGGCAGTTGCTTTATGGACAACTTGTTCTCGGTAAAGGACCATCATTCGGTTTGGATGATGATCTAGCTAAATAAATGAGTAAAGCAGGTCACTTATTTATCCTAAAACTCTCTCCCTCAACTCTTCCTTGAAAAGGGAAAAAACAATTCAATGCACTCATATTCTTTTTGAAGTTTTATTCACTTTTAGTTTTTGATTTTCATTTATACATGATTGATTACATGAAATGGTGGTAGGAATTTATGTTGTTGTTTTAGGTTTGATTTGTTGTTTTTTACATTTCAATTTGATTTTACAGGGTTGATTAATGGTGGTGGTGATAATTTTGATGGGGAGTTTAAATAGTAAGTGTATAAAATTGAAGGAGAATATTAGAAGAAAGAGGATAAACCATGTTTAGTTTTTGTTTCTGATGCTGGTGAGCAATTACAATGAATTTGATTAATATTTCATTGTGATTGAGTTTCTCAAAGAATGTGATTTGTTATGTCAGTTTAGGTGATTATGTATCCATTTTATGTTAATTGTTGGCTTACACTACTGGTTTTGTGTAGGTCAAAGGGACAAGCATATGCATGTGTAACTATAGGTTACACAAGTTAATTGTTGGCTTACGCTATTGGTTCTGGATTGTAACTACAGGTTACACAAGTCCTTTTGTGTTTATAACTGCAGGTTACACAAGCATACACATGTGTAACTATAGGTTACACAAGTTCTTTGTGTTTCTAACTGCAGGTTACAGAAGCCATATTGATGTGTAACTGCAGGTTACAGAAGCATATGCATGTGTAACTACAGGTTACACAAGTCATTTGTGTTTCTAACTTCCGGTTACACAATCCATATGCACGTATACCTACTAAGAATCTGTAAGCATTGTTTACACAATCTAAATATATGTGTAACTTTTATTTACACATACTGACTGAATGTGTATTTTTTCACAGAAACATTTAAATCACTCTCAGACGATAGTAGGAATCTCTTTGTTCGACTATTTACTTGAAAATGTGGCATTCTTTCCATTAATGTTGCATTCTTTTCATTCTGGTTCGATTTTAGTTTGCTTATCTTGAGTCTTGGCTTACAAATATATTGTTTGATTAAAGAATTTGTGGTGGGGTTGATGGTGGAGGTGCAGGTGCAGGTTTTGGAAGAGGATAAAGAGGAAGTGGTGGTAGTGCATCAGGTTTGGAGGATAATTCGGATTTGGAGTTAGTGGCAGTGTTTTGGTATGAAGCAGAGAGGTTTTCTATGGATGCTGGACAATGTAAGTATAGTCAACTTTTTGTTTAACTTCCATTAAACTATGAACTGATCATTGCATACAGTTTA
The DNA here is from genome assembly GCA_023529315.1 of Papaver bracteatum. Lineage (NCBI taxonomy): Eukaryota > Viridiplantae > Streptophyta > Magnoliopsida > Ranunculales > Papaveraceae > Papaver > Papaver bracteatum. The sequence goes on from JAJJWX010002278.1 coordinate 1,953,997, forward strand.
AATTTTTAAGCTTGTGAATATAAGAAAGGTTTTTGGTTTTGGTTTCAAATGATTTTTGGTAGATTTTGTATGAACATGAATGAACAATAGTAAGACACTAGCTTACCAATAGAACCAAGAACATTTATCAAAGCTCTGAGATATTCTTGCAGTTTATTGCTGGATAGATAAGGATGTTTTCTAATGTCCAGTTGAGAAGTGATGATTCTTAGCTTTTTTAGTTGAAAATGTGTGCTTTATATGGATGTGTAACTAAGAGTTACACAAGTCAGGTGCATCTGTAACTCTCAGTTACACATACTATATGCATGTGTAACTCCTATTTACACTAGACAGATGCATGTGTAACTCCTAGTTACACATGCTAAAATGAACAAACTTGCAACCAAAAAATTCCACATGCTAGGTATCCAAGTCATATGCATGTGTAACTGTCAATTACACATGATAGATGCATGTGTAACTCCAAGTTACACATGCTAAGATGGGTTATCATGTGTCTTTTCTGTGATCTTTGTTCTATAATATTTCCTTACAATTGTCCTATAATATTATTATTTTTTTCTTTTTATTCATCCAACCTAATCCATGTATGTTTATTTCGTTGCAGATATGCAAGCATTTTGGAATGAGGAAGACAAGAAAGAAAGGCAAAACTTCTAGTATAGGTTTCAGTGGCTTATTTCTAGTGTTTTAACTCATTTATTGTGTTCAGTAACAACCGATTACTATAGCTGGTAAACAGAGTTATTATTGTAAATTAATATTAATGCAATAGATGTATTTTTTGTATATATTTTTTTTCTATTGTGTAACTGTTGACTACACATGCCATATGCATGTGTAACTTGTGGATACACTTGTCATATGTATGTGTAACTTCTTATTACAATGTCATATGGATGTGTAACTTTAAGTTACACATTATTGAATACACAACATGAATGTGTAATTTTTATACATGTGTAACTTCCAGTTACACTTGAAATATCAATGTGGTCGGAGGTGGTGGTGAGCGGTGGTGGGTCGACGGTGGTGGTTATCGGCGCCGACGGTGGTTGGTGGTGGTCGGTGGTTGTGGTGGGCGGTGGTGGTTGACGGCAGTGGTTGGAGGTGGTGGTTTCCGGCAGTGGTTGTCGGTGGCTGGTGGTGGTCGGAGGTGGTTGCCGGTGGTGGTGGTCGGAGGTGGTTGCTGGTGGTGGTTGCCGGCGTTGGTGGTCGGAGGTGGTTGCCGGCGTTGGTGGTCGGAGGTGGTTGGCGGTGGTTGTGGTGGTCGGAGGTGGTTGGCGGTGGTTGGAACATCATCACATAATATTTTAATAATTTGGGGCCTAAATTTAAATTTTATTTAATTATGGGCTTGACCATATGCATAAGGGTATCAAGGTCTTTTAATAATTTGGGGCCTAGATTTAAACTTCTTTTAATTAAGGGTCTCACATTATGGGTTATCCATGGGTTGGGCCTTAGCCTAATTTTCCCTTATTTTATCTGGAACGATACCTGCCCGGTAGGATTTGTACCCATTTTTAGCGATTAGCGTAGTTTTCTCTTCTTGAATCTTAAATGCTTTTACTTGTAGTTTGGAAATTTAATATTCATAATAAAAACGCATGAGTATATAAGATCCTAAATTTCCATACAAATGAATCACTTGATCATATGCTTTCATATTTATTTATCTTTTCTGAAAGTAAAACAAGATTTTCATTAAGCAAAGGCAAAGTCCCGGAAGCTCCAACAACAAAAAAAAAATTTTAACCATCAACAAACAAACTAGAAAACTCTGGGTCCCACTGAATCTGAGCTGTTATACCAATATGAATATGTAAACCCATCTCTCTAGGAGTCTAGTTATTCTGGCAAATTTATAAGCTTATCAGCTGCTTTATATGTATTTATATGTCTAAAACTGACTCTCAAACTCTTAAGACTTGTAATTTTATCTCCGACTTCATGGAAATAACTTGATCTTTCCATTTGACTGAATTACATTTTCATTCACACTCTGAACAATTGACATGTTATCCTTGTCAATGATGAGATTGTGCAACAGAAGTTGAGTAACCCACATGTCGGCTTCCAACATGACCAAATCTTCAGCTTGCTCAGCTTCTCTGGACCTTACAACTATAATGCTTTTCCCCATTAGTCCTCCAGAAATATCTCGAATTTAGAGAGAAACCTACAATATAATTACATTTAACAAAAGAAATATCAATGTTCATTTTAACCACGTGAGGAATGTTAAATAGTACCACATCGCCTAGGGCAACCTAGGTCCTATGCTTAATAAGTTTTGGGCAATCCTAACCTTGAAAGCCGGTTTTTGAGGTTAGTTAAGCCCATGGGTTCCTAACAAGGAGGAGGTTTGGTCAAAGTACTATTTCTAGTTTTGTTATTATATTTGACATTTTTTATTTTTCATTCCTAATGTTATCATCAGAGTTATATAAATATTAGAGTTGTTGCAGTACGTAGTTCATGAATTTATAATATAATTCCCTGGTCGTCCTGCTGATATCTTCAAAAATCAGCACATACCTAGACTCTCAAATGAACCACATTGGGACTACAATAAGATTGATCCTATGTTGATTTTTGAACGATAATATTTATTCTCCTTCCTGATCCAAGTTTTCATCCACTGCTGAATGTTATCAACATGTCTTATATCACTTAGAATATTATTGTTAACATAACTCCAGACTTCTCGAGCATATTGGCAAGTGACCAACATGTGTGTAGTTGTTTCTTCCTCCATGTTGTGTTTATTGCGGATGAAAGACTCAATCTGAACTTCATTACTGGCACAATGTCATGAAATATTTTCCATAGAAACAATCAACAATTATATGGAATTTTTAGGTGCCATGTTGATCTCAAATAAAAATGACCAGTCTTTGTAAGAGGCAATTTAATTTAATCTAAAGCTAAAATATAGGGTCTTATGTCTATACTTCTCTGAATTTGAGATTAGCTGAGATGTTGATGCAGCTTTTGAATATTCCAGTTTTTCAGTATCTCCATCTATCAACTTAGCCATTGTCGTGTTGGTATTGCCTTGATTCTTTATGTTGTTGAAGTCATTTTCACTTTCTCCTAGAATCCATTTATTTCGTATAACATTGATATCATTTCCATTTCCAATTGATATTTTTTAGTGATAACATCCAATTTCACTCGGTTGCCTTTGAACTTTTTTATTTAAGGAAGTCATCATAGTTATGGATTTTTGGTGATAAATATCTTTAGTTTTAACTTGAAGACAGTGGATTTCATAATATTAACATACCGATAGAAAGGGGACAAAAATCTTAAAAAATACGCATCACCGACATATAAGGTGTTAATGGGACGAGTTCCACTTGCGTATCACTTAAGCCCATTTCGATAATTGGAGTCCATTGTCTGATGATTCCCATGTTAGAAAGAGTAAAATCAGAACCAGCAAGAATTTTCATCAGTTATTTATAAGATTAGTAAATTCTCTGCTTGAAAATTAAAATCCCCTTAGCGTAGTCTGGATAATGCATTTTAAATATAAAATTGTGGTTGTTCCTTTGTAAATTTTTATTTGTTTTAAATTGTTTAATTTTCTTTATAACCAATTCAATTAAAGATATAATTAAAATACAAAATGAGAACAAATTAAATACCAAGTCAAAAGAGATACATTCCGGGGATTGTACAAAAATATCTCTTTCTTTTTTCTCCCTCGGTAGGGATTATATACTAGTATAACCGTTGCCACGGTGGAAAAGCCGACCGAAAAAGAATCTGAAGATGGAGTTTAAATTTGATATTGTTGTTTGTACTCGTTGCGTAGATTTTTTTACAACCTTTCCAACGAGATAAAATTTGTAAAATTCTAAGGCACGGATTTTTATATATGTTATATTAAAGTTGGCTTTCCAATTATACCCCTGAAAAGTAGGATACACAAAGAATTATAGTAATTGGACTAAAAGAGAGGGATAATCTTGTCTAGTAAAAATGTGACGGGAATCTGCAAGGAATATTCTTTCTCAATCTTTTTATGAAATTGAACATTTACGTTACTCTTCATTTAACAAAAAAGTGGCCATAAAAGGGACTTTCTCCCTACGGGCCCTCCGGTCGGTCGGCCCAATAAAATCTTCGGATATTCAATGAATGCTAGTTCCACGAACGAATGACGTATCCATGCACTTCTATGGATCTATCTACAAAACGTGCATATCTAGTTAGGATATAATAGATGGCGAGTGCAAGTCTCTTGAGGGCATTTATTTATGGACTTAGGACCATTATCCTTGGCAGCTACAAATAACATAAATTTGCCTTTAAAACCATCTCGATCACCAACCAATATACCATGAGAAACAACTAATGCTTATTTCATCCCACAAGCAAGATTATAAAAATATATAGGCAGTACTGTTGCATCCACTTGTTTATGGTTACATACAACATCACACTGCCACTAAAAGCCACTACTAGCTCACAATCACAAGGCCACAGCCACAATGCTGCAGGCAGAAACTGACACTCACCTTCTGATTGCTTCCGACATAACCTAATTAAATTCTTGCAAAGTAACAAAAGTAAATTGACCTAATTTCACTAACTTAATAATGAGAAAGATGACAACTACCTCAGGGAAAGGTATAAAGTAATGATCTTAGACTTGGTTAGTATTTTTTTTTCCTTCTTTTAAGTAGGCTTGCATGCATGGTCCCGCATGCATTTTGAATCAAAATTCATGCATCTCTCGTTAGGCCCTCCACCACCCTCCATAAAACTTAAACTTTCTACCCGCGTTTAGGTGTAGGTAGATATCTACTTTTGTAGATTGCAGCGGTTCTGTTTTATTGTTCTTCTGCACTGAATATCATGGACGACATTCATTCTCTTAGAGCTGCAATTATAGCTTAGCTAGAGAATAAAAACGAAAGTACCCTAAAAGATGATCATGTCTGCTAGCATTTGATCCATAAACACAACTAAAGACGGACATTAATTTTTACTTATTTTTTAAAATAGGAAAAATAATATATTAAAAAACAAAAAAAATACTATCGTCTTTATTTTCTTCTATTTGAAAATTATAGAGTTATGGATTACCACATATACCATAATCCTTGTAAAATAATAGCGTCAAGATCAGTAAAATTTATCAATTTATCGCAATAGTAAATATCGATAACATAATAATCATTAAATCATGTATTTGTTGATGGGGAAAAACGATTTGCTGGTTTTTTAGGAAATAGAGAGACGACCGTGCGGACGGAGACTCCTCAACCGAGCAAACTGCCTAACCTCAAACAGATGCACTACACGAGAGTGCTTTGAGTTCGAGAGATCAATCTGTAGGACTACGGCCTAAACCAAGAAATGGTCGTTCCAGAGTCAATTCGGTCACAAAGAGGGAAGAAGGTTGATCTATATGAGGGAAGCTGAGAAGTGTGTGAGATCAATGGTGATCAAGGATTGTGAATGTGTTGTGGGTTTTTGCAAATGAACTGCTGGGTTCGAATAAGTTTAAATTTTGCTCAATTGAGAGTGATTGTTCAGATAAGAATTGTTGTGTAATTCCCGTATATATGTTCTTGTTAATCATGAATTCAGAGAACTTATTTATAATGCTAGAATGTAGACACATTGATCTCCAGTAAGTGCGACGGTTGCTCGAGTGAAAGAGTGGGAGAGTGGGAAATCGTGATTTAACCAGTTTCAGATCGTGCGGAGACTTGGTTGATTGTCCACCCACTACTTTGCTAACTCCCTTAACTTCTTTAACGACTTACTCAAATTTATCATCGTGGATGAACACACGTGCCATAGGATGCCATACCAAAACCCTAAATAATATCCCCATGTGACGTGATTGATGTCTCACGAACGTGGAGTCTGCAAGGCAGACATATATTTAATTAGTCAGTCGTTGACTTGATTAGACGATGAGTCTAAATATTGTTCAGTAGAGCATGATTGTCGGATGCTCTATGATTCATAGATTGAACATGTCTGCTTGGACGTATAGTTCTCGATTGAATGATACTGATAATTGAATCAACATTATGAATATTGATAGTTTGAGAAAATATTGCTCGTATGATGAATTGTTAAATATTGATTGTTGAATCAATATTAATATTAATACTCTGAGCAAAATTACCGAATATTGATAGTTGAACCAATATTCCTCGTTTGAGCAAATATTGCTCGTCTGATCAAATATTGCTCGTCTGATCAAATATTGCTCATTTGATAAATTATTGAATATTGATAGTTGAATCAATATTAATACTATGAGCAAATATTGCTCGTCTGAGCAAAATTACCGAATATTGATAGTTGAGCAAATATTGTTCGTCTGATAAATTATTGAACATTGATAGTTGAATCAATATTCCTCATTTGAGAAAATATTGCTCGTCTGATGAATTATTGGTGAAATGACTAATTAAAATATTGGTATCTGGACCGAATATTATAAAATTAATTAAGATGCTAATTGTTGGATCAACATAAAATTATTGGTGTTTGAACTTGCTCTGAATTAGGATTTGCAGAGCATTCAGTTCGAAACCCTAATTTTGATCGATTGTTGATCAATTGATGATTTACTGAAGAATAAATCACTGAGTGAAGGAGGGATAGGCTACATAGGATGATGGCTGACCATGTATCTCTTAGGTGCTCGAGTGAGCATGTACCAAAGTCCGTTGTTGACTAGTTGGTGAAAGGATGATTAAATGCTGGTTTAATCATTTATTAGAATAGTGCTCGTCTAAGCATTAGGTAATAAAACCTAATTACGGAGAGATGAGGACCGTCCAAGGGGTCATGGGACCGGCCCTTGGTGGTCGTGGGACCAGCTGGTGGTCGATTGAGCAAATTCCAAGTTGGTTGGAAAGAGTTTGGACCCAATATGAATTGTTGAGAGCTAATTAGGTCAAAATTATGAAAAAGTGTGGGACTGGCTCCTTGCAAGCCTAAGGGCCGACCTTGGTCAGTCAAGGTGGCATTCCCATGTCACCATACTGTCCGTGTCTTAGTCTTGAGAGTTTTTCTATTTTCTAGTGCGCGTTTGAGCAATATCTTGGATTTTCAGAAGAGTTTGATCTTGACTGAAACTCTCGATTTTGCTCGAATGAGCAAGTAGAACTTTTCTCATGCGACCATTATTTTGAGAATATTAAGATGATAATATATTAATATTTGACATAAAAATCCTAGTCAGTCATGTGACCACTTGACTTTTTGGCTTTTTCATGGTTTAAGCAATATTTGAGAAAATATTGAAAAACTAGGGTTTTGATCAAACGACGGAGTTTCATAAGATGAAGGAAATAATAATATGAGAAAATAAAGAATTGTAAGGTGTGGGACCGGTCACGGCTAGGGCATGGCATGCCGGCTAGGTGGCCCGGTCCCGTGACACCTTTCCCTATTTTTTACTATTTTTCATCGTTTGAAGGAGAATATGGAGAAACTAAGAGTTTTGCTCAAACGAGAGAGTTTTTTCAAATGAAGAAGTCTTCATGAGATGAAAAATAACAAAATAATATAAAATAATGGAAAGAGGTGTGGGACCCACCGACCAGTGGGCCCGGTCCCCTTAGGCGCCTCTTTATTATTTTTATTGATATTATTGTCCTCCCTATTTTGTACAGGTTTCCTCGTTTGTCCATTTTTTTCGAATGCTCGTTCATGCGTTCGGGTTCTCGTTTGTGCATTATTTTCTAAGTACACTCGCACCATTTTATCGGGGCTTACTCGTGGTGGCCCAGATGCCCGATCAATGAATATTTATTACTAGTCCATGAAATTCAGCTGAGAATCAGTCATGAAAGGAGCAATAAAATTAATTGAGTATCTAGTACTAATTCATATAATTCACCTGAGAATTCATGGAACAGAGTAATGAGATAAAATGGTTATCTATTACTAATTCATGGTTTCCAGCTGAGGATCATCCATGGAACGGAGTAATGAGATAGAATAGATTATTTTCTAGGAATTCAGTTGATGAATGACACGCTAGAATTAATCTATTTGCAGAATCGAGATATGATATAATTGAAGCATCATACTCGTTCTGAGGGGGTATATAGTCAGGGAACAACGAGCAGCGTGGCGTCCTGAAGGCGTTAAGCTCTAACATACAATATGCCTAGGAACTGCCCAATCATTAAGAGATTCCATACATGGTCTCTCTACGTAGTCAGGGAACAACGAGCAACGTGACGTCCTGAAGGCGTTAGGCTATATACTAGCATGCAATATGTCTAGGAGCCATCCGATCATTTTGATTCTATGTAGAGGTGATGATAAAATGTGTGAAGCATTGAAAGCTCAGTTGAGAGGCCTTTGGAGAAACATATTCATCATAGCTTTGAGAGGAACATTCGCTCAGTTAGAGATCGTGAAATGGTTCACGGATCATAAAATATGAATTATCACATACATTCCTGAAGTCAGGCCAGAAACATGCAGTATCATAATTTTATGATTTTAGCCCTTGCCAAAAATCCACCATAAACAGTATTACTTATTAATTTGTAAATTTATCGAAATATTATTTAATTCTTGCAGTCATAGCACGACATCAAACAATTCAATCTTGTAATGCATGGATTATAAAAGCTTTCAAAATGCATTATCCTGATCGATTCTATCATAGTATTTTTGAGGGTTATGAAAAGGGATGACGAAGATTAATGTTTTAGATGCAGTGAACCTTTCCATTTCATCTTGGACAATAGATGTTTGCAAATTCCATTGCAAATTATTTAGCCATGATATAATTTGATCAATGAATGACATTACGTCAGAGTAAAATGCTAGATACTAAGGCAATATAGAAATGCGGAATGAATTTTGAACACCTTTTGGACCTATCTCCAAGAGGATATTATTTCAGATTTGTTGACTAACATATTTGAGAGTATCATAGAAAAGAGGAAAGTGACTGCATGGAAACCGAAGATGAAATATAGTTATAAAGCCACCTTCACGTAAAGAAGCTATCAAAGACTTGAAGACATTCATGAGTTTTTTTATTGCATAACGAAACTGATACGTTTGATCTCTATACCTTGGTAGCTATAACTATAAAGGCGGAATTCAGTATAATAATAGACAAGAAACTTAGAAGAACACAGAATACAAGTAGTGATTAGAAGAAATATATCTTCTCTAGATTATGAACAAGAAAACGATTACAGTTCTCCCTTTGTTACACTCATAATCTCTCTAAACAGTAGTTAACCCTAAACTTTTTGCTAAGCTTGCCTTTACAATAATTAATTGTCTCACAAACTGCTCTAGGTTTTTTATATGTTTAGTTAACAACCAAACCTCTCTATTTATAGACTTTATCGTACTCAGCCGACTAGGTCTTCTGTTAGGAATTTATTTCCTAAACTAAGAGTGTTGCATAAAACAAATCTTTTTCCTAACTAAGAATTCTGCCTAAACAAGGATTCCTTCCTAGAATAGGATTCTTCCCTCAATTTAGCTTGAGGTTAACTAAGTTCCCTAAAGGAGTACGGATACACCTGTATCATGGGTCCCCCTTTGAAGAACTTGAACTCATGTGAGAGTTAAAAATGAAGGTTAGGGAACTCGAGAGCCCCTTTTTCCTTGTTAAACCACTTGGCCTTGCTAGGAACTTGACCTTTACATCCAATTAGAAAAGCTTCTTTCTCTCCTTGTCGTGTTTTAGTCACTCTTCGCTCCAATACGCAGTCTTCCTTGAGTGGTTCTTCTCTATCAAACCATAAGTCTTCTACCTGTGGTAAGATCATAGTGTCGTCACTGTCATCATCTAGTAATGGTGGTTCAAAAAAATTCAAGTATTCAGCATTTATAACCGAGTACATTCTAAGATAAGGTGGAGATCTAGACGAAAGGCATTGTCACCAATCTGACCGAGAATATGAAATGGTCCATACCTCAATGGCTTCAATTTCTTACCTTCCCCCTTCAGTCGTTCCTTACCTAACTTTAACCATACCAAGTCACCAACACCGAAATTACAAGGCACAAGATACTTGTCATGCTTTGCTTTGTATTTGGCTTGTGACTTCTTTAATTGTGCTTCAACAGTCGCATGAATCTGAGATATCTTCTCCAAGAAATTTTGCGCCTTTTGTCGTTCACTTCCTTCCTTCCCCCCCCATTGAGGTGTCACTATAAAATACTATATCGAAAGGACTAGGTGGTAAGTAACCATAACACGTCTCGAAAGGAGATTTCCCCGAAGAACTGTGAATTGCTCTATTGAAAGCAAATTGTAGATATGGTAAACTCTCATCCCAAGTTTTAGGATGCTTAGAATTATATCCCCTTAACATGTGAACCATAGTCCTGTTGACCACTTCTGTTTGTTCGTCTGTTTGTGGATGAAAAGTTGTACTCTTCTTTAACCTAGTGTCCATCATCTTCCATAAAGAATACCAAAAGTAACTAAGGAACCGACTATCCCTATCAGAAATAATCGAAGTAGGTAAACCAAAATGCTTCCACACGTGCTCAAAGAAGAGCTTTGATGCACCGGCTCCCATTACCGTCTTTGTACATGGAATTAATGCAATCATCTTACTGAATCGGTCGACCACAACGAACAAGTAGTCATGACCAAACTTGGTCTTCGGTAACCCACCAATAAAATCCATAGAAATACTCTCCCAAGGCCTTGATGATACTGGTAATGGTAGATATAACCCACGTTTTCTGTTGGAAGGTTTAGATGTGCTACAAAACTTACACCCCCTAACTAACTTAGACACATCATCTTGCATCTTTGGCCAAAAGACATAACGACGAAGGTTAAGAAGAGTCTTATTCATCCCAAAGTGTCCAGCAACTCGAGATGTGTGTGCCACTCTTAACCATTGTAAACGATCTCCATCTTCTGGAATGCAAAGTAATTGACCCTTGTATAACAATCCATCTCGGAGTTCATATTCGCTTTTCAAACCACTCTTCACACCTTCTTGAAGTCTTTGCTGGATACGTATGACTCTACATACTCTTGAGGAGAAATTGGTTGAATTCTCATGGCCACCAGTAATGCTCGAACTGGGGGTCGAGATAACATATCTGCCAATTTGTTTGTTACTCCCTTCTTGTACCTAATGAGAATATTGAAAGCCATTAAGTAAGACATCCACTTCATGTGCCATGCTTGTTGTAGTTTCATCTGTGCATGTAGATTCTCTAATGGTTTGTGATCTGAATGTACAACTACTTCTTTGCCTAAGAGATACACTCGCCAATGCTTGATACATTGGTATAAATCATAAAATTCTTTGTCATAAGGTGCATAGTTTAGCACCTGAGAACAATTCTGAATGGTACTCCACTGTTTTCCCATCTTGCAACAATAATCCTCCTAATGCATAGTTAGAAGCGTCGGTCTCAACTTCAAAAGTACGATGTAAGTTAGGCAATGCCAATACCGGTGCTTCTGAAATCTTCCTTTTTAGTAACTGAAAAGCTTCTTCATGGGTTTGCTGCCATTCAAACTTTTCCTTAGCTCCCGTCAAACCATGTAATGGTCCTGCAATAGTCTAAAAATGCCGGATAAACTTACGCAAGTATGTGCAAGCCCCTTAGAAACTCCTGATTTCAGTTGCAGTACTAGGTCTAGGCCACTTAGTGATCACTTCGACCTTCCTTGGATCGATCTTTCATTGTCCACCACCAACAATGAATCCAAGGTACACCAACTCCTCCTTCCCAAACTCATACTTCTTTACGTTCAACTTTAACTGGCCTTCATGTAACACTTTAAACACCTTTTCAACGTGAATAAGATGTTCTTCCCAAGTTCTGTTGTATATAAGGATATCATCCAGATAAACAATGACAAAATCTTCTATAAAAGCCCGTAACAAATCATTCATCAAACGCATAAATGTCGCTGGAGCATTACATAAACCAAAAGGCATCACCAACCATTCGAACAAGCCTTGTTTGGTCTTGAAAGCAGTTTTCCATGTATCATCTTCTCGAACTCTCACTTGATGGTATCCAAATTTGAAATCTAACTTTGTGAAGACTCGAGCTTTTTCCAACTGATCCATCATGTCGTCTATCCTAGGTAGAGGGTAACGATTCTTGATCGTGATCTTGTTCAATGCTCTATAATCAATACACATACGCCATCCTCCATCTTTCTTTGGTACCATCAATACCGTTGATCCACAAGGTGAAGCACTTGGCACTATCATTCCTAATTCTAGGAGTTCTTGGACTTGTTTCTTGATCTCATCAGATTCCTCTATGGACGTGCGATAAAGACCTATATTAGGAATAGAACTCTCTCCGGTCAACATAATTTCATGCTCCACACTCCTCTTTGGCGGTAACCCCGTGACATCAGAAAATAAATCCTTGTATCTCAACTTCAACCTTTCTAGGTCGCCTTCTTGTTGTGCAGTCAAGGCTGCCAAACAAACTCTACTCGGCTTCTCCTCAAGAGAACGGATCACAAGGAGAATGAACTTTGTACTAACATTCACCAACTGTTTAGCCTGAGTGGTTGTAATCAAGCTTGCTCCCTCTAGAGGAGAATCTATATCCCGAATCACAAAACTTTCTCCATCTTTGGTAAAGGTATATTTTTGTTCCCTCCTGTGTAGAGTTGCATCTCTATCCCATAGATAAGGACTACCTAATACTACCTGACAAACATCCAAAGGAACTATGTCACATGTAACTTCGTCAATATATATGACTCATCTAGAGCAAATTTGAACGTGCACTGATGTGAAACTTGCAAGCCCCCTTCCTTTTGAAGCCATCCTAAAGGGTATGGTTTAGGATACTTGATAGTCTTCAGTCCTAACCTCTGCACCAAAGAATGTGAAAGTAAATTCTTATGACTTCCCGGATCAATAACAACATCAACTAGTGATGTTTTTACTTGCATCTTCACTGTGAAGAGTCGCTCCATAAGATCATCCATTGAAGGTGTTTCTTTTGCCCCTATCATAAGAGAGAGCTTTGAATTGGGTTCCGTTAGTCCGTGGACTTCTTTTGGAGTTTGAGCGACTAGTGCTGACTTCTTGGCTTCTTTCCTATGCAACCCTTTAGGCTTTAGATGAGGGTTCTTAACCCAACACTTGTCGATAACATGACCTATTTATTTAAAACGGGTGCAAGTCAAACCTTCCTTTTCACTAAACTTCCCTTCTTCTTTGCTCCTTTCACCTCCTTTTACAGTGGTACCTTCAGATTTCGCCTTAGTATTCCCCTTTGAATCAGATTTCTTAAGCCTGCCTTCAATGGCATTCACTTTTATACTTTCTTCAGAGATAGAATCCACCGAAAACATCTTCAACTCATTCCTATATACTCATGTAACCCAGAAATATATTTCATAAAGATAACATAATATCCCAAGTCTAAATCCAAAATCATAGCTTGATTCTGAAATTCCGAAGTATATTATTGCACGGTTTGGTTGTAAGTCTGCTTCAAGTTGTACCACTTGAACCATCTTTCCTCAAGGTAGCCAACCGGATAAAACTATTTCCTTACAACTGCCTTGAATATTCTCCACGACAATGCTCCTTTACCTAGGTTTTGTATTTGATAAGCTTTCCACCAGGTTAGAGCATGCTTTTGTAGCTTCAACGCCGCGAAAGAAATCTTTTCCTTTGAACCATATTCAAAGAAATAAAAATACGTCTCTAGACGTTCAATCCAATCATCCAATTTTTCTACATCGACACTCCCATCGTAAAGTGGAATATCAACACGAAAATCAATTTTCAGATTCTTACCATGAGGTTTAGTTGATGTAGGACTTTTAAGAAACTCACTTTTCTTATTTTCTTCATCCTCATCTTCTTCCTCTTCTTCTTATTCTTCTTCTTCTTCTGAATCGTCTTCCTCTGATTCATCTTTTTCCGAAGCTTCGGGCGAAGGTGTAATCTTTTTCTTCATCTTCGGCTTTGGTGTATGAGAACGAATACATTCAGTCAATTCTTCAAGGGTGGTTTTAATTGACTTCATGTCTATTTATAGCGTAGCCACATTTTCTTCCATAGTTTGTGGTTCGCTATGCTTGGCTTCATCATCTGACTTTGTCATCTTTGATCCCCTTTTTCTCCTAACGTCTTCTAACTTCTCGAGTACCTCACCAAGATTTATGTAGAGAGATCTAGTGAAAACCAAAAACCACAGGGATTTACCCTAAAAACTAACCTCGCTCGTGATGCCAAACTTGATACGTTTGATCTCTATACCTTGGTAGCTATCACTATAAAGGAGGAATTCAATATAATAATAGATAAGAAACTTAGAAGAACACAGAACACAAGTAGTGATTCGAATAAATATATCTTCTCTAGATTATGAACAAGAAAACAATTACAATTCTCCCTTTGTTACGCTCACAATCTCTCTAAAAAGTAGTTAACCCTAAACTGTTTGCTAAGCTTGCTTTTACAATAATTAATTGTCTCACAAACTGCTCTAGGTATTCTATATGTTTAGTTAACAACCAAACCTCTCTATTTATAGACTTTATCGTACTCAGCCGACTAGGTCTTCTGTTAGTAATATATTTCCTAAACTAAGAGTGTTGCATAAAACAAAGCTTTTTCCCAACTAGGAATTCTGCCTAAACAAGGATTCCTTCCTAGAATAGGATTCTTCCCTCAACTTAGCTTGAGGTTAACTAAGTTCCCTAAAGGAGTACGGATACACCTGTATCAGAAACGACAACACCAAAAACTCTTTGATTGTAAAGAAAAATCAAAGATGAAATTTAATATGACATCAATTTCAAGAAAAACCAGGTCACAATTGAATCATTCTTTACCAAATTAACATAATTATAAAGCTAATTTACATAAAATAGAGAGTTATTAATTTATATATCGGAAGGGACCTATAGAAAGTTAATTTTTTTTAATTAATTTATAAATTTAATGAATCACTAATTTAGCATGTTGTCCTCGACTCGCGGATGATAAAACTTTATTAATCTATAGGGGTTCTACTGTTCCTACACTATCATAAAACCAACAAATATAAAAAATAGGTACTCTTTTGTCCTAAATTTAGCTAATTGTTTTAGGATTTCCACACATTTTTAGAAATGGAGAGAGGAGTTTTTGTGTACTTCCTTATCCCCGGTAAAAATATTTTGACATTAATTGCTATCAATGTCAGAAAATATATAATCCCAAAGCATATATTTTTTTATGTTTTGGGCAGTTTTCATTTTGCGAAGTACTTACTAATTACAGATATTTTGACATTTTTATACTTTGAGATTATATATTTTGTCAAAATAGTCTGACATTTATATATATATATATATATTTCCAATTTATATAGATAGTTTTCATAATGCTTTGAGATTATATGTTTATACTTTCTGCCATTTTTTCCATCTGGAATTAAACTAATCCCAAAGAAAAATAATTGCTATCAATGTAAAGTTTTCATTAATTGCTTATAATACATTCAAAAAATATGTACTCCCAAAACAAAATAAAAAAGATGTTGTAAGAAATTCTGTGATAAATTCATAAAACTATCAAGTATTATGGGAAAACAAAAAGAAACCCTAAACTATCAAGTAAAATGGAACATAGGGAGTTTGAAAACTTATTATTAGAGCATTGCTCAGTCGAACTCGCATGCGTTGCTATCTCAAGCATGTTTGTAAATGTTAGTGATCAAAATTAATGTCTTGATTTCTAGTCTACTTATAGCTTAGTCTCGGTCTAGGAAAGTTAAGTATAGTTGAGATCCAGAATCCATGGAGATTATCTTACAAAGACGAAGAACTACTCAAGGAACTAGTGGAACTTCATCTGACTAAAAGGTATGTGGAGACTTGAACTCATCTATCACTCAAAAGTCTACTCTATCTCTTATTCTTGAGACAAAAGTCGTATAAGTATGATAGTTTTCATACATACATATTTGATATTTCGAGCCGAGTTTACTCGCCTATCTTTTTCTCGAAATATGTGTTGGTAAGCTTTCGCTTTAACCATTTTCATCTTTACCCATGACGAAAGTCATGATGACGTTTCAATCTTGAATATAGCTTTGATGACAATAGTCGTGAATAATGATTGTTATAACACTATAGAAGAATGCTTCAATGATTGAAATGTAGAGTTGAGATTACCACATATGGATATAAGCATATATAATGTGTTTGCATATTAGTGTATAAATCCATGTACCAGAAACCAAGTGCATGCATATGTGTGCATGCGGTATTAGTGAAGGAGACAAGTTGGGTACGCGTACTGGCGGAACTTTCCTCCCAGAAAATTCTGCTGAGTTTGGAGTTTATGAACTCATAAACCAGTCACCTTAGGTAGGCGTACCCGTATGCATACTAGCGAAACTTTTCTACCCGAAAAGTTCTGCTGAGTTTGGAAACAAAAACCAACTCAAAATCTGGTAGCTAAGGTATGCATACCCGTACGCGTACCCAAGCTGGTTATTTCTCAAATCGGTAGTTCATGAAATTAAAACAATAAATTATAAGGAATGTAATCTTTGCAAACCGTGGCTATATTTTTCATGAATTGATTCAAATGAATCAAACCGATTTTGTTTCAATCGTGTCTATGCATAAAAACCTAAGCAATTGAACAAATCTTCAACTAGTTCTTATGAGTCATTTGAACTAGTTATGCGAAAGATCAATACAGTTAATTTGAAAGTGCTCATATGGCTAACAATTGGTTAACTATTTATGAACCGACTAATTGTACACGTTTAGGTACGGTTACTTAAACCTAAATGAAATACATTTCATTTGTGTGTGACAAGCTAAGTTTCGATCTAACGGTTGAAAGATATTAGCTTGGTTGAATCGGGTTTTTCATCTAACGGTGAATATTGAATGTTTTGTTAACAATGTATCTTAGATTGCAAACCATGATTTGAAAACTATATAAAGGGGAACTCTAGCAACTGGAAAAACTAATCCCCACACCTCCTGCATGATACTATTTGGTTTTGCTAGAGTCGATTCTCCTTTAACCTTAGGTTTATTCCCGAGACCCTGTAGGTTAACGACTTAAAGACTTCATTGGGATTATGAAGCCAGATGAAACTACTTCTCTCGTAGTTGAGCGATATGATCTTGAAATTTTATATCATATGAGTTCAGTTGAATAATTAGCTTGAGATTATATATCTGATATGGCAAGATAAAACGAAAACACAAACATCTTCGTCTCATCGTTTGTTATTTCACAATATCTTGTTTCACTACCATACGATTAAGATTATTGTGAGGTGATTGATAATTCTAGGATGTTCTTCGGGAATATAAGTTTGGGTTATCAATTAGTTCATGTTCACCTTGATTTCTATCAAAAGATGGAACAAACTCATAGGTTCTGTGGGAGACAGATTTATCTATTATCGTACACTTTTCTGTGTGATACAGATTTGTTTATTAAAGTCTTCGAATTTGTGTGGTAGCAACTCTTAGTTGTGGGTGAGATTAGCTAAGGGAATCAAGTGCGTATTATCCTACTGGGATCAGAGATGTAAGTAGCGAAACTATACCTTGAATCAGTGTGATATTGATTAGGTTTCAACTACAGTCCAGGCCGAAGTTAGTTTGTAGTAGGACAATGTCTGTAGCGGCTTAATACAGTGTGGTGTTCAATCTGGACTAGGTCCCGGGGTTTTTATGCATTTTCGGTTTCCTCGTTAACAAAATTTCTGCTGTCTGTGTTATTTCTATTTCGCATTATATTTTGTTATATAATTGAAATATCACAGGTTGTGCGTTGTATCGATCAATTGTGAAATCCAACCTTTGGTTGTTGATTGGAAATTGATTGATCCTTGGATATTGGTCTTTGGTACCATCCAAGTTTATATCTCATGTATTTGATAAAGACTCACATATTTTTATTTGTTTGAGTATAGATCAAATCGAGATATAGAGATATTAAATCCTTGATATACTTTTTATTAAGATTGAGTCTGACTGTTTAGTTGATTCTCTTAAAAGTATATTAGAGTTAGTCCATACAGATTGCTAATCGAAATATTAGGTGAGGTTGTTAGACCCCCACTTTTTCACTTATATATCATCGAATAAATATATCACAAACATAAACAAAATATATATAGATTACAAATAACGATAGTAAAAGTTGGAATGGCATTCATTATCTTATCAATGTCGATTGTTACTAAGTAACTGAAATTCCTACTTTAATTTCCTAATATAGTTTTTGACATTTCACCTAAAAATAGAGTTTAAGCGACGCTCAAAAAATGAGTGTATTTATCTTCTCATCGGTTCGAAATATGGTGGAGGAAAAAAGAGAGTCATGTTAATAGGAAGGGAAAATGGATTTGAGGAGGGAATTAAAATTTGGGAGGAGGGATTGACCCTTTGAAAAAACTATTAAAATGTCCATAGTATCCTTGATATCCAATGTTATAGGTCTCCTGGTGTAAATACGAGTTCACAATTTTAATTTTTATGAAAAGAAAAGGACATATGTTTATCGTTAAAAAAAGACCACCATTAAAATAATTGGATTATTTATATTGGAAATTTGATCCAAGAATATGTTGGTCTACTAATCTAGCATTATAATGTATTGCTAAGTTTGAAATGAAAACACAAAGAAAAAATAGAGTGATATCCAAGTAAGATTAGGACTTAGGTTTTGGATTTCTACACTCATTAATCATAGCAACAGATTATAAATAAGAAGATAAATTGGACATGTTCGGTGGAATGGTTTTTTAAAAGCGTACACTTCGCTCCAAAATTCTTCAAAACGCTCTGAATCGAAAGAGTGAAGCGAATCTTACATGAAGCGTAACTTATAAGATGCGCTTCAGTGCAATTTTCCAGCCCAAAAAATCTGAAAGAAAAATTCTGGAGCGTAACTTATAAGATGCGCTTCAGTGCAATTTTCCCGCCCAAAAAATCTGAAAGAAAAAAAAATTCTGAGGGGATTCGAACCCTAAAAATTCTGAGGGGATTCGAACCCCACACATACTACTCAATTATAGTGGACTGAACCACTAAGCTACGACTGCTTTTTTGATATTTATTGGACTTATATTAGTTTTATATAAATATTATCTTCTTAAATTACATTTAACACCTAGCTAAGAACAACTAATGTTATTTATAGACGCTTCAAACATCAACCATGAAGCGGCGCTTCACGATTCAACATACGCTTTGCTTCTTAAAAATAAAAAATGAGTCGCGCATCGCTTCACGCTTTAGAAACCTTGTTCGGTGGGAAGTACTGAGTCAACAATTCAACTACACAAAATCATGATATCAAGGAGCTATTTCAAGGAGTCATTCTAAACACCATATGAAATTCAATGATATGGACGCCAAGTTAAGTATTGTAGTTAAATTAAATTTCAAGAACAATTCTAAGGCCAACTTTTTTTTTTTTATCGGCAAAGAAAAGATTTATTGATATTAAAAAAAAGGTAGAAAAGAGTTATACCACCCTAACCAAGAAACAAGAAAGAGAGAGAGAAAAAAAGAAGCAAAGTGCTAATAACAGGCTAAAAGCACTTAAGCAATATCAAAATGAGTTATACGCCATTTCTTCATCACCTCCTTTGAATCAATATCTTCAAAGTCCTTAAATGCAAAATCCCAAGTAAATAAAACATAGATTGCTTTATTGGCCATTGAAATAGCTGAATTGTGATTGTTTGAGAAAGATTTTTTCTTTCTTTCTTTCCACAAACACCAGATTATAGCAACATGTACTAGTTTCCAGACTTCACTCTTGATTTTGTATGAAAGATTTAGCTAACAGGCTTGCAAAATAGGTAAAATATCCATAGGCATAGCATAAAACTATTTTAATATAGCAGTCAAGATATCTCATACCTTTCTTGCAAACTCAATATGCAAGAGTAAGCGCGAAGCAGATTCTGGAGTAGCACAAAGCAAGCAGTTCTCAGGCACATCAATTCTTCTCCTTAAAAGCATATCCCTTGTAGGAAGCCTGCCATGAGCTATGATCCATAAAAATAAATCAATCTTTGGAAGACATTTAAGACTCCAGATGAACTTGAAAACTGCAGGATTAGAAATATGCACATTATCTAAAGAAAGCTTGTCATAAACTGACCTAACTGTAAAGGTATTGTTAGAAGTTAAATGGAAATAAAGATCATCATTACAACTGAGATTAAACTTGAAGGAGATTAAATCAACAGAAAGAAGAGTCAACTTCACTCTTGCAGAGCATTAAACCTTCTAGGAACATGAGAATTCAAAGCAACGAAGTTACCAGTCATCATACCCATCTCAGCAACAGATAGATGCTTAGATCTAGTCAAAGCAAAAATATTTGGATAACAAGTTTTAATTGGATGCTCATAAAATCCAGTTGTCACGCCATAAACTTGCCAAAACTCCATTATTAACTTTAAATCTTAAATATTTCAAGAAATAAAGTTGTCCATCATGATTGCTTTCCACGGGGATCTTCCATAAGTACATTTGGGAGTTTTAGGAGACCAAACAACATTACCAACATCATACTTCTCAGTTAAAATTTCCTTCGAAAGAAAATCCTCTTCATTGTCATATCTCCAAGGTTATTTAGCAAGTAAATCTTGATTTTCCATCTTCAAGTTTTTTATCCTTAAACCACCAAATGTATTTTTTTTTACATAATGCATCCATTTTACAGGGTGAATCTTCTTCCTACCTTTATTGTCATTCCACAAGAAATTCTCCATGATTTTCTCTAGCTTTCTCAAAATAGAAATTGGAATTTCATAAAGAGATATATAATAAGCAGGGAGCCTGGCAAGTATACTATTGATTAAGGCAATCTTACGAGCTTTGGAGAGTAGAATCTTCTTACAACCAGGTAACCTAGCAATGAATTTATCCACTACCTTGTCCCATTTTGCAACACCTCCACATTTATCACCTAAAGGAAGACCCAGATAAGTAGTGGATAGCACAGCACTGTAACAATCCAAAAGAGATGAAAACACTGTCAAATCAACATCATATCCCCCACCAAAGATTTGACCTTTGGAAAAATTATTCTTCAAACCAGTGAGCATCTCAAAAGAAAGAAGAATAAGTCTAAGGTTTTAACTTGTTCAATATCAGCATCAAGAAAGATTAAAGTATCATCAGCAAATTGCAAATGACTAATAAGTAAACCATCAGACTTAACCTGAAAACCATATAAAATTTCTAAGGCCAATATTTGAAGTAGCTCATCCAAATCATCTTATTTTCTCAAATTACTTGAATAGGTTTGAAATGAAAATCTTAATAAAGATAAAACATGGTTAAAGCGGTGGATGATGGTGTAGCAGAGTTCCTGAAGAAATTTTATTTTATATTATTTTACCGAGATTCATAATTTATTTTTGATTTATATAGTTGTTCGTAATCATACAAGTTTGGAGGCAAAGAACAATCTTCCCAGCTCCGCGAGTCATCTTCCATAATTTCTCAAAATTGTGATCAAACTTATAAAGGTGTTTGTTCAATCGAGATTTTATGAGAAATGAGGGTTTCTACTTGTTAGTGGGTGCAAATGGTTTCTGCTGATTTTGGTAATTTCGGGTATGTGGGTGAGAAACGAATTTAAACCCTAAACAATGTATTGCAAGGGAGTACTTTAGATTCGAGAGATCAATTTGTACAAATCCGGCCCAAACCAAGAAATGGCCGTTCCATACTTTCTTCGGTCACAAAGTGAAGGAGAAGAGTTGGTTTTGCGGAGGGAAGCGAAGAAAGTGTTGAGACCAGAGCATTTGATTATGGAAGAGTAGTTGTTTTTACGACTTGTATCAGAAAGTGGGAAGCTAACAGATGGAGAGCTAGCAAAATGTTTTCTGAGTGTTGTATGTTCCTGACCTGAACTTTTTATTCGGTGGAAATAGGTAATGCCTATTTATACAAGTCGAAGTGAAGCGTACTCTGGTCTTACTAAGAAATGGAAAAAGGGTGAGTAAATGGGAGGATGTGGTAACCGGTAACGCCTAGGATTGATGTTCCATAAAAGAAAGTGTTTCACCATTACTCCCTATATTTACTAACTGCCTCATCCTTATGACACTTTCTTATAACGGGTGTAGTCTACGCCGCACGCTGTAAATATCCAAACCAATACCCAATGAGCATCCCCCAGTTTGTGACATGCGTTGATATCTCGAGTGTTTTCATGGAAAACATGTAGCTATGTTTGTCGTGGCCAAAGGATTTGTCATTTGTAGCCACCTTTGGTGTCGTGACCAAAGGATAGGCATCGTAGCCAGGTTTGTGTCGTGACCAAAGGATAGGCATCGTAGCCAAGTTTGTGTCGTGACCAAAGGATTTGCGTCGTAGCTAGGTTGGTGTCGTGACCAAAGGATATGCATCATATCAAGGTTAGGATTTTGGCGTGGCCAGGCTAGGATTTTGGGCGTGACCATGCTAGGATTTTGGTGTGACCATGCTAGGATTATGACGTGACCAGGCTAGGATTTTTGCGTGACCAGGCTAGGATTTTGGTGTTGGGCCAAAGGTAGACATGCGTTAGCTGGTGACCTTGGACGGATAAGATCTGCATCTTAAACGAAAGGGTGGCCGTTGATCGTTGCAACCCTTTGTTTGGTAGCCAGCGGCATGAAAGCATGGATGGCATGGCTTTATCGTGGAGTGGAGCCACTTTCAGTGTGTGGCTTGGAAGGGAAGCGCTTGCGGCTTTGTCTAAATTAGGGTTTGGTATGTTGAAACCCTAATTAGTGCCCTTTACTAGAATGGATGTTGAATTCTCACATAAACTCGGATTTTGATGTTCCGCCCCTCTATTTTATACGGAAAAGAATTTATATCTCCCTACGCAGGAATATTTAGTTTTTGAGCTCGTTCGGGAGGTGAAAACATCCCGAAAGTAAAACTCAGGAAGAATTCTAAGGTTACCATGCGTTGTTTGGCAACCTTGGACGGCTAGGATTCATATCTATGATGGAAGGGTGGCCGTTGATTATTGCAGGCCTTTATTTTGGTAGCCTCATGGGGAAGGCCAACACGGTATGACGTGGCATGGTGGATGGAACAGTATGCCATTCGCACATGTGGCATGGTTGGCATGCCTTGGAGCGGTTTAGGCGTGGCCAAAACTAGGGTTTTGGCGTTGGGCCAAAGGTTGTTACCATGCGTTGGTTGGTGACCTTGGACGGCTAAGATTTGCATCTTAGATGGAGAGATGGTCGTTGATTGTTGCAGGCCTTTGTTTTGGTAGTCGCATGGGGAAGGCCAACACGGTATGGCGCAGCAAGGTAGTTGGCACGACATGCCATTGTCATATGTGGTGAGGCTAGCATGGTTGGAATGCCTTGGCGCGGTAGATGTGGTTGGCATAGTTTTCTATTGGCACATGTGGTGTGGATGGCATGCCTTGGCGCGATAGATGTGGCTGGCATGGTTTGCCATTGACACATGTGGTGTGGCTGGCATGATTGGCATACCTTGGAGCAGTATATGTGGCTGGTATTATGGTGCTACAAGTAACGCATAATGATGACGCGTTACAGATTTGCAGGCCAAGTCAGTGTTCAGCCGTAATGGCGCATTGCGAAGCCATAATATTGGTATTACTGTACATACTGTTAAGTGCTGAGAATGGCATGATCCCACAGGGCCAATGTATTGCAAGTGCAGTACTACATTGTAAATATATTTGGCTAAAGAATGAAGCTTATTGGCTGACACAATAAGGCTTCATTGAGGGAAGGCAAGACAAGGCTAAAGTGACAAATGCAACATGCGATGTTGGCATTAAGGCATATCCGTGGAACTGAGTTGGCCCAAATTCAAGGATGATGCAAGAAGAGTGAAATAGAGTAGGAGTTAGTCTATGGCATTAGTTCAAGGTTGGCCAAAGCTTGGACAATGCAAACAAGTTGGTAATGCAAGAGTTGCATTGTTGTTGTCAAGCTAATTGTCGTAGTGAAGCATATATGACGCATGAGTAACTAGAGTGAGCTCAAGGAGTTGGAATCGATATTTTATGCTTGAGAAAAGTCTATGCATAAGTTAAGAATAAGAAACATGCAGGGCCAAGATGGCTGAACGTTAGAGCGTGGAAAAATCTAGTAGGCCATAACAAGTGGCGCAATACGGCTCAAGTGACGGTTACAAGTTGGTTACGAGCTTCACAAGCATTCCAATGACGCGTGATGAAGAGGAACAGTTATAAAGGAGTTTATAATCGTGGGAGAAGAGTTCTAACTACCAAGAGAACAGGTGTTGGACGATTGGCGCAAGTTAAAGGAAAACTGGCCAGTTGGCATAGTAGTTGGCGGTTATGAAACTGCTCCCCGAGACAGATGGATGTCTCTAGCGTATGTAATAGTTATGCACGGTTTATCCAAGAAAATCTGTTGTATAAATAGTCCTAAGGCATGGTAAATTAGGCAACCTAGCCTGTGTGAGAGTTAGACTCATAATATGAGAGTTTTTGTAAGACTTGAACTTGGTTTAAGGAGTGAACAAGTCTGTGTAAGTCCCCAAGTGGGCAAGTTTTGTACTTCTTCCCTTTGATGCAATAAAATAGTTTATTGTGTCATACTCTAAGTGTTCTTGGTTGGATTATTGTTGTTAGTAAAGTATGGCAAGGATTGAATGCATTATGGGGTGCATTTGATGAGTTTAAGTTGAAGAGAAAGAAGGTTAAAGACTTCCGATGTAGAATTATTGAGTTGGATGTTTGCATTGGTGCAAACTTATAAGGCTGAAGTGCAAGTGGGTGAAGATTTATTCACAGAACCATTGTGCTACTGGGTTACACTTTCGCAGAAAAATATCTGGGGTGTTTGAAGGTGTGACAATTAGGGTATCAGAGCCCTAGTTAAGGGTCTCTCTGTTAACGTTGGATATAAGGATGATTGAGTTCGATGATTTCCTATAGTTTGCTGAGAATTACATTTAAAGTGAAGGATCCACACTGAGAGTATAAGGCATGGGGAAGTCAATTAGAAGATCACATTAAAGGTATGTGAACATTATATTCCAGAATCTACAAGTGATAATCATGCACGAAGGATGTCCTCAAAACAACTCGATGAGGGTGAAACAAGTTGTTTTACATATTAGAACTAGACAAAGGGTATCAGAGCCAGGTTTGGTGCACAGTTCAAGTGTATTTGTTGGATAATACACTAAGACTTCTTTTTCTCTGAAGCTATTTTCCTGTGAGTAAGTAAGTGGCGCATTGTTTTCAGAGTATTTCTTTAGAAATGAGTTATAATGGCATGATGATCGACGAAGAACTACCGGGTACATTTGATCAGCTTGAGGAGTATGGCAGTAATCTTGATGATTTTGTCATAGACATGGGCTGTGATGGCCTTGAAAATCCTCTTGTTTCTGAAGATAAGGTCAGGCTAGACCTAATTGAAGGAATAACATCAGATTGGTTTAAAGAATTTGATGAAAGGGTAGGTGCAGTCGAGGACAAGGTGTCTGATACAACCTTGTTGAATTGTGAAACCAATACTAAAGTGACTGAATTGAAGGTGCAATTCAGTGACATAAAGACCATACTAACAAGCCATGCGAAGCAAATATCCGAGGAAGTGGCAAGCATTTGCGGGTTAAACAGTAACGACATGTTTTTAGGAGGAAACGTGCATGGAGAAAGCTTAAGTCGAGTCTCCGAGCCAAGAATTTATGTTGGTTCCATAAATGCTAGGGAAATTGAGAATTTCTTGTATGACGTTGAGGCATACTTTGAAGCGAATGAAACTGGGGAAGGACAAAAAGTAACTCTCGCAGGAAATTACCTTGGTGGTGATGCAAAGGTTTGGTGGAGAACTATGCTGTAAGAAGATGAAGCTGCAGGTTATGCCAATCCTATGTCATGGAATGACATGAAATATGGACTAAGATGTCATTTCTGGCCAAGCAATGGTGCTTGGTTCGCAAGAGAAAGCTTACGTAGGCTAAAAATGACGGGTACACCACATGTCTATGCTGAAAACTTCCTTTCATTGGTGCAAGAAGTACGTGGCATGAGTGAAGAAGATCAGATGTTCCAATTTCTGGCTAGCGCAAGTTCGAGTGTGATTGCTGAACTTAAGAAGCGCAAAATCCAGAGTATCCAGATGACTATTCAAGCGGTAAGAGAGCTTACTAGTTGCACAACAACTGAAGATGTGCACAGCTGTGAAGGTAAGGCCAAAAGGAAGTAAAAAATATGTAGGCAGTAAGCGCAAGCATGAACCGAAGGAAGATGAATTATTCCCTTCATCCCGGAAGTATAGGGGATGCTTCATCTGCAAAGGTTTGCATTTCGCAAGAAGCTGTCCACTCAAAGCACAACTTAATGTATCAGTTGGTAATGACTATGGGGGTCATTCTAGCAAGACTCGTGAAGGCCGAAGTGAAGGTTCAAGGAAGAGACCACGCAGCGAAGTCATTGCTCACTTCGACAAAGATAGAAACTAATCTAAGAACAAGAGTAAGTGTTGTTGTCTCCATTTGCGACACTTTAATGCCAAAACAAGAGTGTTTTTGGCCTTGTTTTATGTAGCTTTAGTTGTTGGTTGTTGAAAACTCTGTGTGTAGGGTTTGGTTGTACATACTTTTATTTGAGTCTTCAAGTTTGTATATACTTTGTTTGGTGTAAGCAAGTTGCTTTGTTAATGAAGTTTTATCTTTCCAAAAGTGATCAAGTGGATGATTAATCATGTAATGGTACATGGTCTTGTTATGTAAGAGCAGTAATGAACAAGGGTGTTTTCGTTTATAAAGTCTTGCCTCTTTATTTACGATGTAAAGCTAGTTCATGGGGAGATACTGCAAGTAGCATGCTTAGCCTAATGTATGCAATGGCAAGACAAGTTGAAATCTAATAAGAAAAGCTTAGGACAAGGGTCCTAGTTGGTGTAGAAGTGATGTTGTTGTTTGGGGATTGCAAAATGGCACGACGACAGATAGGCAGCGATGGTGCAAGCAATACAGCAAGTAAGAAATTACATCATCAACAAGCATGAGTTGGGTAGAACCCATGTCCTTAGAGAAAGTCACACACTTTCTAAGCCATTAGCGATGCAGTTCAAAGAAGTATTTGGAGACATATTGGCTTTGAAGGCATAGCATATGGACAGCTAAAGGGTTAGATAATGATATGTCCAAGAGATAGTTAGTCACAGTTTTAAATGGGATGTGCAACTCAATAGTTTTGTTGCATGGAAGTTAGGCAAAGAAAACTCACCATTCCAGTTCGGGTATGCAAAATGGCATAAGTATAGAGTTTATACTTGGTGACCACGTTCAGAGAAATGAGTTCTTGAATGATGCTTGCATAATATGAGTTTGGTGAGGCATGAAGTGTTAGATTCGGGTGTCTAATGCAAAGAGAACCCCTATTCACTTTGTGACATGATTAATGAGGAGCGCGGAGAACAACAGTTCAATGGAAAGTTTCCTAACAAAATTGATTGAAATTGAAGCCAAGTCGTTTATAAGTCCTTGTCACGTTAAGTGAGATGCAAGAGGCAAAGTCGGGAAGCGATGGCAATGATCATAGCGATCAGATTTAGAAGAATCATTCAGTGCGTACACCTAGGCGCAAATGATTCATGTGAAATTCAGGCTAAGAAGAATTTCAGATTTGCATTTGGATATTGGTACATGATTTGAGTAGCATCGTAAGCATAGTGCACGACGCCGAGAAGTGGATCAAGTATATGGGATCAATGACAAAGCAGTAAAGCTAAGTGATGGCATGTGGTACTAGGCGAAAAAATTTGACAAGAAGGAAGGCCAAACAAGTTTGCTGAATTCTGAGAGTGGATCAGAAGTGTACAAAGGCCGAAGAACAAGTATATTGAGTATACTTGGTGGCGTTCAACGAGGGCGTTGAACAGATTAAGTATGAGAGGTCTATTACGGTGCTGCAAGTGATGCATAATGATGATGTGTTACAGAGTTGCAGGCCAAGTCAGTGTTCAGACGTAATGGCGCATTGCGAAGCCATAATAGAGGTATTACTGTACAAGACTGTTAAGTGCTGAGAATGGCATGATCCCAAAGGGCCAATGTATTAAAATTGCAACACTACATTGTAAAGATATTTGGATAAATAATGAAGCATATTGGCTGACACAATAAGGCTTCATTGAGGGAAGGCAAGACAAGGCTAAAGTGACAAATGCAACATGCGATGTTGGCATTAAGGCATATCCGTGGAATTGAGTTGGCCCAAACTCAAGGATGATGCAAGAAGAGTGAAATAGCGCAGGAGTTAGTCTATGGCATTAGTTCAAGGTTGGCCAAAGCTTGGACAATGCAAACAAGTTGGTAATGCAAGAGTTACATTGCTGTTGTCAACATAATTGGCGTAGTGAAGCATATATGACGCATGAGTAACTAGAGTGAGCTCAAGGAGTTGGCCTCGATGTTTGCTCCTTGAGAAATTTCCGTGCATGAGTTAAGAATAAGAAACATGCAGGGCCAAGATGGCTGAACGTTGGAGCGTGGAAAAATCCAGTATGCCAGAACAAGTGGCACAATACGGCTCAAGTGATGGTTACAAGTTGGTTACGAGCTTCACAAGCATGCCAATGATGCATGATGAATATAAGCGGTTATAAAGGAGTTTATAATCATGGGAGAAGAGTTCTAACTACCAAGAGAACAGGTGTTGGACGATTGGCGCAAGTTAAAGGAAAACTGGCCAGTTGGCATAGTAGTTGGCGGTTATGAAACTGCTCCCCGAGACAGATGGTTGTTTCTAGCGTGTGTAACGGTTATGCATGGTTTGTCCAAGCAAATCTACTGTATAAATAGTCCTAATACATGGGAAATTCAGCAACCTAGCATGTGTGAGAGTGATCCTAGCATATGTGAGAGTTAGACTCATAATATGAGAGTTTTTGTAATACTTAGACTTGGTTTAAGGAGTGAACAAGTCTGTGTAAGTCCCCAAGTGGGCAAGTTTTGTACTTCTTCCCTTTGATGCAATAAAATAGTTGATTGTGTCATATTCTAAGTGTTCTTGGTTGGCTGATTGTTGTTAGTAAAGTATGGCAAGGATTGAATGCATTATGGGGTGCATTTGATGAGTTTAAGTTGAAGAAAAAGAA
The DNA here is from genome assembly GCA_023529315.1 of Papaver bracteatum. Lineage (NCBI taxonomy): Eukaryota > Viridiplantae > Streptophyta > Magnoliopsida > Ranunculales > Papaveraceae > Papaver > Papaver bracteatum. The sequence continues at coordinate 1,983,106 of JAJJWX010002278.1, forward strand.
GGTTAAAGACTTCCGCTGTAGAATTGTTGAGTTGGATGTTTGCATTGGTGCAAACTTATAAGGTTAAAGTGAAAGTGGGTGAAGCTTTATTCACAGAACCATTGTGCTGTCGGGTTACACTTTCGCAGAATAATATCTGGGGTGTTTGAAGGTGTGATAGTTGGCATGGTGTGTCATTGGCACATGTAGTGCGACTGGCATGGTTTGGCATTGGCACAGTAATACGGCTAGCATGGTTGGCATGCATTGGCGCGATAGATGTGGCTGGAACGGCATGCCATTGGCACATGTAGTGTGGGAATTAGGGTTTGGCCTATCGAAACCCTAATTAGTATATTAAAAAAGGTACTCTGGTAATTTTCTCGTAGACATATTAAAGGGTTCAATAAATGCATTCAGTAAAAACATTATTACTCAAATTCTGTGACGTCACTGTCCGACTAGGGTTTTATGATTTTAACTCTAAGATAAAAACCACCATCAACATTAAGTCCCCTGCTTAGATCGGAATAGGGGCATTGTTGCGAGGTAAGCATAAGATGGTGACAGACAAGGACAAAATCGAAACTTAAGTCATGCAAGATGGTCAGGAAAGTCCGACTAACCTTTTTCGGGAAGTAAGGAGAATCTGTGATCCTCGTATTTGGTGGCTTTGCGTAAATTCTGCTCGTGGTACCACAGGTTAGGATGGAACGGAGCCGGTAGTGTTGATTTGGTGTGAATGGAAGCTGCTAGCACTGGTAGGATTGGACTTGGAGCCGTTAGCACTGGATCATCTTGGAAAGGGAGCCGCAGGTATCGTGCGGCTTGGAAAGGAGTCGTGAGCATTGGATTGGCTTGGAATGAGCTGTCAGCATTGGTTGGCTTAGAATGGAGCCGTCAACATTGGTCGGCTTGGAATGTATCTGTCAGCATTGGTCGGCTTAGAATGGAGCCGTCAGCATTGTATTGGCTCGGAATAGAACCGTCAGCATTGATAGGCTTGGGATGGAGCCGTCATTATTGGTCGGCTTGGAATGAATCCGTCGGCATTGTATTGGCTCGGAATGGAGCCATCAACATTGATCGGCTTTGAATGGAGCCGTAAGTATTGGTCGGCTTGGAGTGGAGCTATATTGAGTTCCTCGGAAGGATGCCGACTGGCTTCAGTTCCGTGGAATGATGGCAACTTTGTTTAAATTAGGGTTTGGCATGTCGAAACCCTAATCAGCACCATTTACTAGAATCGATGTAGAATTCTCGTACGGACTCGGATTTTGACGGTCCTCCCCTCCATTATGAACGAAAACGAATTTCCTATCTCCTCTCGTGGGAATATTTATGTTTTGTGCTCGTTTGGGAGGTGAAAATATCTCGACAGTAAAATTCAGGAAGAATTCAAGAGGAATGTTGCGGGCCCGAGGTGGCATAGTCGCACCCAGTCACATATTCCCGTTCATGAAGCAAAAAGGAATCTTCATTCTGTTCAAACTCTAGAAACTCCGTCCGCATGAAAAGAGGTATCGAACCTCTTCTATTGCTCGTCTGGATCTGTGTTTTCATCTGCAGTATCTCTCCAGTGTATACCAAAATTTACCAAAACTCCACTACATTCTTGGGGTGGATGAATGAAATATATGCTCGGCAACGGTCATGTCAGGGCTAATCTTGGAGATTGTTGTTGCGTTATCGGTCCATCCTTGACTTTAGGTTGTTCAGTGTCTGGACCTTCTGTTCGCGATGATTGATATGTTGTGGATGATTGTATGGTAGAAATCTTCCTGTGCCACTAGATGAAATAGATGGGTTGGGAGACGTTCCGTTGCTGATGTGTTGCTATCAAGTCTTCAAGGGATTTGTTCCAAGCGAAATCCTTCGAACCATCTTCTGAATCTTGGACTATCATATGGAATGGGATGCGGTGATTAGTCCCTAGTTATATTTCTGTTAGAACCGATGGCATGGCCGAATATGTGAATGTATCTTTGTGGCGTGCTTTTGGAGTTTTCGATGCACATGTACGGCTTCATGTTGAGAAATTATCGCGGCTCGTAAAACTTCATCAGTGATAATGTTGAAATCAGAAATAACGAGGTAGAGGGGAGTGAAAGTGTCTCATTCTGGTAGTCCCCATGTGTATCCTACTTTCATCGCATTGCCTTGAATCCATATCCACGAGATTTGATACAAGCTTATTGTACTCTTCTGGATGTGACGCTGGGATGCACATGGACGAAATATTCTGGATAGCGAAGAGGAAGGAATGAGAGAGTTATGTTGTTTATCGTGGCTCCCTATGTTTCTTCAAGAAAATATTTCAGCCGTGTCTCTGGAGTTATATCATGAATCTTTGATGGTCGTCGGGATGGAGTGCGATGAGCAGTCCCCAGTCGTATTTTTCTTTAGTTTCCGAAGTTGTTTTCCTATGAGCAGGCTTGGGATATTCCGTGGCCTCGTAAAGTGTTGAAGGCGTCTTCTAGACAGGGAGGTGATGATATTCTTACGCTACACCCTTGAAGAGTAGATGACCTTGTTGTGGTTATAGCCTTTTGGTTGACTGTATCTTCTGAGCTTTGACAGTGAAAGGATTCCGTGTAGATCCTCAGTCCCCAAGTATGGTTTACTTGTTTCCATCTTGTATGGTCAGTTGGTTGACCATGATAAAGACATCTCCATCCTGCGTTCGTACTGTGATTTTGTTACTTTTTCCACTTGAAACTAAAATATGGAGGAGTACGAGTTACCTTTGTAGTGATTGCTAATGTGGTGAAGCTCTGACTGGTATCAAAAAATGAGCGGCAACAGTTCTTGGTAGCAAATGTAATCAAAAGAGACTACATTGTAGTGGGAACAAAGTAGGTTGGCTAGAATTATATCGGCAGCCATGGAAGTAAAAGGATTGGTTGGATGCGTAAGCGAGCAAACTTTCCATGATCACGAATTTTGGTGGGATGGATCAAAAGGTGTGCATGACTACGAAGATTGGTTGGCTGAAATCATGATCTTGACATGGGGAGTGTGGTGGCAAGACCCTTTGCAGGAAGGAGTGGTGTTCAAGCGGCTTTGGCTCTTGGAGAGGAAGTTGAAACTTAAAGACCCAAATGCTGCTTTGGATCCTTGAGTAGCTTATGAATATAACGCTGAAGCGGAGCGGCTGCTGGAGCGAACGTTCAAGCGGAGCGGCTTCTGAAGCGAACGTTGAAGTGGAGCGGCTTCTAAAGCGAACGTTGAAGCGGAGCCACTGCCAGAGAACATTGAAGCGGAGCTAATTCTGGAGAGAATGTCAAAACGACGCCTTGAAACTCTCAGAGCCTCGACGGTTACAATGTTGAAGCCGGAGACTGCGTCACTCAGAGTTCTTTCAAACTCGACATCCCTCAAGTGAACAGTGGTTAGGAGTCCCCATTTTCATCTATCGATCATGATTTCTAGGAGAGGTTGGGGTTTGGGAACGGCTTCTCTGGATGGAAAAGGATGCTTTCTTGATGCAGTGTGGTTGAGGGATGCAAATATGTCTTGACGCTACGCCTTGGAAAAATATAGAATCTTACATAACTGTTTCATCATAGACTGCACGATTTTGTGGGCGAAGTCCCCAGAAATCATGCATCTCCTGACGGGAAGAGGGTCTATGTGAATTCGGGAGGGTTGCTGATTTCATTTGCCTCGATTTTGGAGAAGTCGTTCCTGATCTTTACGTGTGGTGAAATTGGATTGCTGATTCCCTTCTACTAGGCGTTCAAGAGAAACGCGAGCCCCTTCATCTATAAATGCACGTCCTGCTGAAGTGCCTGCGCCGGATGTTAAAAGTATTCTTTGTCAGCTCCCTCTTGGGTTGACGTGACTCTTATGATGGCTGTTCCATCATTGTCTTGAGGAAATAGGTATCTCTTTCCGAGTTATAAACACGTCTGTCTGAGCCTTACAAGAACCTTTTGTATTTCCATCAAATCAACAATGGTAAAAGAAGGTCGGCTTCTTCCAGATCTTCCATTATCTTGCCTGATGGTGGAGTAGCAGCGTCTCTGGTGACGGTTGAAGCTGTCATACTTGAAGAAACGTTAGGGTGGCGGAAACGGCTCTGGTTCTGGTGATCTTAGGTGTATCGTGCAGAGATGATGCGGTTTTGATCACGGAGTGCTGGAGCCATGGTTTTGTTTCGAAGGGTGAAGATAACGCTGCTTTGGCTGGTTGTGGAGCGGAGAAGATGACGCTGGAAGGGTGCAAGTTGTTAGCGCTGGAAAGGAAGCAAGCTGCTGGCGCTGGAAAGATGCGAGCTGTTAGTGCTGGAAGGATGCAAGCTGTTGGCGCTGGAAGGATGCAAGCTGTTAGCGCTGGATCGGCTAGGAATGGGCGCTGGCTTGGCGTGGGCGCTGACTTGGATTTGGTATGACGCGGACTGTTGGCTGGGCATGGCGCAGAATGTTGGCTTGGAACGACGCTGGCTTGGCGTGGCGCGGACTTGTTCTTGCGGGACCAGTTGCCTCTTTCCATGCGTAGCTCAAACAGGAAATCCTTTCCTTATTCAAATTCCCAAAAGTGTTATGATTATGAAAGGGGTTGGCACCCTTTTTTTATCTCGTATCTTTGTTATCACGTCCTGGTGTTAGCGGTAGCGTGGTAGCAATAAAGTGGGCAAGCATATTCCAGCTATGTACTCCAGCGTTTCTCTTTCAATTTGTTCTCTTGTTTTCTCGTGTTGGTGCAAACCCTAGCCATAAGTATGCCTTCCATAAATCTGTAGAAATATTTTTCTTCTGAACTGGTATAAACCCTAGCCATGGGTATGCCTTTCATAAACTTGTAGAAATACTTCATCATAAATAAGTCATCTTCGAATATCACCGTAGTAACGTCGGCTACCTCATGAATAGTGACGAGTAATCATTATTATGCAAAGTAGGCACGTACGGGTAGGTGACTATTTTTTTTAAAGGAAAATAAAACGCCTGGTTTATGGTTTGATTTTCTAGATTTCTTGGGTTGATATACAAATGTTACCTTGAGGGTTTTGGATTATTCTTTTGGAATGAATTATTTTGGAATGGATTGTTTTGGGAATAATGTTGTCTTGGTTACGATTGCAACTGACGCAAACATCCCAGGAAAACTGTGGAACCGTGTGTTGGTAGATGACATGGGTGAAACATAACATGAAATAGCAAACCATGTATCTTGAAATAGCAAACCATGGCTATCGGTTTTATTATTCCCCCGAAACTTGAAATAGCAAACCATGTATCTTGTCTAAGTAAGACTTACTCGGTTTTTCAGGTCTTCTGATAAAAAGGGAACCTTCCGGGTGTAAGACCGAGTTTTATGGGAAGCACCGCCGTGATTGTGGAAAGTCCCCAATCGTATCATCTGATAATCGAGTCATCGATCACTGGTTGGATCATTCGCATTTAATCTCTAAGCAGTCCCCAGTCATTCCTCGTCATGTCAAGGCTGATAATCGGGTCGTCTGGTAATTAAGTCGTCGATCCCTGAGAGGATCGCCTGCTTCTACCATATTGATGTCTAGGTCGAAGCATGAAATCGATGGTCGAAAATTGACATTGTAAGCGAAAGATCAATCTCAGACTGTGGTCGCCAATCATTTGCGGGTGTAAACGGTTTTTATTGATTTCGGTAATTTCGGTTGTGTGGGTAAGAAACTAATTTAAAACCCAAATAATGTACTGCAATGGAGTACTTTATATTCGAGAGATCAATCTGTACAAATCCGGTCTAAACTAAGAAATGGCCGTTTTAGACTTGCTTCGGTCACAAAGTGAAGGAGAAGGGTTGGTTTTTGGGAGGGAATTGAAGAAAGTGTTGAGACTAGAGTAGTTGATTCTGGAAGAGTAGTTGTTTTTACGACTTGTATCAGAAAGTGAGAAGCTAACATATGGAGATCTAGCAAAATATTTTCTGAGTGTTGTATGTTACTGACCTGAACTTGTTCTTCGGTGGAAATAGGTAATGCCTATTTATACAAGTCGAAGTGAAACGTACTCTAGTCTCATTAAGAAATGGAAAACGGGTGAGTAAATGGGAGGAGGTGGTAACCGGTAATGCCTGGAATTGATGTTCCATAAAAGAAAGCGTTTTCCCATTACTCCTTGTGTTTACTAACCGCCTCATCCTTATGAAACTTTCATATAACGGGCATAGTCTACGCCGCACGCTGTAAATCGCCAAACCAATACCCAATGAGCATCCCCCAGTTTGTGACATGCGTTGATGTCTCGAGTGTTTTCATGGAAAACATGTAGCTACGTGTGTCCTGGCCAAAGGATTTGGCATTTGTATCCAAGATGGTGTCGTGACAAAAGGATAGGCGTCGTAGGAAGGTCGGTGTCGAGACCAAAGGATAGGCGTCGTAGACAGGTTGGTGTCGTGATCATAGGATAGGCGTCGAAGCCAGGTTGGTGTCGTGACCAAAGGATAGGCGTCGTAGCCAGGTTGGTGTCGTGACCAAAGGATATGCGTCGTAGCCAGGTTAGGATTTTGGCGTGGCCAGGCTAGGATTTTGGGCGTGACTTGGATAGGATTTTGGTGTGACCATGCTAGGATTCTGACGTGACCAGGCTAGCATTTTGGCGTGACCAAGCTAGGATTTTGGCGTTGGGCCAAAGGTGGCCATGCGTTAGCTGGTGACCTTGGGCGGCTAAGATCTGCATCTTAAACGGAAGGGTGGTCGTTGATCGTTGCAACCCTTTGTTTGGTAGCCAGCGGCATGAAAGCATGGCCATCATGGCTTTATCGTGGAGTGGAGCCACTGGCAGTGAGTGGCTTGGAAGGGAAGCGCTTGCGGCTTTGTCTAAAATAAGGTTTGGTATTTTGAAACCCTAATTAGCGCCCTTTACTATAATCGATGTAGAATTCTCATACGGACTCATAGTTTGATGGTCCGCCCCTCCATTCTATATGGAAAAGTATTTCCTATCCCCCTTCGCGGGAATAATTAGGTTTTGAGCTTGTTCGGGAGGTGAAAACAACACGAAAGTAAAACCCAGGATGAATTCTAAGGTTACCATGCGTTGTTTGGCAACCTTGGACGGCTAGGATTCTTATCTAGGGTGGAAGGGTGGCCGTTGATTGTTACAGGCCTTCGTTTTGGTACCCGCATGGGGAAGTCCAACACGGTATGGTGCTGCAAGGTGGCTGGCACGGTATGCCATTGGCACATGTAGCATGGTCGGCATGCCTTGGTGCGGTTTAGGCGTGGCCAAAACTAGGGTTTTGGCGTTGGGCCAAAGGTTACCATGCGTTGGTTGGTGACCTTGGACGGCTAAGATTTGCATCTTAGATAAAGAGGTGGTCGTTGATTGTTGTAGGCCTTTGTTTTGGTAGCCGCATGGGGAAGGCCAACACGGTATGGCACGGCAAGGTGGTTGGTACGGCATGCCATTGGCACATGTGGTGCGGCTAGCATGGTTGGAATTCCTTGGCGCGGTAGATGTGTCTGGCATGGTTTGCCATTGGCACATGTGGTGCGGCTGGCATGGTTGGCTTGCCTTGGCGCGATAGATGTGGCTGGCATGGTTTGCCATTGGCACATGTGGTGCGCCTGGCATGGTTTGTCATTGGCACAAGTGGTGCGGCTGGCATGGTTGGCGTGCCTTTGCTAGGTAAATGTGGCTGGCATGGTTTGCCATTGGCACATTGATGTGGCTATCATGGTTGGCATGCCTTGGCGCGGTAGACGTGGCTGGCACGACATGCCATTGGCACATGTAGTGTGGGAATTAGGGTTTGGCCTATCGAAACCCTAATTAGTATATTAAAAAAAGGTACCTGGTAATTTTCTCGCAGACATATTAAAGGGTTCAATAAATGCATTCAGTGGAGACATTATTACTCAAATTCTATGACGTCACTCTCCAACTAGGGTTTTACGATTTTAACTCTAAGCTAAAAACCACCATCAACACTACTGCCCGAAGAAGATGAACAACGACGGATTCTTTGGAGGGTAATAAGGATGAGATTGGTATTTCACAAATATTTATTTCACTTTATTAAATTTGTCTTCGACCAAACATTGACTTGGATTTAGCCAACTTCCTTCGCTCCTTATATTTATTGTTTCTCTCCTAATTAATAACAGGACTCAAAAAATTCAATGGGACAACTATATTTTAGATTCCCCAGAGAAGAAAAAAGGAGAATGAAAATTCGGATGATAGAATTTAGGATTTGTTTTACACATTTAATTAAGCAAAAAAAAAAAAAGTGATAAAGAATCATTTAGTATTTTCACCACTCAAAACCTCCTCTCATGACAGAACTCAATCTCATTTTATCTTGAGCATCCCCAATTTGCAGGCTATCCCCAAATATGAATTTTTTATCTAGTACTACTAATTTTATTAATAAAAAAAAATTCACTCGAAAAATTTGGCAAAATAAAGAAAGTTGGTTAAAAACGGATGGAATGGCTAGCGCGTTGGATACACATCCAGAAGTAACTTTTTGACTTCTAGGATTTCAGAACGATTTCTAGAAACAGAAAAGTCGACTTTTTGTGAAGAAAAATATATGGAATTCTAACTTTTGCTTCTGACTTCTACTTCTGGAGAAGCAGACGTCAGAAGCAAAACTGTATCCAAACGCGCTTAACTGTCCTCAACTTTTTAATTACTAAAACAATTACGGTCGTTATGATTATGAACTTAACATCCTCAACTGTCCTCAAATCGTAATGGTTTGACAACATCAGTTGAACCAAGGTTGAGCATCCTAGGAGCTTGGATAAACTGCATCTCCATGCATTGCTCACCTTAATGCACATTATGCACCGAAAGGTATGTATTTCTCTGTCACGCCCAAAACCCGAAGCCACATGAATTCGGATCGGGGGGTCGGGTTCAATTTGGTTTCCTTGTGCAGACATGAAGTTCAGTTCAATGTTCAATCCCATCCAATAAATGACCCACACAGACAATGGTCGGATTATTAAGGAATCTGTTTTCGACAAGGGGTTACTTCAAAGGTTTCATCAGTCTTTCTCTAATGTTCTCATCTTCCGACCACTGGATAACATGGCTCCAACTATTGACAGTAGCTCGTTTGGAGCATATCATGTCTTTACTTAGGCCATGTGTACTTGTGTATGTAACCAGGGAAGCGGGTAGCACTACAACCATAGAGCGCCAGCTCTATGCGATGCCTATTGCTGAGCTGCGATTACCATAATTACATTTTGACGCTCATTAAGCAGGATTATGGTGACATTCACGTTTACATGGGACATTTTTGGATTTCTTGTACAATATTTCGACACTTGCAACACACATGAAAGACAATCACAAGCTAACAAGTAAACACAAGCTGTAAAGAGAGAACTGCATGGCCCCCTTGCCCCTCGTGTATACTAAGAAAGCAATACGACGAGTGGCTTTGTAAATTAATAATTGTGACTGCGACCAAAGAGGATAGCTGTCGGGTGATATGCGAAATGGGTCTACGTCAAATCAAGCCCACCACTCTCCTCTGAAATGGATGGTAGGACCCATTACCCATCACTCAACCCACTAACTTCACTTCACTTGCATTCTCTCCCCCCCTCTCATCATTATCTAAGGAGGAGGAGGAAGAAGGTCCCATCGCATCAACATACAATTCATGTCCAAATTCTATCAAGTTTTAATGCATTTTTGGTGAGGATATGCATTCATCATGGTAATCCCCAAAAGAGTAAAGTCTTTTTCTAGTTCCTGTATGGGAGATTAATGAAATCCAAAAGTGATTAATTAATTAATCGGCGAATCAACAAAACAAAAAACAAAAAACAAAAAACAAAAAACAAAAAACAAAAAAATTAAGAAAAAGATTTTACACATGTTTTTTTACTAAGCAAGATTAACACAATTCCTAAACTCCCTATATTAGAACCACTAATCAAATATTTCCCATTCGCTTTACCAACCCGCCCACCAACATTGCACATTCCATTCATTTCTTAAGCTCATTTCCTGCTTGTCTTCGAGTTCTTTCGGTTATCCATCTTTTCTTTCGATGCTTAATCCGTCGTGTCGTATCGTTTTGTATATTGTCCCCCAAATCAATTGAAAAACACCCAGAAACTGCAGGTGGTTTCATGGCTAAAACTTTCATCTTAAAGCCCCAAGAGAATGTAGTAAACCAGTGTTATTGGTAGCGCAATTAACATCCCAAAGATAACCCTGCCAAATCAAACCCATAATCAGAGAGTGATAAACCAAATTTTCATCTAAAATTAGAAAACTAAAAAAAGATTAAATTTAGGGATGATTATTTTTGGGTTTTTGGTACTAACCCAGTGCTGAGGATATCAGGATGTACATTATATTCTTTAGCAAATACAAAGGGGACAATTCCTTGGGGTAGAGCTGCCTGTTTCATTAACATCCAAACAAAAGCACCAAACAAACCCAAAAATTAACAAATTTATATTGGCCAAAGAAAAATAATTATTTTATTTTTTTCAATTTTTCTTCTTCTTTCTTATAAAGTGTTTTTGGATTCGTTCTGTCAGGAGGAGGCAAAGATAAACAAAGATTTTGTTTTAGAAGGAGAAGGGAGGGAGGAGGGACCTGTACAATGGCGACATGTAAGAGATCACCTCTAAGACCAACAGCAAAAGAAGCAGCTGCCATCACAGCTGGGCCTGCAAGGAATCTCACACCCATAGTAAAAGCTGCTATAGAATTCCCACATGCTATGATCCTTGGTTGCAATGCCATGAATAACCCTGTCAAGTAAAAAAAACGCATAATGCCCATATCACATGTCTACACCTCCTTTAAACATCATAATACCATCATCCTCATCCTCACCATCATCAACAACACCACTAATATGTTTTTCAAATGTCATTAAAGAACACTTAGGTGTTTACTTAGCATCATGATGAGCACTTGAGGTTTTTTTCTCTCTCTTTTTGCTTTCTTAATAATTAAAGAAAAAATAAAGGGTTTTTTGGTACAGTAAAGTATGATATTGAAAGAAGAAGAGGAATATTTGGGATATAGGGTGTATGAGATAGGGACTGACCAAGACTGAACATGGCCATGCCAAGACCTGCATCAGACAGTATGGAAATGGACTTGGCTATAATGGCTGGCATCTCAACATGCCACCTGCACAAACAAAACACCCAAACCAAACCAAACCCAAAATCAGTAAAGTAAAAAGTAAACCAAAAATAAAAAAAGAAAGAAAGAAAATCCAACAAACTCAAGAATGTTGTTTAGAATAATAAAGCTGAAGAATGTTTTTTTCTTCTTGTAGTTGTTAAAATTTTCTTAATCAAATTACCTGAAACAAACAAGAGACCAAATTAAACCAATTAAACTTGAATAAGTGTTCGGATTTCTGATAAGTTTTCTCCAAACCATGATCAGAATAAGTCTTGTCATGACACTAGTTGGTGGCATTGCTTTTCCTCTACTATCACTGATTTTTGTAGGTTCTTCCATTTCAACTCCTACTCCTCTGTTCCCAAAAGTGAATTCCTCTCTTTCTAAATACTCTTCTTGCTGATGATGATGCATATTATGATGAACTTGATCACCTGTAAACAACAAACAAAAATCCGAACATTAAAACAAATCAATCTAAATCAACCTCCAAAAAAGAAGAAGAAGAAAAGAAAAAGTACCTTTGCCAGGGGAAACAGCCATTTTAACTTCTTTAGTGGACTGATCTTGATGGATAGCTCCATAATCTTGACCACCACCAAAAACATCAGAAACAGGAGAAGCACTTGAACTCCAAACAAACATATGAAGGTCTTTTGTTCCTTCTTCAGATTTTTGTATTTGACCACCACCATTAGGCTTTTTGGCAGCAGTAGTACTATTATTAACTGTATTAGTGAGAGTAGCAGTAGTTGTGGAACCAGGAACAGGTTTTGAAGCAGTAGTTGGAGAAAACATTCCAGGGTTAGGAGCAGGATAATGTGTACCAGTAGGAGCATGATAATGAAATCTTGATTTGTTATTAGTATCATCTTCATAGTTTGAAGGTCTTGGTGTTGGACCTCTTGATGTATTGTTAAGTCCATAAACATCAGAAGCACCAAAATTTGAAGTTCTACCACCAACACCATTACCACCAGCAACCATTGAATAAAAGTCTGTATGATTAAAACTTGAACCCCTTGGAGTTGGATTTCTTGAAGATTGAAGTGAATAGATTTCAGCATTAGTTAGATTTGATGGTCTTGGTGTTGTTGATGAAAAACCATGTGATCTTCTTGAAAAGATTTCAGACCTTGATGCATTTGATTTCCTAACAGTAACATGAAGTTTACCATCTTCTTTAATCTCAGCTTCAGTTTCTAACAAATCATGTCTACCATCTAAAGACATGACATCAGAATCAACTGTTATTGATACAATTGAACCAGCCGTATCAGGGAACTGTTCAGTTATAAGCAACTTAGCTCCTCTGTATTCAAACAAGAACAGCATCAAAGTATACCAAATAATACATTGAAGAACAACAATCTGAACCATTAAACTACCAGAGAATTCACCGTACATTCCTTTGAGTAATGGAATACCCATGACAAGAGTATTTGGAAGTGTTGAAACAGAGAATAATGTAATCGTCCATTCTAAACAACCTCTTTTACTTAGCTTACACCAGACGAATAATACTGATAAAACCATGAGTTTTTGAAGTGTATCAGCTGCAATGAAACGTACGTTCATGGTGTATGGATTGTTTGTAGAGATGAAATGAAATGATAGAAGTGGTACAGCGAACAAAGCAACAAATCTGTTGATACCGGAACATTGATCAGGTGAGAATATTTTCCACCATTTTACAGAACCATAAGCTAATATCATAGCTACATATAGTGGTACCACTGCTGTCATAACATGATAGAAATCTGATAAACTGATCATCTTTTCTTCTGATGATGGTGATGGTGAGAATTTTACTTCAAAATCAATGGATCGGAGAAATGAAACAACAAAGAAGAAAAATAAGAAGGAAGATTTAGGATTCCAAGAAGCATATGTTTTGTGAATATTTTTGTTTGTGTTTGTGTAGTGGAGAGAGTCGAGAGACTGCACAAGCAAAATACTACTACTATTTAGCTACTACAATCGATGACTATTGCTCCAATATATACTCGGTTTTTTTTCTTCTTCTTTTTTCCCCACGGGTAGAGAGGCGACAAATTTTGAATTCAGATTCCACATAATATCGGCAATATTGACAAATGTTGAACTCAGATTCTACGAAATATCACCTAACGAATTTAATACTATACCAGAAATTATATCTTTACTGGCATGTAAAAATAACATCAGTCGAAATAAAAATCTACCACGAGATAATTTTTAAGAATAAAGTTAGTAATTTTGATTGTTAGCACAAGATAAGCCTACTATTAAAATTATATGGCTGAAATTTAGACTGATAAATAGAAAAATTGCACTAATTTTTCTGTAAGAGGTAAATAATATTCAACAAGAAAATTAACTTAAAAATTAATATGTAATTAGTTTTCATTTAAATATCTTAAACATCAAGTAAAAATGTTGAAATATTACTACTTTCGTTTTAAAAAAATGAGCTTATTTTATATTCAAATTATATATAAAACAAATCTATCTTATTAAAACGGAGGTAGTGATATTGATACAATCATGTCGATCAATCCTGCCATACACATCACGATCAAAGTGGTGCCTGTGCGTAACTTTCTTAGTTGGGTAAATTTGGGATTAAGCTGTTATCTTTTCCCCTATCTCTCCCGAGTCCCGGTCCCCAAAGCATTAAGAAGAGAAGAAAAGAGACTTTAAGTTTATACAAGTACGTTTTTATTTTAGTTTATTTACTAATTCTTTTAATTATCCTTTAGATTAAGAAATTGATAGTCGAGTTAAAAAGTGAGATGAGTAAAGAGGAAAAATAAAGTAAAAAAGTCGATTCATGTGTGTTTAAAATGTTGGGCCTGCGTGCACCAATGTTTTAAAATGTTAACATCCCTTCCATTTGGACTTTGGTAAGGTGCTCTGCTCACTCATGTCTTAATCTTCTGTAAGGTGAATGTCCCGACCTAGGCTAATAGTAATGGTCACCCATTGCAGTTTTATATTGTGAGAGCAAAAACTACTGGGGGAATACACAATCAGAGAAGAGGTCTATATAATCTGTTAACTCAAATGCTCGACACCCTCCACTTTTGCCCCCATTTTCTCTCATGACGTGGTTTTTATCTAACCCTTTATCCGGTTGTGGTGAGCCCTTGAAGAGGAACGCGCAATTGGGGATACCCAATCTAATTGGGGATATAATTATAGGATAAAAATGGTGTTCCAATAGCAATTCTGGGTGACCCCCTATATAGTTATTTTTTTAATTCCTAATCTAGCCCTCACTAATCCTAATTAGTGATTAATTTTAATTAGTAAAATATTAAGTATTAGTTATAAGATTAAGTTTGTATTTTTATTTGTTTTTGGGTGAGTGAGTTGAGTGTAGAAGGAGGGAAAAATAATTTGGGAGGGATTTTTTTTGATGAAAATGGATGATGATTGTGAAGAGAGAATTGCTATTGCTGAATCTTTAGCTCAACCAACAAGGATCATATCCTCAATCTTTTGCTAATGACAACAACTCACAATTGCAAGTTGTTGTGGAACCAACACCCTTGAATGATTATTTTTACGAGCATGAAGAGTTTTTTGAAGAACCTACACAAGAAAGTAAACTTGCCCAGCATATAAGCATCCCCAACACATAGGTAAAGATGCTGAGAGGTTGAAAATTTGATTTTTTTTCTTTGAACACGCCATTTTTTCAGCTGAAAAACCTCTGTACCGGCACAGTATTCGTATGAATACACTGCCGGTAACCTCAAAACCGGCATAGTATTCATCGAACGACCATGCCGGTAGTAGAGTATCCCCCATTTCGTAGCCAAAACCGGCATAGAATTCAAATAAAGAACTATGCCGGTACTGCATGAAAAACATACAAGAAGCAGTGCCTTCCAAAGTTAAATACCGGCATAGAAAAGTTAATTAAAAAGAATGCCGGAACTGCAAGTCTTGTCCGAAATATATTTTTTTTAAATCGCCGGAAGTGATGAAGACCATGCCGGAATTGATGAAGACCATGCCGGAAAACGATGCCGGCATGCTTGGTAACTAACATTCAATGCCATAACTAAATGCCGGCATGCTCCATAGAAATATATCAATGCCGGTAGTCAAGTGAAAAAAAAATTAAGTTTCCTGGATACTTTATATCATGTGCCGGCAGAGAAGTTTAAGTAAAAAAATCTAAAATCAGTTTTCTAAAAAATCAAAATCAGCTTCCCTTAACATCTCTTCTTCTTCCTCCTCTAGCCGAACCCTTCCCCTCCCGCGAAAAAAAATAATTCATCACCGTGATTAATTGTCGATTCGTAAAAATTTGATTATCGATTAAATTAAACTACATAATGACTATACAAAGAAAAGCAGGGACTAGGCGAACCAAATCGTCTTCTAATCCATCAATTGAAGAAGAAGAACCAATTGAAGATGAAGGTCGGACCTCGGGAACAGCCTAAATGCCTACAATTCAAGGATTTGTTGAAAATTTATAACAAAATAATCTTAAACTAATCACTAATCAGAATTATTTTAACTAATCATCAGTATTAACAATAATCCTAAAAGGGCAGATTTTCCATTACCAAAAATATTTGGTTAAGGGGCTTCTGATTTTGCTATTTACACTCCTTTTTTGTCTTTACTTGGTATGCCCTAAAAGATTTCCGTATGCCTAAAAACAGCCTTCTTTATAATCTGGAAGGCTTGACATTTCCAAATTCCTCCCCCGTGATGTGGCCCAATTTAAACCTTTCGTACAGATGTGATGAACCCTTGAGGCAAGGTTTTGGGGGTCTCAAGCATTTTCGTTTATAATCAACGCTAACATGGGTTTACTCAATAAATACATTTGTAGATTTGTGAAGATTTGAAAAGAGACATGAAAATTAATAACTTTGCGGGAATTATACAGAGTTGGGCAAATTTTTGTGGAGTTATGCAGAGTTGTCTAATGTCTTGCAGACATTTGTAGAGTCCTTAAGAGTTGTAAAAATAAATTTTCTATGGAAATATGCATGATAGACATAAATACAAAATTTATTGTAGCTTATTTACTATAGTAACTTCAACTAAATTAAAATAAATTATTATTATTTTATATATATAACTTATTTCTTTTGTTCAATAAAGTGTAACAATAAATTAAAATAATTGTTATTGTACATATGTGCATAATAATTAAAATTAAAAAAATGTTTAATCATATCATATAATTTATACTCATCTATAATAGGAGTTTTATAGATTGTGTATACATGAAATAAAATAAAAGAGAGTAAAAATCATTTTTATAAAAAAATTGGAAGTCTTCCAAAATCTTACATATTTTGCAAGACTTTTATCAAGGCAAATATATACACAAAAGTCACTCAAAGTCTTGAAAATAGGTAAGTATGCAAAGTCTTTGAATTTTCAAGTTTACAACGAGTAACACAAACTTTACAAGACCTTTTGACAATCTACAACGAGTAACATAAACTTTGAAAAATATTTTAAAAGTATACAACCAATAACACAATACTTTGTAAATCCATTAAACTCTTTGGAAATCAATAAAAGTATTTATTGAGTAAACCCCTGTAAGTATTCTTCTCTTCCGATCAAAAAAAAAAAAAAGTGTGTGCAGATACCCTTGTAGTAAAAAGGACACCAAAGGGAACAACGGGTTTATTTTTCTAGTCGATGTTGTAACATAGTTTTTTAAAATCTAAAGGCATTAAGAAAATATAAAATAAAATAACAATGTAAGGGTTTGCTACATTTGGGAGGATGTTTAATATTTGACCAAATAATATTAGGCGGATACTAAGTATCACCAATTCATACCAAGTATTACCTTTTTTTTTCATAAAAGAGGAAGAAACCTCATAAACACATTACAATAGCTGATTATGAAAATCAGAAAAAGTTACAAGGGTCTTCGAGATCATTATACAATCATCGTATCCATAATTTCTCCACCAATTCTTGACTAACCATCCCAAGTTTTCAGACTTAAAAACCTTTTCAAAATTCCAAAAGGACCAAATAGTATCATAGGGCAAAACTAGTTTTGGAGCAAAACTGGTTTTTTTTTACTGCGCAAAGCAGTGGTTGGATTAAATCCAACCCCGTGATTTCATACTAAGTATTACCGCAAACCCTAAGTTTTCGTGTGCCGCAAAAATGGAAGAAGATAGCTCAACTCAAGTGGGCGCTCTGGTTCACAAATTAAAGCAAGAAGCTATTGATCTTGGAGACACTAATGAGTTTGTTACCTTTCACCAAGATAATGACACTGGCAAAAATGATGAAGAAGCAAACTGAGAAGCCTCACATATTGTAAAAGTAATTATTGAGGGAAGAATGAGTCATGAACTAGTGGATAAGTTCATTCGATTCACCTGGCCTTTTATGACTGAAGAAGATCTCAAAATAGTGGAGATCGATCCAAATATTTTCATTTTCATTTTCAAGTTCAGCATCTGGATTATTCTTAATAAGGTTATTAATGAACGGGCTTGGAGCATCAATAAGAAGCTTTTAGTAGTCCATGGTTATATTCAAGATATGGTTTACACTGAAAAGCAATGGGGTTTTCAACAATTTTAGATTCAACTTAAGTTCCTCCTTCCTGAACACATGAATGTCTCTGCAGTCATTAAAATTGGAGAAATTATGGAATAGGTTATAGCCATCGAACCAAAGGATGATATCCCAACTAGTGGTGTACCTGTTAAAGTTTGTGTCAATATTGATTTACTCAGTCTGCTTAGAAGGGGTGTCAAAGCTATCACTAATGAAGGGATGCCATTATGGATTAAATTTATGAACACCAATCAAGTGGAATTTTCACTGACTGCTACATAATCAAACATTGCAAGGGAGCGTGTAAGGATGCTGCTAATTTCTTGACAAATGCGCATGAGAAACCTTACTTTTTTGGCAAGGTGAACAACTAAATGGAGACAATATCCTCCCCTCCTTCTATTAGTGCTCCTGCTTTGAGGAAAACTTAAAAGAATTACTCTAAAAGCACAATATCCATTCCTCCTAAAGATGGTATACCTATCAGCATGGATTTTCTTCTTCAAAAAAATGATAATATCTCTGAGAATGAAAATGAGATTAGGCTTGGAAAAAGGCTTGGGATCACTAGTGACAGTTCTTCTGCCCCGACTGCAGCTGAATCATCCTCCACCATTACTGATGTTGATGACCCAGAATCTTCTAACACAGCTCAAAGGTGCACAACACAAGACACACAAACTGTAGTTGCATCTATGGAGGGTCGGGTAATCTTTTTTCACCAAATTACATTTATTTTCTTTAATTCATTACTCTACTTTTTTATTTTTTAGAGTTAGTTTTTAAAAAAAGTCATTGCATCATTTATTGCGTCTTAAATTTTATTATAAGTTTACGTAAATAATTATAGGTTTTTCTTCTCTTATTTGGCTACTTCGTTTCTCATATTTATCATTTCTATACACCTTTCCTACGCTCCGATTAATTCATCTGAATCTTTCGACATGAAAATTCTTTCATGGAATGTTCAAGGATTTAAATCCTCGTCCACTAGGAACCATCTTAGTGACCTTGTCAGAATGCAAAATCCTGACATAATTTTTCTATGTGAAACCAAAATTTCTAAAGTAAAAAATCAAACCTCTTTTTAATCATTTACAGTACCCAAATCATGCTTACATTGAACCTATTGGATTATATGGTGGACTAGTCTTACTTTGGAAGAATGGTTTTAATTGTGATCTTGTTGACTCTAGTTTTAACATGTTTAGCCTTGTCATTCAGTCAGACCATAGTAAGCCTGAATACTTGCTGACATGTATGTATGGCCACAGCAATTACACACAAAAAATAAGAACAATGGGAATATATTCATGAAATCAAGGTAGTTACTACTCCCTGGATTCTTTTAGGAGATCTCAATTTTCACCCAATTGATAATGAGGTACTTCATCCTCTACTAATGGTTGGGTTAATGGAATTGTAAACTCTTGTGGTCTAGAGGATACATGTTTTGTTGGTAAAGATTACACTTGGACCAGCAACAACTTAGGTACAAGAATCAAAAGATATAGAATTGGCATGGCCCTAGGAAATAGTGATTGAACTATCTATATTCCTAATTCTAAACTCATGCATCTTGCTCAAGTAGGGAGTGACCATAGTCCCACAATGCTTATCACTGATTCCACTATTCCTAAATGTTGTATTCCTTTCAAGTTTTTTTGTACTTGGTTAAATGTTGAGTCTTGTGATATTGTTATTGAAAATGCTTGGAACACTTATACTTCTGGATCACCTGGATTTCAACTTGTGAAGAAACTTCAATACACAAGAAAGTTACTATCTATCTGGAATAGAGAACATTTTGGCAACATCAACCAAAAAGTAGATAATCTCCAACAACAACTGAATCATCTTCAATCTCTGCCTCATAATGATGAAAGTCACAACAAGATTTTCTACATTAACAAGGAGCTTGATAAGTGTCATAAGATGAAATCTGAACTATAACAGCAGAAATCAAGAGACCATTTTATCAAGGATATAGATTACAATATATAGCAAATATTTTCACACCAAAACAAACAGGAAGAAGGCAAGGAACAATATTGACTCTATTCAAGATCATAACAACACTTGGGTTCACACTAGAGAGGAGATTTCCATTCATCTCACTGATCATTTCAAGAATATCAGTACTTCCACAAATTCGTTATTAGAAGAAGGTTTATTCATTAATATTCCTACAATTATTACAGATGTTGATAATGTTTTGTTAACAAGACTTTCTTCCTCTCAAGATATTTTTGATACTCTTAAAATAATGGAAAACTGGAGTGCTCCAGGTCCTGAAGGCTTTCAAGTAGGATTCTATAAAAGTCATTGGAATATAGTTGGTGAAGATGTTTGCAAGATGGATACCAAATTATTTGAAAAACACATTCTAAAGGATATTAACAAAACTTATATTTCTCTCATTCCCAAGAAGAAGAAGCCAACATGTGCAGCAGATTATAGACTAATTGGTCTATGTAACACTGCATACAAGATTATTTCCAAAATTCTTGTGAACAGGATGAAACCCCTTATGAACAAAATTATTTCTCCATTTTAAGCAGCCTATATCTCTGGCAGACTTATTAGTGACAACACTGTGATTGCACAAGAAATTATCCATCTATGAAGAAAAAAAAGGATCAAACAGGTTAGTTAGCACTTAAGCTAGACATGTCAAAAGCTTTTGATAGGCTTGAATGGATATTTCTCAATAAGGTACTCAGA
This sequence comes from Papaver bracteatum, assembly GCA_023529315.1. Classification (NCBI taxonomy): domain Eukaryota; kingdom Viridiplantae; phylum Streptophyta; class Magnoliopsida; order Ranunculales; family Papaveraceae; genus Papaver; species Papaver bracteatum. The sequence goes on from JAJJWX010002278.1 coordinate 2,003,466, forward strand.
TACTTTGGCTTTGGTGAAGATTTTTGTGATATAATTTATCAATGTATCATCCCTACTATTCTTTTTATCATGCTCAATATCTCTCCTTGTGAATATTTTCATCCTTCAAGGGGTATAAGGCAAGGTGACCCTCTTTCACCTTATCTGTTTATTCTATCAATGGAGTTTTTATCTAGATAATTCATCTCTGAACAACAAAACAACACCATAAAAGGTATTAAAGTGGATGTTCATTCTCTAGCCATTAAATTATTTTCTTTTTGCAGATGATTGCTTGATCTTTACTCAAGAAAATTTATCTTCAGTCAATCATCTACTTAATCTTCTGAGAGATTTTAGTTATCAATCAGGTCAGTTAATCAACTTTGAGAAGTCTTTTGTGTATTTCAGCAAGTATACAAATCCCTCAGTGGCTGAAACTTTAACTGATATTCTTGGTATTAAGAAAATGTCTTCTAGAGAAAGGTATCTTGGCTCCCCTCTTATTCTTGGTCACTCTAAACAATAGGCTTTTAAATCCATTGAAGAAAATTTTCAAAATAGATATTCATCTTGGTCTTCAACCTCTCTTACTCAAGCAAGAAGGTCAATTATGGTGAAGCATGTTCTTAACTCTATTCCTCTATATCAGATGGGTACTTTCAAAATCCCCTATCAGATTATCACAAAACTTAATTAACACTATCCAGAGAAAGTTCTTTCGGGGATATTCTTCAAATAGAGGTCTAAATCCTATTGCTTGGAACAAGTTGTGTAAGCCAAAGGATATGGGTGGTTTGGCTTTTAGGGACCTGGAAATGCTCAATCTTTCTTTGCTTACCAATCTAGCATGGAGACTCTACAATGAAAAATATGTTATCGGGACTCAAATAATGGACAACAAATACTTCAGAAATGGCGATATTCCTAATCAAAAAATATAAGCAAAAAACTGCTCCTACACATGGAATGGAATTTCTAAAGGCCTTCAAATCATTCAACAACATTACTTCATGGAAGTTAACAATGGTAAGAAGACTAAGATATGGATTGACAGATGGATTCCAAGACTACCAGAACCACCAGTTCCAGTTAATGAATATCACAGATTCTATCAAGTTGTGGATGAACTACTTCTACCTAATACCAGTTCCTGGAATGTTGATCTCTTAAATATTCTCTTTGATTCTAATACTTCCCTTAAAATTCAAGATATCTACATGGATACTTCAAAAGATGATGTTATGATCTGGATGCCAGCTAAAGATGGTTGTTTTTCTGTCAAAAGCACATATAAGATGCTTACTATGAGTCACAAAAATGTTCAAATTAATGGCAGAGTAATCATCCTTCAGTCTGGAAAGGTTTGTGGCATACTGATATTGCTCATAGAATCAAAAAAAAAATCTTGGAAGTCTATACATGGTATTCATTCAACAAGAGCCAAACTCTCTCACTATGATTCTTCCATTGATACTCATTGTGGTTTATGTGGTGGAGGTACTGAAACAATAGAACATATCCTCTTTGACTGTGTATACTCAAGATCAGTTTAGAGGGGTGTTGGCATTAACATAGATGAAGTAAAAGATGGGTTTACTAGTATATCAGAATGGACAGAAAGTTGGGTTTTTGGAAATATAAGAGTAGTTGAAACTAAAAGACTTCACACTCTTATGTTGGGTCTTGGGTTCTTTGGAAGGACAAATGTGATGCAATATTTCAGGGAGTTTCTCTTAATCCTTCTAACTTTGTGCTCAAAATCCATTTTCATCTTAATTTATGTTCTCAGAGTAATGACATGCATACCCCAAGTTCATCATCTTTAATAATTTCCCGTTGGAAACCTCCTATGAAAGATACCTATAAATTTAATGTATATGCCTCTATCAATCATGATACTAACCAATGTGGTACTGGAATTGTTTTACGAAAATTTACAGGTAGATGTGAAGGAATCAAAGGACATTACACATATGGAGTTTTGAGTCCGAAAACTGGTGAATGCATGGCGATCCGTGAAGCTTTGATGTGGGCAAAGGATTTGCAACTAAAGAAGATTCATATAGAAACAGATGCTAAATTGGTTATCCAATCAATAAAGGAGAATGCACTTCTAATTCAATGGGAGAACAAAAATATTTTCAAAGTCATTAAAAATATAAGCTTAAGTTTTGATTATTGTAAGTTTTCTTATATTAGTAGAGACGACAACCAAGTGGCTGATGTTGTAGCTCACTCTGTTAGAGAAACAACAACCACTCTACATTGTCTTAATAATTTTCCAATTGACATCTGTAGGCTCTTATCAAGAGACCAAAACAATTTGGTTACTTAATCATAAATTTCTTTTTATCAAAATAAAATAAAATAAAACTATTTAGTGAGAAAAATGTCATATAGTTATGGGAAAAATACCATATTCTCTTTCCTTCTCCTTTAATAATACTAGGCATTTTCCTATTTAGTTATAGGGTGAGATTCCACTCCCATGGTTTGTTACTCTTGGTAGCTTTACTACGTTAACTGCAACCCTATACACTATTTCACTAATTTTAACTGGCCATTATGCATGAGCCTCACGGAATTTGTGTGCAAGCGACTAAGCCGTGTTTTTCTATTTCAGTCACTTTTGAAATGATTATCGCAAGTGTTGGGGTCAGGGATAAACCTATGATTGGGTATGACCGAATTGTTCATGTTCAGCAAGAGCTACTGAAAGCTGTAATAAAAAAAATTAGTACGAATCGTGAGTTAGTGGGAAACTATGATTCACCTAGTAGATGACCGCTGCCACGGTGGGATGGCCGACCGAAAAAATTGGCGCAAAACTAAAGTATATGTTGTGATATAGAAGACAAAGAACAAGAGACACAAGATAGAGGGGAAGAAGAAGGGAGAAATTATATTCATTAGTACGTTGGACAAACATTATAGCCTCTATTTATAGGGCTAGACACAAGGGCATCCCATTAATAAACGATATTCACCCTAGATATTCTTAACATAATTACATGTTTATAACACTCCCCCTGATGACATTGTGTGTAAGCTAATTTCCTCGTTAAAACCTTGTCAGGAAATTCCAAAAGGACAAAATCTGATTGAAGGGAAAAGAGTACAATTAACAAAACTTAGAAAATATTTGGACACGCAAATGTTGCCTCACTAAAACCTTGACAAGGAAAACCCAGTGGGAAAAACCTTGATGAAGGAAAAAGAGTACAACACAATAAGTCCAACAGAATGCACCTTATGCGATGGTGCTCCCCCGATGAGTACTTCAGTAAATTCTTGGCTTGCAAATCTTTGAGACGAGACTTCCCAATTTCGGTGAACGAATTTCTTAAAAGGTGAATATAGTAATGCGTTCGTGAGAATCTTACAGCTGATGAAGTATTCGTTTGTGTTAGTCTTCTAATGGTAGTGTTCTCGAGTCTTTATGCTTCTTTCAGATACATTAAGTACTTGTGTATTCGATTGTCGATTTCTTGGAGATGATTTGCAGAAATAGTTGATGTGGTTTCTTCAACAAAGTGCCAAGATATGAATACCTTATCATACGCGAAAAAATCGTATTTGTTAGAAGGAAAACCAAATTCTTAGGAGGTGATTAAATTGATTTGGTTTAATCAAATGTGGGCATCCACTAAACAACCAAAATATATACAACTCCCCCTTGGATGACCATCATGTTGAATTAAATTGCCTCACTAAAACCTTGCCAATAAAACCTAATGGGAAAAAAATTTGGACGAAGGAAAATGAGCACAAATATCAACATTAAAAAAAAATAATATATATATATATATATATTAAACGTTAGAGATGTTGCCTCGTTAAAACCTTGTCAGGAAAACCACATGGGACAAAAACTGAAGCCAAGGGAAAAGAGTACAACTTTTGACATATTTATCGATGCTAACTCAACTACATGAGTTTTTCAAGAAATAAGCATCAAAATAATAAGTCTAGTCTATCTTAAAGAAGAGTTTAAGCTAGCATAATTCCAACTGCAGATTTAAGAAAGAGAAAAATAAATAAATAGAATTTATGCTGCTAACGCGTGGGTTTATGTGTTTTTAAGGACTCCTCAAGAGACCTATATATTTGATAGCATCAACTAATTAATACGGATTCTTGGTTTTGTATCGAATTTCTAAAAAACACTTAGAGGATTGTTCAACCTGACATAATCAAATCATGTGGCTGTCTGAATATAATTTGAATCCTATAAGGATTACAAATTTGAATATGTTCCCAATCACATTTCTTGTGTAAATGCAATATGAGTCCTTCAAGGACTACCACGCCAAGTGCATTGTAAAGAGAACAATTAATGAATCAATCCTAGGTTATGAGCAAAAATGAAACCCTTAAATCGTTTTTACAACGAAAAATTTCTCGTATAACGCATTATGACTACACTAGCCTGTAATTTATAGGCTTGGCATTTTTAAAGTGTTAAGTTTTGGATCCAAAAATTGCGTTAATTGAGAAATTAATCCAACTTAATTTGGATTGTATGCCAACCAATCACATATGTCGATATTTCTCTGCAGAGGGGTTCACAACCACCATCATTTATTTCAGTAGCTACATTAAATGAATATTCGACAATTATTTAGCTTGTTATAAGCCAACACAATTCTCAAGTGTAAATTCAATCAATTACTGGTATCAGCGCCCGCGGGCATTATATTCTCCTCATATTCAAGTGAGAAGATATTATAATTGAGAATGTGAATTCGGTACACTCAATGGGAGCACTACCTGTAATAGAACACTACTTATCTGCTAGATGTGACTGGATTTCCTCTTAAGAGGTAAAAACTTAAATAAAAGTAAAATGAGAAATTTCACGCCAATCATATAATGACAGCATACATCAATTTGATTGTGATGGGAGAGAAATTGATATAACATTTAAGTTAATTACACAAGCTTCTGATAGTGTATAGTCTCCCCCTGATTATGGCGAAAAACCTTTTTCATCTCATATACGAAAACTTCAAGTTTCGTAAAGTATAATCCGATTAATTCGATATATATACTTATAATAATTTATGGATTTTAAGAAAATCACATTGGACAGTAGATACTGATTTCAAAAGCCATAAAAAAATGTCCAAAAAAAATTATAGTTCATACAAATTAAAGATCAACCATGGATTTTATTGGTTACAGGAAAAATATGCAAATAAAATCTCCAATATCGTGACTTCGAGGGCCAACGAGATAATGGTTTAGATTGAAGTTATTGGACACTTTCTTTATCAAAAAACTAAATCAATTAAGATCAATATAGTCACTACAAGGACTAATGATATTGTCTAACAAGCCGGGTGCACCCTTTGATCTTATGTGTCTTTCGGTGTTCCAACAAGTGGAATAATCCGAATTTTGGAGATTATCATGAGGAAACAATAATTTCTCAATATCCCTAAGGAATGCAGCAATTCCTCGTTTTATTGGTATTTGTAATAATAACGATATTTCATGGCTACATCCCTTTAAGATCGATAGGGAAAAACCAAATTTAATTGGCTAATTAATTTCTTTGAGAAAATATAGAAATCATTATCGTTATGATTTTTAGAGAAAATCCACTTTGTGGTTGTTGAATTGTTTTCTTAGAGAAATAGAAGTCGATGGTTTATTATTTAATAAAACCATAATTGATGGTGCAAGTTCGTTTTCGAAATCACACCATATTGGCAAAATTTAGAAAATATGCCAATATATTTTCTCTCATCTTAAATAAGCAATGGAGAAAATCAACATCGATTAGTTTCAAACCAAAATTGTATCGACAAAAGAAAAAGAAAAAATAAAAAATTGTCGTTCTAGTCATCCCAAAGAGAAAATCCTCGTTGTGGCTGATTAATGGTTTCTTGTAAAAAAAAATAGAAACCATATGAGTAAATCACATGATCTTTGTCTGTAGGACAAAGATACCAAAATTAATTGGCCGGAGGTTTTTCAACCATGCACATGATTGATTACCGTAAAAGTGATTAGATTGCGGTAACACAAAAAACAAAATTGGTGATTACAATTTCATTAAAGCAATAGAAACTGTAAACCATCTTACGATGGATTTTCTTTCTCTATATGAGAAAATTAGAGAAGAAAGGAAATCAAAAAAATTGATCACCCATATGGAGTACAACTTAAAATAAACAACCGATAAGAAGTCTAAATAAAACATTACTGTGTAATAACTGATTGCCACCACTTTCGACCGCCCATCCTATAGGCTCTTGTATCAGTTAGGTGATGGATGCTTTAAGTTCAGCCGGGATGGATCCTCGTATAGTCGTATTTATAACACTGTTTTGGACCAATCCCATAAGTAAGCTGCGCAGAAGACAAAATAGCCATGAGTACGAATAGAATCATAGAGCACATAAACACATCATACCATATAACATATATGCATAATACTAAGTATATATGAATGGATGATATAATATAAGTGCCTAACATGGGCTAATAATTTCTACAACAACTTATACAGATCTGATAATATAGTGCATCTTCAAAAAATAAAATAATCAGTGTGACTAACCCTAATCCTAAAATAGGATTAAGTTTATACGAAAAAGGAAGAAAAAAAATCAATTGTGTTTTCAAAACCAAAAGAAAAAATTGATTATATGCTTAGCGATTAGAGAGACGTTACTGATGACGTATTGTGAACATAGAGAAAGAGAGAAGGAGCCACAAAGTAGAGGAGAAGAAGAAGGGAGAAATTATATTCATTAGTACGTTGGACAAACATTATAGCCTCTATTTATAGGGCTAGACACAAGGGCATCCCATTAATAAACGAGATTCATCCTAGATATTCTTAACATAATTACATGTTTATAACAGTTTATATAATATCAGTTTTCAAAAATTGTGCTTAATATGGAAATATCATATTTCCTGAAACGGGGAGAGCACGTCGGAAAATTAGTTAATGCTTAAACCAAAATATGGATGCATAACATATTATGCATCCTTAGCGGTGGTTTGCATAATGGCTATGCATTCAATTTTCAAAAATTATGCTTAAAAGGATAAACACCTCCGATTTTTTTGTAAAAGCTCTAAATTTGATATTGTTGTTTGTACTCATTACGTAGATTTTTTTAAAATATTTCCAACGAGATAAAATACGTAAAATTCCTAGACACGGATTTTTATATATATTATGTTAAAGTTTGCTTTCCAATTATACCCTTAAATAGATAGGATACATAGTAATTGGAATAAAAGGGAGGGGTAGTGGCGTCATTTCAAATGGGACACCAATCAAAATCTAATATTTTTGTTTTAATTTGGAAAAAAAAATTCACGAGCCATATTGACATAAAGTCACCATATATAAAGTCCTCCCTCGCTTTGTTCGTTCGGCCTAATAAAATTTACTAGATAGACAAATAGATATTAAACCAAACAAAATTGATAATAAGCGCAATTATTAATCTGGCTTGATTGGGGTATACCCAGATTAATTGGGGTATACTTAATGAGACAAAACCCATGTCATTTAGAAGTTAAACAGGCCACCCCTTAACCATATATTTTCTAAATGGCTAATATACCCTTATTTAATTAACAATAAAAAATCCGATTAGCTTAATTAATTGAGTTTAGATGAATTAATTAAGTAGATTAAAACTTATGAATTTAAGTTATGAAATTTTGTTTTTGATTGAACTCATGTGAGAAGATTTTCGATGAAAAAAATTTGTTTTGAGAATTATTTTGGTAACGGAAATGAAAAACATACTACCCAAACACTTCTAAAAAGGGGATTGCAAAGCTGATGTATGAAATCATACTCAAAATTAAAGAAGAAATCAACACTTTAGGTTAAAACTATGAAACTATGAAAGGTCAATGAGCAAGGTCGATTTAATGAAGACAATGCTAAGCAAGGTCGACGAATGAAGACAATGCCGGCAAGGTCGACGAATGAAGAAAATGTCGACTAGCTTTGGACGGAAAGGTCGATGAATGAAGAAGATGCCGACTTTATTATATTTTGACACATGAGACTGTCGTAAATGTTCCACTAGTTGGCATCTTATTGATTTTTTACCTTGTCGGCTACCTTATAGTCGACAAGGCCGACAAAAATTACCTTGTCGACTATAGGATTGTTTACATACAGAGAAAGTTGTTACAATGCATGATTAGTCGACAAGGCCGACAAAAATTACCTTGTCGACTATAGGATTGTTGACATACAGAGAAAGTTGTTACAATGCATGATTAGTCGGCAAGGTATTAGGATGAATACCGCTAATTTCAGAGTTGAAAAGTTGGCAAGGTCGGGAGAAAAAAATACTCTGCCGACTGATACTAGTCGGCAAGATCACCAAAAAAATATCCTTCCGAATTTTGTAAAAATGTGGGATCATACGGGATTTGAGATTGGGTACAAAATCATACCCAATCTCAAATCTCGTAGCCACTTTTTTTTTTTTTTGGTTTTGTTTTGTTTGATTTTGGATTTTTTTTAGTTTTGTTTTGGTTTTCGATTTCATCACAGATGAACCTCATAGGGTGAATTGGTTTTGAAAATTTTCAAAACCAAGTTTCAGTCGGCAGGGTGTTAATAGCAAGGGTAATTTGGTCTTTTAATATATTTCAACATCCCTTAACGCACTACATTGGATGGGAACAAAATGGGTATACCCCAATTAATCTGGATATACCCCAATTTTGCCAGGATTATTAAAAGGAATTTAAATTTCATGAATTTTTTTCCAGAGATTATATGTTGAGAAGAAGTAGTGGTGTTTTTCTTTTAAGTATGATTTGAGCTTAATTTCTCATTTAAATGTACTGGAATTGCATAGACCACGATTACCATAATTATATAGGTGCGTTAAATACAAACTTTCAAAATTTTCATTTCAAATTTGTGTTGGGTTTTGCATAGCTTACTCATTTTAGTTTAAAGGTTCAAATTTTAAAGGTGACTTTGGGTTAGACATTTGTATCTCGATGAAGTAGTGTATTTTTCATATTTTGAGTGAGGCCAAATTATTTTTTCTTGGGGAATATCTTGGAGTAGGTGGATGTTTATTATTTTTTGAGCAGTAATATTGGGTAGGGCGTTTATTTTTCCTGGTTCCAATTATGATAGATCGGATCAATGATATCAGCTACTTTCCGAATAGGGTAACATTGAGCTGGGTCTAGGTTTGTGGAGTGTGGAATCCAATTAGCTTCTATTGGTGTTGATAACCCATTTCCAATACGATGAAAAATCGATTGTTGCATGAGAGGGACGAGTGGAGCAAATTGTCACCATTGAGCACTGGAGGAAGACGGTATGGTATCAATAGCCTGTAGAATTGGTTGCTAGTTGAGATATTTTTCACTGCAAAGACTTCCACAGATGGAGTTAGGTTGTTCATGTAAATTCCAGATTCTTTTCATGAGAAGTGCCTTTTTATGATCACTGCTTTTTCTTATGCCTAGCCCTATTAGTTTTGTTACTTTATCCCAACCAATAGGATGAAGCTTTTTAACTGACGAATCATGTCCCCTGAAAAAATTCCTGTTGATACAACCTATTTGTTTATGGACATTGATGGGTAGATTTTGTGTTTGCATTAGCTGGTTTGATGTAGGGGTTAGGGAGGTTTTAATGAGGACCAATCTTCCGGCTGAAGTCAAACATTTTGTCATCCACCCTTTAGATTTTCGAGCTAATATTTGAAGAAGAGGTGGAAAGGTGTGATTAGATGCTCTTCCTTGTTTGAATTTGACACCAAGATAGATTTGAGGTTCTGATGTGGACGACATATCAAATATTTTTTGCAGATTACTTATCTCAACCGGATCCAATCTCGGATGATGAATAACTATTGATTTGAGAGTGATAATTACTTGGCCCGCCGAAGTGCCGTAAGAGTGAAGCAGGTTCCTGAGATGGAGATTACTATGAGCAGAGGATTTATAAGTGATTAGCAGGTCATCAACATTCATTAAATGAATAATGGGTGGTGCTTTTCTTGAAATTTTAAGTCCTCCAACCAACTTTTGATTTTGAAGGTTTCCCAGATTTGTAAACAGGATTTCCGCATATATTATGAATATATATGAAGATAGTGGGTCTCCTTGTCTAATACCTCTAGTTGGGATGATATATCCATGAGGTGTACCATTTATGTTGTTCGAGTATGTAACTTTTGTGACGCATAGCATTATGTAATCTACAAAGATTGTTGGAAATCCAATTTTAGTGAAGGAAGCTTTGATGAATCCCCAATCTTGGTTGTCGTATGCTTTCTGGATATCCAGTTTTAGAGCTATTTTTGGGCCTTTGGTGAGGCTTGAAGATTTTATATAGTGGAATAGCTCTCCAGCAGTTGCTATGTTATCATGAATTAATCTTTGCGGTATGAAGGCACTTTGAAAATGACTTATTAGAAAAGGGAGTAGGGTCTAATTCAATTAACTATTTTATATGTGATGTTACAGAGTCTTGTGGTCTAAATTGAGAAGCATTTGATGGGTGGTTCACTTTGGGTATTAGTGTTAGGTTTGTGTGATTCATGAGTGGCTGTATATTATGATCATTGAAAAAAAACTGCAAACCATAGCAATCAATTAAGGATGAGTTGCTTCCAAAAAATTTAAAAAACTTACTCGTATAACCATCTGGACCAGCAACACTCTCGGAGTTTATGAAGAATAGAGTTTTTTTTATTTCTGCTGCAGTTACCTCCTTAATAAGAAGGTTCATTTGTCTGGGAGTTAATCTGGGATTGTAGGTTGAGCCGTGTATTGTTGAGAGTAATGGTCAAGAATGAGTTGGACCATATATTCCTTCTTGTTAACCCAATTGTTTTGTGGGTCCTGAAGTTGTTGTATATTTTTGCATGCTCGGTGAATGGTTGCTTTAGTGTGGAAGAAGGTTGTATTGAGATCGCCTGATTGTAGCCATTGAATTTTGGATCTTTGTTGCTAGTATGTTGTTGACATTGTAGCAGTTTTGTGTGATCTTTTCTAAGTTGTTTTTCCTGACCCAGCCAGAATTCTAGTTCGTTACACGATTGGGCAACACACTGATGTTGAGCCTATTTTATCTTTGTCGTCGATTTTTTGATCATAGTTGGAAGATGGCCAAAAGTTTCCTTGTTCCACTCCATGAGGGTTTGTCCAGTTGTTATGATCTTTAGTTGAAGGTCCAGCGTAAGTTCCAAATTTTTTTGTTGTACCCAAGCCGAATCAACCACCTATTTGAGTTGCGGGTATGAGAGCCGTAAATGTTAAAATTTGTAATTTTTTGTTCTTCGCCAATCTATTGCTTTTCCTTGTAATAGGATTGGGGAATGGTCGGATGCTATTCTTGGAAGATGAGTAACTGCTGCATGTGGATTTGCAGTACACCAATAATGGGTTTCCATTTCTCTATCTAAACTCTCTATAATTTTGTCTTGCCCCATCTGGTTGTTCATCCATGTGTATGGGTCGCCTCGGAATCCTAAATCCATGAATCCCATATTGTCCATCATTATGAGAAGAGGTTGAGATTGAGCATACGTTACTTGTCTTCCTCCTTTTTTTATGATTGATCCTGAATGTCATTGAAATATCCTAGCAAAAGCCATGGTATAGCCGGGTTAATGTTGTTGAAGATTGACAGAAAGTTTTGCCAAAAGTTTATCCTTATGTCCGGGTGTGGTGGACCATATATACATGTGAAAAGCCAAGGCTGGGCTGGAGTGGGAGGTGTGATAAGTACATGAATGTAGTTTTGGGATTTCATGAGGATTTGAACATTGACCTCGTTTTTCCATAGTAGGAATAACCCCCTCCCCCTACCTACTTTAGGAACGGAGCAGTGATTTTGAAAATGTAATGTTTGGGCGATGCGCAACATTTGAGTGTCATTGTCCAATGTTTTCGAGAGGAACAAAATGGTTGGTTTATACATCGATATAAACCCACGAAGGTGTTGAATTGTTTTTGGTTGGTTTAAACCCCGACAATTCCAAGTTAAAGTAGTCATATTGTGTGGGTTGGAATGGTATGGGAATTGGAGAATGGAGTTGGGTAGCAGATAGTGTAGATGGGTGCAAATAGTATGGTATATAGATGAGATTTTTGGGTTGTTGGTTTAAATTAATGGGTTTGGGCCAGATGAGAGTCGACTTTATAAGGAAATAAATATGTGCAAGGATGTTTGTATGTTGTGTATTTGTGAAATGGTGATGCAGGTTGGTGTTGGTTGCTGATAGAACGCGAATTCTAGAGGAATCAGAGGTACTAGAATGTTGCTCCAAGCATGCAAAAACCAGTTAATTCTCACCTTAGCAGTTTGAAGTAACCATAAACATGAAAAAAATGAAGAATCATAACTAAAAATATGTGCTTTATAAGACATCGCTTACAAGAAGAACTTTTGAAGTACAATTACTGTGCCATAATACAGCACTTACAAAACAAAGAAAGTGTGATTTATAAGAAAAAACTGACAAGGACTATTACAAGAAAAGTAAAAGATGAGTAAACATATAATGCTTGTTCCACAAAATAAGATAACAAGCACCTCCTATAGACTTTATCCCTGAATATTATACTAGACTATTACAGATTCGATAGCGTAATTACGAACAGATTGTAAGCAAGACTATCACGAGCAGATTTCAAGTAAAATTACAGACTAAAATAACAGAGGAGTTAGTCGATTGATAAAACAAAGATATCATATTGGAATATTTCTTATTTTATTTTTGTTGAATCACGTGAATTTTATTAAATGGAGAAAATCAAATTACAAGGAAAATAGACAGGAAATAAAAAAGAAAAGAAAATCAAGCTAACTATATAGGCATGTTACAAGAGTTATTTATTTTTTCTCCTAGCTAAATCTATAATAGTCAACATCAGGCATTTCTACTCTTGATAGTAGAGGTGGTCTTCCAAGAAATAGTTGTCTTTCTCCATCCTTCAGTTTAGCTCCTCTCTTAGCTATTACATCAGCTGAAAAGTTTACTTCACGATAGCAATGACAAAATCTGATTGAAGTAATACAACTTACTGCTTTCGCCCATCTTATTTTTATGTACCATGGAATTTTCCCCTGCTGAAATTTAGTTATCACTGTTTTGGAATCGGAGTTCAGCAGAATGTGATGCAGGTTTCATTCAACAGCTAACTCCACTGCATAGACAATGGCATACACTTCTACAATATAGTTTGTTGCTATGCCTATTCCACCAGAGACAATATCATATTGGAATAGAGGATATACAAACTAGTAGTTTAGTGGACTTGTAGTTGCAGAATAACCTACAACTACACCCTCAATAGAATTAGTAAAAACTCAAGAAGTTCTTGATGATGAATAACAATTTTCTTATTAATGTTCTCAATTGATTACAAAGAAGTATCTAAATGGAATTAGAATAGTTACAACTTTCTCTATTCTCTTTCCTAAGATATTTTCTAACACTTACTAAAAGAACCTCTCGAATTTTACATTTGAACTCCTATTTATAGTAAAACTTATACAGATGTATATGAATTACGAAGTATCGCAATTCATACTCGCAAAATTACTTCATCCTCGCAAAACTTCATATTTCTCCGCGCTACTTCTATCATCGTATCATTTTATAACTCTTTTCTCCTTTATTTATTACGATACTCGTGAACTATTATCTTGCGATATTCAGTACTTACATCTTGCCTCTTCTCATGTAAATTCTACGAAGAAGAAATGTCATGAGAATCCCTATTCTCGTAAATTTAGTGTAGTTATTACCACCCATCAAGTTCGCAACACGTCTTTTTACTTTTCCCTTATCTTTCTCGACACGTTTCTTCAGAACCGTTCTTTTCAACCGTTCACGCTTACTCGTATTAATGAGTTTTTATCTTCATCAAACTCTCTTATAAATATTATCCTTTGTTTTTGCTTTTTATTCTCTTATTCATCTTTTTCACCACTTCGCCTCTCGTAATCTTTTTTCCTTTCTATTTTCCCTCTTATATTCAATGGCACCAAAGAAGAAAACTATTGAACAAATTAATGCGGAACTTGCTGATAGAGACCTTATTCTTTCTTAGATTGAAGGTTATGATAATAAATCTTCTCTCTGTGTGAATCTCTTTACCAACTATGTTTGGGATGGTCAGAAAATTTTAATCTCACGAGGTCAAATCCTCGCAGGTCTTCCTATTCCTCTTTATGATGTTAACTTTCCTTTATTCTATGAAATTATTTCCCACCCCAATTTTTCTTGTGCCATTTACCAATTGACTGGTGATTGTATTCGCCTCTTAGTTGAATCCGCAAATCGTGCCGCATTTGGGAAATATTTGTATTTAGTTGATCTTAGGAAACCTGGATTTGAAAATATAGAAATTGTTGCTGCAAATTATACAGTTGAGGGTTTCTTCAAAAATTACACACTAATTCCTGCGAGAAAAGAAGATAATCGTTGGGGTGTTCGTCTTCATCGTAAAGCTAATATCGCAGCAGATGATATTCTCATGCACGATATTGATTATGCTTCAGGAAATAATAAGACACCTCGTCATTCTAATGATGAAGATTGGTATAAGTACCCTTTAATATTATCAGGTTCTTATATTTCTAGGATAGTAGAACTTCCTGCGAACCTTCGTAACCGTTATTATCAACCTTGGGTTTTTAGAAATGTATGTACTTCCATCTCCTTATCTTTTTGTTACCCTTTAATTTCAAATGAGGTAACAAACACTCTTGTATTTTTCTAAACAATATATTGTTGCCTCTGCTTTCTTATCCTTATTTGAATTTACGGTGTTCCACTTCTTCCCGAGATTGTGTGAGTGAAAATAAGAGTTATGCTTCTTCTAAAAGGCTTACTGCAAGACAACAAACTCTTCGTTCTGCAAGGTTACCCAAGCTCGGGGTAGTCAAGATGATGCTCTTCGCAAAGGAAAAAGAAAACTTCAAGATGTTGTTTACGAGAGGAGGAAAAAGAAGATACTCTCAACCAAATCTCATTCCAATGTAATTTCTTCTAATGAGAACATTGAGGAAGATCTTGGTGATGAAGATGATAAATTTCCCGAGAAGGACTTTAGTTCTAATTCCGATACCCTTTTCGACAAAGGAGATGATGATAATGATGTTGATGAAGGTGGAAATGAAGATTATAATATCCCGTAAACTTTTGCCTCAAAGAATGGTTAGCATCTCCGAGGCTTTCCTCCATTATTCTCGTGGATTAGGAAATTCTCCTACAGCTTAATGCTCGCAAACTTATTGCGAAGGCTTGTAAAGTTCCTACTATAATTGATAATAACTCCCTCAAAGGAATTTCAAGATTCGTCTCTCCCGCTTCATTATATGCTTTAGGTAGCATGGTAAGTTTCTTTCTATTCCTTGTTTATTTCCCTTATTTTGTTGATTTCCAACCCCTTTTTCTTGTTTAGGTTGGAAGAGTTAGTTGTGCAGCTGCTTCTGATTGGGAAAGACGCCATTCTATTGCTGAGAAGAAAACTTTGAATCGTTGTAGGAAGTTAGAGGTTGAAAATTCAAATCTGCATCAGAGAGTAGAATATTTAAATATTGATAACGCAGAATTAATATCCCGTCACGAAGATAATTCACAATCTGCGAGCATCGCAATTGATAATTCTTCTTTTCCTGAGGAGAATAATCAATTAAAGCTTGAAAATTTTTCTCTTCGTAATGATAAGAAGCAACTAGAAGGTAAATTCTTTGCGATGGTAATTATTTTGGTTACTTTTCCTTCGTAATTTGCTAACCAATTCCTTAATTTCTCTCCTTGCTGCAGAAAATTATGCGAAGATGAATAACGATCTGGAAACTCTCCTTGATAATCGTAATAAGAAAATTTCGGACTTGAGATCTCAAACTTCTAATTTCCCAAAGATAACCATAGTTTATATGTCAAGCGTTTTGAGCTAAGATGACTCGCAAGATTTGCGAAGATAATGAAATTCCTCTCAAGAAGTACCATACGCTCCTTTCAAGAAATTCTCAAGATACTCCATATCGGGAAATCTTTGAAAGTGAAGTTGAAAATGATAGTGAAGTTGAAGAAGAAGATCATTTTGATGGGAATAGATCACTGAAAAATAACTTCACTCTTTTTTTTTATTTTGTATATCCTTTTGTAACTTCACTCTTTTTTGTATGTCTGTTATGTTTCTTTTCAATATAACACTTTCTTCTTGATTGCACTTTGAATCAATCCAACAATTTCTTTTTCAAAGCTTAATTTGAATTAATCTTTCTTTGATGTTTGTTTCCCTTATTCGCATAACTTGATCATGTGGAGAGAAATAATATATCTTAAAGACTTAGCTTAGTATTCCTTTTCCCCTTATTATTGCTCTTCAGATGATCAACTCTTGATGGAAGTATTAGAATATCCTTCTCAATTTATCTTACGAAGTTTTGTCTGATTGTGATTATGAATAAAAAGTCCTCCCTTTGAAGTATAAGAAATATGAACCTTTTGCCTTTTGCGGAATGTTGCGAGGTAAATAATAAATCTCCCCTTGAAGTATAAGAAGTACGAAATATGAAATATCCTTAAGAAGTATAAGAAGTATAAAATATCTTTGAAGAAGTATTAGCAAAAGATCCAATTCATGAAGAATTGCCCAATATATGAAGAAGTATAAGAATTGTATGAAGAAGTATAATAAGTACTTAACCTTCGCAAAATTAAATATCCGTTGAAGAAGTATAATAAATATGATATACTCTTGAAGAAGTATAAATAGTATTGAATTTGTAGAAAAATATTCAATATATGGAGAAGTATAAGAAGTATTTAATTCTCGTAACATTTTACGAGTATGAACTTGTATGTATTTGATTACTATCAAAATCGCATCTTTTGTTAAGTATTCGTGAGAATTCTTCAATGATGTTATCTTCTTTGATAGGATTTCTTGTAAAAATTCTTCAATGATATTGACAGAGTTGTCTTCTCTTCAAAACTTCTTAATGTATATTCTTGTAAAATTTCTTCAATGATATTGACGAAGTTGTCTTCTTTTCAGATCTTCATAATGTATATTCTTGTATAATTTCTTCAATGATGTTGATGCAATGGATTTCATTAATTTATGTGGTCTTATCATGCCTTCCTAAGTAAAGGTCTTATTTTGCCACCTCTTTTGTAGTTAATTTTTGTATTTGCGATAATATGACAAGTCTGAACATTCTTGCTAACATACAACCTCGTGACATTATCGTCTTGCGATGAAATCGCAGGACGTTCTTACACTTTCATGCAAAAACCCATTGATCTCATCTTAACTTCTTTGTATAGTATTTTAGCCTCTTCAGGAAGTGTTGCGACAATATGACATGCCTAAATATTCTTGCGAACATAAAGCCCCATGACATTGCCGTCTTGCGATGAAATCGCAGGACGTCTCCACACTTTCATGTGGTGACCCATTGATCTCATCTTAACTTCTTTATTATGTTCTGCGAGTTCTTTATTCTTTTTTTTTTTCTCTTTTTTTTTTTTTAGAAGGCTCGCAGAACTTCATTTGTTGCACAAATATGACAAGCGTTTATGTTTTCGCAAACAAGAAGCCTCGTGACATTTGCGTCTTATAGCACGTATCAGCTCCCTAATGGAGGGTGCTGCCCTTTATCTTCCCCCTGATTGCCCCTTCAAGGAAGCGTACATCGACCATACAAGGTTAGCTCTTCCCATCCGGTTCGCCAACCAGCTTTTTTGATCGCAACCTCTTATCCTTTTTGCCTATAGGGCTTATAGTTACGAGGTTGCACCCTATGGGGTATCTTTGGGCCAAGTGCATCATTTTCCAAGACTTGTCAAAAATGGCAGATGTGGTTCAACCTCACCCGGCACTCTTGACTCAACCGTGTACCTCGTCGCCTTGATCGTTTTCTGCACATCTTGGGAAAGACAGTATGCCTTAGTCGCCCAACCTAAATCCTCTTACACCGCATTTTATATTGCGTAATGTCGCTAGATTAGGTGAGAATCCAAGGCGTCTAACCCGGATAGGTACCCCATTATTGGGTTGTACCCAAAATTTTTTACCATGTACTAAGGGCCCTTGGTGGTGTTCCGGTTACCCTTAGCCACGTTATAGGTACCCCTTAAATGACGTACTTTAGGACTTTGCCTCTTACGAAATATAGCTTCGCTAACTAGGTGTACGCAACAAAGGTTTGCCTCGTATAAAATTTTCTCGGCTCTCTTTCTTTTTTGGAGGCTGATCACAGATTGCGGTCTTTTATTCGCAAATTAATGAAATTTTAATCGGAATATAAATTTGAAATTCGTAACTTTTCCCAATTTCCTGTGAGCAAACAATATTCGTAAAATTTATCACGAAATAAAAATTTTGTTTTGCCACATACCTTATTTCCACGAGCAAACATACTGATTACCTTCTTGTTTTATTATTTTCCTTCTTCTTTCTTCGCAAATCACAATCCCTTATTATCATCGTAAATTTCTTGTATGATTATCATCGTAACTTTATTCTCTTTTTCCTTAATCCTCACCATTAAATTTTCACTTCTTTTCACAAAGCCTTTGCTCTTTTTCTCCAATTTTCCTTCTCAAAGCTTTTTCCTTCGCAAACTTCTACTTACGTATCGTAACATTTCTTTCCCTCAGCCCAATCACCCTTGATAATTCCAATACCCTTCATATGAGGAAACTTTATGCAACGATGTAGAGTGGAAGCTACGCCTAGAATTCCATGAAGCCATGGTCTTCCTATCAAAGCATTATATGGTGATTCGACATCAACAACGCGAATGTAATTTCGGTTCCCATTCCACTTAATGGAATTCGCATGCTCACTTCTCCTTTGGGCTTGTTGGCGTTCCATTAAAACCATAAATTCTGTAAGTAGAAGGTATTAAATCTGATCTTTTCCCCCCATAGTTTTGTAAGCAGAATAGAAGAGGATATTGACAGAACTTCCCGTATCAATCAAAATCCTATTAAGACCAATTGATTCTTCCTCCATATCATCTTCGTTTTCTTCCATATTCATGTAGATTTCTAATCTTACTACCAATGGATTATCATGTGCTTCACAACCTTCATGGAATTTCAGTGGCTTCAAAAGAAATTTCACGTTTTCGCCATTCTTCAAGTCGTGAAATTTTTGCGATGTTCATTACTTCCTTTCCTTCACCATCCCTCGTGATATACCCGCTTAATACATTATCATGAAAATCCTCTATGGTTTTATATGAATGAACAATGGAATTACAGAAAACATTCCTTGCTTTTGATCCCACTTCTATATGTAGGATTTCTTCTCCCTTTTCTTTTGTTGTGTTCTCCTCATGAGTTATGACTGGAGCCTGTGGTAATTGTTGCGATCGTGAAACCGCTAAGTAAAAATTGATTTAGCTTTCCTTGATCAATCATTCGAAAGATTATCCTCTTGATATTATGGAAATTATTTGTAGAATGTCCATGAAAATGATGATATGAACAAAATTCATGACTTCTTGGACCCATTGGTGGTTCCTTTCCCATGTTCCATGGAGTTGGTATATTCTCTACCAGGATAATTGCTTGCCATATCTTTTCTACACTTGTATTCAAAGGTGGCAACTTTATCTCTTCCCTTACCATTCTTTGACCTCCTTGACCATTGTTATAATTTTGTCTCTGGTTCCCTTGTCCAAAATAATTTTGCCTTTGTCCCCCATAATTTTCTTGTTGTTGATCTAATCTTGGAATTTGGTTATTTCCTATTCGATTATAGAAATTCTTCTCTCTATCATACTCTTCTTGATCTCTACTGCCCATTGCTACCATTTTTGGCTGGCTATCATTGATTTTCTTCTCTTCTCAAATTTGCGAAGAAGTTTGTGAGGATGTTTTATGAAGTACTGCTACTATATTGATTATTTTGGGAAGTAAATTTGCTCCTCCCTCTTGATTGCTAGAGTTTGCTACTGGATATGACTCCATATTGTTTTGATTTTCCTCTAGTGTAATGTATTCTTCTTGCAATTCTCGTAACTCTGTCATCATTATGGAATTCTTTCTTCTGAAGATTTGAACATATAATTGTTAAGTTGCGAACATCGCGTTTATGAAGGACAGAATCAAGTATCTCTCATCCAAACGCCCTTCCATATCACTGCACATAGTCTTCCATCGTCTTACCAAATGCTTCAAACTTTCACCCACTCTTTGTTTTAAACCAAATACATCTTCAATACCAATCCGTGAAGAGTGATTTGTGATATATGCTCCAAGGAAAGTTGCTTGCAAATGACTGAATGACGTAATAGTGTTCTTAGAGAGTCCTTCGAACTACTTTAAAGCTTCCCCTGTTAAACTCGATGCGAAGTACTTGCATAACACATCATCATGATTTTCCCATTGTAACATGCATCTTATGTATGCTTTAATGTGCTGAATAGCACATGAAGTCCCATCAAAGATACTGGTAAGTGTGGGCAAGTTGCATTTTGGTGGAATTCCTCCCAATTGTACTTCTCTAGCAAATTGAGTCCTCGCAGCTTCTTCTATTGCTTCATCTAATTGCCTTCTATCTCCTCCTCTTCTATTGTTTATCATCCCTCTCATTTCTGCTAATTCTTGAAAGATTCGTGCATTTGCCTTAATTCTCATCCATTGGTCTTTTTAATGCAGCTTCTCTTCTTCTACGTTCTTGCGCTTCCTCCCTTGCGATACTTCACATTCTATCATATTCTTCATTAATGTTTTCATTTGCATAATTTTGCAAATATCTTCTTTCTAAATTATCATAATTGTTCAGTTGCATAGCATCTTGGAATTCCTGTTCTTCCCTTTCTATTTTTCTCATTCTTCTCATGCGAATATCAGGAATTTCTTCTTCTTAATTTCTCCTTCTTCTGTGATTTATTTCTACTTGATTTGCTTGTACTCTGATTCGAGAATTTGGTTCATTCCTCTCCACTTCTGTTTGTTGGTTTACAATTCTTCTCTTAATTCTTTCATACTCAACATTTTGTTTGTTACGAGCCTCTTCATGTCTTCTTACTCTATTCTCGTGATTGTTTTGATGTATTGCTTGTTGTCTCTCAGTTTCTTCCATAAGTTGTTGTTCTTCCTCTCGATTCTGATTGTTTTCTCTAGGATTTGGTCTTGTTCGTAAATTCCCCATGCTTTGTTCGTGGTTTGGTATTAAAATGAAACGATTCTCTTGATTTCTTTCGCCTTGATTCTGCGCTTGTTCTTGCATATTATTTTCATTATTGATTATCGGTGAATTTTGCCCTTCTCTTTCTGTTCTAACATTTGATCTTGCAACACTTTGAGATTTCCTTCTTTGTAGTATCTCATTTTCCATCCTCAATTCTTGATTTTGTCTTGTTAAATTGGCACGTTCTTCAGCTTCGATCATTCGTTCTTTTTGGATTCCTTGTCTCAATGTTTCTAACATCTCCCTTTCTCTTTCAAGAATTGTTCCTCCCATCAACCTCCCATTTTCTCTGATTTGTGGTTCTCTATCTCCTTCTTCTGGTGTATTTGTTATCCAAGTGTGTATACTCACTTGATCATGATCTATTATTTGTTGAGCTTGATTTCTTCGATTACTCCTTCTCCTACTAGGTTCTCCTGTTATATTTGCTTCTCCTCCTGCAAGTCTTACACTTCTTCTTACTTCAGTTAATGGTTCTGATGTGTTTCTTCTTCTTGTCATTTTTCTGGTACATGAATTCTTCAAATCCCCGTTTCTAGCGCCAATTATGTAGTTGCAGAATAACCTACAACTACACCCTCAATAGAATTAGTAAAAACTCAAGAAGTTCTTGATGATGAATAACAATTTTCTTATTAATGTTCTCAATTGATTACAAAGAAGTATCTAAATGGAATTAGAATAGTTACAACTTTCTCTATTCTCTTTCCTAAGATATTTTCTAACACTTACTAAAAGAACCTCTCGAATTTTACATTTGAACTCCTATTTATAGTAAAACTTATACAACAGATATGAATTGCGAAGTATCGCAATTCATACTCGCAAAATTACTTCATCCTCGCAAAACTTCATATTTCTCCGCGCTACTTCTATCATCATATCATTTTATAACTCTTTTCTCCTTTATTTATTACGATACTCGTGAACTATTATCTTGCGATATTCAGTACTTACAGGACTTACCTGGGGGCTTAGACTGATCAGAGGAGCTTAGGGATGGGAACTGAGGATGAAATCTTCATTTCGACACGAAATTCGGCAAGTAGAACCGATAACTCAAACATTCATAATGGTTATTTATAAGAGGTTCTAAATTTTAACTCAAGACGAAAACATACTCTTAACTATAACTAGTACCCATAATTCACTGAACAAAATTAAACTTAAAAGGAAATTTTTAAAAGAATAGAATTAGGGCCAAAAATGGATTTCACCCTACTTCAAAAAATCCCGGAATAAGGGACTAATAGATAACACCCACAAGAGAGGAAAAGAAAAATAAGAACCAACATAAAATCTATTATAATTAGCGCAGGCAAACAACACAATATCTTATGTTATAATTCAGAGCTATCGAAACCATACAAACTTTCAAACGATTAGATAGGGAGAAAGGGAGAGAGAAACGGTAAAAAGATCATTACTATTAAGCGGGAAACTGTATGATGGGACAAAGAGAGAAATTAAATATAGTTGCAAGCTAAAGATTATCAAACCATGGCTATTCTCACTTCGAACAACACGAGAAACAACTACCCATCTAGCATAATCTCACTTTGAACCATAACACAAAAGAAGCAGAATAGCTATTACATTCATTATAGAACAATAGTATTCAACATTATACACAAATGAGGCAACTACTACAGAAAAGGAAAAACCAGAAGGAACTGGCCACAAGGCTACCAGAAATAATAATCTAAGAAATCGATCACGGACTAACATGAAGGGTTTCATTTTATTAAACTAAAAATCCCTGTTACAAGAACCCATTTTAAGAAATTCCACTTTAAACTCCTAAAAAGCCCCAATTTAAACCTTAATTCCATAGAAATCATACAATAAAGTTTTCAATTTTTCTTTCAATAGTTCTAATTTGGAAGTCCCAATTTTGATCACCACCCAACCAACAAAACATTACAACTTATATAATCAAGAAGAACTAACAATAGATGAACACAAATCTATAAAACCCCTAAGAGAGGAGAAGCGATAACGACACTAAGAAGATAGCGGCAACAAGAATATGTTGAATCAAAAAGCAACTAATAATCCTAAACGAGTACTCCTAGATCTAGCGATTCAACAAATAAGATATGACAAAAATAGCAATCAAAACATATTAGGCTAGCATTAGAACAAGCTATACAGTAAAAAATAACCCTCTTCTGGACATCAAAACCAACGAAACTTACCCAAATCAATAAATCAGATCTAAATATAAGCTAATAAGGAATAAGATTCCAAAATACCTTTCAAAAATTATGTCTTTCGTTAGTTCCTCAATTCCATAACCCCCAACTCTTAATCTACCTTTCATCCCCCAGGAGTCCTAAGGTTTACCCTCAATTGGATCAGATGGAAACCGATTTGGTTATAAGCTGGTTTTGCACGAAGAGATTGTTGGTACAAAGTCAAAAAAATTCATCAAAATCTACTGCATGGTGTTAAAATTAGTGTATATAAATTTCCTTGGTTTACTTTGTACCATATTGATGCGGAGAAGCATCAGAATTTGTTTTTGTTTGTATCGGTAAAACACACATGTAATTTTGAAGACTTCAATAGGTATGTCAAATATTTTCATTTATAGTTTACATGCAATCATATGTTAATTAAAGTTTTAACGCCATTAGTTTTGTATTTTTCTACTTGGTATACCTTGCGGTTTAGGAGATGATGTCCCATTTGACCAAGAAGGTTGGCTGGCAGAAGACAGATATAAAGATGAACTTCCTTAGTAATTTTCCATAATAGGGGAGGCTAAGCTTAAAAACTTAAGAGGTGCTGCAATTCATAATTTTGGTGTAATAACATTTATGTACAACCAATACACAATCTTGACCCTGATGAATATGACCCTGAGATGAATACAAAATTACCTGGTTCATGTTGTTTTTTTTCCCTCAAACACAAGTGCTCAAGTAGGATGGAACGAGGCGCTACGAGAAATGGAGGTTTCAACCACTTATGATCATGGGTCCGCTAACTTAGTCGAGTTGTATATTTGTCATGATATTGCATCACTAGTTTCGTCAATCATCGAGGGTGTATGGGGAATTATTGTGGTAAATATAACAATATATATCCTTTGTCTTTATATTAGTTAAAATATAAATCTATCAAGTAACTAATTATATGAGGTTTAATTTCTACTTTGATGGTATACATATTTCCTTGTGATATACAGTCCTTTCAAGAACTTCGGTGTTTATTACTTTGGGGAAAGATGTGCTAGATAGTTAGTTGGTGCAGTTGGAAAGGCAAAAAAGCCTTGATCTCAAGCCTCTGTCCTTGGATGGGAATACACAAGACCTAAGAGAAAATTATAGAAAATATTTGAGACATTATTCACCTCTTGTGACAAAATCGAATACGAAAAATGGTTTAAATCGGTTGTAGCTAGAATCGATAATTAGTTGATATTTTAACATCTATGGGCTAGATTTTGCCTTAATGTGTACTGCACTATCGAAAATGCATTATCCAACACATCCGCAGTTGGTTCCATCTTTCACCACTTATCCTTCAACAAGCGCTTCTTATTCATCGGCGTATTTAAAAGGACCTTCTTCTTCGTCGGTTGGGTCTGATTTTCCATAATTAAAGTGGGAGGTAGACTTTCTTACCTTCATCGGAGAACGTCGGATAATTCCAATTGTCTCACAAGGTATTGAACGCCATAATTATAATATCAGTCATGTATGAACAATTGGTATAACAATTGAATCAAGTGGAGTTAAGAGATTTGGAAACTAGGCAGTGCCGGAACCATGTTTTCAAAATGAGGGGGGTTGGAAAAAATAGCCACACC
The DNA here is from genome assembly GCA_023529315.1 of Papaver bracteatum. Lineage (NCBI taxonomy): Eukaryota > Viridiplantae > Streptophyta > Magnoliopsida > Ranunculales > Papaveraceae > Papaver > Papaver bracteatum. The sequence goes on from JAJJWX010002278.1 coordinate 2,028,463, forward strand.
CAAATCAATGCGAGAGAACATATACCACTTCACCTCAAAAGTACAAATGAAATAAAACTATATTACTCGAGCGAAACAACAATGTATAAGAATGTGATATATGTTGATAAGAAAAACTTCCAAAGTTGTTATACAAGATTAATGCCTTGCAATGGAATTCCACTTAACAAAAGCTTGATTAACTGGAACTGGATCAAATGCATGTTTTCAAAGTATATATAGGACCACAACATAATATATTGGACCAAAGCAGAAGAGTAGATTTTAATTAAATACCAAATAGTTGATTCCTTACCTAGAAGCGTAACTGTATTAATGAGGAATGAGGTATTTTTCTTAATGTATTTTAGGAAGAGTCATTTATTTTTACTTTATTCTAAATTTGTTGGATCCAGAATGAAAATCGTTAAAAAGGTTGGATACTCAAGGATAAAGAGCGGGATAACCGGAGCTGTTAGAAAACAATTTCTGGTTCTTGTTCTAATTATGAGGTTTTGTTCCCTGACTAGTGATGAAGTGCCAATGTATGTTTTATTCCTGCTAAAATGAATAGAACAATAGACATTTTTTTATTCAAAAAATGAGTGACGCAAAAAACCATCTTTGTAACAGATCTCCGAGCTTTGTCCAATGAAATAAGATTAAAAGGTACATCTATGGGGACAAGGTCCTCGTCTTCTTTTTATTTTCTCTTACACACACAAATATAACTTAGATACTTTAAGATTGAAGTTGCAGTTCAACGTATTGTAATTACAGGGACTCGGAGCCAGCGTATGCAGGTCTTAATGAGGTTCTTACAATCATTAGTGATGCATTTTTGCCATTACTTACCACTATATTTTACCTAGGGAGGTACTCACATTTACAACGGGACTACTACTTGCCAACATACATGAGAAGGTCCCAACAAAGTACTTTCTGTTACCCTTGGTTAACTGGTTAACTACCAAATACATAACCCCGCTACTTTGAAGCATTTCAACAAATACTTACTAATTAAGTAACTATGTTACTGTAGAGTATGAACTAACTCTCCTCCTTTTTTTTTTCCTATATTCTTCTTCTTCTCTCTTCGCTAACAAGAAAAACATATATGAAGCATGGTGGACTAAATTGTTGAGCTTGGTGAACTAAATTACTGAGCCTAGTGGACCAAACAGATTAAAATAATTAGACAAAGGCTAAATCACTAAGTTGGTGAGGCATCGTGAGAAAAGGGGGATAGGGGGCTACAACCAGGTTTAATCAACCTATTCTTATGCCCCCGAAACTAGGTGTCTGTAGATACACTTATTTACCTCCCTCACCACGTGTACTAGCATCCCCACGTGGAAGCCACGTCACAAAGGTGGGTGACACACAGGATCATCCGTGGGTCTAGATAGTGCGCCATCTGTCAAGATAAGCGATCGAAGATGAAGGAGCATCAAAGGAAGGTATACCCGCGTAGCACCAAAGAACTTCCTTATTACATTTTACCCCCTCACGAGGCAAGATGTGATCAACGTCTAGGTGAAGCCCCACTGACAGACGCGACAGGGAAGGACTGACACCGCCTGGCGCGAAGGGCATGTGTCGGTTGGACTGACGACAAGAACAAAGGCAGACCAGCGTGATGAGCGTAGGAATAATAGAAGCCGCGGGATGACAGAGAGGTCCGCGGACTATGCACAGAACACAAGAAGATAAGGATACAACAGCTCTTTCCCAGTCTTAGGAAGAGAGAGAGACAAAGATTGGTCAGCGTGATGATCTCAGGAAGCATAGAAGCCGTGGGATGACCAAGAGGTCCGCGAACTATGCACAAAGCACAAGAAGATAAAATTATAACAGCTCCTTTCTAAGGGACCCACGTAGAAGAGCTATATATATGACCCTTCCTGTTACATGGAGGGGGGTCGAACATTTGGAGAGAGAGGGGGAACAATTAGAGAGAAAGAAGGGAAGAGTAAGTATGAGCGTTAACCTTCGGGTTCCATGATGACCCAAAGTCTTTCGACTAATCTTGTAATCTTTTACCATCATAGTGAATCACCCTCAGACCTGTGGATGTAGGCCTTAGAGCCGAACCACATAAATCTTTGTCTTATTTACATTTCGTATAGATCTACCCTAATATTTGTATGCATCTCTTAGATCTGTCGTTATGGATGTTGAGGAGATCATGAAAAACCCGTGGGGTATAGAATCAATGAATCAACATCTATCCCAGCATCTCACAATATATTCGTACTTTAATGCATGCACTCTGTACATGCGAAGATTGGTTGTGGACACGTTGATGCCTACGTGATTTGCGTGCTCACAATTTGGCGCTAGAAACAGGGATCCTTTGTCCCTATCCAAAGATTTATCTCTCTGTGATTTTTTAGACAGATTTGCGCTTTAAACTCGTTTTTCGCATCATATCTATGTTCTTTGTATTTTCTACTCGCAGATCTGGGCCTCTTACGACTTTTAACCGGCAGATCTGTGCTTTGGGATACTTTTTGCATATATTTATGACCAATGTATTTTCTACCAACAGGTCTGGGCGTTTTATAACCTCTGGACCGACGGACTTATGGTTTAACTATTTTTTATACTTATTTCTACCAGTAGCCTCATAGCGACCCTAGGACCTCATTATTTCAATTGAGTCGGTACATCTACCCACATTTTTTTTATATTACCCGCCTGATCAGTAGTTTGAATGCATTATTTGCCGCTAGGAATCCAACTTGTGGGTACCATGAACTAATAGCTAACCCGTGAATCTTGCCTCGTTTTATCTCCGTGCCATATCTGCAGAGTATTGCAATGGAAAAGAGCAAGGACGTAGGAAAATCGAAGGTACCATCAAAAGAGACGCCTAGGACTATGCCAATAATAACAAGGAGCAAACAGACAGGCGAAAGACTCATAGCCGGGGGCAAAACGCAGAACGAATCGGAAGAAGCATTACTCTCGAATGTGCATCATTGCAATGGAAGCACAGAAGGCTACGGCGGCAAAGGCTACGTCATCTACAGTGGTAGCTTCTCAAGTGGCTGTCTCCAAAGCAATGGCTACGGCCAGACCTAATGAGCCCCAACATGCAGCAGTAGGATCGGTGATCCAAGACCCTCCGTACGGGATGCCACTGGTTAATGGAAGAAATACACAACTACGAGCAGGATACCACGGGGTGGTAGAACCCATTGTGCAGCTGGTGGAAGAAGTTAATACCGCAGTCCCCGACGGACAAGCCCAACTTCAAGCAAGAACGCTAAGTCAAGAATCAAACCAGTCTGCGCATATATGGGCGGAGCTAGAAGAGCTGAAAAGGAATCAAAAGACATACGCAGACGCGGTGACCTTGCTATCCCAAGAAAATCATCAATTGAGAGAAAAGATCCTCCACAACGCGGAGCTACGGAATCAACAAGACGAGGCTAACTCTGTGATGCAGAATGCAGACCGAAGAGCGATCCTCGAAAACACCCCTGCGACAGGTAACCAAAGAAGAATACCCCGAAGAGGTGCGCGTATCAACATGAGGTCTGACCCAGACTATTACCCGGAGACTTCGGACTACTACGACGAAGATGAGGAGACGTTGCTACAGCCTACGAAGAAGGCACAGTCATCCATGCAAGACGAGCACTATTTGGCGATGGAGAGTCTTCGTGCGAAATGCTAGCGTAAATCAACCAAATCAAGACCAGGCAAGGAGGCGTAAGGCTAGAGCGAGGTTATGAAAGAAGCAAGATTACACCCTAGCGCATCAGTTAGCTACGGCTACTATTCCACAGAAATGTCCAGTCCCATCCTTCGAATATTACGACGGGTCCGCGGATCCCGCGGCCCATCTACGATATTACAACAGGGTAATGGCCAGGTGGGACTATGATGAAGCTATACTATGCAGATATTTCCCTTCCAACCTGAAGGGATCCGCGCTATCCTGGTTAGATAACCTCAAGCCAGGATCCATCGATTCGTATGATCGGCTCACCGAAAAGTTCTTGGCCACCTACATGTATAACAAGGTCGTCAATACCGGAATGGACAAACTCTTATCGCTTGCAATCAAGTACAGGGAATCCATTCGGGAATACACGGATAGGTGGCACAAGATATGTCAAGCCATAGGACAGGTAGATCCCGTAGTAAGTATTAATTGTTACAAATGGGGACTGGACAAGATGAGCCCATTGTTTGTCGAAATCCACGGCATCATCCCCTCCACAGAGGGAGATTTGAGGATAATCATCGAAAAACATGCAAGGTTGGAAGAAATTCAGCGGGAGAACCCAAGAGCGCAGGCTCAACGACCTCCACGGACCAATTCCGCGGAACAAGCAAGCGGATCTAAAAGTTACCAAAGAGATTCGAAAGACGACTACAAGAGGTCTGGTAGAAGGTTCGAAGATCAAATCTACACGAAACTCAATACCAGCTACTCACGCATCTTAAAGGAGATCAAGGATCGCGAAAATTTAGACTGGCCTTGGACTAAGGGGAAACAACCACCAGCCTCAAAGAAGTCCAGAGAATACTGTGATTTCCACTGCTTCAACGGGCACCCAACAGAGAAGTGCAAAAACCTCAAGATAGTGATACAAAAGCTAATAGACGAGGGGGATCTCAAGAAATACGTTGAAAAGACTGCACCAGAAGACAGGGCCAAACGCAGCAAACAAGTCCAATTACCAGAAGGAAACCGCACAGTGAATACTATATCCTTCTCAGAGAATAAAGAACCAACCCTAACTGCACAGATAGGGAAAAGACTGAGGAAACAATTTGAGGACTATTGTGAGCTTTACAATTTGGAGGGGAAAGAGGTGGAAGATCATCAAGAATGGATGGACGCACCCCTAACCTTTGAAGCCGAGGACATTGAAGATGACATGGAAGACCACAACGATCCTCTGATCCTCACCTTGCCAATTTCAGGATGCAACATAAAGAAAATCCTCATTGATGGGGGGAGTTCCGTAAACGTCCTATTTTACGATACCTTCAAACGTATGGACTCAATGACGAGCAACTCTCGGCCTCACACCACACCATCCACGGATTCAATGGTACGGATACGAAGCCTATCGGAGATATTGTTCTGCAAGTGGATGCCGTCCCCATGAAAGTTGACGCTCGTTTCAGTGTGGTAGACACACCTTAACCTTACAATGTCATTATTGGGCGGAGGTGGATCCACAAGCTTAAGGGGGTCGCAGCTACCTACCATCAATACCTTAGGTTTCCTACCCCCTAGGAGTGATGGAGATTAAGGGTGATCAAGCTTCCGCAAAGGAATGCCAGGCAATGCAGATGCAACTCAACAATGAGGAAGACGAGAAAAGGAGAACTCGTAGGGCTCGAAACAAAGCAATATCAAAGGACAAAGCCATCGATGAATACTCGAAAGAAATCTCAGGGAAAATCTTATCCAAGGGGTACTCCGTAGGAAACACGGAAGTATCAACATCAATTGCTGACCAGGACGCCCCTACGAACAAACAACCCGAGCCTGCCAAATAGCAATTACAGAAAGTTCCTCACCTTGGGGAACCAAAACCCACGTTCACATCCTTGGAAGCGGTGAAGGAAGTTAACATCGGGACAGAGGGGAGCCCGAAAAAGATCTAAATAGGAACTCTAATGGATAAAGAACGCGAAGCCTCACTGGTGAAACTGCTCAAGGAGTACGCGGACGTCTTCGCGTGGAAACTATCTGACATGCCATGAATAGATCCAAAGATCGTACAACATGAGCTGCGCATTAAACCTGGCACACCGGTAGAAGATGAAGGTGTGAAAGGTAGCCACGGAGTATCACAAAGCAGTGGAAACGGAATTGCGAAATCTGTTGGAGGCTGGTTTCATAAGAGAAGTCAAATATCCCACCTGGATATCTAACATGGTGATTGTACCAAAGAAGAATGGCGGGGTCAAAATTTGCATCGACTTCACCAACTTGAACAAAGCATGCCCCAAGGACAGCTACCCACTACCCAGTATCGATCAACTGGTCGACGCGGTAGAAGGATACGAAGAGCTATCATTCATGGACGGGTATGCCGGGTACAATCAACTATTTTTAGCAGAAGAAGACCAGCAACATACATCATTCTACACACCCAACGGCCTCTATTGCTACGTGAGAATGCCCTTCGGACTCCGGAACGCAGGAGCAACATACCAAAGGATGGTCGATGCTGTTTTCAAACCGTGGATTGGTACTACCCTAGAAGTCTACGTTGATGATATGCTCGTAAAAAGCAGATTCAAGAAGAACCATCACCAAGACTTGAGGGACATCTTCGAAGCTATGAGGGGGCACAACATGAAGGTAAACCCGGAGAAATGCACCTTCGGAGTAACATCTGGAAAATTCCTCGGATACCTGGTAACAAAAAGGGGCATTGAGGTAGATCCCGCAAGAATCCGAGCCATAGTAGACATGCCATCCCCAAAGAACCTAAAGGAAGTACAAAAGCTCAATGGATTCATAGCCGCTTTGGGAAGATTCATCTCCAGATCCTCGGATAAGTGCAAGTTCTTTTTCAACATATTGAAGAAGGGAACAAAATTTGAATGGACTACGGAATGCGAAGAAGCTTTCCTAGGCATCAAGCAATACCTAGCGAAGATCCCTATCCTTCAGAAACCAGATCCTGACGAAGTTTTGACGTTGTACATCGCAAAGAACCGATGACGCGAAGAAGCGCAAAGACTTGTCAAGGACCCATACAAAGGAAGAACAACCAATATACTATGTCAAGCAAAACCCTGAACTCCGCAGAAAGAAATTACACGAGGATCGAACAACTGATTTTAGCCATCGTATGGTCCACCGTGAAGCTGAGAATGTACTTCTTGACGCATGACATACGTATCCCATGTCGAGCACCCTTAGAAGCCATCCTCAAAGGGGCAGGAAAGGTAGGACGCATAGAAAAATGGAGCACATACCTCGACCAATTCAAAGATCCACTATGAGCTTCAACACTCTCGAAATCCCAAGTACTTGCGGACTTCCTAGCAGACCTACCTCTGGACAACGAAGAAGAAGTGCGCATACAGGGATGGAGAGCCGCGGGTGCCCCAGAAATTGAAAAGCAAAAGGAGCCAAACGATATCCTTGAACCAGTAAACCCACGGCAATGGGAGGTCTTCGTAGACGGCTCCAAAAATAGAGAAGGCGCTGGATTAGGCATCGTTATCACCACACCCACAGGGGATAGAGTCGTACACGCATTCAGGTTGGAATTCGAAGGCCATACAAATAACATCGTAGAATACGAAGGAGTGGTCCACGCCCTCCACTTGATAATCGAGATGGGGATACAAGAAGTACGGTTGACCAGCGACTCCCAACTAATCATACGGCAGATAGGCTACGAATACAAGGTGTACGACGAAACACTAATGGCATACATGGCTTTGGTGCAAACGTTGGTTACCCAAATACCAATAATCAAGTTCCGACATCTGTGCAGGAAGGAACTCAGGCACGCAGATGCCTTGGATTATATTTCGGCCATGCTCAAGAACAAAGATGTCAAAGCAATCAAGGTGACAAGAGTGTACGAGCCATCCATCAAACTCCAGGAGACATGCGCGAGTAACCAACGCAGGTCCACAATGGAGAATGTGTCCGAGGAAGAGGATATCGGAGAGCTCATATTCGACGAATTCCAAGACGACGATATAATGCAACAAGCAGATGCGGACGACGATTACAGTCGGGAAGAGGATTGGAGACTCGGAATCCACTCCTTCCTCCAAGAAGGGAGGCTACCCCAGGACACCAAACAAGCTAGGAAAATACAATCCAGAGCAGGGATGTATGAGCTAAGAGATGGAACCTTATACAGAAAATCATTCCTAGGGCCACTTCATCGCTTTTTGTCCCGATCCGAAGGACACGGCATCTTGAAAGATATCCATAGAGGAGATGCAGGAAATCACAGCGGAATGAGATCGCTTGCAGATAAGGCAAAGACGCAGGGTTACTATTGGCCTACAATGATCCAAGACGCGGCTAGAATGGCGAAAAGGTGTGAGGAATGTCAAAGATTTGGCAGGAGAATCCATACCCCAGCCACAAAGTTGAATTCGGTGGACAGTCCGTGGCCCTTCGCAAGGTGGGGAATCGACATTGTGGGCCCGCTTGTATCAGGAATCGGGAAAAGAAGATTCCTAATAGTGGCTACGGATTACTTCAGCAAGTGGGTAGAAGCCAAGGCACTTGCGAGGATTCGTGATTCAGACGTCTTCACTTTCATATTTCAAAATATCATTTGCAGGTTTAAGCATCCCCATGAGATAGTTTCCGACAATGGTCAACAACTACAAGGAAAAAATATCGACTTGATGTTCGACACCTTCAAAATTCGGAAAAACAAGTCCACTCCTATATACCCGCAGAGAAACGGACAAGCGGAAGCCACAAACAAAACCCTAGTGCTCATCCTCAAAAAACAGTTAGACGAGTACAAAGGGCGATGGTGTGAACAGTTACATAACGTTCTGTGTTCATACAGGACAACTCGAAGATCAGCTACTGGGGAATCTCCATTTCTACTCACATACAGAGCGGAAGCAATAATTCCCACGGAAGTTCTACTACCCACAACAAAGACAGAAGCGTGGGAGAAGAACCTCACCACGGACATGATGTTATAAAAGCTTGATGACCTCGAAGAAAGAAGAGAGACCGCACTACAGAAAATGGAAAACTACCAGCGCAGGCTGGCCAGAGAGTATAACAAGAAAGTAAAACTTAGGAATTTTGTAGAGGGCCAGTATGTGTTAAGAACTATTCCCCAATACCAGCGAGAAAAGAAGTGTGGAAAATTAGCACCAACTTGGGGCGGACCCTACGTGATACACGACGTCGCCTTAAATGGCTCCTACTACCTGCGTAATCTGAAAGGGGAAATACTCAGGCACCCGTGGAACGCCAAATACCTCAAACCATACTATCCATAATCTATCATCTTCGTATGCATTTCAGAAGAAGAAAGTTGACTTACAAGTCCGCATGTTTCTATCTCTGATGGAGGAATAGCACGCCTCAACTTTTCAATCAATACAAATTTTCATCTTCAATTGACACAACTCTACTCGTTACCTATACGCATCTCGATGCGCTCAATACCCATAACCAACACCGTATGAGACACATGTATATACCCATAAGCATTTCAATTTACACATGTATATACCTATAAGCACTTCAATTTACTCAGACTACTCAATACCTATCCTTACACAAAGAGATCAACGAAACAACCGAATACGAATGTACATTGAAAATCATTCCATATATTAATAAAGTGTCAATGCTATTGTTACCCCGTGGACGTAGGCCCTAGGGCTGAACCACGTAAAATGGTGTGCAGTTACTATCATGGTACTTCAATAAGGTGAATGTTCCGCACAAAGCGCGGAACATACTCACTACGATACACCGGGAACAAACCGGACAACGCATACACATGCCATCTCTTGAACTCCCCCATAAGCGTCTATAAGTGTACGACCAGGGGGTGACTTCCTAAGGAACGAGATACCCAAGCAATAATTATAAGCCGCGTTACTCTTGAACGCCGGCTAGACCCCCACCGCTCAAGAATCCTCCGGCCTGTGAATTAGCCGAGCGGGGTGATGGTCGCAAGACGATTCCGAGGACACCAACCTACGGAATTGCATTAACACTACAATTTATCAGATCTTACAAATCAAGATCCACGGATAGCAAAACCAATCCCGTGGACAACGCAACCATTCACGTGGATTTCGGAACTAATCCACGGCACTGTTTAAATACAAAGTTTACGGAATTACTTACTATATTAACAGGGATCTATAAAAATAGACGCGATTTCAACAAAATACAAGTTCAGATTTACACATTGAAGTTTGATCTATTATAGGGAGGTTGATTACGAACCTAGCAAGAAAAGTAGCAAAACCGCTAAGAAAATTAAGCAACTGAGATCAATCCCCAACATACTAGTTACGATCTATTGAGAAGGAGCACCATCCGCTGGTTTCTCCTTTAACGACGAAGGAACACTACCACCAGATGAGGGGCCGGAGGAACCTGAAGGGAGACTGGGAACGGGATGCCGAGTATAATTCTTGCTTATTCCATGGGTCTTCTTGAGATCCATCTCAATCTCACCAAGAGTCCTGTTAATCTCCTCCGCCAACTGCTTACGCTCCACGAAGCCTATAGATACGCTCTTCATCTCAGCTTGAGTTAGGGAAATGGAAAGATGCTCCGCCTTCTCAGTAGCATGCTTCATCGCTTCCTCTCGATACGGCTGGACCCCGATGATAGCTAACCTGCTCTTCCAATTGAACAATTTTAGCCTGAGCTTCGGCAAATTTGTCATTTGCAGCTTGAAGCTGTCCTTGGAGATCTGCAGATATTAGAAGAAAGTGAGTAATAACAAATACAACATGAAGCACACTCGATAACGAAGACATATACCTTCACAGTGGTTAACCGCGGAGTCTCGTGCTTCAGCGGCATAATCATATTCGTTCGAAAGCCTATCATAGTCTACCTGCAGGAGACTATGAGCATATTGACTCGCGCTAAGATCATCTCGAAGCATTGAGTTCGAGTGATGATATCGGTTAACCTCATCATTCTTCGATTCTAACCCCTTGTTAAGACGATACATAGTCACCTCTAAGTTCCTCTCATACTCGTCCTGACGAGCCACATCAGTTCGAGACGCGGATAAGGCACTACTAAGAGCGCCAGATTCCTCCCTAGAATCATCTCGTTCCTTGGCAATACTTCGCATATAAACCCGCACATCAGAGGGATGAGAAGAACGTGCTCGCCGCAATTCTTCTTCCATATCATTAAGCCTAACCTCTAGGGCGGAAATCTGGCCACGGGCTTCCTCGAGCCTATCCCGCGTCCATAAGAGAGTCGTGTTGAGCAACTCACGATCGTGATCGCTTCGATTTTGTAAATCTACCCAACTAAATTTTGTCTGATGTCATTCTTCGGCCATAGCGTTATGAACATCCGCGCGAGCATTCCATTTCACTGCTTCGCTCTTAAGTTTCTCAACTAACTCAGAAATACGCCCCTTTTGGCGAACTCTCTCACTACGAAGCCACATCAATTCAGGGACTCCTCCCATCAAGACAATACCGCGGGAGGAGAGAAGAAGGAGACGACTCGAGAACATATAGGGAACATCGGAAAAGCAAAGTAAGGGAGGTTCAAACCAGAAAGGGACGAAGAATTCTTCTCAAGAACCTCTAACTTTTCCTTGACTAAAGCTAGCTCGGAACGGAGCGCAGCCTCATCCACGCCCTGTTGTTCCTTGCGCTTAAGAAGATCCCTCAGTTTAGTTATCTCCCTATCTTTAGCAGAGGCCGCAGCTTCGACGCTCGAAAGCACTCCTTCACGGTGGCGGAGTTTCGCCTCTAGCTTAAGAGACTTGTCCTTAAAGAGCCGGTATAGAGTATGGTTACAATACTCACTCCTCATCACCTACGGATCAAAAAGAAATTAGTTCAAATAACATATCCAAGTAAGAGCAGGGTTACGAAGAATGGGACATACCTCCAATAGTCGCTGCTGAGGATAATTATACTGGTACCCATCAGCAAAAGCCATCATACCAGCGACAGTAGAAGGATGATTCACCACCAAATCAACCCCGCTGGACACAAGATCCTTATCCCACTCTACATCTACAATCTCCGCAGAGATCGACTCCATATGCTGGCGAGTAAAAGAGTCCGAACTCTTTTCCCCTTCAATCACAGGGGAAGGATGCGGCACGACGAGCAAACCCTTCTCTCTAAGCCAACCTAAGACAGCATCATCACCATCCGCGATTAAGGATTGCGGGAAATCATCAGAGGGAGAACCCAAGGGATTCACACCAGGTGCGGCACTAGCTTGACCTTGCGTCAAAATACCCCCAACCCCGGAGGAGGTGCCACCATAACCCTCTGGATGAACCAAAGGAACCTCAGCACTAGGCACAGCTGTCGCGCCACCGCCACCGCCACCGCTACCTTTAAGCACATCCCAGTCATCACTAGGAGAAAGAAGACTAAAATCCAAGACGAGTCCCATAGCCGTGGCCATATCAAAAGACTGATCCCCGGACGGAGTATTACCAAAAGAAAACTCACCACAAGCACCCACGTCTTGACCACTGCTAGCCACAAAAGCAACTCCCTTTCCCTTGTCCGTGACTGTCTGCTGTTGACCGACCTCCATGACCACAGCCCCAATAGATTTTGCTCCATCACTGGTCTGATCACCATCACCACCGAGGACTTGATTACCATCGCCACCTCCAACTCCGCCACCAGCGTCCTCATTAACAATACCACCATCACCACCTGTGGCTTGATCACCAACGCCACCATCACCACCACCAGCAATATCTCCTTCCTGCAAAGGTGGAGAAGTCTCAATCCGCTCCTCTTCGTCGGACACATCCTCTCCAGCGTTCACTGGACTGTTCCACATCTTGAATGCAGAGAGTCTCCCGTGAGGAGAATTTGACGATTGCTTGGGGTTGATCTTTTTCTTTCTAACCACCTGCGGGACATAATAATAAATAACCTTGAGTATCTCCTTTCCTTGGCATAATCCATATTACTTAAGAAAAGGAAGGGGCATATATACGAAGAATACAAACATACCTTAGCAACACTAGCATTCCGCGGAAGAGGGTTTGCGTCGGAGTTACCCTCCTCGTCCGCGTCATCAACATCATGGTAGTAATCAAAATCCATACCTTCGAAACTCATCTGCCAAGGGCAATAATGGGCGTAACGAGAAGGAGAGGTTTCGCGGTAGGAGCTGTCAACACTAGGTTTCCAACCATGTGGCCCAGGAACCCATCCATAGGCCCACGGACCAACAACCTCAATAACGGTGGAAGACCATTCGTAATCATGATCACGCTTGATCCTCTCATCAGCAGGAATAGGAAGACCTTCGGCACCAGGAATCCTTGCCATCTTGGAGTCACTTACTTCGCTCAAGAGGCGAATTTCCCCCTTACCAGGAGCAATATTCCGCAGATTCACAGACCACGGCTTGCGCGTCTTCCTGTTAACATAATCTCCAAAGGATTTGTTAAAGTTTTCAGGAGTATACCACCCTTTCTCCTCTTCTAAGTTGGGAGCATAGCAGGTCATCATCGTTTGCCCCTTGCTACGAAGATAGCACTCCCGGAGATGACGAAGGTAATTTCCCGTCAATTGCTGCACCCCACGGTTATGGATCTTCTTAGAAGTACCGCGGCTAGATAAGACCCGGTAATAGAAATCATCACCAGCTTTATATAAAGGCAACATCAGACCAGCCTCAAAAGCACCCACGGTCGTCAACAAATGAAAAGCATCGTACTGATAATTAACAACCATCTCGTAAGTTATGTCTTTATCAGGGGCATAGAAACTCACTTGGAAGTGCTGAAGACCGTGCTTCACTTTGAAGGCTTCAAGATCTATGTGCCTGAAAGTGAACTTCTTATTACCCATGGGTAGGGGACGAAATGTGACAGCAGAGTCATCCTCATAAGCATCCCCCCGCAACATCTTCCGCAGAATCTGCTATCTTCTTCTTAGGAGGAACCACGTCTCCCAAAGACTCCATCTCTGAGGCCTTCCTCTTCGCGGGATGGTTCTTAGTTGTTCTGCCTGAGCTAGGCACGGATGAAGACGGAGGAAGATTAGCCCGCAAAGGAGGCATGGTACGAAGAGGCTGCACATTTAAGAGTTCAATGCGCGGAGTCTGCTGCCTCTTATAAGACTCATCTCTAGGACGGCTAGAGGCATATTTTGACCCCCGGGGCGGATCACCTCTTTGGAACGGAGGCCTCTGGCTAGAAGGCGAGGATAGACGCCTATCCCGAGGGTTACCCTGAGCAGAGGAAGGAGAAGCCCCTTCCCTGATGTGAGAATCTCCCCGAGGAGATCTATGAGGACTCGGCGGAGGAGTTTGATAAGGTACCCGCGGATAATCCGACATATCTGCGAACACAAACACAAACAGGAGGACTAGTCAGTCAAGGAAGATCAAAAACGAGGAAATCTCAAGAACAGTGAAGAACACGAAGAAAACCCTAAGTTTCACCAGCCGCCGATTAAATTCTCAATTCATTACCCCACTCAAAAAGGATAAAAACGTAGCCGGTAAAACACCCAGTTCAGCAGGGTCAATCTTAGATTCCATGACATGCATGGGATTAAAACCCATCACGATTCATCACCAGAAAATCAAAAACTCCACAGGAACAAAAATGGCGAACAAACGAGACAAAAACCCTACCTGAACCTCAATAGTTGTACGAAGCAGCAGCGACGGCAGCAACAACAGCAGCAGCGGAAGCAACATCAGCAGCGGAAGCAACAGCAACGACGGAAACAGTAGCAACAGTAATGGTAGCAGAAGAAGTTAAGAGGGTGAAGAAGAAAATGGGGCAGAGAATAAAACAGAGAATGTGAGTTTAATTCACATTCCATCATTCTCTCCTCTTTTATGTCGCCAGAAGAAACCACCCACTACCCAAGGGGCAGTCATGACATGCAGGGGAAACGTGCGCAATAAATTCAAATAACTCCTTTTTAGGAGAAGTTATGAGGAGGGAGATAAAAAGATATCACACGGTTTTTCTTCCAACTATAGTTGGCGCCTAGTCACAAGAAGAGGGGCAAATTGTAGATACACTTATTTACCTCCCTCACCACGTGTACTAGCATCCCCACGTGGAAGCCACGTCACAAAGGTGGGTGACACACATGATCATCCGTGGGTCTAGATAGTGCGCCATCTGTCAAGATAAGCGATCGAAGATGAAGGAGAATCAAAGGAAGGTATACCCGCGTAGCACCAAAGAACTTCCCTATTACACTTTACCCCCTCACGAGGAAATATGTGATCAACGGCTAGGTGAAGCCCCACTGACAGACGCGACAGGGAAGGACTGACACCGCCTGGCGCGAAGGGCATGTGTCGGTTGGACTGACGACAAGAACAAAGGCAAGCCAGCGTGATGAGCGTAGGAATAATAGAAGCCGCGGGATGACAGAGAGGTCCGCGGACTATGCACAGAACACAAGAAGATAAGGATACAACAGCTCTTTCCCAGTCTTAAGAAGAGAGAGAGACAGAGATTGGTCAGCGTGATTATCTCAGGAATCATAGAAGCCGCGGGATGACCAAGAGGTCCGCGGACTATGCACAAAGCACAAGAAGATAAAACTATAATAGCTCCTTTCTAAGGGACCCACGTAGAAGAGCTATATATATGACCCTTCCTGTTACATGGAGGGGGTCGAACATTTGGAGAGAGAGGGGGAACAATTAGAGAGAAAGAAGGGAAGAGTAAGTATGAGCGTTAACCTTAGGGTTCCATGATCACCCAAAGTCTTTCGACTAATATTGTAATCTTTTACCATCATAGTGAATCACCCTCAGACCTGTGGATGTAGGCCTTAAAGCCGAACCACATAAATCTTTGTCTTATTTACATTTCGTATAGATCTACCCTAATATTTGTATGCATCTCTTAGATCTGTCGTTATGGATGTTGAGGAGATCATGAAAAACCCGTGGGGTTTAGAATCAATGAATCAACATCTATCCCAGCATCTCACAATATATTCGTACTTTAATGCATGCACTCTGTACATGCGAAGATTGGTTGTGGACACGTTGATGCCTACGTGATTTGCGTGTTCACAATGTCTTTACCAACAAGAGATACACAAAATGGAAGAGAGCATGATCTTAAGTCCTAATTTTGCAATCCATACTGGAACTCCAGCATCCCATGATATGGAGGCAGACTCACAATTCAACATTATACAAAGGGAAGGCTAAAGTCTAGTGCAAGAATTAATCCATATTGTAAAGTCATTCAGCAAAATCCTCAAGGTTATCAAGATCATAGGAGAGCATTTGACATTGAAGGATCTTAAGCTCCGGGATTAAATCAACGGTTTGGAAATCGAGGTGAATGATCTCAAGCTGCAGGATATCAAGATGCAAGATGACATCAATAATTTGGGAGTATGATGCAGGGGGACGTGTGACACAAGATGAGGTGGGACTGAGTAGTTATAACTATGCTTAAACGAATGAAGTTTAATTTGATAATTGTAGCTAATATTTAGATTAAGTCTATTTATGTAAACTACTAGTACAATCGTTGCCACGGTGGGAGGGCCGACCGGAAGAATTTGAAGATGGGGTTTGTCTGCGACTACTTTCACTTTGTTTAAGGAAAATTGATATTTTCGCTCCATTTCGGAAAAAGTGATACTTTCACCCCGTTTCAGAAAAAGTGATACATTTGTGGTGGTTTGCATAATGGTTATGCATTCAATTTTCGAGAATTGTGCCTAAAATGAAAGTATCACTATTCATGAAACGGAGGGAGTACATCGTTTTATTAGTTGTAATGGAAAATTAGTTGATGCATAAACCAAAATATGGCTACATAAAGTATTATGTATCCTTTGTGGTGGTTTGCATAATGGATATGCATTCAATTTTTGAGAATTGCGCCTAAAATGAAAGTATCACTATTCTTGAAACGGAGGGAGTACATCGTTTTATTAGTTGCAACAGAAAATTAGTTGATGCATAAACTAAAATATGGCTACATAAAGTATTATGTATCATTTGTGGTGGTTTGCATAATGGATATACATTTAATTTTCTAAAATTGTGCCTAAAATGATAAATACTTCCGAATTTTTCGTAAAAACTCTAAATTTGATATTGTTGTTTGTACTCATTGCGTAGCTTTTTTTTATTACCTTTCTAACTAGATAAAATTTGTAAAATTTCAAGGCACGGATTTTTAGATATGTTATATTAAAGTTTGTTTTCCAACTATACCCCTAAAAAATAGGATACATAAGGAGTTATAGTAATTGGACTAAAAAGAATGGATAATTGTGTCAAGTGAAAAAGACCAACCATGGACACCAAATCCAATATTTTTGTATCAATTGATCACTTACTATTTACAAAAAAATGGTCATATAAAGGTCATCTCTCGCTTCGCTCAGTCGGCCCAATTATCTTTAATCGGAACTATTTTATTTAGAAAGGAAAGTAAAAAAAAAAAAACTTAAAAAAACTCCATTTGTGTCCTATCAAGTAGGATGTTTACTTTTTAACATCCTATACCGATTATCAAAAATTCCGTAAGAATTTCGTAACGAGCTTCGTGAGCAAAAATTTATTCCTTTCCATCTTTGTCATTCCTCTCAAGCTCACGATACAACTGCAACATTGGTTTTACCCCTAAGTCGATATCGATGGCAACCCGAACTAAAGCTATAAATTTTTCTAACTTGTTTTCTTATAATCTAAAATCGATTGAACTTCCCAGCTACATTACGGTTATTTAGGTTATCAGTGCCACTGCAGAAATTTGCACAAATCCTCCTCAATTAACTCAGCTAAACCATTTTTGACGCTGTTCCACATACTTAGCCGAATAATATACTATAAAGTTTCTACAAAGACATAAAATCTTCATTTGATGGGAACTTCGTAGGATTAATATAAGGTTGACTCACTGTTCGGAAATTATGGATGGAAAAGTTGGAGAAGGTGTGATTTTTAAATGAAAAGGATTGAATTTCTAAGAGAATAATTAAAAGTTGTGGGATGAACTAGCTGTTATTGGTCCAGACTAGGTCAATAGGCCCAGCCTGAGACATTCATCCTCTCAATACGAGCCAATTCTCGACCTAACCTTAGCCGATCCGTTAGGTTCAAACGATCGACCGAAGTTGAGTCGACCGACTCATTTTGAGATTGAATGAGCAATGCTCAGTTTTGAGCGTTTGCCTATCCAGTTTGACCATTTTCTCTGGCCACTGTGGGGTGGGAGTGGATAAATTTTCTTGTTTATCACCATATTGGACTTGGATAATTAAATTACCATTTGGAACCTCAAAGAGTTAAACGTAACATCTCCAATGAATCAAGGTATCGTGGAAAAGTTAGTAATCGAGTTAGTAGTTTTACATGTAAATAAAAATCGGAAAGAATATTTTGTTCCTAATGTAGGACAAGGAAAATGTGATTATCACGAATACTATTGTTTTATTCAAATGGAATCACTCCTCTTTTAAAACGCTAAGTTATATAAGCTTCCACGTTGCACGGTGAGCATGACACCCATCTCAAATTAAATTAGATAAAAGCTTTCAACTACACCAATGGTGGAGAAGATAAGTGTCGTAACGTTATTGGTCGAAGATTTAAAAAAAAAAACACCCCTTTAGTAGAGAACGTTATTGGTCCAAGCCCCCTGATTTTAACGGCCAAATACTAAAATCGTTAGTAGAAACGTAGGTGTACAAGACTTATGTGTTGATTTACACCTAATTAAAAAATTACACCGGGTTTACACCAAATACTTAACTGGACGTTAAGTAACACCGTCAAGCAGGGACGTTACGTCAAAATCTTATTAATAGCGAAGAAAGATTTTAGAATATTCGAATTTCCATAAAAGAAGGATTTTATACTGAAAATATTTCCATGTTTTAATTTTTATACCAAAAAACGTAACTAAAAAGATAACAAAAATAAACGTAAAAATTCTTTTACCAATTTCCGTATTTTTATACCAAAATCATTATCTAAAAATCTTTTGAACAATCTTATTAATTTCCATATATTGGTTTTTATATCAAGTTATTTTTTTTATACGTCAAAATCTTATTAATAGGGAAAGAAAGATTTTAGAATATTCGAATTTCCATAAAAGAAGGATTTTATACTGCAAATATTTCCATGTTTTAACCTTTGTTATAAAAAGACATGCACTTTGACTTTGAAATTTAAGAGTCGTAGAACGGTCAGGATTAATCCAGGATGATGATCCTACGGTCGAAATCATTCAGATGGAGTTTTTTATTGGCCCGGGTTAAAGCTAGACATAGCCTGACCACCAAACTTTATCGCGACTAACCTCACGGTCTATATGTATTGGTTCCACTTTCCACCCTAACTTCAAGACTACAACCAGAAAAAAAAAAAAAAAAAAAAAAAAAAAAAAAAAAAAAAAAAAAAAAAGGACCAACCAAAAACGCCAGCATATACGGAACTGCTAAATTCTGAAGAAGACAAAGCTAGGATTTGGCCTGGAAATTCATGGTTCGTGGATAAACAAGAATTGCGTTTACAAGATTAGTTTCTGTGGTTTGATCCTGGTAAACTTCGTACATCCCATGCTACTGTATGGGTTAACTTTCCAGGTTTGTATGTTAAATTGTGGCCAGAAAGAATTTTGCTATCTCTTGGAAAAACTATAGGAACTCCAATTGTTGTTGATAAAAGAACTCTAGCACATGAATATGGCTATTTTGCTGCTGTGTTACTCGATATTGATTTTGCAAAGGGTGTGCCTAAATTCATTCACGTAACTGTGGATGGTAGAAGTTTCAAACAATATTTGGAAATTCATTGCAGTATCATTGGTCATGCTCTTACTGAATGCAAGGCAGTCCAAAAAATTCTTAATGGGAAGGAGAAAATAAATATTGTCCGTGATGATGCTATGAAGAAACAGATTGTTTCAGTGGACAATCATTCTACAAAGCAAGTTTGACAGGTAAAAAACGGTAAAACTGATGAGGAAAAAGAAAATATTTCTGAAGTTGAAGAAAATACAAGCGCTGATCAGTTGAAGAAAGAGTTTGTGAGATCTGAAGTTGAATATCGTGAAGCACATATGAAGCTTATTAGGTGCAAAAATGCAATTGCAGCTCAGGAAGATATTGCTACACGTAATTCTGCTCATGCAGATCATGCATCGGTTACTCCCGTGGAAAAAACTTAGTCTGGAACTAAATCAAATTCCGTGTCCATGCTAAATACTTTGGAAGGCATGTCCGTGCAGAATTTGGAAATCCAGTATGTGCAAAAGCTAATGTCCGTGTCCAAGCTAAATACTGAAAGTCAATCTGTGAAACCAATGTCCGTGTCCGGGCAAGAAGTTCAGGCCGTGACTTGGCAGAGAAATTCTCAGTGTTTGAGTACAAAATTTAGTTCAGATTCCTAGCAAACTAAAAAATGGAAACAACCTAACGTTACTAAAAAATGGAAACAACCTAACGTTTCAACAGATGAATGGAAGCATGTAAAGGGTAAAACTTCACCTTCTAAATTCACGTTTACACCTTTTGTGGATGCTTTACTCATCCCATCTGAAATTATTTGCAAGAATTCTTTTTATTCTTTAACCGATGAATTGGGGTTTAGAAACAATGAGGTTTTGGATGATGAGGTCCTGGTTGGTGATAATATTGTGTCAGAGGATGAAAATGCTGAACTTCTAGCTTCTAATATGGCAGCTGAAGTTAAGAACTCAAAGGAATGGGGAACGATTTGTGATGCTACTAGGATTCCAGATTCTCATGGAAACGCTTCAAAGGGATCAGGTACCAAAGGTAATGCTAAGGCTACTAATTCAGTTGTGGTATTTTCTCAAGATACCGTAGTTGATGCAGAAAAGAAGAAAGCTTTCCTTGATAGATTAGAAGGGTTAAAACAACAACGTGCTCAAACTGACAAGGCTACGAATTACTTACACAATAAGAAATCCAAATCCAATGAAGAAGATCTAATGAATTAGTAGATGAATCGTTTCACAAACTTACTGGAAACATCTAAAACCAAATGTGGAATTGAATATGGCGAGGTGGCCTAATATATATATCACGCCCATTGGATGCAAAACTATTAAATAAAATTGGGAGGGATTGAGGAAATCCCAGCCGCCATTTAGAACAATGGATATATCTGAACCGCGTGACACATCAAACCCTGGAAACCAAACTAAGAGATATGTGGGATGAGTCTTGCTAGGCTAGATATCTTACAGATATTGATGTACTTCTGTATCACCATTTTTTTCAGGAATTTACCTGCAGTTGTTTCTGACAATCTGAAGTCAGTGCCAAACTCCATTATCGTACTGTATTAGAATATCAGAATCAGGTTTTTTGTTTTTGTTTCTAATTCACTGTGAATTATTATATATATATATATATGATTCATGGATTATGTTTGACTACTAATATACCTATTGATCTCATGTGGTATATCTACCAGTTCAACGTTTAATGATCAGATTCGTGATTTTGTAGTTTTATGTCAATTTTCTGAGATAGAATATGAGTTTTAAGAAAGATTACACGTTTTTGAACATGGAAGATTCTCTAAAATATCAATTGCGATCCTTCAATTTGGGTTATTAATGAAGTTTACACATTTTTATGCAGTTCATGTTCTTACATAGTTACATGGCAGGCAACTAGAGAGGATTTCTTAGCTGAACCCACAGAGAGGAGGATGACATTCCATGCTCTTCTGGATGTTGGTCTTCTTAGTGTTAGATGTTTCAAAGAAAAAGAGATAATTTCAGATATTCACCACCATAAATAGAATATCTTAGTTGAACCCATATACATGTACGAACTCACATTTTAAATTTTGTCGTCTAGGCAGTGAGTAACATGTTCAATTGTAGTCTCATCTACCTTCACCCTATCAGTTGCAAAAATTAGTGTAGGCCGATCCTGGAAAGTACCTAACTCACTTTAGTTAGTTCCTCGAAAAAGGAATTGCGGTTGATAGTCTGTAACAGTTATACAAGGAGGTCCATTGTGCCGCCTGTGCTGATCTGAGGCACCTTAGTGGTATTTATTCAAAAGGTACGAGTATGTGCGGCGAATTCTATTATTTATTAGAGATAGGGAGTGCATCAATAAAAACAATCAAAAAATTGCGTGTGCTTTATATTACTGAGATAGGGAATTCATTTTTAGGTTTCTTTTGATGTCTGCAGGGCACAATATTGCAAATTCACAAAACAAAAAAAAAAAACCAGTGAAATTGCTACTTATTATTTATTTTAAAGAATTATTAAGGGGCAATCCAAGGTGTTGCAACAAGTGAAGAATTTCCCATAGTGCATAAAGGAAGGTTAGTATAAAAACCCATGAACTTCCGTGGGGCAGCATAACAACGATATTATTGGATCACTCTATAGATCGATATTATTGAGATTCTTAAGAGGAATAGTTATGTTAAGATTAAAAGAGTCGCTCTTTCGAATACATATTTGTCATTAAATAGATTTCTAAATATTCCATTATGTTCATTTGTATAGGTAGACCAACAAACATAAATATGGATCAAAGGATTTGACCTGCTGCTACAGATTTTCTTTATAAATATCTGACTATTATTTATTGGTTATATTCATGTAATCAGGAACTCAATATGCACGCAAGGCAATACCAACCCAATTCCGCTGTGAAAACGTAAGTCCAGCAGAGACTGTGGTAAAGGAAATAGTGGACACATAAAGTGACTATTGGTATACCAAATATAAATCTAAAGTTGAATCTCTGTACTTAGGTAACCCCTCATTTTTTGCCAGTTTCTCATCTATCATTTCTATGTGATGTACGTGTATCATTTTACCCATTCTTCATTACTTTCAATGAATCATAAGTACCTACTGCGGTTCGAGGATGAAAATATCACATGTTCAACTGTATTTTGTGCTATTTGATAGTGAGTGAGATCCAGAATCTGATGAGGGCCACGACTTCCAATCTGCTGATGCTTGCAATAACATGTACTGTAGAGTATATGTGCCCAAAAAAATCAGCACAAGTTGTGATATCTGATGAACTTTCACTGTTTACTAGCATGGTTGTTCATTATTGTGTGTTGTACATTCGTTAATATGATTAGTCAGAGTTTACGAGAGATTAAAAATAGCTTAAGATAGGGAAGATTGTTTGTTGCCCCATTGTTTCTCTATCTAATGTGATTACTAGAACTACGTCAAGAACATATTGTGGTTTTTCCTTCTTTTACTTATTTTATTTGAGGATGTGTCTACCATTGTGAGGAACTCCTTATGTACCGTCTTCTACCAACACCTTTAGAAGGGCCGGAGAAACGCCGAAACAAGTTTTTGTAATTCTAATAGGGCATAAATTGTTGAATGTTATTTGGTATATTTGTTGTCTAATTATTCTGCATATTTTGTACCTTATTGGAATGTTCATGGACAGACACAAATAGTGCCGATCAACCCTATGTGAAGTTCGAGGTGGTAGTCCCAAGTGATATATGCTTTGACAGATTTGGGAGACTTCATTTGTGTCTTTTTATTGGTATCATTTTCTTGCATATAGGTGTAAGTCGTCATCTGTGGTGCAAACCAGATTTAGTCAGACTCAGATATAAGCATAACACCACTAACTAGAGGTATAATTTCATGCCCACACATTTTTTTCCCTCCTGGATCATAATATTGGTTGGAATGAGCGCTTTTGTTATTACTGCGAGGGCTTGCAACACCATGCCTAAGTTTTGAAACAACTTGTTTGTGCATTTTTCGTCTAACATAATCTAATTAAGTACTTCATAAGTTGTCGTACATGTGTCGTGTATAAACCTATTCCTGAAGATGGGGGTGACATCCCATTCTATTTTGAGTTTATCGCCAACATTGGGTATCGGTAATCTCAATAATTATACTGCTCCATTTCAGGATTGCGTGGGTTCTTTAAAGGGGACAAAAGCATCTACAATGACAAAGAAACAAGACAAACAAGACATAACCGAGGTGACTGTTTCAATAAAGATCCATCCATAATCATGTAAAGTATATCATGTGTTTTTTGAATAATTTTTAAGTCATTTTAATAGGTCAAGTTGATGGGGTTACACCTTCTGTCAAACCATTAAACACTAGACCAGTTAAAGTTTCATAGGATTTTGTCTACAATATTAAATCCATGTAGTCAGTTGAGATAAATAGGAGAGATGCCGAGATACGATTGAACACAGTTGAGTCGCGACATGCAGATTTAAACTTGGATTTTGGTGTCGGGTTCATATAACCTATGCTCTCCAACAATTTTTTTTCTCAATATTGACTGATGTAAATCGTGGTGAGAAACTGTAAGCAACCGAGCAAAAAAAAAATACTGCAAGCCAAGTTTATTAGAAAAACTCAAATTTTGATTGCAAAAGAAACTTTATATTGGTTTGGTGAATTATTCTTCAATTGGAGGCATATTTTTAGCAGTTTCTTTTCCATTTATTTACGCATGTTTTTAACACCCAGGTCCAGGTACGCGGTAGAGTTTCACTGAAAAATCACTTTTTATTATGAACTTGAAAGGTTTGGAAATACGCGTTCAGGTATATACTTTCCAGTAGTAGTAGCATAATGTATTGTATTGCAGAGTTACAACTCATTCCCATCTTTTGATCCCATAAGTGGTGTCTCCATTATATTGCGGAGCTACAAATAATTCTCGGCTTTTGATCCCATAAGTGGAGTCTCAATAATAAGGCGCCTCACCATATCCCACTTACCAATTTACTATCATACAGGTGTGACATGGAAATTTTTAAAATTTGTACAGATGAACTTGAATGTATTGTATTGCGGAGTTACAACTCATTCCCAGCTGTTGATCCCATAAGTGGTGTCTACATTGTATTGCAGAGTTACAACTAATTCTCGGCTTTTGATCCCATAAGTGGAGTCTCAATAATAAGTCGCCTCACCGTATCCCGCTTACCAATTTACTATCATACAGGTGTGACATGGGAATTTTTAAAATTTGTACAGATGAACTTGAAGATACATCATTTTAGAAATGGTTCAGGGACGCTTCACCACTTCCTTATGCTATATAGAACTTAAGAGATTGCAATTGCTTTACTATCCAAATCCAAATAAAATAAATGCATGTCAAACATCATGAAGAAAGCTTATAATTACATATTTGTAGTTTTGAGGTTACTACGTTTGCTTTCAAAACTCACATGATACTAAATTTTTGACATTTTTAGAGCCCTTTAGCTTTTTCTTCTGGCCAATCTTGACGTACTTGGTGCGAAAACCCACATGGTTCGAAATGTGATTTATAACCGCCGGTAATTTCGTCCAGAATTGGGATACAATTCAGAAAGTGACGCATCTTTAATTCGTGCAAATGGGGAAACAACTTGCTTAAATACCATGAAGTGATGAATTATTTTCAAACCGCGTCTCTCAGATTTTTTTAGAAATTATATATATAACAGTAACCTTTTTTTTAGATATGTTGCTAAAAGTAGATGCAAATCCAAGTCTCATGGGAAACTCAAGTGGAACATTTGTCTTTCCACTAGGTTCTCCGCAACTCCAAATAACAAAATTAAAAACGCATCGCTGGCTTTTCAACAAATGAAATGAAAAAGGAGGAATGGAAAGGGAGGAATGTTACCGTGAATTCCTCAGGGAAAGGGAGGAATGTTACGGGGTTAAACTTACGCACACTACCGATGAAAAAAAAAAATTTACGCACAACATTAGTTTGTTACAATGTAAAATTTTAATTTTATACAAAAAGAATATCGGAGTATTATTTAATAAACCGCAGCCTACCTAACTTATATGCTTAACCCCTGTAATCGGGCATATCTTCCAATAAAGTATGATTCTTAGCAAAAAAAAAATAAAAAAAAATAGTCAAGTTCATTATTTGCTTCTATAAGCCTTAACGTGTACTACTCGAGCGAGTGATTTTTCTTTTTCTTGGATATGCCATCCTGATTAACTAGACGATATTGGTTTGACATAGCCATTCCATTAACGGGTGGACAAAAAGCAAGGGAATATGAGAAATCGAATCAATACATTTGCACTACTTCTCATCTGTATTATAACGGTCAAGATTTTATTATTTAGGAAGACTGGGATTATTGTCACGCTCTGGGATATAGATGACCTGGGTATTAATTTTAAACATGGATAATCTTGAATTTGTCGTAACTAAATTTCTTAAATACCGCCCCAATCATTACCGGACGAATAAAATTTTGTATGAGGATACTGAACGGCTGGTTGACCAAATTTGATCATGCCAGCAAGACATTGGGATCTTCCTTATAGGTTCGATGACCCTCTAACTTTCAACCTAATCACAACTAATTTTAAAGTGGGAACTATATTTGACTCTAGAAATTCTAATCCATATTCCGATTAACCAATTGCACAAAGATTTCGCTATTAGAAAAAACTAAAAATAAACATGCAAACTGATAGCCGAATATTGTGCATTAAACAACTTAATGCGTTATTGTAGTACACATTTAGTCGTAAACTACAAAGCAATCCATCTAGAGAAGATGAGGAGGAGGGAGATAATGGTGGTGGTACTGAGGTTACTAAGTCTGTTACTGTTCTTAGTGATCGATATTTATGGAGACCTATCCAAGCACCAACTACTTGGTTAGGAACTAGATTGGAGACCTTGAGATTCACTTACTCTGAAACATTAGGGAAATGTCCTATTATTAACTTGGCGTTTTAGTATTGACTTTCTATCAAAGAGGCATGTACGAACTCATATAATTTTTCCATTAGGTGTTTACTAATGTTATAAAATTATGAGTATCCTGGAATGAGAAGGAAATAAATTATATAAACTGACTCTATCATGGGAGGTTGAGCCAGGGCCGTAAGGCTCCGGTGATACCTAGTTTTTATACCAAAAAATGTTAAACTAAAAAGATAACAAAAATAAACGTAAAAATTCTTTTACTAATTTCCGTATTTTTATACCAAAATCATTATCTAAAACTCTTTTGAACAATCTTATTAATTTCCATATATTGGTTTTTATACCAAGTTGTTTTTTTTTCTTTTTTAATCTTGACCGTGTATATATGGTTTGAAAAAAATCATGAACTAAATTTTCCTAATATGTTTTTGGTTGTATTAGTTTTTTTTTTCCCGTTCTCAGGGGTGCATCAAGATAACAATGCGAAAGATTGTCTTAAATTATAGATGCTCTATTTTCTTTACCATACAAGACAAATAAACTTCGTAACACCTCTGATGGTTTTCTTGATGATTATGAGTTTATGAGACACGGGTTTACGTCATAATCATCGTCTCTATCTTTTTTTTTTTTTTATTTACATCATAATCTCTTTATAAATTACATTCTAATACTGCTTCAATCTTTCTCCTTTTAGTTTTTTTTTTTTTTTCGTTTCTAATGATGATCTCTTCTCTCTTTTTTAACACATAACAGCACACATTCTTAAGCCATTGATGTCGACATCTTAGTCTTCACGTCAATGCAAATATTAATTTTCTTAGATTCCAAATCGTGATCAGGGCGAGGCGAAACCGAGCCACACCAAATCGAAAATAGATGGTTTTTGGGTCCGCACAGTCCGTAACACGGGCATAAAATCTAGTTTAATTTAAAGTAATAAGATATTATTTCGATTTGATGAGGCTATTCTTTTCATCAACCTCCAACGATCAAATAAACGGAAGAAGTTACGTATTATTTGGCATTTCATAGGTGTTTTATTCATTGTAATATTATTGTCAATAATTTAGTTGGTAGTTCTTTTATAACAACAGCCCGATACATCAATATATTGATAAGAGAGAAAAGATCAAACACGAATGAGGGGGACATGAACGTGTACATGGTCTCAAAACAAGCCATAAATCTTTTCAAAAACAAACGATGTGGGAACTTAGTTACAACGGACATGTACACAAATCTATACGAAGGGTATCATGAGGGACCATTTCCAACAGCCGATCAAACAAAAGATGGAAGGATCTTCCTGGCATTGTTCGGTATTTTACGGTTCACATCTTCAACAAGATTTTTCTTAACATAAAAAATAATAAACTCCTGGTAAATTTTGCAAATTTGAATAAACTACTGGAATAAACAAATTCACGGATCTTTAAACAACCCGAGTTAAATAAAAAAATGCTCGAGCAACATGCGAGGAAATTTTTTTAACTAAAACACAAAGCTTGTAACAAAAATTGGACGGAAAACAACAAATAAACACAACATAAAAACGAAAAATTGGGTCAATTGCCCAAATATTTTTAAAATATGGTTCCAATGGACGAGTAAAAAATTAGTATGGGTGAAATGAACACCAAAAAAATAGCAAGACTTAAACTTAAAAAAATAGTGATGGTGAAACATGATGCATCTTGATGTAAATTAAAACGGTTCGCGAGTTATAACCCTAAAGGTGTCACTATCCATCCACAAAAACCCCATCAAAACAAAAGTAGCACAACAAACTCTAAAGAATTTGATGAAACCAATTTTGGTTTTATCATAAAATTTAATGAAACCAATTTTGAAATTTGGGGTTTTTGTATTAATTTTTAAAAATTTGGGGTTTTTATATCAATTTTGTTTAAAATGAAGTTTTAATGGATACCAACGTTTGAATGGGGTTTTGTACCACAAGTTTGGTCACATTGGGTTTTTATGACTAGTTCTGAAATTAAAAATAAGAAAAAATATTTAAAAATTGGTAGGATGAAACTGTTTACATCCTCGCTATTTTTACATTCTCGTTCATTTAAACAATATCAAATTTTACAAATTTTTTTTCATCCAAAAATTATCATTATTAAGTTGATTGACCAATTTTGTATAAAAACAAATATTTGAAAGAGGAAAACGTCTAATTAGAACTTCTAGGAAAACGCAACCTCAAATAACCCTTCCGCTTATAAGATAACCTCAAAATCAACGGGACTTTTTTTTGCTGTTCAAAAGCAGTCATCATTTCAAATTTTCTCCTGTGCTGAAAATGAATTTCCCGGATATTCTTTGCGCATGCTATTTCGCCATCGATTGTTGTACTACAAAAACAAGCCTAGTTTTCCACCCAGTTTCTTATCTGTTGACGTGACAAACCTGTCTGAAAAGCACAAATCTAAGTTTGATTCTTAGGTTGGGGTCAAATTCCATATGATTGAAGTGTTGATTTTGCTCGGCACTGGTAATCCTGCAGCACCCTTTTCTGTTCGGTTCACAAATGTAGAACGAATATGTTGACCGTTGACTTGATTGAGATGCTCAAATGCAATGTTAGCAGTTAGAGACTTTTGAGTTTCTTGACATTGATCTTATCCTGCAACCTACGTCTATACTCCTACCTGGTCTTTAAACATCAACTCCTACCTGGTCTCAAATGAAAACTTGGCTTGGTAAATTAAAATACTGCAACGTCTCAAAACTTGATGTGAAAAGGTAGGAGTCGATGTTTTAGGAGGCAACTAATGAGAAGAGCAGGCGACAAAGGATCAAAAGTCCATCATCAACAACCTAAAAACCTCACGTCATCTCTCACTCCACGTCGAAAGTTGTGGTAATCCATTGGTCAGTCAACGAAACCATCGCTCCTGATTGGCTGAAAAGCAACTTATACCCCCTACCCCTACATTTCGTGGCCGTTAATTACTAATTGAATTGATTTAATCTAATGCTCAAAATCGAACGATACAAGATTTTCCTATATTTTCGATACAAAATAATATTTTAATACGGAATATTCAAAAAAAATCTTATTAATTTCCATGTAATTAGGGTTTTCTCTATTTTATTACCATACCGGGCAGTTAAATTCCATAGCAATAAACCGATAAATATGAGTAAAAAATAAATAAAATGAAAATCTTATTAATAGGGAAAGAAATATTTTAGAATATTCAATCTTAGTAATTTCCATAAAAGAAGGATCTTTATATTAAAAATATTTTCATGTTTTAATTTTTATACCAAAAATCGTTAAACTAAAAAGATAACAAAAATAAAAGTAAAAATTATTTTACCAATTTTCGTATTTTTATACCAAAATTATTATCTAAAAATCTTTGTAACAATCTTATTAATTACCGATAAATATGAGTAAAAAATAAATAAAAAGAAAATCTTATTAATAGGGAAAGAAAGATTTTAGAATATTAGATCTTAATAATTTCCATAAAAGAAGGATCTTTATACTAAAAATATTTCCATGTTTTAATTTTTATACCAAAAATCGTTAAACTAAAAAGATAACAAAAATAAACGTAAATTTTTTTTTGCCAATTTCCGTATTTTTATACCAAAGTCATTATCTAAAAATCTTTCGAACAATCTTATTAATTTCCATATATCGGTTTTTATACCAAGTTGTTGTTCTTCTTTTTTTTTTGAATCTTGACCGTGTAATTTGATCCTTTAATTTTTGGCGATATGCTAACCCGAATATAAGGAATGAAATGTATTTTTTAGTTAAGGAGTAATGTGTATATATGGTTTGAAAAAAATCTTGAACTAAATTTTCCTAATATGTTTTTGGTTATATTAGTTTTTTTTTTCCTTCCGTTCTCAGGGGTGCAGCAAGATAACAATGCGAAAGATTGTTTTAAATTATAGATGCTCTATTTTCTTTACCATATAAGACAAATAAACTTCGTAACACCTCTGATGGTTTTCTTTGGAGTTTTCTTGATGATTATGAGTTTATGAGGCACTGGTTTTGATTACAGTAACACACCAGGTAGTCTTCCTTTCTTCAACTTCTTTTTTCAGATTGATCTGATTTACGTCATAATCATTGTCTCTATCTCTTTCTTTTCTTTTCTATTTACATCATAATCTCTTTATAAATTACGTTCTAATATTGTTTTTATACTTATTTCAGTCTTTCTCCTTTTAGTTTTTTTTTTTTTTTTTTTTTGCATTTCTAATGGTGATCTCTTCTCTCTTTTATTTAGTGATTCCATCGTATCTTAACTCTGTTCGTTTCACTTCTTCTTATTTGATTTTTATTAGGTGTTGTTCTTGATGAACACAACGGTCAAAATTACAAGAAACGTCATCGTCTCTTATGTTATTATTATTTTGTTTTGTCTGTGAATATGGATTAGACTTCTTTAGTTTCTTCGATGTGTATTTCTATTTTCGAATGTAGGGCTAAAAATTTCCAATATTAAGTTACAACTAATATTTGTATAAATTCATATTTTATGGCTTTGCTATTTTAGATCATTTTCCTTGAAGTTACTAGGCCAGCGAATCTGAAGTAATAGAGAAGGGTCAAAAGGCATAATAGAACTAAACTCTTTTTTTATATTGGTATAAATTCATATTGATGAGTTTTCCTTTCATGAGAAAATAACAACTTTCTTTTGTATGGAAACGTCGGGTTAGTCTATGTGCATGCATCCACCTTGCTTTGTAATATTTTCCTGGTTAAAGGCTTAAAAAAAATTTATGTTACGGAGAACAATTGGCTGGAACTGGTTCAATCTCTATAGATAAGCGTTGTGGACATGTTTGTGATACTGAGTACAATCTCTACAAGGCTATTTACTCTTCAAATTCTTCATATATGGCAATGAAAATGCTGGAAGATGCATACAAGTTTCATATGTGTAATATTTTGGGATGAAAAGTTCCTACGTTGAATCATAACTCGCTTTCATATTAATAACATGAGGCACTTTCTTGATTTGTGCTTTCTTATGCTTTTTAGCATTGTTCTTTGATATACATTCCAAATGAGTCATAGCTCGATTAGAATGTATTTCCACCTCATAGGTAGGAAATGCAACGGCTAACGAACTTTGTTGTCATTTGTACATCTTGGGTTCACTGCATTGTAAAGGATACCCATGTTAGATTTATTAATGCTAACCCAATTCGAGCTACAAAAACTAATACTATTCCACTTTTTTATGGTGCTCTTTAGCTTGAAGTAAGGGTAAATATAGCCATGCTCTTTTTATTTTCTTTTTTGATGTGGTAGCTAGCCATGCATGGAGGATCCTAAAAAGTATGGCATGATATGAATGGTGGACATTTAGTCTTATTAAAGATGACTCTTAAAGGTGTCTGATAATATTGAGGATTTTGCTGCAACCACTTTGTCTTGATTTGTGCTTTGTAGAGTGAAGATAAGGAAGTCGTTGAGATTTTTAGTAAGCAAATCGAAGAGGTCGGATGGATTTTCCTGATCGTTTTATCAACGGACAGAAGACATTGGGTTATGTTAAAGACGGGAAGGAAATTCAAATTTGAAGTTTGATATACCTTTTTTTTTATTCTACTGGTCAATCTCTTAATCAAATTAGGAATGCTTTGAAACAATATATATAATACTGATATCTACTTCCGAGTTCCCAGTTAGTTATATTCTTTTGAGATGCTTTTATGTACACTGCATTAATTTTTGATGCTTTTATCTTAATTGTATTTTGCTGTCAGATTAGATTTGCAGAACGCAAAACTCATGAGAAAAAATTACTACCCGATGTTCATACCTTGATTTCCTAAACCTCTCATCATAGTTGATTTGTGTGATGGTGAAGGAGGTAGCCATGGGTAAAACCTGAGGAGGTGAAATTACCAATATACTCAAAATACGCTTGCGTGCGTGGTTAATTTTTGTTGCTTTCTATTATTTGTTGTGGAGATATAATGCAACGCTAAAATTTTGCAGTTTTATCTATGGTGCGGTGCCGTTCGCAAATTGAGAGTACTATTATGGTTCTTCTTAACGTGTACTTCATCATGCGGTGTTATATATATATATATATATATATATATATATATATATATATATATATAACTTTAGATCATGCGCAGCTTTGAGGTTTCAGGTCTTTAGCATTACTTATTGTCAGATTAAGCCTTGAACTCCCATTATTATGTGGTGCACGATAATATCTTTATATATCCAGTCCAATAATTTGATTATCACAAGTGATGAAAGTCCTTAGAGTTTCATGTCATTCATCTATTAGTCTTAGGCATTTAATTTTTTAAAAATGGTAATCTAAAGCAAATGTCCATGAGGCTGCGGATAAATATTACAAAAATGCAAAGACTTTTGCAGCCATTTTTTGATTTTCATATTATATTCTCCTTTTAGTTTCTTCATATAAAAAAAATGAATTATTGTTCAATTAATGAGTTGGTCCTTCATGAATATATAAGTATCTTTGGTTTTCATATTATATTCACTTTTAAATATGGTTTGATCAGTTTTACAATGTCTGGTAATTTTGTGTGCCTTTTAATTCCCGCACCGTGGAGTTTAAAATATAAAGCAAAGTTTTGTTTATATACTATAATGCTAGAGAAAAGGAAAAAAACTATTGTAATCTGAGTTTCTTTTCTAAGAAAAGCATTTGGATATAAGAGGTCATTCAGGTGTTTATTGAGTTTCTATCAGTCCGAATGTTCGATGTTTTGGTGATTCAAATGGTCAGTTCAGATTTTTGGTTGACAAGAATGGGAAGCCACGTAATCTTAGGTTGTAAAACTGTAAGCTTACTGTCGTTGTACTTCATTTTCATTTTTCTTGGCAAGCATGCAACACAAGTCTCTGTTTTTTTCCTCTCTCATATTCCTAATGTGCAGGCTTTTATTTACTTCTTATATCATCTTAGCAGGTTTTTACCATAGTTGCTAAGGTCATTCAAATTCTTATGAAGATATGTACATCCCAATTTTGTACATTTTGAATATCAATATGTGTACATCCCAATCTAAATGTACATCCCAATCTAAATGTTGAAGTCACATGTGTACCGTCTATGAAATTATAAGTGCACCCACTATTTAATCATCTAATCACCATTCTACATATTACTTGCAGGTGATCCTGGAGAGCTAATCCCATTTTGATATTCTCATGTTAACTAGAAATCGGAACTTCACACCAAGGACAGTGCTGACTCCATCATCGATGGAGATGCCGGTTATAATGACGAGGAGACGACTCCCAATAAGGCATATGTAATATAATTAACAAGTTTTATTGGAAATCTGTAAAATTCATGAGGGATTTGAGAACACGGCATTCAATCATTGTCAAGATGCACAATATCGATAAGATTAAGGTTTTTGTTCCATGAAAATTAGGAAGGAAGAGAAACAACTGATGTAGATCGAGAAACAAGACCTAAATAAGAAAGGAACTAATAGGTATAAACAACACTTAGATAAAGAAGTCAAAAAGGGTAGTGATAAACAAGAATTATCATCTAAGGTTTGTGACCACCATGCCTTCTTAGCTACATATCATTCGAAATGTCCGTAAGATACTCAAAAATTACATAAAGCCATTTTGGTATTAAAAATTGGTAATTATTAATTAATATTTGAATCCCAATAGAGTAACCATCTCACTAAGTCTTTCCAAGAAACTGTGCAGCTAATATGAGAACGGTTGATGTTTACAGAAATCCTTTAAACTTTACAATTATGTTAAAGAAAAAGAAAGAGTGCGAATTTTATTAGTGTATACTTTACGGTAGAAACATTTAACACTTACATGGGCAGTAGACTTATACAGTGTTAGAGTAATGCTCGGTCAAACTCACATGCGTTGCTATATCAAGCATGTTTGTCAATATTAGTGATCAAAACTAAAAAGTCTTGATTTCTAGTCTACTATAGCTAAGGTCTCGGACTAGGATAAAAAGTGTAGTTGAGCTCAAGAACTCCATGGCAATCATCATACAATACGAAGGACTACTCAAGGAACCGATGGATCTTCATCGACTAAAAGGTATGTGGAGACTTGAACTTATCTATCACTCAAAAGTCTATCTACTCTATCTCCTATCTTGAGACAAAAGTCGTTTTACTAAATAGACTAAAGATATACACATGTGACATTTCGATCTGAGTATATCTCGCTTATCTATTTCTTGAAATGTGTGTTGGTAAATCTTTCGCTTTAGCCAAGTTCATCTTTGCCTAGTGACGAAAGTCATGTAATGTTTCAATCACTTTGGAAATTGCTCTGACGAAAACTAGTTCGTGAATAACAACTATATGATGTCCTCTGAGAATTTTTCAATGATTGAAATGAGAGTTTAGACAATATAACTACTGGGGGATATAAACATTGTTTTGGTAACACATATATGTATAAGTCCTTATGCACTGGAACCGTAGTTTGCGAACTTTTTTGATCAAGTAAAAACCGGAACTTGAGCAGTCAATCAAGTCCGCGAACTCAGTCCACGAACGAGGGTAGTTCTCGAACCCGAGAATTTCTGCTGGAGTTGAAGCTTAGTTTCAGTCTGCGAACTGACGGAAGTTCTCGAACCCGTGAATTTCTGCTAGAGTTTGTGAACCCCAACCGATTACTTAAGTCCGTGAACCCAGTCCGCGAACTTGAGTGGTTATGTCTAAAAACGATGTTCGTGAACTTATTTAAATTATCTAAGGAATGCTATTGCAAACCTTGGCCTTATAGTTCATGAATCGATTCGAGTGAATCACATCGTTTTTGGTTTAATTGTGTCTTGTGTAGTACATAAGATCTCATAGCAATTGAATAACTATCTAACTAGTTCATTTGAGTCATTTGGACTAGTTATGGTGAAGAAGAATATGGTTGATATGAAAGTTATCATTTGGCTAACCATTTGGTTGACTAATCTTTAACCAACTATTGTACACGTTTGGGTACGGTTACACAAACCCAAAATCGTCAAGTACATATGTGTATGGCAAGCTAAGTTTTCGATCTAACGGTTGAGAGATATAAGCTTGTATCTAATCAGGTTTTCATATAACGGTGAATATTGAATACTTTGTTACTAAGCTAACAATGATTGCAAACCCTGTTTGAAAGACTATATAAGGGAGAACTCCATTAACTGGGAAACCTAATCCCCACACCTTCTGTGTGATACTAGTTTTCTAAGATAGAGCCGATTCTCCTTTAACCTTTGGTTTTCTTCTTCTAAAACTAGGTTAACGACTTAAAGACTTCATTGGGATTGTGAAGCCAGACCGATACTACTTTTCTTGTAGTTGTGTGATCTAATCTTGTTGTTTCTATTGTACGAGTACAATTGTAATAATTGTCTTGAGATTTATATATCCGATAGGCAAGATATATAAGTAATCACAAACATCTTCGTCTCATCGTTTGTGACTCCATAATATCTTTTTTCGCTGCGTCGATTAAGACTATTGTGAGGTGATTGATAAAACTGAGTTGTGCTTTGGGAATATAAGTCTGGTTTTATTGATTAGTTCCTATTCCCCTTGATTTATCAAAAGACGGAACAAAACTCATAGGTTTATTCAAGGGAGACGAATTTATCTATCTTGTAGACTTTTCTGTATGAGACAGATTTGTTTGCTAAAGTCTTTGACTTTGGGTCGTAGCAAATCTTGGTTGTGGGTGAGATCATCTAAGGGAATCAAGTGCGCAGTATCCTGCTGGGATCAGAGGCATAGGATCATAACTGTACCTTGGATCAGTGTGAGATTGATTGGGGTTCAACTACAGTCCAGACCGAAGTTAATTTGGAGTAGGCTAGTGTCTGTAGCGGCTTAATACAGTGTATGTTTAATCTGGACTAGGTCCCGGAGTTTTTATGTATTTGCAGTTTCCTCGTTAACAAAATTCTGGTGTCTGTGTTATTTATTTTCCGCATTATATTTTTATATAATTTAAATAATACAGGTTGTGCGTTGTTCAATCGATTAGAATATTCGACTTATTGGTTGTTGATTTAAATCAATTGACACTTGGATATTGGTCTTTGGTACCATCCAAGTTATCTCTCTTTGATTAGACTTGCGAATCACACTTGCTTTAGTAAATCAAATTGAGAGATTGAGATAATATCTCCTTGAGATATTTTATATTGATTGAGTCTAGTTGATTCTCTAGAAAACAACTCAGAGTTGTCCATACAGATTGCTAATCGAAATATTAGGTGAGGTTGTTAGACCCCCGTTTTTTCAATTGGTATCAGAGCAGGCAAACACATTAAACCTGATAAGTTTGTGTTTGTTCGGTCCTTAAAATTTGTCTCATGGGAAATTTCTTTGGAAAATTTGCTCATGGCATCTGTAATGCACATCAGAAATTCTTAAAGATTGATCAAGATCTATTATGGTCAAAACCTCTGATCTCTCATGATAATTTCATTTCATCTGAGAAGGAATTTTTAAATGATATGTGTCAATCTAAAGAAAAAAATAAAAAGGAGGGGATATTAAAGAAACGTGCATGACACTCAATGATATGGAATCTCACGAGAACAACTACCGATCTCTATGAGGAGTACTATCATAATGGATCAGCTGATAAGGATATTTTCAAAGCGTTCGAAGACGTTTTTAGATCCTTAGAGTAACTTAATTCTGTTAAGTCTAAGAATCACTCCAAAAAGGGCTCCGTACATATTAAACCTTTAAATAATATTGTACAATTATGGAAAATGGAAGAGCCCTCCTTTGAGGCATATCAAGCAAAGGAATGGAAGCTCAGACTCCCCTGATTATTATCATTATGTTAATGGGACTGTTCACACTGATTAACCAAAAATGTTACATGAGAATTTCTCTGCACATTATCCCTCTTGGTAACAAGACTGGCACTACCCCATATGTATATATCTTGAAATGGGGCAAGAGATGGTTGAATCGTGTACAAGTTTCAATTTAAGCTTTCTAGTGCATCCTTCATGTTGTGGAATGTATAATTCTTGATATGCAATTGTCTAAACAAAGCCTCCTTTAGTTCTTTGTGGGTTGAAGTTCGCAAACGGGTCAAAGCCCATGTTTGGTCTTATTAAAAGGAAGTTCGCATACTCCCTTCTTCCTCTCACCCGTCCGCGTACGTGAACTTCTACGTTTTTGTGTGTTATCTCCATTAAAGACTTTTTGGAGAAACTACGAGAAAGGGTGTTGAAGATTCACTCCAAGTAAGTAAATTCCTCTTGTTCCTTTCAATTTCTTGGATCTCATGATGAATTCAAAGGGCTCAAAAAGGATTCCCATAGTCTCAAATAGCTCTAGTATGGATCCTCCTTGTGACCAAAATTCTCTTAGGATTAGGTTTGTGGATGATTCATGTGCTAGAATTTTTGATAAGATTTCATCTAAAGGTTTTATTTTAGAAAAGAAATTGGATTTGTCTTTTTTTTTTTAAACAGAAACCAATTTATTGAAAGAGCAAAAAGAAGGAGGGGGGCTCAGCCTGACCTCCAAGTACAAGGGACAAGGGGAAAAAAAAAGCAGGAAACCAAAAAGAAAACAAGACAGCACCAACTACAAGTTACATATTACGAAAGCGATACATCGGGAAATACGAATTGTCTAAATCGCAACTCCGCCTAATAAAGTTCGGCGCATTTAACCACCACCGTGATTCACCCGTCGCACCATGCTTCGCCAGCAGATCTGCAACAACATTTCCTTCACGATAAACATGAGTGCAAACCATCTGAATAGAGTTTGCAAAAGCCATACAATTGTTCCAGTGAATCAAAAGTTTCCAAGGCACTATATCCGGATTCTTGATGGCCTGCAGAGCGAAGATCGAGTCACATTCCAACCACAGTCTTTGAATACCCCTAGAACTATCCAAACGCACAGCATAAATCACTCCCCACAGCTCCACATGCAAAGAGTTAGTAAGACCCAAGCTCTGCGCCAAACAGCCCTGCACCCTCCCTTTATCGTCTCGAAATACTACACCACAGCCCGACAACCATGGGTTTCCGATAGAACAGCCATCCAGGTTTGCTTTTATCCAGCCCTGAGCTGGCAGTTGCCATTTCACCATCACCGCTTTCGGTATTTTAGGAGCCAACCTTGTGATTCCCAGGGTGTCCAAAATAACCTTGTCTGCAGCGGTATAGAAAGAGTACCCTCCACCATTTTTCCCTGATTCTGCGATGAGTTTAGCCAACTGAGAGATATCCTGACTGAAATGGATAGGACGTTGCTCAAACCTCAGGGAGTTTCTGCAGAACCAGATAATCCAGATAGAGCTCACCGTTGCAATCCAAAGGAGGTTTTTAGTCTGCGAGCATCCAGAGAAGCGTCTGATAGAAGCGAACAACGAATGCATATTGGAGCAGTCCAGCGTATGATGAAATCGAAGCATTATCCACTTTCATTATACGCTGGACTGCTCCAATATGCATTCGTTGGAGAACTCACAATCGAAGAAAAAGTGATGTTGAGACTCATCACAACAAGGATTGGGGCAGAGATCGCAGCAGTTTACCGTGTCAGCACCATAGAACTTCACATTTTCGTCCGTATCGATTCTGTTGTTCAATAATTTCCACAATGTGCAAGCTCTACGAGGAGGAATCTTTATTGCCCAAATATCTTTGAAGTCCGCCTGCTCCACCTGCTTAATCCTGTGAAACTCATAAGCATCCTTCATGCTGATATCACCTGAGTTGCTTTCTTTCCACACCATCTTGTCTTCCATGTGCACATCAAAAGGAGTTTCATTAATAATCTGTTGGATATTACCTTCTAGCTCCGGCATGTAAGACGGCAGCCTCCACTGACCTTCCTCAATGAATTCCGCCACCAGGTTTTGCAAGTTTGAGCTGTCCAACTCCAGGTATTCAGCAATCGAAATATCCATACATGTGAACCATATGTCATTCCAGAAATCAATTGTATTCCCATTGCCTACCAGCCAGAGCATATTTGTTTTGATGATGGACCATTGCTCTTTGAAGCCATGCCAAATCGAAGACTTTTTGTAAGCTTCCCCCGCAAAGCGCGACTTGACGAAGCAACTGAATTCCGAGTGAGCTGTCATGAGATTCCACGTTATTTTCATAAGTGCTGCATCATTTAAAGTTTTCATGGACTTTATTCCCAGGACACCTTCAGCTGTCGGGAGACACACCTTGTCCCAAGCGACTGTATTGTGGTGTTGACTGTTTATGTCTCCGGACCAAACGAAGTTTCTAATCCACTGCTCTAATCTATGTATGCAAGACCTAGGCCATTTGTAAGTATGAAAGCTATACAAGATAGAGCTAGTTATGACAGACTTTACTAGCTCCACTCTCCCCATCATCGAAATCGATTTACCCTTCCAAGTCGCAAATTTCAGCTTTATGCTATCCAATATAGCCCGAAGGTGAGATGTTCTCGGCTTGCCTTGAAATATTGGAGCCCCAGGTAACGAAAATTCAGAGTTCCCATTGGGATATTAAAAGAGGAAGCAACAAGAGAAATTATGTTGTGAGCATGGGCACTACAGTAGACTGTACATTTAGCTACACTAATCCTTTGACCAGAATTTTGACCATACATCTCAAATATATGCATTAAGTTCTTGACATCCCTTTTAGTTCCTCTACATAAAAGCATGATATCATCCGCATACATGACATGAGAAGGGAATACCGTACCTCTCGGAGAAGATATGTGATGAATCTGCCCCTGCCTGAAAGCCTTTTCTATAGCATAACTTAGTGCCTCCTCAGCCAAGCAAAAAAGGATTGGAGACAGCGGGTCCCCCTGGCGAACACCTCTTTTACAGTTGAAATAACCCATAGCCTTCCCATTGATTACAACAGACAATCTGGAAGAATGCAAGATAGATCTAATCCACTCAACCACCTTATCACAGAAACCATAACCTTGAAGAGATTTAAAAAGAAAATCCAGTTAAGAAATTGGATTTGTCTAGTGGACATGATGAGGATTTAACTTGTTTCAAAAAGTTCAATCTTGGAAATATCTTTGATGGTCTTGGTCAAGGTTTTGATTCTCTAACAAGAATTTTCTATGCCAACATCCATGATGTTGATCTTGATAAGATGGAATTCAAATCCATGGTAAATAGAAAAAGGATTTTTGTTAATAGAGAGTTAATTTCAAAGATTACCAACATACCATTGGGAAATGTGCATCTCCCTAGACCAAGTGATGAACGTCCCTCATGTGATGATATATGTATGGGGATTTGTGGTAAGAAGGTATCTTGGAATCAAGGGAAGTTTCCTACTAATGATCTTAGTATTGCATTAATGGCATTTGGAAAACTTGGTATTCCCAATCTTTGTCCGTCCACAATTGAGAATTCTTGGTGGAACCATGAGTTTGCTGAATTAGTCTATTTTCTTGAATCGGGTGTTCAAAGTCTTGATATTTGTGGATTCATTATACATCAAATGGTTACAATGACTTCTCCCATCAAGATGTTAGTCTATCCTTGTTTGGTTAGTCAAATCTGCCATGATTGTGGTGTTGACACAATTGGCAACTCTCTTGGGGTACCCAAACCGGTTCGTTCTTGTACCTTCAGGCGCATAAGGGAAAATGTGTACAAAAGACAAAGAGATGCTTCTTTGAATGAGTGTGACCCTACCACTTTGAGTTTACTTCAAAAAATTCACAAGGGAGTGTGTAAAGTCAATTTAAGGGTCAAATGCGTTCAAGAACAACTGTCGGTGGTTGCAACTAAGTTTCCCGAGCTCAAGGATGAGTTGAACACAATTCAAGCTTCTTGGAGTATCTCCGATGAAGATGATGAGCAATGCGTTGAAATCTAGTAAATATTCTATTGTTTCTCTTTTGTTTAGAAGAATAACTAGTGTTTTGGAATATCCATTATTGTGATTACACATAGCTATATCCAATGTTTTCATCTTCTTGTTTTTTTTATAGATTTTTTTGTTTAAAATTTCTAAGTTTGTTTGGAAGATGATGGTTGCAGTATTAAT
Organism: Papaver bracteatum; assembly: GCA_023529315.1. NCBI lineage: Eukaryota > Viridiplantae > Streptophyta > Magnoliopsida > Ranunculales > Papaveraceae > Papaver > Papaver bracteatum. Next base: position 2,069,859 of record JAJJWX010002278.1, read on the forward strand.
CTTTATGGTTTTATATTGCAATATTTTGATGTGATATGTGTGTTTACATCCGTGAACTTGATTGTCCCATATTTTGTCAAAAGTAAAGTCGTTCGTGAATTGATATGCAACTATTGATAAACGGATGAATAGACTTTTGACAAACACGAAAGTTAAGCCTATATTGTCAATTATTGATGCAAGATAGGTTAAAATCTTTTGTGATTCAAGGATTATGTCTATTGTGTATCATTGTGCAAATGGTGATCCATTTTTTATGTATTACCGTGAAGGCTCCATTGTGTATCTTATGTTGAGCACAATACAACTAAGTCGATTTCTAATTGGCATGGTTGGTTGTTCCATGAGATGCTATATGTTGAGCATTAAGAACTAAATTAATCAACTTGTGTAGTTATTTAGTTTGTATTCCATAAGTTTTCTTATGTTGAATACATGTACGGTTAAGGTTGTCATGTTATGATAATCTTAGTCGGGGTTCCATAATCTCTTATGTTGAGCCCAAATGAACTAAATTAATCATCTAGTATGGTTATTTAGTTAGCACTCCATAATTTATTCTCTTGTTGAGCATAATTGACTAGGATGATTATTTTTATGATTAACTTAGTCATTGCTCCATAGAAATTCTTATATCGAGTGTGGACAATTAAATTGATTACTCTTGTAATTAGTTTGGTTGAGTATGACAATTAGATTATTTGCAAGTTTTCTTGTGATTAATTTAATTAATTTTTAAGTCTCCATAAGTTTACTTGTGTTGAGCTTATTTATTCAAATTAATCTTGGTTCGCTTTGGTTAATTTGATTGAATATTTCTTGATGGATTCCAAATTCATACTTGTATGTAATTTGTTGAGTCTGAAGAAATCCTTCTTTTATTTTGAAATTATTAAGGTCGTTCTTGTTGTTCCTTGGGGAATGACATATAATAGGGGAGAGTTCTTTTGAACTTGTGCTTAATTGCCAAATATTTGTGGGGAGTGCGGCTGTGGAATATTAGAGGGGTTATCTTGCGTCTTTATAAACTCCTTGATGAATGCATTTAGCTTCGGCTTTATGATTGCATCTAAACAAGATGATGCATATTTACCTTTGGTCATGAAATGTCTCTTACAGAAATTTCATTAGGATCCCGTTCTTGTACCTTTGCCAATTTTATTGACAAAAAAGGGGATAATTAATTGTAGTTCACACTACAATTACATATGGTTTTAGGATCATTATGTAAGGGGGAGTGGTTTCCATGTGAGATGGAGTATTGACTAAGGGGGAGTAAAGTATCACCATAGTATTTTTATTGAAGTTGTAATGCAATTAGACTTTGACGTTGTGTAATGATACTATGACACTGTATAACAATGATTGAGAACCGATGCTTTTCTCATTGTTATAGCTACGGATTTTCAACAACGATGATGCTAAACTTACAACCTTTGGGATCATTGGATTACTTGGAAGTGACGAAGATTTCGAGTATTGTTGAAGATTAGACATGTGGAATAGGATCTACAAAGTTTATTTATATATTTTTTGTATTCCATATGTATTAATAGTTTTGCCACTAAAATTGACAAAGGGGGAGATTGTTAGAGCACTGCTCAGTCAAACTCGCATGCGTTGCTATATCAAGCATGTTTGTCAATATTAGTGATCAAAACTATAAAGTCTTGATTTCTAGTCTACTATAGCTAAGGTCTCAGACTAGGATAAAAAGTGTAGTTGAGCTCAAGAACTCCATGGAAATCATCATACAAGACGAAGGACTACTCAAGGAACCGGTGGATCTTCATCGACTAAAAGGTATATGGAGACTTGAACTTATCTATCACTCAAAAGTCTATCTACTCTATCTCCTATCTTGAGACAAAGGTCGTTTTACTATATAGACTAAAGATATACACATGTGACATTTCGAGCTGAGTATATCTCACTTATCTATTTCTCGAAATGTGTGTTGGTAAATATTTCGCTTTAGCCAAGTTCATATTTGCCTAGTGACGAAAGTCATGTAATATTTCAATCACTTTGGAAATTGCTCTGACGAAAACTAGTTCGTGAATAACAACTATATGACGTCCTCTAAGAATGTTTCAATGATTGAAATGAGAGTTTAGACAATATAACCACTGGGGGATATAAACATTGTTGTGGTAGCACATATATGTATATGTCCTTATGCACTTTAACGGAAGTTTGCAAACTTTGTTGATCAAGTGAAAAACGGAACTTGAGCAGTCAATCAAGTTCGCGAACTCAGTCCGCGAACTGACGGAAGTTCTCGAACCCTAGAATTTCTGCTGGAGTTTGTGAACTCCAACCGGTTACTTAAGTCCACGAACCCAGTCCGCGAACTTGAGTGGTTATGTCTAAAAACGATGTTCGTGAACTTATTTAAATTATCTAAGGAATGCTATTGCAAACCGTGGCTTTATAGTTCATGAATCGATTCGAGTGAACCACATCGTTTTTGCTTCAATTATTTCTTGTGTAATACATAAGATCTCATAGAAATTGAACAACTCTCTAACTAGTTCATTTGAGTCATTTGGACTAGTTATGGTGAAGAAGAATATGGTTGATATGAAAGTTATCATTTGGCTAACGTTTGGGTACGGTTACACCAACCCAAAATCGTCAAGTACATGTGTGTATGGCAAGCTAAGTTTTCGATCTAACGGTTGAGAGATATTAGCTTCTATCTAATCCGGTTTTCATCTAACGGTGAATATTGAATGCTTTGTTACTAAGCTAATATTGATTGCAAACCCTGATTTGAAAGACTATATAAGGGAGAACTCTAGCAACTGGGAAACCTAATCCCCATACCTTCTGTGTGATACTAGTTTGCTAAGATAGAGTCGATTCTCCTTTAACCTTTGGTTTTATTCTTACCAGGTTAACGACTTAAAGACTTCATTGGGATTGTGAAGCCAGACCGATACTACTTTTCTTGTAGTTGTGTTATCTGATCTTGTTGTTTCTGTCGTTCAAGTACAATTGTAATAATTGGATTGAGATTTCTATCTCCGATAGGCAAGATATATAAGTAATCACAAACATCTTCCTCTCATCGTTTGTGACTCCACAATATCTTTTTTCGCTGCGTCGATTAAGACTATTGTGAGGTGATTGATAAAACTAAGTTGTTCTTCGGGAATATAAGTATGGTTTTATTGATTGGTTCCTGTTCACCTTGATTTATCAAAAGACGGAACAAAACTCATAGGTTTATTCGTGGGAGACGAATTTATCTATCTTGTAGATTTTTCTGTGTGAGACATATTTGTTTGCTAAAGTCTTCGACTTTGGGTCGTATCAACTCTTGGTTGTGGGTGAGATCAGCTAAGGGAATCAAGTGCGCAGTATCCTGCTGGGATCAGAGGCGTAGGAGCATAACTGTACCTTGGATCAGTGTGAGATTGATTGGGGTCCAACTACAATCCAGACCGAAGTTAATTTTGAGTAGGCTAGTGTATGTATCGGCTTAATACAATGTATGTTTAATCTGGACTAGGTCCCAGGGTTTTTCTGCATTTGCGGTTTCCTCGTTAACAAATTTCTGGTGTCTGTGTTATTTCTTTTCCGCATTATATTTTATATAATTGAAATAATACAGGTTGTGCGTTGTTCAATCGATTAGAATATCCGACCTATTGGTTGTTGATTTAAATCGATTGACACTTGGATATTGGTCTTTGGTACCATCCAAGTTATCTCTCTTTGATTAGACTCGTGAATCACATTTGCTTGAGTAAATCAAATTGAGAGATTGAGATAATAACTCCTTGAGATATTTTCTATTGATTGAGTCTAGTTGATTCTTTAGAAAACAACTCGGAGTTGTCCATACAAATTGCTAATCGAAATATTGGGTGAGGTTGTTGGACCCCCGCTTTTTCACACAGAACTGCGTGACCATATAATCAAGAAGTTGAGGTACTATGATTTACTTTTTGCCTTTTCTTAGCACATTACCTCCAAACCTATTAGTTGAAGTCATACCAGCAAACCAAAATTAAAAGAAATATCCATTGCTTGCAAAGACCAGCTTTAAATACCTACTAAGAATGAGAGATGGATGTCAATAGGTTTGGTTACCCTCTAATACTACTGCAACTGGAACCAGGGATCTGGACCTGGTAAACAAACTGGTACCAAGGTGTTTTAAGGAAAAAAACAATTTTATTTTCCCCAGCTTCCTTTGAACCCAATAAATAGGCGTAGAAACAAACCATAAAGCAAAAAGCAATCACAGAGGTTGAGTTCCGACCATAGCCTAACCTCTAAACTTCATCATAACTAACCTTAATATGGGACCTACATGTCGTTTCAGGGTAATATAATTAGATTTCTACATGTCATAAGGGTATTTCTAATCACTAAATGTACGCTCGATATAAGGATGTCCCAATAAATTTGGGCCACGGGAGCGGGCGAAGCCTCGCCACACCAATCGATAATTCCAAGCAGACCCGGTGCGTAGCACGGGTTACATACTAGTCGAATATAAAGATTCTAATAATAAGACAGTGGTAGTAGCATACAAGTCTGAAGTGGGAAAGAGCAAGCAATGCACGCACCGCAGCACTTTGGAGCAGTTTTCAATATCTCTTTTGATTATATTAAAGCACGGCCGCACGGCTATCTTCTTATCGTTCCTTCACTGCTCTCATGTCTCGCCTACATTTTCAACCTTCTCTTGGCTTTACCTTGGAAGTTGGAACACATGATGTTCCTTCGACTCATGTGCTTTTTTCTTTTCGAACTTACGGTCACTTTGTTTTGTGTTAGGCAAGTTGGCTCACAGGGTGGAATATCGTTCTGCAACTTTTTAAGTTCCTCGACGGGAGAATCTTAATCCCACAAGGGAGGAAAATATTGTCTCACCCCCTTGCCTGTAGGATGAAGTCAATTTCTATAATATCTGGAATCACATTTCTCGGAAGCCGGAAACAACATTTCAGGAATCATATCAAGAGAAAGCTACTCCATTTCCATCTTCTAAATACACTCTGAAAGTATAAGGCATACCAGTTCTGACTTGAGTTCAAACCAAATATGAAATTGCACATACTGCTAATATATTACAGATTGCACGTTTTGTAGGTACGACCATAAGTAAAACGAAGCAGAAACACATTCTTCGTACAACTTTCTATTCACCTCTATAATGCCAAACAAGTGCATAAGTTCAGAAATACTGCTAAAATTACAAGCCTAAAGATATCACCAAACAGCATTCTCTTGTTTTAAATACTAACCTGGAAGTCTGCCATTGAAGCATCAACCAGTTGAGTATGTTTTACCAGCAGGTATATATACTAGCACCCATTCAGGTGCTACGTTACATATTTAGAAACCTCTAATTAAACACGTTTGGCACCTGGAAGATCAATCCACTGGAGTTGAAGTTCAACTTCACCACATTCAACATCTCTGAGCCTGAGAATCATGTTCTGAACAACTTTATTATCCTCCACCATAATAATGCTTTCTTCAGATAAACAGTTTTTCCTGCCTGGCATCACTTTTGTAACTATGGTACCATTTGGAAGTCCTACTAAATGCATCTTCACAGCCTCTAAAAATGGTTTTATATCAAAGTCAGCATAACCCATTTTGTCATCTAAACTGAATGTGTCCTTGTCATACACTGTCTGCCAAAACCAACAAATAAGATCATGAGAAATATTTACTGATGCTAGTAACCACATAGCAAAATTTTAAGGGGAAAAAATGGCTCATGTGTGTCTCAAACTTTGTGCAGTACTTTCCAGCAACAGGAAAAAAATAAGAATAGACTCAAGTGCCTTGCAAAATGAAATATAGAAAGCATCAAGGCAGAACAGATAGGAAGTGAAGATTAGCATAAGCATAAGCACTTTCAAAGACCTGCAAATTTTAAGCGACATTTTGCCAATATCCTGGTAGGAAGTGAAACTAGAGCAAAGTCTCATAGTTTCTGAACTCAATGCATATGCTACCCTGTGACTAGGAGGTATTTCTGCTAGTAGTAGTCCTTTTCCTATTGGGCTCATGCAGTTCATGAAGGAAAGACAAAGTAACCATATCATTCCATGGGATGTGTTGCTATGCGTAAAAGATAGATAGCACATTAGTGAACTTCGTTCTGTGTCTGGGTTCTTTCCTCAATTGAGTACTGAAAATCTGTTCCCAGGCATTATTCCTCCACTAAACTGAGTATTCATGGCTACAAGTGGCAAAAATGATGACAGACGGTAGCATGCTTTTCTTTCTAGTAAATATTCCTCAGTTAAGTATCATGACAAGGTTTAGGCAGACTGATTCAAAACTCAAACACGATCATTATCTTTAGCACCCTAGAAAAGCCATAACTACATTATAAAAACTTAACCGACTTAACTGGGAATCAGCACGAAAAATACATTTTCTGTTTTTAACAGCTCAGATGGGTAATAACCGATTAATTTGCTGTTTGGCACAAGTAGGTGAAGATGTACTTAAGTTTATTAATTATGGGCATATGGCAAGGTGGAGTTTCTAACTTAAGTGAATCATGACGATACACCATTTAATCCTTCCAAGTTTCAACAAAGAGAATATACACACGAATCATCCTTCAACGACAAATATCAGTAAAGTCTGAATGAAAGGAACACTCTCGAGGTACCCGTGAAATTGAGAAACGTTTGACAAGTACGTACAGACGCAATCGTTCCGCACCAGCAAAGAGAAATCAGTAATGGCAAAATTTACAAAAAACTATCTAAATGTTGATGCACAAACTGAAGGTATGTATAACCCAATAATGTAATGAGGAAAAATGCAATCAAACAACACTTTCTTCTCACATGTTCCAGCAAAAAATTGCTGTTACACAGCGAATGTCCAGTCATTTTTATTAATAGGGATTAACACTTACAAGTTTGACTGGCAAATTAGGATCTTGAACACAAAGAGTCAGATCTTCATTCCACTCAGGGTTTACATCTTTTTTAATCACACGAGTCTTGAGTTTCTGCATCAAATTTTTCAACATTTGTTACACAATCACTGACAGAAAGAATGTAACAAACAAGATTAAGATGAAGAAGTAACTATCGCTCTCTTTGTATGACAACAAGAACTACCATGGATTCTATACCAAATTCAAACAAACCAGTGCATGATTTTGGAAATGAAAACTTCAGAAGATTTCGCTAAAGTGGGAAACCCGGCCAAGATTTTTTTTAATAATACAATCAGTAGCACACTAGATAAGTAAACTCTGGAAACTTACAAGAATATTTTGTCTCGTTTTTGACATGGACTAAAAATCAAACAAGTCAGCTAAAGAATGAGGGGAAACCCAAGATTACTTGGTCTGCTTGAAGTTGCAAATTAACTTGATAGGTGCAATTTAAGCAAATTCTAAAATCAAGAGGAAGTAACTGATAAACCATCTCCGTAGTTGTCACAAAAAAAGAGTGAGATTTCTAGTGGTAGAGGAGCAACGAAATCAAAACATGACCATGGAACATCAAAATAAAAATTGGCCAAAAATTTCTCATCAACTTAGAATTTTTTTATTTTTCTACAAAAGTATAAGAACTAAAATGAGAAGATCACACCTTTCTCTACAGACAAAAACAAAAACTCTTTAACCCATGAAGGGTTTGGTCAGATTCCATCAAAATTTGAAGATCACTCAAAAACATAGAAAAGTACTAAAAAAATATCAAGAATCAACAAATGGGTCACATTCAAAATACCAAAAAATTAGCAAAAAAACAAAAAAGATGAAGTTTCTAAAAATCAAACCTGTTTACCCATCTTGACGACAACATAGGGATCACTAGTAAGAACATCCCGAATAGCTAAATTAATTCCACGGATGACTTTAATTCTGAGAAGACCCAATAAGTTATCCATTGAAAATGGTATTTGAGAAGATGGAGAAGATGGTGGTGAAGAGAAATTAGAATAAGTTGGACTTTGATGCGATGATTCCTCCATTTTGACAATCCTTCTGTATATAAGGCCCCACTTACGTCGTAATAAATCAATTCTGAAAAAGCTTTAATAATAATACCAAAAATTACTATATCAATTAATGTGAAAAGACACCAGAATAACTTTCTTCTCTTTTTATTAGTTTTTTAACGAATTAATTTCTTTTTTGAAGCATTTTTAATGAATTAATGGAACAAAAGAGAGACTTTTTTCCAGATCAAATGCACTTTAATAAAAATGGTGATTTCTTTTTGTGATTTTTTGGAAAAAAAATTAGATTAAAATGGTTAAATATTTGTGGACAACAAAGACTTGCTTGACTTTTCCCAAGTGGAGATACCTCGAGTTCTGTGGTATTTAATGTCGTCGGGATCCTAGAATGTAGCCAGATTTGAAGTGGTCAGCATGGACAAGACGATAATTACTATCTGAAATTACGCGTTGCTGATCAACCTGGAACATGAAAGCACCGAACCATACCGCAACATGGACGGCTGTTGGCTGTTGCCGTTAGCGAGGAAAAACACAAAATTAGTCTACCCAACAGAGATGCCTAGATAAAAAAAAGAAGAGATGCCTTGATTTCTAGCCAACTACATCGTCAGTCCCCCATCCTCGGCTGCCTCGAGTTATAGTCACCGATCATACACGTACATAATGGAGTACTTGAGTACTACCTTTTTTTTTTTTTTTTTTTTTTTGAAACCAAACTACTTTTTATCAAGCTTAAACAAAATTTAATACACATTGAAAGGTAAAGCCAAGTTGGTCCTGGATTACATAATTGTTAAGAAAATTAGGGTGCATATCGGTCCATATATGTCTTGTTGCAGCATGTCCTAGTATTTGAGTCTTGTCGGCATCAAAATTTGCTAAGGCATCTGCGAGTTGATTTGCTTCTCTATAAATGTGGAACATTCCCAGTTTGGTATCTGTTGTAGCAGCTCTTTGATCTTGTGAATAAGAGGTTGGATATGCCATGGGGTGTAGTGTCTGTGGTAACGTAATAGACTAGGGACATAGAATCTGTTTCTAACATTAGGGATGTGATGTCCATTATACAAGCCCGGTGAAGTCCAATTAACATTCCTTTTGTTTCCTCCATTATTGCTGAAGTAATTCCTAGTGGTTCTGCAATAGCACACAGAACTTTCCCATGTTCATTGCACAGTACTGCTCCTGCTCCAGCTATTCCTGGATTGTTTCTTGATGCGCCATCACAATTGAGCTTATTTGTACCTGGTGGTGGAGGAGTCCATCTGATCGAAGCCATATACTGAGTAACATGTTGGTTATTGTTGCAGTATATAGGGGAGAGACCTGGTGCTATAGGAGGTTGATGTAGTTGTGCCCATAGGTATTCGGTTGCTCCTTTTGAAATTAGAAGTTTTGTGATGTTTGGAATTTCATTGATATTTTGAAAGCAAAAATTGTTTCTTCGAATCCAGATGTGTCGCAGAGTGTAGCAGAGATGTGTGGTGAAATCTGATGGTGGTTTTATATTTGGGTATATGGGGTGTAACAAACTCTCCACATCAGTTGAAGGAGTAATTATAAGTGTTACCATTGGATATTTAATCCGCATCAAAGACCTTATTTGTTCCCAGATTAATTGAGCTTGAGGACATGTAAAAAATAGGTGCTGGATGGTTTCAGGTGAGGAGTTGCAAGTTGGGCATATCTGAGTATTGTTAATATGATGATGGTGGAGAAGCTCTTTAGTAGGTAACCCATTGTTCAGTATTTTCCAAACAAAAATTTGTAATTTTGGTGGGCAAGGTAGCGCCCAAGTTAAAGGTTTCGAAGAAGTGGGTTGTGTTGGGTTGGTTTGTTGGTGAAAAAGTCTATATGCTAATTTGACAGAGTAAGTTCCTGACTTTGAGGGGTACCATATGAGCTTGTCTCTGTCAGGATTTTCCGGTAAAGGTATGGCAATGATTTTTAGGGTGGTGACTGGGTCAGTGATGGTTTGTATGAGATCAGAGTTCCAAGTATTCGTCCCTGGAATGATGAGTTGGGAAACAGTATGAATGGTTTGAGATGTATTGGGTTATCGAATTCACTCCTGGAATCCATTGTTGAGACCAAATTTCAGTTTTCTCCCCTGAATTTATTTGGTGGAACAAACCCAAGTTGAACAAAGGTAATAATTTATCGATATCCCTCCAAAGAGGGCTAGGATTTGAGTTGGTGATTGAAATTGGATTTAACATGGATGGGTTAGAGAGATACTTACTTAAACAAGATGAAGAACAAACTGAATTTGGTTGATCATGAATTTCCCATAGTCTTTTTAGAAGTAGGGCTTTATTCATAGTTTCACTAGTTCTAATACCTAGCCCTCCAGCTGAATTTTTTTGGGAACACTCAGTTAACACAAGGAAAATTACCTCATCTTAAAGCTTGGGACATCAATTAAAACAGAGAACCACTTATACCTTGTTAACAAAAACTTTTAATAAACCGAGAAATATGAACTCCATTAAAACGGCTACTCACGTCCAACCTTTAATGAGACCCCTTGTTTTTTTCCCCAGGGATGGGACCCACCATTTTGTGTATGTGATGGTCTTTACGTTGTTCAAATTCTCGGTTCGAATGGAATCACCCAAATGTTAATATCACGACCTCAACCTGATCAAAACACTAAACATGATCTAATATTAATATGGCTACTATAGATGTTTAGCACTTTTGTACACATTGAAAACATTTCTCCCAGTCCTGCCGATTTGACATGATTTATACCTGAAGTTAAAGGATAACACCAATACATATAAAATAAGTAATCATGGACACTTAATCTCTGGATTGGTATCGCCTCGATAATGTTTATCACTCGATAATATTAGTATCCGTTTATCAGTCATGGGATTTTATATCCGAGATTCATCTCACTTTCTTTCTACTACTTAGACCACAAGAAAAAACATCGATCTCTTCTTTTACGTATAGTTTCTCTACTGGAGTCTCAAATGTCAAATGTCAAATGTCAAATAGTTTTTTATTTTTTAAAATAAGATTTTTGGCTCGATAGTAGTAGGAATATGTTGAATAGATGCCTTTTTTTTAGCACCCGGTTGAGCAAATGTTAATATAAAAATTGAACAACACGAGGAGACTTGAATGACGGAGGCGATATGTTAACCCTTTGGGATAGAGAATTTGTGGAAACTTCTGACTCGCTCGTTGGTGATTACACTCTTTCAGTACTGTGTACAAACAAGCTCGACAAATTTCGGTGGGTTACTCACGAATGTTTATGGGCCGAACAAACATGTTGAGCAAACTGATTTTTGGATTGAGCTTGATAATGTATGTAGATATTGGATTCATCTTCCTTGGTGTATTGGTGGCGACTTTAACACAATAACCAAGTGTGCTAAGAAAAAGAACTACAAGAAGATTACAAGAAGTATGAATATGTTCAACAATTTCATAGTTGAACATGACTTGATTGACCTGCCCCTAAAGGGAGCAGGATACACTTGGTCAAATGGTCAAGAAAACCCAGTAATGTACAAATTGGACAAGTTTTCTATCTCCCCATCTTTGAAAAACACTTCCCTTTTTTTACCCAGTTAGCCAAAGCCAGACCCACCTCTGATCACATCTCACTCCTTTTAGACATTTCTGACCTATCCTGGGGACCGAGTCCTTTTAGGTTTGAAGTTATGTGGTTCTTGGAGAATGGATTATTATAATTATTAGAATATTTGTGGATTTCTTTTTGTTTTGCAGGTACTCCTAGCATTGTGCTTTGGTTGAAGATAAAAGCACTTAAAGAGAAGTTGAAAATCTGGAACAGAGAGGTATTTGGTCACACTAACACAAGGATGAATGTTATTCTCTCTGATACATAAACACTTGGTGGACTTGCAGAACATAATAGTCTCACCGAAGAGGAGAGGATTATGTAAATTCAGAACAAAATGAAGTTTGAAAAGATTTCAATGATGGAGGAAACTGCATGGAAAATAAAATCAAATACTAAATGGTTACAAGAAGGGGATAGGAACACGTCATTCTTCATCAACAATGCATCTGCTAGAAGAAGATACAACAGAATCAGACAACTTTACATTGGTGATGAATTGGTGTCTGACAGAGGAAGGCTTCGAGATCATATAGTGGAGTACTACAAAACTCTATTTACCGAAGAAGAGGTTATAAGACCTGATTTAGAGGGGATTGAATTTGATTCTATCTCCCCCACTAAATCATCTATTTTAGAAGCTGATTTCACTGAAGAAAAGGTTTTGCATGCTATCAGTGACTTAGCTAATGATAAAGCTCCGAGTCTGGATGGTTTTCCTATACTTTTCTTTCAGAAGTGGTTGCGTTTCATCAAGGAAGATATTATGGGTGCGGTAAACGAATTTTGCACTACATGTACTATATGAAAAAGCGGGGGTATAAAAACCTCACCCAATATTTCGATTAGCAATATGTATGGACTAACTCTAATATACTTTGAAGAGAATCAACTAGACAGTCAGACTCAATCTTAATAAAAAGTATATCAAGGAGTTAATATCTCTATCTCTCGATTTAATATATACTCAGGAAAATAAAAATTTGCGAGTCTTAATCAAATACAAGAAATATAAACTTGGATGGTATCAAAAACCAATATCCAAGGATTAATCAATTTCCAATCAACAACCAAAGGTTGGATTTCATAATTGATCGATATAACGCACAACCTGTGATATTTCAAATATATAACAAAATATAATACGAAATATAAATAACACAGACACCAGAAATTTTGTTAACGAGGAAACCAAAAATGCAGAAAAACCCCGGGACCTAGTACAGGTTGAACACCACACTGTATTAAACCGCTACAGACACTATACTACTACAAACTAACTTCGGTCTGGACTGTAGTTGAACCCTAATCAATATCACAGTGATTTAAGGTACAGTTGTGCTCCTTACATCTTTGATCCCAGCGGTATACTACGTACTTGATTCCCTTAGTTGATCTCACCCATAACCAAGAGTTGCTACGACCCAAAGTCGAAGACTTGAATAAACAAATCTGTATCACACAGAAAAGTCTACGATAATAGATAAATCTGTCTCCCACAGATAAACCTACGAGTTTTGTTCTGTCTTTCGATAAAATCAAGGTGAACATGAACCAATCAATAACCCGTACTTATATTCCCGAAGAACAACCTAGAATTATTGATCACCTCACAATAATGTAAATCGTATGATAGCGAAACTAGATATTGCAGAATCACAAACGATGAGACTAAGATGTTTGTGATTTCTTTTTATCTTGCCCTATCGGAGATATAATCTCAAGCCAATTATTCAATTGACCTCGTACGATAGAAAATGGCAAGATCAGATCGCTCAACTACAAGAGAAGTAGTTTCGCCTGGCTTCACAATCCCAATGAAGTTTTCAAGTCGTTAATCGACAGGGTCTCGAGAATAAACCTACAATTAAAAGAGAATCAACTCTAGCAAAACCAACTAGTATCCATGCAGGAGGTGTGGGGATTAGTTTTTCCAGTTGCTAGACGTCTCCCTTATATAGTTTTCAAATCAGGGTTTGCAACCCAAGTTACCTTGGTAACAAAACATTCAATATTCACCGTTGGATAAAAAATATGATTTATCCAAGCTAATATCTTTCAACCGTTAGATCTAAACTTAGCTTGTCACACACACAAATGTATTTCATTTAGTTTTGAGTAACCGTACCTAAACGTGTACATTTAGTTGGTTCACAAACGGTTGACCAATGGTTAGCCATATGAGTACTTTCATATCAACAGTAGTCATCTTTATCATGACTAGTTCAAATGACTCATAAGAGCTAGTTCAAAAGTTGTTCAATTGCAAGGAAATCTTATGTAACTACACAAGACACAATTGAAGCAAAATCGGTTTGATTCACTTGAATCAACTCATGAACAATATAGCCACGGTTTGCAAATATTGCATTCCTTATTGTTTTATTGTTTAAGTTCATGAACAACCGATTTGAGAAATATAACCATCTTGGGTACGCGCACGGGTATGTGTACCTTAGCTACCGGAATTGGGTTTGAAAACCCAGCAGAAATTCTCGGATGAAAATTTCTATGCATATGCGTAAGGGTACGCGTACCTAAGGTGACTGGTTTGTAAGTTCGTAAACTCCAAACTCAGCAGAAATTCACGGACGTGAACTTCAGCCAGTACACGTACCCAACCTGTCTCCTTCACCAATACCACATGCATACATATGCACGCACTTGGTTTCCAGTACATGGACTTATACACTAATGTGCGAACACACTATATATGCTTATATACATAGGTGGTTACGTAATCTCAACTCTACATTTCAATCATTGAAACATTCTTCTATAATGATAATAGTCGTTAGACATAAAGAATTGACTATCTTCATCAAAGTTGTTTTCAAGATTAAAACTTCATCATGACTTTCGTCACGGATAAATATCAAAGGTGGTTAAAGCGAAAGCTTACCAACACATATTTCTATAAAAAGATATGCGAGTAAACTCGGCTCAACATAGCAAATGTGTATATATGAAAACTATCATACTTATACGACTGTTGTCTCAAGATTATGAGATAGATAGACTTTTGAGTGCTAGATAAGTTCAAGTCTCCACATACCTTTTTGGTCGGATGAAGTTCCACTGGTTCCTTGAGTAGTTCTTCGTCTTCGTAAGATAATCGCCATGGAGTCTGGAGCTAGAAAGCAAGACGTATAGTTTTGATCACTAATATTGACAAACATGCTTGAGATAGAAATGCATGCGAGTTCGACCAAGCAATGCTCTAACAATCTCCTCCTTTGTCAATTTTAGTGACAAAACTATCAATACATATGGATTACAAAATAAATAAAACTTTGTAGCTTCTCGTCCACATGCTTGATCTCCTTGGTGCTTCAACATTACTAGAAAACTTCATCTTTTCCAAGTACTCCCATGATTCCATAGATGTTCAATTCAGCATCATAGTTGTTGAAGTCCCGTAGCCATAACAATGAGATAACAAAAGCTCTCGATTATTGTTATACAGTCTCATAGTATTATTACACAACATCAAAGATCTTATATCACAACTTTGACAACAATACTATGGTGATATGTATCACTCCCCGTTAGTCAATACTTTCTTCTCAACATGAAAGCCACTCCACCTTACATAATGATACGAAAACCATATGTATTTGTAGTGTGAACTACATATTAATTCTCCCCCTTTTTGTCAATAAAATTGGCAAAGGTACGAAAACGAGATCCTAATGAAATTTTCACGGAGACCCTTCAAGACCAAATAAAATGACATATCAACTTGTTTAGATGCAATCATAAAGCCGAAGCTAAATGTATTCATCAAGGAGTTTATAAAGATAAAAGATAACCCCTAAAAATTTCACAGCCATACTCCCCACAAAGATATGGAAATTGAGCGCAAGTTCAAAAGAACTCTCCCTCATTTGATGTCATTCCCGAGAGAACAACAAGAGCGACCTAACTTTTACAAGAAAAGAAGGATTTTATTGGACACCGAAAACCATAAGAGAGATGATTTTCTATATCCAAAATTCTCAATTAAACTAATCACAAGAGAACCCATGATCAATTTAATCTAAATATACAATCAAATTAAATACAAAAGTGATCAATTTAATTGAACATGCTCAACATAAGAGAACTTACGGAGCTACGACTATGTTAACCATAAAGGAATGATTAACTCAATCATTTTATGCTCAACACAAGAAAAACTTATGGAGCATTGCAGTACACATAAAATATGGATCGGGGAAAGATCAATACTGCGACATAGACAAGGATTCATTATATTTTCCATCACTATTTGCACAATGACATACAATAGACATAATCATTGTAAACAACATATTTTAACCTATCTTCCATCAATGAATTGACATAATACGCTTAACTTTTGTTTGTCAAAATTTCATCGATCTTGTGTCAATACTTGCATATCGACATATGAAAGAGATAACTTTTGAACCTGCTTAACTGTACTCCTTATGGATTAAAACATTTAGCATAAAAAGATCATTCAAATCCAAAGTGTCATTAAGTTATTACAAGAAAAAGTATTAACTTAAGTTCAACATAAAGATATTAAACAAGTACTAAAAAGAAGATAACATGATGTTCATCAATCCATAATGAGCAAGAACATATATTAGATAATCATTTCATATCCCTAGCAATTTCATAAAACTTCTCCCAGTTCAGGATAAGCTGTCTGAGCATAGTCCACCTGTTCCTTCAAGAATTCATTTTCATGTTGGAGACGAAGAAGTTCTGAATTGAAAGGTGCGGGAGCTCTGGCCATTTTTGCAATACTGTTCATGGCTAAGACTTTTGGTCCTCCAAGATTGGTTCCAATAACAATAATGCCAAATTGACTGCATATCCCAAAAATAAGACAGGGAAATCCAGGAGCCTTTATTGAAATCTATCTGACACTTATTAAAAAAGCGGGGGTCTAACAACCTCACCCAATATTTCGATAAGCAATCTGTATGGACAACTCCGAGTTGTTTTCTAGAGAATCAACTAGACTCAATCAATAAAAAATACTCAAGGAGTTATTATCTCAATCTCTCAATTTTATTTACTTAAGAAAATGTGATTCGCGAGTCTAATCAAAGAGAGATAACTTGGATGGTACCAAAGACCAATATCCAAGTGTCAATCAATTTAAATCAACAACCAATAAGGTCGGATATTCTAATTAATTGAACAACGCACAACCTGTATTATTTCAATTATATAACAAAATATAATACGGAAAAGAAATAACACAGACACCAGAATTTTGTTAACGAGGAAACCGCAAATGCAGAAAAACCCCGGGACCTAGTCCAGATTAAACATACACTGTATTAAGCCGCTACAGACACTAGCCTACTCCAAATTAACTTCGGTATGGAAAGTAGTTGAACCCCAATCAATCTCACACTGATCCAAGGTACAGTTATGCTCCTACGCATCTGATCCCAGCAGGATACTACGCACTTGATTCCCTTAGCTGATCTCACCCACAACCAAGAGTTGCTACGACCCAAAGTCGAAGACTTTAGCAAACAAATCTGTCTCACACAGAAAAGTCTACAAGATAGATAAATCCGTCTCCCACGAATAAACCTATGAGTTTTTTTTCCGTATTTTGATAAATCAAGGTGAACATGAACCAATCAATAAAACTAAACTTATATTCCCGAAGAACATCTCAGTTTTATCAATCACCTCACAATAGTCTTAATCGACGCAGCGAAAAAAGATATTGTGGAATCACAAACGATGAGACGAAGATGTTTGTGATTACTTTTATATCTTACCTATTGGAGATAGAAATCTCAAGCCAATTATTACAATTGTACTCGTACGATAAAAATAACAAGATCAGATCACACAACTACAAGAAAAGTAGTATCGGTCTGGCTTCAGAATCCCAATGAAGTCTTTAAGTCGTTAACTTGGTTTTAGAAGAAGAAAACCAAAGGTTAAAGGAGAATCGACTCTAGCTTAGCAAACTAGTATCACAAAGAATGTGTGGGGATTAGGTTTCCCAGTTGTTAGAGTTACTCCTTATATAGTCTTTCAAATCAGGATTTACAATCAATGTTATCTTAGTAACAAAGCATTTAATATTCACCGTTAGATGAAAACCTGATTAGATACAAGCTAATATCTCTCAACCGTTATATCAAAAACTTAGCTTGCCATACACACGTGTACTTGACAATTTTGGGTTTGTGTAACCGTACCCAAACGTGTACAATAGTTGGTTCAATATTAGTCAACCAAATGATAATTTTCATATCAACCATATTCTTCTTCACCATAACTAGTCCAAATGACTCAAATGAACTAGTTAGAGAGTTGTTCAATTGCTATGAGATCTTATGTACTATAAAAGACACAATTGAAGCAAAAATGATGTGATTCACTCGAATCAATTCATGAAATATAAATCCACGGTTTGCAATAGCATTCCTTAGATAATTTAGATAAGTTCACGATCATCGTTTTTAGACATAACCACTCAAGTTCGCGGACTGGGTTCGCAGACTCAATTAACCGGTTGGATTTCACAAACTCCAGCAGAAATTCTCGGGTTTGAGAACTACGCACGTTCGCGGACTGAGTTCGCTGAATGGGTTGACTGCTCAAGTTACGGTTTTCACTTGATCAACAAAGTTCGCAAACTTCGGTTCAAGTGATAAGGACTTATATATATATATATATATATATATATGTATCACCACAACAATGTTTATATATCCCAGTGGTTATATTGTCTAAACTCTCATTTCAATCATTAAAACATTCTCAGAGGACGTCATATAGTTGTTATTCACAAACTAGTTTTCGTCAGAGCAATTTCCAAAGTGATTGAAACATAACATGACTTTCGTCACTAGGCAAAGATGAACTTGACTAAAGCGAAAGCTTTACCAACACACATTTCGAGAAATAGATAAGCGAGATATACTCAGCTCGAAATGTCACATGTGTATATCTTTAGTCTATATAGTAAAACGACTTTTGTCTCAAGATAGGAGATAGAGTATATATACTTTTGAGCGATAGATAAGTTCAAGTCTCCACATACCTTTTAGTCGATGAAGATCCACCGATTCCTTGAGTAGTCCTTCATCTTGTATGATGATTGCCATGGAGTTCTTGAGCTCAACTACACTTTCTATCCTAGTCCGAGACCTTATCTATAGTAGACTAGAAATCAAGACTTTATAGTTTTGATCACTAATATTGACAAACATGCTTGATATAGCAACACATGCGAGTTTGACTGAGCAGTGCTCTAACAATCTACCCCTTTGTCAATTTTAGTGGCAAAACTATTAATACATATGGAATACGAAAATATATAAATAAACTTTGTAGATCCTATTCCACATGTCTAATCTTCAACAATACTCGAAATATTCTCACTTACAAGTAATCCAATGATCCCAAAGGTTGTAAGTTTAGCATCATCGTTGTTGAAAATTCGTTGCTATAACAATAAGAAAAGCATCGGTTCTCAATCATTGTTATATAGTATTATTACACAGCGTCAAAGTCCAATTGCATCAAAACTTCAATATAAATACTATAGTGATACTTTACTCCCCCTTAGTCAATACTCCATCTCACACGGAAACCACTCCCCCTTACATAATGATCCGAAAATCATATGTAATTGTAGTGTGAACTACAATTAATTCTCCCCCTTTTTGTCAATAAAATTGGCAAAGGTAGAAGAACGGGATCCTAATGAAATTTCCGTAAGAGACATTTCATGACCAAAGGTAAATATGCATCATCTTGTTTAGATGTAATCATAAATCCGAAGCTAAATGCATTCATCAAGGAGTTTATAAGGATGCAAGATAACCCCTCTAATATTCCACATCCGCATTCCCCACAAGGATTTGGCAATTAAGCACAAGTTCAAAAGAACTCTCCCCCATAATATGTCATTCCCTAAGGAACAACAAGAGCGACCTTAATTTCAAGAGAAAATAAGGGTTTTCTTTAGACTCAACAAATTTCATACAAGTATGAATTTGGAATCCAACAAGGAATATTCAGTTATATTAACCCAAGCGAACCAAGATTAATTTGACTAAATATGCTCGACTCAAGTAGACTTATGGAGACTTAAAAAATCAATTAGATTAATCATAAGAAAACTCGCGAATAATCTAATTGTCATACTCAACCAAACTAATTACAAAAGTAATCAATTTAATTGGCCACACTCGACATAAGTACTTCTATTGAGCAGTGACTAAGTTAATCACGAATAACCAACCTAGTCGAAGAGATGCTCAAACATAAGAATACTTATGGAGTGATAACTAAATAATCACATACGATGATTTATTTAGTCCAATATGTTCAACATAAAGTACCTTACGGAACAACAACTAAGCTAATCACAAAGCAATCAACTTTTTTTGTTTTAGTGCTCAACATAAGATACTTCATGGAACAACACGGTATTTACACAAAATGTGGATCGGAGGATCGACCTTATACCGTGGAATAAGCAAGGATTCATTCTATGTTTTCTTCACTATTTGCGCAATGACACACAATAGACATAATCCTTGAATCACAAAAGATTTTAACCTATCTTACATCAATAATTGACAATATAGGCTTAACTTTTGTGTTTGTCAAAAGTCGATTCATTCTTTTATCAATATTTGCATATCAATTCACGAAAGACTTTACTTTTGACAAAATAAGGGACAATCAAGTTCACGGACTTAAACACACATATCCCATAACAATATTTCAATATATAAAATCAAAAAGATTAATACTGCAAAAATCATCTTCCAAACCAACTTTATAATTTAAATGAATAAATCTAAAAGCATTGAAGATGAATACGTTGGACATAGAAATCACAATAATTTCTATTCCAAACTCTAGTAATCCTTCTCAAAAACAAGAATAAATTCTCATAAGAAGTTTCCTAGGCACCAAGACAAACTCGTAATGCACATATAAGATGAATTATCCTTAGAGGGTGGAATCAATCTTTTTCGCCCGGATTTATACCAATAATAGCTACCAAAGGCGTATAAAAATATTTTCCAACAACATTCTTGTAAAAACTACAAATTATCTTAGAGCGTCTGCAGCGGACGACCAAGAGTAAAAATGTGGTCTTTAGCAGAGACGTAGTGGGACGGAGTAAAGATTAAATCCCAGACCATACCAAATTTCCAGACCAAATTTGGTCCGCGACCAAGACCAAACTTAAATTTAGTCGGGCATTCGTAAACTTAATGCCCCACACCGAGCGCACGTAAACTTAACGCCCCACACCGAGCGCACCTGAAGTTCATGCCCCACACCGAGCGCACCTGAAGTCACCGCCCCATTTTTTCTTCTTTAGCATGGGGCGTTAACTATAACAACGCCCCATTTTTTTTTTTTTAATTAGTATGGGGCGGTAACTATACCCCCGCCCCATATTACTCTTTTTTTTTTGTTTTATTACGTGAACAGCGTCTCCGGGTTATCAGGCGTAAACTATATCAACGCCCACACCGAGCGTAATCTTTAACAACGCCCCACACCGAGCATAAACTATATCAACGCCCCACACCGAGCGTAATCTTTACCAACGCTCGACCAAATTTACTCGCACCCCACTGCTTCACTCAACAGACTAAACCCAAATATGGTCTTTTTTTTTTAATCTTTAGTCTTTACTCTTAGTCGCACCGCTGCAGACGCTCTTAGAAGAGTAGTTCTCCAAGAATCCAAGTGCTCAAGTTCAAGAGAAGTGGAACAAGTGCAATGAAACGGAGAAAAATACTCAAAAACAAGAGACAGGACAAATACCAATCTTAACTCATCCAAATTCAAGTTTCCTCATCTCCATTTTGAATAGAATTTAAAGAGGAAGAGAGTGCAAAAAAAGAATGAGTTCATTCCGAGTTCGGACGAAGAAGTTACGGCCAAAACAAGTCGACCGAATATCGACATCTACAGGTAAGTCCGCGAACTTATGGGATTGCACACGAATTTTCAAGTCCGCGAACTTAAACTCCTGGATTTTGGTTTTGAAAGATGTTATCCATACTTTGTATGTATACCATGAAGTACAAACATCCCAAACCATTATTTTAAAACCTAAACAATTGAGAACCTTAAACACAGATCAAGTTAGGTAGAAATGAACTATAAGCAAGGTACATGAATCATTATAAGTACTCTAAGCAAATAAAAACACAAATATTGCTCAAGCTTATAGACATACCTTTCTAGAAGAATCCAATCGTCTTACCGAACATGATCTGTGTGCCCCAATTCTCGTGCTTCCCTCACCGTATACATAGCAGGGCATTCTTTGGTGAGGATGCACTTACAACACAACTAAGCTGTGTTGGGGTGAACAATGTATTTCTCACCACAAGTGTCCTTTGGATTATCATGAAAAATATCACTTTTAGAACCTTTCACATCCAATTCCATTTTTCCAAAAAACTTGTTAATTTCCAACATCATGGATACTGCCTTTTCCATAGTCATGGAGTTTTCTGGAAGGTCATTCCTTTTCACACTCAAAACATCATCGACTCTCTTTGGTATCCACTTCTGAGTGCGTTTAGGAACAACCGAAACTTTTTTCCCATTACTCTCTTCTAGATTTCTCGTGAGAGAATTGGATTGACTATTCTTTTACAAGTTAGTCTTTATCCAATTGGGAGCATCGGATCTTGTCTTCGTATTTTACGAAGTTATCCTTTTGATAACCATTATGATTGTGAAACGGATTTGTATGACGTTTATAGGAAAATCTATGTTTATCACAACACTGATTCCTTTGCCTAACGGTTGGACATTTACAACCTGGAGCGTTAAGGGTATTAGTCTTAACATATGATCTTGGTTTCACAACTTCTTGTGATGCCCAAAAAATAACATCATGAAGTTTAGCATTCCTTATACGGAAACAACATCTCCTTTCCAGGTGACCTTTATTTCCGCAATAGTGGCAAACATAAGGAATGTTCTTACCTCGATCTGTGTGTGCTGACTTTGGAGGTTGATATACTTTGCTCTTTCGAACCTTAACTACCGGTGAAGGTATTTCACTTTTGCCATTAGTGGAAACCTTTTGTTGAGAAGAATCACTAGCCTTGACAAATTTTACCTCTTTGCTAATACTTGGAGCATTTATTCCCTTATAGCCCAATCCTCGTGTATCATGATGATTTTTACTTGCTCCTAGCATAGTGGTTAATTTGCTTGAACTAGTATTGAAATTTTTCAAGTCCTCTTCCAACATCTTGATTTTATCAAGAGAAGCAGCTAAATCATACTCAAGACGTTTTTCTCTAGTGAGACAAGCACTTTCTCTGTCATCAAAACTAATTTGTTGAGAGTTAAACCTTGTTTCAAATTCTGCAAGTTTTTCTTCTAACAAAAAATACTTTTGATAATGATTATCACGTTCAAGTGACTTTATACGCAGGTTTTCCTCAGAATCCTTGAGGATCAATTCGGTAGAACGATTGAAACATAAACACATGCGTAACATCTTCTCAATTTCTTGTTTTCTCGACAGAGAGGAGTCAGAAGAGGTGTGACATGAGAAGTTGTCATCTTCTTCTTTTCCAATGAATTCAAAACCTTAACATACTCTGAGACTTCCTCATCAACATTTTTATCAATATCTGAATCACCTTCATCAGAAATTTCATCCAACTGTTCTTCTAGGCGTATTTCCCAGACTTCAACAAGTTCTACATTAAGAGAATGTTTATATACTGATCTAGATGTGATAGTTCTCTCAAGTGAATCCAAGCTTTGAAAATCATCTGGTGATTTATGAACTGGTATACGTTATTAGAGATAGACTCATCCATAAAGTCAGATCGCTACAAACACAGACTTGTAAGGTCTTTAACGTGTTTGCCTGCTCTGATACCAATTGAAAAAGCGGGGGTCTAACAACCTCACCCAATATTTCGATTAGCAATCTGTATGGACAACTCCGAGTTGTTTTCTAGATAATCAACTAGACTCAATCAATAGAAAATACTCAAGGAGTTATTATCTCAATCTCTCAATTTGATTTACTCAAGCAAATGTGATTCGCGAGTCTAACCAAAGAAAGATAACTTGGATGGTACCAAAGACCAATATCCAAGTGTCAATCGATTTAAATCAACAACCAATAAGGTCGGATATTCTAATTGATTGAACAACACATAACCTGTATTATTTAAATTATATAACAAAATATAATGCGGGAAAAAATAACACAGACACCAGAATTTTGTTAACGAGGAAACCGCAAATGCATAAAAACCCCGGGACCTAGTCCAGATTAAACATACACTGTATTAAGCCGCTACACACACTAGCCTACTCCAAATTAACTTCGGTCTGGACTGTAGTTCAACCCCAATCAATCTCACACTGATCCAAGGTACAATTATGCTCCTACGCCTCTGATACCAGCAGGATAGCGCCCACTTGATTCCCTTAGATGATCTCACCCACAACCAAGAGTTGCTACGACCCAAATTCGAAGACTTTAGCAAACAAATCTATCTCACACAGAAAAGTCTACAAGATAAATAAATCTGTCTCCCACGAATAAACCTATGAGTTTTGTTCTGTCTTTTGATAAATCAAGGTGAACATGAACCAATCAATAAAACCATACTTATATTCCCGAAGAACATCTCAATTTTATCAATCACCTCACAATATTCTTAATCGACGCAGCGAAAAAAGATATTGTGGAATCACAAACGATGAGACAAATATGTTTGTGATTACTTTTATATCTTTCCTATCGGAGATAGAAATCTCAAGCCAATTATTACAATTGTACTCGTATGATAGAAACAGCAAGATCAGATCACATAACTACAAGAAAAGTAGTATCGGTATGGCTTCACAATCTCAATGAAGTCTTTAAGTCATTAACCTGGTTTTAGAAGAAGAAAACCAAAGGTTAAAGGAGAATCGACTCTAGCTTAGCAAACTAGTATCACACAGAATGTGTAGGGATTAGGTTTCTCAGTTGATAGAGTTCTTTCTTATATAGTCTTTCAAATCAGGGTTTGCAATCAATGTAAGCTTAATAACAAAGCATTTAATATTCACCGTTAGATGAAAACTTGATTAGATACAAGCTAATATCTCTCAACCGTTAGATCAAAAACTTAGCTTTCCATACACACATGTACTTGAAGATTTTGGGTTTGTGTAACCGTACCCAAACGTGTACAATAGTTGGTTCAATATTAGTCAACCAAATGGTTAGACAAATGATAACTTTCATATCAACCATATTCTTCTTCACCATACTAGTCCAAATGAACTAGTTAGAGAGTTGTTCAATTGCTATGAGATCTTATGTACTACACAAGACACAATTGAAGCAAAAATGATGTGATTCACTCGAATTAATTCATGAACTATAAACCCATGGTTTATAATAGCATTCCTTAGATAATTTAGATAAGTTCATGAACATCGTTTTTAGACATAACCACTCAAGTTCGAGGACTCAATTAACCGGTTGGAGTTCACAAACTCCAGCAGAAATTCTCAGGTTCGAGAACTTCCGTCAGTTCGCGGATTGAGTTCGCGAATTGAAACCGATCTACAACTCCAGAAGAAATTCTCAGGTTTGAGAACTACACACGTTGACTGCTCAAGTTCCGGTTTTCACTTGATCAACAAAGTTCTCAAACTTTGGTTCAAGTCCTAAGGACTTATACATATATGTGTTACCACAACAATGTTTATATCCTCTAGTGGTTATATTGTCTAAACTCTCATTTCAATCATTGAAACATTCTCAGAGGACGTCATATAGTTGTTATTCACAAACTATTTTTCGTCAGAGCAATTTCTAAAGTGATTGAAACATAACATCACTTTCGTCACTAGGCAAATATGAACTTGGCTAAAGCGAAAGCTTTACCAACACATATTTCGAAAAATAGATAAGCGAGATATACTCAGCTCGAAATATCACACGTGTATATTCTTAGTATATATAGTAAAACGACTTTTGTCTCAAGATAGGAGATAGAGTAGATATACTTTTGAGTGATAGATAAGTTCAAGTATCCACATACCTTTTAGTCGATGAAGATCCACTGGTTCGTTGAGTAGTCCTTCGTCTTGTATGATGATTTCCATGGAGTTCTTGAGCTCAACTACACTTTCTATCCTAGTCCGAGACCTTAGCTATAGTGGACTAGAAATCAATACTTTATAGTTTTGATCACTAACATTGACAAACATGCTTGAGATAGCAATGCATGTGAGTTTGAGCGAGCAATGCTCTAACACTTATCATATGACGAATAATGAGGCCACAAAAGTCAATATTTCTCCCTTCAATAATATAATAAACCAATTCTGTGAGAGGTTTGGTCCATAGTTGTCTGTCAAGTATGTTGGGCATCAGTTTAGCTACCAGTAAATTTCCAGCAGCCCTAATAAATAGTGCCGCATTATCACATCAATCTTACCATCACTCGGGGAATTATCCCTTGCAAGAAGGAAATTTAAAAGCACGTTTGGAGAAGGTCTTAGGTGCTCAGAAGGAGGTAAAAAAAATCACCAACATAAGTCAGGTCCAGAAGATGAGCAATAACTTGACGATCCACATTAATTATCTTCCCTTCAACATGAGTCTTGAAAGTACAGTTTACAAAGTCGGGGTCGTGCAAGTTAGCATAAAATTGGGCAGTTAGTTCCATATAGGCAGTGCCTATGGGACGATGAATAATTCCCCAATCATGATTCTCAAAGAACCTAGGAAGACCTTATACTCTAAGTTCTATAGGGTTATAAAGTTTTTCAATGATATGCTTCTTAGTACTAAACTCCATGTAGTAATCACGAGCTTTAGTATTCATGAACCTAATTCGTAAGCTTGGATCATAAAAAGATTCCTCACGAATCTGAGTACCTGAACTTTCTTCTCTGCTAGTTGTCTTCCTAGAAAACATTCTTAGTAAAGTATGTGAAGAAAATATTGAGAAACTTACTTGGTTCGTGAACTGTTTCTAATGGTAGAAACACAAATAATTGACAAACACGAAAACTGTACTTGACCCCAAGGTATACGAGCTTCTCCTGAGTTCAAAGACACAATCCAAATTCAATTTGGTTAAGAAACGAAGAATCGACGAAGCTCAAATAAGAGAGAACTGTTTGGTTTCTTCTTCGTACTCGAACTGGAAATAATTGAGGGTGAAAGAAACTAAGTACTTCTCTTCCTTTTTGTTTGTCATGAGAACCAATTCAACACGTACTCAATGTGGATTCGTTCATGAAATGGTTCAAGGTTCAGGATGTGCGAACCATACGTGTGCAGGAGAATGGCTTTTTTGGTACAACCAAAGGGAGCAAATGCTCGACCATTATTTGCTTTGAGCAATTATTGTAGAAACAAAAATAACCCTTCCAACCTGTGATACCAAGAGAGTGTTTATTTCCAACAACTATTATATCTCATAGTATTGAGAGATACCCAAGGAGTTGTTTTTATAAGTTTTTTAAAGATCTTCCATAAACCACAAGGAAAATGTGTTTCTGCTTTCTTATTTTATACCTTATAGGAAACAGCTTCTGCAGAGTATTGTAAAGGGAAACTCTTTTGATAGACAAAGACTTCCTTGCATCTTTAATGAAGATAAAACTATTATCTTGATAGACAGTGTCAGGAATTGAGTTCTGAATCAATTCATGCTTTGAGGTGATATACTCAGATGACTGAGATTTAAACTCTTCTGGTAAATCATTTAGTTTGTTACCACTAGATGGATTATACAGAGGAGGAGCATTGCTCTTACTGATTAGTAAATCAATATCCACCTCAATATAAACATTATTCATCATAACTTTATTTAGCCTGTCAATAGATTCTCGATCTTTCTGAAGGAATAGATCAACATCAGACCATAGGATTTCAAGTTTCTTTTTAATTCCTGAAAAGGTTTCAAGAGATTTCGAACCAGGTGATGGTTTAAAGAATATTTCTTCAACAGTCATGAAATAATCATTCATGGAAGAAAATGCTAAAATCCCTGGATCTGGTGGTGTATTTATTGAGATATCACATCTGTCCGTAGAGTCAGATCGCTACAAACACAGACTAATAAGGTCTTTAAACGTGTTTGCCTGCTCTGATACCAATTGCAAAAGCGGGAGTCTAACAACCTCACCCAATATATCGATTATCAATCGGTATGGACTAACTCTAATATACTCTTAAGAGAATCAACTAGACAGTCAGACTCAATATTAATAAAAAGTATATCAAGGAGTTAATATCTCTATCTCTCAATTTGATCTATACTCAAGCAAATAGAAATCTGCGAGTCTTTATCAAATACAAGAGATATAAACTTGGATGGTATCAAAAACCAATATTCAAGGATCAATCAATTTCCAATCAACAACCAATGTTTGGATTTCACAATTGATCGATACAACGCACAACCTGTGATATTTTAATTATATAACAAAATATAATACGAAATATAAATAACACAGACACCAGAAATTTTGTTAACGAGGAAACCGCAGATGCAGAAAAACCCTGGGAACTAGTCCAGATTGAACACCACATTGTATTAAACCACTACAAACACTAGCCTACTACAAACTAACTTCGATCTGGACTGTAGTTGAACCCTAATCAATATCACACTGATTTAAGGTACAGTTTTGCTTCTTACGTCTTTGATCCCAGCAGGATACTACTGACTTGATTCCCTTAGATGATCTCACCCACAACCAAGAGTTGATACAAGTCGAAGACTTGAATAAATAAATCTTTATCACAAAGAAAAGTCTACGATAATAGATAAATCTGTCTCCCACAGATAAACCTACCAGTTTTGTTCCATCTTTTGATATAATCAAGGTGGACATGAACCAATCAATAACCCGAACTTATATTCCCGAAGAACATCCTAGAATTATTGATCACCTCACAATAATCTAAATCGTATGATAACAAAACTAGATATTGCGGAATCACAAACGATGAGATGAAGATGTTTGTGATTTCTTTTTATCTTGCCCTATCAGAGATATAATCTCAAGCCAATTATTTAATTGAACTCGTACGATAGAAAATGGCAAGATCAGATCGCTTAACTACAAGAAAATAATTTTTGTATGGCTTCATAATACCAATGAAGTCTTGTTTATGGGTGAAAACTATTTCTGCCGGTTTTGGTAATTTGAGGTGTGTGGATGAGAAATGAATCTAAACCCTAAACAAATGCACTACACGAGAGTGCTTTTGATTCGAGAGATCAATCTATACAATTCTGGCCTAAACCAAGAAATGGTCATTCCAGACTTGTTTCGGTCACAAAGTGAAGGAGATGGGGTTGATCTTAGGGAGGGAAGCGAAGAAGGTGTTGAGATTGTTGATAGGTGTCTAAAACACCGTATTATTTATCTATTGTTTATGCTTTCTCTGCTAGTTTTCTTGTAAATTATGTATCTTATGTTTTGTTTTTGAGTATTTAGGTACTTTGGAGTCATTTGGAACAAAAGAAGAGGAAACATGGCAAAAGCGTTGGAGGCGGATTGTGTCTCATTATTTTCTTTTATTTCTTCATCTATGTCTGAAAAGTATGCCAGCTTTAGTGATGCGAATTATGTCTGAAAAGCATGGCGGCTTTAGTGATGACTCTCATTGAAGAGTATAAGTGAATATGAGAAATAAGGGATGGTTGCTGTTAGCGGAGGAATTCGAAAGAAGGAGAAAGCGTTCAATTGGAGCATAAAGGGGCAAAGCTATCATTTCCTAGACGAATACTTTCAGAACCCAATTAAGGTTAACTCTTTTGAAAGAGCACTAAAGACAGTCCAGCTGATTGTTAAGGGATGGCCACATGCTATAGGGTATCCACTGTGGTGTCCCCTTAGCCAGTAATGGGGTACTGTTATCCATCCCCAAATTATTACAACCCTATTTCGAGAGAAGAAAGTCTCTCATTCATATCAGATTTACCTGAAATTGAGAACCAGAAATTGCGGCTGATGTTATCACCTGAAACAGCAGAATTCAGAAATTGATGTGAAGACAATCCTGGGTTGCTGTTGATTTCAGACAAGATGGATTCGATTTGGAAGCAGTAAGGGGTTCGATTTGAATCTGCAATGGTGATTTATTGTAGTCAAGAACAGTTGGTTAGGGCTCTGATTTGAAGAAATTGAGCAAGAAAGTGAGATGGGTTTTTGCTGGTGGCCATGAATTGCTCAAAGGTTTGGTTTGAATTGAAGGAGAAGATGAATCTGGTTATGAACTGATTAGGTGAAGCTAATGGGGTGGTAGCTGGTGATTTGAACCTGAGAATAAAGGAGGTGATGTTGCCGGTGAAGCTCATATCAGTGGTAGTTCTCAAGGGTCTAATGGGTTGTTTCCATGGATTATGAACTGTTGCAAGGAGTTGGTTGCCAGTTGAGAAGGTGTGGTGCAATAAAATGGACTGGACAGAGGCAGTGAGCTGTTGGTTGGATTAAATAGAAGATACAGCTGAGTATTGGCTCAGATGCTGTGCAAATTCAGGGTAATGAAGGTTGTAGGGTGGAACTGATGATTGGAGTTTTTGTTGGTGATGCTAGGTGCATTGAACTGGTGCTTGAGCTGGTGGTTGCTCTCAGTGCAACCTGTTGGCCTGGGGAGATGTGCACTGAGTTACAGGGAAGCTCAATTGATGGCGTTGGTGGAGGCACTGGAATTGTGGAAGGTGCTGGTAATGAAGATGCAAGAAATGAGGTTTGCTAGGAAGAGTTGTAACTGAATTAAGTTTGGGGATTTTGGAAATGGAAGAATGATGATGGAGCTGTACAAGGGTTTCTGGTGGAATTCTGAAGCTAATGGGTATTGAGCTTAACTAAAGTGATGTTCTGCAGTTGGTCATGTGATGCTATAGGAGCTCAGGTGGAGCAAGGTGTACAAGGTCTAAGTGCAGGGTTTGGTTAGAAACATCTGAGACTGAGGTTTGAGTTACTGGTTGTAGTTGCAGAATAACCTACAACTACACCCTCAATAGAATTAGTAAAAACTCAAGAAGTTCTTGATGATGAATGACAATTTTCTTATTAATGTTCTCAATTGATTACAAAGAAGTATCTAAATGGAATTAGAATAGTTACAACTTTCTCTATTCTCTTTCCTAAGATATTTTCTAACACTCACTAAAAGAACCTCTCGAATTTTACATTTGAACTCCTATTTATAGTAAAACTTATACAACTGTACATGAGTTACGAAGTATCGCAACTCATACTCGCAAAATTACTCCATCCTCGCAAAACTTCATATTTCTCCGCGCTTCTTCTATCATCGTAACATTTTATAATTCTTTTCTCCTTTATTTATTATGATACTCGTGAACTATTATCTTGCGATATTCAGTACTTACATCTTGCCTCTTCTCATGTCAATTATACGAAGAAGAAATGATCGTGAGAACATAACCGTTACTTAGTCTTTTGAAATTTTGACACGTCTTTTGTAACCGTTCTTTTTTAGTTATTCCCTTATATAACTCCTTTATATTCTCTTCCTTTTCTTTTTCTTATTTCCGCAATTCTATCTTCTACTCATACTCTCTATCACTATTTTCTCTGCAATTTTTTCTTCATGTATCTTCATGAGTTCTCCAAGGTAATTTCCTTCTATCTCTGCGTATTTCATTTGTTCTCCTCTTTAATTTCTGTATAATTTGTTATCTGATTTTGGTTTATTTCAGCAAAATAACTTCTCAGATGAAATCTCAACTAAAGAATCCAAGCCTTAATCCATGAAGAAGAAAATCTGAGAATCAAAAGGTAGTTAAAATACTCTTCCTTCTTTCCCGAACAATATATTGTTGCCTCAGTTTTTAATCTACATTTTGATTCGCAGGTTGATGAAAAACCAAATCCAAGTAAGAGATCTCGAATAACTAAACCCACACCATTAATTCCGATTGATGATTTCCTTCCTGAAGTTGATAAGGAATTTTCCTCTCCTCCTCGTGAAAATGCTTCTTCACATACTCCCCGCTCTATTCCATTACCTCGCTTTTCAATCTCCTATCAATGTCAATTTATCAACACTTCTTCAAGACCAACCCTCTCAAAATATTTCTTCAACTTCTTCTTTTGAAAAACAACCTCGCAAAATATTTCTTCAACTTCTTCTTTAGAAAAACCTGTCTTGTCCCCAAATCCTTTGAGTGCTATTTCTCGAGACAATTTGCAGCTTGCTCTTATTCCTTCAAATTCTTCTCCTCTTCCTCAAGAAATTCGAGATGGAATTTATTCAACTTTCCGAATGTTATCCGAGGTTTTGACCAATCTTGCAAGTCTACTAATGTTCGTTCGCAATATGAATTTTGCGAAGTTCTGAATAATTTCGTCAATCCAGACATTTCTTCTTCATGTCAATCCTTGGAAAAAGAAATTGAATTGCTTCGCCAATCTTTGAAAGCTTCTCAAGCAGAATGCGAGGATATTCGTAAAGAAAATCATCATTTTCAGAATACTTCTCTGGACTGTGCGATTCTTCGCAAAAGAAATGATGAATTGAAAGGTATGATTACTATCTTCATATTTTCTCTTTTATTTACTTATATTCTTCATATGCTTGAAACATCCATTAAAACCCATTCCCCTTTATAGAATCCATCCGAAATGTAGAAGATTGGTACTTCACCATGAATCAGATGCAACAGAATATCGAACCAAGCATGAAAGCCTCTCAAACCAATTCTCCCATTTATCTAATCTTTACTCGTGTGCTCTTGACAACTCTGATGCTATTTTTCAAGAGAATACTCAATTAATATATGATCGAAATTTTTTGAATGATGACATATCTCAACTTTTTCTTCCTTAACCAAAGCTAATTTGAGAATAGAAACCTTATTAGAAGAGAACAAAACCTTATCGGAAGAGAAATGTTCGTTTTTGAATACAATGATTGTTTCTTCGCAAGAATTAAAGACTCTTCGAATAAATGTTGCAATCAAGAAAATCTTCTTTCTTTGTTGAAAGGTGAACTTGAGGAATTAAAGAAGTCTTCAGATGCTGAAATAAATTCTTTTGTTATTGAGAAGAATTCCCTTATTAATAAGAATATAGTCTTGTATGCTAAGAAGAATCAACTTGAAGAAGATTATTCGTCATTAAAAAGTTTTAATGCCAAACTTGCGAAGGATAAAAATTTTCTCCTTTCTAAAGATCAAAAGCTTCAATCTCGACTTAAAGGATTAGTTGGTGATGGTTTTGATAATGCGATGAATCAGATGAAGAACTGTTGTCTATCTTTAACTCAATCTCTTACTTCGCAAAGAGAAGGTAGTCATTAAAATTTGACTGCCTCTGGTATATCTTTAAATTTCGTTATACTCGCAAATTTTATTCTTTGAACTTTGTTTTATTTGCAGAATCTGAGAACCACCTTCGTAATGCAAAAGCCTGGATTAGAAGCCTCATGTTCGAGCTTCGTAAGAAGAATGCTTTGCTTTCTACTCGCTTAATCAACTCTCGTGACCGTGCTACTCGGAGATTCAATTATCTTGCTTATTCCAAAGATATCGAAGATACCAATCATCAAAAAGCTATACTTCGTGAAAGTCATCTGAAATCTCAAGTCTTTGCGAATAACATTCTCTTATCAAGAGGCTTGCCTCCTCTGAAGATATCTGACGATGAAGTTGCTCGTGATCCTGATAATGATTTCGATTATGAGAGTGATGATGAAGATCTTGATGATGAGAAAGAATCTATTCCTCAAGGAGATGTCCCTGATGCGTATTCTTCCAAGGATGATATCTCGCAAAAGTCGAAGGCTGCTAATGACCCTTTCGATCTTAAAGATCCAAAGACAGAGTGTTGATGAAGCATGATAATATTCCTTGTTCAATTTATCATTGACTCTCGTGTCTTTCTTTCTTTCTTCTGAATTCCTTCCCTTAGTTACTGTTGGTTTCCTTTTTGCGAACAATTCTATTTTTTGAGAAGTACATCTGATATTTTACGAAGATGATTTATCCTTTCTTTTTGATATTTTACGAAGATAATTTAACCTTTCTTTGACTAAATTTACCCCATTTGATCATATAAAGAGAAATAATATATAACTCACAGATAAATCTTAGTATATCCTTTTCCCCCTATTATTTCTCTTTAAATGATTAAACATTGTTTGAAGTATTAAAATATTTGCCTCAGTTTATCTTACGAAGTTTCAACCTTTGTAGAAGTATTAGAAGTACCAAATCCATCAAATGAAGAGATATAAGAAGTATTAGAAGTATTCAATTCACCAAATGAATTATTAGAAATACTCAATTCCCTTTTACGTATTAGAAGTACTCGATCCACCAAATGAAGAGATATAAAAAGTATTAGAAGTATTCAATTCATCAAATGAAGAAATATAAGAAGTATTAGAAGTACTCAATTTACCAATTGAAGAAATATAAGAAGTATTCGATCTTTGAATAATTATGTAACATATGATGAAGTATAATGATTATTTAACCTTCACCAAATGAAATATCCATTAAAGAAGTATAATAAATATGAGATATTCTTAAAGAATTATAAGAAGTATTCAATCTTTTGGAGAAATATTCAATATATGGAGAAGTATAAGAAGTATGCAATTCTCGTAAATTTTTACGAATATGAACTTATCCATATTTGTTTGTTATCAAAATCGCATCTTTTGTTAAGTCTTCCTTAAAATTCTTCAATGATGTTGTCTTCTTTGATAGGACTTCTTGTAAAAATTCTTCAATGATATTGACAGAGCTATCTTCTCTTCAAAATTTCTTGATGTATATTCTTGTAAAATTTCTTCAATGATATTGATGCAATAAATTTCATTAATTTCTGTGGTCTTATCAGGCCTTCCTAAGTAAAGGTCTAATTTTGCCACCTCTTTTGTATTAATTATTTGCGATAATATGACAAGTCTGAACATTCTTGCGAACATACAACCTCGTGACATTATCGTCTTGCGATGAAATCGCAGGACGTTCTTACACTTTCATGCAAAAACCCATTGATCTCATCTTAACTTCTTTGTATAGTATTTTAGCCTCTTCAGGAATTGTTGCGACAATATGACAAGCCTAAATATTCTTGCGAACATAAAGCCCCATGACATTGCCGTCTTGCGATGAAATCTCAGGATGTCTCTACACTTTCATGTAGCGACCCATTGATCTCATCTTAACTTTATTATGTTCTGCGAGTTCTTTATTCTTTTCTTTCTTTTTTTTTTTTTTTTTTTTTAGAAGGCTCGCAGAACTTCATTTGTTGCACAAATATGACAAGCCTTTATGTTTTCGCAAACAAGAAGCCTCGTGACATTTGCGTCTTATAGCACTTATCAGCTCCCTAATGGAGGGTGTTGCCCTTTATCTTCCCCCTGATTGCCCCTTCAAGGAAGCGTACATCGACCATACAAGGTTAGGTCTTCCCATCCGATTCTGCCAACAACCAGCTTTTGATCGCAACCTCTTATCCTTTTTTCCTATAGGGCTTATAGTTACGAGGTTGCACCCTATGGGGTATCTTTGGGCCAAGTGAATCATTTTCCAAGATTTGTCAAAAATGGCAGATGTGGTTCAACCTCACCCGGCACTCTTGACTCAACCGTGTACCTCGGCACCTTGATCGTTTTCTGCACTTCTTGGGAAAGACAGTATGCCTTAGTCGCCCAGCCTAAATCCTCTTACACCGCATTTTATATTGCGTAATGTCGTTAGATTAGGTGATAATCCAAGGTGTCTAACCCGGATAGGTACCCCATTATTGGGTTGTACCCCAAAATTTTTACCATGTACTAAGGGCCCTTGGTGGTGTTCCGGTTACCCTTAGCCACGTTATAGGTACCCCCTTAAATGACGTACTTTAGGACTTTGCCTCTTACAAATTATAGCTTCGTGAACTAGGGTGTACGCCACAAAGGTTTGCCTGTATAAAATTTTTTGCGGCTCTCTTTCTTTTTTGGAGGCTGATCACAGATTGCGGTCTTTTATTCGCAAATTAATGAAATTTTAATCGGAATATAAATTTTGAAAATTTGTAACTTTTCCCAATTTCCTGCGAGCAAACAATATTCGTAAAAAATTTCATGAGTTTTATGGATAATACCTTTTCAAATATAGTCTGTTCCAAGGTCTACCAAGCCTTAAACCCATGTCTCTCCCTTCTGGATCCATCAGCCGATAAGCTCCGCTTCCTACAACTTCTTTAATAACATATGGTCCATCCCATTTTGGTGATAATTTCCCTCCATTTTCTTTTTGATATCGAGGTGTTTCTCGCATGACCAAATCACCTGGCTTATATTCACGTTCAATGACTCTCTTGTTGTATTCTCGAGCTAATCGTTCCTGATAAATCCTCATATGGTGCAACACCTTTTCTCTTTTTTCTTCCAAATCATCCAATTCTCTTAATATTACTCCCGCACTTAAATTTCTTTCCCAAGCTTCTTTCTTTGTTGTCGGAATTACAACCTCGTGGGTAATATCGCTTCTACTCCATATGTTAGACAATAAGGAGACATTCCAGTTGCTTCTCTTCTAGTTGTATTGTATGCCCAAACTGCGTTAGGTACTTGCTCGCACCACCCTTTGAGATGTCCTTCTAATTTCTTTTTGATTGTATCTGCGATTGTTTTATTTGTTGCTTCAGCTTGCCCATTAGATTGTGGATATAACGGGGTTGACTTCCCACATTTTATTCTAAAAGCACTGAGTAACATCTCTATATTCTCCCCTCAATTTTTTCCATTATCAGATACTAGTTGTCCGAACCCCGTACCGCAAATGAGGTTCTCAAATATAAACGTAAAAACATATTTATCACGAATATCTTTGATCGCTTTTACTTCTGCGAGCTTCGTGAAATAATCTGTTGCAACTATCAAGTATCGCCTTTTTCCAGATCCAGGTATAAATGGTCCAACAATATCCAACCCCCATTTACAAAAAGGCTAGCAGCTTGTTGAAGAAGTTAATGTAGCCCCTGGTGCATGAATTTTTTTACCATGTCGTTGGCATTCCTTGCATCTTCGTACGAACAATTTTGCGTCTGTATGCATATAAGGCCAGTAATATCCTTGTATCTTTGCTCTATATGCTAGAGATCTTCCCCCACTATGATTGCCAGCTTCTCCTCCATGTAACATCTTCAATATCTTTTCTCCTTCTTCGCGAGTTAAGCACCTGAGAGGTGGTCCATTGAAAGATTTTCTATATAAAATTCCTTCTCGCAACTCATAGTTTGTTGCATGACTCTTTAATTTATGTACTTCTAGTCTGTTCCTGGATATTTCTCCTGTTGCGAGGTATGCATGAATTTCTTTTCTCCAATCTGCGATGTTGTTTGATAACTCTCTTTCTACTTCCATCGCAACAGCTTCCTCCATTTCTTTCTCTTTGTCCACTGATGGGTGTTGAATTGCCTGTATTTGGATATTTCTTGTATTTGGATTTGTCATCATGCTTGGAATAAATGCAAAAGCATCTGCGAGACGATTATATTTTCTTGATATATGTCTCCATTTTAATTTTGGTATCTTCGCAGATAATTCCTCAATGAGTTTCTTGTATTTCTTCAAAGAAGATTCATTTGTGGTATATTCCCCTTTAATTTGACAAATCACTAATTGCGAATCACTTGTTATCCTTATACTTTCAAGCTTCTTTTCTATTGCGATATTTAATGCATGCACTACAGCTTCGTACTCCGTTTCATTGTTCGTGGATGCAAATTCTAGTCTGAATGAGAATGCTGTTCTTTCTCTTTCTGGTGAAATCAACACGACTCCAATTCCATTTCCCTCACTATTGGATGATCCATCCACTAGAATTTCCCATCTATCAGGCTCTGTTAACAAGTCTTTTGGATTTCCACATTCTTCTTCAACATCCATCATTTCCTCTACTGCTTCATCTTCTTCCAAAGGAAATTCTGCCAAAAAATCTGCGACGACTTGTGATTTTTGCGATGACAACACTTCGTATTTTATCTTGTAATGGTTTACTTGTGCATTCCACCTTTCTATTCTTCCTAACCTTTTTGTGTTCTTCATGACTGATTCAATTGGGACTTTGGTTACCACTTTTATTACATGTGCTTGAAAGTATATTCGTAACTTGAATGATGCATAAACCAGGGCTAAGATTAACTTCTCCATTTTAGAATAATTCTTTTCTGCTGCATTAAAGGTTTTACTAATGTAGTAAATGGGCCTTTCTACTCTGTTGCGTGCAGTACGTAACCGCACTTAGAGCATATGGAGTTGTTGCGAGGTATACCAATAATTCTTCGTTTTTCTCTGGTTTCTGTAGTATAGATGTATTTGCTAGGTATTCTTTGATTCCTTGAAAAGATTTTTCACATTCATCAGTCCATTTGAATTTTGCTCCCTTCTTAAGTATGTTGAAAAAATGCTTGCACTTATCTGACATTCGCGAAATAAATCTCCCAAGTGAAGCCAAGAGTCCATTTAGTTTTTGTACTTATTTTACCGTTGCAGGTGTTGGCATGTCACGAACTGCTTGGACCTTTTCTGGATCAACTTGTATTCCCTCATTCGATACTATGTATCCCAAGAACTTTCCAGATGAAACCCCAATTATACATTTCTCAGGATTTAATTTGATGTTGAACTTTCTCATTTGCTCAAATATTTCCTTCAAATCTTGCACATGGTATTTAGCTTCCTTGCTTTTTATCAACATATCATCTACATATACCTCCAAAGTTTTATGTATCCACTTCGCGAACACTTTTTCAACCATATGTTGATATGTAGCACCCGCATTCCGCAAACCAAATGGCATCTTCACATAACAATACAAACCCCTTGGAGAAAAAAAGGCAATATGTTCTTGATCTTCTTCATGAGTGATATTTGATTATACCCTTTATATCCATCAAGTGAAGTGACTCTATCATGACCTGCAGCTGATTCCACCATTTGTGGTATATCTGGTAATGGAAAACTGTCTTTGGGACATGCCTTGTTTAGATCAGTGAAATCTATGCAAATTCTTATTCCTTTATTATTTTTCGGAACAATGACCATATTCGCAATCCATTATGGATATTTTGCTTCCCTTATGATCCCTGCATCCAACATCTTTTGTAATTCTTCTTCTATCTGTACATGATAATTTTGTGATATCTTCCTTATTCTTTGTTTGAATGGTCTTATATTTTTATCTATGTTCAATCTATGACATGCCACTGATGGATCAATTCCTGGTATCTCATCTACACTTCCTGCGAAGATATCTTTATATTCTCGCAAAAGATCAGTAGTCCTTTTTTCTTCTTCTTCATCCATCTTAGTTCCAATTCATAAGAATAAAGGCTCCTCCTTACTTCCAATATTTATTTCTTTAGTTGGTTCAGCTGCAACATAGCTTGGACTTTGCTCGCCCATAGGTGTTGGCTCTTTGATTATTTTTGCTGGTTCCCCTTCTTTTTCTGGAATTTCATTTGGTATACCTCTCCCTTCCTTTGATCTTATTGTATACACTCGGAATTCTTCTTCTTTTCTTGTTTCCTTCGCAAGTTTCCTACGAAGTTGTTTCTTTCTTGCTCTTCCTCCGCATTGTGTTACTTCAATTTGATAACAAAATTTTGCACTATCAAGATCTCCTTTAATTTCTTGTATTCCATTTGGTGTAGGAAATTTGATTTTCTGATGTAATGTTGAAGCAACAGCTTTGATCGCATGAATCCACGGCCTTCCTATCAAAGATGTTATATGGAGATTCCATATCTATCACACACAAGATTACATGTGTTTCGATTTCTCCTAGTAATATTCGCAAAGACGATTTCTCCTTTAGATTTTGTTGTAGATTTTCCTAATCCATGAATAAGACACTTTGAATTTATGATTTCTTCATCTTTAATTCCCATCCCCTTAAGTGCATGATAGAATATAATATTAACAGAACTCCCTGTATCAACCAAAATTCGGTTTAATTTCCATTTTTCTTCGACTTTCTTATCTTCTAGCATGATTGGCAGTGTGATCATCAATGGTGAAGTGTGGTTCAAGTCTTCATTTGGAATTTCTGTTACTGAAAATGTGATTTTCTGTTTTTCCCATTCTTCTAAAGTTGTTATATTTTCTTCCTCCATGATCTTTCTTCCTCTACAATCTCGCTTGTATATTTTTCTCTTCATATTACTATGAAATTCATCAATCATTATCACTGTCTCTTCGCATGAAATGTCCTAACCCTCCAGTTTGTTTTGCCGGATTTCTTTCGTATTTGATGGTATCGGCTTCTTTCGCCTATATGCTTTCTTATCTCTTCCTTTTACTATTAATCACGTCTATTAATGATGACCTGCGAAAACAATGGATGATTGCCGCATTCCTGCACCTTCCCAATACTTTGCACACCTTCTACTTTGCTTACGAACTACACTTGCGATGATATAACAATAATGCGTCTATTAATTTCGCAACTAATCATTCCCCTAGATATCAACTGATCATCACGCAGGGAGATGTACTATAAGTTTCATTGCCAAACTAGATATGAACTTCGCATGTGAGTTGAGAATGAACGTCCTGAATCCTAAAATATTATCGCAAGAATACAAAAACTACAACAGCTTGAATTCTTCCCCTGTCTCTTATTCATCTTCGTCAGAATTCTTCCTCTGTTTCGTGAGTGTAATCTTTTTGAGCAGCCAAGTCTTGCTCAGCCAATATACGAGCATCTTCTGCTTCCTTTTGTGCATGTTTTACTCGCATCAGGACCTGAATCATGGATTCTTTTTGTTCTTGCCTGTACGCGAATTTCTTTCGTAGTTGATCTAAATCTTGCTCCAACATCTGAACCTTTGAATTTAATTGACGTCTGTTATCCTGCTTGACCATCTCAACTAGTGCTATCTCTAGCTCTTCAGCCCTGATGATAGCTCTAGCTCTTCGCAGCTGTTGATTGATGCAAACTAGATATTGATTTGAACTGAACTGGGATGTAGACTGAGCTGATGTTTACGAAGATGTAGACTACGTTTTTGCACCAGATGTTGTAGTAACACTAAGCTGATGTTTACGAAGCTTGTAACTTCTTCTCTACTCTCGTGTTTCTTACGAAATAATGTAGTTGTAGGTTATTCTTCAATTGTAATCATATTACATTCTTCTTTTTTACAATCTCCATCTACTGACTTCATTTGATCTTCAAATTTTCCACAATTCCCTCAAATTTTGGCTACCACAATTCTCAAGTCCCTGTTTCTAGCGCCAATTATGTAGTTGCAGAATAACCTACAACTACACCCTCAATAGAATTAGTAAAAACTCAAGAAGTTCTTGATGATGAATGACAATTTTCTTATTAATGTTCTCAATTGATTACAAAGAAGTATCTAAATGGAATAAGAATAGTTACAACTTTCTCTATTCTCTTTCCTAAGATATTTTCTAACACTCACTAAAAGAACCTCTCGAATTTTACATTTGAACTCCTATTTATAGTAAAACTTATACAGCTGTACATGAGTTACGAAGTATCGCAACTCATACTCGCAAAACTTTATATTTCTCCGCGCTTCTTCTATCATCGTAACATTTTATAATTCTTTTCTCCTTTATTTATTACGATACTCGTGAACTATTATCTTGCGATATTCAGTACTTACACTGGTTCAGGTGAAGTGCAGGGTTTTAAGATGCCTGAGTTGGTAGTTGAATATGGTGTAGGTGGCAATTGCAGGTGATGGAATTAGGAGGCAAGATAAATTGAATACTGGGTTTAGAGATGAATGAATGTATTAGCTATTACAGGAAAGCTTGAACCTGAAATGGAAAGGGCAAGTAGGTATTGCTACTGGGGTTGCAGGTGAACTGGTGGCGGTAATAGGCTGTGTTGCAGATATAAGGAGCTGTGGGATTGTTGGTAGTCAGGCTAGAGATGAGTTGGTGGTGCTGCTGTTATATGGGAATTGTAGCTTCAAGGTGTTGGTGCTTTGTGATGGTGGTGATGAATCTGGTAAAAATGTTAGTACCATATAAAGCTAAGAAGAGCAGCTGGGAGTGAATAGCAGCTGGAGTGAAGCTCAGGTGGTGGTATGTTGGAACTGTGGTGATATGAGGCTGTTACTATGGGCTTGGTTAATTATGAAGTTGCAGGACAACAACTGGTATGAGGGAATGTGATAATGGTTGTTGTGCGGTACTATAATGGCAGGCAAATATGAACTGGAGTGTGTAGCTTTACTTGAGGTGGTGAGTTTAGACTATGCTGGTGGTGGAAGTTACATTGAAGAGTGTTGAGTTATTTGTTTGCCATGAATGGAAGAGAAGTGTACTGAGTATAGAGTACAGAACTGGCAAGTGGAGATTGGATTGAGAAGCTGTTATGTGCAAATAAGGTGGAGCTAATGGTTTTGAGAGCAAATGGTTGTGCTGGGTGGTTGGATTTTGCAGGAAAAGTTGATATTGTTGGTGGTGCTAGTGAGAACACCCATCATCTTAAATGCAAGGGAAGAAGTTGAAATTTTTTGGAGTTGCAGGATGCCCAGCCATCATGGCTGGGTATGTAGGAGTGATATACAATGATGATGCACCAGAATTCTGAATTGCGCAAATGGCTTATGGCCTGGCAACTCAGCCCAATCATCCAGGGAAGTCTAACTCATTTCTGATTTAAGACTCTGCCTCGGTACAACTCGGCGTTTGACCCGAGCTGACTCAGTTGACCTGAGTTGGATCGTTGACCGGTGACCGGGCGGACTTTGCCGGTCACCTGAGATACTTTTCCGGCCAAATACCCAGTTTTTCGGCGAGCGCTTTTGGTACATATTTTCTACATGTGTTTCTCTCTATGGTGGGCCGGGTGAATTTCCAACTAATGGACTTTGAAGACTATACCTAATTTTGGACCTAAGAAGAGACATAAAAGGGAAGACTTCTACTAACTTTTGGATAGAACGTTTTATTCTATTCTTGGAGCTTTTGCAGAGAACTACTTCTAGGGTTTGCTTTCTTTTATGTTTCATCTTCTTTCTTTGAATATTATGATGATGAACTCCATTAATATGTGTAGCTAAATACAACTATTGGTTATGGGATAAAAGTTGATTTCTTCAAGCATGTTATTTGATTCTATGATTTAGTTTTGTCTCAATTCTATCGTTTATGATTCATTATTTATATTATCATATGATTTGAATGCTAGTTTGGTTGAGTCCGGAATCAATTGGATTTGTTTTCATCTCTATAGCTATATTAGGGTTTTCAATAAGTAAAAGTTGTTATCTCTGATTTCTAGTAGCATCTTGTGGTTAATACTTGTAGTGATACATCTTTTTAATCGCATATGAATCATAACCTTTGTTAAAACGAATTAGTGCTTTTACAAGTTTGTTTGCATTGATTAGTCTTATTTCATAGAACTTATTGCTCTTAGGGAGTTAAATC
The DNA here is from genome assembly GCA_023529315.1 of Papaver bracteatum. NCBI lineage: Eukaryota > Viridiplantae > Streptophyta > Magnoliopsida > Ranunculales > Papaveraceae > Papaver > Papaver bracteatum. Next base: position 2,112,878 of record JAJJWX010002278.1, read on the forward strand.
TAATTGTTCTTTTACACTTTAGGTTTCTTTTTAAGTAGATTTCACAATAGCATCTTTTAATGTTGTTTGTGATAAAATCAGGAAATAGACTGGATACTCTTGCAATCAAGATATCCTAGGACTTTTGATAATTGCGAGATTAAATTACCAATTCTAATCATAGATGAAAAATACATGTTTGTGAATGATACTATCCCTTGACCAATATCTTCTCTTTATTGATTATTCAAACTATTTACTTTGCTTTATTTAGTTTAATTTCTTTGATAAAAACAAAACACACTCGTGGGTATTTTGGTTACTTAAGAATCTGAAAATTGTATAACAACAATCGCCTCTCTGTGGATATGAACTCTTTCTTATCGAATACTATATTTATATCTAGTTGAGTGAGGAAGTGAAATTATTTTTGAAGCATACGACACGCATCAATTGTGAAGGTGTATGATGTTTATGACTTGTATCAGAATACCGAACTAACTTGCCAATAATGTAAGCAATCAGCTCTGGGTGTTTGAATACGTTGTATCGAAACTTGGTTTCTGTCTGTCTTATCTTGTTGGAAATAGGGAGGAGAACCTATTTATACAAGTCATTAAGCCTAACCCTCGTATCTCGTGGGAAGTGGAGGAAGTGGAGTGATGGAGTGGTGGAGTCGTATGTTAGTGCCACGCGATCAGTCTTGACCATTTCTCCCGTCATCACTAACCATCCATGACTTCCTGACACGTTCTTGTGATGGCGCGCTGCACGCTGTAAACCGCCAGACCAATACCCCAGTTTGTGACATGATTGATGTCTCGAGTGTATGGATCATGGTACCCACAGAAAGTAGCATGTAATGCTAGATTAAATAACTAAGTTATTTAGGAAGTCGACATTTATGAAATATCGTGTGTATTCTATGCAGGTAATGCATCGAATATATTCATCATGTATGAAGCATCGCTGTTGAGCATCATGTCCAACCTACTTCATGTGATGGTTTGGAGGTTGCGCAAGCAAGCCCTCCTTTGGCCGACCACATGGTATGTTAGAGTGGCGGATGGTAATTACCACGACTCCTTATTCACCTGTGAACTCCTGACTAGGGCTGTATAACCAAGCAGGTGAAGTTGAACGGATGAGATGTTCTTTGAAACACTCATCTGCGACCGTTAGTGGAATTAGGGTTTTTGAAGAGGTGCGCAAGCATCACTCTTCATCTTGGTCGAAACCAAGCTTGGGAACACTTTTTGGCAGAGCCGATTGGGCATGCATGTAAACGGCATGCCGGTGTACATGCCCATACCTCACTGTCTCGTGAAAGTGTGATCTAGGCCACTTAATTTGTACGGTGAAGATGAGGGGTTAAGATCAAATTGCGACAAAAATCCAGTGCCACAAAGGTCGCACGTCATGTCAACTTTGGGAACGCGTTTCGAGACGACCAAGCCTGGTCGGTCTTGGACGATCAGTCCAGCGTGCAGACGGCGGGCTGGTGTATATGCCTGTACTTCATTGTCCCATAGAAACGTGATCTAAGCCACTCGACTTTGCCGGACAAATTGAGTGGCTTAGATCACGTTTATGGTTGGGAAGTGTGACCACGCCTAGTTTGGGCATGCGAATCGAGGCAACCAGCCATGGTACGCCTTAGTCGATCGGGTGTGGAGATAGGTGGTCCCACAGTGATCATGTTGATATGCACCGGACCTACTCAGTCTATTTCTAGACCCTTCGTCCAAGCGGGAGAAGATGGACACTCGTGATTGCAACACAAACCCTAATTAGGGTTTTTCCGGCCGTGCGTCACGCCTTGTTTGGGCACACGAATTGGGACGACCAACCATAGTTTGTCTTGACCGATCAGTCATGTTTGTAGGCGGGCCCATGGTATTTGTGTTGACATGCTCTGGGCCCTTTGAATCTACATCTACACCCTCCATCTATGCATGCAAAGATGGATGGTTGAGACTGATTTGCGACACATGTAATGTGCCGTAAACCCTAATTTAGGGCTTCACGTCCGCGCTGCTTTGGATGGACGAATTAGTAAACCATTGCTACCCTTTTAGGGAGGCTGACCATGCGAGTCCGCATTGGGCCGGTGGTGAATACTCTAATACCTTCCTGAGGGTTATGGGTCTGATCTAAGCCGTCCCATCATGCTGGTGAAGTTGGATGGTCGTGATCGTTTCTGAGACTGATGTGGATAGTCCAGATTCAAATATGCTCGATCGGGTTAATATAACACACTGAGAGATGATTCTCTTTGTTAGAGAATGGTGTAGCCTGTACGGGTATTTCGTGCATGCCTCACTATTGATACTTGGATATTCATGTTACTCTGCTGAGAGTAACAATCAGTCATCATGCAGCACCAATAATGAGGGTTTTGCTGAGAACAACACAGGAAATACGAGGCGATTTATGCATTAATTAATAATGCTAAAATTCACAGAATACTTGGGGATTGTTGCTACATGCTCCATTCTAGGTAAATTAATAAAGCGGAGAAGTATTCATCACTTATCAAATAGCCTTATCCTTTGCAGGATGGCGGCACAAAATTTGGTTTTACAACTTTAGCCCTGAACTAAAATCCACCATCAACATTAAGTCCCTTGCCTAGCACATGATGGTTACACTATTTTGGGGTAGGCATTAGATGGTGACATATACAACATAAGAAAACAAGATGAAGGAAGTCTACCTGGAGTGATTCTGACCAATCGTGGGTAATCCTCCATGCGTGTGTGACCATAGGCCTTGGTGGGACCGGATTCCTCCTTTAGGTGTTTAGGAATAGAATTCCTCTTCTATTGGGATTCCTCAGGCGTGGGCGCTTACACACTACTAGCCAAATCGCTCATATCCAGTTGCTCCTCCAATCCATGATTAGGGTTTGCAAGAAATCATGACTTGGTCGGTGTTGAATCCTCATATATCGGGTAGGCTTTGCCGCAACCACTTTAGTTTTCCTTTAAGGTTTCCTTGACATATATGTATATGTAGGGATTTTGAACCACTTTCTATAATCTTGTGATAAAATTTTCTTTGCAGAAACTCCATTTCCTCGTCATGTCAAGCTACAGTGGATCATCTTCTTCGTACCATCCAGGGTCTTCCATTAAACGTGCACGACCTGCGCCTGAGTCTCATGATGAATCCCCTTCTCATGTTCTCCGAGTTAAGAAGATCATACCGGTTCGTCCCTCTTTCTCTTTTCTCTTATGAACAGTTGTTTGTTCTTCATGATCAGGAGAATAATCCTCTCTTTTGCAGATATATCCCACGGGAACATGCGTGGCGGTTATTGACGATGACGACTTGACTAGTCCTTCATTCGAATTCAAACACGCCTACCCATGTGGACCTAGAAGATGCTGATCTGGGGGTATCGTCTTATGAATACCCCAATGCGGATCTTTCATTTGATATTCACATGAAATGCTTATCTTCCAGCTACAAAGACGTCTGTGGATTTTTACTGCGGAAGGAGTTTGTTCCTTTGTACACAAAGGTATGGAGGAAGTATGGCCATATCACAACCAGGAATGTAGTTTGGCACTATTCACCTGCTTTGGTCACCACGGTAAACTTCCTTCTTCCTATGATTGCTGAGATGAAGAATATTTCTATCCGCAACGTTGCTGAATCAAACCTCGAAAAGTGGGAGAACATGGTATCTACCTGTGAATCCATGGAGTTTAATGTGGGCTGGTTACGGCAGCGTCTAGATATCATCAAGGTTGATAGAGTTGGTATCCTTGTGAATGTTGTTCCTGCTATGAAAGCTGTAGTTGCAGGAAAACCTACACTACACCCCTTACCAGAATCCACAATTATCAACACATATTTGAAGATTAAGAATAACACTTTATTGATTAATTATCAGAAATGTTACAAGGAATGGAAGAAATCAAGAATACAACCGCTCACAAGAATTTTCTCTCTCCTCAAAACTCTCTCCTTACTCCAAAATTGATATCCCTCTCTGAATCTATTGATTCTCTTTATATAGGGTAGTTACATAGTAGATGACAGCTAAGCTGTCCTTTATTTTATGATATGACTCGCGATACTCTCGCAGTAGCTGTTAATGTTAATTCTCGCAGGTGTTTGTGATCCTCGCGGCATCATCACACTTTTCTCATGTTTCAGTTATCGTCATCCGCTATGTCATTCTTTCAATCATTTTGTGACACTCGCAGTATGTTATTGAAGAGCTCGCAAAACTGTTGCTGTAAATCTCGCAGGAATATGGTTATGGCGATAGTCTGATCTTACATCTTGCCTCTTCTCATGTCTTTTCTGCGAAGGAGGAAAGATCATGAGAATTTATTTTTCTTTACTATTTGTATTTTCATCTTCTTCCTCCGACAAGGCTCCGTGAATTAAGTATAACCGCCTAAGCGTGTCGAATATTCCTCTTCTTACCGGTTAATCTTTTATTACCCGGTTACCATCCTTCTGTCTATAAAAGAGATAACCTATCAAAGAAATATTTTTTCTTCTTTTACTTCTTCATCTTCTTCACCTCTTCGTTCTCTGCAAATTTTTCCTACCTGCAAATTTCTTCTTCTGCAGATTCACTTGCTGCTGATTTAATGGAATCACCAAGGTATGTGTTCTTCCGACGTTATTAAACTCGATTTTGCTTGTCTGAATCATATTTATTCACCCTATTTGATCTTTTTTGCTTGATTCTATATAACTCCCATACTATGTTTTCTTTTCAGTGGAACTACATCCAACACCCAGTTTGTCGCCCAAAACCCAATTTTTCTTGTAGATTCACAACAAAAACTCATTGAAAAGAAAAGGAAGCCTGCGAGTCATAAGGTAGTAAGAAACATTTGTTTTCTTTATAATAATATTGTTGCCTCTGTTTCTTATCTAGATTATTACTCGTAGGGTGATGAAAATGTTGTTAAACCTCGCAAGAAATATCGCAAAGCCAAGTCTCTTGAGATTGACATTACCATTCCCAAATTATCATCTGCAAATTATGTTTCTACCACTTCGCAGATGGAACCTCCATCCTATATTTGCGAGAATATCATTATCAATGCGCCCAATGCCATTAATCATCCAATGAATGAGACTCCCAAAACTGTTATGAACAAAGCTTCTTCCTCTCCTATTTTACTTCCAACTGTTACTTTTCCAGACACTCCACCTTATGGTGATGCAACTATCGCGAATGACTCAAATCTCCAACTCGCCATCATTACCACTTCATCCTATGCACCTCTTCCCTCATCTAAAGAAGCATCAGTAGGGGTTGATGCTGCTTTTAAAGTTTTGTCTGACATTTTAGATGATGCCAGGAAATCTTCTACTGACCCTTTCAAATATGATGTCTGTGATACTTTAATCAAATATTTTGGTTCTGATCAATCGCCATGCAAGCATCTTTAGAAAATGAAGTTGAAGCTCTAAAGAGAAGTATCCATGCCAAAACTTTAGAATGTGATATTCTTGATCACAAGCTTCACAACTCTTTACTAGATTGCGAAAATCTTCGCGATAAAAACAAGGAGTTAAAAGGTATAGTTCTTCTGTCTCTGCCTCTAATTTTTCTGTTCTAGTAAATTTTCATCTTTTCTGTGCTCAACTCCCTTTTAAATATTTGGTTTGCATATTTAGCTTTAAATCAGAAACGATTAATGAAGATATTTCAATTTGAGTCTATTACTGAAGAAGCCTATGTTGAGAGAGATTCTTGGATGGATCAATATAATAGATTAGATAATCTTTACACATACTCGATCGATCAAATAGATAATCTTACCAATGAGAATGATCATTTAGCGCAAAGGCAAAATCTATTAAGTAGCGAAGTTACTCGCCTCTCATATTTGTTAACCCAAGCTAACTTGGCGATGGAATCTTTATCAGATGAAAATAAAACTTTGTCTCAGGAGAAACATAGCTTTTAAAACAAGATGGCGATCTCCTCGCAATAAATAAATGTTCTTCATAAAGTGTGTAACGACCAAGAATAATCTCTTCGTTCATTAAAAGATGAACTCAAGGAAGTAACTGAATCTTCTGCCGCTGAGAAAGATAAACTTATCAAAGGAAGGATAACTCTAAGTTTAAAGGCCAATAAACTCCAAGATCAATATTCTCAATTAGAAGAATCTTACTCCTTATTAGCAAAAGAAAATACTTATCTCCTCTCCAAAGAAGAAATTATAAAATCTCGCCTGAAGGGTATAGTTGGAGATAACTTTGATGATGCCATGAACCAATGGGAGAATTGTTTCTTAACACTAATTCAAAACTTAACTTCTTAAAAAGAAGGTAGTCATTTTGACTGCCTTAATTGTTAATTTATCTATTTAATTTCTCTGATATACTTCTTGCGAGATTTTTATCTGAATATTTTCTTGTCAACTTATGTTTCTCGCAGAATCTGCAAAAATCCTTCATTCTACCATTTCTGATCTGAATGAAAAACTGGCTAAAGTTCGCAAAGAAAATGGAGTGCTAACCGCCCATCTTGTTCAATCTCGCGATCGAGCAGAGAGGAGATATGACTACCTTGAATACTTCAAAAATATGGAGATTAGAAATCGTGATAGAGGTTTCCTTCGCAAGGTTCATCTTAGTGTTGAAGTTCTTGTGAATGACATTTTGATATCCAAGTCTCTCCCTCCTGTATCCATTAAGCCTCTAGAAGTAGATGATGATGAAATTCCTCTTCCCATTGATAATGATCTAAACTATGCAAGTGGTGAAGAAGATGTCTCTCAAGAAGACCCAACAGAAGAAGAAAAAAGTTCTTCTAGAGAAGTAGCTACTGGCGGTGAAGCAATTACTGGTGAAAAGTTAGATGAAGAAGAAACTCGAGTTGATCATGACGCGAAGAATATTGGCAAGGAGAATGAAGCTGGCGAGACTAATGGCGAGACCAATATTGAAGCTTGAGTTTTTTTTTTCTTTTTCTTCTTCTTCTTCTTCTTTCTTGCGAGCAATGTATCTTTATGCAACTTTGGAATTCAATTTTATTTCTGTTATTTGAATATTATCAGGGAAGATAATGATATTTTATTTATCAACTCTCATACTTGCCCCTCATTATCTTTCTTGTAATGAACAAGTGTTTCCCGCATTTTCTCCTTGCGAACTGTGTTGCGAATAGTACTTGCGAAATTATGGATAGTACTGCGATATTATGAATACTACTGCGAAATTATAAATAATCCTGCTGTGTGATTCTGAATAATATTTCTGAGAAATTCTGAAGGATACTTGTTTCTCATCATCTCTCCTGCGATGAACAAATCTTTCCTGCATTCTTAAAAGAAAATAGTTAATGTTTGGGATTATTATGTTGGTCTTATTTTGCCTTCCTAGTTAAAGGTCTTATTTTGCCAATTTTTTGTGTCTGCGATAAAATTGCAGGACGTCTTTACATTTGCATGTAAAAACCCATTGATCTTGCCTTATCCGCATTTTGTCAATTTCTCTGCGATAATATGACAAGTCTAAGCTCCCTTGCGAGAACAAAGCCTTATGACATTTCCGTCTTGCGATGAAATCGCAGGACGTCTTTACACTTTCATGTAAAAACCCATTGATCTCATCTTAACTTTTTCTCATGGCTTGTTGCCTCTGTATAATATTTGTCACGCGATAATATGATAGGCCTAAATGTTCTTGCAATCATAAAGCCCAATTACATTGCCATCTTTAGACACTTATCTGCTCCCTAATGGAGGGTTCCGCCCTTATCTTCCCCCTGGTTGCCCCTTCAAGGAGGTCACATCGGCCATAAAAGACTAGCTCATCCCATCTGGTCTTAACAATAACCAGTTTTTTTCGCAACCTCTTATCCTTTAAGCCTATATGGCTTATAGTTACAAGACTACACCCTAAGTGGGGTTTTCTTCGGGCCGAATGCATTATAGTCAAGACTTGCCAAGAATGGCCAGGGTAGTTTCGTACGCCCCGGGCACTCTTGGCTCAATCGTGTACCTCGGCGCCTTGATCATACTCTGCATTCCTTAGGAGAGAACCTCGGTCGTCCAACCAGGGTATAACCTTATATAGTTGGAAATCCAAGGTACCTCTCCTTGATGGGTTTTCAATAACCCCAATCTCCGTGACTCAGGTTCCAGCAGCGGTATAACTTTATCCATGAGCCAAGCAAAGAGATACCCTCTTCTATGACGTACTTTAGGTCTTACATTTTCCTCTTGAGGAATTGTATCCGCGAACTAGGGTGTATGCCATAAAGGTTCGTCCCATTCTTATATATCTTTTGCGATCATCGCCAGTTCTTAAATATTTCTTATGTTCTCGCGAATATTCTCGCAACTCTTATATATTTCCTATGTTCTTAAAATTTCTTTTATTCATTCTTTTTTGTTTCATCATATCTAGCTTTTCTCAGCATTTGTTACTGGTAATATCTTTTTATATACATTATGTTCCATGGTCTACCAAGTATCTGACCAATATCTTTACCCTCTGGATCCATCAGTTTATATGCCTCTGTTCCAACTATCTCTTTAATGATATAAGGTCCATTCCATTTTCTCGCCAATTTACCACCGTTTTCTCGTTGATAACCTGGTGTTTCTCGCAGCACTAAATCACCTAGTTGAAATTCACATTTTTTAACTCATTTGTTATACTCGCGAGCCAATCTTCGCTGATAATTTTCCATATGTTGTAAAGTTTTTTCTCTCTTCTCTTCTAATTCATCAAGTTCATTTAGAATCATTCCAGCACTAATATTCTTCTCCAAAGTCTCTCTTTTTGTTGTAGGAATATCAACTTCTGTTGGTAGTACTGCTTCTACACCATATGTTAAACAAAAAGGTGACATCCCAATTGCCTCTCTCCTGGTTGTGTTGTAAGCCAAAACTGCATTATGTACCTGTTCACACCATGCTCTATTATATCCTTCTAGTTTCTTCTTTAATATATCTGCGATTGTCTTATTTGTTGCCTCAGCTTGCCCGTTAGCTTGTGGATTTAAAGGAGTAGATTTTCCGCATTTTATTTTAAACGCATTGAGTAATATCTCTATGTTCTTCCCTTCAAATTGCTTCCCATTATCAGAAACCAACTGTGCTGGAATTCCAAATCTGCAAATTATATTTTCAAAGATGAATGTAAATATGTCTTTATCACGAATATGTTGTACTGTTTTTACTTCTGCCCACTTTGTGAAGTAATCCGTCGCGACAATTAAGTATCTCTTTTGCCATGAACCTGGTAAAAATGGTCCCACAATATCTAAGCCCCATTTTCCAAAAGGCCATACACTTCTTGAAGATGACAATGGTGCCCCTGGTGCATGTATCTTCTTTCCGTGTCGCTGACAATCCTCGCAACGTCTTGATATCTTTTTTGCGTCTTCATGCATATACGGCTAATAATAGCCTTGCATTTTTGCTCTGTAAGCCAAAGATTTTTCCCCACTGTGATTACCAGCATCTCCACTATGCAACATTTTTAACACTTTTTCTCCTTCCTCCCGTGTCAAACATCTAAGTGAAGGTACAGTAAAAGTTTTTCGGTACAATATCCCATCCATTAATTCATAATTTGTTGCACGGATTTTTAATTTGTGTGCCTCTAATCTATTTCTTGGTGTTTCACCTCTCGCCAAGTATGCATAAAGTTCTGCTCGCCAATCTGCGATATTTTGTCTTGGTTCTTCTTCTGCGATATTTTGTGTATCTTCTACTATCATGACATTTGCTTCTTCTACTTATTCTTTGTTGACTGAAGGTGACATAAGTGTTTGAATTCTTATGCATCTCGCAGCTGGGTTTGTCATCATGCTAGATATAAAGGCAAAAGCATCTGCGAGTCTGTTATCTTTTCTCGATATATGCCGCCATTTAATCTTTGGAATTCTCGCAGACAATTCCTCAACAAGCTTCTTGTATTTCTTCAAAGATGGTTCATTTGTTGTGTATTCTCCTTTTATTTGGCGAATAACTAACTGCGAGTCACTAGTAATTCTAGCATTCTCCAACTTCATCTCTATGGAAAATTTTAGGGCATGCACCACTGCTTCATACTCCGTCTCATTATTAGCGGATGTGAATTCTAAACGAAATGAAAAGGCTATTTTTTCTCCTTCTGGCGAGATAAAGACAACTCCAATTCCATTACCTTCCCAATTTGATGATCCATCCACCAATATTTCCCACATGTTGGGTTCTTTTAATAGATCTTTTGGGTATCCATGTTCTTCTTCTATGTCCATCATTTCTTCCACAACTTCATCATCTTCTAGAGGAAATTCCGCTAAAAAATCTGCTACAACTTGTGATTTTGGCGAGGATAAGATTTCATATTTGATTTCAAAGTGTCCTATTTGTGCATTCCATCTTTCAACCCTGCATGATCTCTTTGAGTTCTTCATTGCTGATTCAATGGGCACCTTTGTTAATACCTTTACCTTATGTGCTTGAAAATAAATATGAAGTTTAAATGTTGCATAAACCAGTGCTAAAATTAGATTCTCAATCTTTGAGTAATTTTTCTCTGCAGTATTAAATGTTTTGCTTATGTAATAAATTGGTTTTTCTATTCCTGCATCAACTCGCAGTAGCACTGCACTTAATGCATGCAAGGTTGTCGCAAGGTAAATCAATAATTCTTCTCCCGGCTCCGCTTTCTGTAAAACAGATATGTTCATTATATATTTTTTAATTCTTTGAAAAGCCTTCTCACATTCATATGTCCACTTGAGATTTGTACCCTTCTTGAGTATATTTAAAAAATGTTTGCATTTATCTGAAGATCGCGAGATAAATCTTCCTAGCGAGGCTAAGAGCCCATTCAACTTTTGCACGTCCTTTACTATTGCTGGTGTTGGCATGTCACGAATTGCTTGTACTTTCTCTGGATCAACTTGTATTCCTTCTTTTGATACAATATATCCTAAAAATTTCCCTGACGCTACTCCAAAAATGCATTTCTCGGGATTCACCTTGATGTTAAAGAGTCGCATTTGATCGAAAATCTCCTTTAAATCTTGCACATGGTTTTTAGATTTTTTACTTTTGATTAACATATCATCTACATACACCTCTAATGTTTTGTGGATCCACCTTGCGAACACCTTCTCCACCATTCTTTGATATGTTGCACCAACATTGCGTAATCCAAAGGGCATTTTTGTGTAACAGTATAACCCTCTTGGTGCAAAAAATGCGGTGTGCTCTTGATCTTCTTCTGCGAGAGGAATTTGGTTTTAACCTTTATACCCGTCTAATGAAGATATTCTATCATTTCCCGCTGTTGATTCAACCATTTCAGGAATATCTAGTAATGGAAAACTATCTTTAGGACAAGCTTTGTTTAAGTCAGTAAAGTCTATACAAATTCTTATTCCCTTGTTTTTCTTTGGGACCACCACCATATTTTCAATCCACTCCGGGTATTTTGCTTGCCTTATAATTCCTGCATCAAGAATTTTCTGCAGCTCTTCTTCTATCTTGGAGTGGTAAGTTGTCGCAATTTTTCTTATCCTTTGTTTGAATGGTCTCACCTCTTTGTGAATTTCTAACTTATGACATGCAACTGATGGATCTATTCCAGGCATCTCATCCATGCTCCATGTGAAGATGTCCTTATATTCTCGCAGGAGATTTACAGTTTGCTCTTCTTCATCTGCATCCATTTTAGTTCCAATTTTCAGTATCTTAGGTTCTTCTTCACTTCCAATATTTATTTGCTTTGTTGGTTCTGCTGCGGTATAGCTTGTTTCAGGTTCTCCCATTGGTGTTGGGGTTTTCACAACTCTCGCAGGTTCATCTACTTCTTGCGAAATCTCGCTGGGTATTCCTTTTCCTTCTTTCGCTCTTCTCATGTAAACTTTAAATTATTCTTCTTTCTTTGCCTCTTTTGCCAATTTTCTGCGATATTTTCGCAGCTTTGGACGCCCTTCATAATTTCTTACTTCAATTTGATAACACAACTTCGCAAGATCTGTGTCTCCTCTAATTTCTCCAATTCCACTGGGCATAGGAAATTTGATGCATTGATGCAATGTTGATGCTACAGCCTTGATTGCATGTATCCATGGTCTTCCCAATATCATGTTATACGGCGATTCCACGTCTACCACACATAATGTTACTTGTGTTTCAATCTCTCCTAGCGGAATTCGTACCACTATTTCGCCTTTAGGTTTTGTTAAAGATTTTCCAAAGCCATGAATATGATATGTTGAACAAGACATTTCTTCATCCTTATATCCCATTTTCTTAAATGCATGATAAAATATTATATCCACAGAACTTCATGCGTCCACCAAAGTTCTATTCACGTCCCATTCTTCCACAGATTTTATTGATTTTCCTTTTTCATTGGTACAGTGGATACCGTGATTACCAAAGGAGATGTGTGATTTAAATTTTCTTCTGATATTTCTGCTGCTGTAAATGTGATTTTTTTATTTTCCCAATCCTTCAGAGGTGATACTCTCTCCACCGTCATAATTTTCTTTCCTTCAGAATCTCGTTTATGTATCCTTCCCCTAATGTTTTCATGGAATTTGTGGATCATTTCTCTCGTTATCATACTACACTTCAGTTTCCTACAATTCTCTTTGGATCTAATCATTTTTCCTTCAACTATTTCACCAATTTGTTCAATCGCCTTCTCAATCTTGAATAATTCTTATCTTCAATCTCACCTCTTCTATGATTTTCATACATTCAATCCCTGTTTCTGGCGCCAAAATGTAGTTGCAAGAAAACCTACACTACACCCCTTACCAGAATCCACAATTATCAACACATATTTGAAGATTAAGAATAACACTTTATTGATTAATTATCAGAAATGTTACAAGGAATGGAAGAAATCAAGAATACAACCGCTCACAAGAATTTTCTCTCTCCTCAAAACTCTCTACTGACTCCAAAATTGATCTCCCTCTCTGAATCTATTGATTCTCTTTATATAGGGCAGTTACATAGTGGATGACAGCTAAGCTGTCCTTTATTTTCTGATCTGACTCGCGATACTCTCGCAGTAGCTGTTAATGTTAACTCTCGCAGGTGTTTGTGATCCTTGCGGCATAATCACACTTTTCTCATGTTTCAGTTGTCGTCATCCGCTATGTCATTCTTTCAATCGTTTTGTGACACTCGCAGTGTGTTATTGAAGAGATCGCAGCCGCAGAGTCAAATAAGGTGGAGAAGGCGATTCAAAGCTTGAAGAATAAGACGGAGAGATACCAAACCTAGCTAAATATGATGCTTTCGAGGAACTAAAATATGCTGGATGGCCTCTTCTTAGCCATGCTTCCTTATTGTTAATTTTTATTTGAATGTTCTTGATTGCATTGGTTTCTGGTGGATGGGAGAAGTTTCTTTTTATTAACGTTTTTTTTTTTAATAAATTGACAATTCAAACGTGTAATGAAAATACCTGCATTGTCATCTCATGGGATGGGACAATAATCAAGCATGGTATGCCTTCAGCCACTTTCCGTAAATGACTGCTTCTAACTTGCCTCCATCCACCTTAATGATTTTGTAGTATCCGATACTATAAGCCTTAGTAATCACGTAGGGACCTTTCCATTTCGGAGAGAACTTTGGTACAGACATGTCTTGCTGAATATGCTTGTCTATCTTCAAGACCAGATCCCCTACTTTAAAAACACATGGCTTCACAGTCTTGTTATACACCCTGGAGATCCTATTTCTGTACATCTGAGCGCGTTCCTCTGCCTTGCTTTTTCTGGAATCCAGAGTGTCTAACTCAGCGAATCTTGAGTTAGATGCTTCGGCCTAGCTCCAGTGGACCCCGCTTGCTGCTTCAATCCTAGCTAACGGAATCCTGATTTCGACTGAGAATCTGGATCAGCGTCTTATTGGTGCTCTCATCTTATCCATTTCCTTGAGGATAGTAAATGCTGGATAAGACCTGTTTAATCCCATATTCTTCAAGCAGCTCTCGTACATGTTTGTTTGCAAAAGGAGTGCCATTATCGGTGATGATATGCTTGGGTACACCAAGCCGAAAAATGATGTATTCTTTAATGAAGGCGGCAATTATTGCTCTTGTAGTTCCTCGTAAAGGGATGGCTTCAAACCATTTGGTAAAATACTCCGTCGCAGTTATGATATACTCATGCTGCTTTGACGATGACGGATTAATCCTCCCAATAATGTCAAGTCCCCAGCTATAGAACGGCCATGGACTGTTTATCGAATGTAAAGGAGTGGAAGGTGCGTGAACGAGGTTCCCGTGAATTTGGCACTTGTGGCAGTTTTAAACAAATGCATCTACGTTATCCTCCATGGTTGGCCAATAATATTTCTCGTGTATCTGGAGAAACAGTTTCCTCTTCTCTTGATGTTCCCCTTCATGCATTCCTTTAAACATAGTCGGAATCTCTTCCTTAGCCAGACATCGTAATAGGCCGCTTCCTAAGCTTTTTACGACATAGGATTCCTTCGTGAAATACGAATCGCTTCGCCTTTTGCTTTATCTTGACAGCATCCCTTTGATTAACAGGAGCTACTCCATCGCAGAGATAGCTAATATATATTTATCTCCAGTCCCCAGCATGACTTACGTTGAAAACCTCCAATTGATGTGACAACACTTGGCAATTGGTGCAAGACTTCTGGAGTAAATGAGATTGAGCTACCATTTCTGGACAATAATAGCCCAGGAATTGAAGACGATGGTAGAGCATTACCACCAACGTTTGTCCACAAGTTTCAACATGAACGCGTTTAAGCTGCAATTGTACCTCTTCATCTCTGAGATATATCGATAGGGAACCATCCGGGTTTCGATGATATAGTATATCATGTGAAAAAGCGGGGGTCTAACAACACCACCCAATATTTCGATTAGCAATCTGTATGGACAACTCCGAGTTGTTTACTAGAGAATCAACAAGACAGTTAGACTCAATCAATAGAAAATACTCAAGGAGTTATTATCCCAATCTCTCGATTTGATTTACTCAAGCAAATATGATTCGCGAGTATAATAAAAAAGAGATAACTTGGATGGTACCAAAGGCCAATATCCAAGTGTCTATCAATTTAAATTAACAACCAAAATGGTCGGATATTCTAATTGATTGAAAAACGCACAATCCGTATTATTTCAATTATATAAAAATATAATGCAGAAAAGAAATAACACAGACACCAGAAAAAATTTTAACGAGGAAACCGCAAATGCATAAAAACCCCGGGACCTAGTCCAGATAAAACATACACTGTATTAAGCTGCTATAGACACAAGCCTACTCCAAATTAACTTCGGTCTGAACTGTAGTTGAACCCCAAACAATCTCACTCTGATCCAAGGTACAGTTATGCTCCTACGCCTCTGATCCCAGCAGGATACTGCGCACTTGATTCCCTTAGATGATCTCACCCACAACCAAGAGTTGCTACGACCCAAAGTCGAAGACTTTAATAAACAAGATTGTCTCACACAGAAAAGTCTACAGGTAATAGATAAATTCTTCTCCCACGAATAAACCTACAAGTGTTGTTTCGTCTTTTGATAAATCAAGGTGAACATGAACCAATCGATAAAACCAGACTTATATTCCCGAAGAACAGCTCAGTTTCATCAATAACCTCACAATAAACTTAATCAACGCAGCGAAAAAGATTATTGAGGAATCACAAACAATGAGATGAAGATGTTTGTGACTACTTTTATCTTGCCTATCGGAGATAGAAATCTCAAGCCAATTATTAAAATTGTACTCGTATGATAGAAACAGAAAGATCAGATCACACAATTACAGGAAAAGTAGTATCGGTCTGGCTTCACAATCCTAATGAAGTCTTTAAGTCGGTAACCTGGTTTTAGAAGAAGAAAACCAAAGGTTAAAGGAGAATTGACTCTAGCTTTAGCAAACTAGTATCACACAGAATGTGTGGGGATTAGGTTTCCCAGTTGCTAGATTTCTCCCTTATATAGTCTTTCAAATTAGGGTTTGCAATCAATGTTAGCTTACTAAAGAAGCATTCAATATTCACCGTTAGATGAAAACATGATTAGATACAAGATAATATCTCTCAACTGTTAGATCGAAAACTTAGCTTGTCATACACACATGTACTTGACGTTTTGGGTTTGTGTAACCGTACCCAAACATGTACAATGGTTGGTTCAATAATAGTCAACCAAATGATTAGCGAAATGATAACTTTCATATCAACCATATTCTTCTTCACCATAACTAGTCCAAATGACTCAAATTAACTAGTTAGAGAGTTGTTCAATTTCTATGAGATCTCATGTACTACACAAGATATAATTGAATCAAAAACAATGTCATTCACTCGAATAATTTCATGAACTATAAAGCCACGGTTTGCAAAAGCATTCCTTAGTAATTTAAGATAAGTTCACGATCAACGTTTTCAGACATAACCTCTTGAGTTCGCGGACTCAAGCTAACCGGTTGAAATTTATAAACTCCAGCAGAATTTCTCGGGTTGAGAACTTCCGTCAATTCGTGGACTGCACCTGAGCTTCAACTTCAGCAAATATTCTCTGGTTCGAGAACTTACGCCAGTTCGCGGACTGAGTTGACTGCTCACGTTCCGGTTCCACTTGGTCAACAAAGTTCGCAAACTTTGGTTCAAGTGCTAAGGACTTATACATTTTGCCACAACAATGTTTATATCCCACAATGGTTATATAGTCTAAACTCTCATTTCAATCATTGAAACATTCTCAGAGGGCGTTATATAGTTGTTATTTACAAACTATTTTTCGTCAGAGCGATTTCCAAAGTGATTGAAACATAACATGACTTTTGTCATTAGGAAAAGATGAACTTGGATAAAGCGAAAGCTTTACCAACACCCATTTCGAGAAATAGATAAGCAAGATATACTTAGCTCAAAATGTCACATGTGCATATTATTAGTCTATATAGTAAAATGACTTTTGTCTCAAGATAGGAGATAGAGTAGATAGACTTTTGAGTGATAGATAAGTTCAAGTCTCCATATACCATTTAGTTCATGAAGATCCACCGGTTCCTTGAGTAGTCCTTCGTCTTGTATGATGATCGCCATGGAGTTCTTGAGCTCAACTACACTTTCTATCCTAGTCCGAGACCTTAGCTATAATAGACTAGAAATCAAGATTTTATAGTTTTGATCACTAAGATTGACAAACATGCTTGAGATAGAAACGCATACGAGTTTGACCGATCAGTGCTCTAACACCATGAAGCATGAAATAGCTTTGCATATTTTTGAAACTGACCTTTCCTTGAGAAAGCAAGCTGCTGAGTTCTTGAATGATAGGAGTTCACCAATCACAGGTCCCAATGTCTTCACGTTGTGAAAGCCATGTTGATTCCATTGTTCTCCTTTTTACTGTCAGAGTCTCTTCTAAGCCTTCAAACTGCAATTTGGATGCCAGTGTGGCTAAACAATCGGAATGTCTTTTGTTGCTGTGACCAACATGGGTTATGGTTGCATCTGCAAAGTAGTTTAATAATATTTGCGCCTCTGATCGATACAGGGCCAGCATTGCCTCCTTTAATGCATACACTCCATTTATCTGAGTAACCAATAACTTAGAGTCACCTCTTATCTCTAGGTGAGTGGCCCCTACTTGCTTGGCTATTGACAGTCCTATGAGAAAGGCTTCATACTCCGCTGAGTTGTTGGTGCACTGAAAGTCCAACTTGAAAGAATGTGAAAAAACTTCGCCAGTTGGAGATATTAAAACCACACCTGCCCCTCCAGTGCTAATGCTAGGAGTATCAGAGTCATCAAAATACAGCAGCCATGCCTCTCCTTCGACGAATAATATCTCTGGAAATTCTCCGGGAAGATCCTCGTGTAATACAGCAGTGCATTCTCCAGGGAACGCTGCCAGTAAATCAGCAACAACTTGTCCTTTGATAGCTCTCGATGATGTGCACGTTATGTCCAGCTCCAAAATTTGGAGAAGCCACTTGGCCGTCCTTCCCATCAAGACCGGATTTGAAAGTAAAAACTTCGCAGGGTCGGATTTAGATATGAGTACTACCTTGTTGGACAGCAGGTAATGTTTGAACTTCTGAATGGAATGAATCAGGGCTAGGCACGCTTTCTCCACTTTGGGGTATCTGAGTTCAGCGTATCTTAAAACTTGACAGAAATAGTATATGGGATGTTCGACTCCTTCATCATCCTCCTATGCGAGCAAAGCCCCTACGGCAGTATCGCTAAAGGCAGTGTAGAGACACAGTGGTCTTCTTTGGACAGGAGACTTCATAACCGCTGGAGATGAAAACATCTGTTGAATCTTTTAAAATGCTTCCTGTTATAGTGTGATCTAGATGAAGATTTCTCCCTTCTTCAGCAAGGGAGTGAATGAAGTAACGATCTAGGACAAGCCGGGTATGAAACACTGAATGTAGTTTACCTTTCCCATGAAGCTTTGGAGTTCCTTCACAGTCCGTGGCAGCTTCATCGTGAGGATTGCTTGAGTCTTGGATGGGTCTACCTCAATTCCCTTAGCGGTTACTTGGAACCCCAGAAATTAGCCTGAAGAAACACCAAAAGCGCATTTCAATGGATTCATCTTCAATTTGTACTCACGGCACCTTTCGAACACCTGTCGTAGGACTCTTGTGTGATCCGCCCGAGCTTTTGATTTGACTATTATATCGTCCACGTAGTCTTCAACTTTCTTATGCATCATTCGTGGAAGATTACCGTCATAGCGCGTTGATAGGTCGCACCAGCATTCTTCAAACCAAATGACATTACAATATAATAAAAATTTCCGAGAGGAGTTCGAAAAGTTGTCTTACTTGTGTCATGCTCATACATTCTTATGTGATTGTACCCGATGTATCCGTCCATGAAGGAGAACATACCGTGCCCACTGGTTGCATCTACTAACATGTCGATGTTAGGTAGAGGAAAATCATCTTTGGGGCAGCATCTGTTCAAGTATCTGAAATCTACGCCGCACCTGATCCGCCCGTTATTCTTTTTTACTGGAACCACATTAGCCAACCAAGTCGGGTGATGAATGGGTTTAATGAAGCCAGCAGCTAGCAGCTTCTGTATCTCAGTCTTGATATTCTCTTCCACCTCGTGCTTGAATTGCCTTGGAGACTGTTTGATCATCTTGGATCCAGGTGTGACATGTAAATGATGGGTAACCAACCTTTCATCTAAACCGGGAATTTCTTCATTCGTCCAAGCGAATATGTCTTGGTATTCTTTGAGAAGTTGCACAAGTTCCATGCGTTCATTTGTGGACATGGTTGAGCTGGTGGAGATAGGTCTGGGGGATTCTTCATTCCCGATATTAACGATTTTTAGCTCGTTAGTCGTGGAGTTGGTGTCGTCCTACAGCTGTCGTGGAGCATCCAACACCTCTTCCCGTGGCTCTTCATTGTTGTAGCATTCCATTGGGCGGAGAGACTGAGTAGTAATCTCCCCTGCTAATTGCTAATAGAGGCTTCGATATAAGGTTTTCCCCTTATGATCACGGCTCACCACAAAAGTTCGCTCTTTTTTAGTGTGAACATGAGTTGCGGCTTCACCAGACGAATAAGGATGTCCTGACATATCATGGGGCTTAGCCTTCAATGATGCAAGCCGGTCCTCCTCCTTGATTGATGCCTACGTGGGGAGTGGGATGCAATGGACTTTCCTTGATTCTTCTCGTGAAGTTTCTTTCAGCTCAAATAACTCTACGCCACAGATTGGCGCGTAAGGAGAGAACAATGCAGGAATACAGACGACTTCCTCATTCAGCGTAGTCTTCAAGCACTAGTGATAAGTTTAAGGAACAATTTTATTGTCATGAAGCCACTAATAGGTGTGATAAACACCTAATTTTATATCTAGTATTTATGATTTCTTTGCAAGTTTTCTTGTAAATTATGTATCTTATGTTTGCTTTTGAGCTCATTAGGTACTTTGGAGTCATATGAGGAAAAGAAGAAGAAATCACCCAATTTGAGAAAAAAGAGCACAATTGTCATTTCACAGGCGAGTAATATTGGGAGCTTGGCCAAGGTTAAGGGGAAACTTTACTTGGAAGAGCACTAAAGATAGGTCAGTGAGGATAAGGGGTAACCCATAGAAGTGCTAAAAGCACCATGGCAGAAATTCAAGACAACCAGTAGGGTGGTCTAATCCCTGGGGTGTAACCATCCACCACCAAGCTACCTAACCCTAAATTGAGAATTTAGTTCTCAATCATTCCCATTTTTATTTGCCTGAAAGTAAGAAACAAAAGACTGCTGCTACTAAAAACGAGATACATTCTCGTTCACTTTAGTTTCACCAGAAATATAGAGAAAAGAAGAGAGGCGCAGCCATGAATCAGGATCGAGAAAATGTTAGAGAACTCGATAAATTGAAGACCATTAAATATTAGAGTACTCGATAAATTGAAGACCATAAAATATTAGAGAACTCGATAAATTGAAGACCGGATCTTGAGAGATGATGTTCACAGATCATGGAAAGGAGAAATCAGTACGGTTTGAGTTCGTTGTTGCTATTGCTGTTGATTAATCAAGAAGCCGATACCTCAGAGATAAAGAGAGGACGAGTCTGTTATTGCCTTAGATGGGTGATAATGGAAACTGGGTTCGGTGGTTTAACTGAGATTTAATCTGTGATATGGGTTTTGAATGATGTCTGCAGCCGAGAATTGTGAGCTAATGGGTTTGATTGAATTTGTAGAGGAGAGAAATGAAATGGGTTTGTGTTAAATGTGTGATTGCTTACAGGGAAATAGATTAAAGGGTCATAGAAATCATGAATGTATCAGCAGCAGAAACGCACACTAAGTGCTCGACAAAAGTCCTGAACGAACATAACTTGGCAGAGGGTAGAGAGATGGGTTAGAGGAGAATTAGGAGGAGCTACAAGAGATGGGGCAGAATTGCAGGCATGATGATACAGGAGGCTCAAGATTGCAGCATAGAAACTAACAAGAAGAAATGGGTTTGAGCTGAACTTTTCTATGGCTTAGAAATGGTGGAATTGAAGTAGAAATGAAGGGTAGGCAAAATGGAATGGCTCAAGTTGTGAGATTGCTTCAGATGGAGCTGTGAAGTTAGTACTGAAATAGGAAACAAGATTACCGTGTTTTGCAGTGGAGTGAACAGCTGGTTATAAAGCTGTAGAAAATGGATGTGCAGCAAGAACAAACCGATGCTGCAATGTGGACTAATGGTTAGTGCAGGGAAAGACATGAGGCATGAATATGGGTGGCACCAGAATGAATAACTGAAATTGCAGAGAACAAGGGTTTGACGACTGCTGTCGAAGCAACGGAACCAGAACTTAAATTGAAGGGCAGAGGAGATGATTGACTGCAGGGGAAGGAGTTGAAGCTGGTAAAATGTTGTTGTGATGGCAGGGTTTGCATGATGGAAGCAAAAATTGGTGGTGGTGAAGCTGTAGGTTCATGTGTTTGAGCTGTAATGCTTACAGTATGTTGCATGTGCAACTGGTAGTTAGGTGGTACTGAAAATGAATGACATTTGAGCTCTTGGGACTGAATCTGAGATTGCAGGTGACTGGGATATGGACAGAGCTGAGAAGCTGAAATTAGTCTGTGTATGAATTGCAGGTGAAGGGTTGTGCAGGCATGATAATATATGTGTTGCTGCCTTGACCTAATATAGCCATAGTTTTTGGTGATGAGATAGTGGACTGGGTTGTCAGTGATATGCGTTGAAGTGCAGTTGCAATAGCTGAAGTGGTGTTGCAGGTGATGGATTGTGCGATATTGCAGCACGGAATGGAGTTACAGGTGCAGCTGCCAGCTGGTTGTTATAATGGGTTAAGCTGATGTGCCAATTGAAATTGAAGCTGCAGTCATTGAGTATAGATGGGCGATCGCAGGTGCAGTCTCTGGTGTATGTCTGGTGCAAGGGTTCTGTGATGGGTACAGTTGGTTGCGATGCTACATAATGAATAGGTTGATGCAGAGTTGCAGGTGGCGTTGGATTCTATGTGGGGGTCGTGTAGAGCTGGTATTCAGAATTGCAGCTGTGCTTTGGTGGTATTGAAATTACAGTGGTGATATATGATGGAGAACGAGGATATGGGTGCTATCTCCCAGTTGAGCTCGATCCAGACAAAGTCAGGGAAGGTGATTCGGAATGATGCAGTGTCTGATGCTGAGAGATACAAGGAGAGATACTCGCTGCTGTTGCCGCTATAGTTTGGTGGTAGTTTTGATGTGTTCGCAGGCAGTGAGAGTTACAGGTACAGAATGGCAAGAAACCAAGACTGCAGAAATTGTGCGAAAAGTGAGCTAAAATGGTGAGCCGGTGGTACTAGATCGGGATGCGGGATTTCAGAAGTTAAAGTGTGAAGTGCAATATTTTAGTGAATCGCGAAGGGGGTATGAGTCGAATGGAAGATTTGGCGGCCGGATATATGAGCTACATGGCACGCTTTTGGGTGCGTTTTCGCAAGAAATGTGAAGTTGGGTTAGATGGTTTTTTGTGAATGTTTGAACATAGAGAATGAGAGAAGAGTTGCAGGAAGTGCATATTTGCCTGGTGACAGTTTCAGATGGCAAAAGTGGCCTGATTCCGACACCAATGACCGGATTCCGGCGATGACGTCATCAAACCGGCGACCCGATATGGACCCAAATTTTCCAGACACTTATTTTCACTCATGGGCTTGGTGGACGAATCTGAGACGGGTTTTGAGAATACTTGACCTACTTTTGAGTATCCTTTTGGGAGAGGCATATAAATAGAACTTTTTCTCTAAACCTATAGATCTCCATTAGGAGAGCTGCTGCTACTTGTATTTTTTCTAGGGTTTAGAAACATGATAGGTTTTCTCTTCGTTCTTGTTATGAACTCCTATGCCATGAGTAACTAAGTTTTTATTATTGGTTAAAGATGTAATTGGATTTTTAAAACAAGTTTTGATCTTTATGAGTTAGTTTTCTCTCAAAACCATCGTTCACTTTCTACTGATTATAATAATTGCATGATTGATGTATTACAATATAATTGAATGTTTGTTTGGTTGAGTCTAAAATTGATTGAACATACATCCATATCTATATCTATTTTAGGGTTTTCATCGAGCGATAACCTTGAATACGAGTAGCATGATATGATTATAGTTTATAGTGATACACTCTTGTAATCATATGTAGAATTTGACCTTTGTTCGAATTGTCATGCGCAATGTATGATAGTTGCATTGATTAGCCTATTTCTGAAACTTAATGCTCTTAGGAATTGAACTTGATTAGCATAAGGCGTTGAGTTATTCTTTAGGTAGAATTCACATACGCAACTCTAATGTGTGTGTCGATGACTTAGGAAATTTACGGAGTATTTTTGCAATAAGGTATTCTAGGGCTTTTGATGATAGCAAGATTAAATACGAATTATATTCATATATTCAACACTTGTTTACTATTGAAGATGAAACCTTTATCCAATATTCTCACAACCTTGATTTGCGTGTTTACTTTTCTTTGTCTTGCTTTTATTTATTTTAGTATATAAAAATCAGAAAAAACCCCGGTGTTTTATATAGGAAACCGAAACATTTTGACAACCTAGTCCTCTCTGTGGGATCGATCCTTTCTTGCCCTTGCTATATTTATATTTTGAGTAGTAAGAAAGTGTAATTTATTTTTGACGCATACGACAGCGATCAGCCACGGTCTCCCAAATATCATGTGGTGGTCCGGCTCCTTTTCTATGACTTCAAATTTCACTTTAGACTGGACGGGTCCTACAGATAAATTTAGATTAACATACACGTACGTGTTGGTTTGGTTCCCTTTAAAGTCTTTCATCGTGGTAGGTTATCGCACGATCTTGTTCAGGCGAACCTTGGTCGTTCTGAGTGTCTTGAGGGTAATCACATTCAAATGCGCTCCTGTGTCGATGAGGGCTCTCTTGAACTCTGAATCCTTGATGCGTACAGTAACGTGTAGGGCCCGGTTGTGACCTTCTTCCACCATCATGTCTTCTTCTGTAAATGTAACGTTATTCACAGACATCTCCGGTGCTTTGGAGGTTTCTGGACGCAAAGGAGTTAACTGCACGTCCAAGGCTATTTGGTTGATTGCAGCAAACGTCTCCGCCCGCTGATTCCTTGAGAGATGTAAAAGTTCGCACAAACTTTCCACTAGAGAAGCGGCTTTTTGGTCCATCGGCCTCTGGTTCATGGTGAAACTGTTGATTTGAGGAGGATCGTTTCAAGGATCAGTCCCCAGTGTAGAAATCTCCATGACAGGAGAACCGCTCATATCTGTTGTCATCTTGATGAGGAGATCGAGTATGCCGTTTTATTGTCTCCTTGATCAGGACCATGTTCTTTGTGTGAATCTCCTGCACTCATGCTAACTCGATCAATGTTGGGATTCTTCCGGTGATACCATTAGACACACCGTCGGGGATATGAGCATCTTCATTGGAGTTGCTTCGATTGGAATTTGAAATTATTGAGGAAGTCCTAAGACAAATCATTCCGAAATCATCCAAACAGGATTGGGTATTGAAGAAATTGATATCGCAACAGAGAGATAAATCTCCCACTGTGGTCGCCAATTGTTTATGGGTGAAAACTATTTCTGTCGGTTTTGGTAATTTGGGGTGTGTGGATGAGAAATGAATTTAAACCCTAAAAAAATGCATTGTACGGGAGTGCTTTTGATTCGAGAGATCAATCTATATAATTCTTGGCTAAACCAAGAAATGGTCGTTTTAGACTTGTTTCGTTCACAAAGTGAAGGAGATGGGGTTGATCTTAGGGAGGGAAGTGAAGAAGGTGTTGAGATTGTGAATGTGTAGGCTATTTATGACTTATACCAGAATACCGAACTGACTTGCCAATAATGTAAGCAATCAGCTCTGGGTGTTTGAATACGTTGTATCAACATTTGGTTTATGTCTGTCTTGTCCTGTTGGAAATAGGGATGAGAACCTATTTATACAAGTCATTAAGCCTAACCCTCGTATTTCTTGGGAAGTGGAGGAAGTGGAGTGATGGAGTAGTGGAGTCGTGTGTTAGTGCCACACGATCAGTATTTCCCACTTCTCCCGTCATCACTAACAGTCCATGACTTCCTGACACGTTCTTGTGATGGCGCGCTGCATGTTGTAAACCGCCAGACCAATACCCCAGTATGTATCCCCCAGTTTGTGACATGATTGATGTCTCAAGTGTGTGGATCATGGGACCCACAGAAAGTAGCATGTAATGCTAGATTAAATAACTAAGTTATTTAGGAAGTCGACATTTATGAAATATCGTGTGTATTCTATGCAGGTAATGCATCGAATATATTCAGCATGTATGAAGCATCTATGTTGAGCATCATGTCAAGCCTACTACGTATGATGGTTTGGAGGCTGCACAAGCAAGTCCTCCTTTGGCCGACCACATGGTATGGTAGAGTGGCGGATGGTAATCACCACGAAGATGGATGGATGGTAATCATCATGAGGATTGCTTGAGTCTTGGATGGGTCTACCTCAATTAACTTAGCGTTTACTTGGAACCCCAGAAATTTTCCTGAAGAAACACCAAAAGTGCATTTCAATGGACTCATCTTCAATTTGTACTCACGACACCTTTCGAACACCTGCCGTAGGACTCTTGTGTGATCCGCCCAAGCTTTCGATTTGACTACTATATCATCCACATAGTCTTCAACTTGCTTATGCATCATGTCGTGGAAGATTTCCGTCATAGCGCGTTGATAGGTCTCACCAGCATTCTTCAAACCAAATGGCATTATAGTATACTAAAAATTTCCGAGAGGAATTCGAAAAGTTATCTTACTTGCGTCATGCTCGTACATTATTATGTGATTGTACCCGCTGTATCCGTCCATGAAGGAGAACATACCGTGCCCACTGGTTGCATCTACTAACATGTCGATGTTAGGTAGAGGAAAATTATCTTTGGGGCAGTATCTGTTCAAGTCTCTAAAATCCACGCATCACCTGATCTGTCCGTTTTTATTTTTTAATGGAACCATATTAGCCAACCAAGTCGGGTGATGAATGGGTTTAATGAAGCCAGCAGCTAGCAGCTTTTGTATCTCAGTCTTGATCTGCTCTTCCACCTCGTGCCTAAATTTCCTTGGAGACTGTTTGATCGGCTTGGATCCAGGTATGACATACATATGATGGGTAACCAACCTTTCATCTAAACCGGGCATTTCTTCATACGTCCAAGCGAATATGTCTTGGTATTCTTTGAGTAGTTCTTCGTCTTCATAAGGTAATCGCCATGGAGTCTAGAGCTCAACTATACTTAACTATCCTAGACCGAGACTTAGTCATAAGTAAACCAGAAATCAAGACGTATAGTTTTGATCACTAATATTGACAAATATGCTTGAGATAGCAACGCATGCGAGTTCGACCAAGAAATGCTCTAACATTATCAACTCTAAACATAACTCTACTTTCATTAGGCTTGTACCTAAAAAAGATCATATTGAGACTATAAAATATTGTAGACCTATTTGTATTCTTACCAGTGTTTACAAGACCATAGCAAAGGTACTAGCTACAAGGCTAAAACTTGCTATGGATAAGCTCATCTCTCCGGTGCAGTGTGCATATATTGAAGGTAGGCAAATAATTGATGGTACCTTAATTTATAATGAGTCGGTGGACTCTAGGCTTAGGTCTGGAAAACCTGGAATTATGTGCAAAATTGATCTTGAGAAGTCTTTTGACATAATCAATTGGAGATATCTCGAAATGGTATTACAACAAATGGATTTTGGTAGGAAATGGTATGGTTGGTTGAGGTTTTGTTACTCTACTTCTTCCGGTTTTTATTAATGGGTCTTCCTTCGGCTACTTCACAGTACAAGAGGTGTTAAACAAGGTTGTTTGGTTTCTCCTCTTTTGTTTAATATTGATATGGAAGGTTATTATAGATTCATGGACATAACATCTAATCAAAGTTTATTCAGTGGCTTCTCAGTATCACCCACAAGCATCATAGTCAATCACCTTTACTATGCAGATGACACTATTTTCTTTATGGATAATATTAAGCAAGAGTTACATAACTTGTTCTCTGCATTACATTGCTGGTATAAAGGTAAATACATCTAAAACTAGACTTATTGTTGTTGGAGACGTACCTGACTTGGCTACCTTGGCTAAAGAATTTGGTTGTTCAACTGATTGGATACCTTTTATGTATCTGGGGATGCCTCTTGGTGCAAAGTCTGGCTCGAAAGTAATTTGGGATTCAATTTTAAAGAAGTTTGATGCTATATTATCCGTTTGGAGAAGGATTTCTTTATCAAGCGGAAGTAAACTGGCTCTTTTAAAATGTATTTTGTCTTCTCTTCCCACTTATTATTTTTCATTGTTGAAGGCCCTTGCTTCAGTTATCAAAATCCTAGAAAAGAAGATGCGCAACTTTTTATGGGAGTACAAGGATGGTGCAAAGACATATCATTTAGTAAACTGGGAAATGGTCCGTACAACTAAAGAGACAGGTGGACTTGGATTTTGCAATCTTAAGTTAATGAACCAAGCACTATTGGCTAAATGGTGTTGGAGATATGGTATCGAAGAGAATAAACTTAGTTACAAAATTATAGAAGACAAATATGGAGTTGATTTCTCCTTTTGGAATCCCAGAAAAATAACACAATCCTATGGAGTATGTTGTTGGAGGAGCATTGCTGAAACGACGGGTTTAGGCTAAGTCTTATGGGCTAGATTGAATTGCTAGATTGGCCAAAAGTGTTGCAAATCAAGAAAAAAGTGTGGGAAAAAAGTTAACATTGCTTCTGTCTACTTCTCTCTCCTAGCAAGTGCTCGCAATCCAACTAGCAGCGAGATTGAAATGCCGAATCATTCAGCGTCCAAAAAGTGGTCCAAACGCTGAACAGTTCGGCATTTTGCGAATATTCCAGGGAATCAACGCTGAACTATTCAGCACTACCCTGGGTGCTGTTCCATTCAACGTTATCATGATTTCTATATTTCAAGAATTTACTTCCAAGTAACATCAAACAATCAAAAATTTGTAATTAGCAGTCACAACTCGGTACCGATGTTCAACATGAGCTGCTTTATACAATTTTATAATTTTAAATTCGGAAAAAGAGAAATTCTTGTTTAACTTTTAAGGCACCACGAGTCCCAAGTTATAATAGTAAGGAAAGCAATGTAGTATTGAGTAGAAACATAGGTCAGAGACTACTATTATTGTACACTCTAAATATTAGTACTACATTATTAGTATCATTGATTTGAGGTTTCACATCTGACCATGTTGCAATCATGATTTTCCTTCCTCTCTCATGTAAGATTTGTCTCACTCTTACATATCCATTGTATACCAAACATTGTTCGGTTTAGTGTTCGACGCTGCACTGTTCAGCGTTCCGCTGCTAGATTCGCTATCCTATAAGACTTATGAGGTTTCCCAGGATGACGTGGATGGCCAATATAGCAGCTAGATATCTAGACCATAAGCCTTAGCCTTCATAAATGAGAATTTCACATTGTTTTTACATTTAGGTAGAGCCATTACCTTTAGGATGACATATGTTGTGGATAACTCTATCTGGCAACTATTTATCCAAATCTGTATAAATTATCAAGAGATAGAAACGTCAAGTTAGTAGACATGGTATCTTCGGAGGGTAATTGGAAGTTTGATTTCAAGAGAGTACTTCATACTTCATAAGTGAAAGATGGATTGGCAAACACGAGAAGATGGAGACTCAAATCAACATGAGTATTTACAACTAACTCTTTTTTTGCAAAACTGGTAAGTGAATTCGGTGTCGACAATTTTCCCTATCATTTTATTTGGAACCTACAATACCACCTAAAATCAATATCTTAATGTGGAGTCTAATTCATGGCAAGTTGAATATTGTTAGGGCATTGCTCGGTCGAACTCGCAAGCGATGCTATCTAAAGCTTGTTTGTCAAGTTTAGGTGATCAAAACTATAAGTCTTTGTTAGTTCACTGCTCGGTCAAACACGCATGCGTTGCTATCTCAAGCATATTTTTCAATCTCAGTGATCAAAACTATATAGTCTTGATTTCTAGTCTACTATAGCTAAGGTCTCGGACTAGGATAGAAAGTGTATTTGAGCTCAAGAACTCCATGGAGATCATCATACAAGATGAAGGACTACTAAAGGAACCAATGGATCTTCATCGACTAAAAGCTATGCGGAGACTTGAACTTATCTATCACTTAGAAGTTTATCTACTCTATCTCCTATCTTGAGACAAAAGTCGTTTTACTATATAGACTAAGAATATGCACATGTGACATTTTGAGCTGAGTATATCTCAGTTATCTATTTCTCGAAATGGGTGTTGGTAAAGGTTTCGCTTTAGACAAGTTCATCTTTTCCTAGTGACGAAAGTCATGTTATGTTTCAATCACTTTGGAAATTGCTCTGACGAAAACTAGTTCGTGAAAACAACTATATGACGTCCTCTGAAAATGTTTCAATGATTTAAATGAGAGTTTAGACTATATAACCATTGTAGGATATAAACATTATTGTGGCAACACATATATGTATAAGTCCTTAACACTTGAACCGAATTTTGCGAACTTTGTTGATCAAGTGGAACCGGAACGTGAGCAGCAACTCAGTCCGCGAACTGGTGTAAATCCTCGAACCCGAGAATATCTGCTGAAGTTGAAGCTCAGGTGTAGTCCGCGAACTGACGGAAGTTCTCATCCCGAGAAATTTAGCTGGAGTTTATTAACTTCAACCAGTTAGCTTGAGTCCGCGAACTCAAGAGGTTATGTCTGAAAACGTTGTTCGTGAACTTATTCTAAATTACTAAGGAATGCTTTTGCAAACCGTGGCTTTATAGTTCATGATTAATGATTCGAGTGAATCACATCGTTTTTGATTCAATTGTGTCTCTTATAGTACTTGAGATCTCATAGCAATTGAACAACTCTCTAACTAGTTCATTTGAGTCAATTGGACTAGTTATGGTGAAGAAGAATATGGTTGATATGAAAGTTTTCATTTGGCTAACCATTTGGTTGACTAATATTGAACCAACCATTGTACACGTTTGGGTATGGTTATACAAACCCAAAACGTCAAGTACATCTGTGTATGACAAGCTAAGTTTTCTATCTAACGGTTGAGAGATATTAGCTTGTATCTAATCAGGTTTTCATCTAACGGTGAATATTGAATGCTTTGTTAGCAAGCTAACATTGATTGCAAACCCTGATTTGAAAGACTATATAAGGAGAACTCTAGCCATTGGAAAAACTAATCCCCACACACCTTTCTTGTGTAATACTAGTTTTCTCTAAGCTAGAGTCGATCTCCATTAACCCTTGAGTTTTCTCTCTAAATTCGGGTTAACGACTTAAAGACTTCATTGGGATTGTGAAGCCAGACAGATACTACTTATCTGGTAGTTGTGTGATTTGATCTTGCTTTTTCTATCGTACGAGTACAATTCTAATAATTGTCTTGAGATTTCTATCTCCGATAGGTAAGATAAAAGTAGTCACAAACATCTTCGTCTCATTGTTTACGATTCCTCAATAATCTTCTTTGCTGCGTCGATTAAGTTTATTTTGAGGTGATTGATGAAACTGAGCTATTTTTCGGGAATATAAGTCTGGTTTTATCAATTTGTTCATGATAGACACATTTTTGTGTCTGATATAATCTCAATTGTATATATTGTTAGTGCTCAATTTTGTATTTATTATGGTTTTTTGTGTCTTTGTATGTGTTTTTGGAGAAATAAACATGTGTGGAGAAATCGGCTCGAAAAGTTTCTAAAGGCACCTCCGGAGGACACTTGCTATTCAGACCCCTATTTTGGATAATGGGTGACCTAATTACTAAGGGGTACCCAAACTGCTATTTGCACCCCACAGACGGATAGGGGGAGGCCATCTTCCTAAATTCAAATTCATTAAAAGGCGGGAAAATTGTTGCAGCGAAACCAGAATTAGGGCAAGCATTTTGGGTGATTTTCAAGTAGATTTAATTGCTCATTCCGGTTGGGATTGATCTGTTAGGCCTAAACAGGCCCGGTATACGTGTTGGATTAGGAAAACTTAGGCTGGATCGTTGGTTTCAGTTAAACAATGGAGGATGGTTTTACCGAGTTTCTGGTTTGAGTTTTGGACAAGATTTACTCGAGTTTTCTCGCAGGATTAGATTTTAATTAGCCTGTTAGGACAACACAGGGATGGTAAGAGATTTCTAAACGTAAAAAGGGAAAATTTCACGTAATCTCATTAAAACAGGGGAAGGTACAATATTCTCGGAATTTTGATTCTATTACGGGAAGTTACGTGTAATACAGGGGAATATATCGTCCATGTTGATTTGCTTCTATCACAGTGGATATGTTTTTGGGAAATAATACAACTAAGACGCGTAAAGAAATCCTAAAAAGGGATTATTCCCGGAACTTGGAGGAGAAGAAAAACAGGGGTGTTCTCGGGATTCAAGGACCATGTGAAGTATATAAAAGGGTTTGGGATGTTCAAAGAGGGTTTTCAGGAGTTTGGGGACCGAACGGAGGGTTTGGAGGAGCTGTAGAGGAAGAAAGAAGAAGTTGCAGAGAGCTTGCTGCTGTTTTAGGGAAGAAGGCGAAGAACAGTGCAAACAGCAGAAGAAAACAGTCGCAGAAACTGTTACCTAGTCATTCAAATTCAATACCCTTTGTAACAGTTTTGTAACAATTAAACTTGAGTTCGCAACACTTCTGCTAGGGTTTCTTTGTAACAGTGGGTTTTGTAACAATTATCTTTGTTACAAACTCGCTGCATTAAATTATTTTTCAATAAAAACACCTTTTGAGCCATGTTTATATCTTTTGGGTGTGTTTTCGAAATGAGGAGCTAAACCCCAACACTGGGACAACGGAGGAAGCCATTCTTTACGCATGTGGTATTTTTGTTTAATTCTTTTATGACTTTTGCACAATTATCAATTGTTTTATGATTTTTCTTGATTATTTGTGATTTTGTCTGATGGTGTATGCTTAGTCTAAGAACTTTTGATGCATCATGCTTATGATTTACATCTAATTCTTTATAAAATCTACTTTTGGCAAAGAAAAGAGTCAATATTTGTTACCTTATGAGCTATAATTGTCTAGAATAAATAGTTGAACCACATGAATATGAGAATTGGTGGAATCTTGAGTCTCAGTACCTCTCGATATTTGTGACAAATCTCTGTATATATTTTATTTATTTTGTTATTAAGTCTTAAAATCAACCTCAACGAGTCCGAGTGAATGACATTCTTACTACCACTCTCTACAACAATTAAATTATATCAATTTTTGGCGGCGCCGACGCGGACTTGTGTTTAGGTTAGGTTTTAGATTTATTTAGGTTTATTTATTTTTTTCTTTTTCTTTTGTTTCTTTTGTTAGATTTTACTCTGGGTATTTTGTTTTTGGTGTGCAGGTTTTGCTGGAAACTAAAGGTGGAAAGTTGGACTTGCCTAAAAGAGCAGAAAATCCTAAACTTTATTTATTTATTTATTATTGTTAACTTTTATTTTTGGAACTTTTATTTTTGTTTGTTTATTTGTATATATTTGTTAATATTTAAAAAAAAACACAAACACTAAAGCACACGTGCACTTCATATTGCATCGTCTGGCACCGATTAGTAGGAAAACACGTGGTTTAGTACGGTGAACCCTTTGGGCGTTATCATCCGAAACACCACAAGCCTTAGCCTTGTACCTTTGACCAGTCCTTGACTGTAGATATATTTTGCTAAAGGTGACCTGAGCTTACCCTATATAGTCAACCCCAACATTTGCATTTGCACGTGTACATAAAAATGTCGAACTAGTATTATAATATCCCATACAATGATTATTCGACTGGGCAACATGGACATTATCCTTATTATGACTATAGTGTGAATAGTGGTTGGGAACGGCCTTTTGAATATGGGTCATATCCTGGTGAGACCAATTACTATTCACATACATACCGGTCATACGAGCAAGATTCTTATACTTCTCCTCGACTAGAAGAGGCACGTAGGATAATTGAGTCTACACGTAAGTTACTTGAGTCGAAAAATAAGTCAGCTGAGACAAATAGCTTAGTTATGGACGAAAGAACTGTAACAATGAGTGAACCTTCTTTAGAAGATATCCGCAAGAGGTTAAAAGAAAAATTATATCCAACATTAAGGTAACTTTCTTTAGAACAGGCCCTTGAGAGGTTAGCTGAGTCGACACGTAGACTTGAGTTAAAGGCACAAGAAAGAATTGATCGAAATAATCTTAATTTCCAATATAATGTTTCCAATAATACCCTTGAAAATGAGGATAGTTATTTGCATAATCAAGATGATGAGGATATAATTGGTAACACCACTTTAGATGAGGTTCAACCATTTTCATGTTATTATAATGATGATTATGATGAGGATAGTGTTGATGAAGAATCTAACATTAGTGATCAGGAATTTGTTACTTCAAATGAACTTTATGACGATAGTGTTATTTTTGGTTCAAATACCGATAATTTTAATGATTATTCACCTATTCAAAAGGACGAGGATTTGACTAGAGATACCACTTCTTTAGATGATGTAGTATTTCCTTTTGATTACGAAGCCGATGATGGTTTAGAGGAACGAGTTTATTCTGAGAATATTGTTTTAGAGTCCAATGATTTAAAATCTATAGTCTTAGAAAAAGAAAATGAACTCTTAGAGATAATTGAGGATGAACGTAACTTAGAAGAATCAATTGACCATTTTCAGGAATCTGATAACCTTGAAATTAGGGAAGTTGTGACTAGTCTTTCTAAATAAACTGAAAACTCTAAGTTTGGGGGTGATTATCATTCTCAGTTTGTTTTAACTCTTAGAAAAGTCCCTCACCTGGGACTTGACATATGCGCCTCAACCATTTTACAAGATTATCTTCATACACGTTTTCCTGAATCTAGTGATGTCCATAAGAAAGTTCAGTTGCTAGAAACCCATCCTCTGGTTGATGTGGTTAGCCCAGGCTATGATACCCAGATTTATTTCGTTTTCCCACCAAATATTTTTCAACCAGTTGTGGGAATGTTTGAGTTCCAAATGTGTCAGTTATTAAGTTCTGAGACTAAACCTAATTATTTTGGAAAAATAAAAACGACACATTTGATTAAGAATGACCATCACTCTCATTGTGGCCAACTGTGTAAGTCAAATCTGATTGACTTAGAGGATCCTCAATTATTCAAGTTATTATTATGTACTTCTAAATTTTTCTAGACCTTAGAATTTGATATTTCGGATCTTACTTCTGAGGAGGTGCAGCCCATGAAAATATTTTATTTAGACCCCTTTATAGAACCTGAACCTGAACCACAACTAGATGTAGTTGTCTTAAACATGAAACTAGGTAAGGATGTGCTATGTTTATTCCTGGTTTGTTTCAGTTTCCTTTTATCTGCGTTAACACTTTTTGATGCAGATGATCCACAGTTGTTCCGGCTATTGCTATATGATTCGAGGTGATTAATTCTTTCATATGTCTGGCTTAAGACGTTAAACTTAGCACTTCTTGGGAGGTAACCCATGCTCATGCAACACGATAATATCTTTCCTTAACTCTTTTGCTTCAAATGGTAACAATTTCTCCTTATTCATGCTTTTAATTTTATCTTTAGAACATTGAGGACAATGTTAGATTTAAGTTTGGGGGTATGGGAGAAATTTTTTAGTTGCATTAATAAACTCCAGAGCCTAGAAATTTATGCTTATTAAGGATGGCACTAACCAATCTAAGTGGATGGAAGCATCTTGGTTGTAGGAGTTGAGGAACCAATCTGAGTATATGGAAACATCTAAAGAGTCTATTCATAAAAGCACATAGCTCAGGTGTTAGAAATAACATGGTAGTTTCACCATATCTCGTTGAGTCCTTTTCACTTCTGTTTTTATTTTGTTTTCTTTTTAAAATATGTTTGTCTAAGTGATTAGGTGGGGCTCATGATTCAAGTTTTTACCACTGCAAGGGTGAAATAGAGTGATTGAGTTACTAAAAAAAAGATCAGACCAATTAGAGCAAACAGAATAATTCTCAAAAATAAATAAAAATTAACACTTGGATAGCAATATGTGTGTGTTCTCCCTGTCTCCGTCGCCTAAACAAGTGTGGAACGCAGGATCCATGGGAATTACCATGTAATCTGCTGACAAGAGCATGCTCTTGGATCCGAAAGATCTAATAATGTTGTTACCAAAAAAAAAAAAGTTAATTGTTCAGTGAATAAATTGACCGATGGTTCCCTTGTATATGCCAGATGAGTTGATCTAGAATTAGGATTATCGGCCATTGGTTCCCTTGTATATGCCAGTTGTGTTGATATTATTCAGACCAGTATCTCATACCATTAGGATAGGTTCATTTTGGCAGTGTCCTTCAGACAGATATGAGAAACACCGTTCACCTTAGTCAACATCAAAACCATCTATGTTTTTCTATATCCATATCTTAATCTATCCATGTGATTTGTTGACTCCGGATATTGATGTCCATAGTGCGACTATCTGAGTAGAGCTTTGTCACTTATATATGAATTTTAGTATGCTTGAGTGCGAACTCGTGTACAACAATTGGAATTTCGCATCAGGGTACTTCCTCTTGTAGTCAATAAGTATGCCAACCAAGGAGATTCTTTAGTGCCTTCCAAGGTTCTGCGTAGATAGATATGGTCTGGAGTAAAGATTTTGTGGGTATATTTCTAGTAAGCCCTCCCGAGACTATAACTCGGCCACTAGGGCCACCTAGGGGTTTAAAGGCTTATTGCATACGCTAAATGCAGTCGACGATGCCTGCGACAGTTAGTTAGGATTTTATTTTTTAGATTTGATTTGCTCGAGGACTAGCAAATAATAAGTTTGGGGGTATTTGATAAACCGTTTTTTGTGTCTGATATAATCTCAATTGTATATATTGTTAGTGCTCGATTTTGTATTTATTATGGATTTTTGTGTCTTTGTAGGTGTTTTTGGAGAAATAAACATGTGTGGAGAAATCGGCTCGAAAAGTTGCTAAAGGCACCTCCAGAGGACACCTGCTATTCGGACCCCCATTTTGGATAAGGGGTGACCAAATTACTAAGGGGTACCCAAACTGCTATTTGCACCCCACATACGGATAGGGGGAGGTCATCTTCCTAAATTCAAATTCATTAAAAGGCGGGAAAATTGTTTCAGCGAAACCAGAATTAGGGCTAGCATTTTGGGTGATTTTCAAGTAGATTCAATTGCTTATTCCAGTTGGGATTGATCTGTTAGGCCTAAATAGGCTTGGTATATGTGTTGGATTAGGAAAACTTGGGCTGGATCGTTGGTTTCAGTTAAACAGGGGAGGATGGTTTTACCGATTTTCTGGTTTGAGTTTTGTACAAGATTTACTCAGGTTTTCTCGCTGGATTAGATTTTAATTGGCCTGTTATAACAACACATGGATGGTAATAAATTTCTAATTGTAAAAAGGGAAGATTTCACGTAATCTCAGTAAAACAGGGGAAGGTACAATGTTCTCGGAATTTTGATTCTATTACGGGAAGTTACGTGTAATACATGGGAAGATATCGTCCCTGTTGATTTGCTTCTATCACAGTGGATATGTTTTTGGGAAATAATACAACTAAGACGCGTAAAGAAATCCTAAAAAGGGATTATTCCCAGAACTTGGAGGAGAAGAAAAACAGGGGTGTTCTCGGGATTCAAGGACCCTGTGAAGTATATAAAAGGGTTTGGGATGTTCAAAGAGGGTTATCTGGAGTTTGGGGACCGAACGGAGGGTTTGGAGGAGCTGCAGAGGAAGAAAGAAGAAGTTGCAGAGAGCTTGTTGCTGTTCCAGGGAAGAAGACGAAGAACAGTGCAAACAACAGAAGAAAACAGTCGCATAAACCGTTACC
Organism: Papaver bracteatum; assembly: GCA_023529315.1. NCBI lineage: Eukaryota > Viridiplantae > Streptophyta > Magnoliopsida > Ranunculales > Papaveraceae > Papaver > Papaver bracteatum. The sequence goes on from JAJJWX010002278.1 coordinate 2,149,780, forward strand.
TAATCATTCAAATTCAATACCCTTTGTAACAGTTTTGTAACAATTAAACTTGAGTTCACAACACTTCTGCTAGGGTTTCTTTGTAACAGTGGGTTTTGTAACAATTATCTCTATTACAAACTCGCTGCATTATATTATTTTTCAATAAAAACACCTTTTGAGCCATGTTTATATCTTTTGGGTGTGTTTTCAACATGAGGAGCTAAACCCCAACACTGGGAAAACGGAGGAAGCCATTCTTTACGCATGTGGTATTCCTGTTTAATTCTTTTATGAGTTTTGCACAATTATTAATTGTTTTATGATTTTTCTTGATTATTTGTGATTTTGTCTGATGGTGTATGCTTAGTCTAAGAACTTTTGATGCATCATGCTTATGATTTACATCTAATTCTTTATAAAATCTACTTTTGGAAAAGAAAAGAGTCAATATTTGTTACCTTATGAGCTATAATTGCCTAGAATAAATAGTTAAACCACATGAATATGAGAATTGGTGGAATATTGAGTCTCAGTACCTCTCGATATTTGTGACAAATCTCTGTATATATTTTATTTATTTTGTTATCAAGTCTTAAAATCAACCTCCACGAGTCCGAGTGAACGACATTCTTACTACCACTCTCTACAACAATTAAAATTACATCATTTCCTGTTCACCTAGATTTATCAAAAGACGGAACAAACTCATAGGTTTATTCGTAGGAGACGAATTTATCTATTACATGTAGACTTTTCTGTGTGAGACAGATTTGTTTGCTAAAGTCTTCGACTTTGGGTCGTAGCAACTCTTGGTTATGGGTGAGATCAGCTAAGAGAATCAAGTGTGCAGTATCCTGCTGGGATCAGAGGCGTAAGAGCATAACTGTACCTTGGATCAGTGTGAGATTGGTTGGGGTTCAACTACAGTCCAGACCGAAGTTAATTTGGAGTAGGCTAGTGTCTGTAGCGCCTTAATAAGTGTATGTTGAATCTGGACTAGGTCCCGGGGTTTTTCTGCATTTGCGGTTTCCTCGTTAACAAAATTCTGGTGTCTGTGTTATTTCTATTCCGCATTATATTTTGTTATATAATTGAAATAATACATGTTGTGCGTTGTTCAATCGATTAGAATATCTGACCTTATTGGTTGTTTATTTAAATCGATTGACACTTGGATATTGGTCTTTGGTACCATCCAAGTTATCTCTCTTTGATTAGGATCGCGAATTATATTTTCTTGAGTAAATCAAATCGAGAGATTGAGATAATAACTCCTTGAGTATTTTATATTGATTGAGTCTTGTTGATTATCTAGAAAACAACTCGGAGTTGTCCATACAGATTGCTAATCGAAATATTGGGTGAGGTTGTTAGACCCCCGCTTTTTCAGTCTTGTTCTAGTCTACTTATATCTATGTCTCAGATTAGGATATAATGTGTAGTTGAGCTTTATACTTCATTGTGTTCATCGATTGAAGATGAAGATCTACTGAGGTGATATTGGAGAAACTTCATCAACAAAAGGTATATGGAGACTAAAACTTATCAATCACTCAGAAGTTTATTCTATTTTATTCTGTCTCCTATTGAGACTAACTCGTATAGATATATAGACTTTTACATTATACACATTTGATATTTCGAGATGAGTTCAATTCGGTTATCTATTTCTCGAAATATGTATTGGAAGATTTTTGCTTTAGCTACGTTCATCATTATTCCTGGCGAGTTTAGTTGGAAACAATTTATTTGTTGGAAACTAAATAATAAGTTAAAAGAAGATCATGTGAAAATTGACTTGAAATATATTACATGATTTGTGTGAGACAATCATTTGACGTCGACTCAGAATGTTTCGTATTGATCATTCGATCACTTGAAAATTACTTATAATCTAATAGTTTGTGTGAGACAGCTATTGTCGTCTTCTAAGGATGTTTCAATGATTGAAATGGGAGTTTAGAACAATTAACCATTGTATGGATATAAAACAGTATGCATACCATTATGCAAACTGTTGTAGTATGATTCAGGTCCGGAAACCAAGTTCTCATACCAGTATACGAACGGTTTTAACTGTTAAAGTCCGGGAACCAAGTATGCATACCAGTATGCGAACAGTTCTACCTGAGTTAGGTCCGGGACAACAGTATGCATACCGGTTTGCGAACTGTCGGACAAGACCAAAGTCCGGAACTTAATTTTGCGTACCCGTTTGAAAATTTAGTTGGTTAAGTTCTAAAATAGGTTTAGTATGATTTCATACTCATGAACAAATACACTAATAAATTAAGGAATGCAATCTTTGCAAACCGTGGCTTAATGTTCATGAATTGATTCTTGAATAAGTACTTTGTACAATCAAGAATCAAACCTATTTTTCTTCAATTGTATCTCGTATACTTCTATGAGAATATAAAAAATTGAACAACTGTATGAGTAACACAATTAGATTCATTTGATGATCATTTGATCTCGAAGTGTTAGATGAATGTGGTTATTACAAAAGTGTTCATATGGCTAACTTCGGTTAACTGTTATTGAGCCAACTCGATATACACGTTTAGGTATGGTTACCCATATCTAAATGAAGGTATATTTCAGTTGTGTGTAACAAGATAATACCATCTAACAGTAGAGACATATTTCTTTGGTTTTAAGCAAACTTAGCTTGAATCTTAAATCAGGTTTTCATCTAACGGTGAATATTGATTGGTTTGTTTTTAAGCTGTCAAACCCTGATTTGAAGACAATATAAGGGAGAACTCTAGCAACTGAAAAACCTAATCCCTACATTTCTGTGTGATACTAGTTGCGACTAGAGTCGATTCTCCTTTAACCTAGGTTTTTCCTAAAACCATTATAGGTTAACGACTTAAAGACTTCATTAGGATTCTGAAGCCAGACCCAACTATTTTCTTTGTAGTTGTGTATTCTAATCTTACTTTTTCTATCGTATTGAGTACTATCTTCTCTAAGATTTGCTCAAGATTTATCTCTGATAGGTAAGATATAAAAAGTTATCACAAATCTCTTCGTCTCATTCTTTGTGATTCCGCAATAACTTCTTCTACTACCATATAGTTAAGTTATTGTGAGGTGATTGATATTTCTAGTCTGTTCTTCGGGAATATAAGACTAGATTATCAATTGGTTCTTGTTCACCTTTATTTATCAAAAGACAGAACAAAACTTAATAGGTATATCTGTGGGAGACAGATTTATCTATCAGAATAGACTTTTCTGTGGGAGACAGATTTGTTTATAAAGTCTTCGACTTTGGGTCATATCAACTCTTAGTTGTGGGTGAGATCATCTAAGGTAATCAAGTGCATAGAGTCCTATTGGGATTCAGAGTTGTATATCTTAGGATGCTTATGATATCTTAGAAACCGTATTTGAAGGGAATTGTTGACGGGAGAAAACGATTTGCTAGTTTATAGGAAAGTGAAGAGACGACCGTGCGGAGGAAACTCCTTGACCGAGCAAATTGTTTTAACCTTTTGCAAACAGATGCATTGTACAGAAATGCTTTGAGTTCGAGAGATCAATCTGTAGGACTCTGGCCTAAACCAATACAATGGTCGTTCTAGAGTCAATTCGGTCATTAGAGAGGATGGGTCAATCTGTAGGAGGGAAGCTGAGATGTGTGTGAGATAAATGATGATCAAGGATTGTGGATGTATTGTGTATTTTGCGTGAAGAAATAAGATAAGTTCTGATTGATTGAATTTTATCTGTTGAGAGTGATTGCTCAAACGATGAGATATCTTGTGTGATGGGAATTCTTTGTTCATGCGAGCGTCCCAGTTTCGATCATGGATTCAGAGACTTATTTATATTGCAATAATAGTAGAGACATTGATCCCAGTAAGTGTTACGGTTGTTGGAGTGAAAGGGTGGGAAAGTGGGAAATCGTGTTAAAACCAGTTACTCATCGTGCGGAGACTTGGTTAATTCTCCACCCACTACTTTGCTAAAATCTATAACCGCTTGCACGACTTAATCACACTCTCATCGTGGGTGAACACACATGCCGTAGACCGCCAAAATAAAACCCTAGTTAATATCCCCCCATGTGACGTGATTGATGTCTCATGAATGTGGAGTCTGCAAGGCAGACATGTATTTAGTAAGTTGTTGACTTTATCATATGATGAGTCTTGATATTGTTGAGTCGAGCATGATTGACGAATGATCTATAATTCATGTATTGAGCATGTTTGTTGAGACAGATGTATAATTCTCGAATGAATGTTGATAGTTGAATCAACATGATGAATAGTGAGCAAATATTGCTCGTATGGTAAATTACTGAACATTGATACTTGAATCAATATTGATAGTCTGAGAAAATATTGCTCATTCGACGAATTTTTGAATATTGATAGTTGAATCAATATTCATAGTGTGAGAAAATATTGCTCGTCTGAGCAAATAGTGCTCATTTGATGAATTACTGAATATTGATAGTTGAATCAATATTGATAGTCTGCGCAAATATTGTTCATTAGATGAATTATTGAATATTGATAGTTGAATTAATATTCATTATGTGAGCAAAAATATTGCTCGTCTGATGATTATTAGTAGCACGACAAAATAAAATATTAATTTAAAATATTGGCAGCTGGACCGAATATAAATAATTAAAATGTTGATTGCTGGATCAACATAAAATATTGGCGTCCGATCCTGTTCAGAATTATGCATTAAAGAGCATCTGATTTGAAACCCTAATTTTAATCGATTAGACTTTCAGAAGAGTTTGATCTTAACTGAAACTCTCAATTTTGATTGAATGAGCAAGTAGTATATTGCTCGTGTGATCAATATTCTGAGAATATTAAAATAATAATATTTTAATATTCACGTGAGTAGCTAGCCGGTCATGTGACCATTTGGGTTTTGGCTTTTTGCTAGTTTGAGCAATATTGGTGAAATATTCAAAACTCAGGGTTTTTGCTCGAACGAATGAGTTTCATGCGATAAGAGAAGGAATAATAATAAAATAAGAAATAAGAGAGGTTGTGGGATCGGCCACGGCTAGGGCATGGCCGGTCGGCTAGTATGGAGAAACTAAGAGGTTGTGGGAACCGGTCCCGTGACACTCTTCCTTATTTTATATTATTTTCATCGTGTGAGGAAATATGGAGAAACTAAGAATTTTGCTCAAACAATGAGTTTTCATGAGACAAGAAAATAATATAATAAATTAAAATAAAATAAGATAACGGAAGAGAGGGACCGGCCGGTGGTCCTGGTACCACGCCTCTTGTTTATTTTATTTAATATTATTTTCCTTCCTATTTTGCATAGGTTCCTCGTTCGTCCATATTTTTGAATGCTCGTTCGTGCATTATTGTTAAGTACACTTGTACCATTTTATCGGGGCTTACTCGGCGGTGGCTCAGATGTCCGTACGTTGAATACTTATTACTAACCCATAGAATTCTACTGAGAAAAGCCATGAATTGAAGTAATGAAATATTATGATTAACATAGAATTTTTTCTATGAATTCAATTGATGAATCTTGCGACTAGAAACAATTAATTGATTAATTGTTGGCTCTATACTAGCAGGCAAGTTTTCTAGGAGCATTATGATTATTGGAGAATTGAGCGATATAAGCTAATTGAAGCGTGATATTTCTTTTCTATAGTCAGGGAAAACATTATTACATCCTGAAGACATTATCGCTCTATATCTGTTGACGACGTTTCATGGCATCACATCAGGTTACAATGACTTGTTATATGGAACACATTTATTGAAATTAATCTGAATTGATTTTTTCAACAAGAACAAGTCCCCAAGTGCATCCCAGAGGTGTTCATATGTTCAGCAAAAAAGATATATGTTGAAGAAGTTTGTGTCATCCATGAAAAAATGATGTTGCATCTGCTTCAGAAGTCTAATCACGGAGATAATGGAGAGTTACGCTTTGACATTTTTGGCATTGAATCAGCGTGTCATCGTCGATATATTTGTGCTAAAGCTATAGGTGATTATTTTCGAAGGTATACTCTTTGATTGGGAGTACAATTTGAAGGATTCTTAGATGCTTGTGCATTGAAGCGTCACCTCCCTTAAGCATCGAATGTCTTTCGCCTGATCGTCTCGTCCCCGAGTATCTTCTGTTGATTTAGCATTCCTTTTGCGGTGGGATTCCACACTTGTACATACATCAAATTTTTCTTATTTTGTGGCACATATGAACACTCATGCAAATGTTACAGGGAATACCCAAGATATTCTTTATCGTGCTTGAACATCATCTCAGTAATGAATGTCTCAGTGAGATGCTCGATTCAGAGAGGTGTCAGATTCAACCACTTTGTAAAATATTAATGTAGTAAGGCTACCATTCATAACATCTAATAATAGCAGAGTTGCTAGAGTCCCCATGCTATGAGTGAATGTGGGAGAATAAATGACATAGACATGAGAGGAGTGAGACTTGCCTGAGTGTGTAATCTTTCGACAAATGTCAATGCATCCTCTCCAGTTTATTTCTTCATACCCATTAGAGTTTGAAGTTTCTCCAAGTGCCATGATGATGGAACGCCCACCAAGTCATCTGGTCGGGATTTTCTTCCATGAATAGATGTGCAACTGGAGGTTTGGTGACCATCTCGTCAGTATGTGGATATGTTCGTTCGAGGATCATTTCATGTTCTGGATCCTCCCTGTAGAACTTGGTTTAGGTTGAACCTATTTTTATCTTGAGATGATGTATCTATAAGCATCTCTGAGCGTTCCTTCATGATCTATGATTGATATGGGAGCATGAGTGGCTTCTTGTTGAGTGATGCTTATAGCTTTGAGCGTCTTCAGTGGAATAATATTAACAGCAGTACCAACATCGATCAATGCTATTCCAAATTCGTTTTCTTTGAGATGGACTGTGGTAAGCAATCCCAGGTGTCATGCATCTCCTTGTCTATGGCATGAGTTTGAAGGATTATTTCCAGGATGGACATTCTTCTAACACGATGTGCTCCTTGACAGATAGAGCAAATTCAGATATATGTTCGACCAAAGATTGTACTATTTTGTTGACAAGCTTTTCAGAGAAAGTGAAAATCTTTATTGGGAGAAGATTCATGTGCACTCCTTCAGTCTCCGGATTAGTCCCTCCTGAGTAAACCTTCTCTTTGAAGATGCACTTCAAAATATTGCAGTTACTTATTGGACGATTGATAATTCCATGAAGGCTACAATATCTGGGATTCTCCATTTCTTTTTTAGTTGGATATTTTCTGATGAATGACAATTTGATCGTACTATATGGGCTCTAGACTTACAGTAATTTGATCACTTCTTCAATGGGAAGAAGGAATTTTAAGTTTGTATCGTTCCCTATTTGTGGACAGTGGGTCGGAACTTGTGCATTTAGAGGTTGATCATCCTTCCTTTATGCTTTTGGAGGAGCATAGGACATTGGAGAAGTATGCTTGTGTTATTGTGTATCAACTTTTCTTTTGCTCTCTTCTTCAACAACGCTTGTGGAAGGTTGGAGATTATATCGATCAAGCATCTTCTACCTCGAGTTTCTCATGGTTCCTCGACTTTTGTAGTTTTTTCTCTTTCCAGTAAAGCAGGTGCAATAGTTTCTGATCGCTTGGATTCTTCATGAAGCTCTGAGAAAGTATAGAATCAGATATTTTCCAGTAGACCGAGATCATTTCGTTTATGCATAAGTCTATAAGTTGCTGCTCTGTGACATTTGGATCATGATAGTCCAGAGACTGAACTCTGAACTTTTTCACATAATCATTGGGATGGTCATTTCTCCTTTAGAACATCCTTCCCAGATCAGAGAGAGTGACTTGCTCTGAAATAAAGAAGTACTTTTTGTAGAAAGCATTAATCATGTCTCCCCAACTGCCAATGCTTCCTGGTGCGATCTGTTAGAGCATAGCTCGGTTAAACCCACCAAGCGTTGGTATGTCAAGTTTGGTGGTCATATTTTAGTGAATCAAAACTCATTTAAAGAGTCGCTTGATTATATACTAGAGTCAACTTCGTATAGGTTAGCTTGAAAATGTTAGGATATGAGACTTACAAGTATTACATGAAGACTTGAAGAATGTGAATAAGTATGGAGCTACAGCGACAACATCATCCTTCATCTTGAGGTTAGTAATATCTGACTTGAACTGTTTCCTTCCCTAACGTATCTTTCAAGTCGTGCATACTGAAAACATAACTGCGAAACTATATATGATACTCTAGTTAGACATAGTATTAAGGAATACAATACGAGGCTTATTGCTTAACAATTAAACTTTGTATATAAGACATCGACATGATCATATGAATTCTATTGTGATTATGTATGGGTATGAGTGAAGATTTCATTCTATGAAACAATATTTTACATTCGTTTAAAGGAAGTAATTTCATAAACTTGTTTTGTGAATCGAAAGGGAAATCGCTAGGCTTATTGGTATTGTTATTCATTGCAAATCTATTTTGAATTACCAATATGTGTGTTTAGTATAACCGCTCATAAATTTGTTTATGTATCTTGGTAAAACTATGCAGAAGGCCTGACTTATGTATTGGTATGACTTTTATTAGTGAAACCGATCTTAAGTAATCACTCAAGATGGTATGATTGATGCCTTTTAAATAGAAACTTCTATCTAGTCATTGGGTAACCGATCCTAGTAAGAGGTGTAAAAAATTTACAAGAGGGAATCAATCCTTATAAGAGGTGCAACCTGTTTTTAGTAGATGGGGGAACCAATCCTATGAACATGTGCAATAAGTTTGTAGTTTTGGGGGAGCCGATCCTATGGACATGTGCAACCGAATACAGGTAAGTACCATAAGTTGCGGGGAACCGATCCTAGTACCTAGTTAACCGAATTTTGGTAACTAGCATTACTATGCACAATACTCACATGGAGGTATAACCTACTTGTTTTGGTAGAACCGTGAAACCCGTGATTGACGATTTGATAGGATAATCAATCACATAGTTCTTGGAATTCAGACGAACCAATTCTAAACTTGTTTGGAAGTATGGAAAATCATTTCCAAGATTGTAAGTATGAAAAAGGACTTGCAAAGTAAAGATGTCGACATACTTTGAAGATGTGCAGTAACTCTTATCATTAATTATTCAAATATATTCCTTAACACCTAAAGGAGAATCCCAGGATCGAAATAAATTGAGAATCTTTTATTTAAGGTTTCTTAGTTTTTATATGCTATTTATTTTCCAGCAAATAAATGCATATATTTAGAAAATAATAATTATTAATTTACTAATTATAAATTTTTCTATTGGGATTTCGGTCAATATTTGGATAGTGCATTTCCAGGAGTTATGAAAACCGATTTTGTGTTTATTGCATATCTTTGAGAATATTCGGTTTTGGAAATTATTTGGTGTCCAAACTTCCTTGTCTATAAATATTGAAGTTTGCATTTTGAGCAAACTAATCCTCAGAGCCATCAAAACTAGCTAGTTATATTGTTACTGGTGGATCCGCCTATTCGGAGAGGAAAGTAACCTAATTAGGCGAAATCTCTTACGGCCGCTCAGTTTAAAGATTTCTTTGGGATTGAGAAGCTCTATTAGTACTATTGGTAGGAAACTAGATAATTGCGGTATATTATTAGTTTTCGATTGATTTGATTGACTAACGGTTGTTGAACTTTGATTGCACCAATCTTCTCTTCTGATATAAGATTCACTCAAACTAGATCGAAGTTTCGACGGGGGATCTTTAGACTGTTTGTAGATCTAAAGACATCTTGTGATAATCCAATGTTAACAGACTCCGTTCTGTGTGTAATTGATCACAAGAGATTCAAGTTGATTGTGTGCAGGTGCTGATTGAAGATTAAAAAAGATTTGAAGACAAGAAGACTTTTTGGGTTCATAATCTTTGGCGTGCACAATACTTGTTTCGGTTAGAAAGGGATCCAACTATATTCGGTTTATCTTTGTGATAGATTGGATTGATTAGTTGAGTAGATCGGCATCAATACACTTCTTTGTGATTAATAGTATTTATTGCATAGTCTAACAATTACTTCGGTAGTTGTTGAGAGATTGATTTAAGGACCCGACAAAGGAGTTTATTGGTTAAACGGAAGATCCTTTGTCAAACTCATATGACGTTGTTTGAAAAGAGTTGTTACCGAACAGATTTGTTGTTCCTTTACTGTTTGGAATATGAACCAAAGGAATTGTTCCAAGTACGTGATTTATTACAAGTTGGAGGCGTGGGAATACTGAGGGAACTAGGTGAACTATAGGTTTGATTGCTTGGTCTCAACTATACGAATTTGGTTTGATTTTGTATAGCGGCTTAATTATGATATTATTCAATTCTGGACTAGGTCCTGCTGTTTTTTTGCATTTGCGGTTTCCTCGTTAACAAAATCTTGTTGTGTCTTTTACTTTTCTATTTCCGCAATTATAACTGTTTTATTATAATTAGAAGTAAAATACACAAACGTTAATTCCTGTTTTACTTGATAGACAATCCCTAGTGTTTGGTTAAGTCTAAACCTATTATAAAGTAAACATACTTCGTTGTTGTATTGTCTTGATCTCGTATCCATATACGATCACACGAAGTGTGAACCGATTAGTTGTATTGTATCGACTCAGTCCATAGACAATCACATTAGGAAAAGGACTTATAGGTGGAAAAGTTTTAGATTGAGGTATGTTTGGGTACCCTCGTCTTTTCAATTGGTATTAAAGCAGGAAAACACGAAAAGATCTAACAATCTTTGTTTGGTGTGATCCAACCTATAAGAAATGAATTCGAGTTCTCATGAATAGACTTTTATTAACGTACCACCAAGATTTGACGGATCAAACTATTTATGGTGGAAATCTGCTATGATATCTTTTCTTCAATCATGAGACTTTAATACATGGTTATTAGTCGTCGATGATTATGATCGCCCGAAATTAGCAAATTCAGAAACTGAGTTTAAACGATTAGTAGATTACTCAACTGAAGAAAAGGCTTTTGCGAAGCAGAATTCAGAGATGGTTTGAATGCTATTGTACACGCTGTAAGTCGTGATCTACAACATCATGTATCAACATGCCTAACTTCGAAAGAAGCTTGAGATAATCTTCTGATTATATTCAAAGGAAACACTTCAGAGAAAGAAGCTAGACTTCAAACTCTATTATCCGACTGGAAAAACCTTCGAATGGATGACGACGACACTTTTGAAGAGTTTTACCTCAAACTATCTGAGATAATTAATGCTTATTTCTCTCTTGAAAAGACTATCTCTGAAAAAGACATAGTATGAAAAATTCTCAGATCGTTGCCATCAAGATACGATTCTAAGAAACACGCAATCATTGAAGCAAATGATCTTTCAACACTTTCACGAAGCACACTTGTTGGAAAGTTAAAGATCTTTGATCATGAATCACAGTCTATTCAAACTTAGGGAATTGCTTTTAAAGCTGCAAAGATTCTGAAAGCTCCAATAGAGAAAAATAGACATTTGGATGATTCAAATGAACAGATTGCAGAATTGTATGATGATGAAATTGAACAATCATTATCATCGATCACTAGACATTTTCGAGATTTCTTAAATAAAATGAGTAAGAGATTCATTAAAGATACTCCTCGATCGTTTCTGTAGGTACTGAATATCGCAAGATAATAGTTCACGAGTATCGTAATAGATAAAGGAGAAAAGAGTTATAAAATGATAGAAGTAGCGCGGAGAAATATGAAGTTTTGCGAGGATGAATTGCGATACTTCGCAATTCATATACAGCTGCATAAGTTTTACTATAAATATGAGTTCAAATGTAAAATTCGAGAGGTTCTTTTAATGAGTGTAAGAAATTATCTTAGGAAAGAGAATAGAAAAAGTTGTAACTATTCTAGTTCCATTTTGATAATTCTATGTAATCAACTAAGAGAATTAATAAGAAAGTTATCATTCACCATCAAGAACTTCTTGAGTTTTTACTAATTCTATTGAGGGTGTAGTTGTAGATTATTCTGCAACTACATAATTGGCGCTAGAAACAGGGACTTGAGAATTGTGGTAGCCTAAATTTGAGGGAATTGTGGAAAATTTGAAGATCAAATGAAGTCAGTAGATGGAGATTGCAAAAAAGAAGAATGAAATATGATCACAAAGACAATGATTGATGAATTTCATAGTAATATGAAGGGAAAAATATACAAGCGAGATTGTAGAGGAAGAAAGATCATGGAGGAAGAAAAGATAACAACTTTAGAAGAATGGGAAAAGAGGAAAATCACATTTTCAGCAGCAGAAATTCCAAATGAAGCCTTGAACCACACTTCACCATTGGTGATCACAATTCGATCATGCTAGAAGATAAGAAAGCTGTAGAAAAATGGAAATTAAACCGAATTTTGGTTGATACAGGGAGTTCTGTTAATATCATATTCTATCATGCACTTAAGGGGATGGGAATTAAAGATGAAGAAATCACAAATTCAAAATGTCTTATTCATGGATTAGGAAAATCTACAACAAAATCTAAAGGGGAAATCGCGCTGCGAATATTACTAGGAGAAATCGAAACACATGTAATCTTGTGTGTGATAGATATGGAATCTCCATATAACATGCTGATAGGAAGGCCGTGGATTCATGCGATCAAAGCTGTTGCTTCAACATTACATCAGAGAATCAAATTTCCTACACCAAATGGAATAAAAGAAATAAAAGGAGATCTTGATAGTGCAAAATTTTGTTATCAAATTGAAGTAACGCAATGCGGAGGAAGAGCAAGAAAGAAACAGCTTCGTAGGAAACTTGCGAAGGAAACAAGAAAAGAAGAAGAATTCCGAGTGTATACAATAAGAGCAAAGGAAGGGAGAGGTATACCAAATGAGATTCCAGAAAAAGAAGGGGAACCAGCAAAAATAATCAAAGAACCAACACCTATGGGGGAGCAAAGTCCAAGCTATGTTGCAGCTGAACCAACTAAAGAAATAAATATGGGAAGTAAAGAGGAACCTTTATTCTTGCGAATTGGAACTAAGATGGATGAAGAAAAAGAAAAAAGAACTATTGATCTTTTGCGAGAATATAAAGATATCTTCGCAGGAAGTGTAGATGAGATACCAGGAATTGATCCATCAGTGGAGTGTCATAGATTGAACATAGATAAAAATGTAAGACCATTCAAACAAAGAATAAGGAAGATATCACAAAATTATCATGTACAGATAGAAGAAGAATTACAAAATATGTTGGATGCAGGGATCATAAGGGAAGAAAAATATCCAGAATGGATTGCGAATATGGTCATTGTTCCGAAAAAAGAATAAAGGAATAAGAATTTGCATAGATTTCACTGATCTAAACAAGGCATGTCCCAAAGACAGTTTTCCATTACCAGATATACCACAAATGGTGGAATCAGCTGCAGGTCATGATAGAGTCACTTCACTTGATGGATATAAATGGTATAATCAAATATCACTCGCAGAAGAAGATCAAGAACATATTGCCTTTTTTGCTCCAAGGGGTTTGTATTGTTATGTGAAGATGCCATTTGGTTTGCGGAATGCGGGTGCTACATATCAACGTATGGTTGAAAAAGTGTTTGCGAAGTGGATACATAAAACTTTGGAGGTATATGTAGATGATATGTTGATAAAAAGCAAGGAAGCTAAAGATCATGTGCAAGATTTGAAGGAAATATTTGAGAAAATGAGAAAGTTCAACATCAAATTAAATCCTGAGAAATGTATAATTGGGGTTTCGTCTGGAAAGTTCTTGGGATACATAGTATCAAAGGAGGGAATACAAGTTGATCCAAAAAATGTCCAAGCAGTTCGTGACATGCCAATACCTGCAACGGTAAAAGAAGTACAAAAGCTAAATGGACTCTTGGCTTCACTTGGAAGATTTATTTCGCGAATGTCAGATAAGTGCAAGCATTTTTTTCAACATACTTAAGAAGGGAGCAAAATTCAAGTGGACTGATGAATGTGAAAAATCTTTTCAAGGAATCAAAGAATACCTCGCAAATACATCTATACTACAGAAACCAGAGAGAGACGAAGAATTATTGGTATACCTCGCAACAACTCCATATGATCTAAGTGCGATTACATTGCTGACGACGCAGGAGAAAGGCCCATTTACTACATTAGTAAAACCTTTAATAATGCAGAGAAGAATTATTCTAAAATGGAGAAGTTAATCTTAGCCCTGGTTTATGCATCATTCAAGTTACGAATATACTTTCAAGCACATGTGATAAAATTGGTAACCAAAGTCCCAATTGAATCAATCATGAAGAACACAAAAAGGTCAGGAAGAATAGAAAGGTGGAATGCACAAGTAAACCATTACAAGATAAAATACGAAGTATTGTCATCGCAAAAATCACAAGTCGTCGCAGATTTTTTGGCAGAATTTCCTTTGGAAGAAGATGAAGCAGTAGAGGAAATGATGGATGTTGAAGAAGAATTTGGAAATCCAAAAGACTTGTTAACAGAACCAGATAGATGGGAAATTCTAGTAGACGGATCATACAATAGTGTGGGAAATGGAATTGGAGTCGTGTTGATTTCACCAGAAGGAGAAAGAACAACATTCTCATTCAGACTAGAATTTGCATCCACGAACAATGAAACAGAGTACGAAGCTGTAGTGCATGCATTAAAGATCGCAATAGAAAATAAGCTTGAAAGTATAAGGATAACAAGTGATTCGCAGTTAGTGATTTGTCAAATTAAAGGGGAATATACCACAAATGAATCTTCTTTGAAGAAATACAAGAACCTCGTTGAGGAATTATCTGCGAAGATACCAAAATTAAAATGGAGACATATATCTAGAAAATATAACCATCTCGCAGATTCTTTTGCATTTATTCCAAGCATGATGACAAATCCAAATACAATAAATATCCAAATACAGACAATTCAACACCCATCAGTGGACAAAGAGAAAGAAATTGAGGAAGCTATTGCGATGGAAGTAGAAAGAGAGTTATCAAACAACATCGCAGATTGGAGAAAAGAAATTCATGCATATCTCGCAACAGGAGAAATATCCAGGAACAGACTAGAAGCACATAAATTAAAGAGTCGTGCAACAAACTATGAGTTGCGAGAAGGAATTTTATATAGAAAATCTTTCAATGGACCACCTCTCAGGTACTTAACTCGCGAAGAATGAGAAAAAATATTGAAGATGTTACATGGAGGAGAAGCTGGCAATTATAGTGGGGGAAGATCTCTAGCATATAGAGCAAATATACAAGGATATTACTGGCCTTATATGCATACATACGCAAAATTGTTCGTACGAAGATGCAAGGAATGTCAACGACATGGTAAAAGAATTCATGCACCAGGGGACACATTAACTTCTTCAACAAGCTGCTGGCCTTTTGGTAAATGGGGGTTGGATATTGTTGGACCATTTATACCTGGATCTGGACAAAGGCGATACTTGATAGTTGCAACAGATTATTTCACGAAGCTCGCAGAAGTAAAAGCAAAGACAGCATATTCGTGATAAAGATGTTTTTACATTCATATTTGAGAACCTCATTTGCAGGTACGGGGTTCTAGCACAACTAGTATCTGATAATGGAAAAAAATTGAGGGGCAGAACATAGAGATGTTACTCAGTGCTTTTAGGATAAAATGTGGGAAGTCAACCCCGTTATATCCACAAGCTAATGGACAGGCATAAGCAACAAATAAAACAATCGCAGATACCATCAAAAAGAAATTAGAAGGACATCTCAAAGGATGGTGCGAGCAAGTACCTAGCGCAGTTTGGGCATACAATACAACTAGAAGAGAAGCAACTGGAATGTCTCCTTATTGTCTAACATATGGAGTAGAAGCAGTATTACCCACAGAGGTTGTAATTCCGACAACAAAGAAAGAAGCTTGGGAAAGAAATTTAAGTGCGGGAGTAATATTAACTGAATTGGATGGTTTGGAAGAAAAAACAGAAAAGGTGTTGCACCATATGAAGATTTATCAGGAACGATTAGCTCGAGAATACAACAAGAGAGTCATTGAACGTGAATATAAACCAGGTGATTTGGTCATGCGAGAAACACCTAGATATCAAAAAGAAAATGGAGGAAAATTAGCACCAAAATGGGATGGACCATATGTTATTAAAGAAGTTGTAGGAAGCGGAGCTTATCGGCTGATGGATCCGAGGAAGGGAGAGACATGGGTTTGAGGCTTGGTAGACCTTGGAACAGACTATATTTGAAAAGGTATTATCCATAAAACTCATGAAAATTTTTACGAATATTGTTTGCTCGCAGGAAATTGGGAAAAGTTACGAGTTTCAAAATTTATATTGCGATTAAACTTTCATTAATTTGCGAATAAAAGACCGCAATCTGTGATCAGCCTCCAAAAAAGAAAGAGAGCCGCAGAAAATTTTATACATGCAAACCTTTGTGGCGTACACCCTAGTTCGCGAAGCTATATTTCGTAAGAGGCAAAGTCCTAAAGTACGTCATTTAAGGGGGTACCTATAAACGTGGCTAAGGGTAACCGGAACACCACCAAGGGCCCTTAGTACATGGTAAAATTTTAGGGGTACAACCCAATAATGGGGTACCTATCCAGGTTAGACACCTTGGATTCTCACCTAATCTAGCGACATTACGCAATATAAAATGCGGTGTAAGAGGATTTATGTTGGGCGACTAAGGCATACTGTCTTTCCCAAGAAGTGCAGAAAACGATCAAGGCGCCGAGGTACACGGTTGAGTCAAGAGTGTCGGGTGAGGTTGAACCACATCTTCCATTTTTGACAAGTCTTGGCAAATGATGCACTTGGCCCAAAGATACCCCATAGGGTGCAACCTCGTAACTATAAGCCCTATAGGCAAAAAGGATAAGAGGTTGCGATCAAAAGCTGGTTGTTGGCAGAACCGGATGGGAAGAGCTAACCTTGTATGGTCGATGTACGCTTCCTTGAAGGGGCAACCAGGGGTAAGATAAAGGGCAGCACCCTCCATTAGGGAGCTGATACGTGCTATAAGACGCAAATGTCACGAGGCTTCTTGTTTGCGAAAACATAAAGGCTTGTCATATTTGTGCAACAAATGAAGTTTTGCGAGCATTCTAAAAAAAAAAAAAAAAAAAAAAGAGAGAAGGAAAACATACAAAATGAACTCGCAGAATGAAACCAAGAAGTTAAGATGAGATCAATGGGTTATTACATGAAAGTGTAAAAACGTCCTGCGATTTCATCGCAAGACGATAATGTCACGAGGTTGTATGTTCGCAAGAATGTTCAGGCTTGTCATATTATCGCAAATACAAAAATTTACTACAAAAGAGGTGGCAAAATAAGACCTTTACTTAGGAAGGCTTGATAAGACCACAGAAATTAATGAAATTCATTACATCAAAATCATTGAAGAAATTATACAAGTATATACATTATGAAGATCTGAAAAGAAGACAGCTTCGTCGATATCATTGAAGAAATTTTACAAGAATATACATCATGAAGTTTTGAAGAGAAGACAGCTCTGTCAATATCATTGAAGAATTTTTACAAGAAGTCCTATCAAAGAAGACAACATCATTGAAGAATTTTAACGAAGACTTAACAAAAGATGCGATTTTGATAGCAATCAAATACAGATAAGTTCATATTCGTAAAAGTTTACGAGAATTACATACTTCTTATACTTCTCCATATATTGAATATTTCTCCAAAAGTTGAATACTTCTTATAATTCTTCAAGAATATCTCATATTTATTATACTTCTTCAACGGATATTTCATTTGGTGAAGGTTAAGTAATCATTATACTTCGTCATATGTTACGTAATTATTCACAGATTGAATACTTCTAATATCTCTTCATTTGGTGAATTGATTACTTCTAATACTTCTTATATCTCTTCATTTGGTGGATCGAGTACTTTTAATACTTCTTATATCTCTTCATTGGACGGATTTAGTACTTCTAATACTTCTTCAAAGGTATTGTATATGTAGTATACTTATTAAGGATATTTCATATATTTTATTTCTTATACTTAAAAGGGAGGATTTCTTATTTACAATCGTAACAAGTTGAAACTTCGTAAGATAAATTGAGGCAGATTTTCTAATACTTCCAACAATGTTTAATCATTTAAAGAGAAATAATAGGGGGAAAAGGAGATACTAAGCTTTATCTGTGAGTTATATATTATTTCTCTTCATATGATCAAATGGGGATAAATAAGGAAAATATTTAATTAAAGAAAGGTTAAATTATCTTCGCAAAATATCAGATATACTTCTTAAGAAAGGTTAAATCATCTTCGCAAAATATCAGATGTACTTCTTAAAAAACAGAATTGTTCGCAAAAAGAAAACCAACAGTAACTAAGGGAAGGAATTCAAAAGAAAGGAGGACAGAAGAGTCAATGATAAATAGAAAAAAGAATGTTATCATGCTTCATCAACACTCTGTGCTGGATCTTTAAGATGAGTAGGGTCATTAGCAGCTTTCGACTTTTGCGAGATATCATCCTTTGAAGAATATGCAACAGGAACATCTCCTTGAGGAATAGATTCTTTCTCGTCATCAAGATCTTCATCATCACTCTCATAATCGAAATCACTATCAGGCTCACGAGCAACTTCATCGTCAAATATTTTCAGAGGAGTAATTTTCACAGGAGGCAAGGCTCTTGATAAGAGAATGTTATTCGTAAAGACTTGAGCTTTCAGATGACTTTCACGAAGTATAGATTTTTGATGGTTGGTATCTTCGATATCTTTGGAATAAGAAAGATAGTTGAATCTCCGAGTAGCACGGTCACGAGAGTTGATTAAGCGGGTAGAAAGCAAAGCATTTTTTCTTACGAAGCTCGGAACAGGAGGCTTCTAATCCAGCTTTCGCATTACGAAGGTTGTTCTCAGATTCTGCGAATAAAACAAAATTCAAAGGATAAAATTTGCGAGTATAACGAAATTTAAAGATATACCAGAGGCAGTCAAATTTTAATAACTACCTTCTCTTTGCGAAGTAAGAGATTGAGATAAATATAGACAACAGTTCTTCATCTAATTCATCGCATTATCAAAACCATCACCAACTAATCCTTTAAGTCGAGATTGAAGCTTTTGATCTTTAGAAAGAAGAAAATTTTTATCCTTCGCAAGTTTGGCATTAAGACTTTTTAATGACGAATAATCTTCTTCAAGTTGATTCTTCTTAGTACTCAAGACTATATTCTTATTAATAAGGGAATTCTTCTCAATAACAAAAGAATTTCTTTCAGCATCTGAAGACTTCTTTAATTCCTCAAGTTCACCTTTTAACAAAGAAAGAAGATTTTCTTGATCGCAACATTTATTCTGAAGAGTTTTTAATTCTTGCGAAGAAACAATCATTGTATTCAAAAACGAACATTTCTCTTCTGATAAGGTTTTGTTCTCTTCTAATAAGGTTTCTGTTCTCAAATTAGCTTTAGTTAAGGAAGAAAAAAGTTGAGATATGTCATCATTCAAAAAAATTCGATCATATATTAGTTGAGTATTCTCTTGAAATAGAGCGTCAGAGTTGTCAAGAGCACACGAGTAAAGATTAGATAAATGGGAGAATTGGTTTGAGAGGCTTTCATGCTTGGTTCGATATTTCTACAGTTGCATCGATTCATGGTGAAGTACCAATCTTCTACATTTCGGATGGATTCTATAAATGGGAATGGGTTTTAATGGATGTTTCAAGCATATGAAGAATATAAGTAAATAAAAGGGAAAATATGAAGATAGTAATCATACCTTTCAATTCATCATTTATTTTGCGAAGAATCGCGCAGTCGAGAGAATCATTTTGAAGATGATAATTTTCTTTACGGAGATCCTCGTATTCTGCTTGAGAAGATTTCAAAGATTGGCGAAGCAATTTAATTTCTTTTTCCAAGGATTGACGTGAAGAAGAAATGTCTGGATTGACGAAATTATTTAGAACTTCGCAAAACTCATATTGCGAACGAACATTAGTAGACTTCGCAGTATTGGTCAAAACCTCAGATAACATTCGGAAAGTTGAATAAATTCCATCTCGAATTTCCTGAGGAAGAGGAGAATAATTTGAAGGAATAAGAGCAAGCTGCAAATTGTTTGGAGAAATAGCACTCAAAGGATTTGGGTACAAGATAGGTTTTTCAAGAGAAGAAGTTGAAGAAATATTTTGCGAGGGTTGTTTTTAAAGAGAAGAAGTTGAAGAAATATTTTGCGAGGGTTGATCTTGAAGAAGTGTTGATAAATTGACACTGATGGGAGATTGAAAGGTAGGTAATGGAGTAGAGGCAGGAGTGTGTGAAGAAGCATTTTCACGAGGAGGAGAGGAAAATTCCTTATCAACTTCAGGAAGGAAATCATCAATCAGAATTAATGGTGTGGGTTTAGTTACTCGTGATCTCTTACCAGGGTTTGGTTTTTCGCCAACCTGCGATTCAAAATGTAGATTAAAAACTGAGGCAACAATATATTGTTCAGGAAAGAAGGCAAAGTATTTTAACTACCTTTTGATTCTCAGATTTTCTTCTTCGTGGATTAGGGCTTGAATTTTTTAGTTGAGGTTTCATCCGAGGAGTTATTTTCTTTGAAATAAACCAAAATCAGATAACAAATTATACGAGAAATTAAAGAGGAGAACAAATGAAATGCGCGGAGATAGAAGGAAATTACCTTGGAGAACTCATGAAGATATAATAGAAGAAAAAATTGCAGAGAAAACAGTAATGGAGATTATGAACAGAAGATAAAATTGCAGAAGTAAGAAGAAGAAAAGGAAGAGAATATAAAGGAGTTATATAAGGGAATAACTAGAAAAATACGGTTACAAAAGACGTGTCCAAATTCTAAAAGACTAAGTAACGGTTATGTTCTCACGATCATTTCTTCTTCGTAGAATTGACATGAGAAGAGGCAAGATGTAGGTACTGAATATCGCAAGATAATAGTTCACGAGTATCGTAATAGATAAAGGAGAAAAGAGTTATAAAATGATAGAAGTAGCGCGGAGAAATATGAAGTTTTGCGAGGATGAAATAATTTTGCGAGGATGAATTGCGATACTTCGCAATTCATATACAGCTGCATAAGTTTTACTATAAATAGGAGTTCAAATGTAAAATTCGAGAGGTTCTTTTAATGAGTGTAAGAAATTATCTTAGGAAAGAGAATAGAAAAAATTGTAACTATTCTAGTTCCATTTTGATAATTCTATGTAATCAACTAAGAGAATTAATAAGAAAGTTATCATTCACCATCAAGAACTTCTTGAGTTTTTACTAATTCTATTGAGGGTGTAGTTGTAGATTATTCTGCAACTACAGTTTCGTCCACATGATCGTGTTCCAGTCAAGAAAGATCGGGAAGATGAAGATGAATATCAGCCACAATACTTCAAGTGTAAAAGGTTTGCATATTGCTAAAGACTGTCCCAATCTTAAGAAATACACTGGAGGCAAGGCACTGGTTGTAACTCTTAATGAGACCTCTGATTCATATGATTCTGAAGAAGAGGAAACGGCTAATATTGCATTATTTGTTAATCTTATTTCTTCCTCCTCCATTAGTGACTTACCCATTTTTAAAAAGGACATGTCTTCCTATGTTTGTAAATCATCTAATGGTAAAGTGAAAAATAAAACAAAATGCAAAAACTGTCTCAAGAACAGAATTGCTAAAAGTTGCATATGCAATCTCAGTTAATCTCAAGTTGCTTCATTAACCAGTGGTAACGAAAAGAGATTATTCCATATGATACTAGATCGAGGACACTCTTGTTGTTCTATATTCCGTAGTGAGAGAAATTCTCACACTAATACCACTTAAACGGTATCAGAACATCTTCCTTACTGTGTGCCAATTTTTGTGTAAGGAAGAAGAAATATCTAGGCACATTTGTATAGATTATGGGAATAAAATCTAGTAATTGAAAATATTTAAGATATTCGTATTTATGGGAATATTATATTTTCTAAAAAATATAAAATATCCTTTTATTCTTTGGTCATTCCTTGTCCGAACTATGGGTCTGGATCCAATGTCTTCTCTTGATAAGATGTTAGATCTGAAATATCTCTTAAAGAATAAATCTGCATCATCTCTGGACGAGAAATCAAGGAGTAAGATCAAAAAGAGAGATTGGCTTAACAAGAAGGAAAGAGAGAATATGTTGAAGAAAGATCAATGTATTGAAACATTGACACACTTCTGTGTTCAATCCAAGACCGAATTACATGTTGTTACAGAATCCTTCTCGAAAATATCCCAACTACAAGAAATTATGGTCAAGCAACAAGGATATATACTGGAAGAATTTCACAAGTGGAAGTGCAAAATTAATAACCTATCCTTCACCGGTGCTGAGATTAAGGATTAAATCAAGGGAAAAATAGACTTCAGTTTTTGATTTCTTTCAATAATTGTAAAGTCTATTATGATAAAACTATCTTATTATTATGAATAAAGTTATTATATTATAATATTTCTTGTGATAGTTTTTGATTATATAGCCTGTGCTCGAATTTTTTATTTTATTGCTATGTATGTTTGTGGGATGCTTGATTTTGGTTTTATTACCTTGATATTCGATCTCGTAATATGTGAACCCTTGTGGTTTGGGTGACTTTCCGATTTAGCGAGATTAAGTTCTAGCCCATGTTAGTAGGCTTTATCAAAGGATCATGTGGGGTTCCTGTAGAAACAATATGTGAAAAAGTCACAATATATTGAATCTTTGGTTTGACATAAAAGCATATGTGTTTCGAGGTTTCAACTTTTGCATTGCATAGTTAAAACCGGTTTTCAACCTTTCTCTGGTAAAGGTTGCTCTTTGTTGTTGTTCTTTTGTTTTGGTGAGAGGATGAAAACTTTCAATGGGGGAGATTACAAGTGAACTTATGCTTAATGACATACCTTAAGGGGAGAAGAGGATGCGGAATTTGAGGTAACAATCTTGTTAGTTAATTATTTTCTTGTTTAAGAAAAGCATGATTTTATTTCATATCCTTATTGATTTTGCTTAACAAAATTTCGGTACAATTGATATTGATTCCATTATTTGTGTATGGATGTTTGATTGTGATTCAATTGTTTCCAGTTAAGAAAACTATTGTTTTCTTTCGTTATTTTTTGGTATCAATTGTTTAGGATTACAAAATTTCGGTGCAATTGCGGTGATATAATGTCTATGTTTGTTTCAATTGCTTCCGGTTAAGATAAATGATTATGCAAGTTGATTTATTTGGTTTGTATGGATTGTTTATGGCTTAACAAAAGTGTTTCGGGAACATTTATTTAGCCCAAGTGATTTCCAGATAAGAGAAACTAAGTTTTTCGGATCTTAGTTAGACTTATCAAATGTGAAGGTTTCAGTTATTCAAATCTAACCGAATGCCTTAACAAGAATTACTAGTTAACTAACCTAGTATTTGTCTTGTTTAAAAGTGAAAGGTTTAAGTTATTTTTGAGAATAATTAGAACCTGATGAGAAAAATAAAGTTAATTCTGATCTTTATTTTGGTCTTATCGAACAAGCGATTGTATTTGTACAATCGGTTTAGTAAAAGAACTAAGGTACTTAGTCGATTTTTGATGTCCTAAACTATAAGGGAAAATTGCTTCAGGCAATTGTTTCCTAGATAACATGTTAAAACCAAATTACTTGTAGTTTCGGTTTTGATATTGGTTATCTAAAATGGTGTATAAAAACCTTGTACTCAACTCTTATAGGTTTGCAAATTCTATTTGTGAGATTTGTAAGATACTTTCGGTTTGTCCTTTATTTTTTCGTTTCTTTGTCATTTTGTGACAAAAAGGGGGAGAAATATATGGAGTAAACAAGTGATATTGACTTGTTGTGAGTTGGTATCACTAAGGGAAATGACATTTGTGCTAAAACGTTTATTCTAACAAAAAGAGTGAAAGGATAGACTAAGGGGGAGTCACATACCATATGATATGTAGTTATGAGGAACTACATGGAAATAACAAAGACGTGCGGATTGAAAATCTACCTATCTTACCTTTAGGGGGAGTATTAGCTTTGTTATTATAATGTCAGCAGCGACATTTAAGGATTAAGTGTTGTTGAACTTGGAATCAAGAGTATGTGTATAATGAATTTTTGTAATTTTTTTATCCATATGATGTAAGAGTTTTGTCACTAAAATTGACAAAGGGGGAGATTATTAGAGCATAGCGCGGTTGAACCCACCAAGCGTTGGTATGTCAAGTTTGGTTATCATATTTAAGTGAATCAAAACTCATTTAAAGAGTCGCTTGATTATATACTAGAGTCAACTTCGTATAGGTTAGCTTGAAAATGTTAGGATATGAGACTTACAAGTATTACATGAAGACTTGAAGAATGTGAAGAAGTATGAAAAAGGACTTGCAAAGTAAATATGTCGACATTCCTTGGTGTCCAAACTTCCTTGTCTATAAATATTAAAGTTTGCATTTCGATCAAACTAATCCTCAGAGCCAGCAAAACTACCTAGTTGTGTTGTTACTGGTGGATCCGCCTATTCGGAGAGGTAAGTAACCTAATTAGGCGAAATCTCTTATGACCTCTCAGTTTAAAGACTTCTTTGGGATTGAGAAGCTCTATTAGTACCGTTGGTGGGAAACTAGATAATTGCGGTTTATTATTAGTTTTCGATTGATTTGATTGACTAACGGTTGTTGAACTTTGATTGCACCTAGTTTTTTTATGCTTGAGAATCTTCTCTTCTGATATAAGATTCACTCAAACTAGATCAAAGTTTCGACGGGGGATCTTTAGATTGTTTGTAGATCTAAAGATATCTTGTGATAATCCAATGTTAACCGACTCCGTTCTGTGTGTGATTTATCACAATATATTCAAGTTGATTATTTGCAGGTGCTGATTAAAGATTAAAGAAGATTTGAAGATAAGAATACTTTTTGGGTTCATAATCTTTAGTATGCACGATACTTGGTTCGGTTGGAAAGGGATCGAACTATATTCGGTTTATCTTTGTGATAAATTGGATTGATTAGTTGAGTAGATCGGTATCAATACACTTCTTTGTGATTAATGGTATTTTTTGCATAATCTAACAATTACTTCAGTAGTTGTTGAGAGATTTATCAAAGGACCCGACAAAAGAGTTTATTGGTTAAACGGAAGAGCCTTTGTCAAACTCATATCACGTTGTTTGAAAAGAGTTGTTACCGAACAGATTTGTTGTTCCTTTACTGTTTGGAATACGAACCAAAGGGATTGTTCCAAGTACGTAATTTATTACAAGTTGGAGGCGTGGGAATACTGAGGGAACTAGGTGAACTATAGGTTTAGTTGCTTGGTCTCAACTATACGAAGTTGATTTTATTTTGTATAACAGCTTAATTCTGAGAGTATTCAATTCTAGATTAGGTCCCGGGGTTTTTTTACATTTGCGGTTTCCTCGTTAACAAAATCTTGATGTGTCTTTTACTTTTCTATTTCCGTAATTATAATTGTTTTATTATAATTAGAAGTAAAATACACAAACATTAATTCCTATTTTACTTGATAGAAAATCCCTAGTGTTTGGTTAATTCCGAACCTATTATCAAGTAAACATACTTCGTTGTTGTATTGTCTCGATCTCGTATCCATAGACGATGACACGAAGTGTGAACCTATTAGTTGTATTGTATCGACTCAGTCCATAGACAATCACTTTCGAAAAAGGATTTATAAGTGGGCAAGTTTTATATTGAGGTATATTTGTGTACCCTCGTATTTTCATAATACCAAGTGTATGTTTTGCCTGTCAGAGACTTTGAAAATTCTTTCAAACGAACGACATGGTTGTGCTCATGATCGCCCAATAACTCCAAAAATCGAGAAACGTGCTCTTGAGCGTTACATGTTCCATTTTAAAGTGTGAACGTTGGAGAAGTGTAGCCTTTCGAAAGAGGAATTCTCTGTGTAGCAACATGATATGGAGGTTGGTGATGGCGGACAGATGATGTCTTGTCTTTTCCTCGATCCTCCAAAAAGCGCTCTAGGTCTTCACGAGTGATGAAAATTGAAGGTTCCTTTGATGGTGGGTTATCAGCAGCCTTGCGGACTTCATCATCATCTTGGATTGGAGAGATTTCAGGATCAGCAGTCGAGGATGTTTCCTTAGCTTTTCCTTTTTCCGATCAACGTTGGTCCTGAGTTTTCTCAGACAACATCTTGTCTGTGATAGTTTTGAGATAAGTACATAACTCTTTCTGTGCTGCTGTAATGTCATCCTGAAACTTCATGAGATCGATTATGGTGGGTATATTTCCTCTTGTTTCTTCATGAGATCGACCAAGTGGGGGATTTTTGATAGTGCCACTATCATTGCTTGCAACATTAACATTAACAAGGGTGATCACTGGAGAACCATCATTGGGAGGAGTAATAGTTACTTCTGGCATGACATTGCTGGCCGGAGGAGTGGTGCTAGATGTACCACTAGAGCCTGCAACGTTGAAAGGGGTAGTATCGGCAGTGACAGTACTACTAGAACTTGCAATGTTGGATTGTGTGTTGAACCCGGGATGGTAATCGAACCAGATCTAAGACCAACCATCTTTGTGAAAGTTGGGATTGCAAATGAGAGATTAATCTCCCACCGTGGTCGCCAATATGTTGATGGGGGAAAACAATTGGCTGGTTTATTATGAAAAGTGAAGAGACTGCCGTACGTACGAAGACTCCTCAACAGATCAAATTGCTTTAAACTTTTGCAAACAGGTGCACTGCATAAGAGTGCTTTGATTTCGAGAGATCAATCTATAGGAATCCGGCCTAAACCAAGACAATGTCCGCTCCAGAGTCAATTCGGTCACAAGAGAGGATGGGTTGGTCTGTAGGGGGAAGCTAAGAAGTATATGAGATCAATGTTGATCAAGGATTGTGGATGTGTTGTGTATTTCGTGTGAAGAAATAAGATAAGTTCCGATTGATTTAATTTGCTCTGTTGAGAGTGATTGCTCAATCGATGGGAATTCTTATGTGATTAGAATTCTTTTTTCAGACGAGCGTTCTTGTTTCAATCATGGATTCAGGGACTTGTTTTATATTGCCAGAATAATAAACACGTTGATCACTGTAAGTGTGACGTTTACCGGAGTGAAAGAGTGGGAAAGTAGGAAATCGTGTCAAAACTAGTTACTCATCGTGCGGAGACTTGGTTGATTGTCCACCCACCACTTTGCTAACTCCTCTAACTGCTTGCACGACATAATCACACTCTCATCGTGGGTGAACACACATGTCGTAGGCCACCAAACCAAAACCTTAGTTAATATCCCATCATGTGACGTGATTAACGTCTCATGATTGTGGGGTTTGCAAAGCAAATGTGTATTTTGTCAGTTGTTGACTTGACTAGACGATGAGTCTTAGTATTGTTGAGTCGGGAATGATGAACGAATGCTCTAAGACTCATGAATTGAGCATGTCTGGTGAGACAGATGTATAATTCTCGAATGAATGTTGATAGTTGAATTAACATGATGAATAGTGAGCAAATATTGCTCGTATGGTCAATTACTGAACATTGATAGTTGAATCAATATTGATAGTCTGAGCGAATATTGCTCATTCGATGAATTGTTGAATATTGATAGTTGAATCAATATTCATAGTATGAGAAAATATTGCTCGTTTGATGATTATTGGTAGCACGACAAAATAAAATATTAATTTGAAATATTGGCAGCTGGACCGAATATAATTAATTAAAATGTTGATTGCTGGATCAACATAAAATATTGGCGCTCAATCCTGTTAAGAATTATACTTTAAAAAGCATCTGATTGAAAACCCTAATTTTGATTGATTGCTGATCAATTGATGATTTATTGAAAATTAAACAACGAATGTGAGAGGGGCTGGCTACATGGGATGATGGGCCGACCATGTAGCGTCCAGGTGCTCGAGTGAGCAAACACCAAAGTCAGTTGGAATGATTATATGCTGGTTTAATCATTTATTAAAATAGTGCTCGTCTGAGCATTAGGTAATAAAACCTAATTATAGAGAGATGAGGGACCGACCAAGAGGGCATGGAACCGGCCCTTGGTGGCGTGGGACCGACTGACGGTCGTTTGATAAAATTCCAAGTTGTTTGGAAAGAGTTTGAACCTAATATGAATTGCAGAAGATCAAATTAGGTCAAATTATGAAGATGTGTGGGACCGGCTCCTTGTAAGCCAAAGGGACGAAATTGGTCGATCAAGGTGGCATGCCCGTGTCTCGATATTTCTCGTGGCTTAGTTATAAGAGTTTTGATATTTTCTGACGCGCGTACGAGTAATATTTTGGACTTTCAAAAGAGTTTGATCTTGACTCAAACTCTCAATTTTGTTTAATGAACAAGTAAGACATTGCTCGTGCGATCAATATTTTGTGAATATTAAAATTATAATATTTATGTGAGTAGCCTTTCCGGTCATGTGACCATTTGACTTTTTTGCTAGTTTGAGCAATATTGGTGAAATATTGAAAAATCAGGGTTTTTGCTCAAACGAAGAAGTTTCATGAGATGAGAGAATGAATAATAATAAAATAAGGAATAAGAGAGGTTGTGGGATCGGCGATGGCTAGGCATGGCCGGTCGTCTAGTATGCCCGGTCTCGTGACACTCTTCCTTATTTTATATTGTTTTCATCGTGTGAGGAAATATGGAGAAACTAAGAGTTTTGCTCAAACGAGGAAGTTTGCTCAAACAATGAGTTTTCGTGAGACAAGAAAATAATGGAATAGATTAAAATAAAATAAAATAACGGAAGAGGGGGACCGGCCACGACGGCATGACCGGACGGCCGGATGGCCCGGTACCACGCCTCTTCTTTATTTTATTTAATATTATTTTCCTTCCTATTTTGCATAGGTTCCTCGTTTGTCCATATTTTTGAATGCTCGTTCGTGCGTTTGGGTGCTTGTTTGTGCATTATTGTTAAGTACACTCACACCATTTTATCGGGGCTTACTCGGCGGTGGCTCAGATGCCCGTACGTTGAATACTTATTACTAACCCATAGAATTCTACTGGGTAAAGCCACGAATTGAAGTAATGAAATATTATGATTAATATAGATTTTTTTCTAGGAACTCAATTGATGAATCTTCCGACTAGAAATAATTAACTGATTAATTGATGGCTCTATACTAGCAGGCAAGCTGTCTAGGAGCATTAAAATTATTATAGAATTGAGAAATATGAGCTAGTTGAAGTGTCATATTTCTTTTATATAGTCCGGGAAAATGTTGTTACATCCTGAAGACGTTATCGCTTTATACTAGCATGAAAGTTGTCTATGAGCCATCCAATCATTTTCAATTATATATAAAAGTGATTAATGAAATTGTTCAGTATTGATAAAATATGCCTTGGTCTCAATTGAGAGATTGCATGTTCATATGCTCTGAGAGACAATACACTCATTCAGAGGTTCTTATGGATGATCTGAGAGGCAATACACTCAGTCAAATCATCGTGGCATGATCTTTCATGCTTAAACGAGAGACGTGAGTCTCCATACTCATATGATTGCTGGATTAGGAATATGCAAGGTTATGATTTTACGATTTTAACCTTTATCAAAAATCCACCATCAACAGGAATACCTCTGAAAAGGAAGTTAGGCTTCAAAACCTAAATTCTAATTGGACCTTCGTATGGCTGATTAGAATTCATTTGATGAGTTTAATCACAAAGTGTCTGAAATTGTTAATGCATCTTTTGTGTTAGGTAAGACTACTCCTGAAAATGACATTGTGATAAAAATTATCCGATCTTTACCAGCTAGATATGATTCTAAGAAACATGTTATTGTTGAAGGAAATAACCTTCAAATTCTTTCCAGAAAATCACTCATTGGAAAGCTAAAAGTTCTTGATCATGATCAAAACATAGTTAGAACATCCGCGCTAAATGCTATGACCAGTACAAGTAATTCAACTAACTTTTCTTGGGATGATGAATGTTGTCCAAATCATATTGATCTTGACAGGTCATTGATTATACAAAAGATCAAGGATATTGTGAAAAGAAGCAAAACATTTGAGGAATATCTCTCTCTCTCGATGATGCTTCAAATGATTCAACACAAGAAAATCACTTCAATTGGTCAATTTGCATACTTCCGAAGTTTGCACAGAAATTTTAGCTCTCACAGAAGAAACTTCTTCTAACTCAAATTTTGATTCAGAATACGAGTCTGACACTGAAATTTTGGAATTCTTGGATAAAAATGAAGAAATTCACCAAGAAAATCTTCAACTAAATATAATGTTGGAAAAACTTGAATCATCACTTCAGGTGAAAAATCTTGAGATTGACTATATTAATGATGAATTCACCAGAACCCCGTCTCTAAAATAAAAAGAGACTAATACTCTTAAGTGTGACCTGCAAAGGTTGTCTGGAAGCTCTGATAAGATTTCAGCAATATTATTTGGTCAGAAATCTTTTGGAAACACAAGTGGTTTAGGGTTTAAAAACAAGACTGTGAGCACAAATAACTCTTTTGTTCCGACCGGTTCTGGAATAATGGATGTTAAAAGTTGTGATAAACAGGAGTCAAGTCAGCAGAACGAAAATTCTACCTTGAATTGATTGTTTTGTGGAAATGTGAATCATGTTCAAAGTAAGTGTTGGAAATTCAAGAAGAACAAAAAATGAATTACCAAACTTTAGAACGGATAAAGCTGGCTTTGGGTAATCAACAGGGAACTCCTGGAGACAAGAAGAAATCAAAGAGAACCAGAGTCAGTCGAGGTAAAAAGTCTTTTTATACAACAAACCTTAATAATTCACTATGTGACACAAGATGTGAACATTCTGCTCACTCTATCACTATCTAATTATAATGATGTACGCATCCTCATTATTAACTTGGGAATATGAGGATTGCATCAAAGTTGCTCAAGTCATCCTTACTTTCGAATTTTTATTAGTTTATGCAAGTTATTCTTTGCAACTGAATATTTTCTTATCAAAAATAGATAATGGATCGTGAATCGTGAAGACTTTTTCAAAGTTTTTTAGGGTTTAGTTGTCCGACGCTCTATTTATAATTATTTGTGAGAAAAATGCCCTTTTACTCTCTCTTTTCTTTGAAATATGCAATATCATGGCTCCTGTAACTAGAGGTACCACGAAAATGGATGCAGTAGAAGCAGTTAATGTATATCTTTGTGAAGGACTCTAACCCTCAAGAAAGAAAAATGGGAGGTCTACAAATGATGAAAAAGGTTCTTCTTCTAATTGTTTTTGTCTATTTGTCATAATGATAATAACTTTAGGGCTATGGTGAAGGATTTCATCAACAAAAGAAATGATTTAAAATCTCAAATCATGTTCTCTTTAGAAAAGATAGCTCACTACGAACAAATGTTTTCTCTAACAAAGAACACCTTGTGTGGACTGAAAAGAGAACTTAGTGAGTTTACTGAAATTTCTGAAGATATGGAAGAATTGAATGATCCCATAATCAATGGGTTTTTCAATAATGAGAAGGAATTATCAGTAGATGCCTTGAAAAAGCTCTATAATGTCTAGGAAACTTCTTACGAGAATTTATTCTTGTGTTTTAAGAAGGATAACTAGGGTTTGGAATAGCAAATATTGTGATTACACATAGCTGCTGCCAACGATTTTCATCTTGCAATGTTTTAGATTTATTTATTTAAATTCTAAGTTATTTGGAAGATGATTTTGCAGTATTAATCTTTATTGGTTTTATATATTGCAAAAATATTATGGGATATGTATATTTACATCCGTGAACTATAAGTATCTCATATATGTCAAAAGTTAAGTCTATTATGTCAATGCAAATATTGATAAAAAAAAATAGAATGAACATTTGAATATTTCGCAATATTGATCTTTCCCTAATCCACTTCTATGTGAAAGTACTGTATGGCTTTGTAAATTTCCTTATGTTGAGCATTTACGATTAAATTAATCATTAAGGTCTTCTTGTGGTTAATTTATTCGAGTTTTTTGGATACAAATTCATGTTTCATGTGATTTGTTAATGTCCAAACAAATCCTTATTTTCTTGTAAAAGTAAGGTCGCTCTTGTTGTTCCTTCGGGAATGAGATTTTATGAGGGAAAGTTCTTAATTGAACTTGTGCTTAATTGCCAAATATTTGTGGGGAGCGCGGATGTGGAATATTGTAGGAGTTATCTTGTATCTTTATAAACTCCTTGATAAATACACTAAGTATCGACTATGTGACATCATCAAAACCAAGTTGATATGTTCTCTTTTAGTCATGAATAATCTTTTTGAGAATTTCATTATGATCACGCTAGTTTTCGTACCTTTGCCAATTTATATTAACAAAGAGATGGAGAATTATTTTGTAGTAGGGGTGGTTTTCATTGTGATATGAAATATTGACTAAGAGGGAGTGATACATATCACCGTAGTATTATTGTCAAAGTTATGATATAATTGAACTTTGATGATGTGTAATAATACTATGATACTGTATATATCAATAATTGAGAATAATTATTTTCTTATTGTTGTGGCTACGGATCTTCAACAACAATGATTCTGAGTTGAACGCACGTTCAGAATCACTAGAGTACTTGGAGTGACGAAGAATTCAAGGAATGTTGAAGAACCAAGGAAATCAAGCATGTTGGATAAGAAGCTACAAAGTTTATCTATTTTGTAATCTATATGTATTGATAGTTTTTTCACTAAATTTGACAAAGGGGGAGATTGTTAGAGCAGAGCTCGGTCAAACTCTCAAGATTTGCTATCTCAAGCTTGTTTGTCAAGTGTAGGTGATGAAAACTATAAGTCTTGATTTCTAGTCTACTTATATCCATGTCTCGGATTAGGATAGAATGTGTAGTTGAGCTTTAGACTTCACGGCGTTCATCGATTGAAGATGAAGATCTACTAGAGGAGAGCTTGGAGGAACTTCATCAACAAAAGGTATGTGGAGACTAAAACTTATATAACACTCAGAAGTCTATTTTATTTTATCTCCTATTAAGACTAAGTCGTATGACTATATAGACTTTTACATTATACACATTTGATATTTCGAGTTGACTTCAACTCGGTTATCTATTTCTCAAAATATGTGTTGGAAGCTTTTTCTTTTAGCTACATTCATCATTATTCTTGATGAGTTTAGTTGGAAACAATTTATTTGTTGGAAACTAAATAATAAGTCAAAAGATGATCATGTGAAAATTTCCTTGAAACATCTTACATAATTTGTGTGAGACGGTCATTTGGTGTCGATTCGGGATGTTTCGTATTGATCATTTGATCACTTGAAAATTACTTATAAGCTAATAGTTTGTGTGAGACAGCTATTGTCATCTTCTAAGGATGTTTCAATGATTGAAATGGGAGTTTATAACAATTAACCATTGTCTGGATATAACACAGTATGCAAACTATTGTAGTATGATTCAGGTCCGGAAACAAAGTTTGCATACCAGTATGCGAATGGTTTTAACTGTTAAAGTCCGGGAACCAAGTATGCATACCAGTATGCGAACGGTTCTACCTGAGTTAGGTCCGGGACGACAGTCTGCATACCGTTTTGCAAACTATCAGACAAGACCAACGTCCGGAACTTAAGTTTGCATACCCGTTTGAAAACTTAGTTGGTTAAGTTCTAAAATTGATTTAGTATGACTTCATACTCATAAACAAATACAATAATAAATTAGGGAATGTAATATTTGCACACCGTGGCTTAATGTTCATGAATTGATTCTTGAATATAAGTACTCTATACAATCATGAATCAAATCCGATGTTTCTTCAGTTATGTCTTGTATACTTCTATGAGAATATAAAAAATTGAACAACTCTATGCATGAGTAACAAAATTAGATTCATTTGATCTTGAAGTGTTAGATGGACTCCAAATTTGTGCATCCACTCAAAACAGTGGTGCACATTACGGCTTCTATTATTCGTTGAAAAAATCTCACAAAACCACTTACAAAACCGCTTCCTTTTTTTTCTCCCTTTTCTTATGGAAATATTACGGAAATAAGTTCGGACTCTCAGGGTCATAACACAGAAGACTCATAACTCCATTAGAACCATTCTGAAGTTCTTTCTTCTATTTGTGAAAAGTGTAAAACAATTTTCACAAATTATATACTTTCACCCCGATAAATTTCAGTCAATTAATCACACATGGAGGGATATAAATTTGAGGCATCAATATTTTTCTTTAATATGCTTGCTGGATCTTTTATTTTCATTTGAGCACGGATTTTTCTGGTTTCCGGTGGCTAACACTCTCCCCCTTTCTCATTAAATTCTCAAGATTAATGCAAAGCACACAAGTGTTATCCAAATTACAAATCCAATTAGGCATATTCTGGAATAATCTCAATTTATTGGAAGAAAAAAATATGTTTTGATGGATCTTTTTTCTATCTGTAAGAGAGAAATAAGAAGGACAGTGAAGAAGAAATCATTGTTACAAACATTAAAATTGATAAATATTGTTAATTTGTGATACAAATTATGTATTTATGAAAACCCAAAAATTTAAATTGGAAGAAAATTGATTTATTCTTCTTCTTCTCCTTCTCATTCTAATTATTTTCTTCCTGGATTTGATGGTGATCCTTGTAACTATTCCTTCCTGGATCTGATAGTGATCCTTGTAGTTATCCCGAAGAACACAATAAGAATGGTGGTAATAAAACTAGGGTTGATTTGGTTTAATTTAAATAGGGGTGCACATCCCTATTCCATTTTTTCACAATATTTGGTTCACTTGGCAATATCATCTCGAGGCATCTTTTTAATGCACCAATAAATTGATATTTTTCTTCTTCTTTTTTTCCATTGAATTCAACTGGTTTTGGTTACTAGTTCCCAATCTTAGATTATGCAAGAAAAAGAGGCATCGAGAAACACTAAGGGGAAAAATCATGGGTTGCAACAATACCTGATTACAAAAGGTAGGGGACACAACAAGAAAAAACATGTGTTAATGGAGATTTTACTTAATCGTGACTGTGTTTTCTCAACATAATTTTAATAGACAAGGAAGGGATGAAAGAGAAAAAAAAACAAATAGAAGATCTTAAGAATCATGCAGATACTTTAATTTTAAAGTAAAAAATAAAAAATGATGAAAACCCGGAAACCAGTTAAGTTTTTTGGGCCAATAAGACATGCCGGAACGTGCACCCCGGTTTTAAGGGGGTGCACAAATTTACACTCTGTTAGATGAATGTGGTTAATATAAAAGTGTTCATATGGATAACTTTGGTTAACTGTTATTGAGCCAAATCAATATACACGTTTAGGTACGGTTACTCATATCTAAATGAAGGTATATTTCATTTGTGTGTAACAAGATAAGACCATCTAACAGTGGAGATATATTTCTTTGGTTTTAAGCAAACTTAGCTTGAATATTAAATCAGGTCTTCATATAACGGTGAATATTGATTGTTTTGTTTCTAAGCTATCAAACCCTGATTTGAAGACTATATAAGGGAGAACTCTAGCAAATGGAAAACCTAATCCTACACTTCTGTTTGATACTAGTTGCGACTAGAGTCGATTCTCTTTTAACCTAGGTTTTTCTTAAAACCATTATAGGTTAACGACTTAAAGATTTCATTGGGATTCTGAAGCCAGGGCCAACTATTTTCTCTGTAGTTGCATTTTCTGATCTTACTTTTTCTATCGTATTGAGTACTATCTTCTCTAATATTTGCTCGAGATTTATCTCTGATAGGTAAGATATAAAAAGTAATCACAAAGCTCTTCGTCTCATTCTTTGTGATTCCACAATAACTTCTTCTACTACCATTTAATAAAGTTATTGCGAGGTGATTGATATTTCTAGGCTGTTCTTCGGGAATATAAGACCGGATTATCAATTGGTTCATGTCCACCTTGATTTATCAAAATACGAAACAAAACTAAATAGGTATTTCTATGGGAGACAGATTTATCTATCAGAATAAATTTTTCTGTGGGTGACGGATTTGTTTATAAAGTCATCGACTTTGGGTCGTAACAACTATTAGTTGTGGGTGAGATCATCTAAGGGAATCAAGTGCATAAAGTCCTGCTGGGATTCAAAGATGCAAGGAACGTGATTGTACCTTAATCGGTATGAGACTTGGTTAGGTCTCAACTACATTCCAGTCCGAAGTTAACTTGTAGTAGGCTAGTGTATGTAACGGCTTAATACAGTGTGGTGTTCAAATCTGGACTAGGTCCCGAGGTTTTTATGCATTTGCGGTTTCCTCATTAACAAAACTTCTAGTGTCTGTGTTATTTATTTTCCGCATTATGTTTGTTTATATAATTAAAATATCATAGGTTGTGCGTAGTTCAATCAATTGGTAAATCCAACCTTTGGTTGTTGATTGAAATTGATTGACACTTGAACATTGGTCTTTGGTACCGTTCAAGTTATTCCCATACCAATCAGTTCACGGATTTATTCCTGTTGATTTGCTAATTGATTTGTGATACAGGTGTATCCGTACTCCTTTAGGGAACTTAGTTAACCTCAAGCTAAGGTAAGAATCCTATTATAGGTAGAAATTCTTGTTTAGGCAGAATTCCTAGTTAGGGAAGAGTTTTGTTTTAGGAAATACTCTTAGTTTAGGAAATAAATTCCTAATAGAAGTCCTTGGTCGGCTGAGTACGATGAAGGCTTTAAATAGAGGCTTTGGCTAATAGCTAAATACATATACTAGATACAAAAAACCTAGAGAAAGCTTGGAACAATACTTGTGCAAGCTTAGCAAACAGTTTAAGGTAGATCCATTGTTTAGAGAGATTGTGAGTGTAACAAAGAGAGAATTGTAATCGTTTTCTTGTTCATAATCTAGAGAAGATATTTTTCTTCGAATTATTATTTTGTGTTATGTTTTCTAAGTTTTTCGTCTACTATTATTCTGAATTTCGCATTTATAGTAATAGCTACCAAGGTATAGAGATCATACTTATCAAGTTGGTATCAGAGCAAGGTTAGTTTCTAGGGTAAATCCCAGTGGTTTATAGTTTTCACCAGCTCTCTCTACATAAAGCTTGGTGAGGTACTCGAGAACTTAGAAGACGTTAGGAGAATAAGGGGATCAAGGATGAAAAATTCAGATGATGAACCTAAGCATAGTGAACCACAAACTATGGAAAAAAGGTGGTTATGCTACAGACAGACATGAAGTGGATTAAAACCACCCTTGAATAATTGACTGAATGTATTTGTTCTCATACACCCAAGCCGAAGACGAAGAAAAAGACTTCGTCTACACCTGAAGCTTCGGAAGAAGATGATGATGAAGAAGGAGAAGAAAAAGATGATGAAGAGGATGAATACGAAGAAGAAAAGAAAAGTGAGCTTCTTAAGAGTCCTACATCAACTAAACTTCATGGTAAGAATCTGAAAATTGATTTTCGTGTTGATATTCCACTTTACGATGGGAGTGTCGACGTTGAAAAGTTGGATGATTGGATTGAACGTCTAGAGACATATTTTTATTTCTTTGAATATGGTTCAAAGGAAAATATTAATTTCATGGCTTTGAAGCTACAAAAGCATGCTCTAACCTTGTGGAAAGCTTATCAAAGATAAAACCTAGGTAAGGGAGTATTGTTGTGGAGAAGATTTAAGGCAGTTGTAAGGAAACAGTTTTATCTAGTTGGCTACCTTGAGGAGAGATCGTTCAAGTGGTACAACTTGAAGCAAACCTACAACCAAACCGTGCAAGAACATATTTCGGAATTTTAGAATCAAGCTATGATTTTGGATTTAGGCTTGGAAGATCATGCTATCTATATGAAGTATATTTCAGGGTTCCATGAATATATAAGGAAGGAGTTGAAGATGTTTTCAGTTGATAATATTGCTGAAGAAAGTATAAAAGCTAATGCCATTGAAGGAAGGATTAAGAAATCTGATTCAAAGGGAAATCCTAAGGGAAAATCTGGACGTATCACTGTAAAAGGAGGTGAAAAGATCAAAGTATAAGGGAAGTTTAGTGACAAGGAAGGTTTGACTTGCACCCATTGCAAGCAAACATGTCACGTTATCGACAAGTGTTGGGTAAAGAACCCTCATCTAACGCCCAAAGGGTTGCGGGGAAAAGAAGCCAAGAAGGCGGCACTAGTCTCTCAAAATCCAAAAGAATTCCACGGACTAACTAAACCCAATTCAAAGCTCTCTCTTATGACAGGGGCAAAAAAAATACCTTCAAAAGATGATCTTAGGGAGCGACTCTTCACAGTGAAGATGCAAGTCAAAACATCACTAATTGATGTTGTTATTGACTCGGGAATTCAAAAGAATTTACTTTCAAATTCTTTGGTGTAGAAGTTAGGATTGAATACATTCAAACATCCAAAACCATACCCTTTGGGATGGCTTCAAAAAGAAGGGGGCTTACAAGTTATATAGTAGTGCATTTTCATATTTACTCTAAATGAGTCATACATTGATGAAGTTACATGCAACGTAGTTCCTTTGGATGTCTGTCAGGTAGTACTAGGAAGTACTTACCTATGGGATAGAGATGCAACTCTACACAAGAGGGAACAAAAGTACACATTTACCAAAGATGGGGAAAGTTTTGTGATTTGGGCTATAGATTCTCCTTTTGATGGAGCAAGCTTGATCACAGCCACTCATGCTAAGCAATTGGTGAATGCTAGCATGAATTTCATTCTCCTTGTGATCTATTCTCTTGAGGAGAAGCAGAGTAAAGTTTGTTTGAAAGCCTTCACTGCAAAACAAGAAGGTGACCTAGAAAGGTTGAAGTTGAAATACGAGGATTTATTTTCTGATATCACAGGCTTACCGCTAAAGAGGAGTGTGGATCATGAAATAATGTTGACTGGGGAGAGTTCTCTACCTAATGTAGGTCTTTATCGCACGACCATCGAGATATATGATGAGATCAAGAAACAAGTCCAAGAACTTATAGAATTAGGAATGATAGTGCCAAGTGCTTCACCTTGTGGATCAGCAGTGTTTTTGGTGCCAAAGAATGATGGAAGCTGGCATATATATATTGATTATAAATCATTTAACAAGATCATTATCAAGAATAGTTACCCACTACCTAGGATAGACGACATGATGGATCAGTTGGAAAAAGCTCGAGTCTTTACAAAGTTACATTTCAAATTTGGATACCACCAAGTGAGAGTCCGAGAAGATGATACATGGAAGACTACATTCAAAACCAAACAAAGCTTGTTCGAATAGTTGGTGATGCCTTTTGGTTTATGTAATGCTCCAGCGACGTTTATGCGTTTGATGAATGATTTGTTACGAACTTTTATAGAAGATTTTGTGATTGTTTACTTGGATGATATCCTAATATACAACAGAACTTGGGAAGAGCATCTCATTAACATTGAGAAGGTTTTTAAAGTGTTACATGAAGGCCAGTTGAAGTTGAATGGAAAGAAGTGTGAGTTTGAAAAGGAGAAGTTGGTGTATCTCGGATTCATTGTGTACAACGGATGATTGATCCACGGAAGGTTGAAGTGATCATTAAGTGGCCTAGACTTAGTACTATAACTGAAATCAGGAGTTTCTTAGGGGCATCACATACTTGCATAAGTTTATCCGGCATTTTTTGACTATTGCAGGACCATTACATGGTTTGATGGGAGCTAAGGAAAAATTTGAATGGCAGCAAACCCATGAAGACGCTTTTCAGTTACTAAAAGGAAGATTTTAGAAGCACCGGTATTGGCATTGCCTAACTTACAGCGTACTTTTGAAGTTGAGACCGACGCTTCTAAGTATGCATTGGGAGGAGTGTTATTACAGGATGGTAAACCAGTGGAGTACCATTCAGAATTGTTCCCAGGTGCTATTAAGAACTACGCACCTTATGACAAATAATTTTATGCTTTATATCAATGTATTAAGCATTAGCGAGTGTACCTCTTAGGTAAATAAGTAGTGGTACATTCAAATCATAAACCATTGGAGTATCTACACGCTCAGACGAAACTACAACATGCCCGACACATGAAGTGGATATCTTACTTGATGAGTTTCAACATTCTCATTAAGTACAAGAAGGGAGTAACAAACAAGTTGGAATATATGTTGTCTCGTCTACCAATCTGAGCATTAATAGTAGCCATGAGAATTCATCTGATTATTCCTTAAGAGTATATAGAGTCATACACATCTAGTAAAGACTTCAAAAAGGTGTAAAGAGTGGTTTGAAAGGCGAGTTTGAACTCCGGGATGGATTGTTATATAAAGGTCAGTTACTTTGCATTCTAGAAGATGGAGATCATTTACAATGGTTGAGACATGCACACATATCTCACGTTGCTGGACACTTTGGGATGAATAAGACTCTTCTTAACCTTCGTCGTAATGTCTTTTGGCCAAAGATGCAAGATGACGTGGCTAAGTTGGTTAGATATATGCCATTACCAGTACCATCAAGGCCTTGGGAGAGTATTTCTATGGATTTTCTTGGTGGGTTACCAAAGACCAAGTCTGGTTATGATTACTTGTTCGTGGTGGTCGACCGATTCAGCAAGATGATTTCATTAATTCCATGTACAAAGACGGTAACGGGAGTCGGTACAGCAAATCTCTTCTTTGAGAATGTGTGAAAGCATTTTGGATTACCAACTTCGATTATTTATGATAGGGATAGTCGATTCCTTAGTCACTTTTAGGATTCTTTATGGAATATGATGGACACTAAGTTGAAGAAGAGTACAAATTTTCATCCACAAACAGACGGACAAACAGAAGTGGTCAACATGACTATGGTTCACATGTTAAGAGGATATAATTCTAAGCATCCTAAAACTGAAGATGAGAGTTTACCATATCTAAAGTTTGCTTTTAATAGAGTAGTTCACAGTTATCTCGTATTCATACGACTGTTGAAAGCACAATTAAAGAAGTCACAAGCCAAATACAAAGAAAAACATGACAAGCATCTAGTGCCTTGTAATTTTGGTGTTGGTGACTTGGTATGGTTAAAATTAGGTAAGGAGCGACTGAAGGGGGAAGGTAAGAAGTTGAAGCTATTGAGATATGGACCGTTTCATATACTCGGTCAGATTGGTGACAATGCTTTTCGTTTAGATTTACCACATTATCTAGGAATGTACTCGGTTATAAATGTCGAATACTTGAAGTTGTTTGAACCACCATTACTAGATGATGACGGGGACGACACTATGATCTTACCACGAGTAGAAGACTTATGGTTTGATAAAGAGTAACCACTTAAGGAATACTTCATATTGGAGCGAAGAGTGACTAAAACACGACAAGGAGAGAAAGAAGCTTTTCTAATTGGATGTAAAGGTCAAGTTCCAAGCAAGGCCGAGTGGTTTAACAAGGAAAAAGGGACTCTAGAGTTCCCTAACCTTCATTTTTAACTCTCACAAGAGTTAAAGTTCTTAAAAGGGGACCCATGATACAGGTATATCCGTACTCCTTTAGGAAACTTAGTTAACCTCAAGCTAAGGGAAGAATCCTATTCTAGTCAGAAATCCTTGTTTAGGCTGAATTCCTAGTTAGGGAAAAGTTTTGTTTTAGGCAATACTCTTAGTTTAGGAAATAGATTCCTAATAAAAGTCATTGGTCGGCTGAGTACGATGAAGTCTATAAATAGAGGCTTTGGATAATAGCTAAAGATATATACTAGACACACAAAACCTAGAGAAATCTGAAAATAATACTTGTGCAACCTTAGCAAACAGTTTAAGGTAGATCCATTGTTTAGAGAGATTGTGAGCGTAACAAAGAGAGAATTGTAATCGTTTTCTTGTTTATAATCTAGAGAAGATATTTTTCTTCGAATTATTATTTTGTGTTCTGTTTTCTAAGTTTTTCGTCTATTATTATTCTGAATTTCGTCTTTATAGTAATAGCTACCAAGGTATAACTCTTGGATATCTTTTCCCTTGATATCTTTTCCCTTGATTTGAGAAAGAGATATAACTATTGGATATCTTTTCTTGATTCTCTTGGAATTATATTGGAGTTAGTCCATACAGATTACCGAATGAAATATTGGGTGTGATTGTTAGATCCCCGCTTTTTCAAAAACATTAGATGTACTTCTACAAAATGGTATGAACCTATATAATTCTTGTGCATTATGTATAATTGGTGTTGAGTCGAAAGACCACTTATTTCTCCACCGAAAGATTGTATACAAGATATGGCCTAGTCTGATACCTAATACATGTTGGGTGTAGGTTCTACCTGGTTCAATGAAAATCTTGGCAGAAATGTGGCATCACCATTTGTTCTATAGTCCTGGTAATTACATATGGGATTTGATTCTAGCAGCAATTGTTAATACGATTTGGCGAGAGCGGAATTATAGACGTTTCAAAACTCAATATCTATATAAAACAGATGATGACTTGGTTCACGAAGCTAAATCTTGAGTCCTAGCTTGGGCAGCTGCATCAGGACATCGTGTTCACTTGAATTTCTC
Organism: Papaver bracteatum; assembly: GCA_023529315.1. Taxonomy (NCBI): domain Eukaryota; kingdom Viridiplantae; phylum Streptophyta; class Magnoliopsida; order Ranunculales; family Papaveraceae; genus Papaver; species Papaver bracteatum. The sequence continues at coordinate 2,192,256 of JAJJWX010002278.1, forward strand.
AAGTTTTATGATTAATACTTGGGATTCTTTCTTCATGTAATCTGTAGCTTCCCTTTTTCTTCTACCTCTGGTAGAAACTTTGTACATTCTTATAATTCTTAATAAAACTTTTCTTTTGATTAAAAAAAAAAGGCGATATGGCAGCAACACGCGGAGACTTGAGCAACACGAGCACCTAGTCTTTTCATTATCCTTTTATTTATGTGTCCCTACAACTACCAGGCAATGATATTAAGATTTTCTTCGATATAATGCTTCAGAGACTCTCAAATTGTCTCACCCTTTTTTTGGAAACAACTCGGAAAAATCCTAAGTTATCTTCCCTTTTTGTCTACCCTAAAAATGGCAAGTTCATTACCAGGTGACATTTCTACTATGTCTTCAAAGCTAGCAAACAACCTGTTTCTAATGGAAAATGTTGAACCATCTCTGGTGATAAATGATGAAACAACAAACAAGTGTAATGAAAACCTTCAACAGATGGTTATAGGCAAGCTCAACTGTCCATATTTATAAACTCAGCACACCACAATCGTTGATTGTAAAGAAGTGTTTGGTTTATCTTATGAACCGGCAGTATTCCATGTTCTTTGTGAAAACAAAGGTGAAAACAGAATGGTTATCACATTAAACTCAAGAGATGATGTAGTATAGGATCAACCTGTTTGGTAACCTCTCACTGGCAAATTACAAATCAAACATTATATGATGTAAGTTCATAATCAATTAATGCTCTTACGTTTAGATCTATATCGATAAAATATAAGATCTGAAACTTCTTAATCAAGATTTATGATTGTAAAGTAATCCACATGATTACAAGATTTACTTTTGAAACCAAACAACTTGTTAATCCACAAGAACTACATTTATCTAAGATAAACTACTTGTTTGTCCCAGACAATTATGAAGTGTCTCGCAGATAATTGCATCCAGATCAATAACACAAAAGAACTTTGAGTCTTGAAAGTGTTCAATATTCCTAATCTTCAAAAGTAAAAATTTGTACTCTATTCCACTGTATGATTTGTGTCATAGAATGAAGTATTGAAATGACGAGGGTACTCAAGTACACCGAAATCTTTTCGTTTTCAACCAAGTCCGAGACCTTGAGTGATCGTCTATGGATAGATTCGAGACAATACAATAACAAGGTAAATACTTGATAAGAGTTATGGTATAAAACCGATATACTATCAAGTATCTTGGATTAACGTACGAGTGTTATTTACTTTATTATAACTAAATAATTTTAATGCAGTAAAGTAAATGACACAACAACATTTTGTTAATGAGGAAACCGCAAATGCAGAAAAACCCCGGGACCTAGTCCAGCTTTTCATACTTTCGGAATTAAGCCGATATATAAAGAACAAAGCCAACTTTGTATAGTCGAGACCAAGTAATCTACCTCTAGTTACTTAGTTCCCTCGGTATCTATGCGCCTATAATCGTCTAGTCAACGCGCGTGAATCCCAAGATAGAAATCACTATCCTGGGTTGCTTTAGAGATGTAAAGTCTTAAGCACTCAACTTCTTTTGATCGTCTTCCAAAAAATAAATGAACAAAGTTGTTTAGTGACCACTCTTATCAATCTTTAAGAATAAAGATATGTTGAGTTCTTGACAAAGGCTCTTCCATTTAACAAGTAAATTTGTCGGGTAAGATCAATCAAGATCTGAAATAATCAGATCTAGATTCACAAGCTATCAGATTTAGATATTGAAGAATACCACTAAGTGATAAAGTAATCAAATCGTTCCTCGGTTAGGGAGCAAAGAGCAATAACTTCAGAATTGGAAATCCCCAAAACTTGGTCTATTACTCGGAATCTATTTATTAAAGATATATGTATTGCTTCTCATAAGTCATGATTTGTACCTAATTAAAATTAAAATTTTAACACTATCATGTAATTAAGTGTGTAATATTGTTATATTGAACGTATTTATCATGTACCTGGAGGTTTTTCTATTTGATAACTCCCATCTAAGAGGTTACGAGATTTTTATTATCAGATTTTAGTGCATGCAAGGCCAACTCGGAAAAACCGTTAACTCATTTTGCTCAAAAATCGGTCCAAATCGGAAAAATCGTCCGTCTTAATCGCTAAAAATCGGAAATGTCTTGGAATAATAAATCGCCTCGGTCATATAGACTATAGCGATTACTCGTTGAGTAATCGGCCTTGGAGAGCGATTTTGACTACACTTGCCAATCTGTACAACTACTTAATCAAATCTACCAAAGATATGTAGTATCTTAGTCGTATCCCAACCGATCAAGGTGTGTGCACAAATATCACAAGATGTGAAACCAATCAGAAAAATCTTTTTGTCTTTAAATCTACAATTGTACCTGCACACAAAAATTGGTTCTGCTTATGATCGATCACGCAAAAAATAGAGTTTGTTAACAATGGATGATCACAAGTTGTCTTCAGATCTTAAAACAATTTTGAAGATTCATACTTTGATCTAGTTTGAGTGACCTTATGTCAGAATAAAAGGCTATCAAGAATAATCAAACTAGGTGCAATCAAAGTTTCGACAATCGTTATTCAATAAAATCAATAATCGAAAACTAAAATAATAATGTAATTACCTAGTTTCCCACTAGATGTACTTTCTAGAGCTTCTTGATCCCACAGAAGTTTTTAAACAAGTGGATATAAGAGATTTCACCTGATTAGAGTACTCTCATTTCCGAAATAGTATTATAAGTAACACTATTAGTCGGCTCCACCAGAAACAACAAAAGATGAAGTTTTCCTGGCTAAGGATAGTTTGCAAGAATAACAAACTTCACTATTTGTAGACCAACGGTGTTTGGGCAACAAGAAAATTCCAAAACCGAAAGATTGTCAAGATATACAATGAAGTACCTAATTTCATTTTTCATTTTTCATTTTTCATATTTCCAACTAATATCCAATCTGTAATTTTGAAATCTCTCTTTAGAAAATATCTAATATTAGTTTCGCACTTAACTAATATATTTTTTTCTAGATAACTAATATAGTTTTCTAGAGATATGTTTTGATTGCTGGTAGTGGATTTGGAAATTTTATTTTTCATAGATTAGGAGTTGCTATTCAAAGAGGTGTTGGAGCCCAGCTTGTTGCTAAGTTACCAACCAAAAGATTTGTTAATCATTAATAATTGTCATATCAAATTTAAAAAAAATTCTTTTTGATTGCTGTAAAATAAAAAATATATAATTCGAAAATCTTAATTAAAAGACTCTCCAATATTTCGGTTTGGGATCACCTTGAGTAACAAGGAATATCATTGAACAATCAATGATAAAAATTATACATATGTTCAAATTATGCCGACATATAAGCTTTCCTATCTAGGAAACCCTAATTCTAAACTCACACAAACCCTAAAGTAATATCTAAATATTGAAAGTCGGTTTTTCTCTTGGGACCGGTTCTACCATGACTCGTAACATAGTCTAGAATAGGTTCTATCAAGTCTCTCAATATAGGTAGGTTTCGATTTTACCCTGATTCCCAATAAAAGCTAGGATCGGTTCTACCAAGACCCCCAATATATGTAGGGATCGGTTCTACCTGGACTCCTAACAAAATGTAGGATTGTTTCTACCCGAATTCCCACCTTAGATACGAATTGGTCATCCAATAGATCTTCATAGAAAACCATACCAGAACACTTATTGATTTCGAAATAAGTTTTGTATGTGTACTTCCTTTAAATGTATGTAATGAAACATAGTTTCCTATGATGAAATCACACATATATCCAATAAACAGTCAAGTAACACGTTACATAAATTATGTTGATGTCGCATTTACAAAGTTCAAAAGATAAACTTATACTTCGTAATTCAATATACTTCCTTGACACTTTGATCATATTAATATGACAATGTCTAATACTAGAGTATCATATATATTATGTATTCAATCTTAAATGACTTGAAATAAACGATAGGAATGAAAATAAATCAATTTAGTATTACTAACCTCAAGTGTAAGGATGATATCTTCGTTGTAGTCATTACGTATTCGAGTTCTTCAGGTCTTCAAAGTAATACTTGTATGTTTCAACATTCGTAAACTTTCTACTCTAACCTAAACGAAGATGACTCTAGTAATTATAATCAAGCGATTCTATTTGAGTTTTGATACTAAAATATGATAACCAAACTTGAAATACCAACGCTTGGTGAGTTCAACTGAGCAATGCCTTGACAAGAATGTTTAATGTTATCAAATTAATAGTTTTATGATTATATTCTGGATCATTAAATTTGTATAGCCAGATTTTCAAAGTTCTTGAGTGGCCTTATAGCAAAATATAATGACCATACAATAAACAAAAACTTATCTAAAAGATAACTATGTGTTAGTTCAATTAACAAGTAATAAGCATCGAAAACTAAAATGAGATTCTTAGTTTTCCTACGACAGTACTACTACAACATTTTGATTCCAAAGAAAGCTTTAAAGAAGTTACAGTAGAGTAGCACTTCAATGAGGTCTACACCCAAATTTAATTAGCTCACTAAATTCCATGAACTAACTTACACACAACTTAACGTGTTCTGGAATGAGTTTGTAATAATATAAAAATCCTTCAATTATAGTGTTATGACTAAGGATTATTCAGAAACAAGATACATATTCTGAAATCCAAAGTAGAAAGGTATACAATCAAAGTCACTTTTGAATTTAGCTTATATCTTGATGTTATATGATTTTATTAACATGTATATCTCATTTGTAATAAATACAATTATTTTTTTTTCTAAAATGTATAATCACTAATATTTTTCAACATTAATATTTGAGATATCCTACTAGTATGATAACGAATATCAACTAGTTACAAATTTATGTATTTTTTTTTATATTAGTCATCTAGTTACTTACAATATAATATTTTGGGAAAAGAAAACACATCTAGTGATATAGATAAATTAATAATATTAGTAATATTCATAAGAAGACAAAAATGAAATGTGATATGGTTAGTAAAACATACATACCCTTACATCTAATGATTCCAATTGATTTCTAAAATATGGATAAATATATACTTCGGAAATTCTGGTCTGTATGCTTTAATTATTAATTTCATAAATGAATAACCAGATAAAATTTCATTGTTGTCTTCTTATAAATATTACTAATATTAATTTCATATATGTTTATACGATTTTTTTTTATTTTATCTAAATATAGTTTGAATGAACACACGTTTCGACCCAAGGTCATTGGTATCATCATCCTATAATTTTACCATCGTACTACACCGACATTAGTGTGGACACTAATTATCTATCTATCATTACGTTTACTTAGACTATTTATCCTTATTATAATTTCTAATTGAATTACTAATTTATTTTACGGGCCAGAAGAATAAGATTAATTTTTTTATAAGATAAATATATTGTCTATCATATATATTAGCAATAAATACTTTTCTATATCTTTAATACCTTGACTAACCTATTATAATCTTTCCTTCATCATCTTAGTGCTTATATAACATATTGTTTTAATCTGAATTGGAGTTGTAAGGGGAGACACCTAAAGTTTCAGAGGAGATTAATATATAACATTTGTTATTGACGCATATAATGTGGTAAAATGATTATATCTCTCGTGTATTTTTTGTTGCATTTTCTCTTTTTGTATTTTTGTCATTTTCTGTGAAGTTGTTTCAAGCCAAATAAGGTTATACAATATAAATTCCACTACAAAAAAATCACGTTATAGCTACGGAAATTCGCGGATTATGCAATAGTAACTAAATCTAGTTGTTGATAATGTGCACAGACTGAGTTAGACCTATTGGATCCGACCATGATAGAGATATATTTTATCCGACACATACATGATTCACTGATGTTGGGAGGAGAGGATATGGCTTGGGGAGCCCCTTGTTGGTTGTCCTATTGTATCTTATGGGTCGTGTCAGTTGCAATCCTTGTCACAACAGTTGGGCTTAAGCATCAGTGGCGCCACTCCTCTTATTATGATACCGAGAGGATCGATCTTAATTTATTAAACTGGCAACTCCTCTTCATTAATCTTATAATTTCTTTGGTTTAACACAGTTTTTTGTTTGTTCAGCTTGATAAATAAATTTGTGTACCTTATATTAGGAGTTGTAGTAATCTGAAAAATGTGTTGAATTATTTTAATTACTAATTCCCCAATTAAACTAAGGGATCTTATTTGATTTTTGAACACTCCAATTTTTGGTCACACTGGTGTTAGAAATAACTATGCCAAAGGTCATTACACTACTGAGTTGGTTGGTTTGATCCTTTGACAATTTCAAAAAATATATTGAAACAGTGATAGTTTAAAAGGTATAAAATCTTATAAATCCTAACTTATTATTTTTTCTTTTCATTTTAATTTTTTTGTAGCTCTGTTTTGAGGCTTCTAGCGGTAATGTTATTTCTCTCTCTTTTCAGCACTCTATTCACCACTCGCGCTGAGGTGTCATTTCCAACGTGTAAAGTACAGAAGATAGAAAATTTAATTTAAAAAAAGAAAGAAGAAAACACTAAAAAGTCGGTTCATGTGATTCCTTTTTTTTTCTCTTTCTCTTTCTATTTGTTATTTATTCCTAATCTTATTCGGTTCTTCCAGAGTCCCCTTTCCTAAAATCTTCTTTTTACTGTTACTGCCTCCATTATACACTTCCATCGCAACCATATCACAAAATCCTTAATTAAGTCAATGAGGTTTTTGTAAAAATTTCACTTGAATCCGAGTTTGGGAAGTACCCTAACCAACTGACTTTTACAGGTATATCGGCAAGAATTCAGTTTTCTGTGAGCATATAGAATTGGTTGTATTTTAGTTTCTAACCGTTAATTTTTGATAATTTTTTTTATAAGATGTCTACGATGTAAATTTGAATGTATTTTGAAAGTTTCATAGGGATAAGATTAGTATTCATAGTGAATGTGAAAATACCAGTTGTGGTTGTCAATGTAAACTAGCTTGATGGGATAGGTTGTGAGTTATTGTCTTTGTATTTGCAGGAAAACCTACACTACACCCCTTACCAGAATCCACAATTATCAACACATATTTGAAGATTAACAATAACAATTTATTGATTAATTCTCAGAAATGTTACAAGAAATGGAAGAAATCACTCTCTCCTCAAAACTCTCACCTGACTCCAAAATTGATCTCTCTCTCTGAATCTATTGATTCTATTTATATAGGGTAGTTACATAGTGGATGACAGATAAATTGTCCTTTATTTTCGGATTTGACTCGCGATACTCTCGTAGTAGCTGTTAATATTAATTATCGCAGGTGTTTGTGATCCTCGCGTCATCATCACACTTTTTTCATGTTTCAGTTGTCGTCATCCTCTATGTCATTCTTTCAATCGTTTTGTGACACTCGCAGTGTTTTATTGAAGAGCTCGCAGAATTGTCGCAGTAAATCTCGCAGGAGTATGGTTGTGGCGATATTCTGATCCTATATATTGCCTCTTCTCATGTCTTTTCTGCGAAGGAGGAAAGATCATGAGAATTTATTTTTCTTTACTATTCGTCTTTTCATCTTCTTCCTCCGACAAGGCTCCGTGAATTAAGTATAACCGCCTATACGTGTCAAATATTCCTCTTTTTACCGGTTAATCTTTTATTACCTGGTTACCATCCTTCTGTCTATAAAAGAGAGAACCTATCAAAGATATATTTTTTCTTATTTTACTTCTTCGTCTTCTTCACCTCTTCGTTCTCAGCAAATTTTTCCTACCTGCAAATTTCTTCTTTTGCAGATTCACCTGCTGCTGCTTTAATGGAATCACCAAGGTATGTGTTCTTCTGACGTTATTTTGCTTGTCTGAATCATATTTATTCACCCTATTTGATCTTTTTTGCTTGATTCTATATAACTCTCATACTATGCTTTCTTTTCAGTGGAACTACATCCAACACCCAGTTTGTCGACCAAAACCCTAATCTTCTCGAAGATTCACAACAAAAACTCACTGAAAAGAAAAGGAAGCATGCGAGTCATAAGGTAGTAAGAAAAATTTGTTTTTTTAATAACAATATTGTTGCCTCTGTTTCTTATCTAGATTATTACTCGCAGGGTGATGAAAATGCTGTTAAACCTCGCAAGAAATATCTCAAAGCCAAGGCTCTTGAGATTGACATTACCATTCCCAAATTATCATCTACAAATTCTATTTCTACCACTTCGCAGATGGAACCTCCATCCTCTATTTGCGAGAATATCTTTATCAATACCTCCAATGAATGAGACTCCCAAAACTGTTATGAACAAAGATTTTTCCTCTCATATTTTACTTCCAACTGTTACTTTTCCAGACACTCCACCTTCTGGTGATGCAACTATCGCGAATGACTCAAATATCCAACTCGCCATCATTACCACATCATCATCTGCACCTCTTACCTCATCTAAAGAAGCATCAGTAGGGGTTGATGCTGCTTTTAAAGTTTTGTCTGACATTTTAGATGATGCCAGGAAATCTTCTATTGACCCTTTCAAATATGATGTCTGCGATACTTTAATAAAATATTTTGGTTCTGATCGAACTGCTTCGCGAGCATCTTTAGAAAATGAAGTTTAAGCTCTAAAGAGAAGTCTCCAAGCCAAAACTTTAGAATGTGATATTCTTGATCACAAGCTTCGCAACTCTTTACTAGATTGTGAAAATCTTCGCGACAAAAATAAGGAGTTAAAAGGTATAGTTCTTCTGTCTCTACCTCTAATTTTTTTGTTCTAGTAAATTTTCATCTTTTCTGTACTCAACTCCCTTTTAAATATTTGGTTTGCATATTTAGCTTTAAATCAGAAACGATTAATGAAGATATTTCAATTTGAGTCTGTTGCTGAAGAAGCCTGTGTTGAGAGAGATTCTTGGATGGATCAATATAATAGATTAGATAATCGTTACACATACTCGATCGATCAAATAGATAATCTTACCAATGAGAACGATCAATTAGTGCAAAGGCAAAATCTATTAAGTAGCGAAGTTACTCGCCTCTCATATTTGTTAACCCAAGCTAACTTGGCGATGGAATCTTTATCATATGAAAATAAAACTTTATCTCAGAAGAAGCGTAGTTTTTCAAACAAGATGGCGATCTCCTCGCAGCAAATAAATGTTCTTCAGAAAGTGTGTAACGACCAAGAACAATATCTTCGTTCATTAAAAGATGAACTCAAGGAAGTAACTGAATCTTCTGCCGCTGAGAAAGATAAACTTACCAAAGTCAGGATAACTCTAAGGTTAAAGACCAGTGAACTCCAAGATCAATATTCTCAATTAGAAGAATCTTACTCCTTATTAGCAAAAGAAAATACTTATCTCCTCTCCAAAGAAGAAATTATAAAATCTCGTCTGAAGGGTATAGTTGGAGATAACTTTGATGATGCCATGAACCAATGGGAGAATTGTTTCTTAACACTAATTCAAAACTTAACTTCTCAAAAAGAAGGAAGTCATTTTGACTGCCTTAATTGTTAATTTCTCTATTTAATTTCTCTGCTATACTTCTTGTGAGGTTTTCATCTGAATATTTTCTTGTCAACTTATGTTTCTCGCAGAATCTGAAAAAAGCCTTCATTCTACCATTTCTGATCTGACTGAAAAACTGGCTAAAGTTCGTAAAGAAAATGGAGTGCTCACTGCCCATCTTGTTCAATCTCGCGATCAAGCAGAGAGGAGATATGACTACCTTGAATACTTTAAAAATATGGAGATTAGAAATCGTGATAGAGGTTTCCTTCGCAAGGTTCATCTTAGTGCTGAAGTTCTTGTGAATTACATTCTGATATCCAAGTCTCTCCCTCCTGTATCCATTAAGCCTCTAGAAGTAGATGATGATGAAATTCCTCTTCCCATTGATAATGATCTAAACTATGCAAGTGGTGAAGAAGATGTCTCTCAAGAAGACCCAACAGAAGAAGAAAAAAGTCCTTCTAGAGAAGTAGCTACTGGCGGTGAAGCAATTACTGGTGAAAAGTTAGATGAAGAAGAAACTCGAGCTGATCGTGACGCGAATAATATTGGCAAGGATAATGAAGCGGGCGAGACTAATGGCGAGACCAATATTGAAGCTTGAGTTTTGTTTTTGTTTTTTTTTTCTTCTTCTTTCTTGCGAGCAATGTATCTTTATGAAACTTTCGAATTCAATTTTATTTCTGTTATTTGAATATTCTCAAGGAAGATAATGATATTTTATTTATCAACTCCCATACTTGCCCCTTATTATCTTTCTTGTAATGAACAAGTGTTTCCCGCATTTTCTCCTTGCGAACTGTGTTGCGAATAGTACTTGCGAAATTATGAATACTACTGCGAAATTATAAATAATCCTACTGTGTGATTCTGAATAATATTTCTAAGAAATTCTGAAGGATACTTGTTTCTCATCATCTCTCATGCGATGAAAAAATCTTTCTTGCATTCTTAAAAGAAAATAGTTAATGTTTGGGATTATTCTATTGGTCTTATTTTGCCTTCCTAGTTAAAGGTCTTATTTTGCCAATTTTTTGTGTCTGCGACAAAATCGCAGGACGTATTTACATTTGCATGTAAAAATCCATTGATCTTGCCTTATCCGCATTTTGTCAATTTTTCTGCGACAATATGACAAGTCTAAGCTCCCTTCCGAGAACAAAGCCTTATGACATTTCCGTCGTGCGATGAAATCGCATGACGTCTTTACACTTTCATGTAAAAACCCATTGATCTCATCTTAACTTTTTCTCATGGCTTGTTGCCTCTGTATAATATTTTTCACGCGACAATATGACAGGCCTAAATGTTCTTGCGATCATAAAGCCCCATGACATTGTCGTCTTTAGACACTTATCAGTTCCCTAATGGAGGGTGCCGCCCTTATCTTCCCCCTGGTTTCCCCTTCAAGGAGGGCACATCAGACATGAAAGACTAAATCCTCCCATCCGGTCTTAACAACAACCAGTTGTTTTCGTAGCCTCTTATCATTTATGCCTATATGGATTATAGTTACGAGACTGCACCCTAAGTGGGGTTTTCTTCGGGCCGAATGCATTATAGTCAAGACTTGCCAAGAATGGCCAGGGTAGTTTCGTACGCCCCAAGCACTCTTGGCTCAACCATGTACCTCGGCGCCTTGATCATACTATGCATTCCTTAGGAGAGACCCTCGGTCGTCCAACCAGGATATAACCTTATATAGTTAGAAATCCAAGGTACCTCTCCTGGATGGGTTTTCAATAACCCCAATCTCCGTGACTCAGGTTCCAGCAGCGGTATAACTCTATCCCCGAGCCACGCAAATAGATACCCCCTTATATGATGTACTTTAGGTCTTACATTTTCCTCTTGCGGAATTGTATCCGCGAACTAGTGTGTACTCCATAAAGGTTTGTCCCGTTCTTATATAAATTTTGCGATCATCGCCAGTTCTTAAATATTTCTTATGTTCTCGCGAATATTCTCGCAACTCTTATATATTTCTTATGTTCTTAAAAGTTCTTTTATTCATTCTTTTCTGTTTCATCATATCTAGCTTTTCTCAGAATTTGTTACTGGTAATATCTTTTTAGATACAGTCTGTTCCATGGTCTACCAAGTCTCTGACCAATATCTTTACCCTCTGGATCCATCAGTTTATATGCCCCTGTTCCAACTATCTCTTTAATGATATAAGGTCCATCCCATTTTCTCGCTAATTTACCACCATTTTCTCGCTGATAACCTGGTGTTTCTCGCAACACTAAATCACCTGGTTGAAATTCACGTTTTTTAACTCGTTTGTTATACTCGCGAGCCAATCTTCACTGATAATTTTCCATATGTTGTAAATCTTTTTATCTCTTCTCTTCTAATTCATCAAGTTCATTTAGAATCATTCCAGCACTAAGATTCTTCTCCCAAGTCTCTCTTTTTGTTGTAGGAATAGTAACTTCTGTTGGTAGTACTGCTTCCACACCATATGTTAAACAAAAAGGTGACATCCCAGTTGCCTCTCTCCTGGTTGTGTTGTAAGCCCAAACTGCATTATGTACTTGTTCACACCATGCTCTATTATATCCTTCTAGTTTCTTCTTTAATATATCTGCGATTGTCTTATTTGTTGCCTCAGCTTGCCCGTTAGCTTGTGGATATAAAGGAGTAGATTTCCCGCATTTTATTTTAAACACATTGAGTAATATCTCTATGTTCTACCCTTCAAATTGCTTCCCATTATCAGAAACCAATTGTCCTGGAATTCCAAATCTGCAAATTATATTTTCAAAGATGAATGTAAATATGTCTTTATCATGAATATGTTGTACTGCTTTTACTTCTGCCCACTTTGTGAAGTAATCTTTCGCGACAATTAAGTATCTCTTTTGCCATGAACCTGGTAAAAATGGTCCCACAATATCTAAGCCCCATTTTCCAAAAGGCCATACACTTTTTGAAGATGATAATGGTTCCCCTGGTGCATGTATCTTCTTTCCGTGTCGCTGACAATCCTCGCAACGTCTTGATAGTTGTATTGCGTCTTCATGCATATACGACCAATAATAGACTTGAAATTTTTCTCTGTAAGCCAAAGATCTTCCCTCGCTGTGATTACCAGCATCTCCACTATGCAACATTTTAACACTTTTTCTCCTTCCTCCCGTGTCAAACATCTAAGTGATGGTTCGGTAAAAGATTTTTGGTACAATATCCCATCCCTTAATTCATAATTTGTTGCACGACTTTTTAATTTGTGTGCCTCTAGTCTATTTCTTGGTGTTTCACCTCTCTCCAAGTATGCATAAAGTTCTGCTCGCCAATCTGCGATATTTTCTCTTGGTTCTTCTTCTGCGATATTTTGTGTATCTTCTACTATCATGACATTTGCTTCTTCTACTTCTTCTTTCTTGACTGAAGGTGACATAAGTGTTTGAATTTTTATGCATATCGCAGCTGGGTTTGTCATCATGCTAGATATAAAGGCAAAAGCATCTGCGAGTCTGTTATCTTTTCTCGATATATGCCGTCATTTAATCTTTGGAATTCTCGCAGACAATTCCTCAATAAGCTTCTTGTATTTCTTCAAAGATGGTTCATTTGTGGTGTATTCTCCTTTTATTTGGCGAATAACTAACTGCGAGTCACTAGTAATTCTAGCATTCTCCAACTTTGTCTCTATGGCGAATTTTAGGGCATGCACCACAGCTTCATACTCCATCTCATTATTAGTGGATGTGAATTTTAAACGAAATGAAAAAGCTATTTTTTATCCTTCTGGCGAGATAAAGACAACTCCAATTCCATTACCTTCCCCATTTGATTATCCATCCACCAATATTTCCCACATGTTGGGTTCTTTTAATAGATCTTTTGGTTCTCCATGTTCTTCTTCTATGTCCATCATTTCTTCTACAACTTCATCATCTTCTAGAGGAAATTTCGCTAAAAAATCTGCTACAACTTGTGATTTTGGCGAGGATAAGATTTCAAAGTGTCCTATTTGTGCATTCCATCTTTCAACCCTGCCTGATCTCTTTGAGTTCTTCATTACTGATTCAATGGGCACGTTTGTTAATACCTTTACCTTATGTGCTTGGAAATAAATGCGAAGTTTAAATGTTGCATAAACTAGTGCTAAAATTAACTTCTCAATCTTTGAGTAATTTTTCTCTACCGTATTAAATGTTTTGCTTATGTAATAATTTGGGTTTTCTATTCCTGCATCAACTCGTAGTAACACTGCACTTAATGCATGCGAGGTTGTCGCAAGGTAAATCAATAATTCTTCTCTCGGCTCCGCTTTCTGTAAAATAGATATGTTCATTAGATATTCTTTAATTCCTTGAAAAGCCTTCTCACATTCATCTGTCCACTTGAACTTTGTACCTTTCTTGAGTATATTGAAGGAATGTTTGCATTTGTCTGAAGATCGCGAGATAAATCTTCCTAGCGAGGCTAAGAGCCCATTTAACTTTTGCATGTCCTTTACTGTTGCTGGTGTTGGCATGTCATGAATTGCTTGTACTTTCTTTGGATCAACTTGTATTCCTTCTTTTGATACAATATATCCTAAAACTTTCCATGACGCTACTCCAAAAATGCATTTCTCGGGATTCACCTTGATGTTAAAGAGTCGCATTTGATCGAAAATCTCCTTTAAATCTTGCACATGGTTTTTAGCTTTTTTACTTTTGATTAACATATCATCTACATACGCCTTTAATGTTTTGTGGATCCACCTTGCGAACACCTTCTCCACCATTCTTTGATATGTTGCACCAGCATTGCGTAATCCAAAGGGCATTTTTGTGTAATAGTATAACCCTCTTGGTGCAAAAAATGCGGTGTGCTCTTGATCTTCTTCTGCGAGAGGAATTTGGTTGTAACCTTTATACCCGTCTAATGAAGATATTCTATCATTTCCCGCTGCTGATTCAACCATTTGAGGAATATCTGGTAATGGAAAACTATCTTTAGGACAAGCTTTGTTTAAGTCAGTAAAGTCTATACAAATTCTTATTCCCTTGTTTTTCTTTGGGACCACCACCATATTTGTAATCCACTTCGGGTATTTTGCTTGCCTTATAATTCCTGCATCAAGCATTTTCTGCAACTCTTCTTCTATCTTGGAGTGATAAGTTGTCGCAATTTTTCTTATCCTTTGTTTGAATGGTCTCACCTATTTGTTAATTTATAACTTATGACACGCAACTGATGGATCTATTCCAGGCATCTCATCCATGCTCCATGCGAAGATGTCCTTATATTCTCGCAGGAGATTTACGGTTCGCTCTCCTTCATCTGCATCCATTTTAGTTCCAATTTTCAATATCTTAGGTTCTTCTTCACTTCCAATATTTATTTCCTTTGTTGGTTCTGCTGTGGTATAGCTGGCTTCAGGTTCTCCCATTGGTGTTGAGGTTTTCACAAATCTCGCAGGTTCATCTACTTCTTGCGTAATCTCGCTAGGTATTCCTTTTCCTTATTTCGCTCTTATCAGGTAAACTTTAAATTCTTCTTCTTTCTTTGCCTCTTTTGCCAATTTTCTTCGAGATTTTCGTAGCTTTGGACGCCCTTCATAATTTCTTACTTCAATTTGATAACACAACTTCGCAAGATCTGTGTCTCCTCTAATTTCTCCAATTCCACTGGGCATAGGAAATTTGATACACTGATGCAATGTTGATGCTACAGTCTTGATTTCATGTATCCATGGTCTTCCAAATATCATGTTATACGACGATTCCACGTCTACCACACATAATGTTACTTGTATTTCAATCTCTCCTAGCGGAATTCGTACCACTATTTCGCCTTTAGGTTTGTTAAAGATTTTCCAAAGCCATGAATATGATATGTTGAACAAGACATTTCTTCATCCTTGTATCCCATTTTCTTAAATGCATGATAAAACATTATATCCATAGAACTTCCTGCGTCCACTAAAGTTCTATTCACGACCTATTCTTCCACAAATTTTATTGATTTTCCCATTTTCATTGGTACAGTGGATACCATGATTACCAAAGGAGATGTGTGATTTAAATTTTCTTCTGATATTTCTGTTGCTGTAAATGTGATTTTCTGCTTTTCCCAATCCTTCAGAGGTGATACTTTCTCCACCGTCATAATTTTCTTTCCTTTAGAATCCCTTTTATGTATCCTTCCCCTAATGTTTTCATGGAATTTGTGGATCATTTCTCTCGTTATCATACTACACTCCAGTTTCCTACAATTCTCTTTGGCTTTAATCATTTTTCCTTCAACTATTTCACCAATTTGTTCAATCGCCTTCTCAATCTTGAATAATTCTTATCTTCAATCTCACCTCTTCTATGATTTTCATACATTCAATCCCTGTTTCGGGTGCCAAAATGTAGTTGCAGGAAAACCTACACTACACCCCTTACCAGAATCCACAATTATCAACACACATTTGAAGATTAAGAATAACACTTTATTGATTAATTCTCAGAAATGTTATAAGAAATGGAAGAAATCAAGAATACAACCGCTCACAAGAATTTTCTCTCTCCTCAAAACTCTCTACTGACTCCAAAATTGATCTCTCTCTTTGAATCTATTGATTCTCTTTATATAGGGTAGTTACATGGTGGATAACAGCTAAGTTGTCCTTTATTTTCGGATCTGACTCGCGATACTCTTGCAGTAGCTATTAATGTTAATTCTCGCAAGTGTTTGTGATCCTCGCGG
Organism: Papaver bracteatum; assembly: GCA_023529315.1. Taxonomy (NCBI): domain Eukaryota; kingdom Viridiplantae; phylum Streptophyta; class Magnoliopsida; order Ranunculales; family Papaveraceae; genus Papaver; species Papaver bracteatum. The sequence goes on from JAJJWX010002278.1 coordinate 2,208,459, forward strand.
TATCATCACACTTTTCTCATGTTTCAATTGTCGTCATCCGCTATGTCATTCTTTCAATCGTTTTGTGACACTCGCAGTGTGTTATTGAAGAGCTCGCAGGAGTATTATTGTGGCGATATTCTGATCCTACAATCTTGATGTGATAATGTTTCTGCATTGGGTTGTTTTTATGGGTCTGGATGTTGCAGTGCAGGTACTTAATTATATACTTTCTAAAATGTTTGTAAATATGTTGAAGTATGGTTAGGATTTGAATCCTTAATGAATGATAAGTTGTATGTGAATCTATTAACTAAGAGAGAAGGGGCCCGTCTATTCAAATAGCCTGAGTGGTGCGGTGGGTAGTAGATGAGTTAGATAAGCCAAGAGATCAGGGCCAGAATAACATATAGCTTGTGAGCACCAGTGGTCGCTAGATTAAATGTAAATATCTTTATTCTCGAATATGTGTGTTCTTTTCTAAACTGTCGAAGGTAAGCGACATCATTACTTGTGTGGAATGCTAAACCTCTCCCCTGTTTTCGTTGTAGTTAAAACATATAAACATCCCTTATACTTTTGTATAGTATATATTATCGTTATATATAATATAATGAGAGTGAACTTGCAATTCCAAGGCTCTGATTTTCTCTTTCGGGTAGTAAAAAAAGTAAGTGATTTATTAGCAAAGTTTCCTGTGGTGTTGCTGCAGTGTGTAAGAATAAGTATGATCTCTTATTTCTTACGACTTTCTTTTATTTATTTTTTCTTCTTCCATATTCTCAATAAGGAATATCACAGAGAGGCACGGTGCTTGACACCATATTGAGAGTTTGTTTTTAGTAGTACTTTTCTAGCATATTCATGTCGAAACCTTTCAATTACTTGTTTCTGAAATTTAGTTGAACTTTAAGTCCACTTCAGTACTTATTCATTTGAAGAAGAAAAAAGAGGTCTTCTTTCAGTTTTATTTTTAATTGAATATAGTTTTCAATTCAATTAGACGTTTTTTACTAGCGTGAGATATATGGACTTATGTTCGTGTAGAAAGATCATGAATTATTATTGATAGGGTCGGCCAGACTATTAATATAAATTCGGGTTGTCACAATCTTCTTCATCCATACAAAGGTTTTCACATTGAGAAGATTGGGTTTGAAGCCTAACTTCCTTTTCATAGGTACTCCCTTCAAATACGACATTAAAAATATCCCAATCCTATTTTGAAGTTTTACACGTGGTTACATGATGATGGATGTTTGGAGATAAAGCATGTATAATTGCATTCATTCCTTTAGAATTTTGCTTAGAAAGTAATTTTTCCTCGTCGTTGAACTTGTTAGAGCATAGCTCAGTTGAACCCACCAAGCGTTGGTATGTCAAGTTTGGTTGTCATATTTTAGTGAATCAAAACTCAATTTAAGAGTCGTTTGATTATGTACTAGAGACAACTTTGTATATGTTAGGCTATAAATATTAGGATAATGAGACATACAAGTATTACTCGAAGACTTGAAGAATGTGAAGAAGTAACAAGCTATATCGACGACATCATCCTTCCTCTTGAGGTTAGTAATATTTTGACTTGAAATGTATCATTCCCAACGTATCTTTCAAGTCGTGCTATATTAAAAACATAACTACGAAGCTGTGAATGATTATACTCTAGTAGACATAATGTTAAGGAATTATAATACGAAGTATAACGCTTATCTTTTGAACTTCGTATATAAGACATCGACATAATCGTATGAATGCTATTGTGATTATGTGTATGGGTATGGGTGAAGATTTCGTCATAGTAAACAATGTTTACATTCGTTTAAAGGAAGTACATTCATGAACTTGTTTTGTGAATCGAAAGGGAAATCGCTAGTCTTATTGGTATTTTTATTCATTGCATATCTTTAGATTACCAATATGTATGAGTTAGTAGAACCGATCATAACTTTTGGTAAAACTAGTCACAATGCTTGACTTATGTATTGGTATGACTTTTATTAGTGTAACCGATCCTAAGTAATCATCTAAGATGGTATGATCGATATTTGTAATTGGTATAACCGATACTAGTAATTAGTGTAACATATCCTAGTAATTGGTGTGACCTATCACAAAAGAGTGTGTAATCGATCCTTTTAAATGGTGTAACCGGTCCTGGTAATTGGTGTAACCGATCCTGGTAACTGGTGTGACCGATCACAAGTAATACCATAAGAATATGGTAACATGTCCTGGTAATTGATGTAGCCGATCCTGGTAACTGATGTAACCGGTCCCAGTAACCATATTAAGGTAGAACTGATCCTTGTGTTTGGAAGAACCATAAACCCATGATTAATGTATTGATATTTGATCAATCACATAGTTCTTGGAAATCATATGAACCATTTATAAACTTGTTTGGAAGTGTGGTATAATCGGTTCCAAGATTGTAAATATTAAAAAGGATATACAAATAAATAAGATGTCGACAAACATGTTCAGTAACTCTTATCTTTTATTGTTCAAAGATATTCCTTAATAACTCAAGGAGATCCCGGTCAGAAATAAGTTGAGAATCTTTTAATTAAGGTTGTTAATATTATATGCTTTTAATTACCAGCAATTAAAATGCATATCTCTGGAAAATAAAAATTGTAATGTGCATTTACTAATTGGAGATTTTCTAGTAGGATTTCGGTTATTTTTAGACAGAGCATTTCTAGGAATTATGAAAACCGATTTGAAAATATATTGCATATCTTGAAAATATTCTGTTTTGGAAATTCCTTGGTGTCCAAACTTCCTTGGTCTATAAATACCCAAGTTTGCATTTCGAGCAAACTATCCTAAGAGCCAAAAAAAACTACCTTGTTGTGTTGTTACTGGTGGAGCCGTCTATTCGGAGAGGAAAGTACCCTAATTAGGCAAAATCTCTTACGGCCGCTCGTTTAAAGACTTCTGTGGGATCAAGAAGCTCTATGAGTACCGATGGTGGGAAACTAGATAATTGAAGTATTATTAGTTTTCAATTTGATTTGATTGACTAACTGTTGCTGAACTTTGATTGCACCTAGTTTGTTTATTCTTGAGAATTTTTTCTTCTGATATAAGATTCACTCAAACTAGATCGAAGTGTCGACGGAATCTTTAGAACTATTTGTAGATCTAAAGACATCTTATGATAATCCATTGTTAACAGACTCCGTTCTATGTGTGATTGATCACAAAATATTCAAGTTGTGATGTGCATGTGTTTATTGATGATTTAAGAAGATTCGAAAACAAAGAAGATTTCTTATTGGTTTCATAATCTTTGGTGTGCACAAAACTTAATCGGCTGGGATCCAACTATAATCGGTTTATCCTTGATAGATTTGATTGATTAGTTGCATAGATTGGCATCAGTATTTAGTATCTTGGTATATCCTATTATTGATTGAAAAATATAAACTCTGCTACTTTGGTAGTTGTTGGATAGATAGATCTAAACCCGACAAAGGAGTTTATTGGATTAAATATAAAAGCCTTTGTCTAACTCATATCACTGAGATTGAAGAGAGTTGTTACCGAACAGATTTGTTGTTCCTTTAGTGTTTGGAATACAAACCAAAGGAATTATTCAAGTGCATGCACTTATTGAATGTCGGAAGCGTAGGGATACTGAAGAAACTAGGTGAAATATAGGTTTAGTTGCTCGGTGTCAACTATACGAAGTTGATGTGATTTTGTATATCGGCTTAATTTTGAGAGTATTCAATTATGGACTAGGTCCTGGGGTTTTCTGCATTTGCGGTTTCCTCGTTAACAAAATCTTGTTATGTCTTTTTCTTTTCTATTTCCGCAATTATAATTGTTGTTATTATAATTTAAAGTAAATTACACAAACTTTAACTCCATATTACTTGATAGTGATCCTATAGAGTTTGGTTAAGTCCGAACCTATTATCAAGTAATCACACTTTGATTGTTGTATTGTCTCGATCTCGTATCTATAGACAATCACACAAAGTGTGAATACCGATTCGTTGTATTATCTCGACTCAGTCCATATACAATCACTTTCGGTAAGAGGACTTATAGGTAAAAAAGTTTTAGATTGAGGTATATTTGGGTACCCTCGTCTTTTCAAAGATTAAATCGAAAATTAAAAGAATTTGAAGATTTGAAGACTTTGTTCTTGTGGTTTGATCTTGGTATGACTTTATGTGACTTGATTTTCCAGGATTAAAAGGTTGTTTATTTTGAGAAACACAAGCATTTTGAGATCAACAAGTTGTTTGTGACTTTATCATAAACCTTGTAATCAAGATTGATTATTTCAGTAGTTATTGTCTTGTTAGATATCATAACCTAGTGTTTGTGGGTGAAAATGGTTCCTGCTGATTTCGGTGATTTCGGGTGTGCGGGTGAGAAACGAATTTAAACCCTAAACAATGTACTGCAAGGGAGTACTTTAGATTTGAGAGATCAATCTGTACAAGTCCGGCCTAAACCAAGAAATGGATGTTCCAGACTTGCTTCGGTCACAAAGTGGAGGAGAATGGGTTGGTTTTGGGGAGGGAAGCAAGGAAAGTGATAAGACTAGAATAGTTGATTCTGGAAGAGTAGTTGTGTTACTACGACTTTTATAGAAAAATGGGAAGGCTAACAAATGGTAAGCTAACAAGTATTTTCTGAGTGTTGTATGTGATAGGTGTTGTAAAACACCTAATTTTATATCTAGTATTTATGCTTTCTTTGCGAGTTTTCTTGTAAATTATGTATCTTATGTTGCCTTTTGAGTTCACTGGGTGCAATGAAGTCACTGGAACAAAAGAAGATGAAATCATTCATTTGGAGCGGAAAAGACAAAGAGGGAATTCACAGGCGATATTTGGAGCAAGAATTTGCGTAACAAGGAAGTGAATAGGCTGTCGGTTTGGAGAAACTGACATGTTAAATAAGATCTGGGCATCCCTTATCCAAGTCAGTGGGGTGTCTATATCAATTTCCTTTCCTACACCTAAAATTGAGAGAAAATATCTTCTCAATCATGTTTTGTGCGGCTGTGTTGGCTGTGTCTAAAAGTTACAAAAAAATATCAAAGATTGAGAGAAATCGAGAGAGTAGAAGATGGCTGCATATGGAGAATCAGAAGAACATAAAGATGGAGCTTGATTTAGGGTTTTGCTATGAAGAAGGATTTAATGGAGAAGATTGATTTACATGTTAGGGTTTCAATCTGCTAATGAGTTTGAATCTCAACAGATGAACCTCAAGTTAGGGTTTGATGTTGCAGTAATGGTGGAAGAGATTGAGTTAGAAGGGATCGAGTGTTTCAAGCTCAAATACTGAAGAATTAGGCTTGGATCTGAAATGGGATTTTGGCTGTGATTGAGAACCAGATTTGTGTTGAGAATAAGAAGGTTCTGATGCTGTTGAAATTGAGATGAGCTTGAGAATAATTATTGAAGTAAAGTGGAAGATGTGAGAGCTGCTATCGATTCAAAGCAAGGATAGGAAGATTGGAGCAGTAGAATATCTGTTTTGTTGTGGGAGATATTGGGTTTGGTTTAGAATTCATTGGGTGATTCATATGGTGATTGAAACTGAGCTGAGTTGCAGGTGATGGCAATGGATTTAGAACAAGAGAATGGGTTCTCTATGTAGAAATATTTAAGCTCAGTGAAGCTTTTGGTTTTCTGTGGTCATGTGGTGGTTTATGGCAGCAGGATATGATGGGATTCGTGATGGTGATTCTCAACTGATGGTGTGTGTTCAGGTAATGGAAATGGTGGTTTTGGTATGAGGAAATTCTGAAGAGTATGTGCTATGGAAGTGTTTGCAGGTGTAGTCTACAAGAGCAGAAAGAAGAATAGGTTGATGTTACTAGGTTGTTATGCTTTGACTTTGTGTGGCTGAACTGCAATGGATTGTTACAATTGGTTTTCTGTGATTGAATGAGTAACTGTTACTAAGGAGATTATGGTAAGATAAACTGTAAAGGAGATATTGCAGGTGTTGGTGGTGGTATGTACTTGTGCTTGTTAAATGAATGAATGTGTGGAATGACTACATTACAAGGAAGAACAATGATGTGTTGTTGTGGATGAATTAGTTGTATGAGTTGATAGCAGGCCTGCAATATGGAGTATGGTTGTGGAAGTAACTCGATGTTGTTGCAGCTGGTGAAGCATAAGATCTGTTGGATTTGCAAAGAGAGGTGAACTGATGGTGGTGTTGTTGTCTCAGGTACTACAGATTTGAAGGTGCAGTGATTGCAGGAAACTGGAAGATGGCATGTGCAGTCGAGAGCAGGGATTGTGATGCCGAGATAATGGGTTTTGAAGTTGAGATTGTTGCCTGTGTTGGTTGTGCTGTGTTGCAGTGCAGTGCAGGTGAACTGGAGAAGCTGTGTGTGTTGATTTTCTAATGAAAATGGTAATAGGAAGTTCATGGACTGACAAGGAAATGCAGGTGAGGATATAATGGCATAGAGGTAATTTGGAATCTGGGTTGTTATCTATGATTGAAATTGATCATTCAAGAAGCTACAGGAGCAAGTTTTGGCAGTGGTTACGGCAAGCCAAATTGATGCCGTAAGAGAATGGAATAGAGTTTAGAGCTATACATGGGAGTTGCAGTGCTGTTTTGATACAACTAAGATTACAAGGGTTGAACTGGTGGATTTCTGAGATTGTGGGAGTTTCAGAGAACTGAAGTTGATAGTGGCAAGATAATGGATTTGCAGAAGGAGTTGCAGCTTCAATAAAGGCACTGGTGATGATAGATTGCAGCTGGTATTGTTGTGAAATCTATGCAGGGATAAAAGGCTTGAACCGTGAACTGGTGGTAACGGAAATGTTGCGACAGAACTGCAGGTGGAATGTGGCTCAGAAGTTGGTGCAGGAATGGTGATGGTAAATGAACTAATGTTTGCAGCTGTGTTGGTTTTGCAATAGATGTTGGTGCTGTGCAGTTGAGCTGAATTGCAGTGGAGAATGGTTCAGTTGTCGTGATTGCATGGAGTTTGAGATTTAAAGAGAATTGGAGTTTGAGATGAACAGGAAGGATGGTTTGCAACGAAGCTGCGGCTGGGGAGTTACGCATCACAGTAGTGTAATAATGGTGCAGAACAATCTCAAGACAGTGCAATGGCCTTGGCCAGAATTAGACCAAGTCAGCTGAGTTAGCACTGACTCAGATCTGACTTACCTGACTCGGTATGTTTGACCCGAGTTAACTCATCTTGACTTTCATTTGACTAGGTGACCGGGTGGATTTTACCGGTCACCTGAGATTTGTTCCGGTGCCGGATTCCAGCCAACTTCCGGCATAATACACGGTTTTCCGGTGACATATTTTTGGGACATATTTTCACATGGTTATTTCACACACATGAGCTTGGTGGACTTCTTGTTATTGGACTTTGGGCTTTGAAGACCTAATTTTGGAAGGTTGAAAAGCTATAAAAGGGAAAAGTTTCTATTCTTTTGGAAAAAAAAAAAACTTTTCTACGGGAGTTTTGGGAGGAGAGCAGCGACTAGGGTTTGCTTTCGTTTATTTTTCATCTTCTTCATTTCATTTTTATTATTGATTATGAATATGAATATGATGAACCCAAAAACTATGAGTAGCTAAACTTCATTTATTGGTTATGGGATAAAGTGGATTTTACAAATAAGATTTGATTCAATGCATTAGTTTTGTCTCAGTAATTTATTGTTTATGATTCATGGTTTATATTGTTATATGATTTGATTGTTTGTTTAGTTGAGTCCGGAATCAATCCGATTTGCATTCATTTCTAAAGATATATTAGGGTTTTCAATACGTAAACGTTGTTAATCTCTGATTCTAAGTAGCATAATTGTGGGTAGTGCTTGTAGTGATATATCCTACTAGTCACAAATGAATCATAACCTTGGTTAAATTGAATTAGTGCTTTTACACATTTTGATTGCCTTGATTAGTCTTATGCCATAGAACTTATTGTTTTTAGGGAGTTAAATCTAATTGTGCTTTTACACTATAGGTTGGTTTTTAGGAAGAATTCATATATGGATCTTTTAATGTGGTTGTGTTAAAATCAGGGAATTAGCGGGATACACTTGTGATCAAGGTATCCTAGGACTTTTAGTGAATGAGAGATTAAAATTTCAATTCTAGTCATTGATAAAAATACAAGTTTGTGAATAAAACTATCCCGTGACCAATATCCTCTCCTTATTGATTACTTTTATTATTACTTTGATCTCAATTTATTTTTATTGCATTGATAATCAAAACCCCCCCTAGATACTTAAGAATATGAAAATTTTATAACAACAAAAGCCTCTCTGTGGATACGAACTCTTTCTTATCACATACTTCATTTATTTTAGTTAAGTAAGAAAGTGAAATTATTTTTGCACGGATGACAACCGACCAGTATGCTCCTGACTGAACTTGTTGTTCGGTGGAAATAGGTAAGACTTATTTATACAAGTCAAAGTGAAACGTACTCTGGTCTCATTAAGGAATGGAAAAATGGGAGAGTAAATAGGAGGAGGTGGTAACCGTTAACGCATGGAATTGTTGTTCCTTAAAACCGTTAACGCATGGAATTGATATTCCATAAAATAGTGAACGCATGGAATTGATGTTCCATAAAAAGAGTGTTTCACCATTAACTCCCGACATTTACTAACCGCCTCATCCTTAAGAAACTTCCTTATGACAGGCGTAGTGTACGCCGCACGCTGTAAACCGCCAAACCAATACCCAAAGAGGATCCCCCAGTTTGTGATATGTGTTGATTCTCGAATGTTTTTGTGGAAAACATGTAGCATATTGTTGTTTCCTGGCAAGTCGAGATTGGGAGACTTGCTAGCTTGGTGACCTTCGACGGTCGAGATTTTGCATCTTAAGAGGAAAGGTAGACATTGATCGTTGCACGCTTTCATTTTTGGTGGCCGCATAGGGAAGGCAAGCATGGTGGCGCGGCTAGGTTGGCATGGCCAAACTTAGGTTTTTGGGCCAAAGGTTACCATGCGTTGTCTGGTAACCTTGGATGGCTAGGATTTTCTCCTAGGATTGAAGGGGGACCGTTGATCTTCGCACGCCTTCGTTTTGGTAGCCGGGTAGGGAAGGCCAGCATGGTGGCGCGGCTTGGTTGGCATGCCGTTGGTATTGCGTGTTTGGCTTGGCATGAACGGTTTGGCTTGGCATGGTGGGGACAAGGGTTTGGCGTGCCATGAGCGCATGGTGCGGCTAGCATGGATAGAACGGTTTGGATTGGCATGCTGGGGACAAGGGTTTGGCGTGCCATGAGATCATTGTGCGGCTAGCATGGATAGGATGGTTTGGCTTGGCATGGTGGGGCCAAGGGTTTGTCGTGACCAATCTAGGACCGCGACCAAGCTAGGATTTTGGGTCAAAGGTTACTATGTGTTGTCTGGTAACCTTGGACGGCTAATATTTGCTCCTGAGATTGAAGGGAGATCGTTGATTGTTGCACGCCTTCTTTTTAGTAGCCAGCGTTGTGCATGGCTTTGTCTAAGTTAAGGTATAACATGCTGAAACCCTAATTAGCGCCCTTTGTTAGAATTGCTGTAGAATTCGCATACGGACTCGGATTTTGACGGTTCGCCCCTCCATCTGACCGGAAAATAATTCTCTATCTCCCTACTCGTGAATATTTAGGTTTTGAGTTCGTTCGGGTGCTGAAAACAGCCCGATAGTAAAAACCAAGAAGAATTCAGGAGGGATGGCGGCATGGCCAGGCTAGGATTTTGGGTCAAAGGTTACCAGGATTTTCTCCTGGGATTGAAGGGCGACCATTGATTGTCGCACGCCTTCGTTTTGGCAGCCGCATATGGAAGGCCAACATGGTGGCGCGGCTAGGTTGGCATGGGGCCATGGCAAGGTGCATTTGGCATGGCGCGGTAGGTGTGGCTGGCATGGTTAACCTTTGGCACAGGGGTGCGGCTAGCATGGTTGGCATGCCTTGGCACGGTAGGTGTGGCTGGAATGGTTTTCCATTGGCACATGGGTGCGGCTAGCATGGTTGGAATGCCTTGGTGTGGTAGGTGTGGCTGGCATGGTTTGTCATTGACACATGGGTGCGGCTAGCATGGTTGGCATGCCTTGGCGCGGTAGGTGTGGATGGCGTGGTTAGCCTTTGGCACAGGGGTGCGGCTAGCATGGTTGGCATGCCTTGGCGCGGTAGGTGTGGCTGGCATGGTTTTCCATTGGTACATGGGTGCGGCTAGCATGGTTTGCATGCCTTGGCACGGTAGGTGTGGCTGGCATGGTTAGCCTTTGGCACAGGGGTGCGACTAGCATGGTTGGCATTCCTTGGCATGGTAGATGTGGATGGCATGGTTTTCCATTGGCACAGGGGTGCGGCTAGCATGGTTGGCATGCCTTGGCGCGATAGATGTAGCTGGCATGGTTTTCCATTGGCACATGGGGTGTAGTTGCAGGAAAACCTACACTACACCCCTTACCATAATCCACAATTATCAACACATATTTGAAGATTAAGAATAACACTTTATTGATTAATTCTCAGAATTGTTACAAGAAATGGAAGAAATCAAGAATACAACCACTCACAAGAATTTTCTCTCTTCTCAAAACTCTCTCATCACTCCAAAATTGATCTCCCCTTCTCTGAATCTATTGATTCTCTTTATATAGGGTAGTTACATAGTGAATGACAGCTAAGTTGTCCTTTATTTTCGGATCTGACTCGCGATACTCTCGCAATAGCTGTTAATGTTTATTCTCGCAGGTACTTGTGATCCTCGTGGCATCATCACACTTTTCTCATGTTTCTGTTATCGTCACCCGCTACGCCATTCTTTCAATCATTTTGTGACACTCGCAGTGTGTTGTTGAAGAGCTCGCAGAATTGTCGTTGTAAATCTCGCAGGAGTATTGTTGTGGCGATATTCTGATCCTACATCTTGCCTCTTCTCATGTCTTTTCTGTGAAGGGAAAAGACCATGAGAAATCAAAACCTTTTGAGATGCCGCAGCTGTCTATTTTTCATGTTCTTTTGACACATATATTTTTCTCGCTAGGTTTGTTACACGTATCTTTTTATCCATTCAACTTCTGACACATCCCTTTCAACCGTTGCATTCCAAACGTTCACGTCTCTTCCTTATATTAATTGCACTTATCTTCTCGAGATTTTTTATCTTTTATATATATCTTCTTCACTCTTCTCTTTTCTATTGTTTACTTCTTTCTTCCTTCTCTCCGTAATTTCTCTGCAAATTCACTGTTCTTTCGTAAATTCCGGATCTGCTACTGTTACAATTTTTCTTTTGATCCTTTACTCTTTCAATCTTCATTCCCATACTAAAAATGGTTGCAGCCGGTCGCAAATATGTGATTGTTTTCGAGAAGGTTCAAAAAGAACTTCAATACAAAGGTTTTACTTTATCCACTTTTCCCAATCAAAACCCTAAGTCTGAACTTTTTGTTCCATTATTTTCTGATCTTCCATGTAACCATGAGAAGATTATAGTCTCGCTAGGCCAGCTTGAAGTTGGTCTTCCCATTCCTCTCTATGACCCTGAACTTCCTTTATTCTATGAGATACTTTCTCATGCGAAGTTCATGCGGGCGGTATATCAGTTGAGTGGGGATTGCATTCGCTTAATGCTTGATTATGCTACTCGCGGTGCTGGTAAAGAATCTCGCTACCTTGATTCTATGAAGAATCCTAAATTTAAAGATGTTCCAATTGTTCCCGCGAAGTATACTGTGGACAGCAATTGTTGGGGTGTCCGCTTACAAAAGAAGGATGACATCGCTGAAGATAAAGTTCTTATATTAGATATCGATTGGCATACATGTAATAATCAAGGCCCTCGCCACTCCAGTGATGACAAATGGTTCATTTTTCCATTATGTCTAGAGGGTCCCTACATCTCCGGTCCTCATTCATTTCCTGCGAATCTCGCAGAATATCAGCCGTGGGTTTTCAACTGGCCTGAAAGGAATAAAGAGGTATGTTCCCTCAATTTTTTTGCATAATTATCATTATTATCTTCCTCATGTTTTCATACTCTCGCTGACTACTCCAATTTTTCCATATTAACAGGCTGAAACTTAACTACCAGAAATTTGGGAAGCCCAGTGTTAGACACATTTTTGTGTCTAAATTGTCCTCAGTGTCTCTATTGTTAGTCTCGATTTTTGTACTAATTTTGATGTTTTTATGTTTGTGTAGGTGAGAAATACACTTGTGTGGAAAACGTTGCTCGAAAAGTGCTTTTTGGACCCCCCCCCCCGGAGAAAAGTGATAAAGGCACTCTTATTTTGGATAAGGGCACCCCAGCTGATAAAGGCACATGATTTTTGGATCGGGGCACACCATCTTCTCCATTTAAATTTTCATTTTTGGCGGGAACACGAGTTTCACTCCTGGCATATTTCTCGGTCGGATTTTGGATGGGTTGTCGATTCAATCGCTGAAACTTCATGGCTATACGTGATATGATTATAGAATGTTGGTATGGGTGTTTGTTTGGACAAAATTTTGTTGAATAACGTGTGTCAATCCGTAACAGAGGACACAATATTTCACGGGTTGAAGTGATTTTGACAGGAGTTTGAGGCGTGTAATGCATCAGTTTGGAGTGTGTTGCACTACAAAGATGCGTGAAGAAGATAAATAAGGAATGTTTGACAGCTGGGAATGCGTGGAAGATCAAATATTTGGAAAATATTTCCGTGAGAATAAAAATAGTAAAGAGAAGATATTCTCGCATTAAACCGAGATTATTTGGAAGATGTTGAGTATATATAGGGTGTTGGGGACTCATAGAAGAGGATGGAGAGTTTGGGGACAGTTTATAGCAACAACAAAGAGGTTTGATCGAGTTACAGAGAACATTTTTCTGCTGCTTCTGTGAAGAGCATGGAGAACAAAAGACCACCAGAGGCAGTCGTTCATGCTACAGTTATCGCGACAGTTCCGTAGCAGTCTTATAAGATACAGTTACAGTGACACTTTCTTAATATCGATCTTTGTAACAGTGGGCTTGCAACACCGCAAAAGTGTTGCAGTTTCCTGGTTTATTCAATTTCTCTCCTTTTCATCATTTGTAAGCACCTTTGAGTAATGAAATCATATTTTGAGCATGTTTCCAACATGATGAGCTAGACCCCATCATTGGGACGACGGAGGAAGCTGTTTTTCACCAATGTGGTAATTATATTTAATTTCTTTATGACTATTTGCACTATTATAATCGATTTATGATTTGTCTTGATTATTTGTGATTTCGTTAGATGTCGCATGCTTAGTGTTAGGTACTTTAGATGCGTCATGCTTGTGATTTACATATAATTCTTTATATAATCTACCTTGGCAAAGATTTAGAGTCGATGTTTGCTATTTTATGAGCCTTAATTGTCCGGAATTAATAGTTAAACCGCATGAATGTGAGAATTGGTGGAATCCCGAGTCCCGATCATCTCTTCATCTTGTGACAATATTTTGTATATATTTTATTTTAGTTTATTAATTCTTAAAATCAATCTCATCAAGTTCGAGTGAACGACAACCTTGCTACCACTTTCTACAACATTATTGATTCACATCAAATTTTTGGCACCGCCGACGCAGACTTGTGTATAGATTTGTTTTTAGGTTTTATACTTATTTTTGTTCTTTTTTCCGCGTTTTGGTATTTTTGTTTGCTTTCCGATTTGGAGCTAAGTTAAAGAAAATAAGAAAGTGCTGAAAAGAAAGGCAAAGCCCAAAAAGGAAAGAAAAGAGAAATCCAAAAGGAGTGAAGAAGAAGATTTTGTAAATAAATGTATTTTATTTTTTTAGAAACTGTAATTAGGGTTATATTTTTGTAATATTTTTATTTTAGGACCTTTTTTTTCTTTTTGGACTTCATTTTTGGACATTGGACATTATTATTTTTATTTTTATTTTAAACCCTACGGAAGGGTAGTTTCAAATATAAACTGCACAGGGAAGGACTGTGATTACGATATCACCTCGGCCCCTCGGGTTCGTACATGACATATGAGTCTTATCCCAAGTCGACGTCAACGGTTCATTCCCCGTCTAGAACGGGAGGTAAGAATTCTAAATCCCTGTGAATCCCTTGTCAGTGGGTTTACTGGATGATTTTGTATGTATATATGTTGAGGTCTTGAATACGGCTGCTTTAATTTCCTAGTAAAGGGAAAGGACTGGCCATACAAGATAAGGGTTCGGATTTCATCACCGTTCTCTTCTTGCCCTCCTTAGGAAAACGATACCAAACGCGAACCTAAGCTTAACATTTTGACTAGAACGAGACCGATAGGGTAACGATCTTAATAGGAAAGTCATTCGAAAAATATTGGTTACTCTTTTAAGCATACTTCGAAGTTCATGATGGTTTTCGTGTGTTGAATGCGTGACTGCGCCGCCTTGTAATGCAGTGAGGCCTTGGGTATCAAAGCTCCACGCAGCTTCCCTCGCCTCTATTCAACTTACTTAAACTCGGATTGATTCCAGAGGGGTTTGCTTAAATTGTAACGAATTCCCTTTCGAAGGATTAGAAGCTGGTCTAGAAACAATCTAAGTGGAGCCATCATGCTTTTTGTTTGCTAGAAATCAGTAGGTTTGTTGTGGTCGAGTCAGCCTTGTTTGTGCTTGTGTAGAATTCCCTTGCAGTTAGTTAGGATATCAAACTGGTATTATAATAGCCATCACAATTAATATGATTATCCAACTGAACAATATGGACATCAGTCTTTTTATGACCATAGTGTGAATAGTGGTTGGGAGCATCCACCTTTTCAAGGTTACGGTTCATACCATAGTGAGCCCAATTACTATTCGCATACTCACCAGTCATATGAGCAAAACAATCATTTTATTTCTCTAGAAGAGGCTTTCAAGAGTCATTCCTTATTTGTGAAGGAAACCCTAAATATTCCAGATGAGTCCCCAGAGCAGCCAACTAGGATGTCTTTAGAAGAGACTCTTAAGCAATTTACTGAAAGTACAAATAGGATTGTCGAAAAACTTGCTCGAAATAATCTTAATTTCCAATACAGTGTTTCCAATAATACCCATGAAAATGAGGATATTTATTTGCATAATCAAGACGATGAGGTTAGAAATGGTAACACTACATTTTTAGATGAGGTTCAACCATTTTCATGTATTATAATGATGATTATGATGAGGATAGTGTTGATGAAGAATTTAAAATATGTAGGCATAGTGATCAGGAATTTGTTACTCCGATTGAACTTTACAATGATAATATTATTTCTAGTTCAAATCCAAATAATTTTAATAATTATTTACCTATTCAAAAGGATGAGGATTTGACTAGAGATACCACCGTTTTAGACGATGTAGTATTTCCTTTTGATTACAAAGTCGATAATGGTTTAGAGGAACGGGTTTATCCTGAGAATATTGTTTTCGAGTCTAGCGATTTAGAAACATTAGTCTTAGAAAAATAAGATGAACTCATAGAGATGAGTGAGAATGAACCTGACTTAGAAGAATCAATTGACCATTTTCAGGAATCTGATGACCTCGAAATTAGGGAAGTTGTGACTAGTCTTTCTAGAGACACTGAAAACTCTAAGTTTGGGGGTGATTATCATTCTCCATGTGCCTTAACTCTTAGAAAGGTCCCTAACTTGGGACTTGACATATGTGCCTCAACCATTTTAAAAGATTATCTTCATACACTTTTTCCTGAACCTAGTTGTGTCCATAAAGAAGTTCAGTTGTTAGAAACCCATCCTCAGGTTGATGTGGTTAACCCAGGCTATGATACCACGATTGACTTTGTTTTCCCACCAAAAACCTTCCTTCCAATTGTGGGAACTTATGAATTTCAGATGTGTCAGTTATTAAGTTTTGAGACTAATTACTTTAGAAAATTAGGGTCGACACATTTGCTTAAGAATGACCACTACTGTGGTCAACTGTGTGAGTCAAGTCTGATTGACTTAGAGGATCCCCAGTTATTCAGGTTATTGTTATGTGCTTCTAAGTTCTTAATTGAGTATTTCCAGACTCTAGAACATGATCTTAAGGATCCTGCCTTTAAGGAAATCCAGTCGATGAAAGATTTTTATCTTGATCCTTTTATAGAGCCTGAACCCGAACCAAAACTAGATGTAGTTGTCTTAAACAAAAAAATAGATAAGGGTATGTTGGATATCTTCCTGGTCTGTTGCAGTTTCCTCTTCTTGTGGTTAGCACTTTTCGATCTAGATGACCCGCAGTTATTCCGGCTGCTACTATACGATTCTTCGAGGTGACTAATCTCTTCCATTGTATGGTTGAAGACTTTAAACTTAGCACTTTTTGGGAGGTAACCCAATATTCTTGCGACACGGTAATATCTTTCCTTACTCTTTTCTTCAAGTGGTAACAGTTTCTCCTTGTTCATGCTTTTAATTTCATCCTTAGAACATTGAGGACAATGTTAGATTTAAGTTTAGGGGTGGGGAAGAACTTTTTAGTTGCACTTTTGAAACTTCTAGCGTCACATGGTATCCGGTTATCTAAGTTTACGTATTGTTTCTCACCGAAAAGATAGAAATTGGAATTCTAGGGATAACAACCTATTGAGACATTAGAGAAAAAGACATTGAGATCCTTGAAATTCAGGAGAGAACTTGTTCCTTTTAGAGGGTAACCGTGATGCACCTAACCATCCATGATGGAAAGGAAAGTAGGTCAGGAAATGCCAGAAAGACAAAGCAACCTCTCAATGTAGTCTTAGTTACTGGATTACGACTCTCTCTCAGTAAAAACTTATCATCATCAACAAACAGAGCGACATCAAAATCTGTGAAGAAAGTTGAAGACATTTAAGGTTTAGAAGCAACAATAGAAAAGAATAATTCAAAAATAAAAGTTGAAGTTATAAGAAGTTATAAGAGAAAATTATATAAGTTGTTGGAATTCATGATACCAGGGCATCACGAGTTGCGAAGATCCAAGTTTTTAAAGTTCTTCTCTCATGGCCATGTAAATTTTTGTCTTGTAATTTTTGTGTTTCCAAAAAAAAAAAAAAAAATCGTTACATTCTTTTTGTTCTATAATTAGTTTTTTGTTCAATAAGTCCATAGGGAAGTAGAAATTTTTTTGTCAAGCAAGAAATCAAAGAGAAGAGTTAATTGTCAAGGTTCTATGAGGTTCGATAGTTTATCATCCACAGTTGAAGACCGAAGAAGACGTTGTTTATACTGAGCACTATGAGAGAGTCGAAGAAAGATACATTTGGTTGCTTTGTTAGTCCGCTTTCAATCTGACACAAGATCTTTCCAGCACCGGTTCAACTCATCACACGTAATTAGTCCAGATGTGTAGCAGATGTCCCTCTTATCTTTTTCTCTCTCCTAATCTTATCCAGCTGAAAATCAGCGGACGCATCTTACAATGTTTATCTAGCTGTGTAGCGGATATCTCTTTATCTAGCAGTGTTGCGGATGTGTCTCCCCTTTTCTTTAGTCAGCTTTAGAGCTGGCACCTTTTCTTTGGCATTCTAGTTACTTGGAGATAGGTTGAGAATATGTATGTCCTCACAACTCTTTGGATACTTGTGACCAATTAGAAGTCATGGTTTTGTGGGTACACCTCGGGTAAACCCTCCCGAGATTAACTCGGTTTTATTTTTTTTTAGTTTTTCTCGAGGACTAGCAAATAATAAGTTTGGAGGTATTTGTTAGACACATTTTTGTGTCTAAATTGTCCTCAGTGTCTCTATTATTAGTCTCGATTTTTGTACTAATTTTGATGTTTTTATGTTTGTGTAGGTATTTTTTGAGAAATACACTTGTGTGGAAAAAGTTGCTCGAAAAGTGCTTTTTGGACCCCCGGAGAAAAGTGATAAAGGCACCCTCATTTTGGATAAGGGCACCTCAGGGCACCCAAGCTGATAAAGGCACCCGACTTTTGGATCGGGGCACACCATCTTCTCCATTCAAATTTTCATTTTTGGCGGGAACACGAGTTTCACTCCTGGCATATTTCTCGATCGGATTTTGGATGGGTTATAGGTCGATTCAATCGCTGAAACTTCACGGGTAGACGAGATATGACTATAGAATGCTGTTATGGGTGTTTTTTTAGAAAACATTTGGCTGAATAACGTGTCTCAATCCGTAATAGTGGACACAAGCTTTCACGGGTTCAAGTGATTTTGACACGAGTTTGAGGCGTGTAATGCATCAGTTTGGAGTGTGTTGTACTACAGAGATGCGTGAAGAAGATAAATAAGGAATGTTTAACAGCTGAGAACGCGTGGAAGATCAAATATTTGGAAAATATTTCCGTGAGAATAAAAATAGTAAAGAGAAGATAGTCACACATTAAACCGAGATTATTTGGATGTTGTTGAGTATATATAGGGTGTTGGGGACTCATAGAAGAGGATGGAGAGTTTGGGGACAGTTTATAACAATAACAGAGTGGTTTGATCGAGTAACAGAGAACATTTTTCTGCTGCTGCTGTGAAGAACAAAAGACCACCAGAGGCAGTCGTTCATGCTACAGTTATTGCGACAGTTACATAGCAGTCTTATAAGCTACAACTACAACGACACTTTCTTAATATCGATCTTTGTAACAGTGGTCTTGCAACACCGCAAAAGTGTTGCAGTTTCCTGGTTTATTCAATTTCTCTCATTTTCATCATTTGTAAGCACCTTTGAGTAATGAATTCATATTTTGAGCGTGTTTCCAACATGATGAGCTAGACCCCATCACTGGGATGATGGAGGAAGCTGGTTTTCACCCATGTGGTAATTCTATTTAATTCCTTTATGACTATTTGCACTATTATAATCAATTTATGATTTGTCTTGATTATTTGTGATTTTGTTAGATGTCGCATGCTTAGTCTTAGGTACTTTAGATGCGTCATGCTTGTGATTTACATATAATTCTTTATATAATCTACCTTGGCAAAGATTTAGAGTCGATGTTTGCTATTTTATGAGCCTTAATTGTCCGGAATTAATAGTTCAACCACATGAATGTGAGAATTGGTGGAATCCCGAGTCCCGGTCATCTCTTCATCCTGTGACAATATTTTGTATATATTTTATTTTAGTTTATTAATTCTTAAAATCAATCTCATCAAGTTCGAGTGAACGACAACCTTGCTACCACTTTCCACAACATTATTGATTCACATCACCCAGCACATTTTTAGCCCTTAAATCTCTCACAGATGAAGTAAGAAATATTCCTTTATGATTCTTAACAATATATTGTTGCCTCTATATCTTATCTTTATTAGTGTTCGCGGGTTATTGAAGAAAGAGAACCTGTTGTGGGTGCGAGGACCAAAGGGAAAAGCAAAGATTCTTCTCGCAAGGAAAAATATAACGCTCCTCACAAGGATAAATCTGGTGCTACTCGCAAGGAAAAATCCACTGGTCCTCTCTCGAAGAAAAGAAAGATCCAAACTACTTCCCCTTCATCACCCAAGTCTAATGAAGAAAATTCTCATGATGATACTAATAATGATGATGATTTTGATGTTAATATTCCTTCTATAATGGAATCCTCCCAATTTGAATCTTCCATGGCCCAGCTATCTAATATTTTTGGCGATATTACACATGGTATCGCAAATGATTATGGAAATGAAGCTCTTAACGGGGTATCCCAGGCTCTTTCCTAGATCTGCGATGCTCCCATATTGGTTGATAATGATTCTCTCCAAGGAATATCAAGATCAATAACTCCCAGTCTCTTAAATTCTCTTGGTATTCTGGTATTTTTCATTTCTTCACCACATTTATGTATTCATTTCCTCGCCAAGTTTTAATTTACATTGTTCCCTCGCAGACTAGAAGAGCTTCCTTTGCTGTTGCCTCAGACTTGGAGAAGAGGTGCGCATCTTTTCACAAGAAGAATATTGTTCTTCGCAAGAAGAATGTGGAGTTGGTTTCTGAGTCCGCTAGTCTTCGTGGGCAATTGAAATCTGGGTTTGCTGACCTTCAAGAAAAGATCAAGCGGTTGGAAACTGAACTTTCTTCCTCGCGAGATAAGGTCGCAAGCCTCCAAGCTGCGAACGATCAACTATATGGTAAAAAAATCTCTCTTTTTTTCTTTAACCTTGTACTCCTTTGCATTTTTTCTTATTTTTGTTTTTCGCAGATGTTTACGGCCTTTCTTACGAAGCTGTATTCCTTCGTTCTTTTCCAAATCCAATAGACGATGATACTCTTCTCAATCACCTTAATGAATCCTTAGACAACTATTCAAATGAACAGATTAAATCCCTTTATGTAGATGATCTTAGATCCAAATTTCATCTTTTATCAATTGATTACAGATTTAGTTTGAGAGCGACTAATATATCCAAGCATCAATATCTTAACTCTAAAGAAGAAATCAAGATTCTAAGAGCCCAAAAAAGTGATCTTATAGATGAAAAAGATCGCATCTCTGGGCAAGGATCTCAAACTTTAGCGGTCATAAAACCCTTCTTGAAGTCCAAATTGAAAGAGATAAACTTATCCGCGAGAGAGAGGATCTTGTTGAAAGAGAAAACCAAATTTGTTCCCGTGTTCTTATTGATAATGATGACGAATTTTCCTGGGCTGCAAAGATTCTTGACAATGTCAGGGCTAACTTAGGTGTAGATGTTAGCCTTCATGTTGAACAAGCGGCCTTAATTAAAGACTTGATTTCTGAAAGAGAAGGTTGTTAATTGTTCTTTGTTTTTAATTTCTTGTCTTTTATAATTTTTTGCAAAATTTCCAACTTGTTATTATATACTTACAGGAGCTGAGAAGAGACACTCTGAAAGAATTGGAGAACTTGAAGCTGATAAGAATCAACTCTCAAAGACTCTTTCTGCTCGCAATGAGAAATATTCAAAATTGAAGACCCAATTAAATATTACTGCTACCAATTTTAGTAATCTCCTTGTTGGTGTTCGCAATGATTCTGCCAAAAAGGTTAGCGATGATCATAACATTCCTCACTCTTTGTATCCTTTTCTCGCGGAAGAAGTTCCAAAGATTACTCCAAATCTTGTTATCTCTCCGATGTTGAAGTCAAGAATCATGGAGATGAAGGATACAGCGAAGATGGCGGTGAAGACAAAGAAGAAAAATCTGGCGAGGATGATGATGGATCTAACTAGTTTTTTTTCCTCTTTTTAATCTCCTTGTAATATTTGTACATTTATCTCCTTCTTCTTGTGATATTACTGCAAGGTTCCTTGATGTATAAATTTCTTTTGCTTCTATCTATATAAATTATAAAACAATTCTTTTTTGCAATATGGTTAATCAACATGATTATTAATTTTTATCCATCTGCGTAAATCTTCCATATAAAGATGAATAATAATCTTATCATTCTGTTCATTCCCATACTTGCCCCTGTTATTCATTTGCAATATGAAATATTGAGTAGATTAATGTTGAATAAAACTATTTGTAAACTTTGCCTCAACTTCTGCGTAAATATCGCAGGTCATGTCTGTATAATCATATGATCTCTTGTGGTCTTATTTTGCCTTCTTAGTTAAAGGTCTTATTTAGCCACTTTTTTTTTCTTTTCTTTCTGCGAAAAAATCGCAGGACGTCTTTACACTTACATGTATTGACCCATTGATCTTGCCTTATCCGCATTTTGTCAATTTCTCTGCGACAATATGACGAGTCTAAGCTCTTTTGCGAGAACAAAGCCTTATGACATTGCCGTCTTGCGATGAAATTGCAGGACGTCTTTACACTTTCATGTAAAAACCCATTGATCTCATCTTAACTTTCTTTCATGGCTTGTTTCCTCTGTATAATATTTGTCACGCGACAATATGACAGGCCTAAATGTTCTTGTGATCATAAATCCCCATGAAATTTCCGTCTTTAGACACTTATCAGCTCCCTAATGGAGGGTTACGCCCTTATATCCCCCCTGGTTGCCCCTTCAAGGAGGGCACATCGGCCATACAAGACTAGCTCCTCCCATCCGGTCTTAACAACAACTAGTGGTTTTCGTAGCCTCTTGTCCTTTATGCCTATATGGCTTATAGTTACAATACTGCACCCTAAGTGGGGTTTTCTTTGGGCCGAGTGCATCATAGCCAAGACTTGCCAAGAATGGCCAGGGTAGTTTCGTACGCCCCGGGCACTCTTGGCTCAACCGTGTACCTCGGCGCCTTGATCATACTCTGCACTCCTTAGGAGAGACCCTCGGTCGCCCAACCAGGGTATAACCTTATATAGTTGGAAATCCAAGGTACCCCTCCTGGATGGGTTTTCAATAACCCCAATCTCCATGACTCGGGTTCCAGCAGCGGTATAACCTTATCCCTGAGCCATGCAAAGAGATACCCGAACTAGGGTGTACGCCATAAAGGGTCGTCTCGTTCTTATATTTCTCTTGCGAGTATTGCAACTCTGATGAAATTTATTTTCTTTGATCTTCTCTTTATTTGCATTTCAACTCTTATATGATTTTTCAATTTCATCTTTTTCATTCAAACGAAATATTCTTTTTGAAACATTTTCTTCAACAAATCATTCATAAATTTCTTAAATTTTATCATTTTACCTTTCTACTTACTACTTTCTGCTTCAGCCCTTTTGTTGCGTTTTGTTATTTTCTCTCCATCTGCAAGGCGCTCGCCATCAATTGCCCTTAGTGTGTGCTGACTTTGCAATATTCCATCTTCTCGCCGGTCTATTGTATCAACCATTAATTTATCACTTCTTTGCCTCTGCTTGATGTTATGATTCCAATTTCTATTCCTCTCAGCTCTTTCTTCGCAAGATTCCATGTCAATTTCATAACACTTCCTTCCCTAAATCCAATCTCCCTTTATAACTCCAACACCGCTGGGATGTGGAAACTTAATGCACTGGTGATAAGTTGACGCTACACCTAAAATGTCATGTAACCATGGTCTGCCAATCAAGGCATTATATGGTGATTCTATGTCAACCACACAAAATTGAACTTTGGAAGATAACCCCTTTAACGGAATCGGCATAGTAATTTCCCCTTTGGGCTTGTTGGCAGTACCATTGAAACCATAAATCTTATAGGTTGACGGTATCAGATCCTCGTCTCTTTCACCCATGGTTTTGTAAGTATGATAAAATAAGATATCAACTGAACTTCCAGTATCTATTATAAATCTGTTAATGGCCCAAGAATCTTCAGTTTCACCATCATCATTTTCTTCTTCTTCTTCTTCTATTTGTTTTGGATATATTTCTAATCTTACCACCAGTGGGTTTTCATGTATCTCGCCAGGCTCTGGTACATCTTGTGCAGTGAAATAAATAGTTTGCTTTTTCCACTCCTTTAATGGCGAGACTCTCGCAATATTCATTCTCTCTCTTCCATTCGCGTCTCTCGCGAAGACTCTGCTTATAACGTTGTCGTGGAAATCCTCAATAGTCTTGTATGAATATATGATGGAATTACAGAACAAATTCTTCTCATTGGCTCCAACCTCTATCACAAATATTTCTGCTCCTTTTACAGTATTCACTCTGCAAATATCTGGTGCCGGTGGTAACTGCTGAGATTGTGGATGTCCTGTTAGAAAATGATTTAATTTTCCCTGATCAATCATCCTCAAAATTATTCTTTTTACATTCCTGCAATCGTTTATTGAGTGACCATGAAAATGATGGTAAGGACAAAATTCTTGATTTATTTGGATGTGGTTCTTTTCCCATATTCCAGGGTGATGGTATATTTTCCATCAAAATGATAGCCTCCCAAATTTTTTCTATACTAGCATTTAGAGGTGGCATCTTAATTTCTTCCCATATTATCTTCTGACTCCCTTTCCCTCTAAAATTATTTTTCCTTTGACCACCATAAGTCTCTTGCGGCTGATCAAGTCTTTGAATTTTATTATTTCCACCGCGATTGTAATAATTCCTTTCCCTTTCATACTCCTCTTGATCTCGACTTCCCATGGCTACTAACTTATGCTGGTTATCAATCATCACTTTCTCTTGTTGTGGCTGCGAGGTGCTCGCCACATTAATCATTTTAGGAAGTAAACTTCCGTTTTCCGCTATTGAGCTGATGTTTGCGACTGGATATGATTCCATCTCATTTTGTTTCTCCTCCAAAGCAATGTATTATTCTTGTAGTTCTCGCAGCTCAGTCATTGTGATGGTATTTTTGACTCTAAAAACTTGAACATATAGTAGATTGGTTGCGAACATAACATTAATGAAAGATAAAATGAGGTATCTCTCATCCACTCTACCAGCCATTTCACTGCACATTGTTTTCCACCTTAATGTTAAGTGCTTCAGACTCTCGCCAACCCTTTGTTTTAACCCAAACAC
The DNA here is from genome assembly GCA_023529315.1 of Papaver bracteatum. NCBI lineage: Eukaryota > Viridiplantae > Streptophyta > Magnoliopsida > Ranunculales > Papaveraceae > Papaver > Papaver bracteatum. Next base: position 2,232,729 of record JAJJWX010002278.1, read on the forward strand.
ATCTTCAATTCCTGGACGCGCAGAATTGTTACTTATGTATGCCCCCAAAAATGTGGTTTGTAGATGAGTGAAAGAAGTTATAGTGTTCTTGGGTAAACCCTCAAACCATTTTAGCGCCTTACCAGTTAAGCTTGACGCGATATATTTGCACAACACAGCATCATTATTTTCCCATTGTAGCATACATCTCACATAAGCTTTGATATGTTGAATGGCACATGTAGATCCATCAAAAATACTAGTTAATGCTGGCAAGTTGCACTTTGGGGGTATTCCTCCTAATTGTACTGCTTGAGTGAATGGAGTTTTTGCATCTTCTTCAATTTCCTCATCAAGTTGTCTTCTGCCTCATTCTCTTATATCATTTAACATTCCCCTCATTTATGCTAATTCTCTTAAAACTTGTTCATTCCCAACTGAATATTGCTTCATTGGTCTTTTCAGTGCAGATTCCCTTCTCTTGCGTTCTTGCCTATCTTGTGTTGCGAGATTTTGATTTACATCTCCATTATTTTCTTCTTGTCTTTCTGATAGGCTCGGAAAGATACCTACTATTGTGTATACTGCAAGTGCACAGTGTCGACAAGCAACACATGGAAAGCACAGGTCGAACCACAGAGACTTGGAGAGTGTAGAAGTTGATTCTAAATCCTTACTAAGAACTGATTCAGAGAGTAACCAAAGGGGGTTTGTTTTTGTCGATACGACGAGATATTGGCAAAGACTTAAACAGAAAGTAATTTGAATTAAAATATTCAATTAAATCAAGGTGTAAATATTGAGAATATAGATACTAGGGTATTCAAATCCACCACTAACCTATGATATGCATTCAACTTGTAATATTATTCTTGTCCTTACAGCAGATTCAAGTCTACCGTATATCTAAGGTGTTTCTCCAATGGATAATTTAATCACAACTAAAGTATTTCTCCAGAGCATTAACTGTCTAATTAAAGCACAACTAATCTGAGGATCAATATTTGGTTAAGCATGAGTTGTAGCATAATCAACATAAAGATATTCTAACTACAATGGATACATGGCATACATTGTGAGATCAAGATGTTGACAAACTTGGATTAAATTATATCTTTAAACAATTCTAAACTTTCAAGAACAAGATACAAGATATGAATACATACCAATGAGTTACGGCTTCATTTAAACCCTAGCAAATGAAACTAGAACATGAAGAACATTACAACAAAACTGAAATTTGATAAACTAACATGAACAAGCTATTCTTGGATGGATTTTCAACACAACAACCCTATCTATTTATACAAAAAAATTCTCTCACACTTGGGATTCGAATTTTACTGTAGCAACCACTCAACAATTAAACAAAACATGTTTTCTTAATTGATGGATAGAATGGAATACAATGGGGGTGAGGTGGATGTTTTGGAAAGAATCCAATGGGGGTGAGGTGGATGTTTTGGAAAGAATCCAATGGGGGTGAGGTGGAAATGGATTTGGGTCTTGGGTTTTGGATCATGGGTTGTTTAATCCCATGAAATTGTAAACAGGTTGCCACTGATGCGCGAGCGGGTTGCAACGCTTCCAACTTTATTCTCTTTTGTCTTCTCAATTCTTCCAAGCTTTATTTAGTACTTAAAAACACAAAATTAATTAATACAAATATTTATTCTTGAAGATGGTAAGAATGAAGAATTTGGGATAATATATGACTTTGAAACGCGAAAGATGAGTTAAGTGCCAATGAAAAGGTGTATGAATATGCAATATTTGGCACTCATCAAATACCCCCAAACCTGAATTTTACTTGTCCTTAAGTGAAACAGAAATCTAGAAATCCTAACTATACCACTGTCGCTGGTCTCTCGAATGTATTTAGCGTATGCACTAAGCCTTTAAACCCCTAGGTGTCCCTAGTGGACGAGTTGTAGTCTCGTGGGGGCCTACTAAAGATTTACCCACAAAACCTTCTCCAATTTCAGAGCATCCATATCAACGTCTTCGTCTTCGGTCTTCAACTGTAGATGATGAACTTCGGAATTTCGTAGAACCTTGACAATTTCTAACCTTCACAAAAAATTTTTTTTTTAGAGACCCGCTACACAGCTGGTCATCAGATACCATACACAAGACCCGCTACACAGCTGGTCATAGAAGACAACAAAAAAATGCAAGACCCGCTACACAGTTGGTCATAAAAAATGCAAAAGACTACAAAGGATCCTACAAAAGACCCGCTCCACAGCTGGTCATAAAAAATGCAACAAAAGAATGCAAATACTCCCCCAAACCTAAATCTAACATTGTCCTCAATGTTTCAAAAGATGACAGAAACAACAACAAACCATGAGAACAAAACAGATTCAAAGGAAAGAGATTACCAAATGCAAAAAGGTTGGTGCTGACCATAGAAGTATGAATGATTTGAAAGAAAACAATAAGAGTGATAAGACAAAAATTTGGTTAGCACAAAATATATACAAAATACAACTTAACCGGTTCATGAAACAAGATTTAACAATATCTACTGGATTATATACAAACATTCACCATACACTAGCAATCTAAAGAGTTGAGGATCAACCCAAAAGATGAAGTGCAGAAATTTTAACAATCTCACATAATTATGATATGATAGAAATGCAAGTGAGAAAGTAAAACAAAATGAGATACCCCTAAACCTAGATTTTTCAATAGTAATACTTTTGGGCACGAAATCTAACAATTTTAGGGGTTCAACACGCAGAAGGTCTAGCTCAAAATGGGCTTTGTTCGGGATGGGAAGAGAAACATCAATGCATTCCAGATATGACTTCTCAATAACAGGATATTTAGTGGACAAAAAGTCCAAAAGATTTTGAGATGCACATAACTATAACCCTAGGTTTGGAACTGTTAACCACATCGATTCAGCACACTTCAAAGGAGCAATTCTTAGGTCCACTGCAAGACCATCAGTTGGTAACTTAATCAGGAGAGTAGGAACGTCTAAGTTGCTCACATGGATGAGATCAAGAGTACCATTATCATTAGTTACATTAACATCTCCTAAGTCATCTAAAAGTGCTACATCATGCTCACATTCATAGAACAATTCAGCAAGACCCAAATCAGTTTCATGATCATCTAAAGTTTTATTCTCATGCATAGACAAATCGAAAGAGACATCATGTTGTGACCTAGGTATAGAATCAGACACGTCAATTATATTTTCATGCATAAGATCATTAGTGTCGACAGGAGATTCAACATTTTCTAAGTCAGACACAAGAAATGTGTCATGCTCTTGTTCACAAGACAATTGCACAGGCTCAAGATCAGTATCAACATCCCATGTATATGGAACATTAGAAGAAACATCACTCGTTAAGGTCGAGGCAGAGAAGCCTATTGTCTCTGAACCCAAAGGTTCGACAATATTTTCAGTAAAAACATGTTCTTCTAACATAACATCATCATCATCATCATCATCACATAAATGCATTTCCTTATTCAAAATCGTAGTATTTCTAGTCCCTTCATTTAAAACAGGTTCATATGCAATATCTGTTGCATGAGTAAGACTAGGCATACTATTTTTTATTTCATTAGGATAAACAAACATTTCATCCTGAAATTCCTCCCTTCCTACATTTTGTAAACGAATCAAATTCATTTTTAATAATGCATTAAGTTGTTCAATGGAAGGAGAGTCTTCAACAGTAGGAAATTCATAATCAATGCTATATGGTTTATCATGCAATACACTCCTAGCATTATTTTGTTCGATGAGTCCGAGATTTTCCTCCACAGATTGAGAAGTACAAAATTGTTCAACTTCCCACTGTGGTGGATGATACATGTGTGCATGGTCATTAGGGTCTATAAAATACTAATCGCAACCTTCGAAAGGTTGATTATGGTCCCAATGACTATCATCTTTGTAATCTGTTGGCATTTCATATTTTGGATTTTCATGATATTCTCTAGATTGCCTAAAATCATGCAAAATATAGCAATTCTCGGCAGGATGGCCTAAGCCTCCACATAAGGTACAAGCATAGATTTCAGATTTCCTAGAAGAATTATATGCGACAGATTCATGCATTTGCATTTCTAAAGCTGCAGTTCAGACTTCTAACTGGTCCAAAAGTGATGATTGTGAGAGTTGGGCACTGTAAATATGTTCATTTTCACCCTGTGGTGGATGATACATGTGTGAGTAGTTATTAGGGTCCATGTATTGATGCTCAGGACTGTGAAAATGTCCATAAAAATCCCTATAACTATTGACATCATGGTCTGGGAAAGGTTCATAACGTGCAACATGCCCGTAAGCAAGTTCTCTAATTGATTTGTTTCCATCCCCACCTGCAGACCAGAATCCTGACATGATCTCTAACTAGCACTAGGCTTGTTGCAGAGATTGGGATGTACACACTGAAAACAGACCAATATTTTTTTCATTATTGATTTTTTTTTTTTAAAGCCCGTTCTCTAATGACCTCGGGCATACATTAGAAAAAAAAAAATCCTAAACGGAAGGGAAGTTCTATGCAATCGCAAACAAGGATGACTCTACCACAGATAACCTACTGATTTCTAGCAAACAAAAAGCATGATGGTTCCACTTAGATTGTATTCTAGACTAGCTTCTAATCCTTCGAAAGGGAATTCATTACAATCTGAGTAAACCTCTCTGGAATCAATCTGAGTTTAAGTAAATTGAATAGAGGTGAGGGAAGCTGCTAGAGCTTTGATACCCAAGGCCTCACCGTATTACAAGGCGGCGCAGTCACGCATTCAATTTACAGAAAAACCGTCATGAACTTCGAAGTATGCTTAGAGAGTAACCAATATTTTTCGAACGACTCTCCTACTAAGCTCGTTACCTTATAGGTCTCGTTTTATTTCAAATTTTAATGCTTAGGTTCACGTTAGGTATCGTTTTCCTAAGGCGGGCAAGAAGAGAACGGTGATGAAATCCGAACCCTTATCTTATATGGCCAGTTCTTGCCCTTTACTAGGAAAATAAAAGCAGCCGTATTCAAATCCTCAACATAAATGCAACCGAAGGAATACAGTAACTCGCTAACAGGGGATGAACCGTTGTTGTCGACTCGGGCCACGACTCCTATGTCATGAACGAACCCGAGGGGTCGAGGTGATATTGTAATCACCGTCCTTCTCTGCAAATAGTTTGATATTTAATACTACCCTTCCGTAGGGTTTAAAATAAAAATAAAAGAATGTCCAAGTCCAAAGTCCAAAAAGATAAAATGCAAAAGAAAAAGAAAATTACAAGAGTAGAGGAATCCTAATACAAACTAAAAATAAATAAAAAAAATAAACTCTTTTTTTTTTTTTTTTTAATATTAAATAATAATTTATTAATTTCCAAATTCAGACAAGAAACTAGTCGGAAGCCTAGCAACAAGCTGGGCTCCAACTCCTTTTTGAACTACCACACTTAACCTATGAAAAAGGAAAACTTCTTCCGCTTCCTTTCCTTCGCCTTTACAACAGCTACTCAGGCACCTGTTGAGATCATAAGAGGTAGTTAGGGTTTTCGAAGTTTTAACGCAAAAGCAAAAATTAAGAAAATATCAATATTAATTGTAAAATTGAATGTGAATAGTTGTGTTGCTACAGTGAAATATGAACAGTGACAGTGAAATATGACCAGTTCCATGATATGAACAGTGACAGGAGATAGAAACTTCAACTACACCGCTACCGAGTCCCCGGCAACGGCGCCAAAAACTTGATAGGCTAGGAAAGATACCTACTATTGTGTATACTGCAAGTGCACAGTGTCGACAAGCAACACAGGGCAAGCACAGGTCGAACCACAGAGACTTGGAGAGTGTAGAAGTTGATTCTAAATCCTTACTAAGAACTGATTCAGAGAGTAACCAAAGGGGGTTTGTTATTGTCGATACGACGAGATATTGGCAAAGACTTAAACAAAAAGTAATTTGAATTAAAATATGCAATTAAATCAAGGTGTAAATATTGAGAATATAGATACTAGGGTATTCAAATCCACCACTAACCTATGATATGCATTCAACTTGTAATATTATTCTTGTCCTTACAGCAGATTCAAGTCTACCGTATATCTAAGGTGTTTCTCCAATGGATAATTTAATCACAACTAAAGTATTTCTCCAGAGCATTAACTGTCTAATTAAAGCACAACTAATCTGAGGATCAATATTTGGTTAAGCATGAGTTGTAGCATAATCAACATAGAGATATTCTAACTACAATGGATACATGGCATACATTGTGAGAGCAAGATGTTGACAAACTTGGATTAAATTATATCTTTAAACAATTCTAAACTTTCAAGAACAAGATACAAGATATGAATACATACCAATGAGTTACGGCTTCATTTAAACCCTAGCAAATGAAACTAGAACATGAAGAATATTACAACAAAACTGAAATTTGATAAACTAACATGAACAAGCTATTATTGGATAGATTTTCAACACAACAACCCTCTCTATTTATACACAAAAATTCTCCCACACTTGGGATTCGAATTTTACTGTAGCAACCACTCAACAATTAAACAAAACATGTTTTCTTAATTGATGGATAGAATGGAATACAATAGGGGTGAGGTGGATGTTTTGGAAAGAATCCAATGGGGGTGAGGTGGATGTTTTGGAAAGAATCCAATGGGGGTGAGGTGGAAATGGATTTGGGTCTTGGGTTTTGGATCATGGGTTGTTTAATCCCATGAATTTGTAAACAGGTTGCCACTGATGCGCGAGCGGGTTGCAACGCTTCCAACTTTCTTCTCTTTTGTCTTCTCAATTCTTCCAAGCTTTATTTAGTACTTAAAAACACAAAATTAATTAATACAAATATTTATTCTTGAAGATGGTAAGAATGCAGAATTTGGGATAATATATGACTTTGAAGCGCGAAAGATGAGTTAAGTGCCAATTAAAAGGTGTATGAATATGCAATATTTGGCACTCATCACTTTCTCCGCTATCTTCTCTTACATTTCTTTCGTGAATACGCACACCATTATATCTCTCATTTTCTCTTCTGCGATTTTCTTCTGCTCTTCTTTGCACCCTATCGTATTCTTCGTTAATATTACCATTATTGTGGTTCTGTTCACGTCTTCTTTCTCGATTGTCATGATTATTCTGGCGAATTGCCTCTTGGAATTCTTGATCTTCTACCTCTGCTCTCAATCTTTCCCTTTCGCAAGATAAGCGTGCTTGTTCAACATAATGTCTCTCGATTTCTCTTTCAATTATCTGCTGATTTCTTAGAGTTTCTCTTCCATGCAATATCCTCCTTCCTTCCTCTTGATCTTCTTCACCATCTTGGTTATTTCGTGCTTGACGTTGTTCATTCTCCTTCCTTCTGTTGTTTTGTTCATTTTGTTGAATTTCACCTTGTGGTATGTAATGATCTTCCATTATATCTCTCCTTTCGCGACGTCCTCCATTTGGATCATGATTTTCTTCTTCAATATTTGTTATTGGTGATCTTCTTCTTATCTCACTTCTAATTATTCTCGAACTTGATCTTGTTGTGCTTCTTGATATTCTATTTTGTAACCTCATGTTTTCCATTCTCAATTCATGGTTTTGCCTTGCCAAATTTGCACGTTCTTCCGCCTCTAATATCCTTTCCTCTTGTATTCTTTGTCTTAAAACCTCTATTATTTCATCTTCATCATCTCCATGTATTAATCCTCCATTTACTTCTTGGTTTCTCCCCTCTCATCTTTCATCTCTTAATTTTCGATTTTTTGGTTCTTCTATTGAATCTGATCTCCAAGTATGCACGCTTACTCTATCATAATCCACAGCTCTATCTTGCATTGGTGTTTGCTGATTTGGTTGTCGAACCTGATTTTCTCCATCATTCCTTGTTCTATTTCTTCTTGTTCTTATTCTTGAAGATTCTCCCATTTCATTTGTTTCTCCTCCTGCAAGTATTTTACTCCTCCTTACGGTTGTTGGTGGTTCTGATGTATTTCTTCTTCTTCTAGACATTATTCCTAGTGACTCGTTGAAAATTGCGTAAAACTCCTTCGCTAATTATTCCAAATTCCTTCCAACCACAATGTCAATCTTCACATTTTTCTTTAAATAATCATCAATTCATCCCTATTTCAGGCGCCAAAATGTAGTTGCAGGAAAACCTACACTACACCCCTTACCAGAATCCACAATTATCAACACATATTTGAAGATTAAGAGTAACACTTTATTGATTAATTCTCAGAAATGTTACAAGAAATGGAAGAAATCAAGAATACAACCACTCACAAGAATTTTATCTCTCCTCAAAACTCTCTCCTCACTCCAAAATTGATCTCCCCTTCTTTGAATCTATTGATTCTATTTATATAGGGTAGTTACATAGTGAATGACAGCTAAGATGTCCTTTATTTTCGGATCCGACTCGCGATACTCTCGCAGTAGATGTTAATGTTAATTCTCGCAGGTGTTTGTGATCCTCGCGGCATCATCACACTTTTCTCATGTTTCTGTTAACGTCATCCACTACGTCATTCTTTCAATCATTTTGTGACACTCGCAGTGTGTTGTTGAAGAGATCGCAGAACTGTCGCTGTAAATCTCGCAGGAGTATTGTTGTGGCGATATTCTGATCCTATAGGGGGTGTGAGAATTAGGGTTTTGGATTGTCGAAACCCTAATTAGCATTAAAAAAAAGGTACCATGGTAATTTTCTCGCAGGCAAATTAAAGGGTTCAATAAATATGCTTGGTTTGGACATTATTACTCAAGTTCTGTGACGTCACTGTCTGACTAGGGTTTTACGATTTTACCCATAAGTTAAAAACCACCATCAACACCTATGATTTTCGGATTTGGTAACAGATCTTAAAAACAGAAGTTTTGTAACTGTGCTTTTATCATATATTTCGATATTGTGATTGGAAAGTGAGTTTGCTTACCAAATAATTTTGATCCTTTACTAATTGAAATACGATTCAAAGGAATCTTATCTTACCAATTGAAAAGATCTATTAGATCTCTTCCTAAATATAACACCTGTTCTGCTAGGATATCTAGTATTCTAACTTCTATTGAGAACTTTGGTTCTGCTAGATGTTATCAAAAAAAGAATACTACATGAAGTTGCAGTTTTCTTTTTGTAACGTCTAAATTCATTGAGTACTCAACTAATCAATCCAATCTATCACAAAGATAAATCGATTATAGTTGGATCCCTTTCCATCTGAAACAAGTATTGTGCACACCAAAGATTATGAACCCAAAAAGTCGTATTATCTTCAAATCTTCTTTAATCTTCAAGCAGCACCTGCACACAATCAACTTGAATCTCTTGTGATCAATCACACACAGAACGAAGTCTGTTAAAGTTGGATTATCACAAGATGTATTTAGATCTACAAACAGTCAAAAGATCCCTGTCGAAACTTCGATCTAGTTTGAGTTAATCTTATATCAGAAGAGAAGATTCTCAAGCATAAACAAACTAGGTGCAATCAAAGTTCAAAAACCGCTAGTCAATCAAATCAATAGAAAACTAATAATAAACCACAATGATCTAGTGTCCCACCAAAGGTACTAATAGAGCTTCTCAATCCCAAAGAAGTCTTTAAACTGAGCGACCGTAATATATTTCGCCTAATTAGGTTACTTTCCTCTCCGAATAGGCGGCTCCACCAGTAACAATACAACTAGGTAGTTTTCCTGGCTCTGAGGATTAGTTTGCTCGAAATGCAAACTTTAATATTTATAGACAAGGAAGTTTGGACACCAAGTAATTTCCAAAACCAAAAATTCTCAAAGATATGCAATAAACACAAAATCGGTTTTCATAACTCCTGGAAATGCACTGTCCAAATATTGACCGAAATCCCAATAGAAAAATCTATAATCAGTAAATGCACATTACTAATTATTATTTTCTAAAGATATGCATTTATTTGCTGGAAAATAAATAGCATATAAAAACTAAGAAACCTTAAATAAAAGATTCTCAATTTATTTCGATCCTGGGATTCTCCTTTATCTATTAAGGAATATCTTTGAACAATTAATGATAAGAGTTATTGCACATGTTCAAAGTATGTCGACATCTTTACTTTGCAAGTCCTTTTTCATACTTACAATCTTGGAAATAATTTTCCATACTTCCAAACAAGTTTAGAATTGGTTCGTCTGACTTCCAAGAACTATGTGATTGATTATCCTATCAAATCACCAATCATGGGTTTCACGGTTCTACCAAAACAAGTTCGGTCCTACCTCCATGTGATATGTGCATAGTCACGCTAGTTACCAAAATGCGGTTGACTAGGTACTAGGATCGATTCCCCACAACTTATGGTAACTACTTGTATTCGGTTGCACATGTACATAGGATCGGTTCCCCCAAAACTACAAACTTGTTGCACATGTTCATAGGATCAGTTCCCCCATTTACTAAAAACGTGTTGCACCTCTTACAAGGATTGATTCCCTTTTGTAAATTTGTTGCACCTCTTACTAGGATCGGTTCCCCAATGACTAGACAAAAGTATCTATTTACAAAGCATCGATCATACCATTTTGAGTGATTACTTAAGATCGGTTTCACTAATAAAAGTCATACCAATACATAAGTCAGGCCTTGTGAATAGTTTTACCAAGATACATAAACAAGTTTATGAGCGGTTATACTAAACACACATATTGGTAATTCAAAATATATTTGAAATGAATAACAATACCAATAAGCCTAGCGATTTCCATTTCGATTCACAAAACAAGTTTATGAACTTAATTCCTTTAAACGAATGTAAAACATTATTTCTTAGGATGAAATCTTCACTCATACCCATACATAATCACAATAGCATTCATATGATCATGGCGATGTCTTATATACAAAGTTTAATGGTTAAGAAATAAACCTAGTATTGTATTCCTTAATACTATGACTAACTAGAGTATCATACACAGCTTCGCAGTTATGTTTTCAATATGCACGACTTGAAAGATACGTTAGGGAATGAAACTGTTCAAGTCAAATATTACTAACCTCAAGAGGAAGGATGATATTGTCGTTGTAGCCCCATACTTCTTCACATTCTTCAAATCTTCATGTAATACTTGTAAGTCTCATATCCTAACACTTTCAAGCTAACCTATACGAAGTTGACTCTAATATATAATCAAGCGACTCTTTAAATGAGTTTTGATTCACTAAAATATGACAACCAAACTTGACATACCGAGTTATGCTCTAACAATTTCCCCCTTTGTCAATTTTAGTGACAAAATTCTTACATCATATGGATAAACAAATTACAAAAATTCATTATACGCATACGCTTGATTCCAAGTTCAATAGCACAAAACCTGCATTAAATTCAATCCTTAAATGTCGCTGCTGACATTATAATAACAAAGCTAATACTCCCCCTAAAGGTAAGATAGGCAGATTTTCAATCCGCACATCTTTGTTATTTCCATGTAGCTCCTCATAACTACATACCATATGGTATGTGACCCCTCCCTCCGTTTTAGCACAAATGTCCTTTCCCTTAGTGATACCAACTCACAACAAGTCAATATCACTTGTTTACTCCATATAGTTCTCCCCCTTTTTGTCACAAAATGACAAATAAATGAAAAAACAAAATACAAACCGAAAGGATCTTACAAATTTCACAAAGAGAAATTGCAAACCTATAAGAGTTGAACACGAGGGTTTTACACACCATTTTAGATAACCAATATCAAAACCGAAACTACAAGTAATTTGGTTTTAACATGTTATCTAGGAAACAATTGCCCAAAGCAATTTTCCCTAATAGTTTAGCACATCAAAAATTGACTAAGCACCTTAGTTCTTTTGCTAAACCGATTGTAAAAATACAATCGCTTGTTCGATAAAACCAAAATAAAGATCATAATTAACTTTATTTTTCTCATCAGGCTCTAATTATTCTCAAAAATAACTTAGATCTTTCACTTTGAAACAAGACAAATACTAGGTTAGTTAACTAGTAATTCATGTTAAGGCATTTGGTTAGACTTGAATAACCGAAACCTTCACATTTGATAAGCTTAACTAAGATCCGAAAAACTTAGTTTCTCTTATCCGGAAATCACTTGAACTAAACAAATGTTCCCGAAACACTTTTGTTAAGCCATAAACAATCCATACAAACCAAATTAATCAACTTGCATAATCATTTATCTTAACCGGAAGCAATTGAAACAAACATAGACATTATAGCACCGCAATTGCTCCGAAATTTTGTAAGCCTAAACAACTGATACCAAATAATAACGAAAGATAACAATAGTTTTTCTTAACCGGAAACAATTGAATCACAATCAACCATCCATACACAAATAATGGAATCAAAATCAATTGTACCGAAATTTTGTTAAGCAAAAGCAATAATGATATGAAATAAAATCATGCTTTTCTTAAACAGGAAAACAATTAACTAACAAGATTAGTACCTCAAATTCTGCATCCTCTTCTCCCCTTAAGATATGTCATTAAGCGCAAGTTCACTTATAACTCTCCCCCGTTGAAGTTGTCATCCTCCCGCCAAAACAAAAGAACAACAACAAAGAGCAACCGTTACCAGACAAAGGTTGAAAACCGGTTTTAACTATGCGATGCAAAAGTTGAAACCTCGAAACACAAAGTACTAATATACCTTGACAATGCCAATAGACTTCCTTGGATTTTCGAAAGTTTCCCTATCTAATGGTTTAGTGAGAATATCAACAAGCTGATGCTCTGATGGCACATATTCTAATTTGATAACTCAATTCTCATATAATTCTCTAATAAAGGGATATCTAATATCTATATGTTTAGTACGAGAATGTTCAACTAGATTTTCAATCAAGCGGATAACACTTGAGTTATCACATAGGATGCTCATAGTTGAAATATTTATTCCATAGTCAATGAACATTTGTTTCATCAACAAAAGTTGAGTACAACATGTACCAGCAATAATATATTCTGCTTCACATGTCGACAAGGATTGTGAATTTTGTTTCTTTCTGTACCAAGCTACAAGGTTTTTCCCAACATAAAATAATCCGCCAGAGGTGCATTTTCGGTCTTCTACACATCCTGCCCAATCAGCATCTAAGTAGGCAACGAGATTGTTGTTTATATCCATAGAATATGATAGGCCATAATCCAGGGTGCCATTAACGTATCGTATGATTCTTTTTACAGCTTTTAGATGTGATTCTCTGGGATCTTCTTGAAATATTACATAACATCCTATACTAAAAGCAATGTCTGGTCTTGTTGCAGTCAAGTAAAGCAAGCTTCCTATCATAGATCTATATAATTTTTGGTCTACTGATTTTTCTCCTAGATTTGATTGAAGTTTACCGGTATTTGGCATTGGTGTCTCCAGAGGAGTTGCACTTTTTAATTCGAATTTTTCAGCCAAATTCCTTGCATATTTTTCTTGAGATAGAAGAATATTGTCTTTTTGTTGTTGTATTTGCAAACCAAGAAAATATGTAATTCTCCAACATTACTCATTTCGAATTCTCCGCTCATAAGATTCAGAAATTCATCTGTTAGAGATTTTGAGCTGGATCCGTAGATGATGTCATCTACATATATCTGAGCTACAAAACATTTTTCCATTCCATTTAGTGAAAAGTGTCTTATCAGCACCTCATCTAGATTATCCTTTTTGAAGTAAGAAGGATGTTAGTTTATCATACCAGGCTCTTGGAGCTTGTTTTAGACCATACAAGGCCTTTTTGAGCTTAAAGACATGATCAGGAAATAATGGATCTTCGAACCCTTTTAGTTAAGCAACAAATACCTCTTATTTTAGATCTCCATTAAGAAATGCATATTTAATAGTGTTTAATCTTAAGATGGCAAGCATAAGCAAGTAGTAATCTAAAAGATTCTAAATGAGCAACATGTCCAAAGGTTTCATCAAAGTCAATACCTTCAATTTGAGAATATCCTTAAGCAACGAGTCTGGCTTTGTTTCTGAAAATTGTTCCGAATTCGTCTGACTTGTTCTTGTAGATCCACTTTATTCCGACAATGTTTACTCATGTTGGCTTAGGCACAAGATCCCATACTTCTTGTATTTTAAACTGATTAAGTTCTTCATGCATTGAGTTTACCCAGTCAGGTTCACTGACAACTTCTTCAATATTTTTTGGTTATATTGAAGATAGAAAGCATGTGTAGTGATAGACATTCTGAAGTTCTCTTCGAGTCATAACTCTAGCATTGGCATCTCCAATAATATCTTCAGACGAATGTCTTTGATGTACCCACTTAGTAGTTTTTGGATAATATTTTCGGTATCATTGGGTTGTTCAACAATACTTTAATTGTCATCTTTATCATTAGTTTCACTAACTAGAGGAACAATTGATGGTTCTTTTTCAGTCTGTTTTTCTTTGATAACAGTTTCACAGGGAGGTAGTTCTGAAATGTGATTGTCTTGAATGAAATCGCTAATGTCATAAATAACCATGTTAATTGATTCCATCATGACTTTAGTCCTCATGTTATATACCCGGAAAGCACGGCTATCAGAAGCATAGCCTAGGAAGATTCCTTCATCACTTTTGGAATCAAACTTTCCTCTATGTTCTCTGTCTTTGAGAATATAGCATTTGCTTCCGAAAACACTTAAATAACTTAGATTGGGTTTTCTTCCATACCATAACTCATAATGAGTATTAAGAGTTTTAGATCTTAAATAAACCCTATTTATAAGATAACATGCTATAAATATAGCTTCCCTCCAAAAGGTTAATGGTAGGTTTTTATTGTGAAGCATTACTCTTGTCATTTCTTGAATATTTCTATTTTTTTATCTCAGCTACACCATTTGCTTGAGGTTTAATAGGGACAGAAAATTGATAACTAATTCCAAGTTCATTGCAATATTCATATACTTTTGCATCTTTAAATTATGTACCACGACCGCTTCTTATTCTTTTAAGTTTGCGACCTTGCTCATTTTGAATTCTATTCACAATGATTTTGAACTCCTCAAGAGTATCATTCTTGTGTTTCAAGAAGGCAACCCACGTGAAACGTGTGTAGTCATCTAACATTACCAAAGCATATTTTTTTCCTCCAACAGTAGATTGTTAAATTGGACCAAACAGATCCATATGAATTAGATCGAGAGGAGTACGAGTGGCTATATCTCGAGAAAGTTTGTGGGGAATTTTTCCTTGCTTACCTTTTTGACAAGCACCACATACACCTTCTACTTTAGTATTTATCTTTGGAACACCTCTGACAAGTTCACGATTAATGAGCTTACCAAGCATTCGGTAGTTAACATGACCAAACAGTTCATGCCATAAATGGGTTGAATCAACCTTAGTCAGGTTACAGTATAAATTTGACTGTATATCGATTAGATAATAGTTGTTCATACTTCTTCGTCCCCGAAAAATAATTTTTCCGAACTTGTCTTCAATATCATAACCTTTTATATTGAAGATAACTTTATAACCTTTATCACAAATTTGACTCATTAAAAGAAGATTTGGTTTCATTCCTTTAACATAAACAACATCATGAATTTCGGGAATACCTGGAAGCTTGATAGTACCTTTCTTGCTGATTAGACAGCTACTCCCATCTCCAAATGTTATTGATCCTCCATTGTAGTCTTCAGTCTTTGTGAACCACGAAAGATCACCAGTCATGTGTCTGCTACATCCACTATCTAGAAACCATTGGAAAGATGAAGTTGTTTTGAGTGCAAATGCTCCTAGACATTGTTCACCAAATTTTGGATATCTTGTTAGGTCTTTATATAACACCATAACACATATAATCAGATGTTTCGCAAGACAAATTTTCAGAGTTAAAAATTTCCATCCCTTTTTGGAAAAAAATCTGGACAGTTCTAGATGTCTGGATATTGATTTTGAATGTTTTTGAGATTCTCCCTTAGAAGGGTTATCTATGTTTTTGACTAGTCCTCTGTCAATCATGACACTACTAATTTCGTTAGTTAATGACTGGATTTGTTCAACTTGTTTATTTAACATCCTGACAAGAGCAGAGTAATACTCTTCAGTGTCTTTTTGAAGATCACTTAAAATCTATAGTTAGTTAATCGAATTTCTCATGGGATTAAATTCTTATAGGTTGGATCGCACCAAATACAGATTGTTAGATCTTTTTGTGTTTGCATGCTCTGATACCAATTGAAAAGACGAGGGTACCCAAATATACCTCAATCTAAAACTTTTCCACCTATAAGTCCTTTTTCGAAAGTGATTGTATATGTACTGAGTCGAGATAATAAAACTAATCGGTTCACACTTTGTGTGATCATTTATGGATTCAAGATCGAGACAATACAACAACAAAGTATGTTTACTTGATAATAGGTTCGGACTTAACCAAACTCTAGGGATTGTCTATCAAGTAAAATAGGAATTACCGTTTGTGTATTTTACTTCTAATTATAATAAAATAATTATAATTTTGAAAATAGAAAAGTAAAACACACAACAAGATTTTGTTAACGAGGAAACCGCAAATGCAGAAAAACCTCGGGACCTAGTCAAAAATTGAATACTCTCAGAATTAAGCCGCTATACAAAATCAAACCAACTTCGTATAGTTGAGACCAAGAAAATAAACCTATTGTTCACCTAGTTTCCTCAGTATTCCCATGCCTCTAACTTGTAATAAGTCACGTACTTGGAACAATTCCTTTGGTTCGTATTCCAAACAGTAAAGGAACAACAAATCAGTTCGGTAACAACTCTTTTCAAATAACGTGATATGAGTTTGACAAAGGCTCTTTCGTTTAACCAATAAACTCCTTTGTCGGGTCCTTAGATCAATCTCTCAATAATTACTGAAGTAATTGTTAGACTATGCAATCAATTCTATTAATCACAAAGAAGTGTATTGATTCCGATCTACTCAACTAATCAATCCAATCTATCACAAAGATAAACCAATTATAGTTGGTTCCCTTTCCAGCCGAAACAAATATTGTGCACACCAAAGATTATGAACCCAGAAAGTCTTTTTGTCTTCAAATCTTCTTTAATCTTCAATCAGCACCTGCACATAATCAACTTGAATCTCTTGTGATCAATCGCATACAAAACAAAGTCTGTTAAAGTTGGATTATCACAAGATGGCTTTAGATCTACAAATAGTCTAAAGATCCCTGTCGAAACTTCGATCTAGTTTGAGTGAATCTTATATCAGAAGAGAAGATTCTCAAGCATAAACAAACTAGGTGCAATCAAAGTTCAAAAACCGTTAGTCAATCAAATCAATCGAAAACTAATAATAAACCACAATTATCTAGTGTCCCACCAACGGTACTAATAGAGCTTCTCAATCCCAAAGAAGTCTTTAAACTAAGCGACCGTAATAGATTTCGCCTAATTAGGTTACTTTCCTTTCCGATTAGGCGGCTCCACCAGCAACAATACAACTAGGTAGTTTTCCTGGCTCTGAGGATTAGTTTGCTCGAAATGCAAACTTTAATATTTATAGACAAGGAAGTTTGGACACCAAGGAATTTTCAAAACCGAATATTCTCAAAGATATGCAATAAACACAAAATCGGTTTTCATAACTCCTGGAAATTCCATGTCAACATATTGACCGAAATCCAAATAGAAAAATATATAATTAGTAAATGCACATTACTAATTATTATTTTCTAAAGATATGCATTTATTTGCTGGAAAATAAATAGCACATAAAAACTAAGAAACCTTAAATAAAAGATTCTCAATTTATTTCGATCCTGGGATTCTCCTTTAGCTATTAAGGAATATCTTTGAACAATTAATGATAAGAGTTACTGCACATGTTCAAAGTATGTCGACATCTTTACTCTTACAATCTTGGAAACGATTTGCCACACTTCCAAACAAGTTTATAATTGATTCGTATGAATTCCAAGAACTATGTGATTGATTTCCTATCAAATCACCAATCATGGGTTTCACGGTTCTACCAAAACAAGTTCGGTTCTACCTCCATGTGAGTGATGTGCATAGTCATGCTAGTTACCAAAATTTGGTTGACTAGGTACTAGGATCGGTTCCCCACAACTTATGGTAACTACCTGTATTCTGTTGCACATGGCCATAGGATCGGTTCCCCAAAAACTACAAACTTGTTGCACATGTTCATAGGATTGGTTCCCCTATCTACTAAAAATGTGTTGCACCTCTTACAAGGATCGATTCCCTCTTGTAAATTTGTTGCACCTCTTACTAGGATCGGTTCCCCAATGACTAGATAAAAGTTTATATTTATAAGGCATCGATCATACCATCTTGAGTGATTATTATGATCGGTTTTACTAATAAAAGTCATACCAATACATAAGTCAGGCCTTGTGAATAGTTTTACCAAGATACATAAACAAGTTTATGAGCGGTTATACTAAACACACATATTAGTAATTCAAAATAGATTTGCAATGAATAACAATACCAATAAGCCTAGCGATTTCCCTTTCGATTAATAAAACGCGTTTATGAACTTACTTCCTTTAAACGAATGTAAAACATTGTTTCATATGATGAAATCTTCACTCATACCCATACATAATCACAATAACATTCATATGATCATGTCGATGTCTTATATACAAAGTTTAATTGTTAAGCAATAAACCTTGTATTATATTCCTTAATACTATGTCTAACTAGAGTATCATACATAGCTTCGCAGTTATGTTTTCAATATTCACGACTTGAAAGATACGTTAGGGAATGCAACAGTTCAAGTCAAATATTACTAACCTCAAGAGGAAGGATGATGTTGTCGTTGTAGCTCCATACTTCTTCATATTCTTCAAGTCTTCATGTAATACTTGTAAGTCTCATAGACTAACACTTTCAATCTAACCTATACGAAGTTAACTCTAGTATATAATCAAGCGACTCTTTAAATGAGTTTTGATTCACTAAAATATGACAACCAAACTTGACATACCAACGCTTGGTGGGTTCAATCGAGTTATGATCTAACAATCTTCAAAGTAACAACTTGCAAAAAGAAAACTTGATTCCTCTATTGATTTGTCGCACAGAATGAAGTTTGTTAACAATGACAAATCAATAATTCTATCTCACAAATTTAGAATTACTTATATGTGTAGAAATGTTAAATCGTTGGTCTAGTTTGAGTGTACTTATATCAGAAGAGAAGGAACTTCGAATAAACAAACTAGGTGCAATTAAAGATTCAACAACCATTAGTCAATCAAATCGGTAATCGGAAACTAAAATAACAATGCAATTATCTAGTTTCCCACCAACGGTACTCATAGACCTTCTTGATTAAGTATTTAAATGAGCGCACGTAAGAGATTTCGCCTAATTAGGGTACTTTCCTCTCCGGATAGTTGGATCCACCAGAAACAACACGAATGAAGTTTGCCTGGATCTTAGGATAGTTGGCAAGAAATGCAAACTTAATTATTTATAGACTAAGGTTGTTTGGACAACAAGGAAATTCCAAAACCAAAATATTTTCAAGATATGCAATAAATACCTAATTTCAGTTTTCATATTTCTAACTAAAATCCAACCTGTAATTCCGAAATATCTCTTTAAAAAATATCTAATATTAGTTTAGCACTTAACAAATACAAATTCAAATATTAATTAAAAGACTCTCAATATTTCGGTTTGGGATGAAAATAAAAAGATGGTTCAGGCTAACTCTCAGGCTATTTCTGAGTTAAAAAACCAGGTTGGTCTAATTATTGAGTCTTTAAGAGAAAGAGAGAAAGTCAAGTTCCCTAGTCAACCATATCCCAATCCTAGAGGAGTTCATCAAATATCTTTAGCTGGTGAGAAATCATCAAACCATGTGAATTCGATAACAACCCTTAGGAGCGGTAAAACAATAAACAATAAGGTAGCCATGCCTAGTGGACATACTTTAATTCCGCCTTCTACTTCCTAAGAGGAGCCCGTAGCTGAGGAAAGTGAAACAATCTCTAAGGATTCCCAAGAAATTCTTGATATGATTACCTTTGTGCCTAGAAACCCATATCCACAGTTGTTAGCCCCAACAAATAAGGAGTCAAATTTCAACGAGATAATGAAAACATTTAAGCAGGTGAACATCAGTATTCTGTTATTAGAAGCGATTAGGCAAATGCCTGCTTATTCCAAGTTCCTTAAAGATATTTGTAATCACGTAGTTGATAAGGCATTGTTTGACTTAGGAGCTAGTGTTGACTTACTCCCGTACCATGTGTATACCGAGCTAGGTCTTGGTAAGTTGAAACTGACCAAAATGACATTGCAATTAGAAGATAGGTCTTTTAAAGTCCCTTGTGGTGTCATAAAATATGTTCTTATTGAGGTTGATAGATTCATATACCCAGTGTATTTCGTTGTTCTAGGTACCCAGCCTATTCAAGACCCAAATGCTCAAATACCGGTGATTTTAGGCCTCCCATTCTTAGCCACATCTAATGTTGTCATCAATTGTAGAACCTGACTTATGAACATATCTTTTGGTAATATGACTACTGAGATAAATGTCTTTAATGTTATTAAGTCTTCTAAAATAAATGATTTAGAAGTGGTGAACATGATTAGCACTTTACTTCCTTATCCTTTATCCTGTAGTGTGTTTGGTAATCCATTATTTGATGAACCTTTCATTGATTCGAAAGAGGTAACCATGACGAACGCCTTAGTTGATGAGCCTATGCTATAGATTTTCTTTGATAATTCATTATATGATGATGATGTTTGTTTATATGAATAGTCACCAAAAGAATCTAGTTATTGTGATGTCATTATGGACCCTAGAATTCATCCTATATATTTTGGTCCATTTGAGGATATTGTTCACCCTAAGTTTGGGGAAAATGATGATTCCGGCGATCGTCAAGTTTCCTTAATTGAAGTCCCTAACTTGGGACTCGAGATTTGTACCTCTAAGGTGTTACTTGAGTTTCTTCAAACTCTGCTTCCCTATCCTCCAAATAGTTTCCATGAGGAAATCCAGTTCTTAGCGACCTTTTATTCGGCCGAACCTGTTTTTCTAGACACTCATATAGAGCCCAAAGGGACACCCCAAATAAATGTTTCCTTGAGAGAAGCCCTAGATAAGGTTGTGCTTCTTATGTTCATTTTTCTAATCCAAGATGGTAGTCCTATATTTGTGTCAGCTCTATTTGGTTCCGAGGACCCATAGTTATTTCGGATATTGGTATATGATTTTGGAAGGTGACAATACTTTTTGTGGTATTTGATGTCTGGATGAAGACTTTAATTAAACTTAACACTCCTTGGGAGGTAACCCTTGCTCATGCTACATGGTAATATCCAATGTTGAGTTCCATAATTATTATTTTATTAAATCACTAATATTGATCAATAGTGGAATCCTAGCCCCAATCTCTCCATAATTTTCACAACACTTTTTATTTTGAGTTTGCTAAAAAAAAAAAAAAACTAAAATAAGGTCTAAAATCTACGTTCACAAGTCTTGAACCATATTTCTTACCACTATACAAAACTATAAAGATCGATTCTACCAAGATTCCCAATATAGGTAAGGATCGATTCTACCAATACTCCTAACAAAAGCTAGGATCGGTTCTACCTTGACTCTCAACATAAGTTAAGATCGGTTCTACTAGAATTCTTACCTTAGGTTCTAATTGGCCATCCAATAGATCTTCATAGAAAACCGGACCAAAACATCTATTGATTTCTTTTCTATTACGAAAAAAGTTTCGTACATGTACTTCCTTTAAACATATGTAGTGAAACATAGTTTTCGAGGATGAAATCACACTTATATCCAATACAAAATCAAGTAACAAGTACATAGATTATGTTGATGTCGCATTTATGAAGTACAAAATATAAACGTTATGCTTCGTAATTCAGTATACCTCCTTGACACTTTTATCATAATTGAAAAAGTGGGGGTATAACAACCACACCCAATAATTCGTTTAGCAATCTAAATGGACTAAACTCTAATATAATTCTGAGAGCACCATCTTAAAAGTGAGACTCAATCAAGAAATATATCAAAGAGTTTTATCTCTTTCTCAATACAATCAAAAAATCGAACAGACAGAAATTCGTGAGCCTGATTGATATGAGAAATAACTTGGATGGTACCAACGACCAATCCCCAAGTTCCAATCAAGTTATATCCAATAAACAAGGTCGGATTTATCAACTGTGATTGAATTATGCACAACTTATAATATTTCAATTATAGAAACAAATATAATACGGATAAAATAACACTGACACCAGAAATTTTGTTAAGGAGGAAACCGCAAATGCAGAAAAAATCCTGGACCTAGTCCATCTTTGAACACCACACTGTATTAAGCTGCTACAGACACTAACATACTACAAGTTAACTTCAGGCAGGAATGTAGTTGAGTCATAACCAAGTCTCACACCGATTAAGGTACAGTTGCGTTCCTTACGCCTCTAGAACCATGCCGGATTATGCACACTTGATTCCCTTAGATGATCTTACCCATAACTAAGAGTTTCTACAACCCAAAGTCAAAGACTTATAAACAAAGTTGTCTCCCACATATATGTTTATCCTTTATTATTTTTGTTCCGTATTTTGATACAAAGATAAAGGTGAACATGAACCACTTAATAATACGGTATTATACTCTCGAAGAGAAGCATAGAAATAATAGTCATCTCACAATAACCTAGTTGATTAAAAGAAGAAGCTATTGCGGAATCACAAGATTCTAAGATGAAGAACTGTTATGATTACTTTTTATATCTTACCTATTGAAGATAAATATCGAGTAAATCTTAGAAAAGATAAAACTCAAAATGATAGAACAAGTAAGATCAGAATACACAACTATAGAGAAAATAATTGGATCTGGCTTCACGAATACCAAATGAAGTCTTCAAGTCATTAACCTAATAATGGTTTTGGAAAACCTAGGTTAAAGGATAATTGACTCTAGTTTACAACTAGGACACAGGAAAGTGTCGGGATTAGGTTTTGCAGATGCTAAAGTTCTCCCTTATATAGCCTTTCAAATCAGGTTTGCTTATAATCAAAGCTAAGATAGCTTAATAACAAAGCATTAAATATTCTCCGTTAGATGAACTCCTGATTCAAGATCCAAGCTAAGTCTGCTTAGAAATTAAGAAATTAATCTCCAACGTTAGATGGTCTTAGCTTGTTACACACAAATGAAATATACTTATATTTAGATATGGGTAACCGTACCTAAACGTGTATATTGGCTCAATAACATTTAACCGAAGTTAGCCATATGAATACTTTTGTCTTAACCATATTCATCTAACACTTTTAGATCAAATATGATGATCAATCAATCATGATAGATAATCAAATGCATCTAATTGTATTTCAAATAGAGTTGTTCTATTGTTCACTATCTCATAGAAATATTCATGAACAAATTGAAACGAAATCGATTGATTCGTAATCGTATAAAGAACTTATACAATAATCAATTCATGAACATTAAGCCACGGTTTGCAAAGTTAATTTGCATTCCTTAAATCATAAATGTTTTAGTTCATGAGTATGATAATCATACATTACCGATTTTAAAACTTAACCTCTGTGTTCGCAAACTAGGTACGCGAACAACAGCTTCGGACCTTGGCCTAGTCAAGCTGTTCGCAAACCCGTTTCGCGAACAACCATCCCAGACCCAACTCAGGTAAACCTGTTCGCATACTAGGTACGCAAACAAGTTCTTGACCTTCTCAGGTAAATGCGTTCGCATACTAGGTACGCAAACAAGAGTTCCGGACCTAAATCATCACAATACAATTCACATACTGGATATGCATACCGTGTTATATCCAGACATGGGTAATCGTTCTGAACTCTCATTTCAATCATTGAAACATCCTTAGAAAATGACAATAGTAATCTCACAAATACCATTAGCTTCAAGTGATCGAATGATCAATACGAAACTTCCCAAGCTAACATCAAATGACTGTCTCACATAAATCATGTAAGATATTCAAGGTAATATTCACATGATCATCTTTTGACTCAAAATTTAGTTTCCAACAAATAAATTATATCCAACTAAACTTGTCAAAAATACGATGAACATGGCTAAAGAAAAAATCTTCTAACATGCATTTCGAGAAATAGATAAGCGAGATAAACTCGGCTCGAAATATCAAATGTGTATAATATAAAAGTCTATATAGCTATACGACATAGTCTCATTAGAAGATATAATTAAATAGACTTCTGAGTGATAGATAAGTTTTAGTCTCTACATACCTTTTGCTGATGAAGTTCCTCCAAGCTCCTCAGAAGATCTTCTTCTTCAATTGGTGAACGACGTGAAGTTTAAAGCTCAACTACACATTCTATGCTACTCCAAGACATAGCTATAAGTAGACTAGAAATCAAGTATATAGTTTTGATCAACTAAACTTGACAAACAAGCTTGAGATAGCAACGCTTTCTAGTTCAACCAAGAAGTGCTCTAACAATAATAATATGACCAAGTCTAATACTAGAGAGAAAAGATGAAGGTACCCAAATATACCTCAATCTAAAACTTTTCCACCTATAAGTCATTTCTCCGAAAGTGATTATCTATGGACTGAGTCGAGACAATACAACTAATCGGTTCACACTTCGTGTGATCGTCTATGGATACGAGATCGAGACAATACGACAACATGATAACTTGTGTGATTGACTATGGATACAAGATCAAGACAATACAACAACGAAGTATGTTTAATTGATAATAGGTTCGGACTTAATCAAACACTATAGGATTGCTATCAAGTAAATAGGAATTAACATTTGTGTATTTTACTTCTAATTATAATAAAAAATTATAATTGCGGAAATAGAAAAGTAAAACACACAGCAAGATTTTGTTAACGAGGAAACCGCAAATGCAGAAAAACCCCGGGACCTAGTCAAAAATTGAATACTCTCAGAATTAAGCCGCTATACAAAATCAAACCAACTTCGTATATTTAAGACCAAGCAACTAAACCTATAGTTCACCTAGTTCCCTCAATATCCCCGCGCATCCGACTTGCAATAAGTCACGCACTTGGAACAATTCCTTTGGTTCGTATTCCAAACAGTAAAGGAACAACAAATCTGTTCGGCAACAACTCTTTTCAAACAACGTGATATGATTTTGACAAAAGGATCTTCCATTTATCCCAATAAACTCCTTTTTTATGTTCTTAGATCTATCCAATAACAACTACCAAAGTAATTGTTTAGATTTTTCTATCAATACTTTGAATCACAAAGAATTGTATTGATGCCGATATACTCAACTAATCAATCCAATCCATCACAAAGATAAACTGATTATATTTGGATCCCCAGCCGATCAAGTTTTGTGTACACCAAAGATTATGAACCCAAATCAGAAATCTTTTTCGTCTTCAAATCTTCTTAGATCTTCAATAAACACCTGCACATAAACAACTTGAATCTCTTATGATCAATCACACACAGAATGGAGTCGGTTAACAATGGATTATCACAAGACGTCTTTAGATCTACAAACAGTCTAAAGATCTCCCGTCGAAACTTTGATCTAGTTTGAGTGAATCTTATATCAGAAGAGAATATTCTCAAGCATAAACAAACTAGGTGCAATCAAAGTTCAACAACCGTTAGTCAATCAAATCAATCGAATACTAATAATAAACTTCAATTATCTAGTTTCCCACCAATGTTACAAATAGAGCTTATCAATCCCAAAGAAGTATTTAAACCGAAAGGTCGTAAGATATTTTGCCTAATTAGGTGGCTCCACCAGTAACAACACAACTAGGTAGTTTTGCTGGCTCTGAGGATTAGTTTGCTAGAAATGCAAACTTCAGTATTTTTAGACAAGGAAGTTTGGACACCAAGGAATTTCCAAAACCAAATATTCTCAAAGATAGGCAATAAGGGCAAAAAAAATTCTTCATAATTCCTGGAAATGCTCTATCCAAATATTGACCGAAAACTCAGTAGAAAATCTCCAACTAGTAATGCACATTACTAATTTTTTATTTTCTAAAGATATGCATTTTAATTGCTGGAAATTAAAAGCATATAAAACTAAAAACCTTAATTAAAAGATTCTCAATTTATTTATATTCGGGATTCTCCTTTAGCTATTAAGGAATATCTTTGAACAATAAAAGATAAGAGTTACTGCACATGTTCAAAGTACGTCGACATCTTTACTTTGTAAATCCTTTTTCATATTTACAATCTTGGAACCAATTTGCCACACTTCCAAACAAGTTTAGAATTGGTTCATATGACTTCGAAGAACTATTTGATTGATTATCCTATCAAATCACCATTAATGGGTTTCACGGTTCTAACTCAACATAAAGTTTCGGTTCTACCTCCAAGTGAGTACTAGGATTGGTTACACTAGTTACCATAAAATGGCTAACTAAGTACTAGGATCGGTTACCACTTCTTATGGTAAAACTTTTGATCGGTTGACCAAGTTATATGATCAGTTATACCAACTTACTAAAACTTGTTAAACCTCTTACAAGGATCGATTACACACTCTTTTGTGATCGGTCACACCTCTTACTAGGATGGGTTACCCAATGTCTAGTATTTAGTCACACCAATTTCAAGATATCGATCTTACCATCTCAGGTGATTACTTAAGATCGGTTTCACTAATAAAATTCATACCAATACAAAAATCAGGCCTTGTGAATAGGTTTACCAAGATACATAAGCAAGTTATGAACGGTTATACTAAACACACATATTGGTAATTCAAAAGATTTGCAATGAATAAAAATACCAATAAGCCTAGCGATTTCCCTTTCGATTCACAAAACAAGTTTATGAATTTACTTCCTTTAAACGAATGTAAAACATTGTTTCCTAGGAAAAAAATTTCACCCATACCCATACATAATCACAATAGCATTCATACGATTATGTCGATGTCTTATATACGAAGTTCAAAAGATAGATGTTATACTTCGTATTGTAATTCCTTAATACTATGTCTAACTAGAGTATAATCATTCATAGCTTTGCAATTATGTTTTCAATATGCATGACTTGAAAGATACGTTAGGAATGAAACAGTTCCAGTCAAATATTACTAACCTCAAGTGGAAGGATGATGTCGTCGTTGTAGTTCTTTACTTCTTCACATTCTTCTAGTCTTCACGTAATACTTGTAAGTCTCATATCCTAGTAACTTTATAGCTAACCTATACGAAGTTGACTCTAGTAAATAATAAAGCGACTCTTTAAATGAGTTTTGATTCACTAAAATATGACAACCAAACTTGACATACCAACGCTTGGTGGGTTCAACCGAGCTATTCTCTAACATCGAGTATTATATATAACCGCGCATGTTATGTTTTCAATCTTAAACGACTTGAAAGTAACGATAATAATGGAAACAGTCAAGTCGGTATCACTAAATTCAAGTTTAATGATGATGTCTTCATTATAGTCGATACATCTATACATTCTTCGAGTATTCAAGGTAATACTTATATGTCTCAACATTCCTAGACTTTCTAGTCTAACCTAAACAAAGATGACTCTAGTGCATTTAATCAAGCGGCTCAAATTGAGTTTTGATACTAAAATATGACAACCATCCTTGACATACCAATGCTTGATGAGTTCAACCGAGCAAGGTTCTAACAACATCTATTCCCATTAGACTCTATCGATGTCTATTTGAAATGAAGAAGCACCTCCAACAGTTATGAGTCCTCTTTAAGTAGTGATGACTGATTTTCATTCATGATAAAAAATATAAAACTTTATGTTTTCTCTTTTCTAAGCATCATCTGAATCTTAGTATTGTGTTCTCTTGGTTGGATCAAAGGTTACAAACCTTGAATCCAATTATGTTATTATATGGCTTAATTGTAAACCGACGACAATATTTCACATTCCCGTTCGTAATCGCCAATTTGATTGGAAGGGTCGATATACATGCATAAAAGAATTGAAAGTCCTTGAAGACGAAAGTAAAACATTTCTCGTAGCATTTCATCCTCTCAGTTAGCCTACTTTTGCCAACACATATAGGAGGCAGAATGGGTTGAATCTATGAATCCCTCTAAGGATGTTGAAACAAGCTACACAAACAAAAGCTTTGGCCTTAGATAGTCGCCATATCGCCACAATTATTTGTACTACTTTATCAGTAGTTTTACTGTTCTATATGTTGTGGTTAGTATGCATTACCCGAGCAAGAAATTGCATGACTTGATGATTAATTGTTTGAAAACGACCTGATAATCTTTGAACATCACGCATTCTTTCCCATTCTTGCGGCGAACATTTGCATAAATATTATGCCGAAAACCCAGATCGATATGGCTTATCACCATGGATGTTCTCTATTGTTTGAAAAACATTATCTCTTTAAACAGCTAAATCCTATTCTTGAGTATACTTACGAGCACAAACTTTGGGAGGCATTTTTCGTGATACGAGAGAAATTAACAAGAAATTAATGTAAAATTATATGAAATTTTGGGTGTTGAATGAGTGATTTTAGAGTTAGAAATGATTGAATTTATAGGGAATGAAATTAGAGCCATTGGATGAACTCGTTGAAATCCGGTTTGCTCAATCTGAGACGATGGTTGTCTCAAGCAGAGCCGACCTCGGCTTACTCTTTCCCGATCGGCTAAGGATGATTTGATGGACTCAACTTGAGAGGAGATAGGGAAAAAAAATTATTTTTGAGCCATTTGACCATTTGCCCACTCCACTGTTGGGTGGAAATTGGTAAATTAGCTTGTTTTCTCATCCCACTGGAGTTGATCTTAGGAACGAATCTAATAGCCTATCTGGATACCACTTAAGAAGTTTTTTTCGACTTCTAGAAACAAAAAAGGTAAGAAATTGATCTGAGTATACAAATTCAAAATTACGTCGAAAACAAAGAAAGCTAACTTTTCATGAAGTAAAATGTTCTTGCTTCAGACGTCTGAAATTTGCTTTTGCTTAGGGCTGTCAATAAACTTATGAAGTCCGAGATTCGTTTCCGAAAGTTCGACATCCTATAGGATTTAATCCGATTTTGGATTTCAGAACCGGATATATTATCGAACCTTACCCTTTAACCTTATCGGAACCCGATTAGGCCAATTCCGTTTGGCTAAGTTCCGACATCCGATAATCCTAGAGGTGTACTAGTAATTTCTAACCCCTAGGATAAAGATGTCGACTAACGGAAATTATATTCTTAGAAATTATCGGAATTTCTAACCAAATTAGTAATTTCTAACACTTTTTTCCCCAAGTTTTTTCATATTCTTAGAAATTATCGGAAATGATCTGAATTTATCGGAATCGAATTCGAATTTTCAAATTCCGTCAGATATTATCGGATTTCGGAAATCCGATAACAGTTGCCCTATCGGAATCCGATAGGTGAAAAAAAAACTAACATGGTTTCCTAAAGTCACCGCATATAAAATCTAAGGACTGCTAATTAAAAACTTTCTATCCACACACATACCAGGTGCTCCGTTCGTATACAGTATAACCCCAAGAAAATAATAGAGTCGGGACTTGTAAAATTTATCAATTTATCGCGATATTAAATAATCGCATAAATTAATAATTATTAAATTATATATTAATTTATTAGAATATTGTTTAATTATAAAAAAAAATCAACAAAATGAACGAATACACCTTATTCCGTTGCGAATTATGTTCATCATTGTAAGATTCGTTCAATGGATGACACCGCATCAGAGAATCCAAATGAAGCTTTAGATATTGAAGGAACTAGAGAATTGCAAAATATAATCAATGGATTGAATTATAACAGTGGAATGGATGTTGATTTTCTTTTAAACTAACCTCAAAAATATATTATTTCAGATTTGTTGACTGGCGAAGAAATAATTGAGAGTGTCATGGGAAAAGATGAAAGTGATGACGTGGAAGTCGAATATGAAAGTGTAGTTACATAGCCACCTTCTCATCAAGAAGCTATCAAAGATGCAAATATGTTGAGTAGATTTTTATTGCATCAGGAAATGATAACACCAAAAATTGTTTTAATGTTAAGAAAAATCCACGATGAAATTCAATGTGGCATTAATTTTAAGAAAAACCTAGTCACAATTGAATCATTTTTTTTTCCAAATTAGCATAAATGTAAAACTAAATTTATGTAAATCAGAGAGTTATTAATTTATATATTCGAAAGGACCTATAGAAAGATAAAAAAAATTATTACTCCATATGTCCTAAAATTTCTGTCCTCTATTCTATTTTCGTTTGTCCTAAAATACTGGTCAGCTTCTGTTTATAGTCATATTTTTGTAAGAAAATATTTTTAAAAATAAAGATAATTAATTTAAATTACACCGAGCTTTTGGTTGGCAGCCTAGCGACAAGCTGAGCTCCAACTCCTCTTTGAATAGCGATACCTAAACGATAGAAAATAAAACTACCTAGTCCACTACTAGCGTAGTTGCTAACCAAACAATTCCTTAGACGCTTGAAAAAAAACTACGGTGTCTTCTCCAAGTTCTCCTAAAGTAGAGAAGGCCAGAACTCCCAAACCATAGCCATGTGCAGCGCACTTGTCCAAGTATTTGGCACGTTTTCGTGAAACTGCACCAGAAATAGCCTTACTTGGGGCGAAAGAGCGCACACCATCACCAGTGAATGGAGATACACCTGTAACATCCATACAAACATCTTGCCCGTTCTCCCAATTAAGAACAAGAATATCAGCAGGTTTTAGATCTTTGCCATCGTCTGATTGAAGACCAAGAGGAACCTCTTTGCGCGCATGTACATTAGACTTGTAGCAAATGTCTGCAACAATATCACGAACCACATCATGTCGGAACTTGTACCCAATATCCTTGGCGCAATGAAGCGCATGATCCCCAAATACATCCATAGACTTGTTACAACTTGGGCACAAACTATTCTCCACGAACAAAGGAATACCCAAACGATAACAAAGCACGGCTCTAAATTGTCGAGGCCCAAGACATTGGTTAAGTCCACTAATGGGGACCGCCAAAAGGTAGTCTTGAGCATGTTTGATGTGATTGCACTGCCAGAGGGCTGAATATTTTTTAGTAAAGCTCCCAAATATATCCTTCAATTTTTATAATTAGAAAATAATTTTTAAATATCACCAAACAAAAATCTTGCATAATATCTTCCTCAATAAAAAACAAATCTACTAAATCAAGCCTTAAATATTTTTATCTTCTACTTAAACATCTTAAATGATATCTTCCTCAATAGAAAACAAAATTACTAAATTAATGCATAAATATTTTTATTCTTATCTCCTATTTAAACATTTGTATAAATAATAAAATTACTAAATATGTATTTTTCTTACATGCTCCATATACTTCTTTAAATTTTAGTAATACCATAGCATTTAATGGGGATAGTTTTATACACTACTCCGATCTACTTAATATCTTGACTTAGTCAAAGCGAACTAGTATTTTATAAATTTAGCAAATTACATCTTAGTCCCGATTCGGAACCGAAAAAATTTATTTATTTATCGCGGATTAATTTATAGGAGTTCTGATTGGGAAAATAAAATCTAATGCCACGCGAGATATCTACAGCCAATCACGTGTCACCTTAACTTCCATTATTACTAACCCAAAGAGGACTGCACTCAAACTTCGAAATTTTCTCACTTCCCACTGCATCACTCTCAACTCTTAGCATCGCACTCTCCGTTGTTACAGATTAGGCCAAACTTGATCCACTATCTCTTTCTCTAGGTATAAGTGCCAATCAGGTGTAACAAAAACTGGACATTGGGTAAGTCTCTAATATCTCTTTTGATTATTTTTGATTGAGAAAATAGTTTCTGAATCACTGCAATGTGTTTGATTAAATGTGGATTCAACAACTGATTGATAAGATTAAGTAAATTGTGATTTTCTCAAGGAAACATTTGGAACATATCTGTATATGTACTGATAATAATTACTAAGCACAACTATAGAGTTTAAAGGATGGAATTTGGTGGATTCACTATCAGTTGAGCTGATTCTTATGGATAGCTAATGACCACTGAAGTTTCTTAGGAATTCCTTGAGGAATATGGTGCGCCATCGACCATGGCATCCATGTGTATGAGTAGTGGTTGTTATTGGATTATCCTGTATTATTTATGGCAAGTGTGGGGTTTCTCTCCATTGGCACTAGGCCTTTTTGAGGAACCCCAACAATGGCGTGTAAAGTGGTGGCACGGTATTGGTGTACATGAGGTGGGTTGTAACTGATTTTGCGCCTCAAGTGGTGGCCTAGTATTAGTGTGCATGATGAGGTGGGTTGTCACTGATTTTCTGGTGGCCTAGTATTAGTGTGCATGAGGTGGGTTGTCACTGATTGGCGGCATAGCAGTAGTATCCATGAGGTGGATTGTCCCTTGATTTCGTATACATAGATTTTGATTTCTATACCAACTTTCATGGTAAGTTTCTTTGGCTGGGAACTACCATGGTGGACATATGTATATTGAACTTGGGAAGTTCACAACTCAGTGTGAATAAGCAATCAATAGAAATGAAAGACCTGAACTAAGGATTTTTTGTTTTTGTTTATTATTATGTAAATGAATGGAAAAGCTAGAAGGAAAAATTCAGGACTTTAACTTGATTAGGTAGGTAAATCATGCAAGGTTAGCGGTGACCAAGCTTTGTAGGTTTCGATCGCCTCTTTTAGTAATCGTTATATTTCATTTGGTTAACACAAACTGAGTTTCATATTGTTGGTTCCCATTCTAAAACTAAATCAATTGTTCAGGTATATGATAAGCATATTATAGCTATTTTTCATCAGGAACCCATGGCCAAAATAGTCATACGTAGCTTTCTGCTAGACATTTTCTGTTAGTGTTCTCTTCTCTTAGAATGTTATTCTCAATTATATAATATAAAATAAATAAATGATGTTTTTTCCCGTTTTAAGTATTTAACATTCTCTAAAACTGATACCAGATGCTGCTGAACAGTAGTGACGCTCTGAATGTCTGATATTTCCTGTGCAATATTCTAGTCATTTCTGCAGACATCCAAATGACAAGTGTATCAAGGTAGACAATTCGAACAGGCATACTTCTGGTTAACATGATATCCTTCATAATTTGAGACTTAACGGAAATGTTTTTTTTTTTTTTTTTTTTGGTTGGGGGGGGCGTGGTGGTTTATGCTATTTATTCTAGATTCTGCTCACGTGTATTTTGTTATTGATAGGTGGTCTACTAATGTACATGGTTCATGGTTTTCCTTGCATTCAAAAAAGTTGGTTTGTGAAGATATCCACAGATTTTCATTTAGTGTGGTCGTTCATACTACAAGGAAAGGATTCCAAAGTTTAAGTATTCTGCATGATCCTTCTATGGGGAAACATCCCACATGTCATCCATCACAGAGAATATCTGCAATGACTATTAGTCTCCATGACAAACTTTCATCCTCACCTCAAGAAGATGAATCAAGCATTAGTAGTGATGTTTCTCCCCTGGATTCATCAAAGAAGATACTTTCACAAAATCTAGCTAGTGGAAAGGTAGAACTTCAAAGACCTCATCTCGGTTCAGTTCCACCTAGTTGAGAACGTATTGGATAGGTACTGGTTTTTTCCAGCCACCGAACATGAAAACACATGGTTATACATTTTGACTCTGTTCCTTAACAGCTGATTTCACTGGTGGCTGATTCTGAAAGATCGAAGCTTCTCAAGAAACTAAGTGAAGCTAATCAACACAATAGGTTCCTCAAACGTCAGGTGTTTAGCTATTCATTTATACGTTTATCTCTTTAATCATGCTTCTAGTTTCCCATTGCACTTTGGAACTCCCACATCTTGCTTTTCAGGCCCCTGCTTTGACATAGGATAGAACTGTCAAAGAACTTTTAACTTACAAGCTTGAGGCTGGTTGAGTTGAGTTGTTGAAAGACGAGGGGAAAACTACCATATCATTTGGGACTATTTCACTCTCTTAACAAAAAATTGGGTACTACCTTTTTCTTGCTTACATATCTTCCAATGACTTCGTTTTGCAGTTGCAGATAAAGGAAGATGCATTAGTAGAATTTAAGAGCGACGTTGCTGTCATGGAACTGGAAATTCAGGTAGCCTTGTTTTTTTGTTTTGTCTTTCATATTCACCCAATCCTAGTGTGAATGAGCGTGATTATCTTTTTAAATTCGATCAAGGTCATCCTGAACCCCCAAGTCTTTTATTTTTGCAAAGACTGACGGAGGACCTTTAATTTCACTCTCATACTATGCGCTCCACTCAGTATCGAGTGTTGGTTTATGCAGCTTATTAGATTAAAAATCTTGTTTAGGATACTTGTGAAAGTTACAATAATATGATAGTGCAAAAGAACTTGAGAATTCCTCCAATGGTTGATGGGAGCATTTCTGTAGATTGTAAAGGCTTAAGTTGATTCAATCATATCTTGTCTCCTTAAATACCTAAACCATGATGTATTGGTTTCTTCTTGTCAGGCATTGGTCAAGCTGGCAGAAGAAATAGCTAAGACTGGAATTCCTCCAGGTTCAAGAAAGATAAATGGAAAGTACATTCATTCTCAACTCATTTCCAGATTAGAAGGTTTCTCCTAACTTGCGCTTTTATTTTCAATTTCTAGGTGTGGATAGTATCTCTGTATGAATTTAATGGATCCCATTAACCATTGTTCTTGTATCACGAAGGTGTACACAAAAAGTTGAAGGAACAGTTAAAGGATGTGGAGGTCGTACAGTCCAAGGAAGTTCACTTACATTGGAATGGCATGGCTGAGGTAACTTTGAAATTCTGGTTTGTATATGCGTGACTAGTGGATAGTTATTATACATGACCAATGCATTTTGAGAACATATACATTTTAAGCCTGTTATCATAGAAGGATAACTTGTTGGAATACAATTGGCCAAGCTTTTTAAATCAAAATTTTCTGTAGCACTCAAATTTATGCTTGCTGGATAAAAGTTATTGATCTTTATTCTGAAATCTAAATTACCAGACTGTTCAAGTAATGGGATCATTTGATGGTTGGAGTCGAGGAGAGAACTTATCACCTGAATATACTGGTTCTTATATGCAATTCTCAGCTACGTTAATGCTCAGACCGGGAAGGTAAGACAACCCAAATTATTATCTCCATCACTCTCTCTCTCTTTTATCAAAATTAATATGAACGCATTTATGCATCTCAGGTATGAAGTCAAATTCTTAGTAGATGGAGAGTGGAGATTATCCGCCGAGCTCCCAACCACAGGCGAGGGAATGATCGAAAATAATTTGTTAATAGTAGAATGAACATGTTTCAGCACCAAGGAAAGAAACCTTTTTCTTTTAACCAGAGCAACTTATTAGTACAATATACAAATTACTTGTCCCTCTTTCTCTCTAGGCCTTTGCAGAATTGCATCTTCATAATATGATTTGGTGTGTACTTGCACATATCAAGAACTTGTAATAAAGGGTTAAACATTCACTTAATCACCGATCTCTACTTTTTTATAAAAAGGGTTATAAATCTCCCTTATAAAACAAAGCGGGGATAACTTAAGCTAGATAAAGGATGGTGGGGATTTAGTTTGGGGAAAGCTAAATCTATAGCTGTGGTTGTTTACATCATTATTGAATCATTTATTTTTTATAATAAATATTGTATTAATCTTTCGTTATAAATGTCTTTTAATTATCTTAAATAAATAATAAATTTCATAATAAAGAAACATAATAACTTCTAAAATTCTTTCCAACCATTACATTTTTCTAAATATTTTTTTTTATTAGATAGATAATAAATTCATTAATAATCATATCAATAGAAACCAGGGATGACCGGGGTGGTGTTTGTTGGTGGTGGTGCATGGAGCCAGTGACGATAGTGACGGTGGTGGAAAAGGTGGTGGTAATGGTGGTTCTGGTGGTGCTAGTGCAGGTTCAGTGTGGTAGTGGGAAAATGTTTATTGTATGTTGTTATGACACAAATAACATTATTACGAAAGTTGTGGTTGAAATTTTTTAATGTGAAAAGAACCTGGTTCTAAAACAAAAAAAAGTTTGTACAAGCTGACCGCAATTTGTCCCGAAAAATAATCCGAGAAAATTCGAACGATAGTAGGGTGACGGATCTACCATTAGGATAGTAAAGGTTTTCAGTTGGTCCTATTCCATGTTTCGCTATGTGGTTTCTTCGAGACAGATATTTCGGTTAACCTAGCGATTCTCCAAAAGAAAATATAATAATTAAAAAAACACAGACAACAACTTTTAGTTTATACAAGGGTTAAAATTGACATAATCTTTTTAACTTATTATGAAGGTCGTCTTGAATTACTTGTAGCGGGTGAAGTTCTAGAAAGAAATTGATAAAACAAATAAAGGTCGAAAAATTAGGCAAGACAAAGGACACTCTCGATTCATTCTTGGGAAAGCTAAATCTACGGTTGTAAAATGATCAGTTTAATTAACTTTCAATAATAAATATTTTATTGATATTTCATAATAAATGTTTCTTCAATTAATCAAATATAAATATATTTTCATTAATACAGTACTTAATAAATTTATTTTACATTAAATCAGTAGGCATTAATGGTGGTTGTGATGGTGGGCGGGGGTGGTGGATCGGCGTTGGGGTAATGGTGGTGGGAGTTAGTGAGAATGGTGGAGTAATGACATTAATGGCGGTGATGGTGGTGGAAGAAGTAGTGGTAGTATGATGAGAAATCTGTCATAAGGTAGATAAATTATTTAGTTACCCTTAGTTAATTTTATTTTTTTATTATTTATTATTTGATATTAGTTTTAAAATTTACTTTTCTTTTCTTTTTTATTTATTTTTAAATTAAAAAAATTATTAAAGGCCGGATTTTTGTAGGGAGAAGATACATTAATATTTGTCGGCTCGGGGCAGGAAAGAAGATGAAACCTATATAAAAAAAGTGACCATATACAAGGCTACACGCGAACCAATTGTAATTGATTTATTTTCTCATATCTCTCTTTATTCCCATTTTTTGTCATGATTTATGTTTCTGCCATTTTTCCTCGACTTCATGTGATTATGCATGATTGAGAAATAGTTCATGATAATAAGTAAAGAGAGAAGATAAGTAGATAAGAAAATAAATCGATCAAAAATTACAGATTATTAAACCTTAGGAAAATGAATAAACACAAATTTATGTAAATTTGGAATAATTTACATCACCCAAGCGAGAAAAGTAATTCCTGAAGCTAACCGATTTTGTAAGATTAATCTGACTGATTTTGAAATAATTTTGTGTTTTCAGTTTTGTTACAAATTTGGTGAACGAAATTTGATGATTTATTTGTTTTCGAAGTAGGGACACTACTTTGTTTTGAAGAAGTGAATGAAGTAGTGTTCTATTATTCACAGGCCCATAGAATTTTGAGGAGTTGGTTAAAGATTAACTATTTTTTCCTCAAGGATTGTATGAAGTAACGGCACCGATTAAGCCCTAGTTTCTTGTATAAATCAAAAATCAAAATATAAGAGAGCAGAGTTTATACAACAAAAAAAATTGATGAATGTATCATCTCTTCTCTATACAAAATAAAATAAAATAAAATTACATCCCTGAAATCTCAGTTGGAAGTTCATGAACCAAGCAAATGAACTTAATATAGAGCATTTAATCAAAACCTTAACCAGCAAAATGAGAGATGTAACACTGCAAATGCACTTGTGAAATGCTCTTCTACTTTTCTTCATCAAGGAGAATGCTGCTGGCTTTGTAAGCCAACATCATTGTGTTGTTTTGAAGGAGCTGAAGGTGGTATTGGTATTGATTTTGGCAGGAACCCAAGGAAGTTATGATCAGAATGTTGAAACTTACTTGGTTTAATCCCAAATATTTGTGAGTTTCTTGATGACCCATTGCATTGATCAATAAAGATGATAGTAAGCAATAGCAACCGTAATAATAATAGGAGTAAGCTTCTTCTACTCACAACCATTAGTCTCTCCATATATTCTTCATAGAAGTTCTACTGCTGCTACTAATCTTAAGAGGTAACTTGGCTAAAAAAAAAATACTAATCTTAAGAGGAGAACAAGAAGATGATCAGAAGAGCTGGGTTGCTGGTACCTTAATTGAGAAGCAATAAAAATGTAATGTAGAGAGAGTGGGAGAGTGTAATATATGTATGGGGATTGCAGAGTATTCAAGATATAAGTTAAGCATGTGGAAGAAGAGGTGGCTTGTTTTTGAAGGAATTATGCAACAAATTTAGGGGAGAAGAGTTGAAAGATGGGGAACAAAATGCCGGGTAGTAGTATTTGTGCTAGATAATTGAGTGAGTATTGATAGATGCATAATTGCAGTAATAATGGGGATACATGAAGATCATGAGTCCATGAAGATCTTGAATGGGGTCACTCTTCAATGAAAATAAGGAAGAGGAGGAAGAAAAAAAATGGGCTGCAGAGTGACTTGGAGAAACAAATGATAGGTCTTTTCAATAAATTCAATGAAAATAAGGAAGAGGAGGAAGAAAAAAAAGGGCTGCAGAGAGAGTTGGAGAAACAAATGATAGGTCTTTTCAATAAATAGAGTGAATCCTGTAAAAAAATCTTGTGATATTCTGTAATAAAATTTACCGAAAATGCTAGTTTTCCCCAACCCATGTCCACCAACCATTTTCACCGTGAAGTGTCATGAAAAGAGTGGTGTGATGCAATACAAAAAAAGCCCCTTATTAATCCTAATAATTCAAAGGATAAGGGCTAAGATCAATGTCACCTAAAGGGGAAGGGAGCGGGGGGGGAACATAGCTGCTTCGGATGGTTAACCAGATTTCTGCTGGAACAGAAACATGAAATGATCGAAATGACCATGAACAGGTGAACTAGTATAGTGTTTTGCTCTTATCAATGTCAAGTGTAAAAGGTAGCGTGTAGGTATGTTATGTCAGGAACAGGTTAATAGTTATTCCAGGAAATGGTGTTTTGCCCCCATATGCACGTGTAGTCGTGCATTCATGATTTGCAAAGTCAATAAATGAGAGCTGCTTTTCCTAACCAAAGGGTGGAAATTATGTCTTGTGGGTTAGGTGAATATGTGGGATCCTTATAATTGAATTCTAGTCCCATGCAAAGGAAAGTATTGTGATGTCTATTATATGGACACTATCACTGAATTGTATTAGCTCTTTCCGTGAAAGTTATACTTGCAACTTTTTATTTCGGCAAAATATTCAAATTGAAAAAAAATGATAACAGAATAAATATCGTATCAAAATTTTGTGCTGTATTTATTAAACATACAATATGCAAGTAATGTGAGCAACATTATATGGCGTATTAAACATACATATGCAAGTGATGTGAGCAACATTATGTGGCGTGTCCGTCAAGCATATTATGTCGAAACACACTAGGCATGGACACTCGGTCACTTGGGAACAATGGAGAAGAGGCAAGTGAAAGGATTCCTGGAGATTAGATTGCTGTTAATCGACAAATTAATTAAACATATCTATAAGAAACTAGATCTTTCTTTATAAAGTTCTACTACTGACAGCTATTATAGCTCTTAATAGGTTGTACAAAAGAACATCCAAAGGGATGATGTCCAAATTATGTACTCAAGAAAAGATGATCTCCCCTACACGTGAATCAAGTGAGAACAGTGGTTTGAATGAATGAAAGAAAGAGTGATTGATTTGACTGAAAAATGGAAAAAAAAGATTGATTTGATTGAAAGAAAGGAAGAAAGATAATTTCTAATAATTCTTAACAGACCGTGCAAAAAAACAAGGAAAGAAAACCGCCTCTCACAGATTTTTTTATTTATTTATGAGACCCAATTTATCGGGAAACGTGTAGGGGGTCGGCTATCTGTAGCTGTTTTTTTCGTTATTTTTTTTTTTCGTTGTCCGTCAAGAGTTTTCGAATTTCTATAGCAGCAAGCAAGTTTTATATTCAGTGTACACAGGATATTCATGCTTTTCATTAAATGATTAGACTTTTCTTCTCTGACAAATAGAAGCTGTTACAGTAGGACCCGGCTCCGATGAGAACTACTTTGGCATATATGCACCATGTAACCGTGGTCGTTGAAACCGGATATGGCGATATCATCGACATTGTCTCACCCTAGCTGAAACTAGCCGGTGTTGATCAAAGCTAAAAGAAAATCCTTTGAAATGTTACGGTCCTTAGCCAGATCCACTTCCAAACAATAAGTTATTTTATTTATTTTTTAAGCAAAGGCCTTTAAATACTAATGGTCATCCTCAACAATCGGCTTAAGCGAAATTGGAGGTACAAACCAGAAACATGAAGGCTGAGTTAGTTTTAGTCTACTTAGAGCAACTGCAGTGGTGCGACCATAACCAAAGACCAAAGAGCAAAAAAAAATTAAAAATTTGGGTTTAGTCCGTGTTGCAACGCAGTGGTGGAGAGTAAAATTTGGTCAGGCGTAACCTAAAGTTGCGCCCCAATCAGGCGAAGTTTATGTTCTACGCCCCATTTTTTTTTTAATGGGGCGGAACTTAACAATTCCGCCCCTTCTTGTTTTTTCTTTTCTTTAAAATGGGGCGTAACTTTGAGTTACGCCACATTCAGGCGCAACTTTAAGTTGCGCCCCCCCCCCTCCTTTTTTTTCTTTTCTAATGCCAGGCGGAAACCAACTCTTACGCTTGTTCGAGCGGAACTTAACAAATACGCCCGACTAAAGACCAGACTAAAGACTATATATACTCTGGGTTTTAGTTATAGTCTGGTCTTTAATCTTTACTCCTTCCCCACTGCGTCTCCTATTTGATCTTTAGTCTGGGTTTTAGTCGCCCACTGTGGTTGCTCTTAGCTAATACATAGTTACATAAACGTGGTTGAAAAGTAAATATACAAGTAACTAAACTAAAAGAATATAATAGAACGTCTTTAAATATCGCATCAGTTCTTTGGTCTCCACCGAACTTCCCAGCAGAAAATTGGTTGATGAGATCCTTAACAGCAGATTCAACATAAAAAGCTATTGTGGCATAAAAAGGGGCTTTATTTTAGAAATCCTTCATCACATACCGTGCACCATCATCCAAAGATGTTTCATCAAAGGCTCCATCAATATTATATTTTATTCAACCAAAGGTGGCTACTGACACAAATGTTGGTGGGATTTGTAATTTAGGTTTTCTAGTAGGAGCGAAAAGACAGTAACATTCATCGGGTAATCTAGTAGAAGGATTGTGACACCTTCATCAGGTAATCTAGTAGAAGGATTGTGACACCCTGCTAATTCTTGCACCAAAACTGAGTCCAGAATCTCGCGGTGCCTCTATCGTAGGTCAAAGTTTTTCTTTTTAGAATGAGAATAATTTAAAACTACGAAAGAAAATCCAATAAACATTATTAAATTAATAAATAATATTTACTAAACACTTTAAAGAATTGGTCCTAGAAAATTTTGTGTTGTGCTTCGTTATAGGCTTGGGATTTCACTATTTGAAGATGGGGAGTTATGCTCCAGCTGTGATAGGGAGATGGATATTTTCTCTGACCATGCCTTGCATTGTTCTCATGAAATTGGTCTTAAGTTTAGACATGATCTTGTGCGTGACACTTTTGCTGACATGTGTTATTGTGCGAGCGTTCCAGCTAAGAAAGAGGTTGATTTAGGACTTC
Organism: Papaver bracteatum; assembly: GCA_023529315.1. NCBI lineage: Eukaryota > Viridiplantae > Streptophyta > Magnoliopsida > Ranunculales > Papaveraceae > Papaver > Papaver bracteatum. Next base: position 2,274,406 of record JAJJWX010002278.1, read on the forward strand.
TTTTCAATAGTGTCTAGCTTTAAGACCGGCTGATATTTTTGTTCATAACTGGGATAATGGTCGTGATATTTGTTTGGATGTAACAGGTGTTTCCCCCTTTACAGGTGGTGGGGTACGCACTTTTGTGCCTGGTCAAACTATTAGTAAGACTATCACTCGAAAGCACAACAAATATCTGGAGAAATGCACTGCTCAGGGGCTTGGCTTTGGGGTTCTTGCTTTCATTACCTTGGGAGAGTTGGGTGGAGATACTATAGATTTCTTGAAAAGATTGAGAAATTACATGGCTAGTCATGATGCGAATGTCAAAGTAGGATATTTCCTTTTCCATAGGCTAGGGGTGGTTATTCAAATAGGGATTGGAGCGAAGCTTGTTGCTCGGCTCCCGTCCAATTTTTTGGTTCATACTGAAAATTAAATTATGTAATTTTATCATCTTTAAAGAAAAACAAAATTAAAATTGTTATAGTCCAAAATTATTTAATTGTTAAATTGTAAAACAAAATAATATTTACAAAACATTATTAACTTGTTATAATCCAAAAAAAAAAAAATCAAACAACTGAAGTAAATAACAACATGATAACCTTGTTGAGATTAAGGAAAAACAAATTCAACAGAAAATTACATGAAGGAAGAGGTTCCACTTCTTCCCAAATACTGCAACAGAAACTCAAGAGAACCCCACGACTAACTCACTTACTTATTCTGCTACCTGAAAGGGAAAAAATCAACACAAGGGCAGAGCCTTGAATCGCAAGTTTACTCTTAATCCATCATATACACTAACAAGTATATAAGTAACAAAGGTGTCAAGTAATAATAAACATCTAAAATGTGCCAGCAAGAAGATTAGGAGACTAAGTTTCAAAATCAAATAACACAATGCTCACTCTCAGTCGTTTACCAACCATAAAAACACACACAACTTACCACAAATTAAACAATTGAATCTACTTCCCACTGCGACACACTATTTGAACAGTGATGTCCTTGAATTGGGTAAACTCAACGACGTCCCTTATCTGGTGTATGCTCACAAGCATGATAGCTATTATGGAAACACAGATACTCGTAAGCGCAATAGAAACTATGATGCCTGGTCTCAACATATAAATTTCAACATACACATATGAACATAAACGTCTACTTCTCACCGTTCTCACAAGCCTGATAACTATGTGAACCTGACCTCTAAACAAGTAATAAATAAGAATTAATATCCAATCATAACGAAACGCCAAATAAGGATTTATATCTTAACAATAATCCAACACATACAAGACCATTTAAATCATCTTTAAATTCATGACATAATAAGCTTCAAACGCATATTCACAACTCAATTCAAACTTAAACCACATACTAGATCAATTCAATAATTTACAATGCAAACACATATGTATAACTCTGTTGTACCTATAAAATACACAATGTATACTAATCTGATCATAAATAAATTTTTACCACACAATCATAACAATCCCAAGGACATTATATACAAATTTCAAAGAAAACTAACGGCTGAATATCGAATTATAATATGTTTTATTTGCTTAACCTATCTGAATTTTACAGGCATAACTACAAACATCTATCATTTGGGGGCCTCCCGAACTCGGTTTGACTTGAAATTTTTATAAAATACTAATTACCTAAATGGGTTACTCATATTAAAATTTCAGCTAATTATAAGTAGTAGAATTAAATAAACTTAGGTTTTAAGAACTATCCGGATTCATATATTTTGTAGAAAAGTTCTCTGAACTACAAGTGTTTATGTGATGTCTCCAAGTCAATTATCCTGATATTTTAATATAGTCTATATGACATATTAAGGTATAACATATCCAAAATTTACAAAGATCAAATGGTTGGATTTCAATTTATGGTTTAAACAATACTCATTTTTTTAGGTGACAGAAAAACACTAACTCGAATTTTACCATAGAAATTCAACTTCTTAACATATGTTTTCAAGGGGATCAACAATTGAAACTTAAATACAATCAATAGTAAATGATAAACAAGACTAAACTTTTTTTTTTTTTTGGCTAAATCACATGATTTTATTGATTAAGGAAAAATACAACTCAAGATAGCAGAGTTTTAAATGAACAAGCTAATAAACAGAAATAAAAGCTACAAGGTTAGAAACATTAATAGAATCTGTAATAGTCTACATTAGGCATCTCAATTCTAGGCAAAAACTGAGGCCTGCCCATGTGAAGCTGCCTTACACCTGCAGCAAGTGAAGCTCCTCTCTTAGCAGTGTTATCAGCTGAAAAATTAAGCTCCATGTAGCAATGTTTATATCTCACTTGAGTTTTGCTTAATAGCCTTCAGCCATCTTCCTTTGATAAACCAGGGGACATTTCCTTTATCAAACTCTGCAATTACTGTTTTAGAATCAGATACCACAATAATGTTCTGCATATGCCATTGAACTGCCAATTCCAATGCACACAAGACACCATATGTTTCTGCCAAATAATTTGAAGCTATCCCAATTCCTCCAGAAAGAGTAGCAACAACTGTACATTCCTCATCCCTTACAACCACACCAAAACCTGCATCTCCAGGATTAACAAAAGAATCTCCATCACAACAAAACATTACAGCACTAACTTCTGGATGACTCCAATGGCACTTCTTAATGTACTGAAATTTTGAGTATCTAATGCCCAGATCAAATGTTTGAATTATTCCATTATCATAATCTTGATTCCATTTTGATACTGTCATTCTCAAACCTCCCTCATTCACCAATTTAAGAATCCTACACTTAAAGGCTTGAGTATTTAGCTTTATGTTTTCAAAGAAATTCTTATTTTTCTGGAATCAAATTTCTTTTATAATGGTACAAGCCGAAGTAATCCATACGTGTTTAATTAGAGAACTGAAATTTGAACTACACCTCCAGATATCCTAAAAAGACTTAGGTTGGATAATATTGAATACTGAACAGATCCGCCTCCAAATCTCAATACTGAAGCTACACTCCCATAGCAAATGGTGCATACTATCTTGCTCAGATTCACAAATGCAGCATCTTGAAACCATTTCATAACCATTGTTACTTATTGTAGTATCATTTGTGTAAATACCTTGGATGATTTTCCAAACATTACTAGAAGTAGCAGGATGAAGAAAAGAATTCCATATATACTTTGACCAATTTACTTCATAACAAGATTAAACTTGCCCAAGACTTAAGATGAAAGCCTAGCATCTCTTTTCCTTGCTACTGGACTAAGTCCTTCTTCCCTAGACTTCACTTCTCGTGGTTGCAGATATTTTTTTCTTTTTTAAAACGAGTTGAAAATTTAATTCAAGGAACTAACCTAACCTGTATTTATTTCATTAACTTAATTAATTAATTTTTTTTATCTAAATTCAACTTTTTATTATGGGAAGCCTAACCACTAACATACAAGTAATTGGGATCCACTAGCCAGAACACAAACCATTCAATCAAAGATTTATCCAGAAAAACAGAAGTATTCGCACAAAGAGAAGACAAAAACCAAAAATGACTAGTGATCGATGTCGTATGCATCAAAAACAATTCACTTTCTTACTCAACAAAATATAAATGAAGTATTGGTAAGGAAGAGTTCGTTTCCACAGAGAGGAAATTGTTGTTATAAAAATTCTAGTTTCTTTGTAACCAATGAGGGATTTTTGTTTTATCAAAATAAACAACGCAATAAAGTAATGAAAATAGTTGAAAAAAATCAATAGAGAGAGATATTGGTCAAGAAATTCATCTTCAATCTTAAACATGTGCTTGCATACATGATTAGAATTACGATTTAATCTATTTTATTATCAAAAGCCTAGAGTTTCAAGAGAGCAAGATATTCCATTAATTTCCTAAGTTCATCAACACACTAAGTTCATCAACACACACATTAGAGCTGCGTATGTGAATTCTACCTAAAGAATAACCTAATGCCTTGCGCTAATTAAGTTCAATTCCTAGGAGCATTAAGTTTCATAAATAGGCTAATCAATGCAATTTTCATACATTGCACATGACAATTCGGACAATGGTCAAACTTTACATATGATCACAGGAGTGTATCACTGCAAACCGTAATCATATCATGATACTTGTATTTGGGGTTATCGCTCGATGAAAAAACCTAAAATAGCTATGGACAAGGATGTAAGTTCAATTAATTGGCCACTTAACTAAACAAACATCTAAATCCTATCACAACACATCAATCATGTGATTATAAAAACAATAGAGATTTGAACGATAATCAAGAGAGAAAACTAATGCATTAATCAAGCACAAGTTATAGATATAGGACTACATACTTAACCAATAATATAAGATTTAGCTACTCATTGCTATGGAGTTCGTCAACATAATAATAATGAATTAAAGAAGATGGAAGCAAAGCAAACCCTAGTAACGTAAACAAAAGAGGCTCTTCCCAGTTCCAAGAATAATACGTGATTTCTCCAAAAGTTGTAGAAGTCTTCTTTTATAATCCTTTGATTTCCAAAACTAGGTCAAGTCTTCAAAGAGTCCAATAGAGAAGTCCATCCAGCCATGTGTGAGAAAGGCAATATAAAAATTCGGCCAAATATATATATCGCCGGAAAATTAGTGATACGCCGGAAGTTGTCCGGAATCCGACGAGAAAATTACCACCAGTCACATGAAGTCTGTCGCCGGTCACCTGAGTCAACTAGATCAACTCAGTTGTGTCAAATCACCCTAGTCAGATCTGAGTCAGTGCTAGTCATCTGACTTGGATCTAGGACAAAGCCATTGCACGGCTGTAGCTCATTTTGCACATGCCATAATCAAATTAGCACCAGGATGACGCTTCATCCAAACATCACTTAGCCATCCACATAGCTGCAACCATAAAATAATGCCAATTCCTTTTCTGTAATTCTAACGCCAACTCAAGGCAGTTCTGTCACAGACATTTCCCTCCAGCTACATTCTTTCTCTTGCTAGTATGACCAGCCCACATCTCAGGAAAAATCCATCAGTTCCCATGTTACATTCACCTGCAATAACAGCTCAGGCCACTCAATTTTCCTTCACTGCAGCCTCAAATCCATTCTACAGCACATTCATACAGCTGTACTCAATATCATCAGTCCATTATCCTAACATCATCATCTCAATCTGAGCCATCCACCACTAAACTGCAGCCATGATGTAACTTCAACACTTCTTTCATTCTCAAAAGCACCAGCCATCTGCAACTTTGTTGCTCAAATATGAACTCCAGCTGCTCCATGACATCACAAATACCAGCTATAACCTCCATTTCTCACAAAACGTCGCCACTATCTCATCTCAGTCAATACCTCATTCCATAACATCCCTGTAAACAACTACCACTGCATCTGTAGCTACACATTTCAACCAACAACAACATCACACAACACTTCATTCTTGCACCATCTTAGAGCTTTTCTTGCACTTCAGTTCTGTAACCAGAGCACCTATTCATTATTTCCCTATAATGCATTGTACTTCCACCATCTTGAACCCCGGAGAACTGCAATTCTCAATGGCAGCAACTACAGCCTCATTTGTTGTTCAACTGCGCTACCATTACCTGCTCAAGCATTAGATTTCCTTACATCAACAACCAACACCACAGTTAACAATTCCTCCCATCACCACCATCAATATCACTGCCATGTCGTCTTATCTCTAACATACCTTTAGCTCATTAACCAACACAAGCTTCCACCTCCTGCAATCACTCAAGAAGCAACAACATTTCACCAGCTTTCTTTCCCTGCCTGCAACACATCATCATCATTCCATGAATCATGTATACCTGCTATTCATCTCACCCCCGACTCTTCTTTTGCTTGTATGAACTGCTACTCCCCGTGCCTTCACTTCAAGCGTCACCATTAACTGAACTGCAGCTTCCTATGGATCTCTCTGCCGCTTCATTACTATCTCATGATCACCTCTTAATCACAGCACCAGATCCATACACCACCAATTTGCAACTCCATCTCAGATTCCATTTCCTTTCCTGCAATTCATTTAAGTCACTCCATAACACAGACTTTAGTTCAACCTCCAACACCTGAATCAACAACAACAAGACACTAACTTTCAGGTGCCAGATCTTGAGTTTTTTCAAAGAAAACTTGAATTCAACCCAAACTCTTCAATTTATCATAAACCCATCTTCACTTAGTGACTCAAACCCTAATTTCTCCTCGGTTCAACTTCAAATTCATCCACCAACATCACCAGAATTGAACCCATCTGCTCAATCGACAGCAACAGAGACAACTCTGTTTCAATATTCATCGATTCTTCACTTCAATATCAACGGAAACAGCAAATGACCTTCATATTCACTATCCTGTTAATTCACAGATCCATTCATTCTTCTCTTTTATTTCAACTGAGTTCTCGATTGAGAATTCAAACATATCAAAACCCTAACTTCTTTGGCAGCAACAGATTCTTCTCAATTATCATTTCACAATCCCCATAAAAACTCATTCCTCTCTGCATCTCTCGATCTCTTTCTCTGAATTTATTTGTTCATCATTCCTCTCTCTCAGCAGCTGCATTTCACTCCCCTCGAGTTGGAAAATGATAATGATTGAGAGAATTCATTTTCTCTCAAATTTAGGATTGTAATCATTGTAGTTGATCTCGGATTTCGGTTTGTCTCGATCCCGAACGAGACACTAGTATAATGTTATTTCGGGGAAATTCCGTTTCCAAATCTCGGCGTAATTTCGATTCGAGCTTTTATATAATATATAATTTCTAAATATGTTAACATATAATTAAATGTTATCAAATTAACCAAAAAAAAATAAAAAAATTCATTAAGAAAGTACGAAAATGTAGAAAATGTACTGATCGGGAGTCATTATTTCTAAATTTTATACGTAAACTATCGTTGTCGGAAATTTTGCACATTTTGAAACTGTCAAGCTTGTATATGAGTAATGAGACCACTGATAAAGAAGGGAGGGTTAATTAATGAGCTCTTAATTAATTACAATAAAAGAACGAACAATAGTTCCTTCTACGTGTTAATGTTAATAGAGTAGACAGTGGAGACATTTTTACTTCTTCGTGTCGAGTGTGTATTCATACACATTTTAGATTCTCACATGCACCACAACATGTGTACACCTTTGGGAAAATATACTTTAAACTCTCATTTTTCGTTTACTAGGAAGAACAGTTGAATACATCTCTCAGAGCTAGCACTATGGTGCTAGATATCCCTTCCATATCCCTCAAATAAAGGGAAGGGATGGCACACGAAAGGAAATCATGATATGGTGCTTTGTTATCCCTTCCCTACATTATATGCGTACTCATCCCGCGTATGAATAGTGCCAAATGGGTACTGAGTACGCATATTTGTCAACTCGTTGACTTGACTAAATACGCGTACTCAGTACCCGTTTGATAGGTTTAAGTTCACAGAACCGCAGCAGACGGCCATTTTTTCTTTTCTTCCTCTTCTTCTCTATTTTTCTCCTCCTATTCTCCCTATCGATTTGAAGACCTTCTCATACGATTTTCGAGCTAAAAATCATTGGGTTTGTTCATTAGTATCTAGTATAGCATTTTCCTTTATCAATTTCTTATTTCATCAACATAATCATCCAAGGTGAGTTATTTAAAAATTAGGGTTTTATTTTTTTTTAATTTGATTTTAATCGAATTTGAGATGTTGGGTTGTTTTGATGCGTCATTTAATGTTGTTTCATACTTGTGGACATTGTTGATTGATTGAATGATTTTTTGTTGATTTTTTGAAATAGGGTGTTGTGTATGAATGAATTTTGATATGTATAAGATAGTGTAATTGATGATTTGAGATTGTAGAATGATTAAGAGCATATGTATTATGTATATGACACATTGGTGGCAAATTGATGAATGTTTTGGTATTGAAGAATGATTAAATGTATATGGATATGGTATTATGTTTGATGATTTTTGATTTTGATAGAAAATGTGGCTAATATGTAAAATACATGATTTATGATCGTTGTTTGAATATGTAAAATACATGATTTATGAGTGTTTTGTGATGATTTTTGTGTACATGTGTGCCGTAGATGAACAATGTTGATTTTCGACAAATTATGGAAGAGAGATTGCCCGTTTCTTCAACGGAACATAGTGATCATAAATGTTATTAAAAATGGAACAAATTATCTTGTTGGCTCTGCATCTGCTTGGCCAGTATGTCATTTTGTTGATATTCAAAATACTTTTTTGCCTTTGGAGTCATCTTCTCGAGATCCAATAGCATTATTTCCCTTTCTTCTTTCATTTGAGCTGCCTGAATTTGATGTTGAGTTATCTCTAACAACCTTTCCATAATTTGGTTTTGTTGCAGCTGACGAGGTGGGATAATCGATCGGGATTCTTTTAGATAATCAACAATTTTACTCCCCGCGTCACTCATCTGAGAATCTTGCGAGGATGGTGTGCCGGGTTTATTTTTCGCAACCCGCTTTTTAGGAATTTGCGCTTGTTTCCCTGATCTGGAAATACGTTTATCTCCTGTAAATCCACCAGAAGAGGTTCCAGGTATAGTCATTGGGCTCGTAGTAGGGGTAGATCCTGATGCAAAAGGGATACCGCTAGGGATATTATTTTGAAATGGATTTGCAAATGGATTTTCGACGAACTGGCTTGAGAGTGGATTTTGGGAACTATGGGGTGGGGAATTAAACATATTAGAGAAATTTTCATTCATTTGAGATGAAGGAGGATTAAAATGTGGTTTCATATCTTCAGTTACACCAACTGGTACAATTGGAACATCTTTAAGCATATCATACTCAACATCTCGTTCAAAAGCTTTTTTTTATATGTCAACATATAAGCTTTTCGCAATTATGATCTACATCAATGTAAATATACCGTAAATAAGATATTAGCAAATTAAAATGTTTACAAACAACATATACAGAAACTATAATAAAAATATTTAAATAACATACCCGATTAATTGAGTCAATGCCCGGATTAGCGACTGTAGCTCTTGCAACACAACCGGAAAAGTTATCCACTTCACTCTTGATTTTGCTAAACCGGTTACGAACGCTTTTAAAAGTACGACCGTATCGATTTCCACCACAAGATTCGACAAATTTATTAAAAAGCGCCTCCCAAAACAGTTCCTTGTCTTCATAACTGCTATAACCAACAGCAAGGTACTGAGTAATAAGGTGTTGATTTTCCAAAACACTAAATCTCGTTCTTTGTTTCCTTTTTTGGCTTTGACTCTCATCCATTGATAAGAAAAACAAAATTTTAAAATATTACTTAAACAAATATAAAATTTGAATGATTTTAGTGAAGAAATCAATTGATGTAGGAAGAAGAAATTAATTTGGTGTGGTTTGAGTAGAGAATTAGGTTGGTATTTATAGGGGATTTTGAAAAAATGGCCGTTGGGATCCGACGGCGTACAAAATAGAGTCGTTATTAGTGATTGATGGTTAGGATCGGGTGTGAGAGAGGTGTTAACGAAAAATGTCAAACTAATATTATTTTCCGAAACGGGAACTGAGTACGCGTACTCAGTACCCGTAAAGTGAAAAAGCATACGGGTACTGAGTACCCGTGTGATTTCCCTTCCCTACAAGGCTGAACAGATCTGTTCACCCATGTAGGGATGGTGGTGTGTAACCCTACTCGTGTAGTGATATGGGAGACCATAGTGGTTTCATTTTTGGGATTTTGAGGGAAATTGAGGGATAGGGAAGGGATAACCCCTCCCATAGTGCTAGCTCACTAACTATCTTTTTTCTTTTCACAGGAAGAACAATTAACTACGTCTCCCTCTCATATGCGAACAATTGAATACTCGTTGATTTGGGTGTTTCAACAAGTATCTGCTTAGTTTATATATAAATTAGGGTTTATTTATTTCTCTTTTGAATCGAATCTCTGAATGATGTACCGTAATTCATACGAGTTTATACCTATTTAGGGTTTTGATTTATGATGGATTGATCATGTTCTTTTACTTTTGTAATGAAATTGATTTATCTATTGCTATCCTTCTCATTTTAATTTCTTAGATTCTGCTAGAATTATTTGAGTTTTAATAGTAAAAAAGAATGGGATTCATGCACCCGATGGAAATTGAAAAGCTTCAATGAGAATCCATGAAACAGTAAAGCAAAAAAAAAAGTCAAAGAAAAAATAAACGAGATTTCGGCTGATTTTCAGCCGAGATGTAATAATTCTGGCAAATTTACCGGTGAAAATTCGTCTTGCCGGAAATGTCTATATCGGCTCCTCTATAGCTAAAACCGGAAAAAATCGTCGAGATATCGGCCGGCATGGCCGAAATCGACTACATTGGTTGTAATAAAAAGAATTACTATAGGTACCCAGAACTTGGATAAGGGCTGTCCAGATTTTGTTTGGACTTTCAGTTTCATGGAACCGACTGCCTATTCGCTTTCTTGCTCAACTTACAATTCATTTTTCACCTCCTTCTTGCACAACCTAGCCGGCTCCAAATATATTTTTCCCGTCAATTGATCTTTTTGCACTTTATGCTCCAAATGAACGTTTTCTCTTCTTTGAATTCTTTCACCAACAACATCCATCTTTTACTTATCAAGTCCACTTATTTTCTTCAATGTCTCTTCATCACTAAAGTTGTCACGCTTTTCAGACAAAATTTGCATCACTAAAGCCGACATACCTTTCATACAGAGATGAAGAAATAAAAGCAAATAATGTGAAATAGTCCGCCTCCAATACTTTTGCCCTGTTTCCTCTTCTTTTGTTCCAAATGACTCCAAAGTACCTAAACACTCAAAAGCAAACATAAGATAGATATTTTACAAGAAAACTCAGCAAAGAAATCATAAACAATAGATAAATATTAAGGTGTTTTAGACACCTATCAACTAGCAAAAGGACAAACACCATAGCATGTATGACAGATTCAGGAGGATCAAAACATCTAGAGTACTCAACAGAAGCCATATGCATTCTGGTATGAAGAATAGTTCTAGCATGAATGGCATTCTTAGTTTCTTTCCAAATAAACATCTGAATACGATTTGGGACTCTTAATTCCATATGTTACTACAAGGAGAGACCCTCTTAGTCCCAAGTATGCAGGTTTAGATAAAAATTAAAAATTATTTGAAATCTCCCAAGCCCTCCTATATGGAGTGCACAACTGGCTTAAGGGAATTGCGACAATCTTCTTAACAAAAGCATTATCAAAGTGAGTGTTCAATCTACTAATATTATAGGTTCTAATATCATGATTAATGAAGTGAGAGACTTTCACTAGGTCCTTGAGGGACCAAAGGGTTCGGAGTAGCATAACCCAAATTTGGTATCGAGTTATGAAAAGGAGAGGGTACCAAGTACACCACCAACCTTTTCGTTCGGCAACATGTATGGACAAAAACTAATACAATTGCAAGTAGACCAACTTAATGATCCTTGAACAATATGTATATAAAGTTTATATTTCTACCTCTTCACAATCAGAAAGTCAAGACAATAAAGTTTGTGAACCAGATTATGTATAAGAGTAGTTGGACGATCTCAAAAATCAATACCTAAGATCAATTTAGTCGTATCCAAATAATTGAATCTGAATTCTACCAAGTATGAAACTTGTTATCTATCTTTCAAGATACGAATTCTACAAGAACAAGTCTCCTAATAGATCACAATTAAGATGGACTTATTTACTAGAATAGATCATGCTATTATAAATATAAATAATATAATATGGAAAAAGAAAAACACAAGACACCAAAGGTTTTGTCAACGAGGAAAATTGCTACTGCTGAAAAACCCCAGGAGCTTGCCCAGATTTGAACACCGAACTATATGAATCCACTATAGACACTAGCCTACTATCAGACTTCAGACTGGATATAGTTGAGACTGAATTCACCCTCCAAGCAATTCAGCTGCAGTTGTGCTCTTAGCGTCTCTTGAACCTCGCAAGGATCTACGCTTTAATTGATTCCCTTAGTGGACGTCCTTTACAATTTAAGAGTTTCTTCAGCTTAAGTGAAGACTTTTGATCCCAATATGCCTCTAACAGATAAGCATATTTGATTTCCCTTTTTAAAAAAAAAAAAAAAAAAATCAATGTTCAAGGCTTGAAAATATGTTTGCAATAGATAAAGATAGCAAATCTCACAAGTTCAAAACACTTACGCTTAGTGAGCTGAGAAGCTTGGATTATTAACCACCTAACAAGAACAATCTTAAACTAATCATTTAGAAGAGTTTTACATATCTATCTTGATGAATCATAATGTCCGAGACGAAGGGAACTTTGCGACTTCTATCCAACTCATTCTTGAAAGAGATTAATAAAACCTCAATAACAGAATGAACAAGATCTGGATACACGAACTATCAAGGTAAAGATAGTCAAATTTGGCTTCATGGATCCCTAAGTGAAGTCTTTAAGTCGTAAACCTAATTTAGTTTCTCAAAGAAACCTAGGTTCATATAAAATGACTTTAGCAAACAACTAGGTCACAGAAGTGTCATGGATTAAATTTCCTGGTTTTTTGAGTCTCTCTAGTTATATATTTTCAATACTAAGGTTACCTAGAATTTAATTTAAGTTAACTTTGAAATTCAAGCAAACACTTTCTATGTTTAGATGATACTCTTGTTAGGAGTTCATGTATGCATGTGAGAAATTTGTATTGAAATCACATAAAATAATTTACACTATGGTAAGGGTACCGAAACCGTGTATAATGACAGTTCTTGCAAATATGTATTGTGAACTAATAAACAAGGTCATGTTCATTCAACAGTTAAGACTTGAGTCATGAAACACAAACACAGAGTGATATAGTGTTCAAAATATCTTAGAGGTGTATATGTGAGTCACAGAAATGCCAAGCGTATTTTAGAAAATAGTTTTAGTGCATCTTCTTAAGTTCGTATTAGATAGGTATGTGAAAGGGTACACGTGCCTATGACCAGTTCATGATTCACATGGCCAAGGTACGCATACCAGGTATACAAACCCTAAGGCAAGTCACGAACTCATACCTCACCCCTTTACACGAACTCAGAACTAAGGGGTATGCATACTAGGTGCGCGTACCTACTCATATTATGGAAATCATATGATAACAGTACGTGTAATGGGTACAATGTACCTTCCTATATCCAGATTTTAGTAGTTCTTTGAACTCTCTTTAATCGACTTAAAACTTTCCCACTTGCCATAAACTATGAATACCATTGCTTGGGAAATTTTCAAATGATTAACTTGAATCAAAATAGTTCATGAACAATAATTGTTCTTTACCAAGTTTATCAAGTATACGAACAATTATTGCTTGAATCATATTTCAAGATTTTTAACAAGACAAACTTGACTCGAAACTTTTTCTTTGCAATGTTACTAGAAGTCATACGACATAGTCTCATATAGATAGAATGGTAAGACTTGTGAGTAAATATAATGGTTCAGTCTTCACATGCCTCTTCGTTGATGAAGTTGTCAAACTATCTCCATTTGATCTTCAGTGTTCAATCTTCGAGGGTTATTCATTGACCTGTGATAGTCAACTACCATACTCTAACCTAGTCTGTTACTTGACTTAAGTAGACTACAAATCAAGTTATAGTTTTGTGCTACTAACATTGACAACAAGCTTGAGATAGAAAAGTTTGCGAGTTCAATCGAGCAGTGCTCTAACAACTTATCACAACAAGGATCAATGAATTTCCCATCTCCTTAAGTCAAAGAGATTAAGGGTTTGATAAGTTCCTTATAGTAAGTAGACATCTCCAAGTCCAGGAGCAACTACTAGGGCACTTAGCATTTATAAAGTCATTCTTAGGAAAATATATAGCTTTAAGAGAAATACCTAACGGGCAGTTTGATTTCTCAATGATCTTCCAAGCATTCCTAGTCAATATGGCCAGATTATTTAACTCAACTTTCCTGAATCATAAACCAACCTCAGACTTAGGATAACACAAGTTATCCAAGCCAAGCAGATGCAGCCTTCTGTCTTTGGAATTAAGTCGAGAATATATTTCCCTACAGTCTTGTGCTATTTACGATCCAGATGATACATTCGAGGTAATTCAGGATAACTCAGAAAATGTTGTAACCACGTTGATGGGGTATTTTGACTATAAAATGTTAGTGCCGATTTCAACTTTGTCATGTAACTACAATCTCTACCTGATTTTTGCATCATGTTATCTCTATTGCCTATATATATTGTATCATGTTATCTCTAATGTGTTTCTCTTCTTGCACAAAGTGCTTTTTGTCGTAGAATTAACTTTAGTCCAATTAATGGCTATTTGGAAAATACTTGCATGTAATAACATCTAATAACTTTATATGTTGATTGTGTAACTTATACTCCCTCCGTCCCACTATTAAGTGACCTAGTTTAAGTTTGCACAATTATTAAGGCAAGCAAGGAAAAGACTACTTTTAAACATTTTTACAATTATACCCTTATGAATAATAATTAGTAAAATTTAGAAATGATTTATCTCTCAAAATACTCAACGGATGTTCGCAAACTTCATACCATTGAAAAGCATTTTAAAACACCTACGTAACGAATATAAACATGCCTATTAAATTATGCATATTTCTTATATTTTTTATATTTAACTAAAAGGATAATTTTAGAAATATCTCCTTGTTTAGTGATATAGGTCACTTATTAGTGGGACAAAATGTAAAATCAAATAGGTCACTTAATAGTGGGACGGAGGGAGTATTATGAATCAGCATCATCGAATTTGTGTATGTAATGACCAGTTACTATGAAATTTTTTTATGGATAGACCTATTGATGATTTTTTTTTTCTTTTAGCATAAGGGACATATTCTAAAGTTTGTGAATATTACAGGTTATATCCGGAAGAAAGGGCATATACCTATCAAGACTTCCCACAGAAGTTTGTCTGGTCAGGTAATATACGGTTTTCAATTTACATGTCCATTTTGTTCTCCGGTTTACATTGTTATTGGTCAAACTATTTCACTTATATTTTTTTTAATTTACCGACAAACACGAAATATCAAAAGGCCTAAAATGATTCATTTGTTGTTGGGTATATAGTTTTGTCGATAGCAGCTTCATGGTCTCATTTTAATTCTTCTGAAAATAAAAATAGGGCTTCATAATTTGTGTTTGGACATTGTTGTTAAAATAAGTTTTTCCCAGAAATGCTTATATATATCTTTTATGATTATGGACATCTATTACTTCTGGAGTACTACAATCATCAATTAGAAATTTTTGTCATTTTGTGTGCTTATTTACATGTTTATGAGTATTTCTCTGATTTATGTTTCTGAAAATATCTACATGTTTCTGAATAAGCATGATTCTTAACTATGTTTCTAAGTTTATATTTACTCTTCTCATTGATGTTCATGTTTATATACACAGAATTTGATACGGACCATGTTAGGTTAGTTTTTAATCTATTTGCATTGTTATATTCAATGAGTTTGGTTGTGTGATTGAAACTTATGACTCTGTGTTGCTATTTGTTTGAATCTTAATAGAAATTGAATAAGCTACTCGACTTGCTTCTTTTCTAAAATTTCCCTTGCATAAAGAAGAAAAGTATAAGGAACTTGGAATATAATTACTTCAATATGCTCATGTCATTTTGTTAGATAAGATGTGGAGTCCTCGAAAGAAAGGCTTTGCCATTGGGAGAATGTATTTTGTCGCCCTAAATAGCGGAGAACTGTATTACATGAGGTTGTTACTTACAGTAGTAGTAGATCCAAGGTCGTTCCGACACTTGAGAACTACCATGAAGAACATTGTTGAAGAAGTCCACCGGACTTTCAAGTCTGTCTGTATTGCATTAAATTTGTTGGAAGATGATGAAGAATGTGACAAATGCCTGAAAGAATCCGTTATAATCATAACTGGACATCAGCCGCGGCAACTGTTTGGTAATACTAACCAAGTGTAGTCCTACACGACCAGAAGTTTTATGGGAGAGGTATGGAAAGGATATATATGATGATTTACCATTCAGAATCAGAAGACAATATGGAATTAAAAATCCAACAAAGGAGCAAGTTCTTGATTACGGTCTGTATCTCATAGAGAAGATAGTTCAAAAGAAGGAAAGGAAATAAAGGATATTGGGGTGCCTCAACACACCGGTGACTTGAGCCAAATTGTTGGGACTCTATTAATATGGGAGCAAAGAGAACTTCAGTTTGGCATTCAACAACCAATGGTGGATTCGAATGTGGAAAAATTCAATGCTGAACAAAGACTTGCATTTGAGACAATAACAGATTCCGTAGTGAATAATCTTGGTAAGACATTTTTTTTAAATGGTAGTGCCGGGACGGGGAATACTTTTGTGTACAACACGTTGGAAGCAACACGTATAAGCAAGGGTAATGTTGTTTTAACAGTTTCTTCTTGCGGGATCTCTGCATTGCTTCTGACCGGTGGAAGGACAACACACTCAACCTTTAAGATACCTTTCGAGCCAAAATTTGATTCCAAGTATAATATGGATTTTGATTCGATCGAGGCAGAATTATTTTGAGCTACCAAGTTGATTATATGGAATGAGGTATCAATACAACACCGGTTTTGTATTAAAGCCGTAGATCGTACTCTAAGAGATGTGAGATCAAGTAGAGAACCATTTGGAGGGATCACTGTTGTGCTTGGAGAAGACTTTAAGCAAACTTTGTCGGTGTTACAAAAGGGTCGTAGAGAACAAATCGTAGGCGGGTGGATTAGAAGCTTTGTTTTGTCGAGAGACGTGAATGTTCTTAAGCTCACACAAAGCATGAGGCTTGAGAGTCAAGATCCTGATAGAGTTACATTCCCCGAGTACTTACTTCAGGTATGTTGTCTATTTATGAAATTCTTCTATTTTCATTATCCATTGCTATTCTGAATTTTGTGCTTATGAAACGTAGTGCATTGTTGTCTATACTTAGCCACCACATTTGTTACGCTAAATATTAATTCCTTCGATATACTCATGTCATTTTTAAGGTGGGTGGAAATCCAGAGCCAAATAACTTGCCATATGCCATGTCAAAATGTGTCAATCTACATGAGTTGATTTCAAAGATATATCCGAGAATTGAAGAAATGAGCAAGCCCACTACAAAATATATGACCGAGAGAACAATATTGTCTCCTAGGAACGATGAGGTTTCAGAAATAAGTAAAATTGTGCTAGAGATGTACAATGGTGAAGCTCACACGTTTCTCGTGGCAGACAAACAATAACAGGTTAATGGTGAATCATCAACAGGTACAACCAATACGAGTGAAACATTAAACCAACAAAATTCGCCAGGGTTACCTCCATTCAAGCTAGATCTCAAAGTCGATTGTCCAATTATGTTGTTGCATAATCTAGCTCCTAGAAGTGGACTATGCAATGGTACTAGGTATGTGCTTTCTCCAGATTATGTTTATATTTACAACCTTATACTTGCATCAAGAATTGTTTAATAGTGGCATGATTTGTTGTGTTATCAGGTTGAGGCAGAGATCTGCGAACAACATGTCATTCTTGCAACAATTTTAATAGGGGATAAAGCTTGGGAAGTGGTTTTTATTCTACGCATATCACTAACACCATCTTCATTGCATGTTCTCATTAGAATGACAAGGAGACAGTTCCCAATCAGGCTGGCTTATGTGATGACCATAAACAAATCTCAGGGTCAGTCATTGAAATACGTGGGGGTAGACTTGAGGAGCCCCGTATTCATCCATGGACAAATCTATGTTACACTGTCTAGATGCACAAGCGCCGGTTGGATCCATGTGTTACTCCCAAAGAAAAGCACTAGACACGAAACAACAAATGTTGTGTATCCAGAAGTCATGTCATAAATTTGTTTTCAAAATTTGATTATATTTCTCTTATCAATGGTGTCTATTCTTGGCTAATTTGATGTCTAATTTGTGTTAATTGTAACGTAGAATGCAACACTTGGAGCTAACAAGATTATTATTTTTGTTCTTTGCCAATGCGTAGATTACATTGGCGCATAATTATAGGATAATTAAAAAGAAATGTACATATAGATTTAGAATATAGTTTTACAAATAAACTCAGCTTCATATAGATCACCAGTACCCCTTCCATCCCTGTGCCATTATGGAACGGGCAATCCACTAGTCTGATATAAAGGAATAGCTTGACAAAATGTTTAACCAAAGAAGTTCTACCATCCTTAGATATAAGTTTATGAAACCAAGTGGAAATTCTTGCATCCACATACTGCAAAATACCCATGTGAGTTTGAATTTAGAGGCTTGAAAGGCAATGGGGTCCCAAGGTATTTTTTTCCTAAGTCACGAATATGGATGTTAAGAATGCTAGACAAGTGGTTCATCAGGTACTCTGGAATCTTTTTACTAAACAAAATGCCAGGCTTGTCAAAGTTAATTTCTTGGCCAAAAGCTAAACAATATTTTTGAAGATAGTCTTTTATGGTTTGAATTTTTTTGAAAATAGCTTTAGAAAACAGAAGGAAGTCATCAGCAAAAAAAAGGTGGGTAATGTTAGGAGCATTCTTGTTAATCCTAATACCTTCAAAAAGGTCATTTCTGGTAAGAGGATCTATATAAGCCGATAAAGATTCAAATAAGATAATGTAAAGATAGGGAGATATATGATCTCTATATCTCAAACCTCTTTCAGGACTGATTAAATCAGCTGGAACCCCATTTAACAAGATAAAGTACAACATAATAGACAAACATTGGTTGATCAGTTTTACCCAATGGTCTGACAAGCCCATTTTTGTTAAAACTTTTTCAAGAAAAGACCATTCCAATTTATCATAAGCTTTAGACATATCAAGATTAATGGTTGTTATACCTTATTTACCGTTATGATGGTTAACAGTGTAGATAACCTCATTAGCAAGAAATATATTATCAGAGATACTTCTTTTAGGGACAAAGGCACTCTGAATCTGAGAGATAAAATTGTTCATAAAAGGCATTAGTTTATTAGCAAAAGTTTTAGACAAGATTTTATAAATGAAATTACATAGCCCTTTAGGTATACACTGGGAAACCAGCTCAGCCAAAGGAATTTTAGGAATCAAAACAATATTAGTATGATTAAAAAAGTTTAGCAATGTGCATAGTTCTAAAGCAAGTCTGTGTCATATTAATGACAACTTCTCCCATAATATCCTAATGATTTTGATAGAACAGACTAGTAAAGCCATCAGACCTTGGGGTTTTTCTCCATCCATAGGGAAAACAATATTTTTAATCTCTTCGAGCTAGCTATGTGTTAAGATATTGGTTATCTTTTTCATAAAATTTCACAGGAAGTTCTTGAAGAATTTCATCTTGATGTTGCTGGGGTAGGTAAAGTATAGCTTTTTAAATATAATCTACAAATAAATTACTTATATTACCCCTATGTATAAGAGTAATGCCAGCAACATTTTTGATCTAGCTGATAGCATTTATCTTTCTCCTAAAGAGTGTAACTTTATGAAAATAAGGAGTACTTTTATCTCCTTCCAAACACCACACCTCTTTGGATTGATCCCTCCAATATAATTATTCAAGGTTATACAAATATTCTAATATGGCTCTCAGTCTAGCAATGGAACTAGAGTCAGTTGGGTTTGAAGTTTGAATTTCAACTAAATCATCTCTAGTGGTCGATATATTAGTCTTTATATTACCAAAAGAGGATTTATTCCAGTCTCTAAGACCTTTCTCAGTACTCATAAGCTTGGTTCTTGGCTTATAGGCCAAAGAGCCCATAATATTGACAGACCAAGAATTAACTATGATATCCATACAAGTAGGATCTTCAATCCACATAGCCATAAAATGAAAAAGTTTAGGCATACATGTATTTTCAAAATTAAAACCAATATGAATAGGACAACAGTCAGAATAATCCTAGGAAAATTATTGACACATAGATTAGGGAATAAAAGTTCAGCAGATTGTCACATAAGACGTCTATCAAGCCTTTCAAGAATAAGATCTTAGTCATGTTGCATATTAAAATAAGTGAATCAAGGGATAGAGGAACCAGGATCATGAAAGAGCAATCATATTACAAAAATTCCTAAGACTATAGAAATCATTATCATCTACCTCTAGGTCACCATTCTAGTCTTTGGTTCCTAATAAAGCATTAAAATATCCTACAACTAAAATTGGCTCATTAGGGGGGAGATAGGTGGTAGACTATATTGGGTATCCCAGAAGGCTTGTCGAAAACTGCTATTGGATTCACCATATATGAAATGGATATGAACATGTTTATAATGAATAATGTCTTTAGTCGTGGCATAGATGTCCCTAGGATTGAAGGATAAAATACTAAGATGAAATTTTGTTTCCAGACCAGAACAAGGCCACCACTTATTCCAACACAGGGGATATTGGAAGTATATGGGAAACCCATATTTCTTGACTTCTTAGCAGCAGTATCCTTCTTTGTTTTAGTTTCAGACAAGAAAACTATGTCAGGGTTGATGTTTTTAAAAAGAAGATTCGGCTCTTCTTTAGTTATCTTTTTTACTAGATCACACACATTCTAGCGAAGCGTATTCACATTATTAACCGGAAAAGTGGTAGCAGAATTAGAAAATTAGAATAATTAGGTATCTCTACAAGTTTTGAAAAGTATAAACCCTAATCTACAAGTTTGTCTTGATATCTACTTTTACCTAGTTGTTGTTTGAAACAAACACAAGATTTCTAAAACCTTAGTTAACACCTAAAGGGAAATCAAAACCGATATTTTGTGAAAGCAAAATATTAAAAAGTCTTCACTGAGGTTGAAGCAACTCTTAGCCTGTAAATGACGTCAGTTAAGGGAATCAAGTGCATAGAATTTTGTGAGGTTTAAGAGACGTATGGAGTGAGGGAATAACAGAATTCCTTGGAGGGTGGATTCGACCTCAACTACATTCCAGTTTGAAGTTCTGATAGTAGGCTAGTGTCTGTAGCGGCTTAATACCGCTCGGTGTTCAAACTAGATGAGGTCCCGGGGTTTTTCTGCAGGTGAAGTTTTCCTCGTTAACAAAGTTTCTCTGTGTTTTGGTTTACTTTTTACTTCCGTATTATATTTGTGGTCGTTATAATAAAAGTAACAGCAAGTGATTCGGTAATCAACCTAGACAGTTTTTAACTAAAAAAGTATAAAACCTACAAGACTTGTTCTTATTGGAATTCAGTTCATATACTGTTACGATACACACTAGGTTGTCTTGGATATTGATTTTTGAGATCATCCAAGACTTACTATACTAAATCAGGTTTACGGATCTTTGATCCAACTACTAATTGTACAAGAAATATGAACCGTATACACATACTGTTCAAGGATCATTAAGTTGGTTTACTTGCAATTGTATTAGGTTTAGTGTTATAGGTCCAAACAAAAAAGTTGGTGGTGTACTTGGTACCCCCTCGTTTCCAAATAGGATCTTGAATTTAATTGATACTAAGTTAGCATAGTTGTCTTTCTGATTTGTCACCTTCTTAAGAATAACTGGTAAACCACTGTCTAAGACAGTATGAGGGTGAACTTGGACCGAGTCCATGCCATAGATTTTTAGGGAAAAATATATATTCATGAATGGACCCCTATGAAACTTCCTTTTCAAAGATTGTTCTTCAACATCTTTAGCATTTTGTACAATCGCAAGAGCTTTCCCTTGACCATGGTTATCCTGATTTATATTATTATCTTTGGTATCAATTACAACATTAACACGAACTAGTGTGAGGATATTGATAATTATAGCTGAAATTGATTCAGTGGAAGCAACAAGTGGCTATGGATGCATCCATCTAGAGACCTTTAGTACAGAGTATTTTACATTATAAGATAGACTAGCTTCTTGAATAACCTTCTTGTTAGAGCACTGCTCGGTCGAACTCGCATGCGTTGCTATATCAAGCATGTTTGTCAATATTAGTGATCAAAACTATAAAGTCTTGATTTCTAGTCTACTATAGCTAAGGTCTCGGACTAGGATAGAAAGTGTAGTTGAGCTCAAGAACTCCATGGAAATCATCATACAAGACGAAGGACTACTTAAGGAATCGGTGTATTTTCATCGACTAAAAGGTATGTGGAGACTTGAACTTATCTATCACTCGAAAGTCTATCTACTCTATCTCCTATCTTGATACAAAAGTCGTTTTACTATATAGACTAAAGATATACACATGTGACATTTCGAGCTGAGTATATCTCGCTTATCTATTTCTCGAAATGTGTATTGGTAAAGCTTTCTCTTTAGCCAAGTTCATCTTTGCCTAGTGACGAAAGTCATGTTATGTTTCAATCACTTTGGAAATTTCTCTGACGAAAACTAGTTCGTGAATAACAACTATATGACGTCCTATGAGAATGTTTCAATGATTGAAATGGGAGTTTAGAGAATATAACCACTGAGGGATATAAACATTATTGTGGTAACACATATATGTATAAGTCCTTGTGCACTTGAACTGAAGTTTGCGAACTTTGTTGATCAAGTGAAAACCGGAACTTGAGCAGTCAATCCAGTCCACGAACGAGCGTAGTTCTCGAACCCGAGAATTTCTGCTAGAGTTGAAGCTTGGTTTCAGTCCGCGAACTGACGGAAGTTTTCAAACCCGATATTTCTTATGGAGTTTGTGAACACCAACCGGTTACTTAAGTCCGCGAACCCAGTCCGCGAACTTGAGTGTTTATGTCTAAAAATGATGTTCGTGAACTTATTTAAATTATCTAAGGAATGCTATTGCAAAACGTGGCTTTATAGTTCATGAATCGATTCGAGTGAATCACATCCTTTTTGCTTCAATTGTGTCTTGTGTAGTACATAAGATCACATAGCAATTGAACAACTGTCTAACCAGTTCATTTGAGTCATTTGGACTAGTTATGGTGAAGAAGAATATGGTTGATATGAAAGTTATCATTTGGCTAACCATTTGGTTAACTAATCTTGAACCAACTATTGTACACATTTGGGTACGGTTACACAAACCCAAAATCGTCAAGTACATGTGTGTATGGCAAGCTAAGTTTTCGATCTAACGGTTGAGAGATATTAGCTTGTATCTAATCAGGTTTTCATCTAACGGTGAATATTGAATGCTTTGTTACTAAGCTAACATTGATTGCAAACCCTGATTTGAAAGACAATATAAGGGAGAACTCTAGAAACTGGGAAACCTAATCCCCACACCTTCTGTGTGATACTCGTTTGCTAAGCTAGAGTCGATTCCCATTTAACCTTTGGTTTTCTTCTTCTAAAACCAGGTTAACGACTTAAAGACTTCATTGGGATTGTGAAGCCAGACCGATACTACTTTTCTTGTAGTTGTATGATCTGATCTTGTTGTTTCTATCATATGAGTACAATTGTAATAATTGTATTGAGATTTCTATCTCCGATAGGCAAGATATAAAAGTAATCACAAACATCTTCGTCTCATCGTTTGTGATTCCACGATATCTTTTTTCGCTGCGTTGATTAAGAATATTGTGAGGTGATTGATAAAGCTAAGTTGTTCTTCGGGAATATAAGTATGGTTTTATTGATTGGTTCATGTTCACCTTGATTTATCAAAAGACGGAACAAAACTCATAGGTTTATTCGTGGGAGAAGAATTTATCTATCTTGTAGACTTTTCTGTGTGAGACAGATTTGTTTGCTAAAGTCTTCGACTTTGGGTCGTAGCAACTCTTGGTTGTGGGTGAGATCAGCTAAGGGAATCAAGTGCACAGTATCCTGCTAGGATCAGAGGCGTAAGAGCATAACTGTACCTTGGATCAGTTTGAGATTGATTGGGGTTCAACTACAGTCCAGACCGAAGTTAATTTGGAGTAGGCTAGTGCATGTAGCAGCTTAATACAGTGTATGTTTAATCTGGACTAAGTCCCAGGGTTTTTCCGCATTTGTGGCTTCCTCGTTAAAAAAATTATGGTGTATGTGTTATTTCTTTTCCGCATTATATTTTTATATAATTGAAATAATACATGTTGTGCGTTGTTCAATCGATTAGAATATCCGACCTATTGGTTGTTGATTTAAATCGATTGGCACTTGGATATTGGTCTTTGGTACCATCCAAGTTATCTCTCTTTGATTAGACTCGCGAATCATATTTGCTTGAGTAAATCAAATCGAGAGATTGAGATAATAACTCCTTGCGTATTTTCTATTGATTGAGTCTAGTTGATTCTCTAGAAAACAACTCGGAGTTGTCCATATAAATTTCTAATCAAAATATTGGGTGAGGTTGTTAGACCCCCGCTTTTTCAATTGGTATCAGAGCAAGCAAACACGTTCAAGACCTCATAAGTATGTGTTTGTAAGCGACCTGACTCTATGGACAAGACTAGTATCTCTGATAACGCAACACCAGTTCAAAGCGACTCAGGTAAGGCTCAATGTCTTGAAACTTCTGAGAAAAACTCTATCACTCGTCCCTTGGATGAATCAGCATTTGACTGGGAAAAATCTCTTGATGATAAATTGGATGACCTTTCAGATGATAGTGATTCAGAAGAAGGACCGAATATTTATGAGGAAGTCTCTCAATATATCAAGTTGTTTGATCATGCATTGAAAGGAAAAAGGTCAACAACTTGCCTGAGTAAGTATATGGCTCCTCTTTGTCAAGAAAACAGAAAATTGAGAAAACTCTTTAAAGGATATGATTGTGGCTATAATCTCCTAAAATCTATCATTAAAGATCGTGATGAAGATATCTGCACA
This sequence comes from Papaver bracteatum, assembly GCA_023529315.1. Taxonomy (NCBI): domain Eukaryota; kingdom Viridiplantae; phylum Streptophyta; class Magnoliopsida; order Ranunculales; family Papaveraceae; genus Papaver; species Papaver bracteatum. The sequence goes on from JAJJWX010002278.1 coordinate 2,299,188, forward strand.
AAAAAATCTGAATGTGACAATCTTCTCTGAAATCTCTATGCGTTGAAAGAAAGACTTGCAGATACTGAAGCAAGATATGACTCTCAACAGAAATGTTTTAAAGACAAATAACTCATACTTCTTACTAAATAAAAGTCATTGGAGACTGATCTTGCAGCTGCTCTTGATAAGGTAAGATCACTAGAAGAGAGTCTGAGAAGATTCAATACTATCTCAACGAAGTTGACTTCTATGATTGGAGCATGTAAAGAACATCGTGATACACGTGGTCTGGGCTATAAAGGAATAGACGTTCCAAAAACTAGTAAGATCAATTTCGTCAAAGCAGTTGATAATTCTTCATGTGAGAAAACTTTTTCATCCTGCAATGTGCCTAAGGAAGGGACGTCTCCCAAAATTACTCACAAGAGAACAGTTAAGAATAATTCTTTCAACTGCTATTACTGCGGAAATAAAGAACATCCAGAGCGAAAATGTCGTTTTCGGTTAAGAAATAAAAAACTTCACGACGTTCTTATATGGGTGTCTCGGGAAATAATTAGACTTGTTTCTCATATTTTTGGAGTAAAAGGCACATTCAACAATCAATAAAACTACCTTGACAAGTCATCTCATATTCATGACTTTGGAATACAAAATATGAATCAAGGTAGAAGGAAGAACAACAAATGGGTAACAAATAACCCTGAAAAGAGAAAAAGGCACAGGAGAAAGAAAAAGAGTTCAAGTTCCATGGAAGACTATGAATCTAAGAATTATGTCCCGTATTTTCTCCACATAGTTTCAGAACTTAAGACAAGCATAAAGAGACTCAAACGGGGCGTCTCCAAAACCTGTAAAGCATCTAACTCAGGTACTCCAAGTTCCCCTCCTAGTAAAAGTCCTTCACTATTATTGAGTGATTTGTCTCTACATTCCCGTAAATGAGAAGTCAGCAATGATGAGAAAAATGCTCATCCTAACACACCATCACTAATTTCTATAGCATTCTTCTTCAGAATAAGAATAATGCTCTATGTTCTCAAGAAAGTGTCTTGAGAAAACTGTCAAAGGTGTATGTGTTTCAAATTTGATTTTGAGTTTTTTTTTATGCTTTTTGAGTGAAAAGTCCTTGTTGAACTCTTCCTTCTCTTCTTGCTTGGTCCCCCATGTGTTGGTCATCTATGACCACTTGTGCACGTTCACAAGAACCGCACGGACATCCTTGTGCCTAGGATTTTTTATATAAACCTCCTTATATATATATATATATATATATATGTCATTATTTGACACCTTATTTCATAAGGATAAAAAGATTCTTCTGGAGTCTTGGCACAATGGAGAGAAGCAATAAAGAAGTGATTATGGAAGAGAAGGCTATTGAGTTTCATGAAGACCCTGTTTTCATAATATGTCTTCAGGCTATTGATCATGAAAACAACCTACCAGTTCAGATGTCTTCATAATTGGTAGGAAATCTTCTTCGTGACTTTGAAGTCGTTCATGAACAACTCGGAATAGCAACAAGGAATCTTGAGTTTCTAAAGAATAAACTGAAGAAAGCATCTGATGAACTTACTGTTGTTCAATCTTTAGTTGCAAATCAAGTTCAACATATCTAGTAAATATTCTTTTTTCCTCTTTTGTTTAGAAGAATAACTAGTGTCTTGGAATAGCCATTATTGTGATTACACATAACTATATCCAATGTTTTCATCTTCTTGTTTTTAGATATAAAAATTCTAAGTTTGTTTGGAAGATGATGGTTGCAGTATTGATCTTTTGATTTTATATATTACGATATTTTGATGGGATATTGTGTTTACGTCCGTGAACTTGATTGTCCCATATTTTGTCAAAAGTAAAGTCGTTCGTGAATTGAAATGCATATATTGATAAAAGGATGAATAGACTTTTGACAAACACAAAAGTTAAGCCTATATTGTCAATTATTGATGTAAGATAGGTTAAAATATTTTGTGATTCAAGGATTATGTCTATTGTGTGTCATTGTGCAAATGGTGATGAAACATAAAATGAATCCTTGTGTTATCCACGGTATAGATCCTTATTTATCCATTTTTTTATGTATTACCGTGAAGGCTCCATTGTATATCTTATGTTGAGCACGATACAACTAAGTCGATTTCTAATTGGCATGGTTGGTTGTTCCATGAGATGCGATATGATTGAGCATTAAGAACTAAATTAATCATCTTGTATGGTTGTTTAATTTGTATTCCATAATTTTTATTATGTTGAGTACATGTACGGTTAAGGTTGTCATGTTATGATAATCTTAGTCGGGGTTCCATAATCTCTTATTTTGAGCCAAAAAGAACTAAATCAATCATCTAGTATGGTTATTTAGTTAGCACTCCATAAGTTATTCTTATGTCGAGTGTGGCCAATTAAATTGGTTACTCTTGTAATTAGTTTGGTTGAGTATGACAATTAGATTATTTGCAAGTTTTCTTGTGATTAATTTAATTGATTTTTAAGTCTCCATAAGTTTACTTGTGTTGAGCATATTTAGTCAAATTAATCTTGGTTCACTTGGGTTAGTTTGATTGAATATTTCTTGTTGGATTCCAAATTCATACTTGTATGCAGTTTGTTGAGTCTAAAAAATCCTTCTTTTCTTTTGAAATTAAGGTCACTCTTGTTGTTCCTTAGGGAATGACATATTATGGGGGAGAGTTCTTTTGAACTTGTGCTTAATTGCCAAATCTTTGTGGGGAGTGCGGATGTTGAATATTAGAGGGGTTATCTTGCGTCTTTATAAACTCCTTGATGAATGCATTTAGCTTCGGCTTTATGATTGCATCTAAACAAGATGATACATATTCACCTTTGGTCATGAAATGTCTCTTACGGAAATTTCATTAGGATCCCGTTCTTGTACCTTTGCCAATTTTATTGACAAAAAGGGGGAGAATTAATTGTAGTTCACACTACAAATACATATGATTTTCAGATCATTATGTAAGGGGGAGTGGTTTCCATGTGAGATGGAGTATTGACTAAGGGGGAGTAAAGTATCACCATAGTATTGTTGTTGAAGTTGTGATGCAATTGGAATTTGACGCTGTGTAATAATACTATGACATTGTATAACAATGATTGAGAACCGATGATTTTCTCATTGTTATAGCTACGGATTCTCAACAACGATGATGCTAAACTTACAACCTTTGGGATCATTGGATTACTTGGAAGTGATGAAGATTTCGAGTATTGTTCAAGATTAGACATGTGGAATAGGAGCTACAAAGTTTATTTATATATTTTTTGTATTCCATATGTATTAATAGTTTTTCCACTAAAATTGACAAAGGTGGAGATTGTTAGAGCACTGCTCGGTCGAACTCGCATGCATTGGTATGTCAAGCATGTTTGTCAATGTTAGTGATCAAAACTATAAAGTCTTGATTTATAGTCTACTATATCTAAGGTCTCGGACTAGGATAGAAAGTGTAGTTGAGCTCAAGAACTCCATGGCAATCATCATACAAGACGAAGGACTACTCAAGGAACCGGTGGATCTTCATCAACTAAAAGGTATGTGGAGACTTGAACTTATCTATCACTCAAAAATCTATCTACTATATCACCTATCTTGAGACAAAAGTCGTTTTACTATATAGACTAAAGATATACACATGTGACATTTCGAGCTGAGTATATCTCGCTTATCTATTTCTCGAAATGTGTGTTGGTAAAGCTTTCGCTTTAGCCAAGTTCATCTTTGCCTAGTGACGAAAGTCATGTTATGTTTCAATCACTTTGGAAATTTCTCTGACGAAAACTAGTTCGTGAATAACAACTATATGACGTCCTTTGAGAATGTTTCAATGATTGAAATGAGAGTTTAGAGAATATAACCACTGGGGGATATAAACATTGTTGTGGTAACACATATATGTATAAGTCCTTATGCACTTGAACCGAAGTTTGCGAACTTTGTTGATCAAGTGAAAATCAGAACTTGAGCAGTTAATCCAGTCCATGAACGAGCGTAGTTCTCGAACCCGATAATTTCTTCTGGAGTTTGTGAACTCCAACCGGTTACTTAAGCCCGCGAACCCAGTCCGCGAACTTGAGTGGTTATGTCTAAAAATGATGTTCGTGAACTTATTTAAATTATCTAAGGAATGCTATTGCAAACCGTGTATTTATAGTTCATGAATCGATTCGAGTGAATCACATCATTTTTGCTCCAATTGTGTCTTGTGTAGTACATAAGATCTCATAGCAATTGAACAACTCTCTAACTAGTTCATTTGAGTCATTTGGACTAGTTATGATGAAGAAGAATATGGTTGATATGAAAGTTATCATTTGGCTAACCAATTGGTTGACTAATCTTGAAAAAACTATTGTACACGTTTGGGTACGGTTACACAAACCCAAAATCGTCAAGTACATGTGTGAATGGAAAGCTAAGTTTTCGATCTAACGGTTCAGAGATATTAGCTTGTATCTAATCAGGTTTTCATCTAAATGTGAATTTTGAATGCTTTGTTACTAAGCTAACATTGATTGCAAACCCTGATTTGAAAGACTATATAAGGGACACTAGTGGAAAATGCAATAAAAAGGTCTGCCAGAAAAGCACTTAAAAGCTCTAAAAAGGACTGTTTCTGGTAGCCCTAAGATTGTAGTCTTATTTCTCAAAAAGATTGCCTCTGAGATTCTTTAAATGTTTTAAAATACGTCTACCTTCATCAGTACTAAAAATAAAACTGCTAAACACAATCGTTATACTAATAATATTTATATAAAAAAAAGGAAATTGATTCAGCTGAATCCAAAGCAGATTTAGCTGAATATGAAGCTCTGGTCAGATCAATATTAGATTAAAATGACTCCATAACTGATTTTAACAAAATTGAATTGATAATTACTTCCAAACTGAATTTGTATTCAATATAAAATTTCAACCATCTGAAATACAGTAAGTTCCAATTCATTCTATCTTCTGAAATCAAAAACTATATTCCTATTACAAGTTTAAATCAGAAACTATATTCCTATCACAAGTTTAACAACCAAAAAACTTCCATACAGTTCAAGATTTGGTTCTACCTTCTAGAATTCGCATTTATGCCTTTACTTCCAGACAAACTTGCTCAAGTCATGTCCATTACTGAAGCCCTAAGATGCAAATAAGACCAAGACTACATCAATTTACAACCGCCTGAAGTAAAAAAAGTGACAAGGGATCTAATGGCATATAACTAAAAATACAAGTATCCACTCAAATTAGAAAACAACAACACAATAGTTTCAACATTTGAAACATTTGTCAATCTTAATATATTTTAATACCGGTTAATATGACATACCTGCATTTGTACAAGAAGTTCCCATAGCTAAATTGTCCCCTGCAAACACGAATCACATAGAGACCCAACAATTAGAAGCACATAATCAAAATCAATGAAAAATTACGTCTTTTATTCATTCTAACCAACACGACTGCCGTCTTTTATTCGTTCTAACCAGCACCCGACTCCAAACCCGAACTTTACTTGCTGATGCTTAAGAAAATGAAACAACAAATCCATCAAAATTCAAAACAAAATCAAAATCGGAAAACACTATGGATAAATCAGGAAAAAACAAATCTGACTTCACTGTTCAAACAATTAAAGCATCACACTCTTTAGAGAGACTATAAAAACAAGAGATATTAAAGCTTGAGGGCATATGGACAAACTATATTCTCGATCAAGGGATTGTGCAAAGAAGATTTAATACAACAATCCAAGAATATGCACCTTATGACTGTGTCTCCTCCAATTCTGCCTCTTAACATTATCACGACTTTGTCCATGCCTGGTAAGCAATATTGGACGTGGTGTGAGATGTGTATTAACCTGAAACAAAAATATTCAGTAGTTAGTAAAGACATAATAGTCCAAACCTTAAGATGTCTGGTAATCTAATGCAAGGACATGTTTCGTTAATAGGCACACTGGTAATATTATTACTTATCCAGACCTGATTGAAGATAAATTGCTTTATCAAAACTAGAAAGTTGCAAACTAATACCACGAGAAAATCACCACTTTAAGATGATCAACTAAGGAACACTGCAGAAAGAACAAAACTAAATTACATGTATCTGCCCACCTTGACCACTCGCCATATCAATCATTTTGATGTAAGAGGATTCTTCCACAATGTTAATAATGTTGAAACTTCCTGAAAGGGATCATTAGAACAAGCACCTTATCATAATTGGCTAGTGGACTCTAATCCAGCTTCAAAATCTTGCCTGCAAAACAACACATGATACTGAGTTCACAGTTTTTTCCGAAGGATTCCAATCGACAGGGCTTAAAATGTAAGCTATAACCACACTCACTCTTCTGCATAATCAGGACTTTGTTGAATTCTAAGACGTATGTTTCTTTCAATAATGCTCCGGTCATTGCATAATGTTTCCAAAAATATGATCTATAAGGAAAACACAGAAACTGTGTCAGCTGGGAAGTAGGACTGCATTTCTTACAAAATTGTTTAATGTTGTATACCTGACTTCTCGATAGAATTAATTGCGCAAGTTTGTTTACTAGGAAATGGTAGCCACTTGAAAATGATAAAGCAAGTAATTTAAATATAGAAAACTGATAGAGCTTCAGTAATCAAGTTTTAAGGTCCGGGTCTTGCCCTTACATTCAAAAGAGGGAAATCGAAACCTTCTTAGTATCTCATATTCAAAAGGATGTATAAGCGAGTTACCTTTGTTAAGTGACCGCACAACCCATATTTAAAAGGATGTTTTGCAACCCCAAGTTTCTCGGCATTTGATCACCCATCAACTTGTACACAAAACCTGTTCCATTTCAGGAATAAGACAATCACTTTGACATACTTCTTAATAAACCTCAAAGTATTAGTGCACTTTACTGAGACAAGTGCATATGCGTGCAAATGAATAGAAAATGGATAATAATCAACCCATTGCACTAAGATGGTGGCTATTATTTAGTTTAATACATCTATGAAAATAAGTGGATACAACTCTAAAAGCACGCAATTATTATCATAGATTAACATGGACATTTTAGCTACCCAGTGTCACTTGATTAACTGGAATCATGATATCAAATTTAGAAATAACAATGTACATATACCATGCCTTCCCATGTACTAACCAAAGGGACCATAAACGTTGTGGGATCATCTGATACAACACTCGACTCCGAAGTACTTGGTGTATGGTTGAACATAAAACTCTTCTATTACAAGATTCTCCAGTCCATACACATCTTGCAGCTAGTCCATATGCATCTTGTGTCTAAAATTGAAACCAAACACAGAACCATAAATTAGGTGATCAAAATGAATACGAGCAATCAATTACTTTTTTTTCTTCTCAATTTCATATTATTTATCCATTTTCGTCATTGGAGTTCTCTAGTAACAAACCTCGGTTGGCCAAACATCAGCCTCCTTCAAGCTAATATTAGTCTCCAACTAGTTAAATTCAGGGTAGATGCAAACACTTGAACTTCACCGTAGCTCTGAATTAACTATAAGCAACCCAAGACGAGCCTAATCAACAACCATGAGCTATAAATGATAAAAGAAAATGATTTATAACATCACTAACCATAATAGAAAATTATGTAACTATAGGTAATGATCTGCTTGATGGGTTCATAACAGAACTGGACAAACCCATCACTCATCTTGTAAGAGAGAGATACCAATAGATACCAGCAGCATCCACAAGAGAATCAGTAAGTGTTGATTTTCTTGCAAAAGAAACATACCAATATCAGCTAAACTAGTCAATTGTATACACAAACTCAAATTGCAACATAGATACTATACAGTTGCATACCATGATCCACATGACCAATGACGGATATTTTCCTGATATTATGCTTCAGGTCCATGATCCGACGAAGCTCTTAAGCTGTAAACTTCAACCTGCACAGATTAAATGACAAAAGAGTATCAGAAATGGGTCAGTTACAAAACCATATTGAAACAAAAAAAATAGTCTACAGAAAAGCTTACCATCTTTGCTTATGTAAATTAAAACTTGCTACTACAAAATATCAATGAACAGATTTTGCAGCTCACAAATCCCTGAAATATAAAACATATACGATAGAAAAACTGGTCAAATTACAGTTCCAGGTATCACTAATCAAAATCTACATCCTGAACTCAAACTCCAATTATAACCTACCCTGCACCATAACGCACACCATAACCATATACCTACAACCAACCAAACACAAAAGCACCACCACAACAACAAAAACATACAAATAAAATGGAAGGAAAATCCCTCCCAAGCACAAATTTCATCCACTCATGAAAACCCATATCTGAAAACGGGTAGAGAAATTGAGAACTGAAACAAAAATTGAATGACTACTAACAACCTAAACAATTCAAATCAATCAAAAATAACCCAAATCCACATTTAAACCACAAAAAAAAAAAACAATTAAAAAGAAAGAAAACCTAATTTGAGAAATTGAAATCAAATTGAGAAATTGAAATCAAAGGAAAGTAATAATGTTTTTATACCTTAGAAGTTGTTGAATCTGTTCATCCAAATCCTTTCCACCACCAGACAAACCGTACTTTATGTTTTAGAATTCTCTTTACAGTAGATAAGATATCCTGTAACCTACGAATGATAAAACATAGAACAACACTTCAGTAACAATCTACACAAAATTTAAAAGTAAAATTGCGATTTTCATAACAAAATTAACGAGGAAAAAAAACCCATCTCTTAGATTTTGATCTCTAAGACTACTAATTATTCCTCCTTCACCATCTGGTTATGTAGCTTAATCATTAAACCCAAAAACATTTGATTTAGATCTAAAAGTTCATAGATTGAATCTCACTTGATCTCGCTCTTTCATTACCAATAATATTTTCAGATTGCAATTGGAGTTGTAGATTAAAAATCTTCCATCGATGAACACAGTGACATTTTTCATGGAGTAACAAATGATTTTGAGTTGGTTATGATGTAAAAAACTTAGGTTTTCAAGATGAATCTGAGTAAGAGAGAAGATCAAGAGAGTCTATAATTTTGACGCGGATAATAGGTTTTGGTTTGGATTTTCATCGTTTTGGAGTAAAAACTCAGATGCAGATGCTGTAAGAAAATAGAGGAGTGATGGAGCGAAGGAAGACCGAGATAAGGAACCAAATCTTGGAAACTGGGACCATAGAAACTAGCTCCCCACTCAGACTTAACCATAAGCCTTCTAGAAGCTCCACCATTTACTAAACTATCCCTTAGTATTACGTCTTCCACGAGAGCTTGTTTTATTTTGGGTCATAGAAAGGACTGCCTTTGGAAGCCCAAAAAATAAAGAATGGGCCGGGTAGTCTTATTTATAAATCTCAATCAGACTTATTAAATCAATTTTCCACTAGTGGGAGAACTCTAGAAACTGGGAAACCTAATCCCCACACCTTCTGTGTGATACTCGTTTGCTAAGATAGAGTCGATTCCCCTTTAACCTTTGGTTTTTTTCTTCTAAAACCAGGTTAACGACTTAAAGACTTCATTGGGATTGTGAAGCCAGACCGATACTACTTTTCTTGTAGTTGTATGATCTGATCTTGTTGTTTCTATCGTACAAGTACAATTGTAATAATTGGATTGAGATTTCTATCTCCGATATGCAAGCTATAAAAGTAATCACAAACATCTTCGTCTCATCGTTTGTGATTCCACAATATCTTTTTTCGCTGCGTCGATTAAGACTATTATGAGGTGATTGATAAAACTGAGTTTTTCTTCGGGAATATAAGTCTGGTTTTATTAATTGGTTCATGTTCACCTTGATTTATCAAAAGACGGAACAAAACTCATAGGTTTATTCATGGGAGAAGAATTTATCTATCTTGTAGACTTTTCTATGTGAGACAGATTTGTTTGCTAAAGTCTTAGACTTTGGGTCGTAGCAACTCTTGGTTGTGGGTGAGATCAGCTAAGGGAATCAAGTGTGCAGTATCCTGCTAGGATCATAGGCATAAGAGCATAACTGTACCTTGGATCAGTGTGAGATTGATTGGGGTTCAACTATAGTCCAGACCGAAGTTAATTTGGAGTAGGCTAGTGTCTGTAGCTTCTTAATACAGTGTATGTTTAATCTGGACTAGGTCCCAGGGTTTTTCTGCATTTGCGATTTCCTCGTTAACAAAATTCGGGTGTCTGTGTTATTTCTTTTCCGCATTATATTTTTATATAATTGAAATAATACAGGTCGTGCGTTGTTCAATCGATTAGAATATCCGGCCTATTGGTATTTGATTTAAATTGATTGACACTTGGATATTGGTCTTTGGTATCATCCAAGTTATCTCTCTTTTATTAGACTCACGAATCATATTTGCTTGAGTAAATCAAATTGAGAGGTTGATATAATAACTCCTTGAGTATTTTCTATTGATTGAGTCTAGTTGATTCTCTAGAAAATAACTCGGAGTTGTCCATAAAGATTGCTAATCGAAATATTAGGTGAGGTTTTAGACCCCCACTTTTTCACTTCTATTTAGATTCCCCATTGAACAAACAACATCTCTATGATCAATAATGAGGAAAAAAGTACAAAAAAATCTTGGCACCATGCAGTATCTGCATCCTATGAGGAATGGTTCGATCCTTTCTCTTGTGACGAGCGAAATACCAGTTGGCAGAGCTCTTTGAGAGGGATACGAACACACATTTTGACATACTTATTCATAGGATGATTTCCATACGGATTTTCCTTCAATAATCTCACCAAGTCTAAAATGAGTTTTTTGAGGTCTTCAAATTCAGTGCATTCATTTTAAATATTACTTAAAATAAACCACATCAACTCATCAATGGAAGTTGCTTGACATTTATCCCGCCAGCCTGTTGGGGAAAAAACTCTCAGAACAATTAGAAAACCACTAGAAAACTAAGGACATTTTGCTTCTACCTTGTTCAAGTCAGTCCTAGCTAAAATTCTTATCATCACTTTGTTTCTTAGACCAATGAAAGTATTAACAATAGGAGTTTGAGCATTGGGAACAAATATAGCTTATGACAGATGTTGTTGGAACAAAAGTTTCACTGCACACATAACCTATCATACACCACTTCCAATTGTTATCTTTTTCTGAGAGGATAAAGGGTTCGCATATGAAAACTAGATCAATAAGAGTTGAAGGAAGATTGGTTGCCAAATTTAGTTTTTGCGCCATTTGGGATGGTAGGTCTTGAATGTATTTTGCTGATGAAGTAAATGATTCTGAAGTATTAAGTTGCTCCATATGAAGAAGACAATGAGTAAAATGTTGATGCAGAGGATATGGGTGACGAAATATTGAACATGATTTTTGAATTGAGTGGTTGAAATGTGTTTACACACATAAAGCTGGATGAGACGGTACCTAAATATGGTGAAGCATGTGCTATGAGTGTGATTTTCACTTTGATGCTAATATGAATACAGAGTCTTATGAGCTTCAGAGATTTAACATTAAACATGGAAATGTTTGAGGGTTGAACATGTTTCTTATAAGTGAAAAATAATTAAATTGATGAAATACTTATTACTTTTTTTTGTTGTGTAAGTGGTCCATGATTCCTTTATTTTTTTGAGATACCACGTAGTGGTTTTTTCCCATAGCATCTCAGATATCTGGTATATTTGCTAATGTATAATTGGAGAAGCAAGTAAAATAAAATAAATGTGATTACGATATTATTACTCTCATCCTCCTAACCTATGTCAAGTATACTTTCATCCAGCAGATTTAGACAAACAATAACTACACTTTTTCTCTAGCCAACAGGATAAATGGAGTTCGTATAAGCCTCCAAATGTCACCAGTATTATTTTGGTGAAATGGGCATGAGTATGGGTAAATTTTTATAAGGAGAAATGTGAATTGGGTAGATGAAAGTAATAGGGTTATTGAATTTAAAGAAGGATGTAGTTATAGGTTGATTAAAAGTCAAAGTACATATGTTCTTTGGTTGGGGTATTTTGTAATTTTTGAAGATAATCCAGATAATCAGATAAGTGAAATGTAGCCTAGCCGGCATACTCGAACCACCAATGGTGGCTCTCAACAGGTGTTTCCTAATTCGTATTTGCAAAAAATCAAAGTTTTTAATTAGTGTCCATATGAACTCATAAGGATTAGTTGACTTGCCATGGTACCCTCTATTACAAGACTACTCCAATACTATCTATAAATTTTTATATACTACACAATGGCCTTACTATTTTATTTTTTTGGTTGTTGAAGGTAACATCATATTAAAACTGAACAGAAATAGAGTATAGAGATTACAACATAGGAAGCAGCTTATCCTTCATGCATAAAGGAGGTATGTTATCCCAAAACTAGATACATGGGATTTCCTAGCTAACTTAGCCAAAATATATGTTGCTTTACGCGACACATATTTACATAGTGAACTACCTAACGAAGTTAATCTGTTTTTAAAGTCTTGAACATAAGAGAAAAGTGTCCAAGGGATATTAGAATGATCACCATTGATGGCATTTGTTAGAACACTACTCGGTCGAACTCGCAAGCGTTGCTATCTCAAGCTTGTTTGTCAATGTTAGTGATCAAAACTATAAGTCTTGATTTCTAGTCTACTTAAAGTAATGTCTCAGACTAGGATAGATTGTGTAGTTGAGCATTAGACTTCACGGCGGTCATTAATCGAAGACGAATAACTACTAAGGAGAGCTTGTGGAATTTCATCAACAAAAGGTATGTGGAGACTAAAACTCATCTATCACTTGGAAAGTCTATATCTACTCTATCTCCTATATTGAGACAAAAGTCGTATAACTATAGTTTTTCGATTATGCACATCTGAGATTTCGGGATGAGTTTAACTCGCTCACATATTTCTCGAAATATGTGTTGGTAAGCTTTCGCTTCAACCAAGTTCATCTCACATTTTTGATGAAATTCAAAAGATGATCATGTGACAATCGTCGAGTAACATCTTACATGGTTTTTGTGATACAATCATTTGGTGTAGACTTGGAATGTTTAGTTATGATTAATTCAATAACTTGAAAATTCCTTTGATGCTAACAGTGTGTGAAAACGGCTATTGTCATCCTCTAAGAAAGTTTCAAGGATTGAAATAAGAGTTTGGAACACTTAAATAACATTGGATTATAAACATGTTGTGCACTCTTGCATATGTGTGATCCATGTCCGGGAACCATAGTATGCATACCCATATGCGTACCTGTTGGTTTGAGAAGTTCGGGAACCTAAGTGCGCGTACCCGTACGCATAATGGCATAGGTTTGTGACCAGAAAATTCTGATGGGTTTGGAGGTATGCGTACCCGTTCGCATACTGGCGAAAACCAAACTTGGTCCGGCTATTTCAAGTATGTGTACCCGTTTGCATATTTGAATGATTAAAGTTCTAAAATCGGTTGTGATATGAACAAATACATGTATATAATAAGGAATGCATTCTTTGCAAACTGTGGCTATAATGTTCATGAATTGATTCGAGTGAATCAAACCGATTTTGCTTCAATTGTGTTCTTGTATACTTCTATGAGAATATAACAATTGAACAACTCTTTAAATAGTTTCATTTGAGTCATTTGAACTAGTTATGGTTAAGATGAATAAGGTTTCTATGATAGTGTTCATATAGCTAACCTCGGTTAACTATTATTGAGACAACATGGTGTACACGTTTAGGTATGGTTACATAATCCTAAATGAGGGTACATTTCACGTGTGTATAACAAGCTAGGTTCGATCTAACGGTTGAAAGATATTAGCTTGGGTTTAATCAGGTTTTCATCTAACGGTGGATATTGAATGCTTTGTTACCAAGGTAACTAAGATTGCAAACCCTGATTTGAAAACTATATAAAGGAGAACTCTAGCAACTGGGAAACCTAATCCCCACACCTCTTGTGTGATACTAGTTGCGACTAGAGTCGATTCTCCTTTAACCTTAGGTTTTTCACGAAACCCTATAGGTTAACGGCTTAAAGACTTCATTGGGATTGTGATGCCAGACCCAACTATTTCTCCGTAGTTGCTTGTTTTGATCTTGCCTTGTTCTATCGTATTGAGTACTATCTTCTCTAAGATTTGATCGAGCTTGATTCTCCGATATGCAAGATTAAAAGTAGTCACAAACATCTTAGTCTCATCATTTGTGATTCCACAATATCTTGTTTCGCTACGATACGATTAAGATTATTGTGAGGTGATTGATAATACTAGGTTGTTCTTTGGGAATATAAGTCCGGTTTATCAATTGGTTCTTGTGCACCTTGATTTATCAAAAGACGGAACAAAACTCATAAGTGTTAATTTCTGTGGGAGACATATTTATCTATTCCAATAGACTTTTCTGTGAGACCGATTTGTTTATCAAGTCTTCGGCTTTGGGTCGTAGCAACTCTTGGTTGTGGGTGAGATCAGCTAAGGGAATCAAGCGTGTAAAATCCTGCTGGGGTTTAGAGACTTAAGGAGCACAATTGTACCTTGATCAGTGTGAGATTGATTAGGGCTCACCTACATTCCATTCCGAAGTTAATTGGTAGTAGGCTAGTGTCTGTAGCATCTTAATACAGTGTAGTGTTCAAAGATGGACTAGGTCCTGGGTTTTTTCTACATTTGCGGTTTCCTCGTTAACATAACTTCTGGTGTCTGTGTTATTTCTTTTCCGCATTATATTTTTTTATATAATTGAAATATCACAGGTTGTGCGTTGAATCAATCAATTAGTAAATCCAACCTTTGATTGTTGATTGAAATTGTTTGATCCTTGAACATTAGTCTTTGGTACCGTTCAAGTTATTCCTTTTATATTCAATCGGTCTCGCAAATTCCTGTTTGCTGGATTGAATTAAGAGATATAAATATAAAACTCTTTTAATATACTTTTTTCTAGATTGAGTCTGACTGTCTAGTTGATTCCCTTGGAAGTATATTTGAGTTTGCCTATTCAGATTTCCAAATGAAATATTGGGTGTGGTTGTTAGACCCCCGCTTTTTCAATTGGTATCAGATCTGGAAAACACATTGTAGGACCAGAATATCGCTACAATAATATTCCCGCGAAATAAACAACACTTCTGCGAGAATACCGCGAGCTCTTCAACAACACTTTGCGAGTGTCACAGAGTAGGTTAAAGAATGACGTAATAGCTGACGATTGAGGAAACACGAGAAGAGCATGATTTATCTGTGATGGTTACAATGCTTGCGAGATTTCATATTATAACTATTGCGATAAGATCGCAAATCAAATCCGAAAGTAAAGGACAACTTAGCTGTCATCCATTATGTATCTACCCTATATATAGAGACCCAGTATGTCCAGAGATGATGATGTATTTTTGAGAGTTGAGAAAGTCTTGAGGAGAGAGAAACTTTGAGAGAATAGTTGTGTTCTTGATTTCTTCCACATATGTAAACTTTTCTGAGAATTAAATGATAAAGAGTCATTTTTAATCTTTAAGTATGAGTTGATTATTATGAAATCTTAACAAGGGTGTAGTGTAGGATTTCTTGCAACTATATTTTGGCGCCCGAAACAAGGATTGAATTAAAGAAAATCATAGAAAAGGCGAAGTAGAAGTTGAGAGGTACTCAAAATCAAGAAGATAATCAAGCAAATCGGTGAAATAGTTGAAGGAAAAATGATTAGAACAAAAGAGAATTGTAGAAAATTAGAGTGTGATATGGTAACGAGAGCAATGATTGATAAATTCCATGAAAACATTAAGGGGAAGATACATAAAAGGGATTTTGAAGGAAGGAAAATTATGACGGTGGAGAAAATATCATCGTTAAAGGATTGGGAAAAACAAAAGATCACGTTTACAGCAGCAGAAATACCAAAAGAAAATTTAAATCACACATCTCTTTTGATAATCAAGGTATCCACTATACCAATGGGAAGATGAAAATCAACAAAATCTACGGAAGAGTGGGTCGTAAATAGAATTTTGGTGGACGCATGAAGTTCTGTAGATATAATGTTTTATCATGCTTTTAAGAAAATGGGATACAAAGATGAAGAAATTTCCTGTCCAACATATCATATTCATGGCTTTGGAAAATCTTCAACAAAACCAAAAGGCGAAATAGTGGTACGAATTCCGCTAGGAGAAATTGAAACACAAGTAACATTATGCATGGTAGACGTGGAATCACCGTACAACATGATATTGGGAAGACCATGGATATACGCAATCAAGGCTGTAGCATCAACATTGCATCAATGCATCAAATTTCCTATGCCCAATGGAGTTGGAGAAATTAGAGGAGATACATATCTTGCGATGATATGCTATCAAATTGAAGTAAAAAAATATGAAGAACGTACAAAGCTGCGAAAAGCTCGCAAAAAAGTGGATAGAGAAACAAAGAAAGAAGAAGAATTTAAAGTTTATTTGATAAGAGCAAAAGAAGGAAAAGGAATACCCAGTGAAATCTCACAAGAAGGAGGTGAACCTACGAGAACAATGAAGACACCAACACCAATGGGAGAACCTGAAGCCAGTTACATCGCAGCGGAACCAACCAAGGAAGTAAATGTTGGGAGTGAAAAAGAACCTAAGTTGCTGAAAATTGGAACTAAAATGGATACATACGAACAAGAGAGAACCATAAATCTTTTGCGAGAATATAAAGACATCTTTGCGTGGAACATGGATGAGATGCCAGGTATAGATCCATTAGTAGCGTGTCATAAACTAGAAATTAATAAAGATGCAAGACCATTTAAACAAAGAATAAGGAAGATTGCAACGACATATCATTCCCAAATTGAAAAATAGTTACAGAAAATGCTCGACGCAGGAATTATAAGGCAAGAAAAATATCCAGAATGGATTGCAAATATGGTGGTGGTCCCAAAGAAGAACAAGGGAATAAGAATTTGCATAGACTTTACTAATTTAAACAAATCTTGTCCTAAAGATAGTTTTCCATTACCAGATATTCCACAAATGGTTGAGTCAGCATCGGGAAATGATAGAATATCTTCATTAGATGGATATAAAGGATACAATCAAATTCCCCTCGCTGAAGAAGATCAAGAACACACCGCATTTTTTGTTGCAAGAGGGTTATACTGTTATACAAAGATGCCCTTTGGCTTGCGAAATGCTGGTGCAACATATCAAAGAATGGTGGAGAAGGTGTTTGCGAAGTGGATACACAAAACATTAGAGGTATATGTGGATGATATGTTGATCAAAAGTAAAGAAGCTAAAGACCATGTACAGGATTTGAAGGAGATTTTCGATCAAATGCGGGATTTTAACATCAAATTGAACCCTGACAAGTGTACTTTTGGAGTAACTTCAGGGAATTTTTTGGGATATATTGTATCAAAAGAAGGAATACAAGTTGATCCAGAAAAGGTACAAGCAATTCGCGACATGCCAACTCCTGCAACAGTAAAAGACGTGCAAAAATTAAATGGACTCTTAGCCTCGCTAGGAAGATTCATCTCGCGATCCTCAGACAAGTGCAAACATTTTTTCGATATACTCAAGAAGGGAACAAAATTCAAATGGACAGATGAATGTGAAAAGGCTTTTCAAGGAATTAAAGAACATTTAATGAACATAACTATCTTACAGAAAGAAGAGCCAGGAGAAGAACTATTGATTTATCTCGTAACAACCGCGCACGCGCTAAGTGCAGTATTGCTGCGAGTAGATGCAGGGGTAGAAAAACCAATTTATTATATCAACAAGACATTTAATTCTACAGAGAGAAATTATTCAAAGATTGGGAAGTTAATTCTAGCATTGGTACATGCAACTTTTAAACTTCGCATTTACTTCCAAGCACATAAGGTAAAAGTATTAACAAGAGTGCAAATTGAGTTAGTAATGAAGAATTCAAAAAGATCATGTAGAGTTGAAAGATCGAATGCACAAGTAGGGCACTTTGATATTAAATATGACATTTTATCTTCGCCAAAGTCACAAGTTATAGCAGATTTCTTAGCTGAATTTCCTTTAGAAGATGACGAAGCAGTGGAAGAAATGATGGATATATAAGAAGAACATGGAGACCCAAGAGAGCTATTAACAAAACCCAACATGTGGGAGATATTAGTGTATGGATCATCAAATGGAGAAGGTAATGGAGTTGGAGTTGTTTTCATCTCCCCAAAAGGTAAAAAATGGCTTTTTAATTTAGATTGGAGTTTGCATCTACTAATAATGAGACAGAATATGAAGCTGTGATTCATGCTCTAAAATTCGCAATAGAAATGAAGTTAGAAAATGCAAGAATTACTAGCGATTCAAAATTGGTTATCCGCCAGATAAAAGGAGAATACACAACAAATGAACCATCCTTGAAGAAATACAAAAAACTTGTTGAAGAATTTTCTGCGAGAATTCCAAAAATAAAATGGAGAAATATATCATGAAAGGACAATAGGCTCGCAGATGCTTTTCTTTTATATCAAGTATGATGACAAATCCAGCTGCAAGATGCATAAAAATTCACACACTTTTGTTACCATCGATAAACAAGGAGGAAGAAAAAACAGATGTGATGATGGTAGAATCTGGCGAGGAAGAGCCAAAAATCAATATTATAGATTGGCGAGAAGATCTAGATGCGTACTTGGCGAGAGGAGAAACTCCAAGAAATAGATTAGAAGCACATAAATTAAAAAGTAGAGCAACCAATTATGAGCTAAGAGATGGAGTATTATATCGCAAATATTTAATGGACCATCGCTAAGATGCTTAACGAGGGAAGAAGGACAAAAGGTGTTAAAAATGCTGCACAGTGGCGATGCTGGTAATCACAGTAGGGGAAGATCTTTGGCATATAGAACAAAAATGCAAGGCTATTACTGGCCATATATGCATGAAGATGTAAAGCAACTCTCAAGGCGCTGTGAATACTGTCAGCGATATGGAAAAAGGATACATGCACTAGGGGCACCATTATCATCTTCCACAAGTGTATGGCCTTTTGGGAAATGGGGTTTAGATATTAATTGTGGGACCATTTGTACATGGTTCAGGGCAAAGAAGATATTTAATTGTCGCTACAGATTATTTCACAAAATGGGGAGAAGTGAAGGCAGTACAACATATTCGCGATAAAGACATCTTCACATTCATATTTGAAAATATAATTTGTAGATTTGGAATTACAGCACAGTTGGTATCTGATAATGGAAAGCAGTTTGAAGGGAAGAATATAAAATTGCTACTTAATGCATTTAAGATAAAATGTGGAAAATCTACCCCTTTATACCCACAAGCAAATGGTCAGGCTGAGGAAACTAATAAGACAATCGCAGACATCTTAAAAAAGAAGTTAGAGGGATACCACATGGCATGGTGCAAGCAGGTGCATAATGCAATATGGGATTACAATACAACTAGATGAGAAGCAACCGGAATGTCACCTTTTTGTTTGACATATGGGGTCGAAGCAGTATTACCAACAGAAGTCGTTATTCCTACAACAAAAAGAGAGGTTTGGGAGAAGAATCTTAATACTAGTATGATTCTAAGAGAACTTGATGAAGTAGAAGATAAGAGAGAGAAAACATTACAACATATGGAAAATTACCAGCGAAGGTTGGCTCGCGAATATAACAAACTAGTTAAGAAACATGAGTTTCAACCAGGCAATTTAGTTTTGCGAGAAACACCGGAGTACCAGCGAGAACGTGGTGGAAAGTTGGAGAGAAAATGGGATGGGACATATATCATTAAGGAGATAGTTATAACAGGGGCATATAGGTTGGTAGACCCAGAGTGCAAAGATGTTGGTCAAAGACTTGGTAGACCATGAAACATATTATATTTAAAAAGATATTATCAGTAACAAATTTTTAATGAAACAAAGAAGGAATGGGAAAATAAATTTTTATGTCTGCGAGTTTGCTTGCAATATTATTCAAGATTACATAAAGAATGAAAGATTGTGATATACGAAAAATAAACAAAGAACGGGACGAACCTTTATGGCGTACACCCTAGTTCGCGAATACAATTTCGCAAGAGGCAAATGTAAGACCTAAAGTACGTGATATTAGGGGGTATCTCTTTGCATGACTCAGGAATAAGGTTATAACGTTTATGGAACCTGAGTCATGAAGATGTTGGGGTTAAATAAAACCTATCCGGGAGAGGTACCTTGGATTTCCAACTATATAAGGTTATACCCTGGTTGGACGACTAAGGAGTGCAGAGTATGACTAAGGCGCCGAGGTACACGGTTGAGCCAAGGATGCCCGGAACGGACGAACTTACCCTGGCCATTCTTGGTAAGTCTTGGCTATGATGCACTCGGCTTGAAGAAAACCCCACTTAGGGTGCAGTCTTGTAACTATAATCCATATAGGCATAAAGGACAAGAGGCTGCGAAAACAACTGGTTGTTGGTAAATCCGGATGGGAGGAGCTAGTCTTGTATGGCCGATGTTCCCTCCTTGAAGGGGAAACCAGGGGGAATATAAGGGAGGCACCCTCTATTAGGGAGATGATAAGTGTCTTAAGATGACAATGTCATGGGGCTTTATGATCGCAAGAACATTTAGGCATTTCATATTGTCGCGTGACAAAAATTATACAGAGGCAACAAGCCATAAGAGAAAAAATATAAGATGAGATCAATGGGTTTTTACATGAAAAGTGTAAAGACGTCTTGCGATTTCATCGCAAGACGGCAATATCGTAAGACTTTGTTCTCGCAATGGAACTTAGACTTGTCATATTGTCGCAGAGAAATTGACAAAATACAGATAAGACAAGATCAATGGGTCAATACATGCAAATGTAAGGACGTCCTGCGATTTTGTCGCAGAAAGAAAAATTTGGCAAAATAAGACCTTTAACTAGGAAGGAAAAATAAGACCAACAGAATAATTTCAATCATTAACTATTTTCTTTTAAGAATGTAGGAAAAATTTGTTCATTGCAGGAAAATCTATGAGAAACAAGATTCCTTCAGAATTTTTTCAGAAACGTTATTCAGAATCACACAACAGGATTATTAGAAGAAATTATCGCAATGATATTCATCAAATCGCAAACTTATTCATCAGCTCGCAAAAAGAAGGCATGAGAAGTAACTAATTGTTTCAGGAAAGATAATGAGGGGAAAGTAAGGGAGTTAATAAACAGAATATCATTATCTTCATTAAGAATATTCAAAGTAATAGAAATAAAGGTTGGGTTCCAAAGGTGCATAAAGATACATTGCTTGCAAGAAAAGGGAAGAAAAAGAAAACAAAATAAAGTTCAAGCTTCAGCATTGGTCTCGCCAGATTCTTTCTCTTTGCTAGTGTCATTAGCTTCACCAACATTCTTTCCATTACGATTAATTTGAGATTCTTCTTCTACTAGGTCTTCTTGAGGAATATCTTCTTCTCCACTTGCATATTCTATATCATTATCAATAGGAAGAGGAACTTCATCATCATCTACTTCTAGAGTAGGAATAGATACATGGGGAAGATCCTGAGATATTAAAATATCATTAACAAGGACTTCAGCACTAAGATGAACCTTGCGAAGGAAACCTTTATCGCGATTTCTAATCTCCAAGTTCTTAAAATACTCAAGATAGTCATATCTTCTTTCTGCTCGATCGCGAGATTTAACATAACGAGAAAGGAGAGATCCATTTTCTTTGCGAGCTTTAGCCAATTTATCAGTCAGATCAGAAATGGTAGAGTGAAGGCTTTTTTTCAGACTCTACGAGAAACAAAAATGACAAGAAAATATTCAAATGAAAATATGGCAAGAAGTATAATGGAGAAATTAAATAGAAAAACTAACAGTTAAGATAGTCAAAATGACTACCTTATTTTTGTTGAGTTAAGTTTTGAATTAAAGATAAGCAACAATTCTCCCATTGATTCATGGCATCGTCAAAATTGTCCCCAACTATACCCTTCAGGCAAGATTTTATATTTTCTTATTTGGAGAGGAGATACGAGTTTTCCTTTGCTAATAAAGAATAAGATTCTTTTAATTGGGAGTATTGGTCTTGAAGCTTGATGGCCTTTAAACTAAGAGTTAACCTACCCTTGATAAGTTTATCCTCTTCAGCAACAGCTGATTCAGTTACTTTCTTAAGTTCATCCTTAAGAGAATGAAGAGATTGCTCTTGATTATCATATATTCTCTGAAGATTACTCAATTATTGCGAACAAATCGCCATCAAGCTTGGGAAACTATGATTTTCTTGAGATAAAGTTCTATTTTCGTCTGATAAAGATTCCGTCGCCAAATTAGCCTTGATTAACAAATATGAGAGGCGAGTAATCTCGCTACTTAATAAATTTTGTATTTGCGATAATTGATTATTCTCATTAGTAAGATTATCTATTTGATTGATCGAGTACGTGTAGAGATTATCTAATCTATTAAACTGGTCCATCCAAGAATATTTTTCAACACGAGCTTCTTCAGCGATAGACTCAAATTTAAGTCTTTCAATGAATCGATTTTGATTTAAAACTAAATATACAAGCTAAGAATTTAAGAAAGAAGCTAAAGTACAGATAAGATGAAAACTTGCTAGAACAGAAAAACAAAAAGACAGAGGAAGGAAAATTATACCTTTCAGCTCGTTATTTTTTCTGCGAAGATTCTCGCAATCAAGTGAAGAATTGTGAAGCTTCTGGCAGAGAATATCACATTCTGAAGTTTTGGCTTGAAGACTTCTCTTTAGAGCATCAACTTTATTTTCCAAAGATGTTCGCGTAGCGGTACAGTCAGGACCAAAATACTTGAGCAAAGTCTCGCATACATTATATTTAAAAGGGTCAATAGAAGATTTCCTAGCATCATGTAAAATGTCAGATAAAACTTTAAAATCAACATCAACCTATATTAGTGTTTCTTTGGATGAGGGAAGAGGTGTAGAGGGTGAAGTGGTAATGATGGAGATTTGGATATTTGAGTTACTTGCAATGGTTACATCATCAGAAGGAGGAGTGTTTGGGAAGGTAACAGTCGAAGGTAATAAAGGGATGGAGGGAATTTCATTGACAACGGCTTTGGAAACTTCATCTGTAAAAAGGTCAGTGGAGAAAAGGATGCTAGCGGCGATGTTCTCGCAAACAAAAGAATAAGGTTCCACTTGCGAAGCTATGTGAATTGCTCTCGCAGATGTCAATTTGGGAATGATAATATCAGCCTCAAGAGTTTTAACCTGGCGAGATCGTTTGCGAGGTCTAGCGATATTCTCGTCGTCCTGCGAGTAATAACTTAGATAAGAAACAGAGGAAACAATATTGTTAAGAATAAGTAAAATGTTTCTTACTACCTTATGACTCGCATGATTCCTTTTCTTCTCAACTGGTTTCTTATGAAGACTAGGTTTTTGGATTACACATTGGGCGTTAATTCCACTGAAGAGAAAAACATAGTATGGAAATCATGAAGAATCAAATAGAAAAGATTAGTAAAATATGAGTAAACATAATTCAAGTAAGCGAAATGGAATTTATTAATGTCAGAAAAACACATACCTTGAAGATTCCATTAAAGCAATAGCAGGTAAATATGAAGAAGATGAAAAGTTGCAGACGGAAAAACAAAAATGCAAAGGGACGAAGAAGAAAATTAGTTCTATAACCAAATTCTACATTCTATAGGCAAAAGGAGATGACCCGTTGGGTAGACACATGTCGGTAAAAAAGAGGAATTCACAACACGTGTAGGAGGTTAAGCTAAATTCTCGGAGTTTTGTCGAGGAAAAAACATGGAAAGAAAGGAAGTTTCGAGTGCTATGAAAAGTTGGAGATTCTCATATCCTCTCCACTTTGTGAAGAAGACATGATAAGAGGCAAGATGTAGGACCAGAATATCGCTACAACAATATTCCTGCGAAATAAACAACACTTCTGCGAGAATACCGCGAGCTCTTCAACAACACTTTGCGAGTGTCACAGAGTAGGTTAAAGAATGATGTAATAGCTGACGATTGAGGAAACACGAGAAGAGCATGATTTATCTGCGATGGTTACAATGCTTGCGAGATTTCATATTATAACTGTTGTGATAAGATCACAAATCAAATCCGAAAGTAAAGGATAGCTTAGCTGTCATCCATTATGTATCTACCCTATATATAGAGACCCAGTATGTCCAGAGATGATGATGTATTTTTGAGAGTTGAGAAAGTCTTGAGGAGAGAGAAACTTTGAGAGAATAGTTGTGTTCTTGATTTCTTCCACACCTGTAAACTTTTCTGAGAATTAAATGATAAAGAGTCATTTTTAATCTTTAAGTATGAGTTGAATATTATGAAATCTTAACAAGGGTGTAGTGTAGGATTTCTTGCAACTACACACATTTAAGACCTCATAAGTCTGTGTTTATAGAAATCTGAGTATAGACAATAATATATCTGACAACGCATTACCAGCTCAGAAGCATTCTAACTTGGTCCAAAGCCTTGTTTTCCCTGAGAAATATCTCTCATCTTCTCCATCATCCAAAAATATGTATAACTGGGAAGCACACCTAGAAGAACAGTTGGATGAACTCTCTGATGAAAGTGATTCAGAATACGGACAATATGTTGATGAGGAAGTCTCATAGCACATCAAGATTTTTTGATCACCTCCTAAAGAAAGAAAAGTCAACATCTTGCTTGGCTGAATTTATGACTCCACTCTATCTTGAAAACAGGAAAATGAGAAAACTCTTTAAGGGATATGACTGTGGTTATAGTCTGCTACAATCTATTCTTAAAGATCGTGAGGAAGGTCTGCATTCAAATAATTCTGAATGTGATGAATTTCGTTAAAATCTCTTTGTGTTGAAAGAAAGACTTGCAGAAACTGAAGCAAGGTATGACTCTCAACAAAGTGTTTAAATGATAGAAAAAGTTTTTCTCACTCGTGAGAAACAATTGGAGACTGATCTTAGTGCTTCTCTTGAGAAGGTTAAAACTTTGGAAGAGAATTTGAAAAGATTCAATTATATCTCTACAAAATTATCTTCTATGTTAGGAGCATATAAAGAACATCGTGATACACGTGGTCTATAAATGTATAGACGTTCCTAGCACTGGTAAGATCAATTTTTTTTCTTCTAATAACATTCTTCCTGAAAATTTCACTAACATCAAAAGTGAAAAACTCTCTCTAGCAGCAGGTGTCTCCAGAAACCAAGAATACCATGCCTCTAGGACTACTCAATTGAGAACGGTTTTAAATATTTTTGTTAATTGATATTATTACGAAAAGAAAGGTCACATTGAAAGAAGATGTCTTCTTCGATTACGAAATAAAAAACATCATAACATTCTTGTCTGGATGTCTAAAGAATTAATCAAACCGGCTTCTCAATGTACAATTAGAAATCCATCTCTCAATCAAGAAAAATGATGTGATGGGATTTTTCCTGATTACAAACATAACACGTCTCCTTCTTACAACTATAAAAAGAACAATGTTATATGTATGACTAATAAATATGAAATGTATGTAAAGTAAAAGAGGTTTCTAAGGAATAAGAGAACTTCAAACTTCTCTCTTATCTTCAAAGATGATCTTGCTCGTAAAATAAGTGTTCCTGACTATATTCACATCAATATTCGCGTTTCGGAACTCAATACCAGTATCAACAGTCTCAAGCGAAAGATCAATAAGGCGAGAAAAGCAGCTAGTTCAGGTAACTTCTGTCCTTCTCTTGTTAATTCCTTTGAAGAATCTCGTAAGGCTTTTGTTTTATGTCAAGGGAGTGAAAAAGAAAATATCAATACACCTGATGAGGTTCATGCTCATCATATTACAACCTGACCATTTTCTTGTATGTGTATCCTATGTAAGACCATAAGATGATACACATAACTCTCAAGAAGATTTTTCTTTCTTGACAAATGGTCTATGCTGTACGTTTTGTGTTTATTTTGATCCTCCCTTCTAAGCCTTGCTCCGGACAGTTGTCGTGCCTTATCTGTCTGATGCCTTAATTAAATCTTTAGATTATTCTTCCTCAATGACAGTTGGTTTTCAACTTTGTTTTGCACTCTTCATGAGCCAAAGTTTCCTGTCATATGTTCAGAACTTTTTTTTAAAACATGTTTCTAAACGGTTGCTCCTCTGGGTTTCTGGTTTTTGATTTTTAGGTCATAACCATGAATTTTTTGCACCCGACCCGTTACCAAACAGTTACTTATAACCCTAGATTTTCCTTGTGGAAATATATTTTATATATATCAAGGATCTCTTTTGATATGTATACTAGCTCGGTAACGTCAAGAACTTTTTTTTTTTTGGTGTACACAATGGAAGGATGCAATAAGGAAGACAAGTTTGACGATGCCAAGGTTTTTGAACTTCACAAAGAACCCATATCCATAGTTTGCTTCCAAGCAATTGATCATGAAAAAGATCTTCCAGTACAAATGTCTCTTCAATTGGTTGGAAATCTTCTTCAAGATTTTGAGGTCGTTTGTGAACAACTTGAAATTGCATCAAAGAACCTTGTGTTTCTGAAAAATGATCTAAAGAAAGTATCTGATGAACTCGCCCTTGTCTGTTCCTTGATTGCTGATCGTGTCTAAGTTTTTGTTTAATATCTAGGAAACTTATTATGAGAATTTATTCTTATGTTTTTAAGAAGGATAACTAGGGTTTGGAATAGCCATTATTGCGAGTACACATAGCTATTGCCAATGTTTTTTCATCTTGCAACATTTTTAGATTTATTTGTTTAAATTCTAAGTTATTAGGAAGATGATTTTTGCAGTATTAATCTTTATGGTTTTATATATTGCAATTTTCTATGGGATATGTTGTTTACTTCCGTGAACCTTGACTGTCCCATATTTGTTCAAAAGTTAACTCTATTGTATGTTGATATGAAAGTACTGATAAAAGATAGAATGAACTTTTGACTACAAAAGTTAAGCCTTTTATGTCATTATGCAAATGTTTATGGAAGAAAGGATGAACTTTTGTTTTCAAAGATTAAGTCTATTATATGTCATTGTGCAAATAGTAATGAAAAATAGAATGAATCTTTGATTATTCCGCAATATTGGTCTTTCCCTAATCCACATCCTTGTGTATGTATTGTTTTGCTCCGTAAGTTCTCTTATGTTGAGCATGGACAATTGAATTGATCATTTTCCTTGTGGTTAATTTAATTGAGATTTTTTGGATACAAATTCATGTTTCATGTGATTTGTTAATGTCCAAAGAAATCCTTCTTTTCTTGTAAAAATAAGGTCGCTCTTGTTGTTCTTTCGGGAATGACATTTTATGGGGGAGAGTTCTTAATTGAACTTGTGCTTAATTGCCAAATATTTGTGGGGAGTGCGGCTGTGGAATATTGTAGGGTTATCTTGTATCTTTATAAACTCCTTGATGAATGCATTTAGTTTCGGCTATTTGATGACATCTAAACAAGTTGGTATGTTGTTCTCTTTTGGTCATGAAGTATCTCTATGAAAATTTCATGAGGATCCCACTAGTTTTCGTACCTTTGCCAATTTATATTGACAAAAAGGGAGAGAATTAATGTGTAGTTCACACTACAAATACATATGGTTTACAAATCATTATGTAATTGAGAGTGGTTTTCATATTCAGATGAACTATTAACTAAGGGGCAGTGATACATATCACCATAGTATTGTTGTCAAAGTTATGATACAATTGGACTTTGATGCTGTATAATGATACTATGACATTGTATAACAATGATTGAGAACAACTATTTTCTCATTGTTATAGCTACAGATCTTCAACAACGATGATGCTGAGTTGAACACATTTGGAATCATTGGAGTACTTGGAAGTGACGAAGATTTCGAGTAATGTTGAAGAACCAAGGAGATCAAGCATTTGGATGAGAAGCTACAAAGTTTATTTATTTTGTAATCCATATATATTGATAGTTTTGTCACTAAAATTGACAAAGTGGGAGATTTTAGAGCACTGCTCGGTCGAACTCGCAAGCGTTGTCATCTCAAGCTTGTTTTTCAATGTTAGTTATCAAAACTATAATTCTTGATTTCTAGTCTACTTAAAGTAATGTCTCGTACTAGGATAGATTGTGTAGTTGAGCATTAGACTTCACGGCGGTCATTAATTGAAGACGAAGAACTACTAAGGAGATCTTGTGAAACTTCATCAACAAAAGGTATGTGGAGACTAAAACTCATCTATCATATGGAAAGTCTATTTTTTACTCTATCTCCTATATTGGGACAAAAGTCGTATTACTATAATTTTTCGATTATGCACATTTAATATTTCGAGCTGAGTTTAACTCGCTTACATATTTCTCGAAATATGTGTTGGTAAGCTTTTGCTTCAACCAAGTTCATCTTATATTCTTGACGAAAGTCAAAAGATGATCATGTGAAAATCGCCGAGTAACATCTTACATGATTTGTGGGATACAATCATTTGGTGTAAACTTGGAATGTTTCGTTATGATTATTTAAATAACTTAAAAATTGCTTTGATGCTAATAGTGTGTAAAAACGGCTATTGTCATCCTCTATGAAAGTTTCAATGATTGAAATAAGAGTTTAGTACACTTAACCAACATTCGATTATAAACATGTTGTGCACTCTTGCATATGTGTGATCCATGTCCGGAACCATAGTATGCATACCCGTATGCGTACCTGTTGGTTTGAGAAGTCCGGGAACCTAAGTGCGCGTACCCGTACGCATACTAGCATAGGTTTGTGACCGGAAATTTCTGCTGGGTTTTGAGGTATGCGTACCCGTTCGTATACTGGCGAAAACCAAACTTGGTCCGACTATTTCAAGTATGCGTACCTGTTTGCATACTTGAATGGTTAAAGTTCTAAAATCGGTTGTGACATGAACAAATACATTTATATAATAAGGAATACATTCTTTGTAAACCGTGGCTATAATGTTCATGAATTGATTCGAGTGAATCAAACCGATTTTGCTTCAATTGTGTTCTTGTATACTTCTATGAGAATATAGCAATTGAACAACTCTTTAACTTGTTTCATTTGAGTCATTTGAACTAGTTATTGTTAGATCATAGCTCGGTTGAACCCACCAAGAGTTGGTATGTCAAGTTTGGTTGTCATATTTTAGTGAATCAAAACTCATTTAAAGAGTCGCTTGATTATTTACTAGAGTCAACTTCGTATAGGTTAGCTTGAAAGTATTAGGATATGAGAAATTACAAGTATTACGTGAAGACTTGAAGAATGTGAAGAAGTACGAAGCTACAACGACAACATCATCCTTCCACTTGAGGTTATTAATACTTGACTTGAATTATTTCATTTACTAACGTATCTTTCAAGTCGTGCATATTGAAACCATAACTGCGAAGCTATGAATGATTATACTCTAATTAGACGTAGTATTAAGGAATACAATACGAAGTATAACACTTATATTTTGAACTTCGTATATAAGACATCGACATAATTGTTTAAATGCCATTGTGATTATGTATGGGTATGAGGTGAAGATTTCATCCTGGTAAACAATGTTTTATATTCGTTTAAAGGAAGTAAATTCATGAACTTGTTTGGTGAATTGAAAGGGAAATCGTTAGGCTTATTGGTATTGTTATTCATTGCATATCTTTTGAACTACCAATATGTGTGATTAGTATAACCGCTCATGACTTGTTTATGTTCTTGGTAAAACTATTCACAAGGCCTGACTTTTGTATTGGTATGACTTTTATTAGTGAAACGGATCTTAAGTAATCACCTAAGATGGTATGATCGATTGAGTGTTATTGGTATGACCAACTCTAGGAAAAGGGGAACCGATCCTAGTAAGAGGTGCAACCGATCACAAGAGGGGAATCGATCATTGTATGAGGTGCAAAAAGTTTCTAGATATTGGGAACCGATCCTATGAACATGTGCAACACGTTTTTAGAAATTGGAAACCGATCCTATGGACATGTACAACAAATACAAGTTATATACCATATATATGTGGGAACCGATCCTAGTACCTACCTAGTCAACCGAATTTTGGAAAGCTAGTATAACTAATTCAAGTACCCACATGGAGGTAGAACCGAAACTTGTTTTGGTAGAACCATGAAAACCATGATTTGTGATTTGATAGGATAATCAATCACATAGTTCTTGGAAGACTGACTAACCAATTCTAAACTTATTTGGAAGTGTGGCAAATCGATTCCAAGAGTGTAAGAATGAAATAGGACTTACAAAGTAAAGATGTCGACATACTTTGAACATGTGCAGTAACACTATATTTTATTGTTCAAAGATATTCCTTAATAGCTAAAGGAGAATCCCGGATCGAAAATAAATTAAGAATATTTCAATCAAGGGTATTAGTTTTGCATATCTTTAGAAAATAAAAATTAGTAATGTGCATTTACTAGTTGGAGATTTTCTAAGAGATTTTCGGTCATTATTTGGACAAAGCATTTCCAGGAATTATGAAAACCGAATTTGGAATATATTTCATATCTTGAGAATATTTTCGGTTTTGGAAATTCCTTGGTGTCCAAACTTCCTTAGTCTATAAATATCAAAGTTTGCATTTCGAGCAAACTAATCCTCAGATCCGGCAAAACTACCTAGTTGTGTTGTTACTAGTGGAGCCGCCTATTCGGAGAGGAAAGTAACCTAATTAGGCGAAATCTCTTACGGACGCTTAGTTTAAAGGCTTCTTTGGGATTAAGAAGCTCTATTAGCACAATTGGTGGGAAACTAGATAATTGAGGTTTATTATTAGTTTTCGATTGATTTGATTGACTAACAGTTGTTGAACTTTGATTACACCTAGTTTATTTATACTTGAGAATCTTCTTTTCTGATATAAGATTCACTTAAACTAGATCGAAGTTTCGACAGGGATCTTTAAACAATTTGTAGATCTAAAGACATCTTGTGATAATCCATTGTTAACAGACTCCGTTCTGTGTGATTGATCACAAGAGATTCAAGTTGATTGTGTGCAGATGTTTATTGAAAATCTAAGAAGATTTGAAGACAAAGAAGACTTTGAAGATTTCTGATTTGGTTTCATAATCTTTGGTGTGCACAATACTTGTTTCGGGTAAAGAGGATCCAACTATAATCGGTTTATCCTTGTGGTAGATTGGATTGATTAGTTGAGTATATCGTCATCAATATAATTCTTTGTGATTAAAAGTATTGATTGCAAAATCTTGACAATTAATTTGGTAGTTGTTATTGGATAGATCTAAGGACCAGAAAAAGGAGTTTATTGGGATAAACAGAAGACCCTTTTGTCGAACTCATATCACTTGGTTGAAAAGAGTTGTTACCAATAGATTTGTTGTTCCTTTATTGTTTGGAATATGAACCAAAGGAATTGTTCCAAGTGCGTGACTTATTTACAAGTTGGAATACAGATGGAACTAGGTGAACATAGGTTTAGTTGTGTGGTCTCAACTATACGAAGTTGGTTTGATTTTGTATAGCTGCTTAATCCTGAGAGTATTCAATTCTGGACAAGGTCCCGGGGTTTTTCTGCATTTTCGGTTTCCTCGTTAACAAAATCTTGCCGTGTCTTTTACTTTTCTATTTCCGCAATTACAAATGTTTTTTTATTATAATTAGAAGTAAAATACATAAACGTTAATTCCTATTTACTTGATACTAATCCTATTGTGTTTGGTTAAGTCCGAACCATTTATCAAGTAAACATACTTCGTTGTTGTATTGTCTCGATCTCGTATCTATAGACGATCACACGAAGTGTGAACCGATTTTTTGTATTGTCTCGATTCAGTCCATAGAAAATCACTTTTGGAGAAAGGAATTATAGGTGGAAAAGTTTTAGATTGAGGTATATTTGGGTACCCTCGTCTTTTCAGTTATGGTTAAGATGAATAAGGTTGATATGAGAGTGTTCATATAGCTAACCTCGGTTAGCTACTATTGAGCCAACATGGTGTACACGTTTAGGTATGGTTAGATAAACCTAAATGAGGGTACATTTCATTTGTGTATAACAAGCTAAGTTCGATCTAACGGTTGAAACATATTAGCTTGGGTTTAATCAGGTTTTCATTTAACGGTGAATATTGAATGCTTTGTTACCAAGGTAACTAAGATTGCAAACCCCGATTTGAAAACTATATAAAGGAGAACTATTTGAAAACTATATAGGTTTCCCAGTTGCTAGATTTCTCCCTTATATAATCTTTCAAATCAAGGTTTGCAATCAATGTTAGCTTAGTAACAAAGCATTCAATATTCACCATTAGATGAAAACCTGATTAGATACAAGCTAATATCTCTCAACCGTTAGATCGAAAACTTAGCTTGCCATACATACATGTACTTGACGATTTTGGGTTTGTGTAACCGTACCCAAACATGTACAATAGTTGGTTCAATATTATTCAACCAAATGGTTAGCCAAATGATAAATTTCATATCAACCATATTCTTCTTCACTATAACTAGCCCAAATGACTCAAATGAACTAGTTAGAGAGTTGTTCAATTGCTATGAGATCTTATGTGCTACACAAGACACAATTGAAGCAAAAATGATGTGATTCACTCGAATCAATTCATGAACTATAAAGCCACGGTTTGCAATATCGTTCCTTAGATAATTTAGATAAGTTCACGAACATCATTTTTAGACATAACTACTCAAGTTTGCGGACTCAATTAACTGGTTGGAGTTCACAAACTCCAGCAGAAATTCTCGGGTTCGAGAACTTTTGTCAGTTCGCGGACTGAGTTAACTACTCAAGTTTCGGTTTTCACTTGATCAACAAAGTTCGTAAACTTCGGTTCAAGTGCTAAGGACTTATACATATATGTGTTACCACAACAATATTTATATCCCCCAGTGGTTATATTGTCTAAACTCTCATTTCAATCATTGAAACATTCTCAGAGGACGTCATATAATTGTTATTCACAAACTAGTTTTCGTCAGAGAAATTTCCAAAGTGATTGAAACATAACATGACTTTCGTCACTAGGCAAAGATGAACTTGGATAAAGCAAAAGCTTTACCAACACACATTTATAGAAATAGATAAGCGAGATATACTCAAATCAAGATATCACATGTGTATATTCTTAGTCTATATAGTAAAATGACTTTTGTCTCAAGATAGGAAATAGAGTAGATAGAATTTTGAGTGATAAATAAGTTCAAGTCTCCACATACCTTTTAGTCGATGAATATCCACTGGTTCCTTGAGTAGTCCTTCATTTTGTATGATGATTTCCATGGAGTTCTTGAGCTCAACTACACTTTCTATCCTAGTCCGAGACCTTAGCTATAATAGACTAGAAATCAAGACTTTATAGTTTTGATCACTAACATTGAAAAATATGCTTGAGATAGCAACACATGCAAGTTCGACCGAGCAATGCTCTAACAGTTAGGTAAAGGAAAATCGTCTTTGGGGTAGCATCTGTTCAAGTCTCTGAAATCCACGCAGCACCTGATCTGTCCGTTTTTATTTTTCACCGGAACTATATTAGCTAACCAGGTCGGATGATGGATGGGCTTAATGAAGCCAGCAGCTAGCAACTTCTGAATCTCAGTCTTGATTTGCTCTTCTACCTCGTGCCTGAATTGCCTCGGAGATTGTTTGACCGGCTTGGATCCAGGTATGACATGTAGATGATGGGTAACCAATTTTTCATCTAAACCGGGTATTTCTTCATACGTCCAAGCGAATATGTCCTGGTATTTTTTGAGAAGTTGCACGAGTTCCGTGCGTTCATCCGTGGACAAGGTTGAGCTGATGGAGATAGGCATGGGAGATTATTTATTCCCGATATTAACGACTTCGATATCATCAGTTGTGGAGTTGGTGCCATCCTGCAACTGTCGTGGAGCATCCAATACCTCTTCATGTGTCTCTTCGTTGTTGTAACATTCCATGGGGCGGAGAGACTGGGTGGCAGTCTCCCTTGATAATTGCTAACAGTGGCGTCGGCATATAGTTTTCCCTTTCTGATCACGGCTCGCCACAAAAGTTCGCTCCCTTTTAGTGTGAACATGAGTTGTGGCTTTACCAGACGAAGAAGGATGCTCTATTAGTGAAGGCGTATCGTGGGGATTAACCCTCAATAATGCAAGTCGTTTCTCCTCCTGGATTGATGCCCATGTGGGGAGTAGGATGCAATGAACTTTGCCTGATTCTTCCCGTGGAGTTTCTCTTGGCTCAAATAACTCCACTCCACATATCGGTGTGTAAGGAGACAACGACGCGGGAATATGAATGACTTCTTTATTCAGCACAGTCTTCAGGCACTGGTGATACGTTGAAGGGACAATCCTATTGTCATGAAGCCATGGTCTCCCAAGTATCATGTGGTAGTATGGATCCTTTTATATGACTTCCAATTTCACCCTTGACTGGACAGGTCCTACAATAAATTCAGATTGACATACCCGTACGTGTTGGTTTGGTTTCCTTCAAAGTCTGTCATCGTAGTAGGTTGCCGCACAATCTGTCTTGGGCGAACCTTAGCCGTACTGAGTGTCTTGAGGGTAATCACATTCGAAGACGCTCCTGTTTCGATGAGGTCCCTTTTGAACTCTGAATCCTTGATGCGTGCAGTAACGTGTAGGGCCCGGTTGTGACCTTCTTCCGCCATCATGTCTTCTTATGTAAATGTAACATTATTCACAGACATCGACGGTGCTTTGGAGGCTTATGGATATAAAGGAGTTAACTGTACGTCCAAGGCTATCTAATTAATTGTAGCAAACGTCTCCGCCCGCTAATTCTTCGAGAGGTGTAAAAGTTCGCACAAATTTTCTACTAGAGAAGCGACTTCCTGGTCCACCGACCTTTGGTTCATAGTGAAACTATTGACTTGAGGATGGTCATTATGAGGATCAGTCCCCAGTGTAGAAATCTCTGTGACAGGGGAACCACTCATATCTGATGTCATCTTGATGAGGAGATCGAGTATGCCATTTATTGTTTCTTTGATCAGGTCCATGTTCTTCGTGTGAATCTCCTGCACCCGTGCTAACTCGATCAACGTTGGGATTCTTCCAGTTACGCCATCAGATACACCGTTGGGAAGAGGGGTATTTTCATTAGAGGAGGTTCGTCCGGAATTTGAAATTGTTGGGGGAGTCCTAAGACCAACCATTTTGAAATCAACCAAATAGGATTGGGTATTGAAGAAATTGACTTCAAAACCGAGAGATTAATCTCCCACTGTGGTCGCCAATTATTTATGGGTGAAAACTGTTTCTGTTGGTTTTGGTAAATTTAGGTGTGTGAATAAGAAACGAATCTAAACCCTAAACAAATGCACTGTACGGGAGTGCTTTTTGATTCGAGAGATCAATCTATACGATTCTGGCCTAAACCAAGATATGGTCGTTGCAGAATTGCTTCGGTCACAAAGTGAAGGAGATGGGGTTAATATTAGGGAGGGAAGCGAAGAATATGTTGAGATTGTGAAGGTGTTGGTTGTTTATGACTTGTATCAAAATATCAAACTGGCTTGTAATAATGTAAGCAATCAGCTCTGGTGTTTTTTGGATACGAAAGACAACACTTGGTTTTCTGTGCTTATCTGTGTTGTTTGGAAAATATGCAAAGGACCTATTTATATAAGTCATATACATCTCGTAGGAAGTGGAGGAAGTTGGGTGATGGAGTAGTGGGGTCGTGTGGGTGATTGCACGATCACGTCTTGGCCCACTTCTCCCATCATCTCTAACCGTCCATGCCTCCTGACACGTTCTTGTAATGGCGCGCTGCACGCTGTAAACCGCCAGACCAATACCCCAGTAAGTATCCCCCAGTTTGTGACATGTTTGATGTCTCGAGTGTGGATCATGGGATCCACAGGAAGTAGCAACGGTGCTAGGTTAAATGACTGAGTTATTTATGAAATCGATATTCGAGAAATATCATGTATATTCTGTGCATGTAATGCATCAAATATATTCAATATGCATAAAGCATCGCTGTTTTAAAGCTTAACGGAGTAAGTCACGATTAAGCGTTTTAAAAAAGATGCATGTCTAGCCATCTTAGAATGATTGTTTGGAGTCTGCACATGCAAGCCCTCCCTTGTCCGATCACTCCATGTGGTAGAGTGACGTATGGTAATCACCACGACATTGGCCACTTAACTCCTAGCCTGGGCTTCCTAACCAAGCTGGTAGAGTTGGACGGACGAGATGATCTGTGACGTTCATCTGCGACCATTGATGGAGGTTTAGGGTTTTGAGGAGGTGCGCAAGCATCACTCTTTAGCTTGACCTAAACCAAGAAATTGAGATGCTTTTGGCGGGACCAACCGAGCATGCGTGTAGACGGCCAGCCGGTGTGCATGTCCGTACCACCTTGTCTCATGAAGGTGTGATCTAGGCCACTCAATTAGTCTGGAAAAGAGGAGTGGTCGTGATCGATTTGCGGCAGAAATCCTGTGCCGCAAAGGATCTTAAAGGGGTGCGTCATGCCACCTTTAAGGCGCACGAATCGAGGTGTCCGGCCATGCTTGGCCTAGGCTGATCGGTCATGTGTGTAGATGGGCCCATGGTGATCATGTTGACATTCTCAGAACCTTTTAAATCTATATCTACACCTTCCATCCAAGCTTGTAAAGATGGACGCTCGTGATCGATTAACGACACATGTAACATGCCGCAAAACCCTAATTAGGGTTTTGGATCGGTCGTAGGGGTGCACAACGGTCGGTTCGGGTCGGTTTTCATCCCTGCCGACCATAGAACCGTACATGTCGGGTTATTTTTCGGCTGCCCCAATTAGTGGTGATTTTTCAGATCGGGTCGGTTTTGAACCAACCGATTCTGAGTCGGTTCGGTCATGTTCGGTCTGGGTTTTACCGATTTAAATGTAACCAGGTGGAGTTGGATCGGGTAAATCGTAAACCCGTCCGACCCGACAACAATTTCTAATATTCCCATTCAGTTTTACACCGAAATAGTTATTCCGTCACCTGTTTAAGTAGTGTGTATGACAGTAGTATAAAAAGTTACTTAAATATATGAAAAGCGAAGAGTTTAACTCTCTCCAATGATAAGAGAAATTTTCTAATAATAATAATATCAATAACCTAAGTGATAATAACCTTTAAGCAAACTAAAAAATCTCCAAACTGATAACATTCTCTGCCAAATTGAAAGAAAAACTAGAAGTAAACTAGATTCTTCAACTGTTTTGATACTTCTATAAGAAAAAATGAATGAACGAATAATAGCAGACTAAGGTTTTATTCTTCAACTTATGTATAAGAGCCAAGTCCAAGTATTCTTCAACTGGTGTAGAAGTAAAAACTCCAATAGGATAGATCATTCCAGAGTTTTCTTCCAAGTAGCACCTGCAACAAACAACAAGAAGAAAAATACATAAGAATGCAGTTGAATGAAATGAATTGTCTATACTTCAAGCAAGTACAAAAGATATGTTAAAACATCAAGATGATAAAAGATACTACCAAGATATGTCCAAGCATTGTACAACCACAAATGTGTTCAAATTAATACCAAGACACCACAGTGGATATTATACATTTGCAATACTATACTACTACTACAGTTGTTCATATATGCAGATGCTTTCAAATATAGTCACTTATATAAGATATATAAATATCTGGGACATATACCATTCAGTGAATACCATTAGCTCGTACTAGCTCCTTTTATCAATCTTCTCCATATGAAGTCGTAGGACCTAGGACATCTACAAGTGACATTTTCAGACTCCAACACAGTTGCTCATATCTTACACCAAAACATGAAATGATCCATAAGAAATAATACACATAATGAAAGAAAAATTAAATTCACACATTCGCAAAATGCAAAAATGACACCAATTAAATATTGACAAGTGACATGTGACATGTAAGCAATTGATTGTCTTCTCTATGTATCTTTTCATTAACACTAAGTCCATAACATGATCATATATACTACACACGAAAGTAAAATCAACATCTTTTCATTAATGTTTTCTTCTTCAAAAGAAATTAAACAAAGTAGTTAAGTAAAAATCCACCTATAAAAGATAAAAATTAATCAAAATCACAAAATCATACGAAATAAATTGAAATCAAACTAAACCCCACTAATTTGAGTACCTTAATTAACAGTACCTAAATCAAAATCAAACTAAACTGAACCCCAATTAAATCAAATCAAAAATCAACCAAAAAATCAATCAAAATCCAACAAAACCCCAATTGAACATTACAACAAAACTTAAATTTGATAAACTAACATGAACAAGCTATTCTTGGATGGTTCTAGCTAAATCAATTATAATCAACCAACAAATCAATAAAAAAATCAAAATCAAACTAAACCTAATTAACATATTTTTTTAGTGAGTACCTAAATCAATCAAAAATCAATCAAAAAAAATCAAAATCACACGAAACCCTGCTATAGTAATGTTGAACTATCGTTGCTACAAAGAATAAAGACACGAGATGAAGAACATGAAGAACAGACGCTTCAGAATCAAGAACACTAAGAACGACCTGCAGAGAATAGCGTCGTTTATTTAACGGTGACATGTTTTGAATAATCATTGTTGTTGTTCTTTATGATGCGGTTTAAAATTGCGTTTTTTTTTTTTTTTTGGGGTTCCTGAATACGCTACAGTAACAGCGACTTTTGTACAACGTTTATCTACAGTAAAATGCTACAGGGTTCCTATACTATACTACTACTACAGTTGTTCATATATGCAGATGCTTTCAAATATAGTCACTTATATAAGATATATAAATATCTGGGACATATACCATTCAGTGAATACCATTAGCTCGTACTAGCTCCTTTTATCAATCTTCTCCATATGAAGTCGAGGACCTAGGACATCTACAAGTGACATTTTCCAACACGGTTGCTCATATCTTACACCAAAACATGAAATGATCCATAAGAAATAATACACCTAATGAAAGAAAAATTAAATTCACACATTCGCAAAACGCAAAAATGACACCAATTAAATATTGACAGTGACATGTAAGCAATTGATTGTCTTCTCTATGTATCAGCAACACTAAGTCCATAACATGATCATATATACTACATGAGTAAAATCAACATCTTTTCATTAATGTTTTCCTTCTTCAAAAGAAATTAAACAAAGTAGTTAAGTAAAAATCCACCTATAAAAGATAAAAATTAATCAAAATCACAAAATCATACGAAATAAATTGAAATCAAACTAAACCCCACTAATTTGAGTACCTTAATTAACAGTACCTAAATCAAAATCAAACTAAACTGAACCCCAATTAACAGTCAAATCAAAAATCAACCAAAAAATCAATCAAAATCCAACAAAACCCCAATTGACAGTTCCTAGTGGTAGGCTCGGAAAGATACCTACTATTGTGTATACTGCAAGTGCACAGTGTCGACAAGCAACACAAGCACAGGTCGAACCACAGAGACTTGGAGAGTGTAGAAGTTGATTCTAAATCGATCGTGAGTAACCAAAAGGGTTTGATTTTGTCGATACGACGATATGATTTTCAAGTGACTGAAATAATAAAAGTAAAAGATGCAAATAACAAGATATGTAAACAATGATAATATGGATACTAGGGTATTCAAATCCACCAATAACTAAGGTGTTTCTCCAATGGATAATTTAATCACAACTAAAGTATTTCTCCAAAGCATTAATTGTCTAATTAAGCACAACTAATCTAAAGATCAATATTTGGTTAAGCATGAGTTGTAGCATAATCAACATAGAGATATTCTAACTACAATGGATACATGGCATACATTTGAGAGCAAGATGTTGAAAGACTTGGATTAAATTATATCTTTAAACAATTCTAAACTTTCAAGAACAAGATACAAGATATGAATACATACCAATGAGATTAGGCTTCATCTAAACCCTAGTAAATGAAACTAGAACATGAAGAACATTACAACAAAACTTAAATTTGATAAACTAACATGAACAAGCTATTCTTGGATGGTTTTTCAACACAACAACCCTCTCTATTTATACACAAAATTCCCTCAAGCTAAATTGATGGAATTATAATCAACCAACAAATCAATCATGGGTTTTGGAAAAAAAATCAAAATCAAACTACGCTTCCAACTTTATTTAGTACTTAAAAACCAAAATTAAATCAATTCGAAAGATGAGTTAAACAAGTACCTAAATCAATCAAAAATCAAGAAACCCTAATTACCTACATCAATCATAATCTATGAACAAATCATTAATAAGAGTGCATAAAGATCAATCAATAAGCTTTTCTTCCTTACCCGAATCTGAAGAATCCATTTGATGATCAACTAAAATCAACACTTAGAGATGATGGTGGTGATGTAGGAAAAGCGTGGTAGTTAGTAAAGTAATGGAATAGGTCAAAGAGGAGATGAAAATGGAGAGTCGTCTCCTCTTCTGCAACCTAGAGAGAGAATAAAATTAAAAAAAAATGGGAAAAAGAATTATGAATAAATAACCGTGTAGAGAAGTAGGGGTTGGAGTATTAGGCTAGGTATTTATCCGTGAGGTATTAGGGTTTCTTAATCATAGATATATTTGATCGGTCGGTTCCCATATCGTTCGGTCGGTATAATGAGACAACCGCATAGCACCGTATCAAGCTCGGTGTTTAAACATTTTTACCGTCCAGGACCGCCGGATATTCGATTTCGGGTTGGTGCGGTTTTTTGACGGTCGGGTTGGTCGGGTCAGCGGTCAGGTCGGCCATTTTGTTCACCCCTAATCGGTCGTGCGTATGCAACTTCAACCGATCGGTTTTGCAAGATATGCTCCTCCCTTGAGGAGGCCGATCGTGTGGGGCCCACATTGGGCCGGCGATGAGCATATGTGTACTTGTTCCACGGTCTTAGGTGTGATCTAAGCCATCCAAACATGCTTGCGAAGTTGGATGATTGTGATCAATTTTAAGACACTAATGTAATTCCGCGACCCTTTAAAGCATCACTCCAGCCATGTTTTGAGCAAACGTTTATTTCTCCTTGGCTTGCTCGTGATAAAGCCTATCGAACATGGATAGAGTGGGCCTGCCAATGTGCGTGTTGGATCCTCCTCCATCTTTCATGGTGCGATCTAAGCCGTCCAATCAGGCTAGTGAAGTTGGGCGGTCACGATAGTTTTGAAACTGTCTTAAGAAGTCTTGCTCACTCGAGCATCTTCCAAAAGCTTCACGGCCACCTACTTTAGGATTGGCGTTTTGGCATGATGGGAAGTGAAGCACGATTTTCGACCGGCTAGGTAAAAAATGGGTCTGCTGGTGGTCATTATGGTGATAGCATGCTCATGCTAGGGTTCGTCTAGGATGGTTAACTCATGCGGCCAAACTGCGTGGCCGTGATCAATTTTGATACTGACACGGACAGTCCATATTTCCCTTAGGGAATTAAATATGCTCAATCGGGCTAATATAACACACCGAGAGATATAGCATGTACGAGTATTTCTTGCATGCATCATTATTGACACTTGGATATTCATGTTGCTCTGCTGAGAGCAACAATCATACATCATGCTGCACCAATAATGAAAATCATGCTGAGAACATCACAGGAAATACAAGGCAATTCATGCATTAATTAATAATGCTAAAAATTCACAGGGTATTTGGGATTGTTGCTACGTGCTCCATCCTGGATGAATTTTGTGTATTTAATTCACAGAATATTTGGGATTGTTGCTACATGCTCAATTCTAGGTGAATCAATAAAGCAAAGAAGTATTCATCACTTATCAAATAGCTTTATCCTCTGCAGGATGTCAGCACACGGCTTTATCCTTCGCAGGATGTCAGCACATTAAATTTGGTTTTATAATTTTAGCCCTGAAATAAAATCCACCATCAACAAGGACATTGGCGTTTGTTTTCCATAATAGCACTACATCGTGCTTTCCAATTATGCCGCAGTATAACTATATATATATAAAGATTAATCTTAGTATCAAACCAATGCAAAATCCAGTCCCTGAGAGAATTAAAGTGGTGAACAATAGTAAAAATTTGTGGGCATAACTGAAACCATATGGCTCTAGAAAAATCACAATGAAAAAATAAGTGATCAAAAGTTTCAGGATATAAACAATACTCTGAGTTGAAACAGATGTGTTTTTTAAGGAAGAATATTTTGAAGACAGATCCAAATAATCTTGTGAAAACTACAAGGAGACCCATTTTTCATTTTTTTTCCACTGAGAAACCCATCCTCAAAATAGTTCAGGCGCGCACCCATATTTGAAGAAAAAATTACTCCCAAACCCATATTTTCTGAATTTTCTTCTTTTTTACGGGAGTTTGGAGATTGAGAAATAAAGTGGCAAAAAAAGAAAGTTCCGAAGATGAGATAAGTGGTGTTGGATTCGAGTTACCATCAAGCTACAAGATCAGTTAAACAAAAACTAGGGTTTGATTCATATTTAATTGACAGAGAAGATGATGATATCGAGAATAAATTGAACATAAGAACTTCATTGATGTTGAATCATAGGCGGGTTCGATCTGTGAGACGATAAAGATGTTGTTATATACCATGATGATTATCAAGGGAAAGAATGTGTTTGTAAATATATCAATGCGGATGGAGATGGATGAGATGTTTCTGGTTGATGGGTCTGAGATGGAAGTAAATCTGACGAGCTCTGTTTTGTTCTTTCAGATTATCATCACGGATTTCCTAAATCAAATAACGTATGGGTTTCTGTTTAAACGAGATGCCAGCTGTTGAAGAGTCACATGAGATCGAATAATGCTTGG
The DNA here is from genome assembly GCA_023529315.1 of Papaver bracteatum. Lineage (NCBI taxonomy): Eukaryota > Viridiplantae > Streptophyta > Magnoliopsida > Ranunculales > Papaveraceae > Papaver > Papaver bracteatum. The sequence continues at coordinate 2,341,920 of JAJJWX010002278.1, forward strand.
TTAAACGTAACTGAGATACTGACAACATTTTTCTCTTGTTTGTTTACTAACTCTCTCCATGATACGTAAAAACAAAATATACTTGCAAATAATATTTACAAAACTTCTTTAGGATTTTAGCTATCCCTCCCTATCTCTCTCGAAAAAATTCTCTGGATACTGAAAGTACGTACTCTTTTGACAGTTTATCAAAATTACCTCTATCACAAAAGTTGCTTAAGGAGTTATCTTTTTTATTTCGATTTTTTTTCTTTCCGGATAGGCCGCCGGAGTTGAAAGTTATATTGAAACGCTAGACTTTAACTTGGAACTCTTTTAGCCAGTAAATATTTTTCATTTTGTCAAAATTATGCACCGGAAGTTCTTGGTCATCCAGCTAACCGTTGTAATCAATGGTTAATTTAATGTTTGTATGGAGTGAGATCATCGTGGATGTCTGCAGTGGCAAGGAAAAGGAGATGGAAGTGCAGATGGGTTTGGTGTGCGTGTGACGTGCATTTAAAAGAAAATGGAGGTGTGAATAGTAATGCATAACAGGTTATGCATCTACAAAATTTGTTGCATAACTTTTTATGCATTCTCGAAATTGGCTGCATAACACGTTCTGCAGTTGTTTTTTTTTTTTTTTGCATAACTTGTTATGCAGTCCAGAAAACGTTTTCATAACACGTTATGCAGCTACTTTTTTCTTAATATTGAAACCAACAAAAAATAAGACTGCATAACTTGTCATGCACCTACAATAATATCTACATAACATGCTATGCAGTCGTGAAAATGGATGCATAACCTGTTATGCATCCGAAAATATGGCTGCATAATGCATTATTGATAGGTGTAGAATACACCTAATTTACTATTTAGTAGTTATGCTTTCTTTGCTATTTTTCCTGTAAATTATGTATTTTAAGTGTGTTTTTGAGTTATTAGGTACTTTGGAGTCGCACGGACGAAAAGAAGGAGAAAACACCAAAATTGGGCAAACAGGGCAAATTTGTCATTTCACGGAGTAAACACTATCTGGAGCCTGGTAATGGTTAAGGGGAAAATCTTCTCGGAGGTATTCTAAACGCAAACTAGCTATGGTTAAGGGGCTCTCATTCAGGGTACCCCTTATCACTTAGCAGTGGATGTTACTATCACTGGATAGCCTTTATCCAAAGGAAGGTTGGCTGTAGCACCCAAATCAGGAGTGGTCAATACCCGGACCCCGAACCCGTAAACCAGACCCGGATCCAAGACCCATCTTCTTTATCTCCAACCCTAAAATCGAAGTCTCACCAGAAATTGAGAAAGAAAAAAAAAAGAAAAAAAAAGCAGCGGCTGTTCTTGCAGTTCGAAAGAGTAGAGAGAGATGGGTTTGATCTGATGGTGAGTTTGATAGAAATTGGGGGTTGCTGCTTTGAGATTGATCGAGAATTGAGAGGAGAAATTCAGGGGAGGTTTAATGGATGATTGAGACGATGAAGAACTTTCTCGATCCGTGCTAATGGGTATTCTGAATCTGAGGAATAGAAGAAGCTGCGTTCAAAGAAGTGGGTTCTTCTGAAATACAAGGAAAATGGGTTTGTCACGCATCAAGGGTTTGAGAAGCTGCCGTTGTTTGTAATGGTGAGATGCTACTGTGGTTAGGAGGAAGGAGAAGTTGGTGATGATTTGAAGTTGTTGTAGAAGATGATTATGAGGGTTGCTATGAATCGAGCTGTTTGCTGCTATCAGAATTAATTAGGGGTTTTAATGGTTGAATTACAGATAGCCTAGAGAAGCAGATTCAAGTGAAGAAGAGATATTCATGGGAACGTCAGGCTACTGTGGTTCAGAGAACATATTTAAGATGGGAAGATGACAAAGGTGCAGGTCAGTGAGGTGGTATTGAAAGAATTGATGCATGGAGCTGTTGCCAGTGAGGCTAAGTTACAATGAGTTTCAGTACAGGAAATGGAGGAAGGCTTACAGGGTAGAGCTGGTGATGAGTGCAATTGGTGGCAGTTTTGGTGGTTTGAAATCAGATGATGATGCTGAGTTGTTGCAGCCAGTTAAAGGTGGAGTTTGCCAGAAAGCTAAGATGGAGTTATGCTGTGGTGCTGCTGCTGTTTTGTGGTAAATGGTGGTTGAATGGAGGAGCTGGTACTTGTAATGACATTGCAGGTGGTGGAGTTGGTTTGCTGAATTGAGTGAGTCAACTGAGATGTTGTAGCAGAAGGTGGTACTGAGAATTGCAGTGGACCAGAAAAAGTTTGTGAGTTTGCAGTGAGAGCTTGAGAGTATGTTGCAGCCGATATGGTTGGACAGAACTGGTGAAGGAGATTGCAGGTTATGAACTGAGATACGGGGAAGGTTGCAGTGAACATCCATAATGGCTGGGTGGCAGAGAAGGCACGGCCAAGATGGCCGTGCATAGCACTTGGCAGGAGTAAGATAGCCAACCAAAACCAGTCAGCCGAGTTAGCTAGCTGACTGGGTTATGACTATGTGACTGACTCGGAGCTTGACCCAGTTGACTAACTAAGACTGTTAGTTTGACCTAACCGTAACAGAATCTTGGACGGAATATTCCGTCACCGGGGGAGAATTTTCAGGTGGCCGGCGGCGACAAATTCCAGCAAACTTCCGGCCAAAAACACATTTTTTCGGCGAGCAAAATTACAGAATTTTGGGTGGACTTCTCTCATGTGTGTGAAGACTTATAATTGGGAATTGGATGAAAACTTGGAAGTTTTGGAGAATTGGACTAGAAATTGGAATATGGCTCAATTTGGGAAAGTGGTGTTCTTTTGGAATGAGGATTCTTTTCCTACAAAGACATGGAGAGTATTGAAGCCTATAAATAAGAGAGTTCTCTACAACTTTTACACACATCTACTTTGGAGAAGGAGTTAAAGTGCACAAGGATTGGAGGAAGGAGCAACCATCATCTTTTCAATAAGTTTTTCTTTCTTCCTTTATCATTATTATTATTGTGTGAACTCCAAACTATGAGTAGCTAATTTTCTTATTGATTGAGGATGAATTCCTAGTTCTTAATATATGGTTTGAGTTTTGTTTCAATTCTACTTTGAAGTTTTTCATATGATTATCGATTGTTTTTACTAATATTAGTGTTTATGTTTGATTGATAGGTCGTTTGGGTGGCCAACTAAATTGATTTGTTAATTAATCTAAAGCTAGTGAAAGTTAGGGGATAAGTAATAGTTTCTTGACTATTTACATAAGTAGAAAACACAAGACCTTGCGGAGGGATTCCGTGGAGCAATTGTGTGTAAAAACAACGTTAGCAAGTGGACCTTGATCTAAGAGTTTAACTACTAATATCAACCTAATAAATTCATGAATCTTAATGCGTTTAACTAAATTACATCTTGGGTGATCTACTACTAGGTGGTTTGGTGAATAGAATCCGGTAGGCGAGAACTTCCGTATCCGGTGAAATAAGGGATTTTGGGGTTAGCACTGATCTAGCTGCTATACCTACGGTTGGTGATAATCTATGACTAATAACAAGTGGAAAAGAACATAACTTTAATCATTGTTTTGCAGCGAAGAAGGATTCCTTGATCTATTCTCTCTCATTGATTTCAACTTATACTTTTAATTACTTTGTTTAATTCTTTTGCTTTATAAATTTTACAACCAATACCCCCCCTTTTGTGACAATTTTACAACTAATAATCTCTTGCTCCTCGTGGGATCGACCTTGACTACCCTATATTACTCTTTAATTAGGTAGTAAAGTATTAATTAATTTGTTGTGGTTACGACACGCGTACAATTATGCATCGAGAAAATTGTTGCATAATCTTTTATGCATCGGGAAAATAGATACATAACCTGATATGCATCCGTAAATATGGATGCATACTGCATTATGCATCAATTATTTTATGTACGCACTAAAATCAACCAAAACAATGGTTACATAACTTGTTATAGATGCATAACTTTGTTATCCAAATGCATAATTTGTTATGCAGTGGAGAAAATGGTTGCATAATTCGTTATGCGTCTGCAGAATGTGTTATGCATCTTTTTTGGTGGCTGCATAATGGTTATGTATCAAGTTTTCGAAAATTTTGCCTAAAATGATGATCACCTCCGATTTTTTCGTGAAAAACAAAAATTTGATATTCTTGTTTGTACTCGTTGCGTAGCTCTCTTTAAAAGATTTCCAACGATATAAAATTTGTGAAATTCCAAGGCGCGGATTTTTAGATATGTTATATCCAAGTTGCGTTGCCAATTATACCCTCTGAAAAATTAGGATGCATAACGAGTTATCCATGAAAAAACAGTATGCATAGCACGTAATGCGGATGCATAAATCGTCATGCAGACAGGTTTTGATAATTTCGGATAATTATGGGTGTCACAGAAATATTTAGGGAAAATTAGGCTAAGGCCCGACCCATGGATAACCCATAATATGAGGCCCCTAGTTAAAATAAGTTTAAATCTAGGCCCCGGGTTATTAAAAGACATCGATACCCTTATGCATATTGTCAAACCCATAATTAAATAAAATTTAAATTTAGGCCCAAAATTATTAAAATATAATGTGATGATATTCCCACCACCACCGACCACCACAACCACCGCCAACCACCGCCACCAACCACCTCCGACCACCACCACCGCCCACCACCGACCACCGCCTCTAACCACCGTCAACAACCACCCCTCCGCCGACCACCACCGCCACCACCACCTCCGGCCACATGCATATTGCAAGTGTATCTGGAAGTTACACATGCATATGGCATGTGTATCCCGAAGTTACACATGGCATGTGTAATTAAAAGTTACACATGCATATGACATGTGTATCCACAAGTTACACATGCATATGGCATGTATAGCCAACAGTTATCAGAAAAAAAAAATATACAAAAAAGATATGTATTGCTTTAATATTCATTTACAATAATTTTTATGTTTATCTATTAATTGGTTGTTATTGAATACAATAAACGAGTTAGAACACTAAATATGTAAAACAAAATCTTAGAAATGAGCCACGAAATCCTCGATTGTTCATTCCCTTCTTGTCATCCTCATTACAAAATGCTTCCATATCTGTAACAAAATAAACATCCATGAAATTAGATTGGATGAACAAAAAGAATGAAATAATATTATAGAACAACTAAAACAGTAATTAGGAGTCACACATGCATATGACTAGTGTAACTTGGAGTTACACATGGGTCTCATTAATGTAACTGGGAGTTACACATGCGTCTGACTGGTACGATGAGAGTTACACATTCATAACCTTTATATCCCATAAATTAGAAAGTGTAACTAGAAACTACACATCTAATTGGCATGTGTAACTGGTAGCTACACATCAAATTACCATGTGTAACTAATAGTTACACATGCATCTCACTTGTGTAATTAAGAGTTACACATGTATCTAATCAGTCTAATAATCAGTATTATCCTACATTTTTACTAGCAAATATATACATGCGATGAACTACAAAAATATACATGGGAGGGGACTAACACAAGAAGAGAAACAACTTAGAGATTTTACCTCCGAGGTGGCAATGACACACTATTCCCAGAAATATGAATAACTCATAGATACACATCTGCTTAGCTTGTGTACCTACCAACAACTTGTTTATCTGGCTCCAACAAGGCCACTACAGCAAACAACATACTATCTCTAACCTGTAAACAAAATAAAACATATTCATCAATCTCGCAAATGGAAATCAAAACATGTATGCAACATACAATGCGCATTAGAAACCCTTGGCGGCATAATATCCATCAAAATTTAACTGCAAAAAGTATATACCAAAGGCATATCCTCACCTCAGGAGTGGCTACAGAGTTACAAACTCAACAAAGTAAATTCGAAACTCAGCAATTCCGCCGACCACCTAATCTGCCACCTATACCCATACCTCTAACATTCACACCTTAGATCCAACTCCAACACCACTATCGGCTCCCAAACCCGCACCTATACCACCACCGCCACTTATTAACCAAAGGAGATCCTTCATACAAATAATTTCACTACACAAAGATTAAAAAAATGCTACTCAAGATGAACACGCTAAATGAGAGTTACACATGCATTTTCCTAATGTAACTAAAAGTTACACATGCTCATATAATAAAAACTGTCCAATCTCTTCTACAAAAACTAATCTCAACAATCCAATGAAAACAAAAACAACAAAACAGACAACAAATCATTTTAATTCAATCACTAAAACTAGAAGTTACATATTCAATCAGTATGTGTAAGTAAAAGTTACACATCTGATTAGCATGTGTAACTAGAAATTACACATATATTTAGCTTGTGTAACTATAATTTACACATCTATTTAGCACTATAAAACTAACAAGTAACCATCTCTCATTTACTCGGTTGAAACAGATTAACATCCATGGTAAACCTAACAAGTAACAATTACATTCTACTAATGCAACTTCAATGTGATTAACTCATGAACCTAAAATAAAAAAAATATAAATATACATGTGAATGGGAAGGGCTTAAGCTACTTGCAACAGCATATACATGACTGCAAAACACGATACTCCTATAGAAATTAGTCAGTGGACTACAAAACCAGAACATAAACAAAAGCCTGAAACCAACCAATTAATAGGTGCATCTTTCAATAAGTACTTGTACTCTCAACAGATTTCAACTGGGAAAAACTACGGCTATAAGAATTAACTTGTGTAATAGACACAGTTCAATAAAAAGTAGGCTAAGCAGCACAATGTGCAGTGTATTTTCATATTATAAGCATAGGTAATAGTTTGAACATAATGACACTCAACATACATAAGTTCCACATAAGTCTCGCAAATTACTTGTGACCACTAGCACCAGCATTAGAAACTTAAAATAGTTTATCCTCTATCTTGTTATCATCTCCTTCAATTCATCAATTCTGGAAAACACCACCACTGACTTCAAAATCCTCCTTCAAACCTTCTCCAATACCACCACCTCTCCCACCACCACCTCCTCATACTCCTCCAGAACTTGCATCTCCACCACCAACACCACCATAGATTCTTTATCAAACTCAACATGTGTATGGAAGATAAGAAAAATAAAAACACAACAAGAGTCAACAACTGGCTCCATTAGAATTACGAGATATCAGCTGATTGAATTCAACCAGTAATATCAACAGAAACAACAAGAATTAAACATACCTAGATTCAAAACCTATTGAATCAACAAAAATCATGTTGTTTTGCTCCGATCTGAATAAAGTCAACTAAAAAAATCAGAACCTAATCAAACTAAGAATATAAAACTACTAAACGAAGAAAACCATGTTTAATTGTTGTCAGCAGCTAATAATGACTACAGAGTACATACAATAGCTTGTGTAAATGGAAGTTACACATGCATATGGCTTGTGTAACCTACAGTTGCACATCCACATGGCTTGTGTAACCTATAGTTACACATCCACATGGCTTGTATAGTAAGAAGTTACATATCCATATTTCTTGTGTAATCTGGCGTTACACATCCATATGCCTTGCGTACGCAGAGTATATATGTTATCTTCGTCAGCGCTAGAAACATGGACATCAAGTGGGTTATACAAAAAAAAATCAAGCCTCGACAGCAATAGATGAATTTAATGCTCTAACAAAGTGGATTAGAGAGGGAATCCAAACCCAAGTAAACATGATACAAGAGGTAACAAACAAAGCATGTGGATTTTTACTGAACTTACCTATATATTATGACGATGAGCATAAACATTTCACAATATTTAACGACATACTATCTGCCACGGACACCACTAAAAGGATTCCACCAATAGTGCTCAACTAGAATGTAAGCATCAGTTCCTTCAACTTCCTAGAAGTCGCCCACCTGACATAAAAATTATACATTTCATATCAGTGCTCACCCTCATTGTACAATCAACTATTTCATAACTAAAAAACTCATAGCAATGCTGCTGCCACCATTTTCATTACCATTTTATTGATGCTCCTACACAATAATAATAAAGAAATGAAAACTCTCTCAAAATCCACCATCACCACCTCCACACAAAAATCAATACCAACACTGACAATCTAATTTCGATCATTAAAATGATAAGATGCAGTAGGTAATAAAGATCAATAAATATGTACGGCAAAAGTGATGACTGAATGAGGGAAATCCATTAATAGCCATCCATGTGCATATTTTACCTGACTATTCCCATTTCAAGTATATGTTGAATACATGAACCATAAAATTGGAAAAAGTATATGTATGTTATGTGATTAGGTACTGCTAATCCTCACACCTACAAACACCAATTGAAACAAAAATAAATATTACTCTCAGTCAAATACTAATTAAACCACTTTGACAAATTTAATTTTAAATACAAATTGAGTTCATAGGAAAACACATACTCCTAAATAGAGCTATACACACATGCTCCTAAATTATTCTTCAATCCAACTGAAAATCACCTAATCGAACAAAACAAAAATTAAATGATCAAAAACAAATCAAGATTGGTTTCCGTAGGAAATCATATTTGTGATAAAACTAAATCAAAATTGAAATAGAGAATGGAATTAAAATTGAATCGAGAATAATTACAAACAATAACAGTAACTAAAAATCAAAACGTACCTTGATTCTGTTGCTATTCTTCCGAAACAGTGATGATTCTTCTTGATCTCCGAAATCAAAAGAAACAACAACTTCAAATCAGAAAACGTTACATGGAGTAGATTTGAAACAACAAACTAGAATCAATTGTTAAATAAATTTGAATCTAATCATTCAGATCTATAAATCGATTAAATCAATACCTGAGAAATCTTCGAATCAACTAAAAATCCAGACGTAGATCAAATCTATTAAGTTCAGTCGATTATTTGATTGAGCTGTTAAATCGATTAAACATCAGCAACAGAGATCCATAAACATCATCAGCGTGAGATCGATGAAGCTAAAATCATCTTCTTCTTCTTCGTAAAACAACGACGTTCACGATCTGAAAATGAAAAATGAAAACCCTAAAAACTATTTTTTTCTGCAACTGAGAGAGAGAGAGATGAGAGAGAAAGAAAATAGAGAAATGAATGGATCTTATGATTTTTCTCTTATATATATTGAAAAGGGTAAAATTGACATTACGAAAATGTCACTTTATTATGAAGCCCCAAAAATGAAAGTTTTGGGCCTAAAAATATCAAAAATGTGAAAGAATGGAGTTGATAGTGAATGATCCATTTTGTGGGGTTTCTATATGTTAAACCCATATAATAGGGTGGTTCTAGTATTTTTCAAATATTTATGGGTGTCACGGAATCCAAAATTAATCGTGGGCCTGATAATGAGAATATTTTTTTTTTGGTCTCCCCCTAATTTTCCCAATAATCTTACTCTTTCTGGAATCTGGGCTTCCTCTCGCGGCCGGGCCCGTCAGTGCTCCGGCTATTACTCCCCTACTGGGTTGCACGGACGCGGACGCGTAGACGCGGACACGACACGACGCGGACGCGGACACTACAAAATTCTCAAAAAACTAGGACGCGGACGCGTATATATATACTTTATTTATATATTATTTATATATATAATTATGTATTTATACAGCAAAGTCAAGTATTTCCATTCTAAAAATTAGAAAATAATGCTACATGTGTATAAATTTCAAAAGAAAATGAAAGATCGTTTGTTTATACACGCCGAAGGTCAAGCAATCAATCACTATTAAACACATGGCACAATCAAATTGCATTATTAGAATAACACATGCCCAACCAAGGGTATATGTGATGTATTTCCAATTACAAAATCCTAATAAAGAGTTACATGATTGATCTAAATGTTTGTTTTTTTTCATTTAGTTAATAATAGTAAAAATAAAGGAAGAAGTTTAAATGAAAATGGAAAAAAAAAATGCTTCAAACCCAAGTCATCGATGCGTCCAAAAAGGACGCGCACGGGACGCGTATTTGGTGCGTCGGACACGCGTCGTGTCAGCGTCAAACGCGCGTCCTGCGTCCGACGTGAGTCGGACGCGGACACTGCACCAAAATCGGTGCGTCCGTGCATCCCAGCTCCCCTATAAACCCTGGTCCGACTCCAGTATGGCAGTATCCCTTAGCTCGTCCATCCTTCTCCCCGTAAAGTAAGTTGACCCTTCCTATCCCTTAATGCCATTGGGTTTAGAGTAGTTAAGTGCGGTTCCACCATCAATATGCGGATACGGGGCACGGTGGTTCTGTAGAACTATCTAGCATTCTTATGCATTATCAAACCTGAATGCAGATTATTGGATTATTCTTTCATTGAGAAACGCTATTAAGAAATCGACTCTATTTCAAATTCTCAGTCAATCCCAAGTCCTAGACTAGACTAATTTTGTAGGATAAGGAAAAGATCATTCATGGTTGATAATTTGATACTGTGCGACAATGTTCGAAATATTGTTCTGGCAGGAGATGTGAAGACGCTAAAAAGACCACTTTCTCCAACCGCATAAATGTTAGAGATAGTTAGAAAATACTAAGCAAAGATGATCTGCATATACTGACAAGTACTATGGAAAATTCCTGTCCATTATGCACCCCCCTGTTGGAAAATGCCAAGGCCATCCCAATCCACGGAGCTGTACAAGTTTCATGGGACTACCGCATTGAACTCTTTGCAGCATAAATTTTAAGGGAGCGAGTGAGATATGTTATTTTTCAGATTCTACTACATGATATCAAAGACATATACATAGAATAGCCAAACATCCGTTAAAACAGAACCGAAACTCGTTAGATTGTGTTAAATTGAAAGTTAATGAACTACATTTCAACTCTTGATTGCAAACATGGATGTCACATTCCCTTATTTCTCATAGCTAGTAAGAAGAAAACCTCTCAAATCCCTTCAGTACCTTCTTTTTTCTGCATTACCTCAACTTCACTTTCATGTCCTTCTTTACTGCAATTTTCTAACTCCTCACAGTATTTTACTTGTTTCTCTAATTCCCTCTTCTCCTCCTCTTCGACTACCTCCTCCGTCAACGAGCTCTTCTCTTCTTTCACGAATCCAACCGCCTCTACTCCGCTTATCAGCTTCTTCTTCTTGTTCTTCTGTCTTTCCAAACTCTCCAACAACTCCTTCAAAGCTTTCTCTTTTTTACGCCTATTCTTTATCAAAATCTCACTAATATCAGCTGGAGTCATCTCTGCATCATCAATCACTTGCTCCATACCTTTCACAAAGTCATTCTTCAACATGTCTTTTTCATCCAATCCAACATAGTTTTTCAGCAAAACCTTCAAAGCTTCAAATGAACAAAAGCTCATGTGGATGTGCATATCCATCCTTCCACTTCTTAGTAATGCTGGATCCAGCTTCTCAATGTGATTTGTAGTGAAGATAAAAATTCTTTCACTCCCACAACAAGACCATAACCCATCAGTGAAATTCAACAAACCCGAAAGCGTCATGGAACTCCCACCATCAGGACCAGCACTAGAATTTGACCCGGCTACTTTTGTAATTTCTGTTTCCAGTGGAGTTTGAGATTTTCTTCCTGGTTTGCTCCTGTTGGTGAGATTGATGGAACAATCTATGTCTTCAATCACAATTATGGATTTCGATGTCGTCTTCATTAGTAATGTGCGGAGATCCGAATTGGTATTAACTTCAGTTAATTCAAGATCATAGATATCATAGCCTAAGAAATTTGCCATAGCAGCAATCATACTTGATTTTCCTGTACCAGGAGGGCCATATAGAAGGTACCTGTTTTTCAAACAACATTAACATGAATAATGGATTTCACAGCCACCTCATTATACTACTATCAGTTAGCATCATTAGAATGATAACTGCAATTCAAAAGGGACTAGTGGTGCAGCCGCGCAGCTGTGACTATTTTTGTTGTTCCTAACACGGTGCATCTAATAAAAGAAGACACTAACAAAAATACACATTAGTACTATCTGCTAGCATCATTAGAATTATAGCAGCAATTCAAAACGGAATAGAGGCGCAGCTGTAACTATATTTGCTATTCCTAACATGGTGCATCTAATAAATGAAAACACTAACAAAATACTCACTAGTACTATCTGTGGGCATGGGCAGACCATTGCTGCAGGACATACTATGTTAGTCCTGTGTTTGTGCCTATGGGTTGGTCTACATGTTTTTGCAAAAATGAAATGAAATGAAAACAGAAATTTAGAAGCATACCCTCTTTTCCAAGCTCGACCAGTTTGTTGATAAAAAGATTCACCTTCTGCAAAGCTTAAAAGATCATCCATAATCTCAGACTTCTTAACAGGATCCATAGCTAAAGTTTCAAAAGTACTAGGATGTTTAAAAGGTACAGATTCCCATGGATGTCCTCTGTCAACAGATCCTCCACCAGAATTTGTATACAACAAACGATCTTGATTCTTTCTTCTAATTTCATTAGCTTTACTCAAAATATGATCAAGATATGAATCTAGTATCAAACTTTTATCCCTTTTCTTGATTTTAAGAGTAAACCCTCTTTTCTCTTCAGGTAATGGACGCCATGAAAACGATTGAGATTGTCTCTGAGTTACAATATGTTCCCACCAGACTGTAATTCCATTAAAATTATCAATAATTGAACCACTACTTGACAACCCAAATGTTAATGAAGTTGCATTCGGAGCTTTTGATAAACTCAACCGATTTCCTGTCACTGAAGCATATGTGCTGAGATAGAGCTGAACAGCGTTGTAAAGTTCATTAGTATTTACTCCATCAATTTCAGTTATATCATAATAACAGTATGGAGAAAACCAGAGGAAAAACTTATTGAAGAACTTAGAAACTGCAAATCTTAATTCTGGTGGAAATACAGAATGGAGTAGGCTTTGACAGAACGCCAAAACACCCATTAATGAAGCTAGAGTTGTCCATATCTCCTTCATTTTTTTTTCTTTTCTTTCTATGCAAATGAAGAACCAATAAGCAATTAGTGATGAATATATAATGGGTTTGTCAAAGGGATTCAGATGAGAAAAGGGTTTTCTAATCTTTGACTGAATTTGAGTCTTTTTTTCACAGCTATATAAAGTCTTAAAATGAAGGAAAGAAAATAATCTTCATTTATTTTGTTTTATTTTTCTGGGTCTTTGAAGTTTATATGACGTTAGAAAGGTGAAAAGGAAAGACCTTGGGAAGTTTCTTTTGTATACATCAACTATGAAGAAAAGGTTAATAAATTGACAATAAGAGAAAGGATAGATATATCATCAAGAAATGGCCAAATGGGAAGAACATTACAGATTGGCTTCATGTGTCATGAAAGAGTAGTTCAAAACAATCCAAAAAGTATGAAGACTTTGTTTATTGAGATGATGTGTTTAAAAAATTCATTGGAATGTGCTTTAATATCTAATAAAAACAAAAACAAAAACATCAAATTCTTACTAGATAGCCAATACCAGCTGCACCTTTTCCCTGATGAATACCAAACAAATTTTCATCACCTTACACCATATTGATATTTTATTTATTTATTTATATATGCTTTTGGTATAGGAATGATAACATGATCATGTTAATGTACTAACATGATTTTTTTTAATTAATGACAGGATATCTTTAGGGATTAGAACTTAGACACTTAATTATAGAAAATACTCCCTCTGTCCCTAGTTTATAGGCGGAGTTTTGAAAATTCCTTGTCTCATTATATAGGTGGAAATCTAATTTCAAGAAGTTTTTTTCCATTTATACCCTTAAATAAATAACATGAGTATTATCACAATCAAGTCTATGTCTCTAGCATTAGAAATTGGACAAAGGGTAAAACTAGAAAGTGAATGGATATTTGTAAAATTAATAAGTTTTCTTATTCTAAGAGAAATGAACTTCTCCGCCTATATATAGGGGACGGAGGGAGTATGATATTGGGATTAGTTTTAAAGTCTGCAATTGCAAAATTCACAAACTCTTCGTAAAGAGGGTACCTTCATGAGTTTGTGGATTCATGTCATAATAAATGTAGTCGTGTAATTTCAAGATTGCTGCGGGTGTATCAAATTACACGAAAATGTACCAAATCCATACTAAAATTAAACTATCACTAGATTTTGTGCCCATGTTACGCGCCGGGCGGACCCAAAAATCATCTATTTTTAATTTAGTGTGGCTCGGCTTCGCCTCTCCCCGTCTCTTAGGATTTTTTATTTGGTGGGGTTCGGCTTCGCCTTGCCCCATTGCTTATGTATTATTGTAAGTTCTTGTAATCAGAGATTTAACGTTTATCCAAATTTGGAATTTGGAACCTTATATATAAAGTGGCCTAAGATATGAATGTAGTGGTCAAAGTCTCTGACTTGAGCTGGCTCTGGCCAAATGCAGTTCTACACGCCGACGTCCGGGCCTATAATAAATGATAGAATTTGTTTGATAGCGTGGTGCAAGAGAAACCAATTAGTCTTTCCTTAAACCTTTAACCATTATAAGTTCGATCTTGTCAAATATGGAGCTTAAAATGAGATAAACACGTTGCACGTTGCGTAGTGGCAGTAGCAAGTGATGCCAAACATACCTAGTTTATCATAATGGTGATGGATCTCACTCTAGCTCTAGTAATCCATCCGAGAGGGTCCCAAGCTTTCATTAAAAATAAATTGCATAATTCGCTTCATTAGGCCCATTAACTCTGGAAGAAATAAGAATAATAACAAAATAGATGACGAAGACATTTTTTTTTTTTTGTTCTTCATGTTTTGGATATAGAATCATTTCTCTATTTGTTATTTGTTCTCCATTATTTTGGTTCGTTATTAATTAAGCGAAAAATAATCACAACCAATGGGTAGTTAATTCCTATTTTAACAAATTTGGACATAAGTTGTTTTTCGTATCTCATATCATATTGAAGTCAAGTAAACGACCGCACTTCCAAAATTTTATGGACTTGATTTGGGTATTACACTCAACTAAAAATAGAAAAATAGCCAACTTGTTTCAATTTGAAAATGGGTTAAAGCTTCCCTAAATATCCAAAGGTTGGGCTTGGGCTAAGAAAGTCTTGACCAGAGGAAGAAAATAGCAATGAGATTTGGTAAAAGATTTCCCGTCAAGTCTGTACTCTGTATCCCAACTTTTATAAGAGCATCTCCAGTGGGTGCTAAAAATCTTATGTGGAATTTTTATTTAGATCCTTATTTATGGGGTCATACGTATATGGTAAAAATAGTAATACTTTGCTCATGGACTATTTCCAATGGTGTGAGGTCTTATTTTTAAGATTGGTTGTTTTGAATAATGATAAAATTGATTCCCTATTTCCTATTGGTTCATAACAATTTATTTAAAGAATGTTTTTTAAAATATAGTTAAAATGATGACGTGGAAATCATTCCCAAGGTCTAAATAAGACCTTCTCCAAGACCTTCATATTTATTTTGACACCCTTACTATTTAATAGGACCCACTGTTGGAGATGAGTTTAATGTAAATGAGGGTCTAAAATCCTATGTGTCCTAAAAAAAATAAAACTTTCACCCTCTGTTGGAGATGCTCTAAGGGTGAAAGAAATGGGTGTTTTCGTTAATAGTGGTTGACGGTGTTACTTAACGTCCAGTTAAGTATTTGGTGTAAACCCGGTGTAATTATTTAATTAAGTGTAAATCAACACATAAGTTTTGTACACCCACGTTTTTACTAACGGTTTTAGTATTAGACAGTTAAAATCAGGGGACTTGGACCAATAACCTTTTCTACTAAAGGGGTGTTTTAAAAAAAAAATCTTCGACCAATAACGTTACGACACTTGTCTTCTCCAGAATTGTTGCAGTTGAAAGCTTTTATCTAATTTAATTTGAGGTGGGTGTCACGCTTACCGTCCGACGTGAGAGCTCATATGACTTAGGCTTTTAAAGGAGGAGTGATAACCGTAGGATTTGCTGGATTAGTACACCCCATATAATTCGGTACGTCCACGTAGTAATCTTGTGCAATTTCTATGTTACAAAAGAAAAAAAGAAAAACTTTAGGGCGGGACAAAAAAACAGCTCCGATTTGTTCGGTCTCTCTTTCTTTCATGTTCAAGTTTTCCGTCGTGATTTAGTGCTATCATGGCGCAAGATCAAACTAAACCATCTATCGTAATGATCAAACTAATCATGTTCACGTCCATGTCCCAAATCCTAAACCTAAGTCACACTCGAGATCAAAATCTAGAACTAGGTATTTTACATGTCAAAAAATAATGGAAACCCTAGTTTGGAAAATAATAGGAAACCTGTTGAAGATGATAATAATGATGTTGTTAATGACCAAAATAGGGAAGGAACTAAATCTTTTGCTTCTCTTTTTAAGAAGTGTACTCATGTTGTCTCAAACATTGATGTTGAAGCTCCGTCCGATCCGCCAACTCGTACTCAGAATGGAAACTTGGTTGTCAAGCTGCTAAGAACAAGCCATATTCGGGCTAGAGCTGAATATAAATACAGTTTGGTTAGCCATCTGGATTTCAAGAAGATTACTTTTGATGAGGCGAAGAAAGACTTGCTTCATCAATGAAGACTTACAGGTTCTGTTCAGTTTATTCCTTGGATTAAAGGATTCTTCATCATCAAGCTGCAGAACGATGCAGATAAGAAGCGTGTTAATTATGATGGTTTGTGGAAAGCTAAAGTTCAACAACTGAAGGTGCGGGAATGGACGCCTATGTTTGATCCAGATAAGGAGAAGATCACCAGGTATGTGGTGTGGTCTAGGATACCTTTTCTCCCTATTGATTTTTGTAATGAGGAATGATTGTTTCGTATTTGCAGAATTCTTGGTAAGCATGTTGATGTTGCTGCTAAAACCCTAAGGCATGAATATGGTTACTTTGCTATTGTCTTGGTTGATATTGATTTTACCAAGCCAATACAATATGAGTTCATCATTAAACCTGAAGGTGGAGAAGGTTTCTAGCAGAATGTTAATATCCTTTGAAAAAGCGGGAGTCTAACAACCACACCCAATATTTCGTTCGGCAATCTGTATGGACTAACTTCAATATAATTCCAAGAGAATAAAAAAAACAGTCAAACTCAATCAAGGAAAGATATCCAAGAGTTATATCTTTTTCTCAAATCAAACAACAAATCAACATGAATGAATCCGTGAACTGATTGGTATGAGAATAACTTGAACGATAACAAATACCAATGTTCAAGTGTCAATCAATTTCTGTCAACAACCAAAGGTTGGATTTACCAATTGATTGAACTACGCACAACCTGTGACATTTAATTATATAAACAAATATAATGTGGAAAATAAATAACATACACACCAGAGGAAACCGCAAATACAAAAAAAAACCCGGGACCTAGTCCAGATTTGAACACCACACTGTATCAAGCCGCTACAAACATTATCCTACTACAAGTTAACTTCGGACTGGAATTTAGTTGAGTCCTAACCAAGTCTCACACTGATTAAGGTACAGTCGCGTTCCTTACGTCTCTGAACCCCAGTAGGACTCTAAGCACTTGATTCTCTTAGCTGATCCCACACACAACTAAGAGTTGCTGCGACCCAAAGTTGAAGACTTATAAACAAATCTGTCTCACACAGATAAATCTATTTTGGTAGATTAATATGTCTCCCACAGATATACCTATGAAGTTTTGTTCCGTCTTTTGATAAATCAAGGTGAACAGGAACCAATTGATAATCCGGTCTTATATTTCCGAAGAATATCCTAGAAATATCAATCACCTCACAATAACTTAACTATATGGTAGTAGAAGAACTTATTGTGGAATCACAAAGAATGAGACGAAGAGATTTGTGATTACTTTTTATATCTTACCAACCATAGATAAATCTCGAGCAAATCTTAGAGAAGATAATACTCAATACGATAGAACAAGTAAGACTAGAACACACAAATACAGAGAAAATAGTTGGGTCTGGCTTCAGAATCCCAATGAAGTCTTTAAGTCGTTAACCTATAATTGTTTTAGGAAAAACCTAGATTAAAGGAGAATCGACTCTAGTCGCAACTAGTGTCACACAGAAGTGTGGGGATTAGGTTTTCCAGTTGCTAGAGTTCTCCCTTATATAGTCTTCAAATCAGGGTTTGATAGCTTAGAAATTACAAAGCAATCAATATTCACCGTTAGATGAAAACCTGATTTAAGATTCAAGCTAAGTTTGCTTAAAACCAAAGCAATATCTCTTCACGTTAGATGGTCTTAGCTTGTTACACAAAAATGAAATATACCTTCATTTATATATGGATAACCATACCTAAACGCGGATATTGAGTTGGCTCAACAATAGTTAACTGAAGTTAGCCATATGAAAACTTTTGTATTAACCACATTCATCTAACACTTCTAGATCAAATGATAATTAAATGAATCCAATTGTGTTACTCATAGAGTTGTTCAATTGTTTAGATTCTCATAGAAGTATATAAGACACAATTGAAACAAAATCGGATTTGATTCATGATTGTACACAACACTTATTTAAGAATCAATTCATTAACATTAAGCCACAGTTTGCAAATATTGTTGATAAGTGCATAATTCATATGATTTTAGTATCCATTCCATACTTGTTTTAGCTATTATTCTTGCATGTATTTGTATTATTACTCTTGATTTATTTTATTTATATCTATTAGATGAATCATCCAAAAAGAAGCTAAAAAGTACTAAAAATATCTAGGAAGAGAAGTATACCAAGTGCCCAAGTCGAAGAGAAGTGGAAGAAGTGCGACAAAAAGGAGCAAAACCCTCAAAAATTAAGAGACGGGCCAAATACCAAGCTTACCTCATTAAAATTCAGGATTTCTTATCACCATCTTGAAGATAATTGAAAGAGTAAAAGAATTCAAAAATAATGATGTCATTCCGAGTTCGGACGAAGAAGTTGTGGGAAAAACAAGCTTTTTATCGAATATCGAAGACAAGCAAGTATGCAAACGGGCATGCAAATGGAATTTCAGTATGCAAACGGGTATGCATACTATATTTCCCTAGATTTAACTTAAATTTAAGTATGCAAACGGGCATGCATACTTGTGAAGGCAAAAATTCACGGTTAGGGTCTCTCATTCGTAATTTCGGGTCGGGTTCCTTAACCAATGGAGATACTTGAAGGCCAAGCAATGTAAACCTATATAAATAGGTATTAGGCCTTTCACATATCATAACATCTTATATCACAAGCTAGGGTTTATTCTACACCAAAAACCTAGGGTTTACCCCTTTATGAGGGAAACCATTATTATTCATCCTCTTTGTAATATGAGTAGCTAAATCCTTTATTGATTAAAGATGAATTCAATGTTCTAAGAATGAAGCTTTATTTTTAATACAAATCAATTGAGAGTTTTTATCATCATCGTTTGTTTTTACCATATACAGGGTTTATGAGTGATTCTTAGATTGATTTGGAGTGCACGCTAGATTGATCTATTGATCGTTCTATTGCTAGTAGAAGTTATGAGATAAGTAATCGTCGAATAACTCTCTACACAAGTAGCAATCACGAGACTTTACAGAGGGATTATATGGAGAAATCGTGTGTAAAAACAACACCAGCAAGTAAACCTTGAGCTAAGAGTTTAACTACTGGGTTGAACCTAATTCACAAATCCCAAAGCGTTCGATTGGATTACACCTTGGGTGATCTACTACTTGGTGGTTCGGTTGGATAAAATCTGATATTAGAGAGCTTTCGTATCCATGGTAAATGGAATTTTGAGGATAGCACTGAGTTAGTTGCTATTCTACGGTTGGTGATGAATGGTTCTTACGAACGATAGATAAGTATACTAATTCAGATATCGCTTGGTAACGGCGAAGGATTCCTTAATCATCATTTTCTTTATTATTGTCTTTATATATTTATCTTAAAACCAATCCCCCTTTGTGTTTTACTTTATTTTGCTAATTCAAATAAGCTATCAATTACATAGCTCTCTGTGGGAAAGATCTCTTATTACAGCCATATTACTAATTAATTAATGGAAAATATCTTTATTAATTTGTTGAGCCTACGACAGCCCATACAATTGCATTCCTTAATTTATAAATGTATTTGTTCATGAGTATAAAATCATACTAAACCGATTTTAGAACTTTAACCACTTAGTTTGCAAATGGGTACGCAAACTTAAGTTCCGAACTTTAGTCTTATCCGACGGTTCGCAAACCGGTATGCCTACTGTCGTCCCGGACCTAACTCAGGTAGAACCGTTCGCATACTGGTATGCATACTTGGTTCCCGGACTTTAACAGTTAAAACCGTTCGCATATTGGTATGCAAATTTGGTTTCTGGACCGGAATCATACTACAACAGTTTGTATACTGGTATGCATAATGTGTTGTATCTATACAAAGGATAATTAAATTAAACTCCCGTAGATGGGGAAAAACGAGTTGCTGGTTTTTAAGGAATTGAGGAGACGACCATGCGGAGGAAACTCCTTGAACTGAGTGAACTGTCTAACCTCAAACAGATGCACTGTAAGAAGGGAGTGCTTTGAATTCTAGAGATCAATCTGTAGTACTCCGGCCTAAACCAAGACAATGGCCTTTTCAGAGTAAATTCAGTCACAAGAGAGGATGGGTCGATCTGTAGGAGGGAAGCTGAGAAATGTGTGAGATCAATGGTGATTTATATTATAGGTGTGTTGTGTATTTTGAAATAAGATAAGTTCTGAATGATTGAATTTGCTCTGTTGAGAGTAATTGCTCAGACGTTGAGTTGTTGATCTCATGTTGTCTGTTTGACGTGAGCTTGTCCTGTTTTCAATCGTGATTCAGAGACTTATTTATATTGTTAGAATTAAAAACACCATGATCCCATAAAGTGTGACAGTTGATGGAATCAAAGAGTGGAGAAGTGGAAATCGTGTTAAAACCAGTTGCTCAACGTGCGGAGACTTGGTTGATTTTCCATCCATTACTTTGTTAACTCCTCCAACTGATTACATGACTTGCTCACATTCTCATCGTGTGTATGAACACACGTGTCGTAGACCGCCAGATCAAAAACCTAGTTAATATCCCCCATATGACACGATTGATGTCTCGTGGTTTTAGTTAGTCAGTTGCTGACTTCGTGGGACGATGAGTCCATGTATTGCTGAGTTGAACGTGATTTGAAAATATCTGAAACTCACGAATTGAACATGTCTTTTGAGACAGAGGTATAATTCTCGAATAAATGTTGATAGCTAAAGTGAACAAATATTGTTCATTTGATGAGTCATTGAATATTGATAGTTGAACCAATATTCCTTGATGCGAGCAAATGCTACTCATCTGAGAAAATATTGCATGTTTGGTGAGTTACTGAATATTGATAGTTGAACCAATATTCATCAGTGCGAACAGATATTGTTCACCTGAGCGAATGTTTCTCATTTGATGAATTATTGGTAGCATGACCAAATAAAGTATTAAATCAAAATTCTGGCAACTGAACCTATAGTATAATTAATAAAATATTGGTCATGAGATCAACCTTGGACTCAAAACCCTAATTTGATCAATTGATGATTTATTGAAAATAAACCACGTAGGGAAGGAAAGATAGGCTACATGGGATTATGGGTCGACCATGTAGCGCCCAGATGCTCATGTGAGCAAATACCAAGGTCTCTTGAAGACTTGTTGATTTTGTTGATGAAAGGACGATTAAATGCTGGTTTAATCATTAAAATAATGCTTGTCTGAACCTTAAGTGATACCTAATTAATTATGAAGAGATGAGGGACCGAACAAGGGATCATGAAACTGGCCCTGGGTGGTCACGGGATCGAATAATGATCATTCCATGAAGCTCCAAATTGTTTGGAAGAGTTTTGGACCTAATACGTGCAATTGAGCAAATTAGGTCAAATTGTGAAAATGCGTGGGACCGGATCCTTGCAAGCAAAAGAGCCAACCTTGGTCGGTCAAGGTAACATGCTCACATCACCAAAGTGTTCGTATTTTAGTTCTGAGAATTTTGATATTTTCTGATGTGCGTTTGAGTAACATTTTGAGAAAATATGAAGAAATCAAGGATTTTGCTGAAACCGGGAAAATTTCATGAGATGAAGAAAAAATAATAATAAAATGAAGGAATCATGAAGTGTGGGACCGGCTATGGCCAAGGCATGGCCGGACGGCTAATGAGCACGGTCCCATAGCATTCCCTAATTTTATTATATTATATATTTTTTTCTTCATAATTTTATGGAAATATCATAAAATCAAGGAGTTTCCTTGAAGTGAAGGAGTTTCCATGAGATGAAGGAAACAAATAATATTAATAATAATAAAATAAGGGCGTATGGGACCGGCTTGGGCATGGTCGGCCGGCTAGGGCCCGGTCCCGTGAGTTTTCCCTAATTTTATGTATTATTTCATGATTTGAAGGAAATATCATGAAATCAAGGAATTTCATGGGATCAAGGAAACATAAAAAAAAAAAAAAAAGGGCATGTGGGATCGGCTAGGGCATGACCGGATGGCTAGGGCTCGGTCCCACGAGTTTCCCTAATTTTATATTATTTTTCATGATTTGAAGGAAATATCATGAAATTAAGGAGTTTTCATGAGATTAGGGAAATAATAATAAAATATTGAGGAATCATGAGGTGTGGGACCGACGATGACTAGGGAATAGCCGGACGGCTAGTAGTCACGGTCCCACGACACCTTTTCCAATTTTATATTATTTCCTTGATGCGAAGGAAACACCATGAAACTGAGGAGTTTCTTTAAAACGAAGGATATTTGTTTAAATGAAAGAAAATCATTTGAATTGGGCGTGGGACTGGTCACGACACGACCGGCCGGCCAATGGGCCCAGTCCCTCAGCGCCTTGGTTAATATTTTATTATTTATTATTTTCTTTCCTATTTTGCATAGGTTCATCATCTCGTCGTATTTTCAAATACTCATTCGTGCATTCAGGTGCTTGTTAATGCATTATTGTCGAGTACATTTGCACCATTTTCGTCGGGGCTTACTCGAAGGTAGCTCATATGCCCGTGTGTTGAATATTTATTACTAACCCATGGAATTCTGCTGGGAAGAACCATAAATTGAAGTAACAAAATATTATGAAAAACATTGAATATTTTCCAGGGATTCAGTTAATGAATCTAATGATTTTAAGAATAACTAATTGATGGATCTATACTAGTACTATCGTCTAGGAGCATTAATTATCCAGGAATTGAGTGATATAAGCTTGTTGAAGCGCCATATTTTCTTTTATATAGTCAGGGAAAACATTATTACATCCTGAAGACGTTATCGCTCTATACTAGCAGGAAAGCTGTCTAGGAGCCGTCCAATCTTTCGATTCTATATAAAAGTAATTATTGAAATTGCGCAGTATTCATGAGATATGATGTTGCCTCAGCTAAGAGACTACATATCTACATATACTATGAGAGACAGTATTCTCAGTCAGATATTCTTGTGGCATGAGCTTTCATGCTTTCGATAAGAGACATGAGCCTCAATACTCATCTGATTGTTGGATCAGGAGTACATACAATTATGGGTTTACAATCTTAGCCCTTGTCGAAAATCCACCATCTACAACTCCCGTTTCAATCATTGAAATATCCTTAGAATAAGACAATAGCTGTCTCACACAAACTATTAGCTTATAAGTAATTTTCGAGTGATCGAATGATCAATACGAAACATTCTGGGTCGACATCAAATGACGGTCTCACACAAATCATGTAAGATGTTTCAAGGCAATTTTCACATGATCATATTTTGACTTATTAGTTAGTTTCCAACAAATAAATTGTTTCCAACTAAACTTGTCAAGAATAATGATGAATGCAGCTAAAGAAAAAAGCTTCTAACACATATTTCGAGAAAGATATAAGTGAGTTAAACTCAGCTCAAAATATCAAATGTGTATAATGTAAAATTCTATATAATTATACGACTTAGTCTCAATAGGAGATAGAATTGAATATACTTCTTATTAATAGATAAGTCTTAGTCTCCACATAGTTTTTGTCGATGATGTTCCTCTAAGATCTCCTCAGTAGATGAACACCGTGAAGTCTAAAGCTCAACTATACTTTATATCCTAATTCGAGACATAACTATAAGTAGACTAGAAATCAAGACTTATAGTTTTGATCACCTAAACTTGACAAACAAGCTTGAGATAACAAAGCTTGCGAGTTTGACCGATCAGTGCTCTAACATCCTTAATCAACCTAAATTTACAAACACTGTAAAGATATTGGCCATAACAAGAGTGAATGAAAACATGAAAAATACGATGAGTTGAAGGAGTCTGCTGAGGCTGAGAAGGATCCTATTAAAAATAAGTTGTTTTAGATCAGATGGAGGATTTGAATACTAAATAGAGGAAAAAACCAGCCTCAAAAGAGAAAACTGAGCAATAAACCCAAGGTACCGAGGTTGTTGATGTTAATACAAATAAAGGAAAAGGTATTGCTTTTGGGAACACTCATATTTATTTTCTAGATGAATATAGTGATGATTCTCGTAATGCGGCTGGTACTTAGCAGACGAGATATTCAATGCAGGGCCATGATGGCATTATTGCACAACCGTCCATGATGGTTATCTAAGAATGAACAAGATGCTGCAATGGCCAAGTTAGATAATGCACGTAATTTGCTTATATAAAAAAATAAAAAAGCAGAAGTGAAAAGAAGCAATGCTAGTGTTTTGGATAGTCAGATAACACCACGCATTGATGTAGTTTCTACATATAAGTTGCAAAGAAATTATGTAATTGAACAAGTATCAGATGATTCTTTTAGCCCACCAAATAAAACAACAAGAAGAGTTTATCCAAGCTCTCGAAGTCATGTTGATGACATTGAGACTTCTAATAGGTTTCTAACTACGGATGATGGCAGTTGGGGATGAGGAGGTGAGTGAGGAATTTATTGCTGACAAACTCTCGAGGCCTGAACATTCAGAAAATCTAAAATATGATGTTTAAGATAGTGGAGCTGGGAAAATGGAATAGGGAGCTAAGGATGACAAAGCAGCTAGGGATAAGTAGAAACTGGCAGCAGCTAAAAAAATTGAGGAATTGAATGCTAAAATGGGTGAGATCACTAAATTCTGAATCTGGTGAACAACCTACACAACAAACTTACAGAAGAGGAAAAAGTAAATCGAGAGGACAAACAAATTAAGGGTTCAACAAGCCCTAAAAAAAAAGTATTTGTGGGTGAAAACTATTCCTGCCGATTGTGGTAATTTGAGGTATGTGGATGAGGAATGAATCTAAACCTTAAATAATGCACTGTGCGGTGAGGGCTTGTAGATTCGAGAGGTCAATCTGTGCAAGTCCGACCTAAACCAAAAAGAATGGCCGTTCCAGACTTGTTTCGGTCACAAAGTGAAGGAGATGGGGTTGATCTTAGGGAGGGAAGCAAAGAAGGTATTGAGATTGTGAAGGTGTTGGCTATGTATGACTTGCAACAGAAAGGTGAGTAGGCTTGTAATTAATGCAAGCAGGCTCTGGATATTAACACTTGGTTTCTGTGTTATGCTCTCTCTGTTCTGTCTTGTCTTGTTTCAAAAAATAGGGCGGAGAGCCTATTTATACAAGTCTTTTAGCCTAACCTTCGTATCTCGTGGGAAGTGGAGAAAGTGGAGTGATGGAGTAGTGGAGTAGTGTGTTGATGTTACACGACCAGGCTTTCCCACCTCTCCCATCATCACTAACCGTCCATGACTTCCTGACACGTTCTTGTGATGGCGCGTTGGGCGCTGCACGCTGTAAACTGCCAGACCAATACCCCAGTATGTATCCCCCAGTTTGTGACATGATTGATGTCTCGAGTGTGTGTGGATCGTGGGACCCACAGAAAGTAACATGTAATGCTACGTTATTTAGGAAATTGATACTTGTGAAGTATCGTGTGTATACTATGCAGGTACTGCATCGATTATATTCAGCATGTATGAAGCATCACTGTTTGAGAGTCTCAAAGAAATTTCATGTTCAGCCTACTTCATGTGATGGTTTGGGAGTTGCGCATGCAAACCCTTATTTGACCGATCACATGGTGTGGTATAGTGACGGGTGGTGATAACCATGACTCCACATTGACCAATTAACTCCTGACAAGGGCTGTATAGCCAGGCCGGTGAAGTTGGACGGAGAGAGATGATCTTTGAGACACTCATCTGCGACCGTTGATGAAATTAGGGTTTATGAAAAGGTGCGCAATCATCACTTTTCAGCTTGGTCGAATCCAAGCTTGGGACGCAACTTTGCCTAGGCCGGTCATGCATGTGTGTAGATAACATGACGATGTAGGCGCCCATACCTCACTGTCTCACGAAAGTGTGATCTAGACCACTCAATTCATCCTGCGAAGTTGTGTGGTTGAGATCAATTTGCGACAGAAAATTGGTGCCGCAAAAGCATCAT
Organism: Papaver bracteatum; assembly: GCA_023529315.1. Classification (NCBI taxonomy): domain Eukaryota; kingdom Viridiplantae; phylum Streptophyta; class Magnoliopsida; order Ranunculales; family Papaveraceae; genus Papaver; species Papaver bracteatum. The sequence goes on from JAJJWX010002278.1 coordinate 2,368,346, forward strand.
GTCGTACCAACCTTGAGAGGGCGTTCCAAGACGACCATGCTTGGTCGGTCTTGGCCGCTTGCTCTAACGTGTAGGTGGTAGGCTGGTGTTCACGCCTATGCCTTACCGTCCCATGAAAACATGATCTAAGCCACTCAATTCGTCCGGAGAAATCGAGCGGTTGAGATTAGTTTGCAGCTTGGGAGGTGCAACCACGCTAGTTTGGGCGAACGATTTTGGATAACCAGGCATGGTACGCCTTGGACGATCAGATGAGGGGATAGACGGGTCCACGGTGGTCATGTTGGTATGGCAGGACCTTCTTTGATCTAATCTCGGACCCTCTGGGTTTCAAGGCCGTGCATCATGCTCCATTCATGCGCACGATTTGGAACGACCAACCATAGTTGGTCCTGACCGATTGGTCAGGTATGTAGGTGGGCCCATGGTGATTGTGTTGACATACTCCGTTCCCTTTGAATCTACATCTGCACCCTCAATCTATACCTGTGAAGATGGATGGTTGAGACTATTTTGCAACACATGTAATGTGCCACAAACCCTAATTTAAGGTTTTCGTCCATACTGCTTTGGTTTGGACGTTTTGGCAAGCTAGGCCAATCTTTTGGGGAGACCGACCATGCGGGGCCCGTATTGGGTCGGCAGCGGATATTTCATACATTCTTTGGGGTTATGGAATTGATATGGACCATCCAATCATGCTGGTGGAGTTGGATGGTCCTGATCATATCCAGACTGATACGGTCAGTCCGGACGTTCAATCGGGCCAGTATAACACACCGAGAGTGGAAGCATGTACGAGTATTTCGTACATGTTTCATTATAATGCTTGGAGATTCATGTTGCTCTGCTGAGAACAACACTCAGTCGTCATGCCCCACTGATAATGAGTACATGAAATACAAGGCTGGTTGCGTATTAATTAATAATGCTGGAAATTCACAAGGTATATGAGATTGTTGCTACATGCTCCAACCTGGATGAATTTCGTGTATTTTATTCACATAATGGGATTGTTGCCACATGCTCCATTCTAGGTGAACTAGTAAAGTGGAGGAGTATCCATCACTCATTAATGGCCTTATCTTTTACAAGATGTTGGCGCATAATTTTTAGGCTTTACAATTTTACCCTTAAATGAAAATCCACCATCAACATTAAGTCCCCTGCCTAGCACATAATGGTTACACTATTGTGGGGTAGGCATGAGATGGTGACAAATTTGTACACTGAAATGACCAAGCTAAAGTGAATGTATATTTACCGGTCGACCTCGTCAGGCGTTGCCCTGGGAGTTTTGGTTAGGGTTGTGAGGAGAAGTACGACCTGGTCGACATTGAGACCTCATTTATCGGACGAGTTCTGTTGTAGTTGATCCGGTCTCCCATAGGGTTTCCTTTAGTGTATATACGTGGTTTAAAACCACCGTTCATTGATGAACTTTTCTGCAGAAAGCTCTATCTCTCCAACATGTCAAGCAACAGTAAATCATCTTCTTCGTACCACCCAGGATATTCTGTCAAGCGTACACGTTCTGGATCTGAGCTTCATGATGAATCCCCTTCTCGTGTTCTTCGAGTCAAGAAGATCGTTCCAGTTCATCTTCTTTCCATTTCTGATTAATTGCTTGTTTCATAATGGTCAGGTGAATAATCCTCTCTTCCTTGCAGAGATATCCCACCGGAACATGTGTGACAGTTATTGATGATGACGACTTAAACAGTCATCTTCCTTCAAACTCAAACACGCTTACCCCTGCGGACCTCGAAGATGCTGATCTGGGTATCTCATCTTATAAATACCCCAATGCGGGTTTTTCATTCGATGTTCGCATGAAGTGTTTATCTTCCAGCTACCGATATGTTGGTGGGTTCTTAGTGCGGAAGGAGTTTGTACCTTTGTACACAAAGTTATGGAGGAAGTACGGCCACATCGCAACCAGGAATGTGATCCGGCACTGCTCATCTGCTCTGGTCACCACGGTAAACTGCCTTCTTCCCATGGTTGCTGAGATGGAGAGGATTTCTATCCGCAATGTTGCCAAACCAAGCCTCGAAAAGTGGGAGGATATGGTATCTACTTGCGAATCCATGGAGTTTAACGTGGGTTGGTTGTGGAAGCGTCTTGATATCATCAAAGTCGATCGAGCTGGTATCCTCGTAAATGTTGTTCCTACTGCGAAAGCTATCTTGGAAGAGGAAAAGGCTCTGGCTGCAGAATCAAAGAAGGTAGAACATGCAGTACATGATTTGAAGAAAAGGACATAGAGGTATCAGGATAGACTGGAAATGATGCTCTCAAGGAATTATAATCTTCTAGATGGCCTCTTCTAAATCGCATGTAGCTGTATTCCCTCATTGTTAATGACGTTTGTGCCAAAGTTTCCTTTTGAGCATCTTTGCGGAATAAACTGCACTTTTTTTTTGGATTTGTGAAACAGGTTTTCATTAATGTGTTTATGAATATAATTGAGGATTCAAACATGTAATGAAAATAAATGCCTGTATTGTAGCGTCACGAGACATAGTGAACAATGGTCAAGCATGATATGCTTTGAGCCATTTTCCATTGATGACCGCTTCCAGCCTACCTCTGTCCACCTTGGTGATCTTGTAGTAGCCAATATTGTAAGCCTTGGTCACTGCGTAGGGACCTTCCCATTTTGGTGATAATTTTGATGCGGACATGTCTTGTTGGATGTGCTTAGCCGTTTTCAAGACCAAATCTCCCACTTTGAAAGCACGTGGTTTCACAGTATTGTTATATGCCCTGAAAATTCTGTTCTTGTACACCTGAGTGCGTTCTTCCGCTTTGTTTCTTCTAAAATCCAGAGTGTCTAACTCCGTTATTTTGGAATTAGAAGCTTCTTCCTCGTCCCAGTGGATCCCGGTCGCTGCCGCAATCCTGGTTGATGGGATTTTGATCTCTGCCGGGAGAATTGTGTCTGCTCCGTAAATAACTGAATATGGGGAAACTCCAATGGAGCTTCTAGGTGATGTCTGGTATGCCCATAGTACCATTGGTAACTGGTCGTGCCATTCCCTAGGATTGTCATGTATTGTTCGACTGATGATCCGGATCAGCGTCTTGTTGGTACTTTCAGCTTTTCCGTTCCCTTGAGGATAGTAGATGGTGGAGAAAACCTGTTTGATGCCATATCCTTTAAGTAACTCTCGTACTTGTTTATTGGTGAAGGGAGTACCGTTATCAGTGATGATATGCTTAGGTACACCAAAACGACAAATGATGTGTTCTTTAATGAAATCCGCGATTGTTGCTCCTGTAGTTCCTCGCAGGGGAATGGATTCTACCCATTTGGTGAAGTATTCTGTCGCGGTTATGATGTACTCGTGCTGCTTCGATGAGGGCGGGTTGATTTTCCCAATAATGTCCAGTCCCCAGCTGTAGAATGGCCATAGACTGCTTACTGAGTGCAAAGGGGTGGAAGGCACGTGAACAAGGTTCCCATGAATCTGGCATTTGTGGCAGATTTGAACAAAAGCGGTCGCGTCATCCTCCATGGTCGGACAATAGTATTTCTCATGTATCTGGTGAAACAGTTTCCTCTTCCCTTGATGCTACCCTCGTGTGTTTCTTTCAGAATGACTGGAATTTCCACCCCAGCCAGGCATCTTAACAGATTACCTCCGAAACTTTTGCGGTACAGGATCCCTTCGTAGAATACGAATCGCTTGGATTTTTGCTTTATCTTGATGCCATCCTTTTGATTGACAGGAGTTGTTCCGTCACGAAGATAATTGATGTATGACTCTTTCCAGTCCCCAGTGTGGTTCACACTAAAGACTTCCAATTGGTGTGGCGGTGCTTGGAAATTTGAACATGACTTCTGAAGTAGTCTGGATTGAGTCTCCATCTCCGGCCAGTAATAGCCCAGACGTTGGAGTCGTCGGTAAAGCGTTACCACCAGTGATTGTCCGCAAATTTCATTATGAACACGATTCAGCTGTAGTTGTGCTTCGTCATCTCCGAGGCATCTTGATAGAAAGATGTCCGGATTTCGATAATACAACATACCATGAAGCATGAAGAAGTTATGTAGTATTTTGAGACTGACCTTTCCTTGGGAGAGCGAGCTGTTGAGATCTTGAGTGATCGGAGTTCGCCAATCATCAGTCTTGGTATCTCCATATTATGATAACCATGTCGATTCTATAGTTCTCCTCTTTACTGTCAGGGTCTCTTCCGAACCTTCGAACTTCAATTTGGAAGCCAGTGTTGCCATAAAATCGGCATGTTTTTTGTTGCTGCGACCGACATGGATTATGGTGGTGTCAGCAAAATAGTTTAGTAACCTTTGCGCTTATGATCGGTATGGGTCTAGTGTTACTTCCTTCAATGCATATACTCCATTCATCTGATTTACCAGTAACTTGGAGTCACCTCTTATCTCCAGACGCGTAACTCCTGCTTGCTTAGCTATTGATAGCCCTATGAGGAAAGCTTCATACTCTGCTGAGTTGTTGTTGCATCCGAAGTCCATCTTGAAGGAATGTGAGATCACTTCTCCAGTTGGAGAGACTAATACCACACCCGCTCCTCCAGTATTACTACTAGGGGTAGCAGAGCCATCAAAATACAGGATCCACACTTCTTCTTCCAAAACGGAGACGTCTGGAAATTCTCCAGGAAGGTCTTCGTGTAGTCTCGTAGTGTCTTCTCCAGGAAACGCTGTCAGTAAGTCTGCGACTGCCTGACCCTTGATAGCTCTAGGTGACATACATGTTATGTCCGGCTCTGACATTTGGAAAAGCCATTTTCCTGTCCTTCCCGTCAGGTACGGATTTAAAAGTAAAAACTTTGCAGGATCAGCTTTAGACATGAGTATGACCCTGTTAGATAGTAAGTAATGTATAAACTTCTGATTGGAATGGATCAAGGCCAAACATGCTTTTTCCGCCCTGGGGTATCTGAATTCGGCGTCTCCTAATATTTGACTGAAGTAGTATATAGGATGTTCGACTCCCTCATCATCTTCCTGAGCAAGTAGAGCCCCTACGGCGCTGTCACTGAAGGCGGTGTAGAGACGTAGCGGCTTCCCTTGGATAGGAGACTTCATGATGGATGGGGATGACAGTATTCGTTGAATCTTCCGAAAAGCTTCCTTCTAGATTGTGGTCCAGACGAAGCTAGCTCCTTTCTTTAGTAAGGGAGTGAATGAGGCGGAAAGTTGGGCTAGACCAGGTATAAAACGTCGGATGTAGTTTACCTTTCCCATGAAACTTTGGAGTTCCTTCACAGTTCGGGGAGGTGGCATTGTGAGGATAGCCTGAGTCTTGGACGGGTCCACCTTGATCCCTTCCGCGGTCACTTAAAATCCCAGAAATTTGCCTGAAGAGACACCGAAAGCACATTTCAAAGGATTTATCTTCAACTTGTATTCTCGACACCTCTCAAACACTTTCCGTAAGACGTTGGCGTGATCTTCTCGGGCCATGGACTTGACCACAATATCATCTACGTAATCTTCTACTTGTTTATGCATCATGTCGTGGAAGATTGTCGTCATAGCGCGTTTATATGTTGCGCCGACGTTCTTTAAACCAAATGGCATAACAGTATAGTAAAAATTGCCAAGAGGGGTTCGGAAGGCAGTCTTACTTGCATCGTACTCATACATCCTTATCTGATTGTAGCCGCTGTAACCATCCATGAAGGAGAACATGTTGTATCTGCTGGTGGCGTCTACTAACATTTCGATGTTAGGTAGAGGAAAGTCTTCCTTGGGACAACATTTGTTCAAGTCTCTAAAATCTACACAGCATCAAATCTGTCCATTCTTATTCTTTACTGGGACCACATTAGCTAACCAGGTCGGATGATGGATAGGTATGATGAAACCAGCAACTAGCAGCTTCTGAATTTCGTTCTTGATTTGCTCTTCCACTTCGTGTATGAACTGCCTCGGAGATTGCTTGACTGGCTTGGATCCAGGCATGATATGAAGGTGATGGGTGACCAATTTCTCGTCCAGTCCTGGCATTTCCTCATATGTCCAGGAAAATACATCTTGGTACTCCTTAAGTAATTAGACAAGACTCGCATGTTCATCCATGGACAGAGTCGAACTGATAGAGACCAGCCTGGGAGATTCTTCATTCCCGATGTTAACAATATCGAGTTCATCAGTCGTGGAGTTGGTGCCATCTTGTTGCTGTCGCGGAGCGTCTAATACCTCCTCTTGTGTTTCGTCGTTCTTGCAACATTCTATTGGGCGAAGAGACTGGGTACCAGTCTCTCCTACTAATTGCTAACAGCGGCGCCGATATATTGTCTTCCCTTTCTGATCACGGCTTGCATCGAAAGTGCGTTCCCTTTTGGAATGAGCATGGGTTGAAACTTCATCGGGTAAAGGTGGACGCCTCGTCAGAAAAGGTATGTCATGGCGCTTAGTCCCCAGTGATGCAAGTCGGTCTTCTTCCTGGATTGAGGCCCACGTTGGTAGTGGGGTGCATAAGACTTCATCCGATATACCCCGCGGATTTTTCTTTGGTTCAAACAGTTCCACTCCGCATATTGGCGCGTATGGAGACAATGATGTAGGAATACATATGACTTACTAGTTTAGCATGGTCTTCAAGCATTGGTGATATGTTGAAGGGATGACCTTATTGTCATGAAGCCACGGTCTCTCTAGTATCATATGGTAATCTGGCTCCTTTTCTATGACTTCAAATTTTACTTTCGACTGAATGGTTCCTACTGATAAATTCAGATTAACATACCCGTACGTGCTAGTCTGGTTTCATTCGAAGTCCGTCATTGTGGTGGGCTGCTGTACAATTTTGCGTGGATTAACCTTGGCCTTCTTGAGAGTCTTGAGAGTAATCACGTTCGAAGAAGCTCTTGTGTCGATGAGGGCCCTCCTGAATTCTGAACCTTTGATGCGTGCGGTAACATGTATGTCCCGGTTGTGACCCTCTTCTGCCATCATGTCGTCTTCTGTAAATATAACATTATTTACAGATTTTTCCGACGCAATCAGGACTTCTGGACGTAAATGAGTCAGGTGTACGTCCAGAGCTATTTTATAATCGCAACAAAAGTCTCTACCCGTTGGTTCTTTGAGAGGTGTAAGAGTTCACACAATCTTTCCACTAGAGATTCCGCTTCCTGATCCACTGGTCTCTAGTTCGTAGTAAAGCTGTTGATCTGAGGGGAACTAGTCCCCGGTGTGGAGGTCTCCGGAATTCCCACCTCTGATGTCATCCTGATGAGGAGATTAAGGATGTCGTTTACCGCTTCTTTGATTAGCTCCATGTTCCTCATGTGAATCTCCTGTACCCGTGCTAGTTCGCTTAACGTTGGGATTCTATCGGTTACGACATTAGCTACACCGTTGGGAAGAGAGGTATCTCCGTTGGAGGAACCGTCGGGATTCGAGACTGTTGAGGTGGTCCTAAGACCAACCATCTCCAAATCGATTGAATGGTGTTAAAGAAATTGACTTTACAACCGAGATGAAAACCGAAAAATTGAGAATTTAATTTTCTGCAACCGAGAGATCAACCTCCCACTGTGGTCGCCAATTGTTTGTGGGTGAAAACTATTCCTGCCGATTTTGGTAATTTGAGGTGTGTGGATGAGGAATGAATCTAAACCTTAAACAATGCACTGCGCGGTGATTTCTTGTAGATTCGAGAGGTAAATCTGTGCAAGTCCGGCCTAAACCAAAAAGAATGGCCGTTCCAGACTTGTTTCGGTCACAAAGTGAAGGAGATGGGGTTGATCTTAGGGATGGAAGCGAAGAAGGTGTTGATATTGTGAAGGTGTTGTCTATGTATGACTTGCAACAGAAAGGTGAGCAGGCTTGTAATTAACACAAGCAGGCTCTGGATGTTAACACTTGGTTTCTGTGTTATGCTTTCTCTGTTCTGTCTTGTCTTGTTTGAATAAATAGGGCGGAGAGCCTATTTATACAAGTCTTTTAGCCTAACCTTCGTATCTCGTGGGAAGTGGAGAAATTGGAGTGATGGAGTAGTGGAGTAGTATGTTGGTGTTACATGACCAAACTTTCCCACTTCTCCCATCATCACTAACCATCCATGACTTCATGACACGTTCTTGTGATGGCGCATTGGGCGTTGCACGCTGTAAACCGCCAGACCAATACCCTAGTATGTATCCCCCAGTTTGTGACATGATTGATGTCTCGAGTGTGTGTGGATCATGGGATCCACATAAAGTAACATGTAATGCTACGTTATTTAGGAAATTGATACTTGTGAAGTATCGTGTGTATACTATGCAGGTACTGCATCGAGTATATTCAGCATGTATGAAGCATCATTGGTTGAGAGTCTCAAAGAAACTTCATGTTCAGCCTACTTCAAGTGATGGTTTGGGAGATGCGCATGCAAACCCTCCTTTGACCGATCACATGGTGTGGTAGAGTGACAGGTGGTGATCACCATGATGCCACACTGACCAATTAACTCCTGACCAGGGCTGTATAACCAAGCCGGTGAAGTTGGACGGACGAGATGATCTTTGAGACACTCATCTATGACCGTTGATGAAATTAGGGTTTATGAAAAGGTGCGCAAGCATCACTTTTCAGCTTGGTCGAATCCAAGCTTGGGACGCAACTTTGGCTAGGTTGGTCGTGCATGTGTGTAGACAACATGATGGTGTAGGTGCCCATACCTCATTGTCTCACGAAAGTGTGATCTAGACCACTCAATTTGTCATGTGAAGTTGTGTGGTTGAGATCAATTTGCGACAGAAAATTGGTGCCGCAAAAGCCGCACGTCATACCAACCTTGATCGGGCGTTCTAAAACGACCAGGCTTGGTCGGTCTTGGCCGATTGCTCCAACGTGTAGGTGGTAGGCTGATGTTCACACATATGCCTTACCGTCCCATGAAAACATGATCTAAGGCACTCAATTTGTCCGGAGAAATCGAGCGGTTGAGATTAGTTTGCATCTTGGGAGGTGCGACCACGCTAGTTTGGGCGAACGATTTGGGATAACTAGGCATGGTACTCCTTGGACGATCAGGTGAGGGGATAGAAGGGTCCACGGTGGTCATGTTGGTATAGCCGGAACTGCTTTGATCTAATCTCGGACCCTCCATTCGTGCCAGAGAAAACGGCTGCTCGTGATTCAAAACCCTAATTTTGGGTTTCAAGGTCGTGCGTCATGCCCCATTCAGGCGCATGATTTGGAATGACCAACCATGGTTGGTCCTGACCGATTGGTCAGGTAGGTAGGTGGGCCCACGGTGATTGTGTTGACATACTCCGTGTCACTTGGGGGGATATCAACTAGGGTTTTGGTTTGGCGGTCTACGGCACGTGTGTTCAAACACACGATGAAATGTGAGCAAGTCGTGCAATAAGTTGAGGAAGTTAGAAAAGTAGTGGGTGGAAAAGCAACCAAGTCTCCGCACGATGAGCGCAACTGGTTTTGAGCATTATTTCCATCTCTCCACTCCTTCACTCCATCAACTGTCACACTTCATGGGATCATGGTGTTTTCAACTCCGGCATTATATAATGTCTCTGAATCCTGATTGAAAGAACAAGATTCGAAGAGTTCTCAAACATTCGAACAACAATCGTCTGAACGAGCAATTTCTCAACAAAGTTCATACAGACGCTCATTCGTCTACACGAACTCACAGAAATCACTCTCAATCAGGCAATATTCAATCATTTAGAGCATTACACGGAAACCATAACACACCTACAATCTCATATCACCATTGATCTCACACATTTCTCAGCTTCCCTCCTACAGACCAACCCATCCTCTCTTGTGACCGAATTTACACTGGAACGGCCATTGTCTTGGTTTAGGCTGGAGTACTAAAAATTGGTCTCTCGAACTAAAAAACACCCCCTTCATAGTGGTGCATCTGTGTGAGGTTGAACATTTCGCTCGGTTCAAGGAATCTCCTCCGCACGGTCGTCCTCAATTCCGCAAAAACCAGCAGATCGTTTTTCCCCATCTACAGATTGGCGACCACAGTGGGAGATCATTCTCTCGGTTGCAATCTCTCATTTTTACAAGATGGTTGGTCTTAGGTCAGGATCGGTCACAAATCCTAACGCAAATATCGCTAGCACTAGCAGCAATGAATATATCCTGGAAACTGTTCCAGCCACTAACACTGATGGTGGTGACATCACTCCTCCTCACGCCAACGCGGAAGGTCATCCTTTGTTCGGCCGACATCCCGAAGAATTCAGAGTAAATCCGCCACCTTCCATCGCTGACCTCATAAAAGCGCAAGAAACTCTTGCAAAGAATCATACGGACATGGATGCAGCGCAAAAAAGTCTATTTGATCACTTGAAGACTCTTACTGACAAGCTGTCAGAGAAAAACCCAGACAAAGGGAAAGAAAAGGATAAGTCCTCAGACACTGCTGATCCTGAGGTAACTTCGATTCACATAGTGAAAGATAACGAAACCGATAAATCCACGGGAAATTCGTCAAAATAATCATCAAGTTTCATCACTCGGGAAGACTTGGAGCGCCTTTTGGAGAATCATGGGAAAGACAAGACACCGCATGTCCATCGTCACCAACCTCCCTATCCTACCGCTACACAAAGAACTCCACTTCCTAAAGGTTATATATCTCCAACTTTTACTCTGTATGATGGAACTGGCAATGCTCGAGAGCATGTATCTCGCTTCCTTGAAGCCTTAGGAGAGCATAAACATAACCATGTCATCCGTCTCAAGGAATTATCAAAATCCTTGAAAGGCAGAGCATACACCTGGTACAACAACATCGCACCAGGAACCATCAATAATTGGGGAGAAATGATTAACGCCTTATACAGAAAGTACTTCTTCGTGTTAGAGCAAATCACTCTCTATGACCTTGAAAGGATGTTTCAAAGGGTGGGTGAAAACCCCAACGACTTTGTAAAAAGATTCAGGGTCCAAGCCTTGGATTGCCATGATCCAAATATCACAGAGCAACAACTGGTAGAATTATGCATCAACGGTATACTCTTGGTCTATAGAGCATTACTGGAGAATCTTCGATTCCAAAATTTCTCAGAACTCCACGAAGTCGCGAAGAGATCAGCAACCACTGCACCTGCTCTGTTGGAAAGAATAAAATCTACAAAGACTAAAGAATCGCGAGACACTTGAGGAAGCAGGTGTATGATCATCAAGCAGTACAACCTCCAGCCTTCCACATACACTGTTGCATAAAGGATCAAACAGGAAGCCAAACTACTGCGCAAGTATACCTCAGCTCCTTCAAAAGTACAAAGAAAGAATAATCAAGATGCACAAGCCTTTGACCAATTCACAAGAGTTATTGATCAAAAGCACATGACTTTCCTTTTCCATTGAAGAGGTGATCGAACTCCTAGATGTCTGGATCCAAGATGGTGCAATCAAGTTGATATATGTCCGGAAAGAACCAACTGAGGAAGACATGGAAAGACCTCATTACTGCCGCTTCCGCAGGTTCGTCAATCATCCCACAAAGCAACTGCGCAGTTTTGAAACACATTTTCAAAGAGAAGGTTGATCCGCAATAGCTTCAACTGGGGACTAAAGGAGTACACAAGAATCCTCTCCCAGTCAGAACTTTTACACTTTTTCGACAACCTATCAAAGAATAAGTTCAAGACGAACGTGCGTTATCTATTGAAGGCGCAAAGGGGAGACATGTTCACAGTACTGAACCACATCGCGTCAAGAAGTCCATCCCGAAAATACTTCTTGAGCCTCCATCTACATATCAAGAGATGTACGACTGGGGACTGCTTACCACAGTCAATCTCAGAAGAAACGAATTTGGAAGAATGTTGATCGATGTTGAGACCACCATCAACAACATTCCAGTAAAAACCATCGGATCCGCATGCATCACTCGGCAAGAAGATACTCATTCTCCATCTTAATCAGAAGACCTCGAAGAAGCGCTCGGAAATACTCATGGATACATCACTCTCAAAGTGAACATAAGTCCAACCTGGACAGAAACCAAGTTTCGCATAATCAGGAAGATCCAGGATATGACATGTCCTTCAGACGATCGTAGGTCCACACTGAAAATATGGATACTTACGGAGCATCTTTGGTTACACATTCCTCCAACGAAGAAAGTTCTGATCCAGAAGACGGACATTCCATCATCAGAGTACTTTGAGGAATTTCAAACTTCGACGAGGTTGAAGCAAGAACCTGCAAAAGATGCATAAATATTCTTCGAGAGGTTCCACACTCAAGCAAGTCTCATTCACTTCACGTATATGTCATTTATTTCCTCACATGCTATCCTATAACGGGGACTCAATTCTACTAGCAACTCCGCAAGATGTTATGAATGGTAGCTTCACCGGATTAGCATTTTACCAAGTGGTTGAATCTGATATTTCTTCGAACTGAGCATTGAAACATTCATTACTGAGATGATGTCCAAGCATGGAAAATAACACTTTGGGCATTTCTCTAGAGCCTTGTAGGAGTGTCCATGTGTCTCAGAAAATCAGAAAGCTTTGATGTCTGCACAAGTGTTGAATCCCACTACCGCAAGGAAGGGATGCTGAATCAACAAAAGATACTCGAGGTCGAGACGATCAAGCCTAAGACATTCAAAGCTCGAGGGATATGACACTTCAACGCCAAAGCATCTAAGAAGTATTCAAATTGTACTCCCAATCAAAGGGTACACCTTCGATAATGACGCCTCTGGCTTCGGCATAAATACATCGATGATGACATACTGATTCACCACTAGCGCAATCGAAGTGCAACTAAACTACAATCGCTGAGTCTTCACTATCTCCATGACAAGACTTCTGAAGCAGATACAATATCATTCGCCCATGGAAGGCACGAATTCCTTCAACATACGCTGGGGACTTGATCTTACTGGAGAAATAAGTTTTATTTTAATAAATGTTATCCACATAACAAGTTATTGCAACCAAATGTGATTCCATGAAACTTCATCAATGGGATCTCTCTACATCACAAGCTCCTGCACGACTGAGGAACTTCTTCTCTTCACCGATCACACCCATAATGAAGGCTACGGATGCAATCCTCCTCAACATCATCGACTCACTGACGAATCCAGTTCACATTAAAATCATATTGTTCAGGAGAATTCATGTTGAACTTCCAGAACACCTTCACCTTAGAGATGCTCAACCCATGGAAGAGCAACTACTATGTCCATAATCATAGTTCTATCCTTTTCGGTCTTTCAAGCAACTTCAACCGTGGTATCAGCATCAATAATAATATCTAAGGGAACACCATCCATGATCTCAACATCGACAAAGATCTCTGGAGCGTGATCATTCATGGTCTCAACACCAACAGCGGTCTCAGGAGCAACATCCTCAAAGCTTCATCAACTAATCATTCTCTGAAGTAGTACACATGAAGCGGACTTCTCTAAGAACCAATGATTCATATCAAGATGTGTAGACCTGATAAAATACTCACATGAAGTCTTCCCAAAGCTGGCACGACTGGTGGGCATTATCCTAAGTCTTCTACAATATGTTCTCGTCACCTCAACAGATGAGGTACAACACACTTCAGGTTATGGGTTTGCAAAAAACGTGCCAATGGGTGAGGAATGGGACAATACTTCCTCAACAAAAGATGTTCGCCTGTATCTCTTCAACAACATACCAAAAGGGCGCATTAATTGGACATACAAGCTGAAAGATATGGCCTTTACCGTCAGGTCTACGAAACCTAAGAAATTTGTACGGGATTACAAATTGCAAATGTGCACGCTTCGTTGGCGGACTTCTACAACTCCAGATTAAGTGATTCTTATATCATTTAATAACTCAGTCTCTTATCCTCAAAAGTTGGGGTCAAGCATTGAATTTCGACGCCGTGTGAGGTTCCTACGGCTCCCAGAACATACTAAATGCAAGAATTCATGGACGGGATTCATAACCTCTACAGTCGATCGATGTCCACCAGGTGTTTCGCTAAATCCTTCATCAAGGTACCTCCAGCCTCCTGGTTAGCTCGTCTACTTCATCTTCTTCAACACACCATCACTAGTAGGGAAAGGAGCGTCACCCCTTTTCTGCTTTCTTGATAACTTCAGGTCTTTCACAGAGACACTTCATATTGAAGACAAGTTCTTCAGCATTCTTCAAGTTTTACTCCCAATCAAAGAGTAAATATTTGGAAACAACATCTCTGGATGCAATCCTAATATCATCTATAACACGCAAGATGGCCTCTACTTGTTTCGTCAAGAAATAACTACGTCCTGGATCCCGAGTAAAAACAATGTATCCATACATTTCATATAGTTCCTTGTATATAGCAACATATCCGATGGGAACGCTAAAACCTCCAATAAGCTGGTGATATAACTCACTAAATTAAGGATAAAGGAAATCCATGCAATAGGATACTCATGCACTATCATCGGTTCCCGATTCATCGGAGCAAGTGTCATAGAGACAACTTCAGGGGAAGTATCTTCTGCTATGTCGGGTTCGGGTTCCACCGTATGAGGCACAATTGGAGTTTCCACCACCTCCACGGCATCAGCGAAAGACACTTCATTATCCTGAGGTGAAACTATGAAAGTCTTGTCACCAACGACTCCTCCTGGATTGCCCAAATCATCATTATTGGATCCATGATTCCCAACTTCGTCGTTTGTCACCTAATGCGAAGATTACATGGGATTAGAATGATTCAAAGGAGATATACTTACTGGGGAATCTCTAAATCATTTGAAGGCTCGAAAATACTGGAATTTCCATTAGCAAAGCCGCTATCTCCATTCGGTTCGGGATTTCGGGAATTCTCCATATTCCCATATCCCAAAGAAGAGCACGCTTCATTAGAATGATGCTAATTTACAATGATTTCTTCATGGATTCATCATCAACAATTATTATTACTTCATTCAAGGAGATTCCAAGATTACCTGCACGAAAATATACTTACATCAACTTTTTCATCAGTGCTGGATTCATGAATTGCTTGTCCGGGAACAAGTTGAAGACCATCAATCGATGGAGAAAAAGTCTAGAAGAAGTAAAAAACCTTGGTCTCATAATCCTAATTGCACGGGCAAAGTCATGACACAAGGAGCGCTAACAACTCGTCAAAGAAACGGCTGGGGACTACAAGTCATTTGCTAGCATCATGTAGTCCTCACTTCTGGGTTCTCCGCTCCTGTAGACTTTCTTCCATTTCTGTGGAGTCAACATCTGTCCAGGATTCCACTATACGATCATCCTGTGGAAAATCTAATGAAATTAGCGAGAGTACAACTCAGTATTAAGGATCACTCACCATCACTCAGAGGTCCCAGAAGCACCATTTCTTGAAGCTGCATCTGTAGAGATATCATCTATGGAAATATCATCTTTGGAAGCATCGTCATGAGAACCGGTCATTCTTGCAAAGTTTCTATGACATCCATACAACATTCCTACTTCAGTATATCATCCGTAGATGCAGATTTCATCAAAGCAGTGGAATTAAAGCACAACAGAAATGATCAGGATGCTCACACCAGCATCTACAAAAATGGTAATTCTTAACTCTTACCTTTTTACGCTTCCACTAGCAGTAGTGAGAGTAATGCTAGAGTTAATGCTCCAAAATCGTCTGCTTCTTCAAGACCTACAAAAGACGTTCAAGAACTCAGATTTTTCATAAAATCATCAACTTTTCTACTGAGTGAACATTCACCATAGATTTATAGAAACTAAAACATTATTTCATCATAAATAATTTTATCTCTAAGCAACATCACACAAAACTCAAGTTTTGATTTTAGAGAAACAATATATATCTGCATATATATTATATATATATAAACAGAACGTTTATTTACTCACGTAAATAAATGAATATTTTTCAACGTGAGCCAAGCTCATAAAAATAAATCGTGGATACTCCACGGTTTCAAAGAAAAAGAACTTTTCCATGAACCGACCATGTTTTTACAAGAAAACTCTTTTCCTTCGTGCCGTCATACGTATTTGAAACGAAGGTTTATTTCAATTTTGTGAGAACTCACGCATTACATGATAAAGTTTTACATGAAATCTCATACAAAATTTTTTATCACTGGACACAAGTTCATATATACATGAAGAGGAGAACTCTCTTCTCCACATCATCGTTATTCTTTTAAACGAAGATTTTACTACGGTTTTGTGAAAAATTAACTTTTGTGATAAAACTTTGGCTCACGTGAAAGCTCATCAACATAGTTTCATAATTTAACCTACATATTCACATATGAAGGAAAACCTCTCCTAAATCAGGGATTATTACTAGTTTTCAAAAACTAACGATCAAACGAACATACGTTTTCAAAAACGAGGGTTTTCGATGAAACCCACTCATATATACACGGGTATATAATTTTATCATGAAAAATATGTGAACAACCCATAGAACTCATGAAAATTAACAAACATCAGCAAAAAAAAAAAAAGTTCGGACGCATACCTGTCGGCGCCGCCAGCAAACGGCCGGACGGTGACGGCGGCGGCGCTGGTGGTCCGTCAACTTTTCCTCCTCTTGATGTTGGCGTGAAGGTTACGGATAGGTCTCATCCCGCGAATCCTAAAAGACCAAGGACCCGTCATCCAAATTAGCGGTTCAACACCAATTCATGCTCATCAAATGACGCTCTAGCATGCCGTTGGAATCTTCATTCAAGTTATGGTATGCTCGTACGATCGAAATCCGGTAACATCTTAACTTACGACTGAGTTCAATTACTTGTATTTTTATGACCGGAAAATCACCATTCAATGCTGACTGAGGAACACATCTTTCCTCACTAAGCAGGGGACTTAATGTAGATGGTGGATTTTCGACAAAGGCTAAAATCGTAAACCCATAATTACATAAACCTCTGACTCAGCAATCAGGCGTAAATATGGAGACACGGGTCTCTCATCGAATCCTCTGACGGAGAATACTTTCTCTCAGAGTGCATATAGATATGTAGTCTCACAGCTGGACAACGGCATATCTCACGAGTACTGAATACTTCAGTCATAACTTCTATCACGGGATGAACAACTCCCGAACGACTTGCTCTGCTAGTATAAAGTCATAAATTAATCATTCCTAAATTCTTGGATTCATCCGCAGAATTTCTGAAAATATTCAAATATTTTCGCATATATTTCATTACGTAAACCATGGTTCTTACCAGCAGAAGTACATGGATTAGTAATATTGGACGCACGGGCATCAGGGCTATCGCCTGAGCAAGCCCTGTCTCAAATCTAAATTCTTGGATTCATCATGAATTCTTGAAAATATTCAAATATTTTCGCACATATTTCATTACGCAAACCATGGTTCTTCCCAGCGTAAGTCCATGGATTAGTAATAAATATTGACGCACGGCATCGGGGATACGCCCGAGCAATCCCTCGTCTTAAACTTAAATTCTTGGATTCATCCGCAGAATTGCTAAAAATATTCAAATATTTTCGCACATATTTCATTACGCAAACCATGGTTCTTCCCAGCAGAAGTCCATGGATTAGTAATAAATATTGGATGCACAGGCATCAGGGATACCGCCTGAGCAAGCTCTGTCTCAGATGGTGCAATTGTATTCAATAATGATACATTAATAACCACCGCACGAGCAAGTATTTCAAAATACGACGAAACGATGAACCTTTACAAAATAGGACGAAGAATAACAAATAAATAAAAATTGACCAAGGCGCTGGGAGCATGGACCCACTGACTGGCCGACCGTGCCGTGGTCAATCCCACACCAGTCTCATATTTTTTATCATATTTTGTTTTTTTTTTCTGAGTTCATGAAAAAACCTTTCGCTTGAACAAATACCCTTTTGTTTTGAGGAAACTCCTAAACTTCATGGTGCTTCCTCCGCGCGGAGGAAATAATATAAAATCAAGGAGAGCATGAGGGGGTGTGACCATTGGCCAACCGGCCATGCCTGGTCCCAGCCGGCCCCACACCTCATATTTCCTCATTATTTTATTAATTGCCCTAATTTCATGAAAACTCCTTAATCTCATGATTTTTCCTTCGTCCCATGAAAAATAATAAAACTTAGGAAACCCGTGTGCACGAGTCATGGTCGATCGGCCAAACCCTAGATGGCTCACGCGTCCCACTCTTTTATTAGCATATTTTTCATGTTTTCATAATCACATGAAAATTCTCTGATTTCATGATATTTCCTTCAAATTATGAAAATTCCTTCAAATCATGAAATAATGCATAAAATAGGGAAAACGCACGGGACCGGGCCTTGGTCGGCCAGTCATGCTCTAAGCCGGTCCCACACACTCACACGTCCCTTATTTTATTATTTATGATTTTTTATGTTTCCTTCGTTTCATGGAAACTCATTTATTTCAACAAAACTCCTTCGTTTCATCATATTAGGAAAAATGTTATGGGACTGGCCCCTTTGATTTTTCCTGAGTTTTACTCTCTGGCTGTTTTCACCTCCCGAAAGAGCTTAAAACCTAAATGCTCCCTCGTTGGGAGATAGGAAATTCTTTTCCGTACGTAATGGAGGGGCGGACCAGCAAAATCCGAGTTCGTATGAGAAATCTATGTTGATTCTACCAAAGGACGCTGATTAGGGTTTCAACCAATCTGGGAGTGCTCGAACGATCAACATTTGATCCCGTGACCACCCAGGGACGGTTTCATTACCCCTTGTTTGGTCCCTCACCTCTTCATATTTCCTTTACTTTTCATTATTTTCCTTCATCCGATGAAGTTTTGACGGTTTTATCAGAAAACCTTAATTTTGTCATATTTTCTCAAATGGTAGCCCAAACGAGCACCAGAAAATATCAAAATTCTCAGAACTGAGACACGGACGTCTCAACGAAGAAAGCATGTTACCTTGACCGACCAAGGTTGGCTTTGTGTCTCGCAATGAGCCAATCCCACGTGTTTCTCACAATCTGACCTAATTTGCACAATTGCACGTATTAGGTCCAAAAACTCTCCAAACAATTTCGGAATTCGACGGAGCGATCATCATTTGATCCTGTGGCCACCCAGGGCTGGTTTCACAACTCCTTGGTCGGTCCCTCATGTTTTAATAATAATTAATTAGGTTATATCACCTAATGATGAACCCAGCAGTAATTCAGTAAATGATTAAACCAGCATTTAATCATTCTTTCAACAACTCACCAACTCTTCAAAGAGGTCTTGGATTTCGCTCAAGTGAGCATATGAGAATTTCATGGTTGATCCACGGTCCCATGAAGCCGGTTCTCCTTCATTCTATGGTTAATTTCAAATAAATCATCAATTGGTCATAAATTGATCAAATTAGGGTTTCTGAATCCAAGGATCATGATTCCATATTCAAACACTAATAATTTCACACTGATCTCATGATCAATATTCTTATTAATTATGCTCGGTTAAATTACCAGCGCTTTAATTAATATTTTATTTTGGTCACGCTACAAATATTTCATCAGACGAGCAACACTTGCTCAGATGAGCAATATTTACTCAAATATTTCATCAGACGAGCAACACTTGCTCAGGTGAGCAATATATACTCAAATTAACGGAACTATCAATATTAAATAAATTAGCGAGCAACACTTGCTCTCCTCAACGTGAGGATCATATCACATCTCAGCAGACACGTTCGATTCATGAGTTGCAGAACATTTTACAAAATCATGTTTAACTCAGCAAATACGTGGACTCATCGTCCCACGAAGTCATGAAATCAGCAACTGACTTAACTAACCACGAGACATCAATCGTGTCACTTGGGGGGATATCAACTAGGGTTTTGGTTTGGCGGTCTACGGCACGTGTGTTCAAACACACGATGAAATGTGAGCAAGTCATGCAATCAGTTGAGGAAGTTAGAAAAGTAGTGGGTGGAAAAGCAACCAAGTCTCCGCACGATGAGCGCAACTGGTTTTGAGCATTATTTCCATCTCTCCACTCCTTCACTCCATCAACTTTCACACTTCATGGGATCATGGTGTTTTCAACTCCGGCATTATATAATGTCTCTGAATCCTGATTGAAAGAACAAGATTCGAAGAGTTCTCAAACATTCGAACAACAATCATCTGAACGAGCAATTTCTAAACAAAGTTCATACAGACGCTCATTCGTCTACACGAACTCACAGAAATCACTCTCAATCAGGCAATATTCAATCATTCAGAGCATTACACGGAAACCATAACACACCTACAATATCAGATCACCATTGATCTCACACATTTCTCATCTTCCCTCCTACAGACCAACCCATCCTCTCTTGTGACCGAATTTACTCTGGAACGGCCATTGTCTTGGTTTAGGCTGGAGTACTACAGATTATTCTCTCGAACTAAAAAGCACCCCCTTCATAGCGGTGCATCTGTGTGAGGTTGAACATTTCGCTCGGTTCAAGGAATCTCCTCCGCACGGTCGTCCTCAATTCCGCAAAAACCAGCAGATCGTTTTTCCCCATCTACACCTACAACTACACCCTCAGTAGAATTTGTAAAACTTATGAAGTTCTTGATGATGAATGACAATTTTCTTATTAATGCTCTCAATTGATTACAAAGAAGTATCTAAATGGAACTAGAATAGTCACAACTTTCTCTATTCTCTTTCCTAAGATATTTCCTAACACTCATTAAAATAACCTCTCAAATTTTACATTTGAACTACCATTTATAGAGAAATCTATACAACTGTATGTAAGTTGCGAAATATCACAACTTATATTCGCAAATCCTTCACACATCTTTCGTGTTTCTTCTATTATCGCATTATCTTGTGACACCTTCCCCTTATACTTGTTACGATATTCGTGAACCAATACCTTGCGATATTTGGTACCTACATCTTGCCTCTTATCATGTCATTTCTGCGAAGAAGTAATGATCGTGAGAATATAACTGTTACTTATTCTTTTTATTAGGATTTGGACACGTCTTTTGTAACCGTCCTTTTCTTAACCATTCCATTATATAAATTCCTTCTTATCCCTTCCTTACCTTTTTCCTACCTTCTCTGTTTACTTCTGCAATTTCATCTTCTTATCACCTTTTCGGTTATCACTTTCTCTTCCTGTAAATCCCACCATGAGTTCTCCAAGGTAATTTTCTTTTATTTCTCGCATCTTTCATTTGTTTATTCCTTTGATTTCTATCCAATTTATTGCTTGATTTTGATTTGTTTCAGCAATGCTACCCCTCAAGTGAAACCTTCAACTAAAAACCCAAGTCCTAATCTTCGAAGAAGAAAATCCGAGAATCAAAAGGTAGTTAAAATACTTGTTTTCTTTTTTAAACAATATATTGTTGCCTCAGTTTTTAATCTTCCTTTTGATTCGTAGGTCGGTGAAAAACCCAACCATAACAAGAGAACTCGTATGATTAAACCCACACCTTCAATTTCAATCGATGACTTCCTTCCTGAGGTTGATGAAGAATTTCCCTCTCCCCCTCGTGAAAATACTTCTTCGCAAACTCCTACCTCTACTCCATTACCCAGTTTTCAATCTCCCACCAATGTCAATTTATCAACACTTCTTCGATATCAACCTTCGCAAGATACTTTCTCAACTTCGTCTCCCAAAAAACCTATTTTTACCCCTAGCCCCTTGAGTGATGTTGCTCCAAACAATTTACAACTTGCTCATTATTCTCCTCTTTCTCAAGAAGCTCGAGATGGAATTTATTTAACTTTCCAAATGTTATCTGAGGTTTTAAGCAGTACTGCGAAGTCTTCAAACATTCGTTCGCAATCTGAATTTTGCGAAGTGCTCAATAATTTCATCAATCCTGATATTTCTATTTCTCGTCAATCCTTGGAAAAAGAAGTTGAATTGCTTCGCCAAACTCAGGAATCTTTGAAAGCGGAATGTGAGAATCTTCGTAAAGCGAATCATCAACTTCAGAATGATTCTCTAGATTATGTGATCCTTCGCAAGAGGAATGATGCATTAAAAGGTATTACTATTATCTCTATATTTTCTTTCTTTTTATTTACTTCTACTCCTCGCATGCTTGAAACACCCATTTAAACCCATTCCCCTTTATAGAATCTATCCAGAAATGTAGAATGTTGGTACTTCATCATGAATCGACGCAAAAAGAATCTCAAGCCAAGCATGCAAGTCTTTTGAACCAATTCTCCCACTTATCTAATCTTCATTCATGTGCTCTTGATAATTTTGATGCCCTTTTCCAAGAGAATACCCAATTAATTTACGATCAAAAGTTTTTGAATGATGAAATATCTCAGCTCACCTCTTCTTTGACTAAAGCCGATTTAAGAATAGAAACCCTATTAGAAGAGAATGAAACCTTATCAAAAGAAAGATGTTCGTATTTGAATACAATGACCATTTCTTCACAACAATTGAATGTTCTTCAGAGTAAATGTTGCGATCAAGAAAATCTCCTTTATTTGTTAAAAGGTGAACTTGAGGAATTAAAAAAGTCTTCAGATGCTGAGAGAAGTTCTTTTTCCGCCGAGAAGAAATCCCTTCTTAATAAGAACATAATCCTGAGTACTAAGAGGAATAAACTTAAAGAAGAACATTCCCAAGTAAGAAACCTTAATACAAAACTTGCGAAGGATAACGAATTTCTTCATTCTAAAGATCAAAAACTTTAATCTAGACTTGAAGGATTAGTTGGTGATGGTTTTGATAAAGCTATGGATCAAATGAAGAATTGTTATCTATCTTTATCTCAATTTCTTACTTCACAAAGAGAAGGTAGTCATTAAAATTTGACTGCCTTTGACATATTATTGAACTTTGTTATACTCGCATGATTGACTCCTTTGAATTATATTTTACTCGCAGAATCCGAAAACAACCTTCGCAATGCTAAAGCTGCGTTAGAAACTACTTGTTCTAAGCTTCAGTCCTCCTGTTCTAAGCTTCGCAAGAGGAATACTTTGCTTTCTACTCGTTTAACTGATTCACGTGATCGTGCCAATCGGAGATTCAACTACCTTGATTATGCCAAAGACATTGAGGATACTAACCACCAAAAGGCTTTAGCTCGTGAAAGTCATTTAAAAGCTCAAGTCTTCGCAAACAATATTCTTTTATCAAAATCCTTGCCTTCAGTGAAAATTAAGCCTTTGGAAATATCTGATGATGAAGTTCTTCGTGATCCTAATAGTGACTTTGATTACGAGAGTGATGATGAAGGACTTGATGGTGAGGAACATTCTCCTATTGTTGCTGATGAAGATGATGGGGAGAAAGAATCTGATCTCCAAAAAGAAATTCTTGTTGATGGTCTTACCCCTCCTAAAGATCCAGCACAAAACATTTACGAGGAGCATTAAGCATGATGGATTATCCTCCTGTTATTCCTCTTTTTTATGAACAACTTTGTTTTCCTTTCTTTTAAACCCTTTATAGACGATCCTGCTTACTGTTTGTTTTCTATAGATGAAGTATACTTTGTATTTTGCGATACTACTTTGATCTTTCTCTAGATTCGCATGACTTAATCATATGAAGAGAAATTGCATGATTTGATCATATGAAGAGAAATAATATATCTTGAAGACTTAGCTTAGTATTCCCTTTCCCCTTATTATCGCTCTTCAGATGATCAATTATTGTTGTAAATATTAGAGTATCTGCCACTGTTTAAGTTGCGAAATTTCTATTTGTTGCGAAGTAAATGAGAAATCTCCCCTTTGAAGTATAAGAAGTATGAAATCTTTGTGAAGAATTATGAAACATCCTTGAAGAAGTATAAGAAGTATGAAATACTCTTGAAGAAGTATAAGAAGTATGAGATATCCTTTGAAGAAGTATACGAAGTATGAGATATCCTTGAAGAAGTATAAAAGGTACTCAATCCGTGAAGAAATATTCGATGTTTGAAAAAGTATAAGAAGTATCGAATCTCTGAAAAAGTATAAGGAGTATTGAATTTTTGAAGAAGTGCAAGAAGTATTCAACCCTCATAAAATTTAATGAATATGAAATATCCGTCTTTGATTGCGAACAAAACTGCCTCTATTATTATGAATTCTTTATATATATATTCTCGTAAAAATTCCCCAATGATATTGATGGAATTGGTTTCATTAGTTGTTGTGGTCTTATCATGCCTTCCTAAGTAAAGGTCTTATTTTTCCACCTCTTTTGTGATAATATTTTTGCGATAATATGACGAGTTTGAATATTCTTGCGAATATACAACCTCGTGACATTATTGTCTTGCGATGAAATCGCAGGACGTTATCACACTTTCATGTAATAAACCATTGATCTCATCTTAACTTCATTGTATGTAACTCTACGAATATGTATATATATATATTTTATTTTTTTTATTCGCAGAAATATTATTGTTGCACAAATATGACAAGCCTTTATGTTCTTGCGAACAAGAAGCCTCATGACATTTGCGTCTTATAGCACGTATCAGCTCCCTAATGGAGGGTGCTGCCCTTTATCTTCCCCTTGGTTTCCCCTTCAAGGAAGCGTACATCGACCATACAAGGTCAGCTCTTCCCATCCGGTTTTGTAAACAACCAGCTTTTGTTCGCAACCTCTTATCCTTTTTGCCTATAGGGCTTATAGTTACGAGGTTGCACCCTATGGGGTATCTTTGGGCCAAGTGCATCATTTTCCAAGACTTGTCAAAAATGGCAGATGTGCTTCAAGCCCATCCGGCACTCTTGACTCAACCGTGTACCTCGGCGCCTTGATCGTTTTCTGCACTTCTTGGGAAAGACAGTATGCCTTAGTCGCCCAACCTAAATCATGTTACATCGCAAGATTAGGTTGAGAATCCAAAGTGTCTAACCCGGATAGGCACCCCGCTTTTGGGTTGTACCCCGTAATGTCCATGTACTCAGGTTCCTTGGTGGTGTTCTGGTTTCCCTGAGCCATGCTTATAGGTACCCCCTTAAATGACGTACTTTAGGACTTTTCCTCTTACGAAATGTTGCTTCGCAAACTATGGTGTACGCCACAAAGGTTTGCCTGTGTAAAATTTCTGCGGCTTTCTTTCTTTTTTGAAATCTAATCATAGTTTGCGGTCTTTTATTCGCAAGTAATTTTTGCGTCTTTCTTTAATGAAAGCTGATCGCAATAAGAATTTTAAAAATTCGTAATTTTGTTAAGTTTCGTGCGAGCAAAACATATTCGCAAATATTTTCATGGGGTTTATGGATAATGCCTTTTTAAATACAATCTATTCCAGGGTCAACCAAGTCTTAAACCCATGTCTCTCCCTTCTGGATCCATCAGCCGATAAGCTCCACTTCCCACAACCTCTTTGATGACATATGGTCCATCCCATTTAGGTGCTAATTTTCCTCCATTTTCTTTCTGGTATGGAGGTGTTTCTCGCATGACCAAATCACCTGGTTGATACTCACGTTCAATAACTCTCTTGTTATATTCTTGAGCTAATCTTTCCTGATAAACTTTCATATATCGCAACACCTTTTCTCTTTTTTCTTCCAAATCATCCAATTCACTTAATATCACCCCTGCACTTAAATTCCTTTCCCATGCTTCTTTCTTTGTAGTCGGAATTACAACCTCTGTTGGCAATACAACTTCTACTCCATATGTTAAGCAATAAGGAGACATTCCAGTTGCCTCTCTTCTAGTTGTATTATATGCCCAAACTGCGCTAGGTACTTGTTCGCACCACCCTTTAAGATGTCCTTCTAATTTCTTTTTGATTGTGTCTGCGATTGTAATATTTGTTGCCTCTGCCTGTCCATTATCTTGTGGATATAATGGAGTTGATTTCCCACATTTTATCCTAAAAGTACTGAGTAACATCTCTATATTCTGCCCTTCAAATTGTTTCCCATTGTCAGATACTAATTGTGTTGGAACTCCATACCTACAAATAATATTCTCGAATATGAATATAAAAATATCCTTATCACGAATATGTTGTACTGCTTTTACTTCTTCGATCTTCGTGAAATAATCTGTTGCGACTATTAAAGATCTTCTCTGCCCAGATCCCGGTAAGAATGGGCCAACAATGTCCAATCCCCATTTACCAAAAGGCCAACAGCTTGTTGAAGAGGTTAATGTTGCTCCTGGTGCGTGAGTTCTTTTCCCATGTCGTTGGCATTCTTTGCATCGTCTTACCAATAATTTTGCGCCTGTGTGCATATAAGGCCAGTAATATCCTTGTATTTTTGCTCTGTACGCCAGAGATCTTCCCCCACTAAGGTTTCCAGCTTCTCCTCCATGTAACATCTTCAATATTTTTTCTCCTTCTTCACGAGTTAAACATCTTAGAGGTGGTCCACTGAAAGATTTTATGTATAAAATTCCTTCTCGTATTTCATAGTTTGTTGCACGACTCTTTGATTTATGTGCTTCTAGTCTGTTCCTGGATATTTCCCCTGTTGCGAGATATGCATGAATTTCCTTTCTCCAATCTGCGATATCTTCTGCGATGTTATCTGGTAGTTCCCTTTCTACTTCCATCGCAATTGCTTCTTCAATTTCTTCTTCCTCTTTATTTATTGATGGATGTTGAATTGTCTGGATTTTGATATTTCTTGCATTAGGATTTGTCATCATACTTGGAATGAATGCAAAAGCATCTGCGAGTCGATTGTATTTCCTTGTGATATGCCTCCATTTTAGCTTTGGTATCTTCGCAGATAATTCATCAACGAGTTTCTTGTATTTCTTCAAAGAAGACTCATTCGTGGTATATTCCCCTTTAATTTGAAAAATTACCAACTGAGAATCACTTGTTATTCTTATACTTTCAAGCTTCTTTTCTATTGCGATCTTCAATGCATGCACTACAACTTCGTACTCTGTTTCATTGTTCGTGGATGCAAATTCTAGTCTGAATGAAAATGCTATTCTTTCTCCTTCTGGTGAAATCAACACAACTCCCACTCTATTCCCCTAACTGTTGGATGATCCATCTACTAAAATTTCCCATCTATTTGGTTCTGTTAACAAGTCTTTTGGATTCCCAAATTCTTCTTCAACATCCATCATCTCTTCTACCGCCTCATCTTCTTCCAAAGGAAATTCTGCCAAAAAATCTGCGACAACTTGTGATTTTTGCGATGATAATACTTCGTACTTTATCTTGTAATGGTTTATTTGTGCATTCGATCTTTCTATTCTTCCTGATCTTTTTGTGTTCTTCATGACTGACTCAATTGGAACTTTGGTAACCACTTTTATCACATGTGCTTGAAAGTATATCCATAATTTGAATGATGCATAAACCAAGGCTAAGATTAACTTCTCCATTTTAGAATAATTTCTCTCTGCTGTGTTAAAAGTTTTACTGATGTAGTAAATGGGCCTTTCTACTCCTGCGTCCGTTCGCAACAAAACTGCACTTAAAGCGTATTGAGTTGTTGCGAGGTATACCAATAATTCTTCATCTTTCTCTGGTTTCTGTAATATGGATGTATTCGTGAGATACTCCTTGATCCCTTGAAAAGCTTTTTCACATTCATCAGTCCACTTGAATTTTGCTCCCTTATTAAGTATGTTGAAGAAATGTTTGCACTTATCTGACATTCACGAAATAAACCTTCCAAGTGAAGCTAAGAGTAAATTCAGCTTTTGCACTTCTTTTACTGTTGCAGGTGTTGGCATGTCACAAACTGCTTTTACTTTTTCTGGATCGACTTGTATTCCCTCTTTTGATACTAAGTATCCCAAGAATTTTCCTGACGCAACTCCAATTATACATTTTTCAGGATTCAATTTGATGTTGAATTTTCTCATTTGCTCAAATATTTCCTTCAAGTCCCGCACATGATCTTTGGCTTCTTTACTTTTTATTAACATATCGTCCACATACACCTCTAAGGTTTTATGTATCCATTTTGCGAACACCTTTTCAACCATTCGTTGATAAGTAGCACCTGCATTTCGTAGACCAAATGACATCTTCACATAGCAATATAAACCTCTTGGAGCAAAAAATGCAGTATGTTCTTGGTCTTCTTCTGCGAGTGACATTTGATTGTATCCTTTATACCCATCAAGTGAAGTGACTCTATCATGTCATGCAGCTGATTCCACCATTTGTGGTATATATGGCAATGGAAAACTATCTTTTGGACAGGCTTTGTTTAGATCAGTGAAATATATACAAATCCTTATCCCTTTATTCTTCTTTGGAACAATGACCATATTCGCAATCCATTCTGGATATTTTGCTTCTCTTATGATTCCCGCATCCAACATCTTTTGCAATTCTTCTTCTATTTGTGTATGATAATTTTGCGAAATCTTTCTTATTCTTTGTTTGAATGGTCTCACACTTTTATCTATGTTCAATCTATGACACGCCACTGATGGGTCAATTCCTGGTATTTCATCTACACCTCCTGCGAATATATCTTTGTATTCTCGTAAGAGATCAATAGTTCTTTTTTCTTCTTCTTCGTCCATCTTAGTTCCAATTCGCAAGATTAAAGGCTCCTCTTTACTTCCAATATTTATTTCTTTGGTTGGTTCTGCTGCGACATAACTAGGACTTTGCTCTCCTATAAGTGTTGGCTCTTTGATTACTTTCATTGGTTCTCCTTCTTTTTCTGGGATCTCACTTGGTATTCCTCTTCCTTCTTCTGCTCTTATTGTGTACACCCTGAACTCCTCTTCCTTTTTTGCTTCTTTCGCGAGCTTTCTGCGAAAATGTTTCTTTCTGGCTCTTCCTCCACACTGTTTTACTTCAGTCTGATAACAAAATTTTGCACTATCAAGATCTCCTTTTATCTCTTGTATTCCGCTTGGTGTAGGAAACTTAATTGATTGATGTAATGTCGAAACAAAAACTTTAATCGTATGAATCCATGGTCTTCCTATCAGCATATTGTATGGAGATTCCATATCTATCACGCATAAAACTATGTGTGTTTCAATTTCTCCCAGCGATACTCGTAACATTATTTCCCCTTTGGATTTTGTTGTAGATTTCCCCAATCCATGGATAAGATATTCTGAATTTGTAATTTCTTCATCTTTGATCCCCATCCCCTTAAGTGCATGATAGAATATAATATCAACAGAACTCCCTGTATCAATCAAGACTCGGTTTAATTTCCATTTTTCTATAGATTTTGTAGCTTTCCTTTCTTCTCGCATGACCGGAATTGTGACTACTAATGGTGAAGTGTGGTTCAAGTCTTCATTTTGAATTTCTGCTACTGAAAACGTGATTTTCTGCTTTTCCAATTCTTTCAAAGTTGTTATTTTCTCCACCTCCATAATCTTTCTTCCTCTACAATCTCGTTTGTGTATTTTTCCCTTTATGTTGTTATGAAATTCATCAATAATTATCTTTGTGATTATATTACATTTTTTTATTTTACAATCTTCATCTGTTGATTCCATTTGATCTTCAAATTTCCAAAATTCCTTCGAATTTCTGCTATGATGATCTTCAGGTCCCTGTTTCTAGCGCCAATTATGTAGTTGCAGAATATCCTACAACTACACCCTCAGTAGAATTTGTAAAACTTATGAATTTCTTGATGATGAATGACAATTTTCTTATTAATGATCTCAATTGATTACAAAGAAGTATCTAAATGGAACTAGAATATTCACAACTTTGTCTATTCTCTTTCCTAAGATATTTCCTAACACTCATTAAAATAACCTCTCAAATTTTACATTTGAACTACCATTTATAGAGAAATCTATACAACTGTATGTAAGTTGCGAAATATCTCAACTTATATTCGCAAATCTATTTCATGTTCGCAAATCCTTCACACATCTTTCGTGTTTCTTCTATTATCGCATTATCTTGTGACACCTTCCCCTTATACTTGTTACGATATTAGTGAACCAATACCTTGCGATATTTGGTACCTACAAACAAGTTCATGAATGTACTTCCTTTAAACGAATATAAAACATTGTTTCCTAGGATGAAATCTTCACCATAACCCATTCACATAATCATAACAGTATATACAAAATTATGTCGATGTCATATCTACGAAGTTCAAAAGATAAGTGTTATACTTCGTAGTATAATTCCATAATACTATGATCATACAATTATGACCATATCACATCACTAGAGTATTATACAATATGTATAGTATATACATCTTCGAAGTTATGTTTTCAATATAGCACGACTTGAAAAGATACGTTAGGAATGAAACAGTTCAAGTCAATATTACTAACCTCAAGTGGAAGGATGATGTCGTCGTTGTAGTTCGCTACTTCTTCACATTCTTCAGGTCTTCGGATTAATACTTATATGTCTCAACATTCCTAGACTTTCTAGTCTAACCCAAACGAAGTTGACTCTAGTATTTAATCAAGCGACTTTAGATAAGTTTTGACACACTCAAATATGACAACCAAACTTGACATAACAACGCTTGGTGAGTTCAACCGAGCTATACTCTAACAAAAATGACCTTCTTGATTATGATCCGGCTGATGAGCTTCAGTTACAAGAGTTACGGATGCTAAGAAAACTGTTGAGGATATTAGAACTGAACTGACAGTTATGCTTAAGATGGAGCCTAGAGTAAGTTGGTTGGAAGATGGAGATCATGATACTCGATTCTTTCATAATAGCCTTTGTACGTATAAGAAGGAGCCAAAATACAATCTATGAACTATATTGTCAATTATTACAAAGACAAGTTTAATGGTGGAGACTCTGATACTGATCCTGGCATTGATTGTAAGAGCATAACTGCTGAGGAATGTTCTCTTATGGATGTAGGGCCAACTTTGGAGGAGATTAAAGCAATTGTTTTTTATTTGGGAGCTGATATTGAAAAAGCGGTGGTCTAACAACCACACCCAATATTTCGAATTAAAAATCTGTGTGGACAAACTCTAATATACTTTCTTGAGAATCAACTAGATAGTTAGACTCAATCAATATAAAAGTATATCAAAGAGTTTATATATCTATCTCTCGATTTAAATCTTACTCAAGAAAACTGCGAGTCTCAATTTAAATACAAGAGAAATAAACTTGGATGGTACCAAAGACCAATATCCAAGTGTCAATCAATTTAAATCAACAACCAAAAGGTCGGATATTCCAATTGATTGAATAACAACGCACAACCTGTATTATTTCAATTATAAAGATAAACAATATAATGCGGAAAATGAAATAACACAGACACCGGAATTTTGTTAACTAGGAAACCGCAAATGCATAAAAACCCCGGGGCCTAGTCCAGATTAAACATATACTGTATTAAGTCGCTACAGACACTAGCCTACTCCAAGCTAACTTCGGTCTGGACTATAGTTGAACCCCAATCAATCTCACACTTATCCAAGGTACAGTTATGCTCCTACGCCTCTGATCCCAGCATGATACTACGTACTTGATTCCCTTAGCTGATCTCATCCATAACTAAGAGTTCTTATGACCCAAAGTCGAAGACTTTAATAACTGTATCACACAGAAAAGTCTACAGTAATAGACAAATTCGTCTCCCACGAATATACCTACGAGTTTTGTTTCGTCTTTTTATAAATCAAGGTGAATAGGAACCAATTGATAAAACTAGACTAATATTCCCGAAGAACAGCTCAGCTTTATCACTCACCTCACAATAATCTTAATCGACGCAGCGAAAAAATATATTGTGGAATCACAAACGATGAGACGAAGATGTTTGTGACTACTTTTATATCTTTCCTATCAGAGATAGAATTATCAAGCCAATTATTACAATTGTACTCGTACGATAGAAATAACAATATCAGATTACACAACTACGATAAAAGTAGTATTGGTTTGGCTTCACAATCCCAATGAATTCTTTAAGTCGTTAACCTGGTTTGGAAGAAGAAACCAAAGGTTAAAGGAGAATCGACTCTAGATTAGCACAACTAATATCACACAGAATGTGTGGGGATTAGGTTTCCTAGTTGCTAGAGTTTTCCCTTATATAGTCTTTCAAATCAGGGTTTTTAATCAATGTTAGGTTAGTAACAAAGCATTCAATATTCATCGTTAGATGAAAACCTGATTAGATTCAAGCTAATATTTATCCACCGTTATATAGAAAACATAGCTTGTTATACACACATGTAATACATATTTTTAGGCTTGTGAAAACCGTACCCAAACTTGTGCATTAGTTGGTTCAACAATATTTAACCAAATGGTTTTATCCATATGATAACTTTCATATCAACCATATTCTTTTTCACCATAACTAGTTCAAATGACTCAAATGAACTAGTTAGAGAGTTGTTCAATTGCTTAGATCTTTATGTACTACATAAGACACAATTGAAGCAAAAACGATTTGATTCACTCGAATCGGTTCATGAACTATATAGCCACGGTTTGCAATAGCATTCCTTAGTTTATAGAGATGAGTTCACAAATATCGTTTTTAGACATAACCTACTCAAGTTTGCGGACTGGGTTCGCGGACTTAAGTTCCCAGACGGAGTTCACAAACTCCAACAGAAATTCTCGGGTTTGAGAACTTCTCCAGTTCGCGTACTTCTCCGGTTCTCTTGATCAACAAAGATCGCAAACTTTGGTTCAAGTAATAAGGACTTATACACATATGTGTTTCCATAATAATGCTTATATCCTCCATTGGTTATATTGTCTAAACTCTCATTTCAATCAATGAAACATTCTCAGAGGACGTTATATAGTTGTTATTCACAAACCATTTTTCGTAAAAGCAATTTTCAAAGTGATTGAAACTTAACATGACTTTCGTCACTAGGTAAAGATGAACTTGGCTATAACGAAAGCTTTACCAACACGTATTTCGAGAAATAGATAGGCGAGATATACTCATCTCGAAATACCAAATGTGTATAATCTTAGTCTATATAGTAATACGACTTTTATCTCAAGATAGGATATAAAGTAGATAGACTTTTGAGTGATAGATAAGTTCAAGTCTCCACATACCTTTTAGTCGATGAAGATCCACCAGTTCCTTGAGTAGTCCTTCGTCTTGTATGATGATTTCCATGGAGTTCTTGAGCTCAACTACACTTTCTATCCTAGTCCGAGATCTTAGCTACAGTGGACTAGAAATCAAGACTTTATAGTTTTGATGACTAACATTGACAAACATGCTTGAGATAGCAACGCATGCGAGTTCGACCGAGCAATGCTCTAACAGATATTGCACCTGGACCGGATGGTTTTTCATGTATTTTTTATAGACAATGTTGGGATATTATTGATGATGATTTAATTATAAATTATTGGGAGATTAGGAAAATTCCAAACGGCATTAACTCGAGTTTTATTGTGTTGATTCCTAAGAATAATGCATCTGATGCTATTAAGTATTATATGCCTATTTTTAGATCATTGCTAGGTCGAACTCGTATGCGTTGCTATCTCAAGCATGTTTGTCAATATTAGTGATCAAAACTATACGTCTTGATTTCTAGTTTACTTATGACTGAGTCTCGGTCTTGGATAATTAAGTATAGTTGAGATCAAGACTCCATGGCGATTATCTTACGAAGACGAAGAACTACTCAAGGAACCAGTGGAACTTCATCCGACCAAAAAGGTATGTGGACACTTGAACTTATCTAGCGCTCAAAAGTCTATATATCTCCTACTCTTGAGACAACAGTCGTATAAGTATGACAATTTTCATATTTGCTATTTCGATCCAAGTTTACTCGCCTATATTTTTCTCGAAATATGTGTTGATAAGCTTTCGCTTTGACCACCTTTCATATTTACCCTGACGAAAGTCATGATGACGTTTCACTCTTGAAAATAGCTTTGATGACGATAGTCGATTTGTCAGGACCCTGGTTTAGTTTGTTTTTCTTGTGTCTTATTATTAGGAAGAGTGGTTAAGGAATGTTAAAGCCGTCCCTTGTTATGGGCTGCCATTGTGTTAAAGGCACCTAGGGACATTTTGAATTGTACGGACCATTGAGGTCCCGTGCTCCTCACATGTGCAGGTGTGGGAAGTATCTTCTTATCCTGAGAATTGTTGTTCAGGAAAGATTATGAAAAAGTAAATCTAAGTTTCTCTTGAGTTCTCTCAAACCCTTGTTCTCTAGTTTTTGAGCTAAGTTATAAGGTAAATCCTTACAATTGGTATCAGAAGCAGTCGATATGTGCTACCTGTTCACTATGGTTAATCAGAAAGACTTCGACGACCTTCACAAAAAATTTAAGGTACTGATGAAAGGCCATGAAGAGATAGGGAAGAAATTCGACGAAGCTCAGGGTAGCATCTCCAATTCATTAACTGAAATGCAATCTATGGAGGACAGGATTATAAACAAAATCAAAACTGGTGATAGAATATTAGAGCCAAATACTGAAAATCATTCTCGGAACAAATCAAGGGGAAGCAACAATCCTCAAGGTAATCGTCAGATCTTTACACAACTTTCTAATCAGCATAAACCTAAGATTGAGTTTCCTAGATTTGATGGCCATAACCCTAGATCTTGGATTCGAAAGTGTAAGAAAATTTTCCAATTACATGCTATGGATGAAGAACAGAAGGTAGTGTTAGCTTCTATGTACTTAGATGGGAGGGCTGATGTTTGGTTCCAAGATTATCAAGAAAGTATAGAAGTCATACTATGGGAAGAATTTGCTATAGATATCAATTTTCGATTTCAGGAGTTAGGACATGATGACATAGTTGGGGAATTCAACAAGTTGAGCCAAAAAGGGTCAGTACTTGAGTATCAGGAGTTGTTTGAAGAGCTTAAGGCTCTTATGCTTGCCAAAAACAAATATCTGATTGAAGATTACTTCACCTCTAGTTATGTCAGTGGATTGAAGGAGGAGCTGAGACTTGCAGTTCAAATGTTCTCACCAACTAGCTTGAAGAAAGCTATGTACCTTGCTAGGATGCAAGAGGCCATACTAGAGAAGATTATAAAGAAAGCTAATGCAGCTTATAGATTACCTCAACTCTCCATACCCAATAGGTCAAACAACAGAAGCTTTGTCACTTCTCCAAAAACCAGTTCTCCATATCCAAGGAGTATGACAAGTTCAAGTTTGCCACCCATTAGGAAGCTTACCTATGCTGAAATGAAGTCCAGACATGACAAAGGGTTGTGTTACAACTGTGATGAGGTGTATATTGCAGGACATAAATGCCTCAAACAGTAGCTATTCATGCTAGTGGAAGAAGATGAAGATCAAGACCCCTCAGCAGAAGCATCACCTGTTAGTTCTCCAGTAATACAAGAGGTGGAAGAGGAGGTAGAGATATCTTTTCATGCCTTATCTGGAATTAAGCCACAGAATACCATAAGGCTTCAAGGTGTGTCAATGAATAACAAACCTATAACCATATTGGTAGATAGTGGAAGTACATATACCTTTGTAGAACCATATATTTCTAGATACAGTGGTACCCTTATAGAACCAACTGCACCTTTTCATGTAGCAGTGGCAGATGGTAATAAGCTCACTAGTGAAGCTAAGTGCCCTAAATTCTCATGGAGCATGCAAGGGCACAATTTTGAGTGTGAAGCTAGAGTTCTGACATTTGGAGGCTGTGACATGGTATTGGGAGTGGATTTGATGAAGGGCATTAGCCCTGTCAAGTTTGATTTCAATCAATTTACAGTGACATTCAACAAGAGGAAGGAGGAGATCATTTTGCAAGGAAGTTCTGAGGCTCCCAAGGTGTCTATGATGACATCCAAGGCATGCCATAAATACCTCAATAAGAGAAAGTATGGAGTCATGGGGCATTTGTTTTCCATTACAGCCAAAGAGGTACAACCCACTACTCTTAAGTCTTTGCAACCCATTTTGAATTCCTACAAATCAGTTTTTAAAGAACATAGTAGCCTACCTCCACAGAGGGTCCATGATCATCATATTCTCCTTAAGCCACTCTCTACACCTCCCAACCAAAGACCTTACAAAATTCCATATGTACAAAAAGAAATTGTAGAACAATTTGTACAAGAAATGCTTAAGTCAGGGGTCATTATGCAAAGTCACAGCCCCTTCTCATCTCCCATATTATTAGTAAAGAAAAAGGATAGAAGCTGGAGATTCTGTGTAGATTACAGAAGGTTGAATGAACTCACTGTAAAAAACAATTACCCCATTCCAGTGATTAATGAATTACTTGATGAGTTGCATGGGTCACAAGTCTTCTCCAAGATTGATTTGAGAGCTGGCTATCGCCAAATTAGGTTTTCTCCTTAAGATACTCACAAAACAACATTCAAGACTCATCAAGGTCACTATGAATTCCTAGTTATGCCCTTTGGGATGACTAATGGCCCAGCAAGTTTCAAGCATTGATGAATGATGTCTTCCAACCACACTTGAGGAAGTTCATATTGGTCTTCTTTGATGATATCTTAGTGTACAGCCATGACATGGAAACACATGCTAAACACTTGGAAATCACTCTGGAATTACTCAAGGAGCATAGTTTATTTGCCAAGATGAGCAAATGCTCATTTGTACAGACTTTACTAGAATACTTGGGCCACATTATCAGTGGAGAAGGAGTTGCTGTTGACCCTGACAAGGTGGAGTGCATGGAGAATTGGCCCATTCAAAAGACCTTAAAGGAGTTGAGAGGATTTTTAGGGTTGACTGGGTACTACAGGAAGTTTGTGCAGAATTATGGACTTATTGCCAGACCACTGACTGAATTGCTGAAGAAAAATAAGTTTCAATGGAGCTCAGAAGCCACCACTGTATTTGAACTACTCAAGGGAGCCATGACAACCACTCCAGTGCTCATTCTTCCTGATTTCAACAATCCCTTTGAGCTAACCACGGATGCTTGTGATTTAGGAGTAGGTGCTGTACTGATGCATGACAAAATGCCTATTGCATTTTACAGTAAAGGAATGGGTACCAGATTTCTAGCTATGTCAACTTATGAAAAGGAGATGATGGTCATATTCATGGCCAGTAGCAAGTGGAAATCTTATCTAATGAGAAACAAGTTCACTATATACACAGATCATCAAAGCATTAAGTACTTCCTAGAGCAAAGAGTTAACTCACTTCTACAACAAAAATGGCTAGCTAAATTATTGGGATACAACTATGAATTTAAATACAAAAAAGGGTGTGATAATAAGGCGACTGATGCACTATCAAGGATCCATCACCCAGAAGAGGCTTCATGCAATGTTGTTTCCCAACTACAACCAGCTTGGCTGAAAGAAGTACAAGAAAGCTACTTGGAAGATGATGTTGTAGGACCAAAATATCGCCACTATATTGTTCTTGCGAGAATAAACGACATTCCTACGAGTTATTCTGCGAGATTCTCTAACAACATACTGAAAGTATTGCAGGAAGATCTAATAAATGACGTAATGAATGATGACAGCCAAAACACGAGAAGAGCGTGATTCTGCAAGGATTAAAGTACCTGCGAGAGTTGATATTATAGCTGTTTCGAATGTCTCGCGAGCCAGATCCGAAATTAAAGGACAGCTTAGATGTCATCCACTATGTAACTACCCTATATATAGAGGTCCAATAGATTTGACAAAATAGATATAATTTTTGAGTAATGAGAAAGTTTTGAGGAGAGAGAAAAACTTAGAAAAAGGCGGTTGTATTTTTGATTTCCTATATTTCCTGTAATTCTTTCTGGATCAAATTAATAAAAATATTGCTCTGTATCTTCAAATGATGTCTTAGTCTTTGTGAATTCTTACTAAGGGTGTAGTGTAGGATTTCCTGCAACTACATTTTGGCGCGAGAAACAGGGAGGAATTGATGATTATTTGAAGAACAAGATAAAAATTAACATTGTGATTGGAAGGAATTTGGAATAATTAGTGAAAGATCTTACGCAACATTCATCAGATTACTAAGATTAATGGCTAGAAGAAGAAGAAACACATCAGAACCACCAACAACCGTAAGGAGGAGTAAAATACTTGCAGGCGGAGAAAAAAATGAAATGGGAGAATCTTCAAGGGTAATAACAAGAAGAAATAGAACAAGGAATGAAAATAAAATCAAGTTCAACAATCAAATCAGCAAACACCAATAAAAGATAGAGTTGTGGATTATGATAGAGTTAGCGTGCATACTTGGCGATCAGATTCGATGGAGTAAGCAGAAGATCAAAAATTAAGAAATGAGAGAAGAGAAGAAATTGATCAAGGAGTGGTTGAAAGATTAATTCATGGAGAATGCGAAAATGAAACAACTGATGATTTAAGACAAGGAATACAAGAGGAGAGGAGATTAGAAGAAGAAGAAGAACGTGCAAATTTAACAAGACAGAATCATGAGTTAAGAATGGAGAATCTGAGGTTGCAAAGTAGGAGATCAAGAAGTACTGCTAGATCAAATTCAAGATCATTCAGAGAAGAACTAAGGCAAAATTCCCCTATGAGAAATGCTGGAGCAAATATCCTAGAGGAAATGCAAAATCCAAGTGCAGAGCGGCATCATAGAGAAGAAGAGATGATTCGTGATCGCTACATTCCACGCGGAGAAACTGTGAATGGTGTACGTGATAATAGAAATCAAGAGGGCGAAAATAACCAAGATGGTGAAGAAAGACGAGAAGAAGGAAGAAGAATATTACATGGGCGAGAAATCCAAAGAAATCAAAGAATCATTGAGGAGGAAATTGAGAGACATTATGCTGAACAAGCACGTCTGACTTGCGAAAGAGAAAGATTAAGAGCAGAAATTCAAGAACAAGAGTTTCAAGAAGCAATACGGCAGAATAATCATGAAAATCGAGAAAGAAGACGCACACAAAATCGCCATAACCATAATATCAATGAAGAATTGGATAGAATACAAAGAAGAATAGAAAGACAGCGAAGAGAAGCGATGAGAAATGAAGAAACTCGCAGAGAATAAATTGGGAGGCATAATCAGTTGCAAAATCTAGAAGGAGTTGAGGAGGAAAATCACAGAAGAAGGAAGAATGAAGATACACAAAATCTCGCAAGATAAGAAAGACATGAACGTAGAAGAAGATAAGCTGCACTAAAAAGACCGATGGAGCAAAATTCAGTAGGAAATGAACAAATTTTAAGAGAATTAGCAGAAATGAGGGGAATGTTGAATAATAGAAGAGAAGGAGGCAGGAGACAACTCGATGAATCCATTGAAGAAGCTGCGAGAACTCCATTCACTCAAGAAGTACAATTAAGAGGAATCCCTCCAAAATGCAATTTACCAGCATTAAACAGTATCTTCGATGGGACTACCTGTGATGTTCAACATGTTAAGGCTTATGTTAGGTGTATGCTACAATTGGAAAACCATGATGCTGTATTATGCAAGTACTTTGCATCTAGTTTAACTGGCGAGGCGTTAAAATGGTTCGAAGGCTGCTTACCTAAAAATACAATAACTTCTTTTGACCATTTGCAATCAACATTTCTGGGAGCATATATAAGCAACAATTCTTCACGACCTTGTATTGAAGATGTATTTGGGTTAAAACAGAGGATTGGCGAGAGTCTGAAACAACTAACCATAAGATGGAAGACAATGTGCAGTGAAATGGCAGGAAGAATCTTTCATCAATGCAATGTTCGCAACCAATCTGCTATACATACAAATCTTCAGAATCAAAAATACCATCACAATGACTGAACTACGAGAACTACAAGAAGAATACATTGCTTTGGAGGAAAAACAAAATGAGATGAAATCATATCCAATCGCAAACACCAGCTCAATAGCAGCGAGCGGGGGTTTACTTCCTGAAATGATCAACAATGTGGCGAGTACCTCGTAGCCACAACAAGATAAGATGGCGAATGATAATCAGCAGAAATTAGTAGCTATGGGAAGTTGAGATCAAGAAGAATTTGAAAGAGAAAGGAGTTATTACAATCATGGTGAAAATAATAAAATTCAAAGACTTGATCAGCCTCAGGAAACTTATGGAGGACAAATGCAAAATTATTATAGAGGGCAAGGAAACCAGAGGATAATATGGGAAGAAATTAAAATGCCACCTCTAAATGCTAGTATTGATAAAATTTGGGAGGCTATTATTTTAATGGAAAATATACCATCACCCTGGAATATGGGAAAAGAGCCACATCCAAATAACCGAAATCAAGAATTTTGCCCTTATCATCATTTCCATGGCCATTCAATAAATGATTGCAGGAATGTAAAGAGAATAATTTTAAGGATGATTGAGCAGGGAAAGTTAAATTATTTTCTGACAGGACATCCACAACCTCAGAAATTACCACCAGCACCAGAAACTCGCAGAGTAAATATCGCAAAGGGAGCAGAAACATTTGTCATCGAAGTGGGGGCTAAAGCAAAGAATCTATTTTGTAATTCCATTGTACATTCTTATAAAACAATATAGGATTTCCATGACAATGTTCTAAGCAGAGTCTTTGCGAGAGACATGGATGGAAGAGAGATAATGAACATTGCGAGAGTCTCACCATTAGAGGAGTGGCAGAAGCAGATTATTTCTTTCACTGCACAAGAAGCACCTGAGCCAGGTAAAATGCATGATAATCCATTAGTAGTGATATTAGAAATAAATCCAAGGTATAAAGAAGAAGAAGAGGATGAAGAAGAAGATAAAGATGATGAAGCAAATGATTCATGGGCTATTGATAGAATTTTGATTGACACTGGAAGCTCAGTGGACATTTTGTTTTATCACACTTATCGTACAATGGGAGGAAGATATGAAGATTTGATCTCGTCAACATATAAAATTTATGGTTTTAATGGAACAACAAACAAACCCAAAGGGGAGATTACCATGAAAATTCCATTAAAAGGGATAACTTCTAAAATTCAGTTATGCGTGGTTGATATATAATCTCCTTACAATGCTTTGATTGGACGACCTTGGTTACACGGGATACTAGGTGTGGCATCGACTTTTCACCAGTGCATTAAATTTCCCCATCCCCATGGTGTTGGAATGATACAAGGAGATTGGACTGAAGGGAAGAAATGTTACGAAATAGACATTGAATCCTACGAGCAAAGAATTGCGAGGAACAGAAACTGGAGAAACAACGTTAAACAACATCAAAGAAGTGAAAGGTTAATGGTGGATGCGATAGAAAGGCGAGAAGATGAAATGTTGTAAGATTTGTGTATGCAGAAATGAACTGACTGGCGAGCGCCTCGCAAATGAAGCAGAGAGTAGTAAGTAGAAAAGGTAAAAATCTCAGTTTGAGAATTTTAGAAAACAAATGGATAGTTTGTTGAAGGAAATTTTATTCATTTTCAAGATATGTACTTCTTGTTGAAAGAAAAACATGACATTGAAAGATCATATAATAATTTAAATGCAAAAGCATAAGACATTGCAATATTCGCAAAAAAGACACAAGAATGGGACAAACCTTTATGGCGTACACCCTAGTTCGCGAATACAATTTTGCAAGAGGCAAATGTAAGACCTAAAGTACGTCATATTAGGGGGCATCTATGTGCATGATTCAACGAAAGGTTATACCGCTGCTGGAACCTGAGTCATGGAGATTAGGGTTATAGAAAACCTATCCAGGAGAGGTAACTTGGATTTACAACTATATAAGGTTATACCCTGGTTGGACGACCGAGAGTCTCTCCTAAGGAGTGCAGAGTATGACCAAGGCGCCAAGGTACACGGTTGAGCCAAGGGTGCCCGGGGCGTATGAAACTACCCTGGACATTATTGGAAAGTCTTGTCTATGATGCACTCGGCCTGAAGAAAACCCCACTTAGGGTGCAGTCTCGTAACTATAAGCCATATATGCATAAAGGATAAGAGGCTGCGAAAACAACTGGTTGTTGCTAGGATTGGATGGGAGGAGATAGTCTTGTATGTCATAAGTACGTCTCCTTGAAGGGTCAACTAGGGGGGAGATAAGGGCAGCACCCTCCATTAGGGAGATGATAAGTGTCTTAAGACGACAATGTCATGTGGCTTTATGATTCACAAGAACATTTAGGCCTGTCATATTATCGCGTGACAAATATTCTACAGAGGCAACAAGCCATGAGAAAAAGTTAAGATGAGATCAATGGGTTTTTACATGAAAGTGTAAAGACGTCCTACGATTTCATCGCAAGACGGCAATGTCATGAGACTTTTTTCTCGCAAGGGAACTTAGACTTGTCATATTGTCGCAGGATATTGAAAGAATCAAGTTAAGGCAAGATCAATGGGTTGTTACATGTAAACGTAAGGACATCCTGCAATTTTTTCGCAAAGATCAAACGTGGCGAGATAAGACCTTTAATTAGAAAGGCAAAATAAGACCACACTAAAGAATATCAGAAAACACAGAATAGCCGCGAGATTATGGCAATAATTCTGGATGTTATTCTACTAAATTCATCATATTACAGATGAATAACATAGGCAATTATGGGAATGCATAAAATAATAACATTGTTATTCATCATTATATGATAAATCTGTGTCGATAGTTAAAGATTGATGATTATATTAACCATATTGCAAAAAGAAATTGTTTTCTAATGTACACAGATAGAAGCAAGGGAAATTTATACACCAAGGAGTATTTAAAACTGGAAAAATCCACAAGAAAAAAGAGATAAGTTTACAAATTTTATAAAAAAGACCAAGAAGAGGAAAACAAGACTACTTCGATTCATCGTCGTCTTCACCATATTTTTCTTGTTCTTCATCTGGTGGAGATGATAGTGAAGATGATAGTGAAATTTTAACTACGTAGTAGAAATCGTAGTTAAAATTAGCAGTAGAAATTTTTAGTTGCTCTTTCAACCTTGAACATTTTTCATTGCGAGAAGCAAGATCTTTCGCGAGCTTTTCTTTTTCAGCATCAAGTTCTTCAATTCTTGTAGAATATCTCTTCTCAGATTCTGCGGGTATATAATAATAGATCAGAGATTTGACAGAAATATATAAGAGACAAGAAGATATTAAGAAGGAATAATAAGCAACCTTCTCTTTGAGTGATCATATCTTTAATCAAAGCTGCTTTTTCAGAGTGAAGACTAACATCTACACCTAGATTATTCCTGGCATTATCAAGAACTTTCGTAGCCCAGGCGAATTCTTCATCATTACTAATAAGAAGACAAGAGCGAACTTGGTTTTCCCTCACAATAAGATCTCTATTCTCGCAGATAAGTTTATCCCTCTCAATTTTAACATCACTGAGAATTTTATGAAAATCTGCTAAGGCTTCAGCACCATTTTTAGCAATAAGATCTTTCTCATCAATAAGATCACTATTTTTACTTCTTAATCTATTAGTTTCTTCTTTTGAATCAAGATAAAGACGCTTAAATTTATCGGTTAAGCTCAAGTTGAATCTGTGCTCAATTTTCAAGAGATGAAGTTTGGATTTAAGTTCATCTAGGGAAAGAGATCTAATTTGATCATCTGAAAAATTACTTAAAGAGTTATTAAGGCGAGCAAGAAGGGTATCCTCATCTACAGGTTCAGAGAAAGATCGGAGGAATGTAGCCTCATCAGTAAGATTATAAATATCTGCAAAAATGGTTACTTGAATAATCTAAAATAGGGAAAAATAATTAAAAGAAAAGGAGGAAAAAATCATACCATAAAGTTGCTGATTAGCTTTTTCAAGGTTAGAGATTTTTTGTCTATCACTTGAAGCATCAATTTCTTATTTCTTATTTTTCTTGCGAAATTCAGCAACCTCAGCTTCTAGTTCTGCTTTACTCTTGCGAAGAACTATAGTCTCAGACTCTAGTTCATCCCTTTGGTTGCGAAAACCAGTGCTCTTCTTTTCAAAAATGGCACGCATTCTTTCCAAGTTTGAGGCAACGGCAAAAGAAGCTCTACCAGACTACGAAGAAATGGTTGGGTTTGTCAAAACAAATTTAATCAGAATTTTGGAATAAAAGAAAAAAGTGAAGGAATAAAAATATACCAAAATACTGAGAGAATTCAGAAGACTGAGAGACATTGATCTGGAAATTCCTTCAAGAGAGTCATTGCCAACTAACAAGGTAGCATCACAAATCTTTGCGAGTGCTAAGAACATTTCATTAACAGCTTCGTCACCAAAGTCATGAGGAATTCCGCGAGGGTTACTAAATATATGGGATAATTGAGTCATAGAAGACTTGGGTTGAAAATTTTCCCTCACGGTGAAAA
This sequence comes from Papaver bracteatum, assembly GCA_023529315.1. Lineage (NCBI taxonomy): Eukaryota > Viridiplantae > Streptophyta > Magnoliopsida > Ranunculales > Papaveraceae > Papaver > Papaver bracteatum. Next base: position 2,412,388 of record JAJJWX010002278.1, read on the forward strand.
TACCAGCATTATCATTATTGTCATTATCACCAGTATTCTCGCCGGAACTATCACTAGATTGAGAATAAGAAGGTGTATGAGTTTGAATTCTTCTCTTTTTTGAAGGGGGAGAAGTAGACTTTTCCTTGTGAGGAACAGTGGGTTTACCCTTAGGAGGAATAGTATATTTTTCTCCGCGAGGAATAACATATTTTTCTTTGCGAGAACCGTCTTTGCTTTTGTCTTTCCCTTTAGTCTTCGCAGGCTTTATGGGTTCAAGTTCTTCAATAACCTTCAAAAAACACATATGAAGGTAAGAAATAGAGGCAACAATATATTGTTTAGAATGAGTAAAGAGTATTTCTTACTTCATCCGTGAAGGACTTAAGAGCCAAATAAATGTTGGGATTCCCAGTGTTCTGGTAGCTAAGTTCCATTCTTTTAATCTGGAAAAATTAGAATGATCAGCGAGAATACATATCAGGATATGAAAACAATAATAATAATTTGGGAACACACCTCAGAATCTTTTTCAGACCAATTAAATATCCATGGCTGATACTTTGTGAGATTCGTAGGTAAATTATGAGTACCAGAGATGTAAGAACCCTCTAACATCAAGGGGAATTTGCACCATTTATCGTCTTTAGAACAGCGAGGGGATGAATTTTTGCCTGGATGCCAATCAATGTCCAGCATAAGAACCTTGTCGTCAGTAATAACATCTTTCTTTTGTAGACGGACACCCCAACAAGTTCTATCCTTCTTCATGGGGATCACTTCATAATTTGTGAAAAAGTTCTCCACAGTATAATTTTCAGGAATGATTGGAATGTCTTTAAATTTGGGATTCTTCGCGGTCTCAGGATATAGAGATTTTTTACCGGTGCCGCGAGTAGCATACTCAAGTAATAGACAGATACAATCTCCACTCAACTGATATATTGCTCGCAAAAATTTCTTATGCGAGAGAATTTCATAAAATAAGGGAAGTTCCGGATTGAAAAGGGGAATGGGAAGGCCAGCTTCTAACTGACCTAGCGAGACCATAATTTTCTCGCTGGAAGAAGGATGATCAGGAAATAAATTGATAGAAAGTTCAGATCTAGGAGATTGATTGGGGATGGTAGATAATTTAAAACCTAGACCTTGAAGTTTCTGTTGATGAAGTTCAAAAGTAGCTTGATTTATACGACTAACAGGGGCCATTTTTTAGTATGGGAATGGAAAAAGAGTTGAAAAAGAATCGAAGATCAAAAGAGGAAGAAAAGCTACAGTAGCATATCCGGAATTTATGGAAGAACGGTAAATTTGCAGAGCGAAGAAAGAAGAAGGTAAAAAGGAGGAAAGAAAAGAATGAAGGAAGTATTTATAGAAGAAGAAGAATCTCGAGAAGATAAATGTATTTAATGCGAAGAGAAGACGTGAACGGCTGAAACGTAACGGTTGAAAAAGACGTGTCAGAAATTAAATGGAAGAAAAAACATGTGTGATAAATTTAGCGAAGGATGTAGAAACGTGCCAGAGCGAAAGATAAATGGAAAGATGAACAGTTGAAGCATTTTTATTCTCATGATCTTTCCTTCTTCACAGAAAAGACATGAGAAGAGGCAAGATGTAGGACCATAATATCGCCACTATATTTTTCTTGCGAGAATAAACGACATTCCTGCGAGTTATTCTGCGAGATTATCTAACAACATACTGAAAGTGTTGCAGGAAGATCTAATAAATGACGTAATGAATGATGACAGCCAAAACACGAGAAGAGCATGATTCTGCGAGGATTAAAGTACATGCGAGAGTTGATATTATAGCTGTTGCGAATGTCTCGCGAGCCAGATCTGAAATTAAAGGACATCTTAGTTGTCATCCACTATGTAACTACCCTATATATAGAGGACCAGTAGATTTGATAAAATAGAGATAATTTTTGAGTAATGAGAAAGTTTTGAGGAGAAAGAAAAACTTAGAAAAAGGCGGTTGTATTCTTGATTTCTTATATTTCCTGTAATTGTTTCTGGATCAAATTAATAAAAATATTGTTCTTTATCTTCAAATGATGTCTTAATCTTTGTGAATTCTTACTAAGGGTGTAGTGTAAGATTTCCTGCAACTACAGCTGTAGCCACATAATTGCTACCAAGGCTAATGATAACAGGAAACAAAGATGGAGAGTTCTCTCTTGAGAAAGGAGTCATTAGATACAAGGGAAGAATCTTTGTTGGCAGCTCTGGGGAGTTAAGAGAGAAGGTTATGGCAGCAGTGCACTCTTCCTCAATAGGAGGGCATTCAGGAGAAAGAGATAGCTACCAGAAGGCCAAGTCATATTTCTATTGGAAGGGCATGAAAAGTAATATAACTCAGATGGTCCAAGAATGTGACACTTGCCAACATCACAAGGGCTTCACTACCTTACCAGCAGGACTACTACAGCCCTTTCCAATCCCTGAATAAGCATGGACATACATTAATATGGATTTCATCACAGGTTTACCAAAATTTGATTGGAAGGAGATTATACTGGTGGTAGTGGATAGGTATGCCAAATATAGCCACTTCTTAGCACTCATCCATCCCTACACAGCAACAACAGTGGCAAAGGTAATGCTTGACTCAGTCATTAAACTGCATGGATTTCCTAAGACCATAGTGTCAGACAAAGATAGTGTATTCCTAATCAATTTTTGGCAATGCCTACTGACAAGAATGGGAACTTCCTTTCACCTAAGTACTGCTTATCACCCTCAAACATATGGGAAAACTGAGAGGGTGAATGCATGCCTAGAAACTTATCTGAGGTGTATGATAAGATACACGCCTACCAAATGGGTGTCATGGTTATCACTAGCTGAATGGTGGTTTAACACTAGTTACCATACCAGTCTGAAGTTAACCCCTTTTGAAGCTTTATATGGGTATAAGCCTCCACAATTTGGGATATCTCCAACAAATATTGGAATCAGTCTTGGTGCAGATGAGTATCTACAACAGAGATTTCTCATGGGACAAATGCTTAAGGGGGTGCTTGAAGAGGCCCAGCACAGGATGAAACAACAGGATGATAAGAGGAGGATTGAAAGAGAATTTAAGGAAGGTGATTGGGTGTATTTGAGACTCCAACCCTATAGAAAACCTTCAGTGCAACTAAGGAAAAATATTAAGTTGGCTGCCAAATTCTTTGGCCCTTACAAGGTACTTGAGAAGATTGGGAAGGTGTCCTACAAGCTTCAACTTCCACCAGATTCCAAGATCCACCCCATATTCCATGTTTCCCAATTGAAGGCCAAGCTAGGAGCTGGGTTGCTACCACAAACTACACTGCCCAAACTGAACAAAGACAAGGAGTTGAAGGTGAGTCCTCTGCAAATTTTGGATAGCAGGCAAGTTAAGAAGGGTAACCAGAGATCAGCCAAGTGCTAGTACAATGGGAGAATTTATCAACTCAAGATGCTACTTGGGAAGACAGGGAATTCTTGTCAAACCAATTTCCAAAACTAATCCTTGAGGTCAAGGATTTGGAAGAGTATAGGGCATTGTCAGGACCCTGGTTTAGTTTGTTTTTCTTGTGTATTATTATTAGGAAGAGTGGTTAAGAGCTGTTAAGGCTGTCCCTTGTTATAGGCTTCCATTGTGTTAAAGGCACCCAGGGACCTTTTGAATTGTACGGACCGTTGAGGTCCCGTGCTTCTCACATATGCGGGTGTGGGAAGTATCTTCTTATCCTGAGAATAGTTGTTCAGGAAATATTATGAAAAAGTAAATCTAAGTTTCTCTTGAGTTCTCTCAAACTCTTGTTCTCTAGTTTTTGATCTAAGTTGTAAGGTAAATCCTTACACGATTCTTATGTCGAACGACTATTATAACATTATAGAAGAATGTTTCAATGATTGAAATGTAGAGTTGAGATTACGTAACCACCTATGGATATAAGCATGTATAGTGTGTTCGCACATTAGTGTATAAATCCATGTATCGGAAACCAAGTGCGTGCATATGTGTGCATGCGGTATTGGTGAAGGAGACAGGTTGGGTACGCATACGAGAGTTTTTGAACCAGAAATTTCTACTGATCTTGTAGTTTGCAAACTAGTAAACCAGTCACCTTAGGTACGCGTACCTGTACGTGTACCCACGGAAGTTTTCAAACAGAAAATTTATGTTGAGTTTGTAAACTCAAATCCGATAGCTAAGGTACGCATACCCATAAGCTGGTTATATTTCTCAAATCGGTTAGCTCATGAACTTAAACAATAAATCAATAAGGAAAGCAATCTTTGCAAACCGTGTCTATATTGTTCATGAATTGATTCGAGTGAATCAAACCGATTTTTTTTCAATTGTGTCTATGTATAAAGATCTAAGCAATTGAACAACTCTTCAACTAGTTCTTTTGAGTCATTTGAACTAGTTATGAAGAAGATGAATATGGTTGATATGAAAGTGCTCATATGGCTAACCATTGGTTAACTATTTGTGGACCAACCAAATGTATACGTTTAGGTATGGTTATTCAAACCTAAATGAAATACATTTCATGTGTGTGTGACAAGCTAAGTTTCGATCTAACGGTTGAAAGATATTAGCTTGGATAAATCAGGTTTTTCATCTAACGGTGAATATTAAATGCTTTGTTACCAAGGTAACTTAGATTGCAAACCCTGATTTGAAAACTATTTAAAGGAGACGTCTAGCAACTGGAAAAACTAATACCCACACCTCCTGTGTGAATACTAGTTGGTTTGCTAGAGTCGATTCTCCTTTAACCGTAGGTTTCTTCTCGGGACCCTGCCGGTTAACGACTTAAAGACTTTATTGGGATTGTAAAGCCAGACGAAACTACTTCTCTTGTAGTTGAGCGATCTGATCTTGCCATTTTCTATCGTACGAGCAAGGTAGTTAATATCGTATGTCGGTATTATATCGGTCGGGTCCTATACACCTATACAAATGATAATATCTGTTTTTACAGGGGATACATAATTTAATACAGAATTTCAAATAATTATAAAACCATAGTAAAAAATAATAAGAATCATACACATATCTCAAATTTCAAAAATACAAGGTGGTTTATTATAGCTTCTCTAATGGTCATTGTGTGTGTTTCATATGTGGCAACACAAATAAGACATCCTAAATCTATTTTTCATTAAAATTAGGGAGAGAAAAAAAATCCATCTCCAATAGTGTTTCATGTAACATCTTCTTTTAATTAGTATATAAATTTTATTTTTCATAATTAAGATTTTATTAAAGCTAAAAATAGTTAGTTCATATATTAAAGTCAATTCAATTAAGTAAAAGCTGACGAGAATGGTAGACAATGTCAAGGGGAATGTCTAAAACTAGACATTCACCTTGACAGTGTCTACCCAAAGTCATCTATACATTGGTTTAAGACATCAGGGTTGGAGAATGATTTTAGAAAAAATGGATGTGTATCCTAGGTGGATTTTGACATTTATCTCCACACATATGCCATTGGAGAAGCTTTTAGCCAACGTTGTGATTGTTGTCCCATTATGCCAGTAAATCGTTTTTGTTATCCTTCATATTTATCTTTTATATTTCTATACCTTGCAATCGAAATATGGTTTCCATCTTATATCCTACCATATAGTCATTGATTTTATATTATAAATATTTTAGGGCTTTTTACCTTTTCCAATTGACATTGTACTTGTCTGTAAAGACTAGATGCATGTTGATGAAAATTTCATTCACAAAACCGATATTATCGGTGTACAAGTAAAACCGATATATCGGTCTGTACCGGCCTGTACAACCGATAATATCATTTCGTCTTTGTATCGCCGATATTTTCGATACCGTATAGGTATTTTCCAATATCCGATAAAAACCTGTAATATCGGTCTGTACAACCGATATTGACTACCTTGCGTACGAGTTCAATTGAATAATTGGCTTAAGATTATATCTCCGATAGGGCAAGATAAAAATAACTCACAAACATCTTCATCTCATCGTTTGTGATTCCTCAATATCTAGTTTTGCTACCATACGATTTATATTATTGTGAGGTGATGAATAATTCTAGGCTGTTCTTCGGGAATATAAGTCTGGATTATTGATTAGTTCCTGTTCACCTTGATTTTATCAAAATATGGAACAAAACTCATAGGTTTATCTATGGGAGACAGATTTATCTATTATCGTAGAATTTTCTGTGTGATGCATATTTGTTTATTAAAGTCTTCGACTTTGGGTCGTAGCAACTCTTGGTTGTGGGTGAGATCAGCTAAGGGAATCAAGTGCGTAGTATCCTGCTGGGATCAGAGATGTAAGGAGTGCAACTGTACCTTGAATCAGTTTGATATTGATTAGGGTTCAACTACATTCCAGACTGAAGTTAGTTTGTAGTAGGCTAGTGTCTGTAGCGGCTTAATACAGTGTGATGTTCAATATGGAATATGTCCTGGAGTTTTTCTGCATTTGCGGTTTCCTCATTAACAAAATTTCTGGTGTCTGTGTTATTTCTATTCTGCATTATATTGTGTTATATAATTGAAATATCATAGGTTGTGCGTTGTATCGATCAATTGTGAAATCCAACCTTTGGTTGTTGAATGGAAATTGATTGATCCTTGGATATTGGTCTTTGGTACCATCCAAGTTTATATCTCTTGTATTTGATAAAGACTCGCGGATTTCTATTTGCTTGAGTATAGATCAAATCGAGATATAGAGATATTAACTCCTTGATATACTTTTTATTAATATTGAGTTTGACTGTCTAGTTGATTCTCTTAAAAGTATATTAGAGTTAGTCCATACAGATTGCTAATTGAAATATTATGTGAAATTGTTAGACCCCCGCTTTTTCACCTATTGGTTTAAGTAATTTTTTCTTCAAAATATTTACAAAGATCCTTGTTACAAGCCTTTGCGTGGCGCTAAACAGGTTGATTTTTGAAGAACAAGTTGCTTTTTTAAAAGGTAGAAGCATACATGAGAATATTGCTTTAGCTTCTGAGTTGATCAATGAGATTGGCATGAGTAAAAAACATGGTAATTTTGGCCTAAACCTGGACATTGTTCAATATTTTGACACCGTCAGTTGGGAGTTTGTGGCTAAGTTTTTTAGGAGGTATGACTTCTCTAAAAACTAGTATAACTGGATTCTCAGCATTCTTCATCCGGCTAGAAATTCTATTTTAATTAACGTCAACCTTGAAGGTTTCTTTAGTATCACAAGGGGTCTATGGCAAGATGATCCATCTCACCTTTGTTTTTTTATCTTATTGAGGATGTTTTGAGTTGCAACGGTTACACAAACCTAGAAACGTGCATTTCATGTGTGTATAACAAGCTATGTTTTCGATCTAACGGTTGATAAATATTAGCTTGAATCTAATCAGGTTTTCATCTAACAGTGAATATTGAATGCTTTGTTACTAAGCTAACATTGATTGCAAACCATGATTTGAAAGACTATATAAGGGAGAACTCTAGCAACTGGGAAACCTAATCCCCACACATTATGTGTGATACTAGTTGTGCTAAGCTAGAGTTGATTCTCTTTTAACCTTTGGTTTCTTCTTCTAAACCAGGTTAACGACTTAAAGACTTCATTGGGGTTGTGAAGCCAGACCGATGCTACTTTTCTTGTAGTTGTGTGATCTGATCTTGATGTTTCTATCGTCCAAGTACAATTGTAATAATTGTCTTGATATTTCTATCTCCGATAGGCAAGATAAAAAGTAATTACAAACAGCATCGTCTCATCGTTTGTGATTCCACAATATCTTTTTTCACTGCGTCGATTAATACTATTATGAGGTGATTGATAATACTGAGCTTTTCTTAGCGAATATAAGTCTGGTTTATTAATTGGTTCATGTTCACCTTGATTTATCAAAAGACGGAAAAAACTCGTAGGTATATTCGTGGGAGACAGATTTATCTATTACCATAGACTTTTCTGTGTGATACAGATTTGTTTATTAAAGTCTTAGCAACTCTTAGTTGTGGGTGAGATTAGCTAAGGGAATCAAGTACGTAGTATCCTTCTGGTATTAGAGGTGTAGGAGCATAACTGTACCTTGGATCAGTGTGAGATTGATTGAGGTTCAACTACAGTCCAGACCGAAGTTATCTTGGAGTAGGCTAGTGTCTGTAGAGGCTTAACACAATGTATGTTTAATCTGGACTAGGTCCCGGGGTTTTTAAGTATTTTCGGTTTCCTCGTTAACAAAATTCTGGTGTCTGTGTTATTTCTTTTCCGCATTATATTTTTTATATAATTGAAATAATACAGGTTGTGCGTTGTTCAATCAATTAGAATATCTGACCTTTTGGTTGTTGATTTAAATTGATTAACACTTGGATATTGGTCTTTGGTACCATCCAAGTTTATCTCTCTTGTATTTAAATTGAGATCACAGTTTGCTTGAGTAAGACTTAAATCGAGAGATAGAGATATAAACTCTTTGATATACTTTTCTATTGATTGAATCCAACTCTCTAGGTGATTCTCATAAAAGTATATTGAAGTTTGTCTATATAGATTGCTAATTCAAAATATTGGGTGTGGTTGTTAGACCCCCGCTTTTTCAATTGGTATCAGAGCGGGAAAACACGTTTAAAGACCTTATCAGCCTGTGTTTGTAGCGATCCGACTCTATGGACAAGAGTAGTATCTCTGAAAAATGCATCACCAGAAATAAAAATCTTGTCTCGTCTATTTCTATTAAAGAGAACTATCCTTCAATCTCTAACATAGACGAACCTTTTTTTCAAACTAGACAGACAGGTTTTGACATGTGTTGTCCCAATTACCCTTCAAAAGAGTCAATTTCTCAAAATAAACGGGAAACAACTGACGAGGGTGATTTGATTCTAAATCTTGTTAGAATCAAATATGATAGATTCAATCGGTTGAAACAACATGTCAATGTTATTCTTGGTGTAATAAGAGACTGCGAATTCAAAGAAAATTTTGAAGATCATTCTTCATGTATGACTCTTGAAGCAAGCCTTAAAAATGATGCGTTGGAAATAAAGCATCGCTTGAGTAAGCTCTTTATTCAAGGATTCTCTAAGAAGTCCAATATAGCAACTACTTCTGCTACAACTAAAAGTACTCCAGCACCAGAAGTAAAATCGGATTCCCTTCCTATCAATAAAAATGTGTTAGTCCCCTCCGATCAAGGAAATTCCACACCACATGGAAGGAAGAAATCTCCTGACGAGAATGTTAAGACTAAACTGCCTAATCTCTAGTGTGATCAGAAAGTATGTCTCTTTTGTGAGGAAAAAGGTTCTGTTATACAAAAGGGAAACTCTAGGTTGAATAAAAAGTCTCTTGTTCAACTTCAACACACCTTAGACTTAATCCTCAAAGGTGTAAATGACATTCGTATGTCAAACCCCATTGGTTATTGTACTTACCATGTGTATGTTACCAGGAAGATCAGTTCATTGAGTTCCTAAAATGCTCGAAATCAGAACAAAAGTCTTAATAAGAATCGTCTAAGGAAAGATCAAATCGTTTTCTCTGAAATAACGGTTCCCTTGATATGAAAAAAATTCCAGGAGAAAGAAGATAAATTGATGATATAAGAAGTAACCTGATAGAGATAATTAAAGGATACAATGAAATTGTCAACAGGTTGTCATCAACCTCAAGTCAAGACTCTTCTGGTAAGAATTCAAACTATGTCTCATATTTTGATGACAATAAGTTTTATGATAATTTCTCGATCAAAAGGGATCCCTTTCTAAATTAAGAAGGAAAAAGAGACTTAGATCATAAACACAATTCTTTTAATGAGCTTAGAGCTCATACTTGTGCTAATTAATCACAAGGGTTAAGAACTTTCTCATAAAAATCCTGTTGAGCAAGATGTGTTAAAGTCAGGTATACTAATGAAAAAATTGCTTTTGTTGAGTTAAGCTATTTTCTTATCGTCCATAGCTAAAAATTTTACTACAGACAAGTTTTCCTAAGTATTGTTTGTACTTATAGTCCTGTTATTTTATTTTTTCGCTTTCTTATTCCTTGTGGGGTGTACTGTATTCGAATGTGTACACGGGTTACCATTTCGAGTCGACAGTCTGAAAACCCTAAAAAGTCTTCCTCCCTAAGAAACCTTTAAATACCAAATCTCTGGGTCACGTTTACGTACTCTAGGTTATTTTGTTCTATCAAGAAATGTCTTCTTTTTCACGAGCGTGTAGTTTTGCTAGAGGCTTTCTTGCTAAAGGTATTGGTTTTGAGTCCAAAGGAAGGAAGAAGAGAACCCTTGTCCAAGATTATCATCCCAATGCCTCATGTTACTATGCTTACTCACATGAGAATATTGAGAATGGGGATATGATCTCAACTGAAGTGGTTCATGACTTTTTTAAATATTATAAGAAAGAAAAACTACAACTTGATGGGACTTTGAAAAGTCTTGACGTGTTAAACACTGAGTCTAAAAAGGTTACATCCGACCTTGATCTCTTGAAAACACAAGTCAAATTCCTTATAAATGAAGACATTCTTTCTAAAATTGCAGTAGATGTTGTCGATCACAAGATTCAACGATCTCAAGACTCATGAGAATCCAGAACTGTTAATATGACTTCTGTTTGTGTTCGGCTTTGGCATGGAAGTGTTTTTGGTTTAGTCTATTTTGTTTGCCTAGTAAATATTCTATTTTTCTTGTTTTTATTTAGAAGAATAAATAGAATTTGGAATAGCCATTATTGTGATTACACATAGCTATATCCAACGTTTTCATCTTCAAGTTTTTATATTTATTGGTTTAAATTCTAAAACTGTTTGGAAGATGATTATTGCAGTATTAATCTTTATGTTTTTTTTATATTGCAATATTGTTATGAGATATGTGTGTTTGCGTCCGTGAACTTGATTGTCCCATACCTTTTCAAAAGTAAAGTCGTTCATGAGTTGATATGCTTAAATGAATGAATTGACTTTTGACAAATACAAAAGTTAAGCTTATTATGTCAATTTTTGATGGAAGATAGGATAAAATCTTTTGTTTTCAAGGATTATGTCTATTATATGTCATTGTGCAAATGGTAATGGAAAATAGAATGAATCCTTGTGTATTCCGCAGTAATTGATCTTCCCTGATCCAAATTTTGTGTATTAGTGTGAGACTCCGGAATGTGTCTTATGTTGAACACTAAACAACCAAAGTTGATTATTTTTATGATTAGCTTAGTTGTTGTTCCGTAAGATACTTTATGTCGAGCATATTAAACTAAATTAATCATCTTGTTTGGTTATTTAGTTATGACTCCGTAAGTTTTCTTATGTCGAGTATGAACAATTAAATTGATTACTTTTGTCATTAGTTTAGTTGTGTATTCCGGTTAGATTAATTATGGGTTCTCTTGTGATTAATCTAATTGAGTTTCTTAAGTCTCCATAAGTTTACTTGTGTTGAGCATATTTGGCTAAATTAATCATAGGTTCACTTACGGTTAATTTAATTGGATATTTTTTTGATTCAAATTCATACTTGTATGTGATTTGTTATGTCCAAATAAATCCTTCTTTTCTTTTGAAATTAAGGTCGCTCTTGTTATTCTAAACTTAGAACCTTTGGGATCATTGGAGTACTTGGAAGTAACGAAGATTTCGAGTAATGTTGAAGATTAGACACGTGGAATATGAGCTACAAAGTTTATTTATATATTTTTTGTATTCCATATGTATTGATAGTTTTGTCACTAAAATTGACAAATGGGAGATTGTGATTCAATTGGACATTGATCTTTGTGTAATGATCGAACTATAACATGATTGTTGCTATCTCAAGCATGTTTGTCAATGTTAGTGATCAAAACTATGTTAAGTCGTGGAATATGAGCTACAAAGATTTTATAGTATACTATAGCTAAGGCCTCGGACTAGGATAGAAAGTGTAGTTGAGCTCAAGAACTCCATGGCAATCATCATACAAGACGAAGGACTACTCAAGGAACAGGTGGATCTTCATCGACTAAAAGGTATGTGGAGACTTGAACTTATCTATCACTCAAAAGTCTATTTATCTCCTATATTGAGACAAAAGTCGTTTTGCTTTATAGACTAAGATTATACACATTTGGTATTTCGAGCCGAGTTTACCTCGCCTATCTATTTCTCGAAATATGTGTTGGTAAAGCTTTATATTTAGCCAAGTTCATCTTTACCTATTGGCGAAAGTCATGTTAAGTTTCAATCACTTTGAAAATTGCTATGACGAAAAATGGTTTGTGAATAACAATATATATAACGTCCTCTGAGAATGTTTCAATGATTGAAATGAGAGTTTAGACAATATAACCAATGGAGGATATAAGCATTGTTGTGGAAACACATATATGTATAAGTCCTTATTCCTTGAACCAAAGTTTGTGAACTTTGTTGATCAAGAGAACCAGAGAAGTCCGCGAACTGGAAAAAGTTCTCGACCCGAGAATTTATGATGGAATTTGTGAACTCCATCTGGGAACTTAAGTCCGCGAACTTGAGTAGGTTATGTCTAAAAACGATGTTTATGAACTTATCTTTATAAACTAATGGATGCTATTGCAAACCGTTGCTATATAGTTCATGAACCGATTCGAATGAATCAAATCGTTTTTGCTTCAATTGTGTCTTGTGTAGTACATAAAATTACCTTGCAATTGAACAACTCTCTAACTAGTTCATTTGAGTTAGTTATGGTGAAGAAGAATATGGTTGATATGAAAGTTATCATATGGCTAACCACTTGGTTAACTATTATTGAACCAACTAATGTACAAGTTTGGGTACGGTTACACAAACCTAGAAACTAGAATTTCATGTGTGTATAACAAGCTATGTTTTCGTTCTAACGGTTGATAAATATTAGCTTGAATCTAATCAGGTTTTCATCTAACAGTGAATATTGAATGCTTTGTTACTAAGCTAACATTGATGCAAAACCTGATTTGAAAGACTATATAAGGGAGAACTCTAGCAATTGGGAAACATAATCCCCACACATTCTGTGTGATACTAGTTGTGCTAAGCTAGAGTCGATTCTCCGTTAACCTTTGGTTTCTTCTTCTAAACCAGGTTAACGACTTAAAGACTTCATTGGGATTGTGAAGCCATATCGATACTACTTTTCTTGTAGTTGTGTGATCTGATCTTGCTATTTCTATCATATGAGTACAATTTTAATAATTGGCTTGATATTTCTATCTCCGATAGGCAAGATAAAAAGTAATCACAAACATCTTCGTCTCATCGTTTGTGATTCCATAATATCTTTTTTCGCTGCGTCGATTAAGAATATTGTGAGGTGATTAATAATACTGAGCTTTTATTCGGGAATATAAGTATGGTTTGTCAATTGGTTCATGTTCACCTTGATTTACCAAAAGGAGAAACAAAACTCGTAGGTATATTCGTGGGAGACGGATTTATATATTACCATAGACTTTTCTGTGTGATATAGATTTGTTTATTAAAGTCTTCGACTTTGGGTCATAGCAACTCTTAGTTGTGGGTGATATTATCTAAGGGAATCAAGTATGTAGTATCCTGCTGAGATCAGAGGCGTAGGAGCATAACTGTACCTTGGATCAATGCGAGATTGATTGGGGTTCAACTACAGTCCATACCGAAGTTAGCTTGGATTAGGCTAGTGCCTGTAATGGCTTAATAAAATGTATGTTTAATCTGGACTAGGTCCCGGGATTTTTCTGCATTTGCGGTTTCCTCGTTAACAAAATTATGGTGTATGTGTTATTTCTTTTTCGTATTATATTTGTTATATAATTGAAATAATATTGGTTGTACGTTGTTCAATCAATTAGAATATCCGACCTTTTGGTTGTTGATTTAAATTGATTGACACTTGGATATTGGTTTTTGGTACCATCCAAGTTTATCTCTCTTGTATCTAAATTGAGACTCGCAGTTTGCTTGAGTAAGATTTAAATCGAGAGATAAATATATAAACTCTTTGATATACTTTAACTGTCTAGTTGATTCTCATAAAAGTATATTGAAGTTTGTCCATACAGATTGCTAATTCGAAATATTAGGTGTGGTTGTTAGACCCCCGCTTTTTCATGTGTAATATTAGAAGATTTGGAGCAAGGAATGGTGCAAAACTGATGATTAAAAATATGGGTAAGGATATGCCAATGAGGTGTTGTTTATGTAAGAAAGATAATGAATCTCTTAAGCATATTATTTGGCACTGTAGGATTTCTAAGAGGATATGGGCATGGGATACTAGGATTTTGATCTATAACCAGCTGAAGATCTTGTGGCTTTATATGAGGCAGCAACTGGAATGAGCAGAATGATCAAAGACTTATGGATTTTTACTAATCTGGTAATTTTCTCAGAGTTATGGAAATTATGCAATATAGTCTTCTTTGAAGGTGCAGCTGTTAACTGGCTTGGCTTTAAAGTTAGAGTGTATCAGGTAATCCGTGATAACTCTATACGTATGAAGGTTTTGTGTTTAATAAAATGGATGATCAGCGCATAATGCACATAATGTATTATTTCAAAGTTAAACATAGAGTATCTAAGACCTATACGCCTGTTGAGATCAGTTGGCTCCTCCAAAATATGGTGAGATAATGATATGGTGTGATGATGCGGCTAAGGGTAACCCGAGCCGAGCTGGTACTGGTATTTGTATTCATGATGCAAATTGTGCTACTCTCGGTGCATTTATGTGTTGGCCTGGGTTGGCAGACAAATTGTGTTGCGGAAATTAGTGATGTTATCTATGGCATAGAGTTGGTTGAACATGGAATGTGAAGAAGATATGCGTACAATCATATTCTCAAAGTTATGTTCAAGCTTTTAAGGGTGCAGACCTTCCGAGGGAACTAAAGCAGAAATGAAGGTTGGCTTTTACTTTTTAATATAGCATACGTTATATTCATAGTTATATGGAAGTTAATTTTGCAGCAAATCACTTGGCTAAGCAACCTTGTTTACTAGCTGAGAATTGGAAATGTGGGGGTACCAAAATACACCACCAACTTTTTCTTAGGCAACCTGCATAAACTAAACTCAAATACAATTTCGAGAGTTACAACTTAATGAATCTCAATCAGGAATTATATAAAGAGTTTATATCTCTTTCTCTCACAATCAACATGTAAATGGATAAAAGTTTGTGAACCTGATTATACCGTGAGAGTACTTGGACGATTCCAAAGATAAATATCCAAGATCAATCAGGTCATATCCAATAATTACGATGGACGTATCTACTTTGATTGATTTACGTACAACCTGTGATATTTTAATTATAAACAAAATAATATGAGGAAAAAGAAATAACACAGACACCGGAAATTTTGTTAACGAAGAAACCGCAAATGTAGAAAAACCTCAGGACCTTATCCAGATTTGAATTCGAAACTGTGTTAAGCCGCTACATACTCAAACCTACTATCAAAACTTCGGACTGGAGTGTAGTTGAGATCGAATCTATTGACATAGAGATTCAATTAAAGTTGCGCTCCTTACACCTCTTGAATCTCGCAAGACTCTGTGTAATAGATTCCCTTAGATGACGTCCTTTACATCCTAAGAGTTGCTCCAACTCAATTGAAGACTTTAAACCAATTTGCCTCCCATAGATAAACCTATATGTGATTTTTATTTTGATCAAAGATCAAGGTGAGATAGAAAATCTTTTGCAATAGACAAAGTCTAGCAAACCTCAAAATCCGTACTTACGACTCCCGAAGAGAATCCTAAATTATTATTTACTTTACAAGTAAAATCTACTCTAATTTCTTCAAAGAATTATTATAGAGGAATATACATATGGCCTCACAAAGTCAGAGACGAATAAACTTTGTGATTTTTATCTATCTTTCCTGATCAGAGTGAGACTCAAAAATTAGTAAAGAGATCAGTGATGGTTTATTTTCAATGATGTTGTAGTAAGAAGGTTCGTTCAGACTTGTGAAAGCAGATTCTTAGACTTAATTTTTAAAGAAAAAATATAACAAACTCAAAATAAAAGGTAATGTGGAGAATTATGGAGAGACTGGGGCTAGGATTCCACCAATTTCGCACTCATATGGTTCATATATCAATTCTAAACAATAAAAGCTCAAATGATAAAGTTTTATTGACTCTAATGCATTGCCTAATGTATATTTCGAAAGTAATGGGTGTAAAACTAAAGCATGAGACATCAAAACATCTAAGCTAAGCATGACTCATCAATTGTAATCACAACCATTCAATGATACTCACAAATCAATTGAATAACAGTGCAAATAGTCGTAAAAAGAGTTAGTATAATTACCACATTTGTGAAACTTGGTTTCCTCCATCGCCCCAGAAGTTGGGTTTAGCTTCTCATTATGAAAACACACTCAAAATAATTTTTCATTGCTCAAAATGGTGTTTACAAATGTGAAAAATGATAAAGCAGGCAGTTTGCAATGCTATATTGGCGTTACAAAGTAGATGTTACAATGGTTTGACTATCAAAGATGAGAACTATACGCTTTGGCTGTCACAATGGATTCGATAGTTGTAATGTGTAGCAGTCACTATTGAATTATCGCTGAAAGATTGTGGAAAAACCGAGAAAAGGTAACGGTTTATGAACGACAGTCTTTAGCAGCTATATGTTCTTCGTGTTCTTCAATGGCAGCAGCAGTAGCAGCAGGTCTCCCAAATTCGATTTTTCTCCACCCTATTCTTCCCTAATCACTCCCCCCCTTTCCGGAACTCTAAACCACCTATTTATAGCTTATAGGTCTCAAAATATTGCAGCAATAACTCCAAATCATCTTCTTTCCTTATCTGCAGCAGTACGAGAATAATCGTGTTTTTTTCTCCTCTCACGCGTCTGTTGAGAGTCATCACAGTCCAAAATCGTTGCCAACACATTCTAGATGGGGTCAATACTCCTTGTACCTCACGAAATCCTCCATTACAGCACATATAATCCGATAATATATCGACGTAATATGCTTTCCATGTTTTCTTCGTTTGGAGAATAAATACCTTTATTACATGAAATCTTCAATTACCTCCTCTGTTTACTCGTAACATATTATTAC
This sequence comes from Papaver bracteatum, assembly GCA_023529315.1. Lineage (NCBI taxonomy): Eukaryota > Viridiplantae > Streptophyta > Magnoliopsida > Ranunculales > Papaveraceae > Papaver > Papaver bracteatum. The sequence goes on from JAJJWX010002278.1 coordinate 2,429,425, forward strand.
CAAACAAAATATTAAAGAATCTCCACGAGAATATCTCCCATATCACTGCCGAAAGATTTCGCAGGTTAAAAGAAATTTTCTCGCCAAAAGTTCATTTAAAACTGGTGAAGAAAGGGGTGCTCCTATCCAAAGATGGATGTGAATAGAAGTGGGTGCCCCTTATCAATTGGGATACCCCTTATCCATAATGAGAGTCCCATTAGCATGTGTCCTCCGAGGTGCCTTTAACAACTTTTCGATCCCAATTTTCCAAAAATGTTTATTGCCCAAAAATACCTACAAACAAACAAAACTTCATAATAAGTACAAAATCGAGTACCAACAATACATAAAATTGAGGAGAACTTAGACACAAAAATGTGTCTATCAAATACCCCCAAACTTATTATTTGCTAGTCCTTGAGCAAAACTAATCTAGAAAATAAAATTCTAACTCACTAGGTGGCCCCGGTGACCGAGTTAATCTCGGGAGGGTTTACCAGAGGTATACCCACAAAACCATTACTCCAGACCCTAGCTATCTACGCAGAACCTTGGAAGGCACTAAAGAATCTCCTTGGTTGCCATACAATCATTGACTATATGAGGAAGTACCCTGATGCGAAATTCCAATTGTTGTACATGAGTGTAGATGGTGAATTTTTGACAAAGGCTAAAATCGTAAACCCATAATTATACGAACCTCTGATCCAGCAATCAGACGTGAGTACTGAGACACGGGTCTCTCATCGAATCCTCTTACTGAGAATACTTTCTCTCAGAGTACATGTAGATATGTGGTATCACGGCTAGACAACATCATATCTCATGAATAATGAACACTTCAGTAATTATTTCTATATAGTATCACGGAATGGACGGCTCCTAGACAGCTTGCTCTGCTAGTATAGATCGATAATGTCTTCAGGATACAAACAACGAGTTTACCCTGACTATATAAAGGATATGAAGCTCCAACAAGATCATATCGGAATAATTAATTCTCCTAGACATCTTACTCTGCTAGTATAGAGCCATAAGTTAATTATTCCTAAATTCTTGGATTCATCCACATAATTTCCGAAAATATTCAAATATTTTCGCAGATATTTCATTACTGCAAACCATGGTTCTTCCCAGCAGAAATCCATGGGTTAGTAATAAATATTCCACGTACGGGCATCTGAGCTACCTCTGAGTAAGCCTCGATTTATATGGTGAAAGTGTACTCAACAACGACGATGCACTAACAATCACCGCACGAACGAGTATTTCAAAATACGACGAGACGATGAACCTATGCAAAATAGGAAAGAAAATAATAAATAATTAAAAATTGACCAAGGCGCTGGGAGCATGGGCCCACTGACCGGACGACCGTGTCGTGGTGAATCCCACGCCAGTTTCATACTTTTATCATATTTTTTGTTATTTTCCTTGAGTTCATGAAAATTATTTCATTTGAACAAATATCCTTCGTTTTGAGGAAACTCCTCAGTTTCATGGTGTTTCTTTTACACCAAAGAAATAATATAAAATTAGGGAAGAATATTGTGGGGCGTGACCATTGGATAACCGGCCCTACACCTCATGGTTCCTCATTATTTTATTATTATTTCCTAATTTCATGAAAACTCCTTAATCTCATGATATTTCCTTGGTCCCATGAAAAATAATATAAAATTAGGAAAACACGTGTGCACGGGCCATAGCCGGTTGATCAAACCCTAGATGGCTCCACACATCCCTTTTTATTATTATTATATTTTTCATGTTTTCATAATCCCATGAAATTCCTTGATTTCATGATATTTCCTTCAAATTATGAAATTTCCTTTAAATTGTGAAATAATACATAAAATTAGGGAAAACGCACGGGGCCGGGCCCTGGCCGGCCAACCATGCTCCAAGACGGTACCACATGCCCACACGTCCCTTATTTTATTATTATTATTTTTTATGTTTCCTTCATCTCATGGAAACTCCTTGATTTGAACAAAACTCTTTAATTTTAGCAAAACTCCTTGATTTTATCATATTTCCCTAAAATCATGAAAATATTATGAAAATTTTGGAAAAACATGTGGGATTGGCCCCTTGGCCATGGATGGTCCCACACTTCATAATTCTTTCACTTTTTCATTATTTTTCCTTCATCTCATGAAGTTTTGACGGTTTTATAAAAAAAACTTGGTTTCTTCATATTTTCTCAAATGTTTGCTCAAATGCACATCCAAAAATATCAAAATTCTCAGAACTGAGATACGGACACTCTGGAGACACGAGCATGTTATCTTGACCGACCAAGGTTGGCTCTTTGGCTCTCAATGTGCCGGTCTTACATATTTTCACAATTTGACCTAATTTGCGCAATTGCACATATTAGGTCTAAAACTCTTCCAAATGACTTGGAACTTCATGGAACGATCAACACTTGATCCAGTGACCACCCAAGGCCGGTATCATAACCTCTTGGTATGTCCCTCACCTCTTCATAATTAATTAGGTTTTATTACCTAAGGCTCAGACGAGAATTTTTCGAATAAATGATTAAACCATCATTTAATCATTCTTTCATCAACAAGTCACCAACTCTTCAAGAGGTCTTGGTATTTCTCACGTGAGCATATGGGTGTTACATGATTGAACCATGGTCTCATGAAACCAATCCTTCCTTCATTCCATGGTTCAATTTCTAACAAACCATGAAGTGGTCATCAATTGATCAAATTAGGGTTTCTGAGTCCATGGATCATAATTACAGATTCAAACACTAATAAATTTATGACGATCTCATGATCAATATTCTTATTAATTATAATCGGTTCAACTACCAGTATTTTAATTAATATTTTATTTTGGTCACGCTGCCAATGATTTATCAAATGAGCAACACTTGCTCAGATACGCAATACTTGCTCAAATCAAAGAATATTGGTTCAACTATCAATATTCAACAATCGAATGAGCAATACTTGCTCGCCTCAACTATCAACGTGAGAATCATGCCTATGTTCAATCCATGATTTTTAGAACATTTTTCAAAATCATGTTCAACTCAGTAAATACATGGACTCATCGTCCCATGATATCACGAAGTCAGCAACTGACTAAACTAACCACAAGACGTCAATCGTGTCACTTGGGGGATATCAACTAGGGTTTTGGTCTGGCGGTCTACGGCACGTGTGTTCAAATATACGATGGAATGTGAGCAAGTCATGCAATCAGTTGAAAGAGTTAACAAAGTAGTGGGTGGAAAATCAACCATGTCTCTGCACGATGAGCAACTGGTTTCAAACACTATTTCGATCTCTCCACTCTTTGATTCTATCAACTGTCACACTTCATGGGATCATGGTGTCTACAATTCCAGCAATATAAATAAGTCTATGAATCATGATTGAAATAACAAGAACAACAACGAGAATCTCGCGTCTCATTGACATCACGGGATCATCAACTCAACAATTGAGCAATTACTCTCAACTGAGCAATTTCAATCATTCAGAACTTATCATATTCAGAATTCACAACAAACCTACAATCTTCGATTACCATTAATTCCACACATTTCTCAGTTTTCCTCCTACAAATCAACCCATCCTCTCTTGTGACCGTGTAGTAGCAGGAAATCCCACACTACACCCCTCACAAGAATTCATAATAATCAACACATCTTTTAAAGATTAAGAACAAAACTTTTATTAATTAATTCGTAGAAATGTTACAAGAAATGGAAGAAAACAAGAATACAATCGCTCTTTAAACTTTCTCTCTCCTAATGACTTGCTCAATACTCGAAAAAAATCTCTCTTCCTTGCGTTTATTCAACTCTTTATATAGGAAATTGCATAGTGGATGACAGCTAATCTGTCCTTTATTTTAGGACCTGACTTGAGATATTCTCGCAAGAGTTCTATTGTCAATCTTCGTGAGCACTACAAACATCACAAAGTCATCACACTTTTCTCATGTTTCTGCAATCATCATCTGTTATGTCATTCTTCAAATCATTATGCGACGCTTGCAAAGTGTTGTTAGCTAAACTTTGCAAATGCGTCCTTCTTGCGATATTCTGATCCTATATCTTGCCTCTTCTCATGTCTTCTATGCGAAGGAGAGACTGTCGTGAGAAACTATTCTTCAAAATGCCGCAGCTATTCATTTTTTCTTTCAATTTCTTTTTCTATCGACAAGGCTCCGTGAATTAAGCATAACCGTCAACACGTGTTGAATATTCCTTTAATTACTGGTACGTTTTATCATTAACCGGTCATCTTCCTTTGACTTTTTAAAGATGGATCCAGAAGAAAGAGAGTTTTCTTCTTTTGTTTCATTTTCATCTTCTTCATCTTCATATCTTCTGCAAATCTTCATCATATGCAAATTTTCTTATTTACCAAATTCATCTTCTGCTACTGTTCTCTTCTATTTCCATGGAGTCACCAAGGTTAGTTCTTCTTCTTTTTCTTCAATTGATTTGCTGAAACTGATTTTGTTTTGCTGAGATTATCTTGTTTTTTCTTTGTGTAATTTCCATATTGTTTCTATTTCAGCAAAAACACTTCCAGTACCGAATTTGCAGTTCAAAACCCTAATGCTCCCAGAAGTTCGCAACTCAAGGTTCTTGCGAAAAAAGAGAAAGTCTGCGAATGACAAGGTAGTAAGAAACATGGATATTTTTAATAACAATATTATTTCCTCTGTTTCTTATCTGAGTTGTGATTCGAAGGGTGATGGGTATGCCACTAAACCTCCCAATAAATCTCGCCAAGCTAAAATTATTGATGTTTCTGTTTCTTTTCCCAAACTTGGTCTTTCAACTTCTTATTCGCAAACTGAACCTCCACTTCCTGTTTGCGAAAATATCGCAATAACCTCTGATGTTTTAACTAATCCTACTATGGATGAAATACCTATTGCACAACTTCATGCGAATGAAATTTCTTCCTCCCCTGCAACTAATACTTCTCAAGTTCATTCCACCATAATCTCAACCCTTGATCTGCCTCACAACTTACCCTAAAATGACGTCTCTTTACCAAAATATGACGATCATCAACTTTCTATTGTTGTTACTTCTTCATCTGAGTCTCTCCCTTTCTCTAAGGAAACTGCAGACGGAGTGGCTCTTGCCTTAAAGGTCTTATCTGATCTTTTAGTTGACGCCAAGAAATCATTTATGAACCCTGTCAAATCTGGTGTTTGCGAAATTTTAGGTAAATATATTGGTTTTGATAGGACAGCTTCGCAAACATCCTTAGAGAAGGAAGTTGAAGTCTTGAAGGAGAATCTTCGCCTTGAAAAGAAGAAGTTTCAAAATGCTTCTTTGGACTGCGAACTTCTTCGCAAGAAAAATAATAAATTAAAAGGTATGAATTTCTTTTCTTCGTTCTTAACTTTCCTCTTAACAAATTTGTTCTTTTCATGTTGTTCATTCTTAAAGGCTTTTTTCCCTTGCTAAGCTTTAAACCAGAAACGAATAATGGAGAGATTTCAGTTTGAATCTACCGCTGAAGAAATTCGCGTTGATAGAGATAGTTGGATGGATCAATATAACCGATTAGATAATCTTCATACATACTCTATTGATCAAATAGATAATCTTACCAAAGAGAATACTCAATTAGTTCAAGAGAAAAACTCATTAAGCAACGAAATATCTCGTCTCTCTTATTTTATGACTAAAGCTAACTTAGAGATGAAAACTTTATCAGATGAAAACAGAACTCTTTCTCAGGAAAAGCGAACCCTTTTAAATATGGTGGCGATCGCTTCGCAAAAATTAAGTGTTCTTCAAAAAGTGTGTGATAATCAAGAACAATCTCTTCGTTCGCTGAAAAATGAACTTAAAGAAGTAACTGAATCATCTATTGGTGAGAAAAATACACTCATTCAAGGTAGAATAACTTTAAGTGTAAAGGACAATCAGCTTCGAGAATAATATTCCAAATTAGAAGAATCTCACTCTTTACTTGCGAAGGAAAACACTTTTCTCATTTCTAAAGAATAGAAATTAAAATCTCGTCTGAAAGGTCTAGTTGGAGATAAATTTGATGATGCCATGTGTCATTGGGAGAATACTTGATTGGCACTAATTCAAAATCTAATATCTCAAAGGAAGGTAGTCATTTTGACTGCCTCAAACATCTTTCTTTTGTTAAACTTCTTCGCAATATTTCCCTTGGGAGGCGTTCGCCTGAATAATTTTTGTTTTTACCTTTCACAGAATCTGAAAGAAAGCTTCAGTCTTCCATTTCTACTTTGGATTCTAAACTTGCCAAGGTTCGCAAAGAAAATGGTTTGCTTGCTACTCATCTTTCCCGCTCTCGTGATCGAGCAGAAAGAAAGTATGATTATCTTGAATACTTCAAAAACATGGAGATTAGAAACCGTGACAGAGCTTTCCTTCGCCAAACTCATCTCAGTGCTGAAGTTCTTGTGAATGATATTCTGCTGTCCAAATCTCTTTTTCCTGTATCACTCAAACCTCTGGAAGTAGATGAAGATGAAACTCCTCGTGCTGGTGACAGTGAGTTTGATTATAAAAGTGGTGAAGAAAGCGCTTCCCAGGAAATTTTAGAAGAAGAAGAAGAAACCCTACTAAAGAAGGAGATGCTGGTGATGAGCCAAATGAAGAAGAAACCAGAGTCGACCATGATAAGGAAAACACCGGCAAAGATAATAAAGTTAGTGGAGATGATAAGGTTGGCGAAGAAGATAAAGCTGGCGAAGAAGATATTGAAGTCTGAGTTCTAGTTTTATTTTCTTGAATTACTCTTCCTCCTCTTGCGAACAATATACTTTGGACCTCTTTTGGAATCAATTTTGCTTTTGGTATTTTAAGAATTTGCGAGAAAGATAATGATATCTTATTTATTAATTCCTATACTTGCCTCTTATTATCTTTCTTGTGATATATGATCTGCATGAAAAATGATTAGTACTTTATAAAAATAATTTATTTTATTATGTGGTCTTATTTTGCCTTCCTAGGTAAAGGTCTTATTTTGCCATCTTTTATATTGCGACAAAATCGCAGGACGTTTCTACACTTTCATGTGGAAACCCATTGATCTTGCCTTAACTTTTTCTTCTTTTGTATTTTTGATGCGACAATATGACAGGTCTAATTTTTTTTGCTAAATTAAAGCCCTATGATATTTCCATCTTGCGACGAAATCGCAGGACGTATTTACACTTGCATGTAATGACCCCTTGATCTCGTCTTATCTTCTCTTTTGTATTATTGCCTCTTCAGGAATGTTGCACAAATATGACAAGTCTTAATACTCCCGTGAGTAAAAAGTCTCATGACATTTGCGTCTTAAGATACTTATCAGCTCCCTAATGGAGGGTGCCGCCCTTATCTTCCCCCTGGTTTCTCTTTCAAGGAGACGTACATCGGCCATATAAGGCCAGCTCCTCCCATCCAGTCTTAACAACAACCAGTTGTGTTCACCGCCTCTTATCCCTTTTGCCTATATGGTTACGAGATTGCACCCTAAGTGGGGTTTTCTTCGGGCCGAGTGCATCATAGCCAAAACTTACCAAGAATGGCCAGGGTAGTTTCATACGCCCCGAGCACTCTTGGATCAACCGTGTACCTCAGCGCCTTAGTCATACTCTTCTCCCCTTAGGAGATCTCTTATTACCTTAGTCGCCCAACTCAAGTCATATGCTCAAGTTGAGAATCCAAGGTGTCTCTCCTGGATAGGCTTTCATTGACCCCAAATCTCCATGACTCAGGTTCCAGCAGCGGTGTAACCTTATCGTTGAGCCATGAAATAAATACCCCCTTCTATGACGTACTTTAGGTCTTACATTTGCCTCTGGCAAAATTTTATTCGCGAACTAGGGTGTACGCCATAAAGGTTCGTCATATTCTGGATCTTAAATGATAATTTCTTGCAAAATTTTCGCACATTCTTATTTGATCTTGAATAATCTCGCAGTAATTTTTTCTTAATTTTTTTTTTGTTAATACTTAATTTGTTGCATCATACATCGTTTCATCAACTAGGGATTCTCAAATTTCCTCACGGGTAATATCTCTTTAAATATAATATATTTCATGGTCTACCAAGTCTTTGACCAACATATTTACCCTCTGGATCCATCAATTTGTATGCCCCTGTTCCAATTATATCTTTTATAATGTAAGGTCCATCCCATTTTCTCGCTAATTTTCCACCACCTTCTCGCTGATAATTTGGCGTCTCGCGAAGAACCAAATCACATGGCTGAAATTCACGTGGTTTGACATGCTTATTGTATTCTCGTGCTAATCTCCATTTATAATTCTCCATATGATGTAAAGCTTTTTCTCTCTTCTCTTATAATTCATCCAGTTTTCTTAGGATCATTCCAGCACTAAGATTCTTCTCCCAGGCCTCTCTTTTTGTCATGGGTATAACAACTTCTATTGGTAACACTGCCTCAACCCCATATGTTAGACAGAAAGGTGACATTCCAGTTGCTTCTCGCCTAGTTGTGTTGTAAGCCCATACTGAACTATGTACTTGTTCGCACCATGCTCAATTATGTCCCTCCAACTTCTTCTTTAGTATATATGCGATTATCTTATTTGTTTCCTCTGCTTTCCCATTAGCCTGTGGGTATAAAGGAGTGGATTTTACGCATTTTATTTTAAATGCATTAAGAAACATTTTTATATTCTTCCCTTCAAATTTCTTCCCATTATCATATACAAACTGTGATGAAATTCCAAATCTGCAGATGATATTTTCAAAAATGAATGTAAATATGTCTTTGTCGCGAATGTGTTGTACTGCTTTTACTTCTGCCCATTTTGTGAAATAATCTGTTGAGATAATTAAGTATCTTTTTTGTCCATATCCTGGTACAAATGGTCTCACAATATCTAACCCCCACTTTCCAAATGGCCACACACTAGTTGAGGATGATAAGGGTGCTCCAGGTGCATGTATTCTCTTTCCATGTCGATGCCAATCTTCGCAACGCCTTGATACTTGTTTTGCATCTTCATGCATATATGGCCAATAATAACCTTGTATTTTTGCTCTATATGCCAAATATCTTCCTCCGATGTGGTTGCCAGCATCTCCACTATTCAACATTTTTAACACTTTATCTCCTTCTTCTCGTGTCAAACATCAAAGTGATGGTCCATTAAATGATTTTATATACAATATCCCATCTCTTAATTCATAATTTGTTGCACGACTCTTTAATTTGTGTGCCTCCAATCTGTTTTTTGGTATTTATCCTCTTGCTAAATATGCATGAAGTTCTGTTCTCCAATATGCAATATTGTCATTTGGCCCTTCTTCACCACCTTCTACTATCATTACATATATTTCTTCTTCCTCTTCTTTATTGATTGATGGCGATAAAAGTGTCTGTATATTTATGCATCTCGCAGTTGGATCTTTCATCATGATTGAAATGAAAGCATAAGCATCTGTGAGCCTATTATCCTTCCTTGATATATGCCTCCATTTTATTTTTGGGATTTTCGCTGACAATTCTTCAACAAGTTTCTTGTATTTCTTCAAGGATGGTTCATTTGTTGTGTATTCTCCTTTTATCTGGCGAATGACTAGCTGCGAATCACTGGTAATTCTAGCATTTTCTAATTTCATTTCTATTGCGAATTTTAGGGCATGTACCACAACTTCATATTTTGTTTCATTATTAGTGGATGCGAACTCCAACATAAATGAAAAAGCCATCTTTGTTCCCCCTGATGAAATCAAGATAATTCCAACTCCATTACCTTCCCCATTTGAGGATCCATCCACCAATATCTCCCATCTATTTGGTTTTGTTAACAAGTCTTTTGGGTCTCCTTGTTCTTCTTCTACATCCATCATCTCCTCAACAACTTCATCATCTTCTAAAGGAAATTCTGCTAAAAAGTCTGCAACAACCTGCGACTTTGGTGAAGATAACACTTCATATTTAATTTCGAAATATCCTACTTGCGCATTCCATCTCTCTACTCTGCCTGATCTTTTTGAGTTATTCATTACTGATTTAATTGGTACCTTTGTTAACACTTTCACTTTATATGCCTGAAAATATATGCGGAGCTTAAAGGTCGCATACACCAATGCTAGAATTAGTTTTTTAATTTTAGAATAATTTATTTATGCGGCGTTGAACGTCTTGATGATGCAGTAAATTGGTTTTTCAACTCCTACATCTACTCGCAATAACACATCACTTAATGCATGCGAAGCTGTCGCAAGATAGATTAGTAGCTCTTCTCCCGGTTATGCCTAATGTAAAATAGATGTATTCGCCAGGTATTCTTTTATTCCTTGAAAAGCTTTCTCACATTCATCTGCCCATCTGAATTTTGTTCCCTTTTTCATTATGCTGAAGAAATGTTTACATTTATTAGATGATCGTGAGATGAACCTTCCCAACGAAGCTAAGAGTCCATTTAACTTTTGTACATATTTTACTGTTACTAGTGTTGGCATATCGCGAACTGCTTGCACTTTTTCTGGATCAACTTGTATTCCTTCCTTGGATACAATGTATCCTAAAAAAATTCCTGACGCAACTCCAAAAATGCATTTTTATGGATTTACCTTGATGTTAAAATGCCGCATCTGGTCAAAAATCTCCTTCAGATCTTGTACATTTTTTTTAGCTTCTTTTATTTTTATCAACATGTCATCTACGTACACCTCTAATGTTTTGTGTATCCACTTTGCGAATACCTTCTCTACCATCCTTTGATATGTTTCTCATGCGTTTCGCAAACCAAATGACATTTTTGTATAACCATATTTAAAAGGGTTCGCTTTTCCTGAGAAAGAGTTATATTTTCATCTGATAAAATTTCCATCTCTAATCTAGATTTAGTCAAAAAATAAGAGAGACGAGATATTTCGTTGCTTAATGAGTTTTGCTCTTGAACTAATTGAGTATTCTCTTTGGTAAGATTATCTATTTGATCAACAAAGTATGTATGAAGATTATCTAATCGGTTATATTGATCCATCCAACTATCTCTATCAACGCAAATTTCTTCAGCGGCAATTTCAAACTGAAATCTCTCCATCATTCGTTTCTGGTTTAAAGCTTAACAAGCGAAAAAAGCCTTTAAGAATGAACAACATGAAAAGAACAAATTTGTTAAGAGGAAAGTTAAGAACGAAGAAAAGAAATTCATTATTTTTCTTGCGAAGAAGTTCGCAGTCCAAAGAAGCATTTTGAAACTTCTGCTTTTCAAGGCGAAGATTCTCCTTCAAGACTTCAACTTCCTTCTCTAAGGATGTTTGCGAAGCTGTCCCATCAGAACCAAGATATTTACCTAAAATTTCAGGAATCTGGTTGTATCCTTTATACCCATCTAGAGAAGATATTCTATCATTTCATGCTGCTGATTTGACCATTTGAGGTATATCTGGTAATGGAAAGCTGTCTTTAGGACAAGCTTTGTTTAGATCAGTAAAGTCTATGCAAATTCTCATCCCATTATTTTTCTTTGGAACCACAACCATATTTGCTATCCACTATGGGTATTTTGCTTGTCTTATAATTCCCGCATCAAGCATTTTCTGCAGTTCCTCTTCTATTTTGGGATGGTAAGTTGTTGCGATTTTTCTTATCCTTTGTTTAAATGGTCTTACGTCTTTGTTGATCTCCAATTTATGACATGCAACTGATGGATCTATTCCAGGCATTTCTTCCATGTTCCATGCGAAAATATATTTATATTCTCGCAATAGATTGACGGTTCTTTCTTCCTCATCTGTATCCATCTTAGTTCCAATTTTCAACATTTTAGGTTCTTTTTCAGTTCCAATATTTACTTCTTTTGTTGGTTCTGCTGCAGTGTAACTTGCTTCAGGTTCTCCTATTGGTGTTGGTTCTTTTATAATTTTCGCTGGTTTATCTCCTTCCTGCGAAATTTCGCTGGGTATTCCTTTTCCTTCTTCTGCTCTTATCATGTAGATTTTAAACTCCTCTTTTTTCTTTGCCTCTTTCGCCATATTCCTGCGAGCTTTTCGCTTCTTTACTTTTCCTTCATAATTTTTTACTTCAATTTGATAACATAGTTTCGCACCTTCAATATCTCCCCTAATTTCGCCAATCCCGCTTGGCATAGGAAACTTGATGCACTGATGTAATGTTGATGCTACAGCTTTGATTGTGTGTATCCACGATCTTCCCAACAACATGTTATATGGTGACTCCATATCCACCACACATAGCGTTATTTGTGTTTCAATTTCTCCCAACGAAATTCTCACTGTTATTTCTCCTTTTGGTTTAGTTGTGGTCTTGCCGAAACCATGAGTATGATATGTTGGATGAGACATTTCTTCATCTCTGTATCCCATTACTTTGTACGCATAATAAAATATTACATCCACTGAGCTTCCCGTATCTACCAAAGTTTTATTCACCTCCCATTCTTCCATAGATTTTGCTGATTTCTCCTTTTCTTTTCGTATAGATGTTACTGTGATTACCAAAGGAGATGTGTGGTTCAAATTTTCTTCTGGTATCTTTGCTGTTGTGAATGTAATTTTCTGCTTTTCCCAATCCTTCAACGGAGATATTTTTTCTACCGTCATAATCTTTTTTCCTTTAAAATCTCGTTTATGTATCCTCCCTCTAATGTTTTCATGGAATTCATTAACCATCGTTTCTGTGATTACATTACACTCCAATATTCTTTTATTCTCATTGATCTTAACCATCTTTTATCCAACTGATTTGTTGTTTTCTTTTATCATTTTCTCGATTTAAATAGTTTTCACAATAATCTCTACAATCTTTAGTCAAATTTTCTTGATTTGATAATCTCCAGTCCCTGTTTCTAGCGCCAATATGTAGTAGCAGGAAATCCCACACTACACCCCTCACAAGAATTCATAATAATCAACACATCTTTTAAAGATTAAGAACAACACTTTTATTAATTGATTCACAGAAATGATACAAGAAATGGAAGAAAACAAGAATACAATCGCTCTTTAAACTTTCTCTCTCCTAATGTCTTGCTCAACACTCGAAAAAAATCTCTCTATTCCTTAGGTTTATTCAACTCTTTATATAGGGAATTACATAGTGGATGACAACTAATCTATCCTTTATTTTAGGATCTAACTTGCGATATTCTCGTAAGAGTTCTATTGTCAATCTTCGCGAGTACTAAAAGCATCGCAGAGTCATCACACTTTTCTCACGTTTCTGCAATCATCATCTGTTATGTCATTCTTCAAATCATTCTGCGATGCTCGCAAAGTGTTGTTAGCTAAACTTCGCAAATGTGTCATTCTTGCGATATTCTGATCCTACAGACCGAATTTACTTTGGAACGACCATTGTCTTGGTTTAGGCTGGAGTACTACAGATTGATCTCTCGAATTCAAAACACTCCCTTCTTGCAGTACATCTATGTGAGGTTGAACATTTCGCTCGGTTTAAGGAGTCTCCTTCGTACGGTCGTCTCCCCAATTCCTTAAAAACTAGCAAATCATTTTTCCCCATCTACAGATTGGCGACCACAATGGGAGATCATTGTCTCGGTTACAATATCAATTCTCACAAAGATGGTCGATCTTAGGTCTGCTAATCCGGGTTCAAAACCCGATCCTAATATCGCAAGCTCTAGTGGTACCGCTAACGCCACTCCTCCAAGTACTGATGCTCCAGTGATCACGCTTGCAAGTGATGGCACTGGTTCCATCAACAATCCACTCTTCGGTTGATCTCCTGAAGAAACCAGAGGAAATCAGCCTACCATAGTTGATCTCATGAAGGTTAAGACTGACGTAGCTGCAACACAGAAAGAGTTGTGTGCTTATCTCAAAACTATCACAGACAAGCTTGCGTCTGAACGAACTCAGATTCAACGCGATAAAGGAAAAGCTAAAGAAACATCTTTAACTGCTGATCCTGAAATACCTCCAATCCATGTTGTACATGATGGAGAATTCCGCAAAGCTGCAGATGACTCTCCAGCAATGGAACCTGCAAGTTTCATCACTCATGAAGACCTGGAGCACTTTTTGAGGATCGAGGAAAATATAAGGCATCATCTATCCATCTTCACCAACCTTCATATCCTGCTGCCATACGGAGGATTCCTCTTCCAAAAGGTTATACCGCTCCAATATTTATTCTTTATGATAGAAGATGCAATACCCAAAAACATATTTCTCGGTTTCTGGAATTATTGGGAAAACACGAGCACAACATGTCGTCCGTCTGAAGAAATTTTCAAAGTCTCTGACAGGCAGAGCATATACCTAGTATAACAATATCGCACCGGGAAGTATCACCGATTGAGGAGAGATGATTAGTGCTTTCTACATAAAATACTTATTCGTGTAAGAGAAAATCACTCTCTCTGATATATGAAGGATGTTTCAAAGGAGAAGCGAACATCCTGATGATTATGTGAAATGGTTCACTGTTTAATCCTTGGACTACCACGACCCAAACGTCACATAGCAACAACTTGTAGACTTGTGCATCAACAAAATGATCCCGATCTACAGAGCCTCGCTGGAAAATCTCCGGTTCTACACCTTCTCAGAACTTCATGAAGCGGTCAAGAGATCATAAACTACTGCACCTGCTTTATTGGAAAGGGCTAAGACTACAAAATCTGAAGAACCATGAGAGACTCAAGGTAGCAGACGTTTGATCAACAAATAATACAACCTCCAACCTTCCACAAATGGAAGTCTGAGCCACCGCGCAAGCATGCTTCCTCAACTCCTACAAAAACATAAATGAAAGATAATACGCAAACTTCTGCTCAACATACATAAGATGATCCAGAAGAACCTGGTTTTCCCTGCTCCATTGAGGAAGTTATTGAGCTGCTAGACGCCTGGGTTCAAGACGGCGCAATCAAACTACCTTATGTCAAGAAGGAGCCAACTGAAGAGGCCATGGAAAACCCTCGCTACTGTCGCTTCCATAAGTTAGTCAACCATCCCACAAGTGATTGCAGAACTTTGAAGCGCATATTAGAAGGTCGAATCAAGAGAACTCAACCTGGGGACTGAAAGAGTACGCAAGAATCCTCTCCCGGTCAGAACCTTTACACTCTCTGAACAATCTATTAAAGAGGAAGTTCAATCCTTGGTCGAACGTGAATTACGAAGGCACAAAGGAGAGACATGTTAACAGTACTGAACCACATCGTGTAAAGAAGTTCATTCCGAAAACACTTCTTGAGCCTCCAGCCACAGACCAAAAGATGTACGACTGGGGACTGCTTACCACAGCCAATCTCAGAATAAAAAATTTTCGAAGAACGTTGATCGATACTGAAACCGCCATCAGAAACATTCTACTGAAAACCATTGGATCCACATGCATCACATGACAAGAAGATACTTATGCTCCATATCAATCAGAGACCTTGAAGGAGCGCTCGGAAATACTCATGGCTACATCACTCTCAAAGTGAACATAAGTCCAACCTGGACAGAAACCAAGTTTCGCATAATCAGGAAGATCCAGGATATGACATGTCCTTCAGACGAGCGTGGATCCACACTGAAAAGATGGATACTTACAAAGAACCTTTGGTTACACATCTCTCCAATGAAGAAAGTTCTGATCCAGAAGGTTTGACGAACATTCCATCATCAGAGTACTTTGATGAATTTCAAACTTTGACGAGGTTCAAGCAAGAACCTGCAAAAAGATGCATAGACATTCATCAAGAGGTTCCGCATTCAGGAAAGACTCATTCCATGTCTATGTCATTTATTTCCTCACATGATATCCTAACACGGAGACTTAATTATGATAGCAACTCTACAAGATGTTATGAATGGTATATTTACTGCATTAGTATTTTACCAAGTAGTTGAATCTGACTTTTCTCTGAATCAAGCACTGAAACATTTATTACTGAGATGATGTCCAAACATGGTGAAAAATACTTTAGGAGTTTCTCCTGCAAGTCCATGTGTTCCACAAATTCAGAAGTCTCTGATGTCTGCACAAGTGTCGAATCCCACTACCACAACGAAAGGGATGCTGAATCAACAGAAGAAACTCCAGGACCGAGATAATCAAACCCCTAAGGCATTTGATGCTTAAGGAGTATACGCTTCAACGCTCAAGCATATGAGAAGCCATCAATTTGTACTCCTAATCAAAGAGTACAGATTCAACACAAACATCTCGATGATGACACATTGATTCAACACCAGCACGAACAAAGTGTTACTAAATAAGTCTTCATTATCCCATGATAAGATATCTGAAGCAGATGCAACATCATTCATACATGGATGACACTAACTCCTTCAATATACACTGGGCAACTTAAGGTGTGAAACTTCATCAACGGGATTTCTCTACATCACAAGCCCCTGCATGATTGAGGAACTTTCTCTCTTCACCAATCACATCCAGTAAAAAAATTGATGATGCTATCTACCGCAACAATGACGACTCACTGGCAAAGCTAGTTTGTGGTAAATTTATGCTTTCAGGAGCATTCAGGTTGAACTCTCAGTATACCTTCATCTTACAGACGGTCAATCAACTAGTTTGTGAATGTAAAAGGCTCACTGGAACAAGGAGCAAAGATTATATCTATAATCATGGTTCTATCCTTTTCGATCTTTGGAGCAACATCAACCATGGTATCAGCATCAACAATAATATCCAGAGGAACACCATCCATGATCTCAGCATCGACAAGGATCTCTGGAGTGTGATCATTCATAGTCTCAGCACCAACGACGGTCTCAGGAGCAACATCCGCATGGCTTCATCAACTAATCATTCTCTGAAGTGTTACACATGAAGAGGATTTATCTAAGAAACAATGATTCATATCAAGATATGTAGACCTGATAACATGCTCACATGAACTTCTTCCCAAAGCTGGCATGACTGGTGAGCATAATCCAAAGTCTTCTACAAGATGTTCTCATCACCTCTACAAATGACATATAACACACTTCAGGTCATGGGTTCGCAAAAACGTACCAATGGGTGAGGAATGGGACAATGCTTCCTCAATGAAAGATGTTTGTATATGTGTCTTCTACAACATACCAAAAGGGAGCATTAATCGGACACATGATATGAAAGATATGGCCTTTACCGTTAGGTCTACGAAACCTGAAAAATTTATACGAGATTACAAATTGCAAATGTGCACGCTTCGTTGGCGGAATTCTACAACTCCAAATTGAGTGATTATTCTATCATGTAATAACTCAGTCTCTTATATTCAAAAGTTGGGGTCAAGCAACGAATTCCAACGTCGTGTGAGGTTCCTACAGCTTCCAGAGCATACTACATGCAAGCAGAAATTCGTTGACGGGATTCATAACCTCTACAGTCGATCGATGTCCACCAGGTCTTTTCGCTAAGTCCTTCATCAAGGTACCTCAAAATTCTACCACCTGGGTCTTTATATCAATTTTCCACCTGGGTCCTCTATCTAAGTCTTGCCAGAAGAAGAGAAAACGAAAAGGAGAGATTTAAAAAAAAAAACTGGGGACTGACGGTCCACTGATCATGACGATCAGTTTCACAGTCCAAGACTCGTGACACCAGACTCTCATGTGCTAATTATTCATCATAAAAGTAATGCTACCACCGGGACATGAGACCATGGTCATTACATCATCCCATCTTGAGAGAAACCTCAGCTATGGTCCCGTGACCAGGGTTTCAGAAGTGATGTTTCTACGACTGACAGAAGCAAGATGGCACTGCAAGCACCATGCTCATGTATCAATCAAGGGTTCCTGATCTCAAACGAATAAATGACATTAAAATTCTTTAGCAACCGTTCAAGACACAAGCGAATGGTCTTAAGGCACAACAAGAGTGTTTTACAACAAGCTCGTCTGAGATGATTTTACAATGTCCCGCACAAATCAGCGATCTTGGAGCAATTGGTGAAGAATCTAGGGATGGGTCATATAGCATTCCTTTAGTATGGATGTATTCTACAACATATCCAAAATTCACAGCAATTGGAGAAACGAGCGAAGAGTTGTGGCCAAAACATTGGACCACATGCCAGCTGAAAATTTTCTGAAGGTCTCCTAGAAGTTTACTGTTTCATCTATTTCGACCCCTGAACATTCTCGAAACTTAAAAGTCTTCTTTGATAAATCTTGGAAATTTCTTGGTCATAAGGATACATGGGAAGATCGAGAAAATCCGACTTCGGACGAAGATTCTACAATATTTCTATCAAAGGCTGAAGTCTGAAATTTTCTGGTGACGTATTTCGACGAAATTATTCACATACTCACATGGATCCTCATTCATTCATTCACAAATCAGAAATTTCATACTTTTATGAAGATATTATAGGATATATACTTACTAAGGGAGTCTCTAAATCATTTGAAGGCTCGACAATGCCGGAATCTCCATTGATAACGTCGTTATCTACATTTGGTTCGGGATGTCTGGAGTTCTCCATATTCCCATGCCCCAAAGAAGAGTGCGCTTCATCAACATGCTGCTTATCTACAATGATTTCGTCCTGGACTCATCAACAATAATAATAATTATTTCATTCAAGGAGATGCCACGATTGCCCACACTAAAGAGATGCTTACATTGACTTCTTTATCAGTGCTGGATTGTTTGCCCGAGAACAAGTTGAAGGCCGTCAATCAATGGAGAAAAAGTATAAAAGAAGTAACGAACCTTGGTATCGTGATCCTAATTGCATGGGCAGGGAAAAGTCATGACACAAGGAGCGCTAACAACTCACCAAAGAACGGCTGGGGACTGCACGTCATTTGCTAACATCCTGTAGTACTTGGGTTCTCTACTCCCATAAACTTTCTTCCATTTCTGTGGGATATACATTTATCCGGGATTTCACTATACGATCATCTTGTGGTAAAGCTAATGAAATAAGCAGAAGTACAACTTAATATGAAGGATCTCTCACCATCACTCAGAGGTCCCAGGAGTACCATTTCTTAAAGTTTCATCCGTAGAGATGTCATCTCTGGAAACACCATCTTTGGAAGTATCATCCTTGGAGTTAGTCATTCTTGCAAAGTGGCTATTTCAGCACATCGTTCATACAAAGCGCAGGGTTCGACAAAACAATGAATCATGCAATTAGGATGCTCACATCAGCGTCTACAAAATGGTAACTCTCAACTCTTACCTATTTACGGTTTCACGAACTTAGTGATAATAACGTAAAATTTTGAAAATCTTGCTCGCTCCTTTAAACCTGCAAAGACGAGCAACCCCATTACTTAAAGTCTGACATCTGACTTTTCACGAAATTATGAATAATTCACATAACCCTTCATGTGAACATTCACTAATTTTCTACCGTGTGTGCATACACTATGAAATCACGAAATTCATGAAAACATCATTGTTTGCTTTTAACAATTGTTTAAAATCAAAACTTGATTTTGCAAAATCTTTCATAAAATCGTGAACAACCCATGTAACTCTTTACTCTGTGAACGGTTTTTAAAAAATTGGACAGACGTCCATCTTACAATTGTGAAAACTCACATACAGACATTATTTCACCATGTATAATTGTCTATTTTCAACAGTTGTTCAAAATCAAAACATTGATTTTACAAAATACATATATTTAACGTGAAACTCACGTAAATTTAAAAATATATCTATATATTTTGCTCTCGCACGAGCATCTGTCTTTGAAGCGAGAGTATATTTTCAAAATTTTGTGAACGCTCACATATCGAAAATAAAAAAATTCATGAAAGCTCATAGACAAAAAATTTATTAACAGACGCACGTCTTTTCAAAAAAATTTTTTTCTCTCGTACGAGCATTCACCTTTGGAACGAGAGTTTATTCCATTTTGTGAAATCTCACAAAGATAAAATTTTGGTTTTCATGAAAGCTCATATACAAAATTTTATATCATTAGACTCAGGTCTATTTTGTTTGTTCCTTAAACTAACGAACAAACGAGCGTCTATTCTTAAAATAAGGATTTCTTTTTTGGGCCCGGCCCGCGAATCCTAAACGACCAAGGACCTGTCTTCCGAATCAGCAGTTCAACATCAATTTATGCTCATAAAATGACGCTCTATCATGCCACTGAGATCTTCATTCAAGTCATGATTGCTCGTACTATCGAAGTCCGGTAACATCTTAACTTACGACTAGATTCAATTACTTGTACTGTTTATGACCGGAAAATCACCATTCAATGCTGAGTGAGGAACACGGATTTCCTCACTAAGCAGGGGACTTAATGTAAATGGTGGATTTTCGACAAAGACTAAAATTGTAAACCCATAATTATATGAACCTCTGATCCAGCAATCAGACGTGAGTACTGAGACACGGGTCTCTCATCGAATCCTATTACTGAGAATAATTTCACTCAGAGTACATGTAGATATGTGGTCTCACGGCTGGACAACAACATATCTCATGAATACTGAACACTTCAGTAATTATTTCTATATAGTATCACGGGATGGACGGCTCCTAAACAGCTTGCTCTGCTAGTATAGAGC
The DNA here is from genome assembly GCA_023529315.1 of Papaver bracteatum. Classification (NCBI taxonomy): domain Eukaryota; kingdom Viridiplantae; phylum Streptophyta; class Magnoliopsida; order Ranunculales; family Papaveraceae; genus Papaver; species Papaver bracteatum. Next base: position 2,449,899 of record JAJJWX010002278.1, read on the forward strand.
GATAACGTCTTCAGGATACAAACAACGAGTTTACCCTGACTATATAAAGGATATGAAGCTCCAGCAAGATCATATTGGAATAATTAATGCTCCTAGACAGCTTGATCTGCTAGTATAGAGCCATAAGTTAATTATTCCTAAATTCTTGGATTCAACCACATAATTTCCGAATATATTCATATGTTTTCGCATATATTTCATTACTGCAAACCATGCTTCTTCCCAGCAGAAATCCATGGGTTAGTACTATATATTTAACGCACGGGCATCTGAGCTACCTCTGAGTAAGCCCCGATTTAAATGGTGAATGTGTACTCAACGACGACGATGCACTAACAATCACCGCACGAACGATTATTTCAAAATACGACGAGACGATGAACCTATGCAAAATAGGAAAGAAAATAATAAATAATTAAAAATTAACCAAGGCGCTGGGAGCATGGGCCCATTGACCGGCCGACCGTGTCGTGGTCAATCCCACACCAGTTTCATATTTTTATCATATTTTTTGTTATTTTCCTTGAGTTCATGAAAATTCTTTCATGTGAACAAATATCCTTGGTTTTGAGGAAACTCCTCAATTTCATGGTGTTTCTTTTACACCAAAGAAATAATATAAAATTAGGGAAGAATATTGTGGGGGCGTGACCATTGGCCAACCGGCCACACACCTCATGGTTCCTCATTATTTTATTATTATTTCTTTAATTTCATGAAAACTCCTTAATCTCATGATATTTCCTTGGTCCCATGAAAAATAATATAAAATTAGGAAATCCCATGTGCACGGGCCATAGCCGGTCGGTCAAACCCTAGATGGCTCCACCCGTCCCTTTTTATTATTATTATATTTTTCATGTTTTCATAACCCCATGAAATTCAATGATTTCATGATATTTCCTTCAAATTATGAAATTTCCTTTAAATTGTGAAATAATACATAAAATTAGGGAAAACGCACGGGACCGGGCCCTAGCCAGCCAACCATGCTCCAAGCCGGTCCCACAGCCCACACGTCCCTTATTTTATTATTATTATTTTTTATGTTTCCTTCATCTCATGGAAACTCCTTGATTTGAACAAAACTCTTTAATTTTAGCAAAACTCCTTGATTTTATCATATTTCCCTAAAATCATGAAAATATTATGAATTGGAAAAACGTGTGGGATTGGCCCCTTGGCCATGGCTGGTCCCACACTTCATAATTCTTTCACATTTTCATTATTTTTCCTTCATTTCATGAAGTTTTGACGGTTTTATCAAAAAACCCTGGTTTCTTCATATTTTCTCAAATGTTTGCTCAAATGCACATCCGAAAATATCAAAATTCTCAGAACTGAGATACGGATACTTTGGAGACACGAGCATGTTATATTGACCAATCAAGGTTGGCTCTTTGGCTCTCAATGAGCCGGTCTTACATATTTTCACAATTTGACCTAATTTGCGCAATTGCACGTATTAGGTCTAAAACTCTTCCAAACGACTTGGAACTTCATGGAACGATCAACACTTGATCCCGTGACCACCCAGGGCCGGTTTAATAACCCCTTGGTCGGTCCCTCACCTCTTCATAATTAATTAGGTTTTATTATTATTAATTATACTCAGTTCAACTACCAGTATTTTAATTAATATTTTATTTTGGTCACGCTGCCAATGATTTATCAAATGAGCAACACTTTATCAGATAAGCAATACTTGCTCAAATCAAAGAATATTGGTTCAACTATCAATATTCAACAAATCATCTAATGAGAAATACTTTCTCGCCTCAACTATCAACGTGAGAATCATGCCTACGTTCAATCCATGAGTTTCAAAACATTTTACAAAAACTTGTTTAACTCAGTAAATACATGGACTCATCGTCCCATGATATCACGAAGTCAGCAACTGACTAAACTAACCACGAGACATCAATCGTGTCACTTGGGGGGATATCAACTAGGGTTTTGGTCTGGCGGTCTACAGCACGTGTGTTCAAACACACGATGGAATGTGAGCAAGTCGTGAAATCAGTTGAAGAAGTTAACAAAGTAGTGGGTGGAAAATCAACCAAGTATATGCACGATGAGCAACTGGTTTCAAACACTATTTCCATCTCTCCACTCTTTGATTCTATCAACTGTCACACTCCATGGGATAATGGTGTCTACAATTCCAGCAATATAAATAAGTCTCTGAATCATTATTGGAATAACAATAACAACAACGTCAACAACGACGAGAATCTCACGTCTCATTGACATCACGGGATCATCAACTCATCAATTGAGCAATTACTCTCAACTGAGGAATTTCAATCATTCAGAACTTATCATATTAAGAATTCACAACACACCTACAATCTTTGATTACCATTGATTCCACACATTTCTCAGCTTCCCTCCTACAGATCAACCCATCCTCTCTTGTGACCGAATTTACTCTAGAACATCCATTGTCTTGGTTTAGGCTGGAGTACTACAGATTGATCTCTCGAATTCAAAGCACTCCCTTATTGCAGTGTATCTATGTGAGGTTGAATATTTTGCTCGGTTCAAGGAGTCTCCTTCGTACGGTTGTCTCCCCAATTCCTTAAAAACCAGCAAATCGTTTTTCCCCATCTACAACGAGTATGCACTTAAGCATACTAAAATTCATATATAAGTGACAGAGCTCTACTAATATATTTTCTGGACATCATAACCGGAGTCGACCAATCACATGGAAAGATTAAGAAGCTGGATGTAGAGAAAAACCGTAGATGGTTTTGATGTTGACTAAGGTGAACGGTGTTTCCCATTATCTGTCTGAAGGCCTCTGCCAAGGTGAACCTATCCTAGTGGACTGAGATATCGGTTTGACTAATATCAACATAGCTGGCATATACAAGGGGACCAGCGGTCGATAATCCTAAATTTAGGTCAACACAACTGGCATATACAAGGGCACCAGTGTTCGACTTTATTGAATTTATTCCAGTTGGTCTAATGGTCTGGTCTCAATTTCTTTTTTTTCTTTTTTTTTATGGGTGGTATCTCAATCACTCTTTTTCACCTAGCAATTGTAACAACTTGGTTCATGGGCCCACCAAATCACTTCGAAATATATTTAAAAATAAATAAAAACAGAAGTGAAAAGGATTCAACGAGATATGGCGAAACTACCATGTTTTTTTTTAACACCTGAGCTCTGTGCTTTTATGAATAGACTCTATTGATGTTTCCATCTAGTCTGATTGGTTCCTCAACTCCTACAACTAAGATGCTTCCATCCACTTAGATCGGTTAGTGCCAACCTTAATAAACATAAATTTCTAGGATCTGGAGTTTATTTATTGCAACTAAAAGCTTCTTCCCCACCCCCAAACTTAAATCTAACATTGTCCTCAATGTTCTAAAGATGAAATTAAAATCATGAACAAGGAGAAACTGTTACCACTTTATGGATGGAAAAAGAAATAAGGAAGGATATTACCGTAAGCATGAGCGTGGGTGCGTCCCAGAAAATGCTAAATTTAAAGTCTTTATCTAGACATCAAATACCTCAAAAGTATTGTCACCTTCCAAAGTCATATAACAATAGCCGAAATAGTTGCGGGTCCTCAGAACCAAATAGAGCAGACACAAATGAAACACTACCATTTTGGATTAGAAAAATGAGTAGACGGAGCATAAATTGATCTAGGGATTTTATCAAGGCAACTAGATTTATCTGGGGTGTCTCTTTGGGATTTATATAAGTTTCTAGGAAAACAGGTTCAACCGAATGACATGTCTCTAAGATCTGGGTTTCTTCATGGACAGTATCTGAAGTATTGGGTAGCAGAGTTTGAAGAAACTCAAGTAGTATCTTAGACGCACAAAGCTCGAGTCCCAAGTTAGGGACTTCAATTAGGGATACATGACGATCACTAGAGTCATCATTACCCCCAAACTTAGGGTGAACAATATCCTCAAATGGACCAAAATCTATGGGATGGATTCTAGGGTCCATAAAGTCAACACAATAACTAGCTTCTTTGGGAGACTGGTCATCTAAACGAACAACATCATCATATAAGGGATTATCAAAGAAAATCTCTAATATAGGCTCATCAACTAAGGTGCTCGTCCTGGTTACCTCCTCTGAATCACTGAAAGGTTCATCAAATAATGGATTATCAACATAGTGCAGGCTAAAGGATCAGGAACTAAAGTGTTAATCATTTTCACCACTTATAAATCATGTATCTCAGAAGAATTAATGACATTAAATACATTTAGCTCAGTAGTCATATTACCAAAAGATATGTTCATAAGTCCGGTTCTATAATTGATGACGGCATTAGATGTGGCTAAGAATGGGAGGCCTAAAATCATCGGTATTTGAGTACTTGGGTCCTGAACAGACTAGGTATCTAGAATAACAAAATCCACTGGGTATATGAACCTATCAACCTCAATAAGAACATCCTCTATGACACCACGAGGTACTTTGACAGACCTATCAGCTAACTGAAGTGTCATTTTGGTCGGTTTCAATTTACCAAGACCTAGCTGGGTGTACACATGATATGGGAGTAAGTTAACACTAGCTCTTAAGTCAAGCAATTCCTTATCAACTACATTATTACCAATAACACAATATATGGTGGGGCATCCAGGGTCCTTATACTTATGGGGTGTTTGGTTCAGAAGAATTGAACTTACTTGACCAGCTAAAAAGGCTTTCTTATGGACATTAATCTTACGTTTTCATGTACAAAGATCTTTAAGGAACTTGGCATAAGCCGGCATTTGCCTAATTTCTTATAATAATGGAATATTGATGTTCACATGCTTAAATGTTTCCATTATCTCGTTGAAAATCGACTCCTTCTTTGTTGGGGCTAATAAATGTGGATATGGGGCTCTAGGCACAAAGGCAGACCTATCAGGAATTTCTTGGGACTCCTTAGAAATTGTTTCAATTTCCTCAACTATGAGTTCTTCTTGGGAATTAGAAGGTGGAGCTACAGTATGTCCACTAGGGATGGATACCTTATTGTCTACTATTTTACCGCTCCTAAGGGTTATTATATAATTCACATGGTTTGATGATTTCTCACCAGCTAAATATATTTGATAAACTCCTCTAGCATTGGGATGTGGTTGACTAAGGAACTTGCCTTTCTCTCTTTCTTTCAAAGACTCGGCAATTAGACCTACCTGGATTTTTAACTCGGAAATATCCCGAGAGTTAGCCTTGACCATCTTTTTTTTTTCATCTAGACCTTGTGCAAACGATTGCTGAAATTCTATAGTGTTCCGAGTTAACAAGGCGAGAGACTCTTCTAAACTCATGATTTTCTTATCTGAAGAGGTTTGAAACTGTGTTGGTCCTGAAGGATTCTTAGCGTAGCTAAAACCTGGGGGAATAACCTGAGAGTTACTAGACTGACCTTGACTCTGGCCCTTAGACCAAGAAATTTTTGGATGGTTTCTCCAACCAGGGTTATAGGTTTCTGAATATGGGTCAAACTTCTGATGGTTCTCAAATCTAGTATTATTATAAAGAGCATGGGATTGTTCTTCAGTAGTCTGTCCTTCCCAAAAAGGCTCTACTCTACCACTAGTTCAACTCAATTCTAAAACTTCTAACCTTTTAGCTATGGCTGCTATTTTGGCATCTGATTCAAAAGATCCTTCAACCATATTAACAGTTCCTCTACTTAGAAGAATGGTTTTCTTGGGCTCCCTACTATTTTCCCATTAGTATGCCTTTTTGGCGATTTCATTCAAAAATGTCATCGCCACATCAACAGTTTTATTCTCAAACCTACCTGTGCATAAAGACTCAACCATGGTTGTTGTCGAATAATCTAAACCCTCATAAAGGATTTGAACTAGCCTAACCTTCTCTAAACCATGGTGAGGAAATTGAGATATTAAGTCATTTAACCTTTCCAAATACCTATATAGAGATTCTCCCTCTTGTTGAGAAAAAGTACAGATCTGCGTCCTAATAGACGATGTTTTATGCCTAGGGAAAAACTTCTGTAAAAAGGCAACTGTAAGTTGGTCATAGGTTTCAATTGACTCAGAAGGAAAATTATATACCCAAGCTTTGGCTTTATCTTTCAGGGAAAAGGGGAATAACCTAAGTTTCAGAGCATCATCATCTAGGTTTTTAATTTTCAGAGTACTACAAACTTCCTCAAATTTCCTAAAATGAAAATAAGGGTTTTCACTTTATTTCCCTAAAAAGATTGGGAGCATCTGTAGGGTCCCAGGTTTTAGTTCATCATTTGCCTCGGTTTCAGCTAACTTGATACATGACGGATGAGAGGTCCTAGTTGGGTTTAACAAAGCTTTCAAAGTTTCCATTTCTGGCACTACCAAAGGATTAAGAGTGATTTCTTCACTAATTGTCAAGTTTTCAAAGCTGAAGTTTCCAAAAACATGGCTCTCGAAAGAAGAGTCTTCGATCTCCCCGCCTTCACAAGAATAACTACTAGGTTTGTCACTAATCAAACGACCTAGAGTGTTTCTTTTCCAAGACTGTTATCTAATGACCTCGGGAATACACTAGAAAAAACAAAAAGAAGAAAAAATCCTAAAAGGAAGGGAGGTTCTATGCAAACACAAACAAGGCTGACTCCACCACAGCAAACCTACTGATTTCTAGCAAACAAAAAACATGATGGCTCCACTTAGATTGTTTCTATACCAGCTTCTAATCCTTCAAAAGGGAATTCGTTATAATTTAAGCAGACCCTTTTGGAATCAATCCGAGTTAAAGTAAGTTGAATAGAGACTAGGGAAGCTTCAGTGGAGCTTTGATACCCAAGGCTCACCGGCATTACAAGGAGGCACATTCAACTTAAAGAAACCATCATGAACTTCGAAGTATGCTTAAAAGAGTAACCAATATTTTTCGAATGACTTTCCTATTAAGCTCGTTACCCTATCGGTCTCGTTCTAATCAGTATTTTAAGCCTGGGTTCACGTTCGGCATCGTTTTCCTAAGGAGGTCAAGAAGAGAACAGTGATGAAATCCGAACCCTTATCTTGTATGGCCAAGCCTTGCCATTTACTAGGAAATTAAAGCAGCCATATTCAGTTCCTCGACATATATGCAAATAAAGGAATATAGTAACCCGCTGACAGGAGATTTGCGAGTGTTTCGACAAACTTACCTCCCGTTCCATACGGGGGATGAACCATTGTAGTCGACTTGGGCCACAACTCCAATGTCATGTATGAACCCGAGGGGCTGAAGCGATACCGTAATTTCCGTCCTTCTCTGCAAACAGTTTATATTTAATTTTACCCTTCCCAAAGTTTAAAAATAAAAATAATGTCCCAAAGTTTAAAGTCCAAAGTCCAAAAGTCCAAAAAGTAAAGTCAAAAAATAAAAAGAAAATTACAAAAATAGAGAATATCCTAATACAATTTCTAAAAGCTAGAAAAAATCTAAAAGACAAAAACAAAATCTAATAAAATTCTTTTTTTTTTCTTTGTTCTTTTTGCTTTGTCTTTTGACTCCAAATATTTAAGTGGTCACCAAAAGCTTTGGCAACTCCTTTTTATTTTTCTCCAGATTCCAAAATCTGTAATGCAAAGACAAAAACCCAAAAAATGTAAAGTAGAACAAATAAAATAAAAACAAAAACCTAAAAAAAATAAATCTAAAAACTCTAGCCTAAAGACAAGGTTCGTTCAGACTTGTGAAAGCAGATTCTTAGAATTAATTTTTAAAGCAAAAATATAACAAACTCAAAATAAAAGGTAATGTGGAGAATTATGGAGAGACTGGGGCTAGGATTCCACCAATTTCGCAATCATATAGTTCATATATCAATTCTAAACAATAAAAGCTCAAATGATAAAGTTTTATTGACTCTAATTCATTGCCTAAGGTAGATTTCGAAAGTAATGGGTGTAAAACTAAAGCATGAGACATCAAAACATCAAATCTAAGCATGACTCATCAATTGTAATCACAACCATTCAATGAAACTCATAAATCAATTGAATAACAGTGCAAATAGTCGTAAAAAGAATTAATAGAATTACCACATTTGTGAAACTTGGTTTCCTCCATCGCCCTAGAGGTTGGGTTTAGCTTATCATTATGGAAACACGTTCAAAAGAATTTTTCATTGCTCAAAATGGTGTTTACAAAGGTGAAAAATGATAAAGCAGGCAGTTTGCAACGCTATATTGGCGTTACAAAGTAGCTGTTACAATGGTTTGACTATCAAAGATGAGAACTATACGCTTTGGCTGTCGCAATGGATTCAATAGTTGTAATGTGTAGCAGTCACTATTGAACTGTCGCTGAAAGACTGTGGCAAAACCGAAAAAAGGTAACGGTTTATGAACAACAGTCTTTAGCAAATATATGTTCTTCGTGTTCTTCAATGGCAGCAGCAGCAGCAGGTCTCCCAAACTCAATTTTTCTCCACCCTATTCTTCCCTAATCACTCCCCCCCCTTGTTGGAACTCTAAACCACCTATTTATAGCTTACAGGTCTCAAAATATTGCAGCAATAACTCCAAATCATCTTCTTTCCTTATCTGCAGCAGCACGAGAATAATCGTGTTTTTCTCTCCTCTCACGCGTCTGTTGAGAGTCATCATAGTCCAAAATCGTTTCCAACACATTCTAGATGGGGTCAATACTCCTTGTACTTCACGAAATCCTCCATTACAGCACACATAATCCGATAATATATCGATGTTATATGCTTGCCATGTTTTCTTCGTTTGTGGAATAAATCCCTTTATTACGTGAAATCTTCAATTACCTCCCCTATTTACTCGTAACAGATTATTACCAAACAAAATATTAGAGAATCTCCACGAGAATATCTCCCATACCACTGCCGAAAGATTTCGCAGGTTAAAAGAAATTTTCCCTCCAAAAGTTCATTTAAAACCAATGAAGAAAGGGGTGCTCCTATCCAACGATGGATGTGAATAGCAGGTGGGTGCCCCTTATCAATTAGGATACCCCTTATCTGAAATGAGAGTCCCATTAGCATGTGTCCTCCGAGGTGCCTTTAACAACTTTTCGAGCCCAATTTTCCAAAAATGTTTATTGCCCAAAAATACCTACAAACAAACAAACAAAACGCCATAATAAGTACAAAATTGAGTACCAACAATACATAAAATTGAGGACAACTTAGACACAAAAATGTGTCTATCAATCAGGATACACGAACTATCAAGATAAAGATAGTTGGACCTGGCTTCATGAATCCGTAAGCGAAGTCTTTTTAGTCACTAAATCTAAAAAGGTTTAAAGGAGATGACGACTCTAGTTTAAAACTTGGACATACATGAAAAGTGTCGGGGATTCAAAGATCCTAGTTGCTTGAGGTTCTCCATATATAGACTTTCAAAACAAAGTTTTCTTTAAATTTAAGCTAAGGTATCTTTGGAATCAAGCAATCAATATCCACCATTAGATGAATCTTTGATTTGAGTTTAACACAACAAAATATACATTGTGGTTAGGATGGACCATAACCGAACCGTGTACAATTACTTGTTCATGAAATGTTAGCAAAAACTAGCCAGATGAATTATAAGCTTAATCATTTTCATATAACACTTTAAGACTTTAATCTTGAATCACAATCATAGGTTATAATGTGATCAGATATGCCTAGATGTGTTTTTATAGAGACTTGTTCAAATGTCGATTATCTCATAGAAATAATTCTGATGTTGTTAGAGCGTTGCTTTGTCCTCAAGCTTGTTGTAAAATTTAGTTATCAAAAATATATCTTGATTTCTAGTCTACAATTTGTTAAGTCTCGGATTAGGATAGAAGATGTAGTTGATAAACGGACATTACGGCATTCATCATTGCGTTTCACCGTTTGAAGGTGAAGATCAACAGAAGCTTTGGAGAATTTTTTCAACAAAAGGTAAGTGAAGACTGAACCACCTATATCTCAAGTTATATTCATCTATTTTTATCTATGAGACGATGTCGCATAACTAATTAGACTATTGTAATCATATCAAGAATTTCAAGCCAAGTTTATCTTGGTAATTAGTTCTCGAAATATATGACTAGGTTTAATGAACATTTGTTCATACTTGGTGAATTTTGGAACAGTGATACGTGTCATTGATGTTATTTGGGAAAGTGTCTTTATTTTATGCATTATAATTGTTATTATAATTAAATAAAATACACAGGTACGTTAACTCCATAATTCTTGATTTTGATTCTATAGAGTTTCGGTTATTATTGAACCTAGTATCAAGTACACACTTTGATGTCGTATTGTCTCGATATTATATCCATAGTCAATCACACAAGTGATCTTGTTGTTATATTGTCTCGATCTCGTATCCATAGACGAGCACACGAAGTGTGAACCGAATTATTGTATTGTCTCGAATTTGTCCATAGACGATCACATTCAGAAGAGGACTTATAGGTTGTTAAACAAAAGATTGTGGTATATTTGGGTACCTTCGTCTTTTCGGACATATATATCTCATAATACTTTGCAATACATAAAACTAATAATGATTAAATACTGCAAGTTCATCTTTTAAAAACTCTAGAATTTAATAAATTAATTAAAAAACATGTGAAAATGCGGGGGTCTAACAACCTCACCCAATATTCCGATTAGCAATCTGTATGGACAACTCCGAGTTGTTTTATAGAGAATCAACTAGACAGGCAGACTCAATCAATAGAAAACACTCAAGGAGTTATTATCTCAATCTCTCGATTTAATTTACTCAAGAAAATATGATTCGCGAGTCTAATCAAAGAGAGATAACTTGGATGGTGCCAAAGACCAATATCCAAGTGTCAATCGATTTAAATCAACAACCAATAAGGTCGGATATTCTAATCGATTGAACAACGCACAACCTGTATTATTTCAATTATATAAAAATATAATGCGAAAAAGAAATAACACGGACACCAAAAAAATTGTTAACGAGGAAACCGCAAATGCAGAAAAACCCCGTGACCTAGTCCAGATTAAACATACACTGTATTAAGCAGCTACAGACACTAGCCTACTACAAATTAACTTAAAAAGAAGTTGGGGTGGGGATTGAACCCTGGACTGTAGTTGAACCCCAACCAATCTCACACCGATCCAAGGTACGGTTATGCTCCTACGCCTATGATCCCCGTATGCCGTCCCGAACTCCTCTCCAGGATCAATCTCGCGCACATGATTCCCTTAGCGGATCTCACCCACAACCAAGAGTTTCTACGACCCAAAGTCGAAGACTTTAATAAACAAATCTGTCTCACACAAAAAAGTCTACAGGAAATAGATAAATTCGTCTCCCACGAATAAACCTACAAGTTTTGTTCCGTCTTTTTGATAAATCAAGGTGAACAGGAACCAATCGATAAAACCAGACTTATATTCCCAAAGAACATCTCATTTTCATCAATCACATCACAATAAACTTAATCAACGCAGAGAAGAAGATTATTCAGGAATCACAAACAATGAGACGAAGATGTTTGTGACTAGTTTTTTCTTGCCTATCAGAGATAAAAATCTCAAGCCAATCATTACAATTGTACTCGTACGATAGAAACAACAAGATCATATCACACAACTATAAGAAAAGTAGTATCGGTCTGGCTTAACAATCCCAATGAAGTCTTTAAGTCGTTAACCTGGTTTTAAAAGAAGAAAACCAAAGGTTAAAGGAGAATCGAATCTAGCTTTAGCAAACTAGTGTCACACAGAATGTGTGGGGATTAGGCTTCCCAGTTGCTAGAGTTCTCCCTTATATAGTCTTTCAAATCAGGGTTTGCAATCAATGTTAGCTTGCTAACAAAGCATTCAATATTCACCGTTAGATGAAAAACATATTAGATACAAGCTAATATCTCTCAACCATTAGATCTAAAACTTAGCTTGTCATACACACATGTACTTGACGTTTTGGGTTTGTGTAACCGTACCCAAACGTGTACAATGGTTGGTTCAATATTAGTTAACCAAATGGTTAGCCAAATGATAATTTTCATATCAACCATATTCTTCTTCACCATAACTAGTCCAAATGACTCAAATGAACTAGTTAGAGAGTTGTTCAATTGCTATGATATCTCATGTACTACACAAGACATAATTGAATCAAAAACGATGTGATTCACTCAAATCATTCCATGAAATATAAAGCCACGGTTTGCAAAAGCATTCCTTAGTAATTTAAGATAAGTTCATGAACAACGTTTTCAGACATAACCTCTTAAGTTCGCTGACTCAAGCTAACCGGTTGAAGTTAATAAACTCCAGCAGAATTTCTCGGGATGAGAACTTACGCCAGTTCGCGGACTAGGTTCACGGACTGAGTTCGCGGACTGAGTTGTTGCTCACGTTCCGGTTCCACTTGATCAACAAACGCAAACTTTGGTTCAAGTGTTAAGGACTTATACATATATGTGTTGCCACAACAATGTTTATATCCCACAATGGTTGTATAGTCTAAACTCTCATTTCAATCATTAGAACATTCTCATAGGGCGTTATATAGTTGTTATCCACAAACTATTTTTCGTCAGAGCGATTTCCAAAGTGATTGAAACATAACATGACATTCGTCACTAGGCAAAGATGAACTTAGCTAAAGCGAAAGCTTTACCAACACCCATTTCGAGAAATAGATAAGAGAGATATACTTAGCTCGAAATGTCACATTTGCATACTCTTAGTCTATATAGTAAAATGACTTTTGTCTCAAGATAGGAGATAGAGTAGATAGACTTTTGAGTGATAGATAAGTTCAAGTCTCCACATACCTTTTAGTCGATGAAGATCCACTGGTTCCTTGAGTAGTCCTTCATCTTGTATGATGATCGCCATGGAGTTCTTGAGCTCAACTACACTTTCTATCCTAGTCCGAGACCTTATTTATAGTAGACTAGAAATCAAGACTTTATAATTTTGATCACTAAGATTGACAAACATGCTTGAGATATAAACGCATGCGAGTTTGACCGAGCAGTGCTCTAACAACATGCAAGATGAAAGAGTTGGAAATAGCTTGTGTACTCACAATATATGTTAGACCAAACCCTAGTTATCATTCTCGAACACAAGAATAAATTCTCACAAGAAGTTTCCTAGTACTTAAAATCCTTAAAGAATTCTTTATCATCTCCGAACTCTTTTTCCATAACAGGCATCAAAAATATATGGTTCGTGAATAAGAGAATTGACTCCTTCAAACCTTTTTGATTGTTGTTTGACAAGTGCTTCTTTTAGCTCAAGTGATTTTTGCATAATAGCTTTCAGTCCCTGCACCTCCATCTTGGTTTTCTTATGTTCTTTGAGAAGAGTTGCAAACCTTTGATGATTAGATCGGCCGGCTCTAGGTTTCTTCGTATTATTCCTTTTCCTTTTAAAATATGAATCATAAGGATATGATATTTCTTGGTCGTTTTTAGTTGGATAAACATCAACAACCATAGGAGTAAAAATTTCAGAAGATGTTGTGCTTGGAGCCTCCATGATTCGTAAGAATAAATTGGATTTGTGAAATAAAAATATATTTCTCAAAAAATCAAACTTCTTGTGAAAGAGGTATGAGTCTTAATGAAGAACATATTTATCATGCAGGGTTTCAGGACAATAATAGTTCCCATACTAGAGAAATACGTAAAAAATTAGAAGAATGAAATGTCACATTTATCCTTAAGTTTTTACATAGTTCAACTTTTCAATACCATTACTTGAGACATAGATTAATATGAACAAGTTAGTTGATTGATCAAGACCTTTGTTGATTTCTGCAAATTCGATACCCACAGACTGTATGCAGTAGTATCATCAAATTATGAATTATAAATAACGCTTATGAGAATAAATTTATATATAATAAGTTATGTAACCGATTTATGACCAGCAAGAATTATCCTAGACTATTTTTATGGATCAAGGATCAACAAAAAAATATTGTTATTCTCTTAAGAGATGGAAATACAACGTTAGTAGTCTCATCGTATCAACGAACATGAAAAGATGGAAATCCAAGTAATAATATTAAAGTTTGACCCAAAGCCCTAATGTGCATGGTTTTTATCTCTTTTAAGGGCACATGAGACAAGATGCACTTTTCAACACAATGAAATTGTGTTGAGGTGAGCAGTAGAGTGCTCACCACTAGGTTCCTGCATGAAATTTGTGATATCCTTCTTTATGGAATGTTTAGACCTGACTCTTCTCTTTATTTGAGATTTTACCTTTTCCTTTGAAACATTCAATCTTTTAGGAGAATAAGAGTTAACTTTACATACCATAGGATTGGGCTTTTGAACAAGTTTAAGCACATTTACCAAACAACTAACCCTGCGTTGCAGTTTGTTGACATAACTTAATTTGTGTTTATACTTGAAATATTTTGTGAGTTTGTGACCCTAAATGGTACAATAAGGACATGTTGGTTTGAGGATTGATTCAGGAACGACGTTATCAGCTAAACAAAGGGTACATGAAACATTAACAAGGTTTTCATTAGTATACGAAAAATCCATTACATTCTTGATAGGTGTCTAAAACACCTAATTTTATATCGAGTATTTATGCTTTCTTTGTGAGTTTCTTGTAAATTATGTCTCTTATATTTGCTTTTGAGTCTATTAGGTGCTCTGGAGTCACACGGAGGAAAATAAGAAGAAATCATCTGTTTTGAGCAAGAAGGGTCAAAAGCGTCATTTCATTTCAAGTACTATCCGGATCCCAGTCAAGGTTAAGGGGAATACTCTATTTGGAGGGGTACTAAACAAAGAGAAGCAATGGTTGAGGGGATGCCAATGTGGCTATCCCTTATCAGAGTGACCGGCTATCAATAACAACCCCAAACCACTAACCCTAAATCGAGAAGAGAGTTTTCTCTCTCAATCATTCCTTCTTCATTCATTCACCTGAAACATAAATTGAGACCAGCAGCCTTTGCTACTGAAACAGAGAGTTGAGAAATTCAGGGGAGGTTAATGGAATATTTAGACGATAGAAGAAGAACTTGTTCGATCTATGAAATATGATAACAAACTGAAGCTATTGGATGTATGGGTTCGAATGGGAAGTAGTTTCATCTGAGAAGATTGGTGAAGGGTCTATGGGTGTATTTTGGCATAATTGAGCAGGGGTTCAGAGCAGTCAAGGCAATGGCAGTCTCAGGTATTATTATGGATGAATGGGTTTGCTTTAAATTTGGATTTGTTGGGAAAATAGAGAGTATAGAAGATGTTTGTTTGATTGAGGACAACATTACCAGACTGTGTACACAAGACGTTCGAGTAATTTCCTGATAGAGTTTTACACAGGGATGTTTGGTAGGATCCTGAGGTGAACTAGGTGGTGGATGTACCAAGAGCTGAATTTGGGTTGCTGTCATTCCCAGCACAGTTTGAGTTCCATTGGCTGGTTTGAGATGGCAGCTGATGCTGCAATGGGAAGAGATGGTAGTGTTTTGTAGTACTGGAATGGAGAGTTACCATAGAGTTGGTGATGTGTGGAGGTAGATAGTAATGATTTGAGCAGCTGATGGCCTTGAGAACTCAAGGTGAGATGGTGTGCAAAAGGGATTGTGGACTTGAACTGAAGATAGAGTTGTCATGGGCTGGTGGTTGTATAAGATGGAAACAGTTTGAAAATGGGTTTGTAGTGATTCAGGTGGAGAACCAAATGGTTGGAGATGGTGGTTCTAGCTTCTAGTGATGCAACTGCAGGTGAGATATGAAGAAAAGGAGAATGGGCATGGCTGTTTGATTAACAGTTCTTGTTGTCCTGATGGTGCAAGAAGCAGTTGTTTGTAGCTGCAGTTGCAGGATGCTCGGGTAGCATTGAGGCAGAGTTAGAGTTATAGGGCTGGAGTGTTGGCAAGATATGAAGCTATGAATTGGAACGCAATGATGCTGTTACAGGGTGATTTATGCAAAGTGGTGGTTTTGTCTGTGTAGGTGGCTTGAATTACTCAGGTGAAGTGTTAGGTCAGCTGTTGGAGTGTGCTACTGAAATGCAGGTGGCATGAATGATATGGAAGGTACTAAGGTTGAAGTTGTCAAGGTGATGCTGAGGAATAAATGACCCAATGCTGGTACTGGATTCTGTGCTATTACAGAATGGCTCAAGAAGTTGGAACTGGTGATATGCAGCATTCAAAGAAGGAACTGATTGAAGCAGCTGGTGTTATGCGCAGTGCAGGCGATGGCTGGGGACTCGAGGCATGGAAAGATTGAAGTGATGGTAGTGGTTAAAGCTTATATGCTAGGATAGAGCGAAGGAATGGACTAGCTGGTGCTGTAAAGGGTGAAGCTCATAAGCTGTTAGTGGTATGTAGGAGCTGCAAGTGGTGGATTATGTTGCAGTGAGATGTATGTGGTGGCTTGAGATGTACAAGAACAAGGTCTTGATGGTTGTGAAAATGGTGATGTAATGGCTTGAGTCTATGCAAGTAACTCAGATGGGTTTGAGGTTGTGAACTTAAGAATACTGCAATGGAGATATGGATGGAGCTATTGCTGTTTGAATTGGATTAGAGAGAAAACTGAATTACAGGGAGTTGAGCCTGAGATGGAGTTACTGTTGCAGTTGATGAGCAAAGAATGGTTGTTGTCGTGATTGATTGGGTTTGTGGTGTTGAATACCAGCTCGCGGATAGAAAGGAATGGAGTGTATGTGCAGCAGGGGATCTGAATTGTAGAAAATGATATTATCAAGTATGGATTGATTTGGTGTACAAGTGTAGTTATGGAGGTACAAAATGAAATGTCAGCTTCCCAACTGACAATTGAGCAGAAAATAGGCTGTCAGTTGTCTATAACTGACAAGCCCAAGTACTAATGAGCTAATGGGCTTATGGGTTGTTCTGAGGCTGAAGCAAGTTTATGGGCTGGATTTCATCTATCACGTTAGCTGCTGCACAGTTTCTTTACACGGCCAGAATTCCCCTCTAGTGAGTTGACTCACCTGACCCGGTTGGATTGCCTCAGTGATCCAGAGATGACGGCGCCGTTAAGAAGACCGTCAGTTTGACTCAACTAGCCGGTGGCATTTTTCAGGTTGCCGTCGGTGACTTTCCGGCGCCGGATTTCGGTCAAAAACCCTATTTTCCGGCGAACGTTTTTGGAACATATTTTCTACACGGGTCTCTCTCACTCGTGGGCCGGGTGAATTTCCAACTAATGGACTTTGAAGACAAAACCTAATTTTGGAAGGAGAAAAAGCTACAAAAAGAAAAGTTCTACTAACTTTTGGAGAGAACGTTTTATTCTATTCTTGGAGATTTTGCAGAGAACTACTTCTAGGGTTTGCTCTCTTTTATGTTTCATCTTATTTCCTTGAATATTATGATGATGAACTCCATGAATATGTATAGCTAAATACTATTATTGGTTATGAGATAAAAGTTGATTTCTTCAAGCATGTTATTTGATTCTATGATTTAGTTTTGTCTCAATTTTATCGTTTATGATTTCATCGTTTTTATTATCATATGATTTGAATGCTAGTTTGGTTGAGTCCGGAATCAATTGGATTTGTTTTCATATCTATAGCTATATTAGGGTTTTCAATACGTAAAAGTTGTTTATCCCTGATTTCTAGTAGCATCTTGTGGTTAATACTTGTAGTGATACATCTTTTTAATCGCATATGAACCATAACCTTTGTTAAAACAAATTAGTACTTTTACACGTTTATTTGCATTGATTAGTCTTATTTCATAGAACTTATTGCTCTTAGGGAGTTAAATCTAATTGTGCTTTTACACTTTAGGTTGCTTTTTAAGTAGATTTCACAATAGCATCTTTTAATGTTGTTTGTGATTAAATTAGGAAATAAACGGGATACTCATGCGATCAAGATATCCTAGGACTTTTGATAATTGAGAGATTAAATATCAATTCTAATCATAGATGAAAAATACATATTTGTGAATGATACTATCCCTTGACCAATATCTTCTTCTTATTGATTATTCCAATTATTTGCTTTGCTTTATTTAGTTTTATTACTTTGATAAAAACAAAAACACTCTTGGGTTATTTGGTTACTTGGTTACTTAAGAATCTGAAAATTGCATAACAACAATCGCCTCTCTGTGGATACGAACTCTTTCTTATCGAATACTATATTTATATCTAGTTGAGTGAGGAAGTGAATTTATTTTTGACGCATACGACACGCATCAAATTTTGGCGCCGCTGCCGGGGAGGCATTCGACTTGTTATATAGTTTTGGTTTCTTATTTTTTTCGTTGTTTTTAATTTCGTTTTGAGAATTGTGTTTCAGGTACCTTACTGAAATACAAATTGGGAGAAGCAATGGGTGATGCAAATCGCACACTCAAGGAGTTGGCTTCTCACAAGCTAAATACACAACATGGGTGTATTCAAACAAATTCTACTTTCGAAATCAAGCCGGGGCTGCTTAGAGAATTACCAAATTTCCATGGCATGGTGAATGAAGACCCAAACAAGCATCTTATGGACTTCCACACCATTGTCATGGTCGTGCTTCCAGCGGATGTTGAGGTGAATGGTGCAATGTTGAAAGTTTTTCGATTCTCTTTGGTGGATAGTGCTAAAGATTGGTTGTATTATTTGCCTCCCGAAAGTGTCACAACTTGGAATGGGTTGAAGAAACTCTTTTTAGAGAGATATTTTCCTGCATCAAAGGCTATTCAAATTCGCAAGGAGATTTGTGGGATGAAGCAAAATATGGGAGAATCTTTATATGAATGTTGGGAACGATACAAGAGATTGGTGGCAAGCTGCCCTCATCACCAATTTAGTGACGCAATGATTATCCAATACTTCTATGAAGGTCTCCAAGCAAGTGATAGGAATCTTATTGACGCTGCAAGTGGTGGTGCACTTATGAACAAGACGGTGACACAAGCTAGGGAGTTGATTGAGATTATGGCAGAAAATTCTCAACAATTTTCAAGTCGTGGATCAGAACCACCTACCAAGGGAGTTAATCAAGTTGACGAGATTATTGAATTACGTCAACAAATGAGCAATATGATGGCAATGATGCAACAAATTGCAGTAGTGGTTGTAAAACCGTCACGCCTAGCTAATGAGAACGTAGAGCATGTCAATGCTATATTCTCAACTCAGCCGTATGGTATTTATTCTAACACTTACGAGAAAGTTGCAAGTGCAAGTTCTGTTTACATCCATCCGCATAAGTTCCAACAACAAGTGCAACAACCACAACAAGGGCATAATCTAGAATTGGAGAAGATGGTTACTTTGGTGGAGGCTCTAATGTCCGTGGTACAGCAAAATCAACAACTAGCGATCTTAAATCAGCAGAAAACGGATAATGCAATTAAGGAGTTGCAATCACAAGTTGGTCTACCGCAAAAACAACAATTCCAACAACAACAACCACCTGAAAATCAAGGGTCCAATATGGAAGAGTTGCTGAAATCTTTTATGCAAAGAACGGAGGGTGTGGTCCAGGACTTTCAAACACAAGTTGGTTCAATGGCCGAGGAGATTAATCAGTTGCATGCACAAAATGGTGAGAAACTCCCTTCCCAAACTCTTAACTAAAGATAGGGTGTCAATGTTAATACGTTGGGAAGTGGTACACAATTTGTGCAACCCGAAGTTACAAATTCGGGTAAAGAAGAAGCGCCAAAGGAACCAATTTTGGAGGAAAAGAATGCAGATTTTCCCCAAAATCCCGAGGTAACTAAATCAAACTCTAAAACTCTTGTTTATACTTATGTTCCTCCTCTACCTTTTCCTGGCAGGTTCTCTAAAGATAATGAGAAGGTGGAACAAGATAGGGATATTTGGGATGTTTTTAAGAAGGTCCAAGTGAATATTCCACTCATTGAAGTAATTAGGCAATCTCCTCGCTGTGCAAAGTGTGTAAAGGAATTATGCACTAACAAGCACAAGCTAACCGGTAATGAGGTAATGAGTGTGGGGGGAAACGCTTCGGCGTATCTTACAAAGAAACTCCCACCTAAATTGAAAGATCCCGGTAGTTTCACTATTCCATGCACTATTGGTAAAACAAGGTTTGCAAAAGCTATGTTAGATTTAGGAGCGTCTATTAATGTTATGCCTACTTCGATTTATGATTCTTTAAATCTTGGTCCTCTCAAGAAAACCTGCATAGTTATTCAACTTGCCGATAGATCTAATGTTTACCCTAAAGGGATTGTTGAGGATGTTTTGGTGCAGGTAAAATGACTAATATTTCCAGTGGATTTCTACGTTTTAGACATGAGTGATGTGAATTCATCCTCGTCTACACCTTTACTGTTGGGTAGACCATTTATGAGTACCGCTAGAATGAAGATTGATGTCCACAATGGCACCTTGACTATGGAGTTCGATGAAGAATTCATACACTTCAACATCTTTGAGGCGAGGAAACATCAAAGTACCATTCAATCAGATTTTCATAATGTGTTGGAAGCCGGCTGAGGCGTAACAAGCAAGGATCACGTCGGGATGACGAATTTAAACCAAGCGCTAAGTGGGAGTCAACCCACCGGTTTTGTATCTTTACCTTTATCTTTTTATTCTTTATGCATTTACTTTTCTCTTTATTTTTCTTGTTTTTTCATATCATTTGCGGAATTTCCCACCTTGAACTTTCTTTGGACGATTCAATTTTACATTGAGGACAATGTAAAGTTTAAGTGTGGGGGAGCATTTATATGTTTGTATAGTTTGTTTTAGTGTGCTTTATGCCTTTAAAAAAAATCAGAAAAATAGGAAAACCAAGAAAAAATTTGTGATTTTTGAACTCCGAAATCTAGAAACTTGTGCCTTTAGGATGACACCATTAGTGGATGGAACCATTTTGAATGCAGGAGTTGAGGAATCGATTAACTAAAAGGGACGAACATAGCTCAGAAATCATAAATACCATGATAGTTGTTACCATATCTCGGAATATCACCATGTCGCATTCTATTTTTATTTTTCCATATTTATCTATTGTTCTCTAAGTGTTTTGGTGGGTCACTAAACATCGACGTGTTATTAATGCTAGGATGAAATAGAGTGATTGAGTTACTAGAAAAAAAAACGACCAATTAGACCAAACGGAATAAAATGACACTTGGGAATAGCAGTATGTGTGAAACGTTGTCCCTATCTCCGTCGCCTAAAAAAGCGTGGAATGCAGGATCCAAGGAAACTATCATGTAATTGCTGACAAGAAGCATGCGCTTGGATCCAAATGATCTAATCATGCTGTCTAAAAAAAAAAGTGAAAAAATTGAAAAAAGAAAAAGGAAAAAAGAAAGGAAAAGTATTATATTGGTTGAATAAAGTCACTTCTGGTTCCCTTGTATATGCCAGTGAGTTGATGTAGAATTCAAACTAGTAGCTCAATCCAATAGGCATAGGTTCATCTTGGCAGTGACCTTCAGACAGATATGGGAAACATTGATCACTTGTGAACATTCGCCAACATCTACATCTATATTCATCTTCTTAATCTTTTCATTGTGTTGTGGTTTGTTAGTTTCCGAGTATTGTGGCTTGTTCGACTATCTAATTAAAGCTTTATTTACTAATATATGAATTGAATTTGTGCAAGGTACCTCCTCATGTAGTCATTTTGGATTCGTTCATTGATTTGTCACAATTAGACGGAGTTGGAAATATAGGTTTTGTAGGCAGACCTCTTGTAAACCTTCACGAGACTAAAACTCGTCCACTAGGGACACCTAGGGGTTCAAAGGCTTGTTATTTATGCTTAGAGTAACCATAGCCTCGACGAGAAGGAGTTGTTGTATTTTATTTTTGTTTGATTTGCTCGAGGACTAGCAAAGTCTAAGTGTGGGGGAATCTGATAGGTGTCTAAAATACCTAATTTTATATCGAGTATTTATGCTTTCTTTGTGAGTTTCTTGTAAATTATGTATATTATGTTTGCTTTTGAATCTATTAGGTGCTCTGGAGTCACACGGAGGAAAAGAAGAAGAAACCAGCCGTTTTGAGCAAGAAGGTCCAAAAGCGTCATTTCATTGCAAATACTATCTGGATCCCAGTCAAGGTTAAGGGGCATACTCTATTTGGAGGAGTACTAAACAAAGAGAAGAAATGGTTGAGGGGATGCCAATGTGGCTATCCCTTATCATAGCGACCGGCTACCAATAATAACCCAAAACCACTAACCCTAAATCGAGAAGAGAGTTTTCTCTCTCAATCATTCCTTCTTCATTCATTCACCTGAAACAGAAATTGAGACCAGCAGCCTTTGCTACTGAAACCGAGAGTTGAGAAATTCAGGGGAGGTTAATGGAAGATTGAGACGATAGAAGAAGAACTTGGTCGATCTATGAAAGATGATAACAAACTGAAGATATTGGATGTATGGGTTCGAATGGGAAGTAGTTTCAGCTGAGAAGATTGGTGAAGGGTCTATGGGTGTATTTTGGTAGAATTGAGCAGGGGTTCAGAGTAGTCAAGGCAATGGCAGTCTCAGGTATTGTTATGGATGAATAGGTTTGCTTTAAATTTGGATTTGTTGGGAAAATAGAGAGTATAGAAGATGTTTGTTTGATTGAGGACAACATTACCAGACTGTGTACAAAAGACGTTCGAGTAATTGCCTGATAGAGTTTTACACATGGATGTTTGGTAGGAGCCTGAGGTGAACTAGGTGGTGGATGTACCAAGAGCTGAATTTGGGTTGCTGCCATTCCCAGCACAGTTTGAGTTCCATTGGCTGGTTTGAGATGGCAGCTGATGCTGCAATGGGAATAAATGGTAGTGTTTTGTAGTACTAGAATGGAGAGTTACCATGGAGTTGGTGATGTCAGGAGGTAGCTAGTAATGATTTGAGCAGCTGATGGCCTTGAGAACTCAAGGTGAGATGGTGTGCAAAAGGGATTGTGGACTTGAAGTGAAGCTAGAGTTGTCATGGGCTGGTGGTTGTATAAGATGGAAACAGTTTGAAAATAGGTTTATAGTGATTCAGGTGGAGAACCAAATGGTTGAAGATGGTGGTTCTAGCTGCTAGTGATGCAACTGCAGGTGAGATATGGAGAAAAGGAGAATGGGCATGGCTGTTTGATTAACAGTTCTTGTTGTCCTGATGGTGCAAGAAGCAGTTGTTTGTAGTTGCAGTTACAGGATGCTCAGGTAGCATTGAGGCAGATTTGGAGTTACAGGGCTGGAGTGTTGGCAAGATATGAAGCTATGAATTGGAACGCAATGATGTTGTTACAGGGTGATTTATGCAAAGTGGTGGTTTTGTCTGTGTAGGTGGCTTGAATTACTCAGGTGAAGTGTTAGGTCAGCTGTTGGAGTGTGCTATTGAAATGCAGGTGGCATGAATGATATGGCAGGTACTGAGGTTGAAGTTATCAAGGTGATGCTGAGGAATAAATGACCCAATGCTGGTACTGGATTCTGTGCTGTGACAGAATGGCTCAAGAAGTTGGAACTGGTGATATGCAGCATTCAAAGAAGGAACTGATTGAAGCAGCTGGTGTTATGCGCAGTGCAGGTGATGGCTGGGGACTCGAGGCACGGAAAGATTGAAGTGATGGTAGTGGTTAAAGCTTATATGCTAGGATAGAGCCAAGGAATGGACTAGCTGGTGCTGTAAAGGGTGAAGCTCATAAGCTGTTAGTAGTATGTAGGATCTTCAAGTGGTGGATTATGTTGCAGTGAGATGTATGTGGTGGATTGAGATTGACAAGAACAAGGTCTTGATGGCTGTGAAAATGGTGATGTAATGGCTTGAGTCTATGCAAGTAACTCAGATGGGTTTGAGGTTGTGAACTTAAGAATACTGCAATAGAGATATGGATGGAGCTATTGCTGTTTGAATTGGATTAGAGAGAAAACTAAATTGTAGGGAGTTGAGCCTGAGATGGAGTTACTGTTGCAGTCGATGAGCAAAGAATGGTTGTTGTCATGATTGATTGGGTTTGTGGTGTTGAATACCAACTCGCGGTTAGAAAGGAATGGAGTGTATGTGCAGCAGGGGATCTGAATTGTAGAAAATGATATTGTCAAGTATGGATTGATTTGGTGTACAAGTGTGGTTATGGAGGTGCAGAATGAAATGTCATCTTCCCAACTAACAATTGAGCAGAAAATAGGCTGTCAGTTGTCTATAACTGACAATCCCAAGTACTAATGAGCTAATGGGCTTATGGGTTGTTCTGAGGCTGAAGCAAGTTTATGGGATGGATTTCATCTATCACGTTAGCTGCTACACAGTTTCTTTACACGGCCAGAATTCCCCTCTGGTGAGTTGACTCACCTGACCCGGTTGGATTGACTCGGTGATCCTTAGATGACGGCGCCGTTAAGAAGACCGTCAGTTTGACTCAACTATCCGGTGGCAGTTTTCAGGTTACCGTCGGTGACTTTACGGCGCCGGATTCCGGCAAAAAACCCAGTTTTCCGGCGAGAGTTTTTGGAACATATTTTCTACACGGGTCTCTATCACTCGTGAGCCGGGTGAATTTCCAACTAATGGACTTTGAAGACAAAACCTAATTTTGGAAGGAGAAAAAGCTACAAAAAGAAAAGTTCTACTAACTTTTGGAGAGAACGTTTTATTCTATTCTTGGAGCTTTTGCAGAGAACTACTTCTAGGGTTTGATTTCTTTTATGTTTCATCTTATTTCCTTGAATATTATGATGATGAACTCCATGAATATTTGTAGCTAAATACTATTATTGGTTATGGGATAAAAGTTGATTTCTTCAAGCATGTTATTTGATTCTATGATTTAGTTTTGTATCAATTTTATCGTTTATGATTCATCGTTTTTATTATTATATGATTTGAATGCTAGTTTGGTTGAGTCCGGAATCAATTGGATTTGTTTTCATCTATATAGCTATATTATGGTTTTCAATACGTAAAAGTTGTTTATCCCTGATTTCTAGTAGCATCTTGTGGTTAATACTTGTAGTGATACATCTTTTTAATCGCATATGAACCATAACCTTTGTTAAAACGAATTAGTGCTTTTACACGTTTGTTTGCATTGATTAGTCTTATTTCATAAAACTTATTGCTCTTAGGGAGTTAAATCTAATTGTGCTTTTACACTTTAGGTTGCTTTTGAAGTAGATTTCACAATAGCATATTTTAATGTTGTTTGTGATTAAATCAGGAAATAAACGGGATACTCATGCGATCAAGATATCCTAGGACTTTTGATAATTGAGAGATTAAATACCAATTCTAATCATAGATGAAAAATACATGTTTGTGAATGATACTATCCCTTGACCAATATCTTCTTCTTATTGATTATTCCAATTATTTGCTTTGCTTTATTTAGTTTTATTACTTTGATAAAAACAAAAACACTCTTGGGTTATTTGGTTACTTGGTTACTTAAGAATCTGAAAATTGCATAACAACAATCGCCTCTCGGTGGATACGAACTCTTTCTTATCGAATACTATATTTATATCTAGTTGAGTGAGGAAGTGAATTTATTTTTGACGCATACGACACGCATCAATTATCCAATGATTTTTATGAAGAATCATCAATCAAACTATCAAGATTATTATGGGTATTGCTACATTCATAGAAATTGATAATTTTGTCCCAATAGTGCTACACTTTATCCATCATCCTCTTCGGAATCATAATGATCAGACGTTTCATCAAGCTTTGCAGAAAAACCCTTGTAGTTGCCAGTGTATTTCTTGTATGGACACTCATTGGAAAAGTGACCGAACCCTTTACACTTAGAAAAATCATGTCATATCCTCATCGTCAATATTGTTGGAGTCTCTGTTTTTGACAAGAATACGATTATGTGGATTAACTGACATATGAGGCTTTTTCTAGTGAATTGTTCATTTCTCTTCATAAGAAGTTCTTTAAACTGTCTTGTGATTAATAAAAATGAGTTATCAAGATCTTCATCTGAAAATTCAGAATCAACAATATTGTTCACAGAGTTGTCAACACTTTCACCTTTAAGTGTTTTAGTGTTTCTCAGTGCCATGAGCGCAATATCCTTTTCGACTTTGGATCGCAGTTCAATTCTCGTTGTTGATCGAGTAATTCATGATCAAAGATCTTTAACTTTCCAACCAAATTATTTCTAGAAAGTGTTGTAAGGTTATTTCCTTCCATGATGGATTAATTCTTAGGCCCGTATCTTGCCAGTAAAGACCGTAGAATTTTCATCACAATGTCCTTTTCAGGATTGGTCTTACCTAACACATAACATGCATTAATAATTTCAAAAACTTAGTGATTAAACTTATCAAACGAAACTTTATCTGACATACGAAGATTTTCCTAGTCAAAATTTAGGTTTTGAATCCTATCTTGAGATATCTCATTCGAATACGGTTTCTAAGATATCCCAAGCGTATTTAGACTTAGTGCACGAAGTCATATGGTGCTGAAGATCTTGCCTTATGGCGTGAGTAATAGCATTTAACCTGTCAGAATTATGATTTGCAGCACTTATCTCGATTTCACTATATTCTGCTAAATCTTTCTCAACAGTATTTTCGTCTCTAACAACTGTCGGACGATTGTATCCTATTATTACATGTTTCCATGTATGAAAGTCACAGGCTTGTAGAAAGGAACGCATAGTAAGTTTCCACCATAAGTAATTTATGCCATCAAAGGTTGGTGGTATGTTTATCGATATTGCACTTTTATCCATATAGTCAGATTGCTTCAAACACATACTTATTAGGTCTTTCACGGGTTTGCCTACTCTGATACCAATTGAAAATGCGGGGGTACCAAAATACACCACCAAATTTTTCTTAGGCAACCTGTATGGACTAAAATCAAATACAATTCCTAGAGTTACAACTTAATGAATCTCAATCAGGAATTATATGAAGAGTTTATATCTCTTTCTCTCATAATCATTATGTAAACGGAGACAAGTTCGTGAACCTGAATATACCGTGAGAGTAGTTGGATGATTCCAAAGATCAATATCCAAGATCAATCAAGTCGTATCCAACAATACGATGGACATATATACTTTGATTGATTTACGTACAACCTGTGATATTTCAATTATAAAGATAAACAATATAATAGGAAAAAGAAGTAACACAAACACCAGAAATTTTGTTAACAAGGAAACCGCAAATGCAGAAAAACCATGCGACCTTGTCCATATTTGAATACCAAGTTGTATGAAACCGCTACAGACTCTAGCCTACTATCAAAACTTTGGACTGGTATGTAATTGATACCGAATCTACCGTCACGGGATTTTATTACAGTGGCGTTCCTCATGCCTTTTGAATCTCGCAATACTCTACGCAATTGATTCCCTTAGATGACGTCCGTTACAGTCTAAGTGTTGCTTCAACTCAATTGAGGACTTTAAACCAATCTGCCTCCCACAAATAAACATATATGTGATTTACATTTTGATCAAAGATCAAGGTGAGATAATAAATCGTTTGCAATAGATAAAGTCTAGCAAACCTCAAAATCCGGTACTTGTGACTCCCGAAGAGAAGCCTAGATTATTATTCACCTCACAAGTAAAACCTACTCCGATTTTGACAAAAAATCATCATAAAGGAATATACCTATGGACTCACAAAGTCCGAGACGAATAAACTTTGCGA
The DNA here is from genome assembly GCA_023529315.1 of Papaver bracteatum. Taxonomy (NCBI): domain Eukaryota; kingdom Viridiplantae; phylum Streptophyta; class Magnoliopsida; order Ranunculales; family Papaveraceae; genus Papaver; species Papaver bracteatum. Next base: position 2,477,461 of record JAJJWX010002278.1, read on the forward strand.
TTTCTATCTATCTTTCCTGATCAGAGTGATACCCAACAATCAGTAGCAAGATCAGGATACACGAACTATCAAGATAAAGATAGTCAGACCTGGATTCATGAATCCCTAAGCAAAGTCTTTTTAGTCGCTAAACCTAAAAAGGTTTAAAGAGGAGGACAACTCTAGTTTACAAAGATCCCAGTTGCTTGAGGTTCTCCTTATATAGACATTCAAAACAAAAGTTTCTTTAGATTTAATCTAAGGTAGCTTTGGAATCAAGCAATCAATACCCAAGGTTAGATGAATCTTTGATCTGAGATTAACATAAAAACTTATATATTATGGTTAGGATGGACCATAACTGAACCATGTATAATGACTTATTCATGAAAGGTTAGCCAAAAATATCCAGAAGAACTATAAGCTTAATCATTTTCATATAACACTTTAATACCTTAATCTTGAGTCACAAAAAATAGGTTATAATGTGATCAAATATGTATAGATGTGTTTTTATAGAGAGTTTTTCAAGTGCCGATTATCTCATAGAAATAATTCTGATGAATCTGAAAATATTTCGACTAGGCAAGTATGTGTACCTACATCCAGTTCGTGAGTTATTTTTCATGGTACGTGTACCGGGTTTGCATACCCTTAGACAAAAATGAGTTCAGGAGTTCACAAAACTTTTTCGGTATGCATACTAGGTATGTGTACCAACCTGGGTTCATGAGTCACATAACTTTTTGGGTTTGCATACTCAGTATGTGTACCAAAAGTCGTTGCCGAACTATAGCTACACCGGTATATGTATTGTGGCTCCTGACCTATAACAATTTGTGAAAGTATGTTAGTTGGTACGTGTATTATCCTATATCCAGATTTGCAGTAGTTCTATATCTTTCTAATAGTCAATTTGAAACATTCCCAAATAACATCAATAACACATATCACTATTCCAGGCTATTTTCAAATATTAATCTTAAATTATAATTTAGGTCATAAACAATAAATTGTTCTTAACCAAATTCATCAAGTATGAACAAATGTTCTTAAGCTTAGTCAACATATTTCGAGAATAATTAATCAAGATAAACTTGACTCGAAATTTTTGTTGTACATATAAAGTCTTCTTTAGTCATGTGACATAGTCTCATAGATAGAAAGGTGAAAACTTGAGTAATAGAGGTTTAGTATTCACTTACCTTTTGTTAATGAATTTCTCCAAAAGCTTCGATTGATCGTCGCCTTCAAATAGAAGAACGTAGTGATGTATGGTACTCAACTACACACTTCTATCCTAATTCTAGACTTGACTAAATGTAGATTATAAATTAAGATACAATTTTGATCAACTAAATTTGACAACAAGCTTGAGATATCAATACTTGTGAGTTCGACCGAGCAATGCTCTAACAAGAATGATATAAAATATTTTGAGGGTAGGCCAAACTTCATTCTTGGCAAAGTTTATTTTTGTTTCACATAAACTGTGGAAGTATTTCAAGGCACTTTGCATTCTTTCCTTTCGTAGTTTTATCTCTATAATTAGTTTGCTTTTTTAATACAATCTTATTGACCGAGTAAAAAAAAGTAATTTTTATGTTACCGTCGGAAGGGATGAGAATGTAACCGGCTTAAGAGTGCAAGTAGGTGGACTCATATACCAATGTGATATATAAATCCCTCTAGGTGATTTCTACTTGATTCGCTTTTATATATGCATGTATGATTATTTGTTATGGTTATAGAATTGCTTCTAAAAGACTGATAATCTCTTTCATCATTCCTCTCAAGCACTAGGGAAGGTACCCCTTCATATTAATGAATTGGTTTGGGGTGCTTGAATCAGATTCAAACTTGTATCGTTGACATTCTGACTGCTAGTAAAAAGGTCCAATTTTTTCCACAATTGTTGTTTTGACCCCTAAAAATTAGGATGTAATTGTGATTTATTTTTAAGAGGGTTATTTTTGGCACAAGCATCCAGAGAATGAGCAACATTGTTACAAGTTTTCTGTTGGAAATAAAAAAATACAAGCTACAGGACTAGAACTAAAAATATAAATGTTTTTAAAGAGAGCACCCGTCCATTGGTTTCTCTTAAAATTTCCCATTAAAATTTGGTCAATCAAATATTTAGCATCACATTCAACTATGATGTGAATGAGTTGTAAATCCAGTGCCTTTTTTAGAGCTGTCCTTGGTTTCTGCTTCTTCTGGAGAGTAAACTTCAAATGTGATAGTACCACAAAATGATGGATTTCCAGTAGAATCAAGCATTATGTAGCCAGCGCCATTAGCCAAAGTTATATGATCAAAAGCACCATCAATATTGCATTTAATCTAACTAGAAGGAGGAGGCATCCAAGTCCCAGCACCAATGACATTAATAAAAGGGCTCCTATTGAAATTAATCATGGCTCTAGCTCTAGCAATCACAACATCAAGATTCTCATTATTTTTGTAAATATAAGGTTGTTTTTACTGTTCCAGATGAACCATGAAATATCATCGATTTTTTTTGACTCATCAGATAAATAAGTGAAAGAATTAAATCTAACGTATCATGCAGAGAAGAGTTAAGAAAGTTATGAGTATGAAAACACAGAGAAGAAGAAAACTAAATAGAAGCAGCGAAAGGACATAAAACCAAAGCATGCATAGAAGATTCATTATAAGTCATGCATCTAGGACAAATAATTTTATCAATCAACATTATAGTTTGCAAAATATTTCTAGTTGGTAGAGCATTTCTAGTAGCTTTCCAGATGAAAATCTGAATACGATAAGGGACTTTGAGTTTCCAAATGCACTTCCAAAGGGTGTTACTTGGGGAAGGTCTAAGACCTTTGAAACCCAAGAAGGCAGATTTAGAACTAAATCTACTATTCCTATGAGAGCTCTCAATCCCTCTTATCAGGAGTGCTTAGCTGGCTTAAGGAAATAGCAAAAATCTTCTCTTTAGATGCATTGTCAAAACGAATATCTAACCTAGAGATATTCCAAGATCTAGTGTCAGGATCAATAAAGTAAGGAACTTTTAGACTAGAGTATTGGGGCACATGGGGGCTAGGTTTAGCAGAACGCATAGTAGGAATCCATTTATCACACCAAGGGTCTATGAATTTCCCATTACCCATAATCCAAGAGATAAATAATTTAATGAGCTCCTTAATGTTATGAACACATCTCCAAGTACATAAGAAAGAAAATGGGCATTTGGCATTTAAGAACTCAGTATTAGGTAAACATCTAGTATTAAGGATAATACCTAACAGAGAGTCACTGTTTTCATCCAGTTTCTAAGAATTTTAAGCTAGCATAACAAGATTATTTAATTTATCCTTCTTGAAACTGAAACCACCTTCACTTTTAGGAGAAAAAAGTATGTCCCATCCAAGTAAATGAACTTTCCAATCTTTAGGGTCAAGAGTTTCCCCCCAACAAAATTTACAAAGATAAGAGTCCAATTTCCTACAGAGAACTTTTGGGATACGAAAACATCCATTTGATAGATGGGGACAGCTTGACATACATGCTTAACAAGAGAGGTTTCAGCATCTTGAGAAAGTATTTTATGAAACCAAGAGGTAACTCTAGCATCAACAAATTGTAGGATACTCACATAGGTTTGAATTTTAGACTTCTGAAAGCTAATGGGGGTTCCCAAATACTCTTCACCTAGGCCAACAGAGATAATATTTGTAATAAAGGATAATTATTGGACTAGCTGAAGTGACAGATTTTTACTGAAAAGAATATCATACTTGTCAAAATTTATTTCCTAACCAAAAGCAGAACAATACTTATGAAGATAGTCTTTAATGGTATTAAAATCCTGAGTAGTAGCCTTACAAAAAAAGTAGGCAATCATCAACAAACAATAGGTGGGTAATAGGAGGAACATTTCTACAAACCTTAATGCTTTGAACAAGCTCTAGTCTAGTAAGTTTATAATGTAAGCAGATAAAGCTTCGGAACAAAGAATGTAAAGGTAAGGAGACATAGGGTGTCCTTGCCTAAGGCCTCTCTGGTGGAGTATTTATGGAAAAATAATATACATGTTTATTATTTAATTTATTATAAGTTATATTTTAACTTATTTAAAATATTTTAGTTTTCATTATTTAGGTATTTTTTAGTAATATCTAATAATATTTATTGTAGTAGTTTATTATTTTATATAATATTTATTAGCTAAGGTAACAAATATATTTTAATTGATTAGAGAATAATTAATGATTTTACAAGAGTTATCTATATAAAGAGCTCTTTTGTTTAGTATTGGACAGTTTTTGATGAATTAAAAAGTATTGTGTTTCTTGAGTGTTATCTCAGAAATGTATGAGTTTTAGTATTATTTCTGTTCAACGCTTCCACCCTGCATCAGTTGATTCAGAGATAGGCAACGCTCCTGCATCATGTTTCGAGGAAGAGATTATGGTGTTGTTCGAAGAGCCGCTCTCAATGATGAGAAAGAGCAAGTGGTAATAGATAATCTGAAAAGGTTGGTTAAGGCGCTCACCCTCTTATTGGTTGAATTGCAACCTCAGTAAGAGCCCCATCATGGTCCTAGCCTACAACGAGTGGAGGAGGAGACCGGTGATGAAAACAAAAACCTCTTTGGTGACAAGGAGATATGATTTCAAGAAGTTTCACATAGTCTGCGAGATTCATCGGAATCCGGATTAAATCTTGAAATCTCAAGGTTTGATGGTATTTTTTCTTTTTCTTTGGTTGAAAAAAATCATGTTGTCGTGGATTGGAATCTACCACCAATTTATGATAATTATCCTGATGATGAGATCATATTATGTTCTAGTTATGTTGATTCATATTCTCTTGAAGCAGTATGTAATCCGGTGGATCAACGGCTTCAGGTTCACTTTTTTGATTCGCAAATATTTTTCAGTCCGATATTAATTATGCCAAGATTATTTAAGTTGAAGGATTATAAGGATTTTCATCGAAGAATTATTTATACAAGAACAAATACTGGCAAAATTCGAGGACGAATTTTTTTTGAGAAGGGGAGAATGGTGGAGTATTTATGGAAAAAGAATATACATGTTTATTATTTAATTTATTATAATTTATATTTTAACTTATTTAAAATATTTTAGTTTTCATTATTTAGGTATCTTTTAGTAATATCTAATAATATTTATTGTAGTAGTTTATTATTTTATATAATATCTATTAGCTAAGGTAACAAATATATTTTAATTGATTAGAGAATAATTAATGATTTTACAAGAGTTATCTATATAAAGAGCTCTTTTGTTTAGTATTGGACAGTTTTTGAATGAATTAAAAAGTATTGTGTTTCTTGAGTGTTATCTCAGAAATGTATGAGTTTTAGTATTATTTCAGTTCAACGCTTCCGCCCTGCATCACTCTCTCATGTTGGATCAAACTAGTAGGGACACCATTGAAAAGGAAAGAATATGAGATATCAGATAATTAAAGATATCAAGTGCCCACATAAACCAAGTTTCCTTAGAACTTTTTCAAGGAAATTCCATTCAAGCTTGTCATAAGCTTTAGACATATCAAGTTTAGTTGCTGTCAGAACCTCCCTCCTTCCCAAGATAATGTTTCACTGTAAAAGCAACCTCATTAGTAAGAAGTGTATTGTCACGGATACGACCAATCATACATTATATCCGGTTATTATTATTTACAGTTATCACAATGAAGACTAGGTCTGTAAGAAATGATTTTAGTTTGTTTGGAAAGCCAAGTTTCTCGGACATTTTATTGGATAGTTGATCGTTGTTGTATGCGTCAAAAATAATTCACTTTCTCACTCAACTAAATTTAAATGAAGTATGTGGTAACAAAGAGTTTGTTCCCACAAAGAGGCTTTTGTTGTTATCAAATTACTGTTTCTTAGTAAACAATGGGAGGATTTTTGTTTTAGAAAACCAATAAAAATAATTGAAAGCAATAAAATATGAAAGTAATCAATAAGAGGAAGATATTGGTCACGATATAGTATCATTCACAAACATGTATTTTCATCAATGACTAGAATTGGTATTTTAATCTCTCATTTACTAAAAGTCCTAGGATACCTTGATCGGAAGTATATCCCGCTTTTTCCATTATTTAATCACAACCACATTAAAACATGTATATGTGAATTCTTCCTAGAAAGCAACCTAAAGTGTAAAAGCACAATTAAGTTTAACTCCCTAAAAGCATTAAGTTATATGGATAAGACTAATCAAGGCAATCAAACGTGTAAAAGCACTAATTCGATTTAACCAAGGTTATGATTCATATGCGATTATAAATATGTATCACTACAAGTAATAACCACACTATGCTACTTAGAATCAGGGATAAACAACTTTTTCGTATTGAAAACCCTAATATAGCTCTAGAAATGAATGCAAATCGAATTGATTCCGGACTCAACCTAATAAGTATTCAAATCATATGAAAATATTAACAACGGATCATAAATAATAAAGTTGAGACAAAACTAATTCATTGAATCAAATATCATGTTGTGAAATCCACTTTATCCCATAGCCAATATTATTTATTTAGCTACTCATATCTATGGAGTTTATCATCATATTATATAAATAAACCAAAGAAAACCCTAGGATTATATCCGGCTCTCTCCCCCAGATCTCCAAGTAGAAAAATATGTGATCCCCAAAAGAGAATAACCTTTCCTTTTTGTAGTTTTTCTCCAACTTCTAAGATTAGGTCCAATCTCCAAAGTCCAATAACAAGATGTCCACCAAGCCCATATGTGAGGAGTACCCAAGTGAAAATATGTCCCAAAAGAGGACGCCGGAAAACTGGTGTCATCGTCAGAACTTAGCCGGAGAAAGTATCTCAGCTGACCGGAAAAGTCCACCCGGTCACCGATCATAGTTGGTCCACTTGGTCAGATCGAATGAGTCAACTCGGTCATAGTAATGAGTCATAACCATGTCAGACATGAGTCAGATAGTCAGGTGAACTGACTAGGCTAACTGGTCTGAGTAATGTCAGGGCTGAGAAATTTCTCAGGCTACAGTCTTTTGTTGCGCCTAAGCTATTTTGTACAATCATTGTACATTACTTCCCTTGCAACCTGAAGTTCATCTATTTCAGCACAATACTCCTGAAATGAAAATCTGAGCTAGCTCTTGACAACACTGTATCACCAGCTCCATATTATCTAATATCACCAGCACTAAAAAAGTGGTGGTCTAACAACCACACCCAATATTTAAATTAGTAATCTGTATGGATAAACTCCGAGTTACTTTACTAGAGAATCAACTAGACGGTCAGACTTAATCTAGATAAAAATATCTCAAGGAGTTATTATCTCAATCTCTCAATTTGATCTATACTCAAGCAAATAGAATATGCGAGTCTTTATCAAAGAGAGATAACATGGATAGTATCAAAGACCAATATCCAAGTGTCAATCAATTTAAAACGACAACCAAAAGATAGGATATTCTAATTGATTGAACAACGCATAACCTGTATTATTTTAATTATATAACAAAATTTAATGCGGAAAATAAATAACATAAACACCAGAATTTTTTTAACGAGGAAACCGCAGATGCAGGAAAACCCCGGGACCTAGTCCAGATTAAACATACGATGTATTAAGACGCTACAGACACTAGCTTACTCCAAGCTAACTTCGATCTGGACTGTAGTTGAAACCTAACTAATCTCACACTGATCCAAGATACAGTTATGCTCCTACATCTGTGATCCCAACAGGATGCTACATACTTGATTCCCTTAGTTGATCTCACCCACAACCAAGAGTTGCTACGACCCAAAGTCGAAGACTTTAATAAAAAAATATGTATCACACAAAAAAATCTACAATAATAGATAAATTTGTTTCCTTGAATATACTTATGAGTTTTGTTCCGTCTTTTGATAAATCAAGGTGAACAGGAACCAATTGATAAAACCAGACTTATATTCCCGAAGAACAGCTCAGCTTTATCAATCACCTCACAATAAACTTAATCGACACAACGAAGAAGATTATTGAGGAATCATAAACGATGAGACGAAGTATTTGTGACTACTTTTATATCTTGCCTATTGGATATAGAAATATCAAGCCAAGTATTCCAATTGTACTCGTACGATATAAGAAGCAAGATCAAATCACACAACTACAAGAAAAGTAGTATCGGTCTGGCTTCACAATCCCAATGAAGTCTTTAAGTCGTTAACCTGGTTTTAGAAGAAGAAAACCAAAGGTTAAAGGAGAATCGACTCTAGCTTAGAAAAACTAGTATCACACAGAATGTGTGGGGATTAGGTTTCCCAGTTGCTAGAGTTCTCCCTTATATAGTCTTCAAATCATGGTTTGCAATCAATGATAGCTTACTAAAAATCATTCAATATTCACCGTTAGATGAAAACCTGATTAAATTCAAGTTAATATTTATCAACCGTTAGATCGAAAACATAGCTAGTTATACACACATGTACTTGACGTTTTTGGGTTTGTGTAACCGTACCCAAACTTGTACATTAGTTGGTTTAACAATAGTTAACCAAATGGTTAGCCATATGATAACTTTTATATCGACCATATTATTCTTCACCATAACTAGTCCAAATGACTCAAATGAACTAGTTAGAGAGTTGTTCAATTTCAAGGAAATCTCATGTACTACACAAGACACAATTGAAGCAAAAACAATGTGATTCACTCGAATCGATTCATGAACTATAAAGCGACGGTTTGCAATAGCATTCCTTAGTTTATTAAGATAAGTTCACAAACATCGTTTTTAGACATAACCTACTTAAATTCGCGGACTTAAGTTCCCGGACGGAGTTCACAAACTCTAGCATAAATTCTCGAGTTCGAGAACTTCGTCAGTTTGCGGATTGGGTTTGCGGACTGAGTTTGTATGCTGAGTTCGCGGACTGAGCTCACGTACTACTCCGGTGTCACTTGATCAACAAAGTTCGCAAACTTCGGTTCAAGCAATAAGGACTTATACATATATGTGTTACCACAACAATGCTTATATCCTCCAATGGTTATATTGTCTAAACTCTCATTCCAATCATTGAAACATTCTCAGATGGCGTTATATAGTTGTTATTCACAAACTATTTTTCGTCAGAGCAATTTCCAAAATGATTGAAACATAACATGACTTTCGTCATTAGGTAAAGATAAACTTGATTAAAGCGAAAGCTTTACCAACACATATTTCGAGAAATAGATAAGCGAGATATACTCAGCTCGAAATATCCACATGTGTATAATCTAAGTCTATATAGCAAAACGACTTATGTCTCAAGATAGGAGATAAAGTAGATATACTTTTGAGTGATAGATAAGTTCAAGTCTCCACATACCTTTTAGTCGATGAAGATCCACTGGTTCCTTGAGTAGTCCTTCGTCGTGTATGCTCATCGCCATGGAGTTATTGAGCTCAACTACACTTTCTATCCTAGTCCGAGACCTTAGCTATAGTACACTAGAAATCAAAGACTTTATAGTTTTGATCACTAATATTGATAAACATGCTTGAGATAGCAACGCATGCGAGTTTGACCGAGCAATGCTATAACAAGCACAACCTCCTGCGATGGCATGAAAACTAGTAGAGCCAGTTTTCTGCATCTCCTGGCCCGAAACCCTTATAAACATTCAGTACCTACTCCACCTGCAGTTTCCTGTTGAGCACATTCCTTCACAGTTCCATTGAAATCACTGTTGTTAAAGCCTGCACATGAACTTCCTTCTGTAACATCAGTTCCATTTCTTAATCTCAGTTGCAACAAATACCATCTCAGCCTCGCACTCTTCCATGATTCCATTGTAAACATACAACATCAGCTTATTTTTCCATGACAATTCAGTTCACTTGAAACATTTCCTTACCTCCAACTGCCCTCTGCTAATCTTCTCATCACCAATATCTCAATCAAACTGCAACTGTATCTTCTATGTGCTCAAGAACCAGCAAAATCAACACAAGCACCAGCAAAATCTTGCAGATTTATCACCACCACCAGCAACAACTTAGACTGCAGTTCATACATAAACCAACAGCCTGTTCCGTCTCCATCTCTGGCAAGTTTCACTTTCAACTGCAGCTGCAATTGGTCCTTGCTTCTCAGTTCAACTGCTCGACTACAAATCACCAACAACACCTGTAATTGCAATCAATCAAACTCTCTCCTGCTTCTTCATTTGGTTCTTGAGATGCAACTCAAACAAGCCATCTTAATATGCACTTGCAATTCAGCTTTGAGCAACAACACCATCTTCCACCTTCCATCATCCACAAAATACTCAAACCATCAAGCCCATGGCAATCAACATATTCCTTGTTGGTTGTAAACTCTAACCAACTGTAGCTTCAATAATCCACCAATTTGAATCAAATGAAAAACACCTATTCATCCCTCAAATACCGGCAACAACAACCACCCAATTCATTATTCATTTAAGAACGTCAACTCCAACATAAGCCCTCAATCTCTACTTCCATCCTGGCTCATCATTCTTCAATACCAGGACTTCAAGTTCTTCTTTGTAAACTCAGAACTCTATTTGCTTCACATAACCACACAATTACCACCAACCCAGAACTGACCATCACCTGTGACCTAAGCATACATCTAACATTCATCAACTTAGGCCCTAAAACAGATCTACTTCATACCTCTTCTTCAAATTTCAACATAAACCATCATTATGAACCCTAATTTCCATCCAATCTGATTTCTTCTCTAATGGCTACAATTGATTTCTTGCTCAAAACCAATGTCTAATCACTTCACCAGAACCCATTAATCCATGGCAGTAACACATCAAACCCTTGAAATCAAATCGATCTCAAACAACAGTAAAAACAATCTCCCTGTCAATTGGACTTACATCAAACCCCAATTCTTTCATGTGATTTTATCCTCATCATCTCCTTGAAGTATTCTCTTGATTTCACGATTCACATCACTCAATTCCTCTCTCCATATCCATTCTATGATCGTTAATGGAGCCGCCATCTTTTCTTGGTTTCAGCTCAGGAAAATCTACTGATAAGAGAGAAGTAACACTTCTCTGGATTTTAGGCCCGTGTAGGAGTAGAAATTGATATTGGCACCCGAAAAATAGGACAAGGCAATTGAATTCTTCACCTCCTCCTTGCATAACCTAGCCTTTTTTCCATTATCGCCCCAAATGGACGTTTTCTTCGTCTTTTGCTCCGAATGACTCCAAAGTACCTGATAAACTCAAAAGTAAACATAAGATACATAATTTACAAGAAAACTCGCAAAGAAAGCATAAACAATAGATAAATATCAAGGTGTGTACAACACCTATCAATAGTTCTTGAATACCTTTTTCTGAGTAGGATGGTAATGGTGGGATGTTTTGAGTATTCATTTGAGAAGGAAAGAATATAAATATATGAGAGAATGGTAGGCTGAAAACAAACATATGATAGGTATTTTTAAAATGGATGGTGAGGACGAGATAGAAGTTGATGATTTGAGAGAATAATGATATATCTTTTTGTCACATGTAATATGATAATGATAGGTCACTTGGGTGTGTTGAACTATCTGCAGAGAAACATTGATGTCATCCTTAAAAATAGAAATGTTGCAGAGAGAACAAAAAAAAAGGATGAAGATCAGGTGTATGAAATGGTAAAGGTTAGGATTTTTGTAGATGATACTATGACTAGAATTTTGGAGTATAGTTGATGTTTTCCTACAATCAAGACTGCTTTGGAGAATTCGAGCATTGGCCCAAAAGAGGGCACATGTGCCAAATATGGCATGTCTATGTCTATTTCTAATGAAGACGTGTGTTTTTCTCTTTAAAGAAGATGGCTTTGCACCTTCAACAAAGATTCTTTTTGTAGCAGAGATAATATGGTGTACGCTACTCAAGATGGTTGAACATTTATTATGCTTGTCTTTGTGTAGTAAATTTTTTGAACTGCTCCATATAAAACCCATTAATGTAATATAGATGGGTAAAATAAAGTAAAGTTGGAAAATATGAGTTGAGGAATTATCAAGTAGCGAGATAGGAAGACTGACACCATTTTTGAATCAAGAGTTTGAGAGGAAAATATACCAAGAGGAGTTTGATCGTCATATAACTAAGAGCAATGCGGAGTTCAGTTACCGGTGAGAAAGAGAGGCGCAAGGGAAAAAAGGGAGAGACAAGCAAAACAGGAGAATCGCAAATATTATCGGAGAAAAACAAAAAGTGCAACAAAGAGTGATAGTGAAGAAAATGCAGTTGTAGTTGAATATTAAGGAAGCAGCAACGAATCATCAACCGATCCGGAGGAGACAACACAAGAGACTGAGAGACAAAAGCGAGTTGAAGATATGATGTATCGGTGTTACCTCGCAGAGAAAAGACTACCCAAATATTTTCTCGAATCATGTCATAAACCCTAAATAAGGATTCTGACAGTGAGGAGATACCCACGTTGGACATTAATAGCATACCTGTAGCTGATGATAATGATCAGAATACCATGCATGGATGATGGTGTTAAACTAAAAATCTGGAGACAATAAAGAAGAATGTGACGATGAAGGTTATGGTTCTGCTCCTTCAACCAGCAATGGTAGTGGCTGTGACTTTTACTATCAAGAGGAAAATTTCGAAAGCGACTACGACGATGATCAATGATGATCATCTGAAGAGTATGAGGAGAACTCTTAGAGGAGAAATTTTGGAGGTTAAATTATTGAGGATTTCTTGAACTGCTTTGTGAACATATGAAAGGGTTCTTCTTATGCGTGTAGTTGCTGAAGTTAATGAAGGTGCTTGATCTCTCATTGTCTTCAATTTGTTGGGAAGAAATCAAGCTAGTTATTGTTGGATTTGAAATGAAGTTGTGGGTGTTTGTGGAGATGATAACAGGTTGTTTTTTTTGTTTTTTTGGTTGGTTTGTCGATCTGCTAGTGGTAATATTAATTTTGATGGTAATGGGTGTGAAAATATTTCTTTGCTTAGTGTTGGTAGGTTCAAAACTCCTACATTTTTTTGGTGTAAATTTGTGGATTTTGAACTTGTAACCATGGGGAAACACTACGTAATGAATAAATTTATGGTTTTTATGGCTTCTCTTAAATATAGCCCATGCTTTTATTAATCATAACCCATTTTAATGATAACCCACATAAAAAACTCTAGTTATTAACCATAGCCCAATTTATAGTGCAAATATTTCAACCGAGTTCATACAACTAGTTCGTTGTGTGAAGGCCAAATAGAACCTGTTTAAATCTTTCTAATGAGTCGAATCATCATCTCATAAAATTATTTTGTTCAATGTATATAAGTAAAAACCCTAACTTTTATTCCCATTCTTCCTCCCCTTCTTCCTCACCTGATGCCATAACCCTGACTTCTTTTCCCCTTCTTCCTCCTCCGATGCCATAACTCTATTTTTTTCTTCCGAAGCAACATAACTCCCAATTGTGCAACAATGACTACTGCCTGTAGTCGTAGTTAGAATAAGAGTACAATAACTTCTGCGCTGATCATGAAACTCATCGTATTAAGCAGACCCTTGATCAAAAAGAATTTGGAAACTACAAACTTAAATACTACTGGTCTATTATGATATTTGAATACTGGTTTGTCTTGTGCATGGCTAGAAACGTGTGTATGGTTGACATTTGTATCCAAGGCATGACTTACATTGCAGAGACACCTCATAAGTCATGACCAACATGCCAATTATTAGTTACTCAAGGGAAATTTTCATCATCCGGTGGGTATTCGAATATCTCATTTTTTTCATTAGAATAATCTGTTGCTTAATATGATTCCAGATAGTATGTGACCTTGGCATAGGTTGACAACTTCCAGAAAAACATGGTACCGATACCAGGTAAGTTAAGGGATCCTTATCTCTAGAGAATCTTAAACCATCAAAACCAAATTATGATGAAAAATTGAAATGCGATGATAATGACGAAGAAAAACAAAACGTGTACTAGTATCATAAGAAAATGATGATTTTTATTGTCTACTGAGTCCCCGATTATCAACTCACTATCTCATCCATTCAGTGACTCAATAACCTAGTTTGTGGGCTATGAATAATAATAGAAAAGGTCAAACTTAAAATTGTAGTCAATATCTACTGACCAAAGTCAAATGGGCTATGGTTAATAAAAACATGGGTTATATTTAAGAGAATCCTTTGTTATAATAGTGTTGATTTGAGAATTAAGATGATTAACAGACCCAAACAATCCGATCTGAAACTCTATGATGTCAAAATGAAGAGCAACAGGTCCGAGACTTCTAGCAACCAAACCAAACCAATGGAAGGTGTGAAAATGGATGAAACTGAAGAGAACCCAGTTGTTGAGGTAGAAATTGTGCTGATTAATAATGGGGGTTGTGAACAAGGTACTTATAAACTTTGATTTTACTTCCAACAAATTTTCAAACCCTAATCCCTATTTTTCTTGGTTTCATAGTCTGATAATTTCTTATTATTTGCAAGCCCTAATTTTGCCTAAAAATTACAATCTTGCTCACGTAGGTTTCATTTTCAATTGCTACTTTCTGTCGACTTACATAATCACATCTAGGTTTAAGTTGTTAAGCTATTTTTGTGTGATTATAATCCCCACTCCATTGACTGCGTAAATCCTGATTATATTCTCTTATTTGTGAGCTTGTGTGTTGATTGTTTTTGACCATTCAAGTTGTATTATTGAGATGCAACTAATTGTCTTGGATATTGTTTAATTTGGCTCTCTAATTTTATTGATTGTAATCTTTTTAGTCTCCCTGTTGACCTACTACTGTTTGTTTTGGACACTTTTATAATTTGGCTCTCTGATTTGATTGACTCTAATCAATTTAGTTGCTCTGTTGAGTTGCAACCAATTGACTTGGATGCTTTAATAACTTGGGTTGATTTCTTTGTTATCCAATATCTCACTAATCTTACGATTTTCTTAGGTGAAAGTGGTAGATTAGTTTACCCTCCTTGGTTCTCTTGTTTGCACTTGGCCCTCATTCAGTTCCTCAACTTGTGTTATTTTAGTGTCTCTCAAAAAGTTACTACCTGCAGTTCTTGTTCTTTTTTAAAAACTCCCATCATGAGAATCTTGTCGTGGAATTGTCAGGGTTTCGGAAATCCTACAACAAGAACCGCTTTAGCTAATCTTATTATGAGTCAAAATCCTGATGTGATTTTTTTATGCAAAACCAAAAATGACTCCACTAAAATGAGCCAATATTTGAGAAGATTCAACTATCCTAACAATTGGATATTTCCTTCACTTGGTCTCTCTGGTGGCATATGTTTACTGTGGAAGAGTGGTTTCAACCTTGAAATAGTAGATAACTCGGATAAAATGATAAATGCTATAATCTCTTATGACCCTAGTAAACCGGAATTCCTTGTGACTTTTCTCTATGGTTCCGTATACCATGAAGAGAAGCTACAACAATGGGATTACATTAGGAGGATTGGTGAACAATCTAATCTCCCATGGGTTTTAATTGGTAACCTTGATATTACCATGTTTGCCCATGAGAGGTCTACTTTTACTAGCCCTACTACTGAGGAGTTTCCTATTATTCAACAGATTATAGATAATTCTGACTTATCTGATTTAGGTTTTGTTGGTTCCCGTTTCACTTGGTCTAATAGATAATCTGGCGATGACAATATTAGAGTTAGATTAGACAGGGCATTGGTAAATGGTTTGTGGCTAAGTCATTATGTTAACTCAAAAGTTTTTCATATTGACTTTATAGGTTCAGATCATTTACCAATTATCTTGGTTACGAACACTCTTTCTAATCAAGGTAAGAGACCCTATAGATACTATAAGTGCTGGTTCAGCGATTCATCTTCACATTCAGTAATTAAAAATGCTTTCTCTATCCCCATTAGTGGGTCTCATGCTTTTCAATTTGTTAATAGACTTAAGAATGTGAAAACAAAATTGGAACATTTCGCACTTTGGTAATATTGACCATAAAGTCAGGTCTATTGGAACTGAACTACAAGTTCTGAATAGTCAAGACAATATTATTTAGAATCTTGAGGCTATTCAGTAAGTTGAGATACAGTTAGAACATTGGCAAAAAATACAAGAAGACTTTTATGCTCAAAAGTCTAGAGTCGAGTTTATAAAGGGGCATGACAGAAATACTAACTTCTATCACACATATGTAAATAGAAGAAGTCATTTTAACCATATTAGTGCTCTCAAATTGAACAATGGCCAATGGTCTAAGGATAGGAATCAACTTGAAGACCTATTGGTTAATCATTTTAGTTGAAGTGGTACTACGTCTAATCCTTTTCGCAATACAAATTGCATAGATCCTTGTATAACTAATGAGGACAATGACAAATTATTGAGTCCCATTACTTTACAAGAAGTTAGAAACACAATCAAACAAATGGCTCCATGGTCTGCCCCAGGGCCTGATGGATTTCCACCAGGTTTTTACAAGCAGAACATGGAACTAGTGGAAAATGATGTTTTTAAAACTGTTCAAAGCTTTATCCACTCTCACCATTTGCTTATAGAAATGAACCATACATTTCTGTCTCTCATACCTAAAGTCAACAATCCGGTTACACCTGCTGACTTTAGGCCAATATCATTATGCAATACTAGTTATAAGATAATTTTTAAAATCATTGTTAATAGGATGAAACCTCTTTTAGGAAAAATTATATCACCATTTTAATCTGCTTATGTTCCAAACATGAATATCCATAATAATGTGATTATTTCCTAGGAATTAGTTCATTCTATGAAAAGGAAAAGGACAAAAGTGGTATTATGGGTCTAAAGTTGGATATATCTAAAGCTTAATTTTGATCGCGTGGAGTGGTCCTTTCTTATTGATGTTCTAAAATGCTTTGGGTTTTCTAATTCTTGGTGTGAAATTATTTTATCAATGTATTAGCACCACTAGTATTTCTGTCCTTCTTAACGGATCACCTTGTCCTGCTTACAAACCTAGTAGAGGTCTACGACAAGGTGATCTGTTATCTCCCTATTTGTTCATTCTCTGCATGGAGTCTTTCTCCAGATATTTGTTGCATGCTGAACAATGTCAGCTCATTCATGGGTTTAAAGTCAGTAAAGAGGCCCCTAGTATATCTCATCTCCTCTTTGTTGACGATTGCCTCTTATTCACTAAAGCCACTCATGATAAGGCTAGCAACTTAATGTCACTCATTAAGGATTTTAGTCTTATTTCTGGCCAAGTGATAAAGTTTCAAAAATCTGGATGCTTCTTTAGCAAGAATGTGCATCCAGATCATTGTGTCTCTCTCACTAGATCACTTAATGTTAAGAAAGTTGATCCTAATGACAAACACTTACGTATTCCACTTTTCCTGAAAAGATCAAAGAATGAGACCTTCTCATTTCTTGCTGAACATTTCGCGAAAGGAGTGGCTAAGTGGAAAGGGAAGAATCTGACCCAATATGGTAGGTCTGTAATGGTCAATAATGTCTTAAATTCTTTTCCCATTTACCATATGAATTCCTTTCTTCTCCCGGATGACCTCATTCATAAGATGGAGCAGTCCCAACGAGACTTCTGGTGGGGGAAGGTTCTAATGGTGATTTCTACCTAAAAAAATGGGAAAACGTTTGCACTCACAAAATGAGAGGTGGATTAGTTTGTGGAAATTTAAAGTTTACTAATGCAGCCCTATTGGATAAAACTGCTTGGTTACTTATCCATTCTAAAGATGAATTATGGTTTAAAATTTTGAAATGCAAGTACTTTAAGAACTGTCATCCTTTGCATCATTTAGATATTAAGGATTCTTCATGGGTTTGGAAAAGTATTTTTCATGGTCTTGGTATCATTAAGAATCATGTTTTTTTGGAAGTTAGAAATGGTGAAAACATTAACGCTTTTGTTGATAATTGGGTTCCTAACATGTCTTCTCCCTTATGCATTTCTTATCCTAATCCTAACCTATGTGTGAGCAACTTCATTAATAAAGATTCTAACACCTGGAATTCAGTACTAGTGCAAGCCTTCTTTACTCAAGAAAACAGTCAGAAAATAATGAACACTAGAATCTCGTTGTGTGGTCTAGATAGATTGATTTGTCCATTCACTAAAAGTGGTACCTTTACAGTTAAATCATCTTATAGGCTCTTGGCTGGTGAGTTACCTCCTATCGAAAATAACTCTCATCCAAATCTTATTATACAAAAACCTTTGGAAAGCTCCCCCTTTTCCTAAAATCCAACTGTTTTGGAAATGCATTGAATATATTGTCAACTAAGGATAGAGTGTCTGTTTTCAAACCTGATCAGGATAATACTTGTTGTATGTGTGATATGAATACCCCTGAAACATCTGAACATCTCATCCTGCATTGTCCCTACTCTAAATCTGTTTGGGCTTCTTTGCCTTTTGGAAATATGGTGTTTCAAGATTCTGCTTCTACTGCAAACATTTGTGATTGGATTAGCAAACATCTTTCGTCTAATGATGCTCTCAGTTTTTCTGTTTTAACTACTGCGTGGTGTATTTGTAGGGACATATGCTTTCATATTTTCTAGCAAAGCCCCCTGAATATTCCTTGCACTGTCAGACTGGCATCTAAGTTGATTAGTGATACCAATGAATTCCTAGCTTCATATAGACCTAATAGTGGTTCAACAGTTGCTCAAGTTCAGGTGTCTCCTTCGAATAGAGATCTTCCACATGATTATTGTTTAGTATATTGTGATGCTTCTTATGACAAACATACTAATAAGTCTGGTGTTGGAATTGTTGTTTTCAACCAAACAGGGGAATTCAAAGGATGCAAAACAGTCGCATGCCAAGCACTAAATCCAGAAGAAGCTGAATGCTCTGCCTTACTTGAAGTTGTGAAGTGGGTTAAAGCTAGAGGTTACAACAATATTTACTTAAGAAGTGACGCAAAGAATGCAATTTCTTTTCTGAATAAAATGGTGGACCATATTAGCTGGTTCAACAATTCCATATTAGAAGATTGTATTTTCATTCTTAGGGATTTTATCTATGTTAAAACTGAGTATGTTAGTAGGAATCTTAATGATTGTGCTGATAAATCAGATAAATGTAGTAGGAAATTCAATGCATCAGGTGAATGGTTGGATATTTATCCCCGTTTAGCCTAAACCGGATGTAATCATTTTCTACTTCAATATATCTTCCTTTTCTAGCAAAAAAAAAAAAAAACTCTGATAGGTTACAACAATAAAGGAGGAGACTATCAATCCTAAGACGTTAATAATAATGTTATTGTTGTTACCTATCTCACTTTATCGTAATCTTGTTCATAGTTTCACACATCCGTTGTCATCCTCATACATATTTTTGAATAATCGAGGCACGAGTCTTATTTTCCTCCAACACCACGAGCATTTTTATGGAACAATGCTCAAAAAAAAACAAGGCTTTTTGCCTTTTTCCAAGAAAAAACAATAAACAATTCAGAAATGATAGAGATCCCGACTGATTCTCCCGCACTTTATCCCGCAAGAGAGAGAATATAGGGATCCACCTTCCACCGCTCTAATTTTGATGGTGAGAACGCTGCCAGGAGTCGTTGGATTGGGACGTGTGACACATTGCGGGAGAATTGCGCGGTGAGTCTATCACTTCTCTAAACAATTTGGCCTATGGGAAAAAACTGAAACCACAAAGAGAATACTGTATAAGGTGAACGGGCCAGTTCTACACTAGGAAAAATAAGGTTTAGTCCAAAACCCCATCCAAATATACTAGTTAGTCCTAACCTATTCAACTAGGTACAAATTAGTCCTTTTTTATTGAAAGTACACAAATAACCTTCCTGATTTACAATTTAGTCCAAATATTTACAGTTTAGTCCAAAGTGACTCACAATGATGTCAGCAATTTTAAATAATATAAAAAAGAATTAAAAGCACTTTATCTTTCGAACCGTTTGTCCAAAATTCACAAACTTTATATATTCGGAAAGCTTTTTCCGAGAGCTACAGAAAGATTACCCATATGACTATATAATTCTCATTTTAAAAAAAAAATTAGTTTACATTGGCGTACAAACATGTACATTTTGACAAAAATCCAAAAAATCAAAAGACAAAACAAGGTGCACCAGTTTGTACACCAACATAGCAAAAGCAGACTGCAGCTGAATCTCATACGATAACAAGTTAGCTAGGTGATCCATTTCTCAACATCCTTAATAACTCTTCGTAGAATGTGAAGAAGAACAATAATGTTTAATTGTAAAAAGGTCCAAGAGGAGATCAGATAAATCCGAAGGAATAAAAATAAGATGGAAAAAATGAACCCATACAAGCAACAACATAGATATACCTTAAAAGATCTCCGGTTCTTGTGCTTCTCAGAAAAGTCATCTTTGCTCTTGAACTTCATAGGGTCAAGAAGATGACATAAGGCCCTGCAGTTACCATAAAAGTATATGAAAGAGATCCAATAACTTTTGATGTTTAATTCCTATATAAAAATTTCTACCAAAATGGAGAGTTGTAGGAAGATGTTGAAGGGGAAAATAGAAATGAAAAACTAAATCATCAATGTCTAATAACTTGTCTTATGAATCTTATCTAACGTCAACCAGGTCATGTTTATTTTTAGCTCTTTATATTATCCAAAGCTTCCTCTCCAACCAATTCAAAGAATTTGGAGTTCACAACATATATTTAGGTCAGGTCAAACTAAATATTTCATAGAGACATTACATTTAATGTGGCAATTATATTGTATGGCAATGATAATAAGAAAGTAAAGGTATTTAAAACTCAGAAAGTGGAAAGACAAAGAAGACTTACAAGCCAAAGAAATCTAGACGACGATATCGGCATCTGAAGTAATGTGATTTTGGATAAAAACAATCAACTAGGTCAGCCTTCAAAGGTTCATATATCAGATCATGATTTTGGATACTGCATTTGTTTGTCGCAATACATCACCTGCAATACATACTTTGTCTATAAGCTACATAATACATGGATTCGATGGAAAAAAAATATAATGTTCAGAAAGCGAAATAAGAAATGATTCATAATGTGAAAACAGGCAATGGTGTATAAATATGTACACATCTACAAATATGATTTATAGAGTGAGAACACGTAAAACAAGATAGGTTAAAAGGGTGAATAAACTAACATCAAGAGATGAACAATAATCATGAAAATCAACAAGTGTACAATTATGTACACATTAAGAATCAATGTGTACAATTATGTACACACTAATATTTTCCAAAGCTAGTCACCCTTAGGAAGTTGACACTAGCTTGTCTAACACTAAGCATTAGCGACTACAAAATTCTAAATCTTCATATGCATGTGAAGACATTTGAGAAAACAAACTGATTTGTTAGTAGGATATTAAAATAAGATTTGATTATTTTTAATAATTGAAATAGTTGAATAACGAGTTAACTGCGGCCTCTGTTTTAATTATAAATGTCATTGCGGAACATAACCAACTCAACATTTTCCGCTAAGCAGTAAAGCGTCATAATTTCCCTATCCAGAAATGAAACCTCCGTAAAAAGATCTTATGTCAAACTAAACGGGCTACCGGTAATAATAGTTTTTCTATCTTAGTTTACACCACAACCAAAAATAATTAATAACAATGACTGCGAAACCACACCTTCTACTAATTTAGCTAACATTTGCTTATAGCAATAAGAATTGTACAAAAATGATATGTTGGATTACAATAACCAAC
The DNA here is from genome assembly GCA_023529315.1 of Papaver bracteatum. NCBI lineage: Eukaryota > Viridiplantae > Streptophyta > Magnoliopsida > Ranunculales > Papaveraceae > Papaver > Papaver bracteatum. Next base: position 2,499,182 of record JAJJWX010002278.1, read on the forward strand.
CAGTCAATAAACTATACTAGAGATTTCATACCTAAAGCAATTCTATTATTAAACAATGGTAGTTAAAACATAAAAATGATTTTGATAGTCACCAAATTTCGGAGAAACTTTTACTATCTACGTATATCATCCAAACTACAAATGTTAAACCAATGGTTACCATGATAAGAGAAACGAAAAGAAACAAAAAACTTACATAGGAGGATTCCTTTTTCTCTTCTACTTTTTCTTCTTTCTTGGTCTTAGCGGCAATAAGAGTTGCACCACTGGTTGAAGGCTTGCAGCAACAACCATTAGTTCACCTCCACCAGAAAGCACGAACGGCTATCCACTTAGAATTAGCTCCACGACATCCTTATCTTTGGGAACTGAATAAGCTGAATAATGTCGCCATCAACATTAGCTCCAACTACAAATAAAAACATTGTTCAATAGTTAGATTTAAAATATTCCATAATCAATGACCGCAACAACCAATAATACTAATTTGAATGACACGCACAAGCAAGTGACAGATATCATAATTTGAGGACAAAAAGAAAGAACGAATTAATCATTAATCTTCCTACATTTTCTATACTGATAGGAATTGTTGAACTTACTGTATCCATACTTTCAAGCACAGGAAAAAAAAACACTTCCATTAGTGACAAGCTACCAATATATAGCAAATTAAAACACTAAATGAACAAACTACAAATCAAAGAAAAGAAACAGAAGAATTGAAATCTAGGTTAGGTTTATAGAGATGATCTCTAAGAAATTTTGTAAAATTTTTGTACATATCTCAAAACAAAGATTCAAATGTGGTATATAGTTTTAACTTTGATCATGAATCGAATAAGAAAATTCGAACTAAAATCTAAGTAACTAGGTTTCTGAAACCATAAAAAAATAATCCCAAAATTGATTTCAAAATCATTAAATTAACAGTTCCGATCCAACTAAAATGATAGGAATATATTAAACTTATCTTTGAAATTGCAATCAATGATGAAATCTTCAAATTAAATTGCTGAAAATTGGATCTCATCAACTTTTCCCCTAAATCTTCAAGACAAGGTACTGATGATGACGATCTAGGTTTCTCAAGTCGAATCAATTGTTTGTTTGAATAAAATTCATGTTTGGAGATTGAATTTTCGCTAAGACGAGGGTAGGTTTTAGGATTTCTTCTTTGGGAGAGTTGTTTCCAGTTTCGACATCGAGAAAAAAAAAATGAACACACAGAAAATTATGAAAAAGGAGCGGATGGGTGTTTTAGTCATGAAAATTAAACATTTTGGACCGAATCGTTCAGTTTTGGACCCTAGTTAGTAATTCGCGAACCGTACCGAACTACCGAATTACGTACGAAACGGCCGAATTATTCAATCTCCGAACATGGTTCGCGTATAATATGAGAGCTTGAATAAATCGCGGATTATTCGGATTCGGGTCTCATTCGCGGGTTCGGTTCGCCAGCTGGGTTGGATCAAATCTCCCGAGTTAAAGCCCATGACCCACCGATTAAGGAAATTTATCTTTTTTCTTCAAAAACTAATGAAGAGAATCGAACCCAACACCTTTAACTCCCTGGAATAGATAGCTGACCACCAGGCCAAGCGCATGTTGGTGCTTATATTACCTATATATTTTGGTCGCCGCATTCCTATCTCTAAAAAGAATTATACACGTACGTATGCCGATCTGTATCACTGCCGAACAACGAACAGTTGACCGGATTTTTGACCGAATCCGATCTACCCGAATCCATATAATTCCCGTACATATACCATCTCAAACTCCTCTCCGTATCCCGAATTGCTAACTAGGTTTTGGACTAACTCATTTCAAATTATTTAAATTTGGAGGTAGGACCTCCAAAGCCCAACAAATATGAGATTAAACGTAAATTTCTACTTCTACATTTGTGTTCTGAACGCCGATACAAATCGACACGGCAGTCACAGTTGAAGAAGAGGCGAAATAGAGAAAGAGGCGGGAAATAGAGAAAGAATCCAGGGCTTCCACAGTCGACGAAGAGGGAAGACATGGACACCGATAACGCTTGGGAAGCTTTAGATGTGGATGATTCTGATCTTGTTTCTCTTCTAAGACCTTCCACTCTTCTTCCTTGCAAACGCCCTCTTCCTCCTTCTTCACAACAAAACCCTAACAAGACTAGAAACAACACTATCTTTCACTCTCTTCGACCATGCTCTCAACCCAAAACCCTAGAATCTCAAACCCAGAAAAGGGAAGATCTTCCATCGACTAGTAATCGTCGTCTAATTCCGGGTCCAGCCGGGTTACTCCAGGCTACTATGAATCGAAAAGCTAGGGATAATCGAAGTGGGGAAGATCAAATTCCGACTCAGGAATTTATAAGAAGGATGAATGGAGAAGAAGATGAGGGTGAAAATGATCCTGATTTCAAACGAAATCCATGGCTTAGTGTTGTTGAATTCGATATGGGTTTTGACGAGGGTAGATCAAACTTGGGTTCAATCAAGAATTGTTTAAGCAACAGAAGAATTTCTTTGGTAATTCTCTTTTGATTTTGTGGTATATCATTTTAAGCAGTAATTGTAAGACGACCCACATTTGGTTTTGTACTGTTTGTTGTGAATCTAACGTTTTCTTGATGGATGATTAGGTTATTGCCATGGTTAAATCCTGTAAACCCAACGGTCTTGGTGATATAAGTTTAACCCTAAAGGTGGTAAATCTAATCAAATGTAATTAAAATTTGTGTTTTGATACTTTTTGAGATTTCTTTAAGATTTGATATTGACGTTAATGAATCTAATTTATGTGTTTCAGGATCCTACAGGTACTATTGGTGCTAATGTCCATCGAAAAGTTACGGACAGCGAGTATGGAAAAGATATATCTGTTGGCTCTGTATTAATTCTCGAGCAGGTATTGTGAAAGTTTTCGTTATTTTTTTAAAGAATTGATGATAACTGGCTAGGATTTTAACAGTTATGTGACAAATTCTTAGAAATATCATATCCTACATTAAGGCGACTTACTGAACCAATGTAACTGCAGATTGTTCTATTCTCGCCTTCCCGTACGGGGCATTATCTCAACATCACACTTCCGAATGTGGTCAAGGTGCATTATCTTTTCTGTTAAATTAGCTGTAATTCAGTTTGATCTTGGAATTTAATCGGGGTGCTCCATGTTAATGTATCAAATACATTTACATCACACATATTGTTTCCAGATCTTTCTACTGGGTTCCAGAAACATAATAGGTTTTTATTTCTACATGGTGGATTCTGAAATGTAGTAACCTAAGATAAGTGTGTTGATATCCTCCCAAAATTCGAGGACCATTCTTCTTTTGCAGCCTGAGTAGTTATCTTTGGTGGTTTTGTTTTGCTGATTAACTTAGTATTTACAGTGTTGTTGTGTAGTCATGTAGCAGTCTGAGCACCTCTTTGCCCATGATTTGCAGAAAGCATAGGATCGTGGGGAAAATGGCTATTGTGATTGATATGAATGAATGCTATTTGTTAGATTCTTTTGGTAATGCACTTTAAAAAGTCTAGTGCTCTAGTAGTTACCAATAATAATAACTCAATCAACTGATTTGGGTAACAGGTTATTTCCAAGGACTACAATGGACCTCCAATAAACGGATTTTCAGTATCCGAAGTTAATTCTGCCTATCCCATTGGTATGTCATGATTATTTTTCTGAATTGCGGAATTTAGTATTTAACCCCCTACAAGTATCCAACTGCTATCGAAGTGACCCTTTCCCTCTGCTGTAAGAACTATTGATGCTGCGCGACATTGGATTGCTTGACTTTGTATCTGGGGTTGAAAATCACATTTATTGTGGAAGTCAACTAACTGGACATGTCATTCAAATCATCAGTAGTGACTCAGTTGATGGGGAGGAAACTGTAATGAAATTCCCTTTTGATGATTTTGTCTATTACCTCCTCCTAATTACTTGTCACTGCCCCTTCAGATGGATGTAACAGGACTAGGTCAGAGATGGTCGAGAAGGTGTCATTTGCGAGATCAGGAGCAACAGAAAGATTTACGAGTGAGGTACCTAGACAATATAGAAACAAGGAACTCTTAGTAGATGATGTTGTTGATAATAGAAGACAACTTGAAGAAAGCAGAGCAACAAGAGGGAACTCTCAACGAGGTAGTAATTATAAACCTGCAGCAGAGATTATAACCCAATTGATGGAGCGTTCAGTAACAAATCAAGCTACACAGTTGACAGTTAGAGGGGGAAATACGGAAAATGAGGAATATATAATGGATGTAGATGACAACTGTTCAAAAGATCGTGCTCCACTGGAAAACTTCAACTGCACAAGCAATACGCTGCAGCATATGTCCACTGCAAGAGAAAACGAGGGAAAAGGTGAATCTAAGAAGCCTACAACTTTACTCCCTGAATGGACAGACGAGCAGCTTGAAGAGCTTTTTAATGCCTACAGTGACGACGGTGATACCTTTCTGTAGACACTTTACTTCCTTCGCTATTGCCATTTATCTCTGTAAATGTATGTTTGGTTCTTTTTCTTGTTTCTGAACAACTTTAGTAGCATAAGATTGTCGCGCCAGATAATCTTGAAACTGACACTTGAGCATTTTGGCGAAATTCGCTTGTACTAGTTTTGCACATCTGAGAAAGCAACAAATGGAAAAAATGGAAAAGAAATTCACCACTTGTTTATGGTGTTGTGCATAAACAAGTCATGTATTTGTACGGCAAGGCCTTTACACCCTTGCTTATTAGCTTAAGAGATTGAGATATTGACATGTTTGAAGTCCAAATCTTAAACTCCGCGTTAACAGCGAAGGGTGATGCTTTATGTAAAGGACATATAAACCATCAGGGGTTAGCACAGTTGGCCAGGAGCCTGACTCTCAAGTAGGAGGTCGGCGGATCGAGTCTCTGCTCACGAGTTTAGAGATCTCATGAAATACTCCTCTTATGTAAATACTTATATATTTGTTGTGGGAATAGGCCGGGTCTGCTCAGGAGAGTAGGCTCGGTGGCTACGCTACCAGGGGCAGGACGGGCCTATGTAAAAAAAAAAAAAAAAAAAGGCATATAACTTGGATAATTTCAGAAGCAACATATATTAAGCTCTATGGACCAATGCTGTAAAAGAAGTCTGTTGAGGAAATAAGTTAAGTTTCATTGTCACCAAGAAGCTGTGCTTTCCTACAAAAAGTATCATATTTGATAACTTTTAACGTGCTAGGAATCTTGGATATGGTTAAATATAGTTTCCTTCACAAGAGAGTTTCCTTTACTCGGTTTTGGTTTCCACAAAAATATGACACAGCATCAACTTACAAGTATTTCTACTAAAGAACACCGTGGGATCATTTTTTAATGCAGACCTCAATAAGTTCTTCAAATATTAGAGGTTTGATATCGAAGAACCAGATGAACGATGAAGCGAAAAACAGTTTTCCTTCTTCTTTTCCTTTACCTCCTGTTCTTATCAAGTTTATACATAGAAGTTGCAGGTATATTCTTTCTTTAATCCTTTACTAATTTTAGTTCCATCTTCATGGAGTTTTGTTTAAGAATGTTTTTGATATTAAAACAAAATTTTCCTTAAAATTTTCAGCCAAGAATCTGCACCATCCTATAACACCTCAAGATTATGAGAGCAACAAAATGATTACCACACATATGAGAAGAGGCGGTGGTGGCGGTCACGGTGGTGGTGGTAGTCACGGAGGTAGTGGCAGTCGCGGTGGTAGCAGCAGTAGAGGTGGTGGTAGAAATCGTGGTACCGGTAGTACCATTGTGCCTCGTAGGGGTATTTATCCCTATCCCTACTACGGCAGTACTAGTAATGGAAAACATAACAACAACAGAAGCAACAGTTGCGGGGGCATCATCATCAACCACCACAAGGATGCGGCATTCGCGATAATTTTAGCTCTAACTGCATTGAAATACTTGAATTGGCACTGATTTGTTAAAGTTTTTAACTATTTGTAATTTTGGATGTGTCTCTGTATGTTTTAGCCGACTTGAATATATGGGTATGCTAATGATCACAGTAAGTGTATGATTCCGTTATCACGGAGGCGTTTCTTGTTTCAAGACTTCACCACTACATTGAGCCGTAGCTGAGAATCATCCATTCTGCAATGCATCTTTGAGGCCGTGTGTATTAGGTGTTAAACCGCAACAAAATAGACAGACAATAAGAAATTACATAAAATGGAGGCACAGTGACCTTTTATTCACCTTGCACAAATTGAAAGAAATAACATATACTAGTCGATTAGAAGAAAAGAACATTGTTAAAATCCTTAAATCGAACATTAGATAAATGGATCAATCGATGCTGCTGAGCGACCAATATGGATTCACCAGTACTTTCTAGGAGACTTATACTTATATCCCAGGTGAAACATGTAAAGCGCCATGAAAATGAAACTCAAACAAGCAAAGCACAACAAACTGCACAAAAATACTGTCCACCAAAAGCTTGTTTTTACTTTGCATATACAAGTCTTACATCCACACCGATAACAAAATGTGGCTTTACATCTGCAATTCAGCAATTATAGTTACGGGGACAAATCATGACTAAAATCATGCATATCTTTACGGAATATAATGAGAAGAGGATAACATACTGATATATGTACCTGCAAGTCATTAAGGAACAACCACGTTTACGTTCCACGTAACAGCTGCAATTTGGACATCGAGTCCATTTCTGTTGTCTAGCAGTCTCCAGGAACAGAAGATCGTTTCTATCGACGTCATTTACCAGATTACCTCTTCTATGACATCTATGATTTTCCTTCCATGGAACCATACAATGAAAACAGAATATCTTCTTGCAATTTGGACAGGTTGATTTTCTAATGGTAGAACTTGTTGAAGTACTTGAAAATGAAATTGTCATGACACACTCGTTTAAAACTAATTCGCTACATTCACGAAAAGGGCAATAAGATCTCCCATAGGCGAACCCCCCCTTTGATGATTCCATTAATACAACTGATTCACAAAGAACACGACACCATTTCTCGAACACAAATGTTGGAAGAATCGGACGACAAGATAAAGCGTTTAAGAAGACGGTGCAATTGCTGTTAGGACATTTTATTTCCGCAATGTTGTCGTGATTAACTTTTACTTCGATGTACTTGACGATGCAGTCGGTACAATAAGGGTGAAGGCATCCATCCATCTCCATGTTCTTAAATTTCTGGTTTTCAAGAACTGGTTCGATACAGATTTCGCAAGTGAAAAAGTTGTCTGTAATACTACTAGTACTTGAACTGTCATGGATATGTGAATTAGATGAAAGGGCGGTTTCGAGGTTTTGGTCTGTGATTTCTATCTCCATGCTCTGCAGCATTGAAAACTACGAGCATTTGCTAAGCTTAATATCTGTAGAGTGTGAGAACTGAGAAGGTTCGTTTTGAAGGTTTGTAACTGAATTAGGTCATGCGATAGAGATGTGTAGGAAGATGTCATGGTTGGTTAGAAGTCACGTTCCAAAGCCAGTTATGAGGAACACAATATTTAAATGTTTACTAGTTTTGTGGGTCGTATTGATTTGTTAATTGCTAAGTAAAAATATAAGTATTTAAATTAAAAATGATAGAAAACACGTTACTCGATCAATAGCCTGGGCCACAAAGAAATGTGCACCCTTACATCAAATTTGCTAAAAGTATACGATTTATCCTGTATTTTGAGTAAAACGAGAGAAGTTACGGAATGCATTTTTGGTAGGTTTAGAGTTTACTGGATAAAGTGCCGGGACTTGGCACTCAAGCGGAGTAAGCTGAGCTATGGGAACAAAATTGGGCCTTCATTTTGCACCGGAGACTGTATTTTTTTTTTATTTTTTTTTGCTTGCTAAGATCGAAGACTCGTGTTGCTAGTGCATGTGGATGCACACTCAGAAGTTATTTTTCGACTTATGGAAGTCAAAAAGTCAGAAGTCAGTTTGGCAACAATATTTCAGAACGACTTCTATAAGCAAAAAAACCAGCTTTTTGTGAAACAAAATAGTTCTGCTTCTGACTTCTACTTCTGGAGAAGCAGAAGTCAGAAGTAAATTTGTATCCAAACGCGCTACAACTTACAGATAGGATTGAGTCGATTGACATTGCTAGTAAGGTTAAGGAGGATTTTTTTGTCATTAGTAGATCCAATAAACCCTTGATAAACCATGAGTTTATGACATCCAACCACGCAAAAGTAAAGCAGGGAACAACATGTTACTTGGTATCCTATCTCGTGCTGAAATTAAAGACGTTGTTTTTAGGATAAAATCTTGGACTTCTCTGGACCAGATGGATTCCCACCCGGTCCTTGTCGAAAAATATGAGACATTATTAGGGAAGACAATATTGATATGGTACATGCTTTTTTCATTCCAATTCTTACTTAACAGTGCAATCATAATTTCATATTTATAATTTATTAAGTGTCATGTCCTAAAAATACCATTGAGTTAGGCCAATTCTCATGTGTAACACTTCTTATGAAATTATTTTTAAGCTTATAGATAATAGACTTAGACCATCACTCAATAGGATTATATCACTATTTCATATAGTTTTCCTCGTATAGTTTTCTTTCGATCTAGACATATATGAGATAACATAGTTTTAGCCCATGAAGCGTTGGACACTAAGAAAAGACAGAGATCTAGTCAAGGGCTTATGGCAATCTAATCTGACTAGATATATCAAAAGCCTTTGACACAGTGGAATGAAATTTTGTGTTTCCTTCTCTTAAGAAACTTGGCTTTCATGAAGATTTTTGCAGGTTGGTGAAACAGTGTGTAGCTATGATTTCTACTTTTATATAGCTTAATGGAGCTTCATGTGACATCTTCCTCCCTCTGATAGGTCTAAGACAAGGAGACCCAATATATGTTCATTATACGTATGGAGTTCTTCAACAAAAGAGTTATGAGTTGAGAATAGGGGTATGCTATATAAACTTAAGTTGTTAATAATATTCTTCCATGTAACCCTGATATTCTGTAATGGTTAGGCAAATGGAATATATGAAGTGAGATACAGTAAAATAATAGTGAGGCATATTCTGAAAAGTTGATTTCATAGTTGGAAAAAACTTTACAGTTAAGCGTGTGCAGACGGGAATAATCCATAAATGAGTGATCCCGTGGGACGCTGTTGTCGGATAACTAGATTTGTGCTCGTTAAAAATATAGTAATGTGACAGTATCGGTGAAGGGTTGGTCCTTTACATTCCACTAGCCATATTCTTATTTTTTTTATCGATAACTGTTTAATCTTTCTCAAACATGAATACATACCACTATTAAACAAACCTTTTAGCTATGATATGGTCCATATAGATATGCAAATTGTTAGCAAGCTTATTGATAGGAACACTAGAACCTACAAAATTGGTACAATCAAAGCTTTGGTTTGATGATGTCATTTATAAGCATATTTTGCATATTAAGATTTCCTTACATGGTGCTTGTAAAGTTTGATGTACCCAGAATTCAAATGGTTTGTTCTTTGTCAATTCTGCTTATAAATCTATTTTAAACATCATGATGCGACTGATTAATACTCCCTTCTTTTCTGGAAAAAACGTTCCTACTGCTTTTTCAATTTGGCCTATATTTAGACTAAAATGAAAAAGTGATAATTTTTTTTCTTCTAGAAACTGAGGTAGTATTCTTAACCACCAGTTTCCTAGGAGTATCTTCTGGAAGTCTATGTGGCCTACCTAAATATTTTTATTTTAATGTTAATGTATATATATATATGGGTGCTTGCTTGTTAAAGAAACAATTACTCGATTTGTTCAAAACTTTGAAGTTAATTGTCCTCTTTGCATGAACCATATATATTGAGTCTTCACAACATATTTTTATTGTTTGTGATTTTTCTTAGAGCATTTGGTTTATTCTAGATACTAATCTAGCTGCTAGAATTATTAATAAGCTTAAAACGGGTTCCAGTTTGCTTGTTAAACGAGTTCTTCAGCCATTGCTATACGAAATTAAGCTCAAGTTTGCTTAGTGGAAAGGGAGAACTTTATCAATGATGTGAAGAGTCCAGCTAGCTAAATCGGTGATATTAAGCTCGGCGTTGTATAGTTTTCACGTTTATGTTTGGCCTAAAAGCTACTCTGCCGTAACATGGTAAAAGATTACTTTACATTTTGAGGAGGGAGGCATGGGTGTTAGAGCACTGCTCGGTCGAACTCGCAAGCATTTTTATCTTAAGCTTGTTTGTAAAGTTTAGTTGATCAAAACTATAGTCTTGATTTCTAGTTTACTTATAGCGATGTCTCATATTAGGATAAAACGTGTAGTTGAGATTTAGACTTCAGAACATTCATCGATTGAAGACGAATATCTACTGAGGAGAGATTGGAGGAACTTCATCAACAAAAGGTATATATGTGGAGTTTAAACTTATCTATCACTTAGAAGTATATTCTATTTTATCTCCTAATGAGACTAAGTTGTATAGCTATATAGGCTTTTACATTATACACATTGCAAAAGTGGGGGTACAACAACCTCACCCAATAATTAGCTTAGCAATCTGTATGGACTAACTCCAATATACTTTTAAGAGAACCAACTAGACAGTCAGACTCAATCTTAATAAAAAGTATATCAAAGAGTTATATCTCAATTTCTCGATTTAATACTTACTCAAGCAAATAGAAATCTACGAGTCTAATTAAATACAAGATAAATTAACTTGAACGGTACCAAAGACCAATATTCAAGTATCAATCAATTTCAATCAACAACCAAAGATCGGATTCACCAATTGATTGATTCAACGCACAACCTGTGATATTTTAATTATATAACAAAATATAATTCGGAAAAGAAATAACACGAATACCAGAAGTTTTGTTAATGAGGAAACCAAAAATGCAAAAAAAAACCCGGGACCTATTCCAGATTGAACACACATTGTATTAAGCTGCTACAGACACTAGCCTACTACAAACTAACTTCGGTCTGGACTGTAGTTGAACCCCAATCAATCTCACACTGATCCAAGGTATAGTTGTTCTCCTTACATCTCTGATCCCAGAAGGATACTATGCACTTGATTCCCTTAACTGATCTCACCCACAACTAAGAGTTGCTACGACCAAAAGTCGGAGACTTTAATAAACAAATTTGTATCACACAGAAAAGTTTGCATGAATAGATAAATCTGTCTCCCACAAAAATACCTACGAGTTTTGTTCCATATTTTGATAAATCAAGGTGAACAGGAACAAATCGATAACCCAGACTTATATTCCCGAAGAACAACCTATAATTATCAATCACCTTACAATAATCTTAATCGACTAGCGAAACAAGATATTGTGGAATCACAAACGATGAGGCGAATATGTTTTTGACTACTTTTCTATCTTGCTTATCGGAGAAATTAATGTCAAGACAATTTTACGATTGTACTCAATCACTATAGAAACAGCAAGATCAGATCACACAACTACAAAGAAAATAGTTTGGTCTGGCTTCATAATCTCAATGAAGTCTTCAAGTTGTTAAACTTCAGGTCTCAGTAGAAACCTAAGGTTAAAGGAGAATTGACTCTAGCTTATACAACTAGTATCACACAGGAGGTGTGGGGATTAGGTTTCCCAGTTTCTAGAGTTCTCCTTTATATAGTCTCCAAATCAGGGTTTGCAATCTAAGTTACCTTGGTAACAAAGCATTCAATATTCACCATTAGATGAAAACCTTATTAGATTCAAGCTAATATCTTTCAACCGTTTGATCGAACTTAGCTTGTTATACACAAATGAAATGCACGTTCATTTAGGTTTGTGTAACCGTACCCAAACGTGTACACCTAGTTGGTTCAACAATAGTTAACCAAATGGTTAGCCATATGAGCACTTTCATATCAACCATATTCATCTTCACCATAACTAGTTCAAATGACTCAAAAGAACTAGTTAGAGAGTTGTTCAATTGCTTAGATCTCATAAAAGTATACAAGACATAATCGAAGCAAAATCGACTTTGTTTCACTCGAATCGATTCATGAACATTATAGCCACGGTTTCCAAATTGCATTCCTTAATTTAGGGGGATTTTGTGTTTCCCCTAAAAAAAGATACATATTTTGCATTACCCCTTTTTAAAATCACTAATAGGTAAAACCCCCTCTATGTTAACTTTTTCGTCACTACCCAGTTAGGTAAGAACGTGCTGCGCACGCGTGTGTTATAATAAATATTTAATGTGAGAAACCCAAAAATACTCTTTAATGAATTCATCTCTTATTCATTCCGTCTCTCTATCCTCTCACAAGATAATTTACAAAAGAGGGCTTCTTCTCGTTGACTAAAGTCAAGATTTTTCAACAATCCTGCATATCACCAACCTTGATTCTATCTTCCTTTGGTAATGAAGATCGACAATTTGAGATGAGAACTCTCAAATCATAGAACTGTCGGCCCACCCCAAGAACAGAAGATAAAAGATTGGCTCGAATTTCCGAGGATTTTGTATTCATTCTTAACTGTACCATCAACATCTTGCCCGGTTCTTCTTCCCAATCCTTCTTTGTTTTTTCTTTTTTTTTTAAATACCCACTTCTTTAATCACCTTCCAATGGAGTCTGATACACCTCCAGAACCACCCAATGCATGCAGCTCTCGAACAGATAAAATCAAATCTCCGCCAGCAGCATGCGCACCTGCAGCTGAAGTTTTTTCATCTCGTATACCCAAAATCCTCCAATTCCCTAGACACGCATCGGATTCCAACAATCATTCTATATCGGCTTCTAATGCTCCTGTTGAGACACGTCAAAGAATAAACTCCACCTCCTCCTCTACTACCCCCTTTTTCTCAGCCCCACCAGGGAAGAATCCAAAAAACATCTCTGAGTCGCTTTCTCCACCACCTTTCCCACAACCACTCACTCAAAAAAATCAAACCATATCAGATCCACTCCGAAAAGGGAGAATTCAATCAAACAAAACATCACTTTCTAGTCCACCTTCTCCCAAAAAAAAATAAAGATTTTGTTATTTACCAGCTAACAGAAAGAATGCAAGCTTTGATGTAAGATCATGACAACCACTTCATTGTTTTTGCAGTTCTAGCGGGAAAGTTCACCTACCCTGCTCTCAAACAAGCTGTTATCAAACACTGGAGCCCAATTAAAATCAAGATCTTCCAGTGTGATTTTAAACATGAAAGTGACAAACAGACCATCCTAGAGACAAAAACATGGATTATGTCGAATCAAGTGGTTTTAACAGAAGACTGGACATCATATCAGCAAAACCCACAAGCTTTCTTCAAAACGGCGTTTTTCTGGTTACAAATGCTTGGGATACCAAATTTTTTTGAAGACAAAGCCATTATGGAAGAACTTCTCAGTGACACAAGGGAAGTTATAGAGGTGGATATAGAATACCATCCAGTTCGAGCCAAGGTGGAGATGACTCTCAAGGAACCCTTCATGTCAGGTATTTTAATCAATGTTGAAGGATCCAAATGGATCCAATTTGCATATGAGTATCTTCCTACTATATGTTATAGATGTGGAATCGTAGGACATATAGCAGACGAATTCCCAAAGTTCCTTAATGAAAAGCATGCAATGCAAGACCCAGACCACCCTCTTTTTCCCTATCATAGGCTTAATGGTCGTATGAGAGCTACTAGACCTAAACCTAGACAACCTTCATACCCCTCATCTTCGTCCACAAACACTTCAGGATCATCTTCATCTGCTGCTATCCAAAAAAACAACCCAAGCACAGAACTGAATCTCAATATACAGAGAGACTCCTCTACAGGATCAAACCCAGCAACTCCAATAAAACAGACAGTAACTAGACCGGTGCCGACCAGACTTGCTCCGGTGATGTAGAGATAAGGACTACACTGGACCCCACTGGCACAATCACCGTTAGCATCTGAAGGCTCACCTTTCAGTCCTCCTCAGACCTAAGAATCCGGAAAAAAAAGTTTTTTCGTCCACTGCAGGACGAAACGATGATGATTTTGTCATAAATAAGCACAAGCACCAGGAAAAAGCCGGCTTTGGACATGGACTTTCTTCGGGTTTCAAAACTTTTGGACTAAATAATCGTTTCGGATCCGGGTCGGGTTCTCACTCGGAGTCTCAAGGTTGTATGAATCCATTACAGGGAGGACCGATCCAATTTGGCATACTGGTTTCCGCCTACAAGATGATGGACATAACTCAACAGGTGGCTCAGGAGAAAGGTAAAATCCCAGCAGACCAACATTCCCAGGCCTTCGATTCAACATCACAACCTATCATGGACCAATGGCACTAGGGCCCACCAGTACATGCGGTACCTGCTCCAATATCAAATCAGCTGCACCATTTTTTTAACCCGCTATATGCGCAAGATTTGGACAACTGCCTGAACACCCCACACTCGATTGTCAGTCTCTTAGTTACTAAAATTCGGGGTGTCCCAAATGTGAAAGTTACTCACAACCAGGTCTACTTGGCAGAGACTGAACCAGAACGGACAACACAAAAGCTGGAGCAGACACCATTGAATACATACAAAAGGAAAGGTGCTCGCCCAAGGAAATGAATACCACAACATTTAGAGATTCCTCCAACACCTACCTTTGCAGCACCACCACCTCCACCAAAAATAAGAAAGTTCGCTTCTATCTCCTCCCTCGTCGCTAAATCATCAAGAACACTCCAACCTCAACATGAAGTGCCAACATTACGTGCCATAAAACCAGGAGCTTTCCCTGGACAGCAGCAGCAACCCGATGGAGAAATAACAGCAGGAAAATATGAAGCAAATAGAAGCTCCGACAACCAACAAACAACTACTTATGCTACACATCTATCTCTGGAAGAAGAAGAGACTGATGTTCAAGCTTACACCAAGAACAAGCGAGTCGCTGGCAAGTCCCGGCTTTCGCAACAAGAATGAGTTACTTAGCCTGGAACTGTCAAGGTGCTGGTAATCCCTTGACAGTTAACAGACTATGTGAACTAACTACAGTTCACAGACTTAGTATCTTATTTTTATCAGAAACTCTTTCTTCAGACTTGCAAATGTTGTCTTTAAAACGTAGACTAGGTTTTGATGAATACTTTTCTCTTTCTTGCAATGGACGCAAAGGTGGTGTTTGCCTGATGTGGAAGCGCACCTACAAGTCCATATTTTAGTTGCAAATCAGAGTATCATTCATGCCTACATCATACCTCCTGCACCTCAACAACCAAGGCTTTTTACTGGAGTCTACGCTCCACCTCAACCAACATCACGATGGGACCTTTGGAAGGACTTCAACCTGTTAATCCCACAACATACCATACCATGGATCCTAATGGGAGACTTCAATGAGGTCTTATGTCAGGCGTAAAATAAAGGAGGTCGGGAAGTGTCTCACAACCAAGCTAAATATTTCAAAAACATGATAAATGCAAACAGACTCATAGATCTTGGTTATACTGGACAACCGTACACTTGGTCCAACAATAAATGTGGTGAAAATTCTATCTTAGAGAGATTAGACAGGGGGCTGGCAAATCATCAATGGGCTCAACTCCATCCACATGCTCTAATACAACACTTGCCTAGAATAGCGTCAGCCCACGCTCCCATCTTACTCAAAGAGAAAGCTATTCCCAGACTAAGAAAAAAGCAATTCAGAGTAGAACATTTGTGGTTATTACACCCTCAGTTCCAAGACATAACTTCAGATGCTTGGAACCAAGCATATAACCCGTCCCCACCACTCAACCTGCTCAATAAAATGGTTGCGACGGCTAATACTCTGCAGATTTGGAGCAAGACTACATTTGGACACCTACCGAGTCTCATCAAAGAAGCAGAAAAAGAGGTACAAAAGCCCAAGATTACTATGCAACAACAACAGGCCCAATCATCCATTTTTGGCTTGAAAAGGAGATGCAAGCTCGAAACACACACCTAATGGTCTCGCATTGTCAAGAATTTTTTTGGAAACATCGATCCAGAGTGGCTTGGCTAAAGGAAGGTGACCTAAACACCACCTTTTTTCATACACAGGAAACAATCCATAGACGCATCAACCACATACGGCAGATGCAGACAACATCAGGGGAATGGGTGGACACACAAGCAGATATTGCAGATACACTTCTACAGTATTTCACTCGTCAATACCAAGCTCAAGCAACAACTATTGATACGCAACTCTTCGAGTGTATTCACCCCCGTCTTGCAGAACACCATAAGCAAAGCCTGATGAGGGAAGTGACAGTAGCGGAAATCAAGCATGCATTACATTCAATAGGCTCAGACAAAGCACCGGGCCCAGATGGGTTCACCAGTAAGGTTTTCAAGTTTCTTTGGGCTTCAACTGGTACTCAAATTATTGATATGGTCAACCATTTTTTTAAGCATAACACCCTTCAAACACCAATGAACCACACCAACATCACCCTCATCCCATAAAAAACCAACCTAACCCAACCTTCACATTATAGACCCATTGGTCTATGCAATGTAGTTTACAAAATCATTGCCAAAATTTTGGTTGACAGAATCCGCCATATCCTTCCTTTCATCATCAGTTCGTACCAGAGTGCTTTCATACCCAAAAGATCTATCCAAGACAACATAGCTATGGCAGTGAAAATTTTCCACTACATTCGAGCCTCTTCGATGACCAAACACCCTAAAATAGCTATGAAACTTGATATCAAAAAGGCTTATGACTACCTAGACTGGGGTTCATCAAAAAATCCTTGGTTTCGCTAGGTTTCCCATCACCTTTCATTGATCGCATAATGACCTGCGTAACAACAGTTTCATATTCGATCAATGTCAACGGAACATATTTTGGGCACATAACACCAAATAGAGGGCTGAGACAAGGTGACCCCTTGTCACCATATATATTCATCATATGTGCAGAAATTTTCTCATCAAATCTGGGCCACCAACAACTTCAAGGAAATCTCAAAGGAATTCAACTGGCACCCAACATCTCTCCGCTGGCTCACCTAATGTACGCGGATGACTTGCTGATAACCTGTGTGGCTGAACCAAAGACATGCCAAACGATACTCAATATTTTGACGGCGTACTCAAACTCGGCGGTCCAACACATAAACAAGGATAAATCCTTAATTATCCACTACCCGAAACTACACCCTGATGAAGTGAGTGGATTACATAGTTTTTTCGAGATCCCTATGGCCCAACACCCACCAAAGTACTTGGGGGTCCACTTCAAGAGAGGCAGAAACAGTGCACTGATGCAGTTTTACAAGTGGTAAGTATAGGGATTCAATTCTCGGACTTTTTTAAAGATTTGGTTTTAGACAAAAAGATGGTGATTTTTATAAAACTTATAAAATAATGGAAATGCTAAAAATGATTCTTGTGTTCAATTAAAAGAGTCTAGGATGTCAAGATTCCATCACTACTACACATACTAAATGATTATAACTATTCCCTATAACATTCTCCCAAAATTACTCAAGACGATTTAGGACAAATAATACGTCTCGGAAAATAAATCTTTTCAAACAATTATTTTTCTCAAATAATTAACAATTTTTTTCACTATAAAATGTTATTCTCTAACATAGAATATATAAATCAATTATCAAGCATCATAGGACACATGAAGAAAATTATTACCGTTACGAATCAAGAATAAGGACCAAGAGAATTATTATAGAAAATAATCAAAACATTATAGCACACATAGTAGGATTTCCTCCCTAATCCTAGATAGAAATTTAGCTACTCATAATTAGAGTACTAACCAAAAATAAAGAAGAAGAAATAAAATTAAAACTAAAAATGAAAGAAGAGTAGAAGAGGTGTGGGATGTAGAGGTGTGGGGATTGTGTAGAGTCCCCAGCCGGGTTTCTTAACATGTCCGCAGAAGCTCCCTATTTATAGGGTAAAATACCCGACACAGCGTGCCTCTGCTTACCTGTACGCACTCTCTTTTCCCTTTTACTTTTGGCGCATGTGAATGTGATGAGCACATTTTCTCTTTTGTCTGCCACTGCTCACTGTTTACAGTTCCATAAAGAACTCCACCACAACACCATTCCATCACTGAGCCATGCATGCCTCCATGTTGCTGCCCATTGTTCGAGCTAGCTTTCCAGCTCCTCAGCTTCACGGCAACTCCACGACTCCGTCACCATCATTACTACCAATAGCCCGAGATCCTTGTCTGCCATGTTCTTCACTCCAGCGAAACAGCCAGCCATCACCTTCTCCTGAAATTGCTTTCTCCATCATCTCGGGCTTCATTTCTTCACGTGTTTGCTTCCCTGCTTTGTCGATCTCTCATGAGCTCTAACATGCCATCACGTTCTCAACTATCAGCGTGCATGTAACAACCATCATCAGCTGTCGAGCACCATCATCTCCTCTCGGTTCCGTTGCTATCATCAATCATGGCAGCAGTCCCGTCATCCATTCTCTTCCATGCTCGAGACTGCCACAGCAGCCAACATACACTTTCATCGTCACTGACTCACTTCCATCAGCCAACAAACACTTTCATCGTCACTGACTCACTGCCATGTTCTTTCACTCCGTCCCGTGCTCGAGCTGCAACAGCCACGCTCATCATCAACCTCAGCCATCATTGCCTAACAACAGACGTGTTCTCGTCCATGGCTTCATCACCATGCTTCACTGCTTTCTACTGCCCAAGCTCGAGCTCCTCTTCCGTGCATGTACTCCAACAGCATCACTTCGTTGTCCCTGGATTTTCTCCCGCCAAAATTTGGATTTTTGAAATGTTGTAGACGGTGTCCCCCTAACCAAACCGGGACTGCGAATAGCGGGTGTTCGCACTGAGGTTCCCCTTAGTAGATGACTGACTGTCTTTAGCAGTTCCCTTAAACTGAATACCCCTTAACATGAAGGTGTCCCTTAACGTATAGTGAGGGTGTCCCTTAACGTATAGTGAGGGTGTCCCTTAACAAGAGATGCCCATTCAACTGTCAGTCTGGAAGACTGACAGTTTAATTCCAAGTTCATTCTTATTTTGCCCATAACTTCTTCATACGGACTCCGATTGACTCCGTTCTTTCGCCGTTGGCTTTGCCGTCTCGTCCTCTACCCCATGAAAAGTAGAAATCTTGTATTTGAACGAGTTACAATTGGTCTTTGGATTATTCACCTTCTAACACACAAATAAGAGAAAACACGCGTAACACACAATAATCTGCAAGAAAACCATCAAATACTGGCATGGAATTAACACCAAATATATGTGAAATATGCACTTATCATGCACACATGTTTACGGAACTCCTTAATAGAGTGGAAAGAAAAACAAAAGGATGGATAGCGAAATGTGTAAACCAAGCTGGTCGAGAACTTCTCATTAAAACACCACTGCTACCAACAGCGAACCATGTAATACAAACCCAACTCCTACCGGAATACATACACAAAAAGATGGACAGGTTAGCAAGGAATTTCTTCTGGGGATATAACTCCACTACGAGGAAACTACATCCTATTGGTTAGAACAATATGACGGAGATGAGATCCATGGGTGGCACAGGCATCAGAAGGAGTAAAGAACACAACCAAGCACTGCTTATGAAGAAAGTCTGGCAGGTTTAAGGCGATGATCAATCGATTTGGGCTACAATGGAAAGGGACAAATATCTCCAAAACACAATGCTGCTACAATTCCCAATTGAGAAACCAAGGCCAACAGCGAGCCCATTGTGGAAATATTTAACTAACCTAGCTATTTTTTTGCAGGTACATTATCTATACAAAATTGGGAATGGTCGAAACACTCCCCTACTAGGAAACTGGGCCCCCATCAAACTGCTCCACCGATTCATCCACCCTGTCCAAATATACAGGTTTCCGAACTTATCAACACCCATTCAAATACTTGAAACCATGGACTCATCCATTCCATGTTTCCACCATCAATAGCCCACTGCATTACCAACATTCATCTACCCCAATTAGCCCCAGCTGATACCATTATTTGGCCATTCACAGCCAATGGAGTTTACTCAGCAAAAACCGGCTACAAAATCATCATATCCACAAAATCCAAACCCAATAACAACCAAAATCACCTACCTTAACCACCAATAATCAACCCGGCAAACCAAACACATTTCAAATCCATATAGAATTTGGAATGCCCACCAAAAATCAGGCTTTTCATATCGAAAGTCAGCTTAGAAGGACTACCGACGTTCAACACCTTGGCAGAGAGGCACATCACAACAACTAACCTCTGCCCGATTTGTCACACAACGGCAGAAACAGCTCAACACATTCTGTTCGACTGTGAACGGGCTCAATCCGTATGGCAACAGATCGCTTTACTGGTAAACCAGGCGAGTACCAATTATCAACAACCGACAAAAATATGGGAAGCTATACACCACCAAATCCCCAAACAGGTAAAGACTATCTTTTCTTTTACCGTGTGGCACTTATAGTTGGCAAGGAATGAAACAGTCTACAGGAACCAACAACAGTCACCGACTCTCATCACTCAAACAATAAAATTTATGTTTGAAGAATACACTTGGGCACAAAGGCACTTGTTTCCAATCTTACCAGACCTGCCACCACCATTGAACCAGTAACATGAACAAACAATAACAGTTATAATGGTCGGATGGGAGGCACCACCAGACAACTGGATAAAAATAAGCACTGACGGTGCATCAAAATGAAATCCGGGACCGGCGGGAGCAGGGATTATAGCACGAGATTGTCAGGGAACGCTACTACTGGCTATGGCAGCACCACTGGGAATTACGACATTAACAACGGCAGAAACGTGGGGACTCCTATTAGCGCTAAGAGTGTCAATTCAACAATGATGGAACAAGGTTTGTCTGGATTTGGATTCACAACTAGTAATCCAACTACTACTACTACGACAACAACAACAAAATCAACCGTGGTATCTACAATCCATGCTAAGAGAAATCAATGTGCTCATGAAACAAATTTCACACAAGAACATAAAACATGTGTACCGAGAAGCCAATCAAGCGGCGGATGAACTGGAAAACCAAGTAGTTAAACACCAATCAAGATACCCGGCGTCGGCGGACACAAAAAGTTGGCAAACTAGTTTCCCACTTTTCCTCTCAAACATAATGTATGCAGACCAAATTGGGACCAAATACCCAAGAATTGGGCGATTTCTTCTTTCTCCCCTCTCTCCATAACCGTTTTTTTCCAAAAAACTCTCTGAAACAAATCTTCCAAAATCTTTGATTCTCTAATATTTTAATCCAAATCTGTTGGATATTATCTGAAGTATTCATATTTCCAAATAGATTTGGATACAATACGTAAATATATTATTAGTATTTTATTTAAATAAAAATATCGCCATTGTATGCGATCTATGGGTTTTCCCAGTTTCAATTTCATTATCTCTCTAATGGTTCTCTTAAATCCATTGGAGGTTTTTCATATCCTTATAGGCGTTTCTAGCGATTGTTACAACAATTGTTTCAAATTCATCAAGGACAATTTCTTCCGGCTTGACATATATCTACAGTTTCATGAAGATCAATGGCTACCGGATTTGATTGTGATAATGATGTTTTGTGCTTATTACTCCCTTTTGGGACAACATCTTAATGAAGAAGACAATGAAGAAGAAGATAAATTCTTCAAATCAAAATGGCAGAATTCTAATTCAAAGGCCATCCCTCAAGTATCATCAATTTTCTTTTTGAAATTCATTTATTTAATCCGTTTTTGTTACAATTTGCTTATTATTGTGATACAAAAAATCTGTATTTTATTATGTTTTTCAATGATGTATCTGAACATGATGTATACAATCTTTTAGTATTAATGAAATTGAGAGGATTACCTCTCTTCCCGTCAAAAAAAAAAAATACCCAAGAACTGTAACCAACCGTTTGATTTGAATGAATCGGAGACCAACTTCAAAAAAAAAAAAAAAAATCCGTCTCCTCCTCCGTCTATTTTCTCTGTAATAAGTTCTCGATATCCTGCGAAAAACTCCGGGTAGACAAGATAGTATCGTCGATATTGAAGGTTAAAGGTGCCTGATTGAGAGCTATATCAAAGCTCTAATTAATAAGAAATATTGGGTTTGAATTTGGCAGAAAGGGTATCAAATTTGTGGGGTTTAGATCTGGGTTTGAAGTTGAGACGAAGACTAAGTTTGTGTTCGAATTTTTAGGAAGTTTAGGTGAAATTTGATGCGAACAAAACAACCAACAGAAAATCTTAATGTCGTTCAAATTGTGTGTCGGATGGATGGGAGATTAAAGGTTTTAGAGTTGGGGAAGGATTTAAGAAGGTGGTTATGGTGGGATATGAATCCATGGAGGATGGGGACATGGGTTTGTGTTTGATTTGAAATTGCAAGGATATTAGAGAGATATAGAAGATGAATCATCTATGTATGGCAACATTACCAGGTTGTGAATATCTAGTGTTCGATAAAATGCCTAAACCACCAGAGTTCTTGAGAGTTTTAAACGAAGGATTGAAACTGAAGTTGAACACATAACTTATGCGAATTTGTCTCAATTCAGAGTCGATTCGTACCGAAAAGTAAGTAAAGTAAATAAGTTTTTGCCAGGTTAAAAACAGATTTGGTAGTGAGGCTTTGACATTGCATCACTTTCATAAACCCACAAGTTCCCTTTTCCAGCCAGTTTTCACCACCTCCACAACCATTTAAAGTTTCGCCTCTTCAGAACATAAAAACCCTTATTCCCAGATCAATACTAAGCCATTAAAACCCTAACAAAGTTTTCTCCAACCTTATACAGGAATTGCCGAAAATTCTCTTTACTGCTTCGGTCATACTTTGATGATTGAAGAAATGGTTTCACAAAGAATTAAATTTTGTGATTCGAAAATTGAGATTTTAGGAGAACCATAGAATTTTGTTTCTTTTTTTAACTAAAATTTCGAAGAAGATGATAATCAAGAAGATATTAAAAACGAAAGTATGTTCATGTCAATAACAATGATGATGGGAAGAAATAATCAGAATAAGAAGTCGTCGGAACTTGGGAAGAAGATGAGGGAACATGAAAAGGAACGAAGAGATATGCGAAAGAAGATTAAGGTTTTTCCGAGGGTATTTTAGGATGTTTCTTTTAGATTTATTTTATTATAACATACGCGTGCACTTCACGTGCTTACCTAACTAGGTAGTGACGGAAAAGTTAACTAGAGGGGGTTTTTCCTATTAGTGATTTTAAAAGGGGTAATGCAAAATAGGTATCTTTTTTAAGGGGGAAAAACAAAATCCCCCTTAATTTATAAATGTTTTAGTTCATGAACAAACCAATTTTAGAAAGTAACACACTTAAGTATGTGTACGGGTATGCGTACTTAAGTAACCGGATTTGAGTTTGTTTTGGTTTCCAAACTCAGCAAAAATTAACAGACGTGAACTTTCCGCCGGTACTCATACTTAGGTAACCAGATTGAGTTGGTTTTGATTTCCAAACTCATCAGAAATTCACGGTCGTGAACTTCCGCCAGTATGCATATGGATATGCATACTTACCCAGTCTCCATCAACCATTTAGTACACACACAAGTATGCATACATTTGGTTTCCGGTGTTGGAATTATATACACTAATGCGCAAACACGTTATATGCTTATATACAAAGATGGTTACATGTTCTAAACTCTTTATTTCAACCATTGAAACATTCTTAGAGGATGTTAAATAGAGGTTATTCACACACTATTTTTCATCAAAGCAATTTTCAAGATATTGAAATAATCAACATGACTTTCGTCATTTGTAAAGATGAACTTGGCCAAAGTGAAAGCTTACCAACACATATTTTGACGAGTTTTGTTGAAAACTAAATATTAAGTCAAAAGATGATCATATGGAAATTGCCTTGAAACATCTTACATAATTTGTGTGAGACAATCACGTCGACTTGGAAAGTTTCGTATTGATCATTCGATCACTTGAAAATTACATCAAACTAATAGTTTGTGTGAAACAGCTATTGTCATCTTCTAAGGATGTTTTAATGATTGAAATGGGAGTTTAGAAGAAATAACCATGTTTGGATATAACACGGTATGCATACCTAGTATGGGAACTATTTTGTAGTGATTCAGGTCCGGGAACCTTGTTTGCGTACCTAGTATGCGAACGGTTCTACCTGAGTTGGGTCCGAGATAGCTGGCCGCGTACCTGGTATGCGAACGTCTAGACATGCCAAGGTCGGAGCTATTGTTTGCATGCCTGGTTTGCAGAACACAGTGGTTCAAGTTCTAAAATAGGTTAAGTATATTTTTTTATACTTATGGAAAAAGACATTTATGAATTAAGGAATGCAATCTTTGCAACGTGGATTAATGTTCATGAATTGATTCTCATATAAGTACTTTGTATGATTACGAATCAATCCAATTTTGTTTCAATTTGTTCATATGAATTTCTACGAGATAGTGAACAATTGAACAACTCTATGTGAAATGAAATTAGATTCATTTGATTATGTTTAATGATAGATTAATCATCATATTTGATCTAGAATGTTAGATGAATGTGGTTAAGGCAAAAGTGTTCATATGGCTAACTTCGATTAACTGTTATTGAGCCAACTCAATATACATGTTTAGGTACGGTTACCTATATCTAAATGAAGGTATATTTTATTTGTGTGTAACAAACTAAGACCATCTAATGGTGGATATTAATTGCTTTATTTCTAAGAAGACTTAGATTGAATCTTAAATCAGGATTTCATCTAACGGTGAATATTAAATGCTTTACTACTAAGCTATCTTAGCTTTGATTGTAAGCAACCCTGATTTGAAAGACTATATAAAGGAGAACTCTAGCAACTGAAAAACCTAATCTCGTCATTTTCCTGTGTCCCAGTTGCGACTAGAGTCGATTCTACTTTAACCTAGGTTTTTCAAAAACCATATTAGGTTAACGACTTGAAGACTTCATTTGGGATTCGTGAATCCAGATCCAACTATTTTCTCTGTAGTTACGTATTCTGATCTTACTTGTTCCATCGTATTGAGTACTATCTTCTCTAAGATTTTCTCGAGATTTATCTCCGATAGGTAAGATATAAAAAGTAATCACAAATTTCTTCGTCTTTGACTTTTGGGTTCCACAGTAACTTGTTGTACTACCATATAGTTAAGTTATTGTGAAGTGACTAATATTTCTAGGCAGCTCTTCGGGAGTATAAGACCGGATTATTAGTTGGTTCCTGTTCACCTTGATTTATCAAACGACGGAACAAAACTTCGTAGGTATTTCTGTGGGAGACAGATTTATCTATCAGAATAGACTTATCTGTGGGATACGGATTTTTTTATAAGTCTTCGACTTTGGGTCGTAACAACTCTTAGTTATGGGCGAGATCAGCTAAGGGAATCAAGTGCGCAGAATTCGACGTGGTTCTAGAGGTGTAAAGAATGTGACTGTACCTTAATAGGTGTGAGAATTGGTTTGGGCTCAACTAAATTCCAGTTCGAAGTTAACTTTCAGTAGGTGATAAGTGCATAATTCATATGATTTTAGTGTTCATTCCATACTTGTTTTAGTTATTATTCTTGCATGTATTCGTATTATTACTATTGTTTTCTCTTATTTGCCTATAATAGGTGAATCATCCACAAAGGAGCTACAAAGTTCTGAAAATAGCTATGAAGAGAAGTATACCAAGTATCCAAGTGCCAAAGTCCAAGGGAAGTGGAAGAAAAGCGACAAAAAGGAGCAAAACGCTCAAAATCAAGAGAAGGGCCAAAGACCGATCTTAACTCATTAAAATCAAGAATTTCTCATCACCATATTGAAGAGAATTGAAATATAAAAAGAATACAAAAAGAATGAGGTCATTCTGAGTTCGTATGAAGAAGTTGTGGACAAAACAATTTCCATTGAAAACCGAAGATAGTGCAGTCCGCGAACTGGGTTTGCGGAGGGGGTTCGCAGACGTATTTCCGAAAATATCTGCTGGAATTTGAATTTTGCGGACTGATTTTGCGAACTTAGCAAATGAGAAAAGTGTATAAACTCCTTGGAAGGCTTAAGGGCACGTTTGGGAACGTTATTTCGTTATTTTAGGTTGGGTTTTTGATCCAAACTAAATACGTGAAGACCAAGTAATGTAAAACCTATAAAAAGGTATTAGGTTATGAAAAACTTATAACATCATTAGTTCACGAAATTTTTAGGGTTTGGAAAGAAGAAACATCATACGGAGCGATTATCAATCGTAACGTTATCTCTTTACTTTTCTCATATGTATATCATGGATGTTTCTACATCCATGAGTAGATAAACACCCCATATTGGTTAAGGATGTAGTCGGATATCATAAACATGCTACTAAATTAATATATTGGTTTTGTTATCTCATTCAAATCATTATTGTCTTGTTCTACGATTTATTATCGCATATGATTGTATGATTGTTTGTTTAGGAGCGCTACTAAATGACCATGAATGCATATCTAAAGCTAGACTAGGGTTTTGAGATACGTAATTGTTGATAAACCTTGTCATAAGTAGCATATTGTGATTAACAATTGTATTCAAAACCTTTGTGTGATTGCAAGTAGAAGCTTGACCTATGTTAAATAGTTTACTCGTAGTATTTTTATTGTATGGATTAGTCTAATTCATAGACTTAAGGCACTTGGAGGATTAAACCTAATAGCACGTTGCATTAGGTTGTTCGCTAAGTAGTATTCACATATTCATCGTTATGGTATGTGATGATATAAGGAATTTACCGGAGTATGCTCTCGATCTTTAGGACTCTTGAGAATGAATGTTTGAGTGACAATACTAGTTATTAGTCGAAGTGCATGTATTATGATTGATTATGAACCCTTAACCAGTATTCTCAACCTATTGAATCTCTTTATTCATTCTTTGCTATTATTATTAGTTTAATTATTTTCAACCTAAATCAATAAAAAAATTCCCCCCAAGTTACTTAAGTTTTCAATTACGAATAACAACCCATATCTCCTTGTGGAACAAATCTGTTCTTATTACTATACTATTATTTATAATTGTGAAGTGAAAGAACTTAAATTATTTATGCGTCGGCTGACAACTGGCCAGTAGGCTAGTATCTGTAGCGGCTTAGTATAGTGTGGTGTTCAATCTGGATTAGGTCCCGGGGTTTTTCTGCATTTACGGTTTCCTCGTCAACATAATTTCTGGTGTCTGTGTTATTTATTTTCCGCATTATATTTGTTTATATAATTGAAATATCACAGGTTGTGCATAGTACAATCAATTGGTAAATCCGACCTTTGTTTGTTGGATATAAATTGATTGGCACTTGGGCATTGGTCTTTGGTACCGTCCAAGTATTTCTCTTATCAATCAGGCTCATAGATTTCTATCTGTTTGATTTGATAATTGATCTGAGAAAAAGAGATATAACTTTTTGATATCTTTCTTGGTTGAGATCGCTTTATAAGTTGGTGCTCTCGGAATAATATTGTAGTTAGTCCCCCACTTTTTCAATTGGTATCAAAGTCGGCAAACACGTTAAAGACCTCATAAGTCTGTGTTTGTAGCAATCTAATTTCTGTGGATAGAAGTTTATGTCGTCTTACACATACAGAGATGTCATCCAAAGTTTTTGATTATTCCAAATGTCTTGGTCTTACCTCAAAGGATAACTCCTTAGCTGATTCTTCTGAATCCCGAGGTAGAAATTTTTTGCTATCAGATTCTGATAACATTCCCTCTAAAGTGACAGTTGATACTATGTCAGAATCTGAAATGGAGCTCACCATAACCTTAAAAATATCTACTGAGATTATTGATGTTCAAGTCTCTAAAATTAGATCTCTTAAAGAAAAATATGCTCAGCTCACTGATAAACTTGAGAAATATCTTGATAGAGAACGGGAACTCTATAGTATCGTTGAGTCTTTTTCTAACAATATCGAAAACCTTGTTCAAGAAACTACTCTACAACGTGAAAATATTAGTATGCTTGAAGATAATGTCAAAGAAGATTCAATTAGAGAAGAAGGTTTAATCAAGACTCATTCATCATAATTGAACAACATTCATGTTGTAAAAGAGAAACTTGTTGCATTTCTCTTACTAGCCCAGGAATAGTGCAACTCCTTGAAAATGGAAAACTATATTTTAGTGAGTAAGTCATATTCGGTGCCTATCTCTAATACTCACGTGGTATTACCTAGCATGAATAAATTTTCTCCAAATGAAGTGTCTGCTAAGAAATGTTTGCATGACTTGCGATCTTCCGAAAAGGCTATGAGCTTAAAACATGATTCTTCAAATGTTTCTTATCCATGAACTTGTTCATTCTGCGAGAAAAGAAATCATTATATTTTACAATATTTTGCTTGAAAGAAACATATTTCTGATATTCAAAGTCTACTTCTTTTTACAGTCGACGGAGTAAAGTGTCTGATTTTACGATGTATTTCATTCCTTCAGAAAAACATAACTCTCATAAAAGAGGTTTCCAAGGTTACTCATCTCGAAATCTCTACAGGAATTGTGTCCCCCTTAATGGTGCAAATACATTTGCCACAAATGTACACTTTCCCAGTGTTTATAAGAATAAGTCTAGCTGATCAAATTCTAGGAGATGGAATTTTCATAATTCTCATCCTCTGGAATGGATCTCAAGAGGCCCTAGACTTAATCCTCAAAAAAAAAATCCTTTTGATGGAGATTCAAAAAGGTTTATGTCCAATTCTTCTAGAATAAGATACAGCCGAAGGAAGGTAAGGAATAAACGACACAAACACCCAGAAGGTATTTACATCTCTTCCCTTAATTTTTGTACTGATATTACGTCTCACTTTGTTACCTAGTTCTAGGTATATTCATCCTTGAAACTAACTTGAGAGTTACAAGGATGATGTTTGTGAGAAACTCAAGTTCGTTGTATGATATCATCTGATCATGTGATTGAAATAAAGTTGTTCTCTTCATATTTGAATGTTGACTCATATCTTGACTCCTAGTAACTAATATCTCTTATTGATCATTTCTTGTTCTCTAATTTAAAGAGAATCTTCTAATATTTCTAGGCTGCTCTTCGGGAGTATAACACCGGATTATTAGTTGGTTCCTGTTCACCTTGATTTATCAAAATATGGAAAAAAACTTCGTAGGTATTTATGTGGGAGACAGATTTATCTATCAGAATAGACTTATCCGTGGGAGACGTATTTGTTTATAAGTCTTCGACTTTGGGTCGTAACAACTCTTAGTTATGGGTGAGATCAGCTAAGGGAATCAAGTGCGCGGAATCCGGTGTGGTTCTAGAGGCATAAAGAACGCGACTGTACCATAATCGGTGTGAGACTTGGTTAGGGCTCAACTACATTCCAGTTCGAAGATAACTTTTAGTAGGCTAGTGTCTGTAGCGGCTTAGTATAGTGTGGTGTTCAATCTAGACTAGGCACCGGGGTTTTTCTGCATTTACGGTTTTCTCGTCAACATAATTTCTAGTGTCTGTGTTATTTCTTTTTCGTATTATATTTGTTATATAATTGAAATATCGCAGGTTGTGCGTAGTTCAATCAATTGGTAAATCCAACCTTTGTTTGTTGGATATAAATTAATTGACACTTGGGCATTGGTCTTTGGTACCGTCCAAGTATTTCTCATATCAATCAGGCTCATAGATTTCTATATGTTTGATTTGAAGATTAATCTAAGAAAAAGAGATATAACTCTTTGATATCTTTCTTTGTTGAGCTCTCTTTATAAGTTGGTGCTCTCAGAATAATATTGGATTTAGTCCATACAGATTTCCGAACGAATTATTGGGTGTGGTTGTTATACCCCCGCTTTTTCACAAGGTATTCAATCTGTTCTGTCTATGAATATTGCTACCCTATTCAAGCAAGCATGGAATATTGTCAACAATGAGAATGAGTGGTGTTCTTTTAGGCTTTTCTTAAATGTAGCCCATGCTTTTATGAACCATAACCTATTCAAAATAAGTGTTTTATCTAACAAAACAGACCTTAAAATCTTACACATAGCCACATAATTATGCATAATTATTATACATAGCCCAAAATATTAGGATGATCATTAGAAACCTAAATCAAGAGAAAGAGTTATTATGTAATTTTTATAATTAAGTTTATGTAAGATATTTGACATGATTAACATTTTTGAAGAATGATCAATTACCCTTAATTAATTTTGGTGCAATTATGATTGAGAAAAAAATCAGCTTAAAGATTATTTTTTTATAGATTGTGTTTATGGAGTTTTAGGAAAATGGTTCAAGGAAAAGAATCAAATCCTAAGTTAATTATGTTTTAATTGATGTTGTTGTGAAAAAAAAATTAATGGAACAATTAGAATATACCACTCATATTAGTATTAATATTATCATGATCAAGAAGAGAGAATTAAGAATTAGGATTTATGTTGTTTTTAGAGAAAAGTAAAAATTATGGTTTATAATTGTGTGAGAATTATAAAAGAACAATTATAACCAATTTGAAATATAATGAAGTATGATCAAAAGGTTTATTTTGATTTTGAGTAAGTGGAAGAATTTAAGTCAAATTGTTAATAAAATAAGATGTGTTTGTATTTTCATTTTCGTTTAAACTTTTTAGGTTATGGTTAATAAATGTGTGAGCTATATTTAAGAGAACCCTTCTTTTATGAGGTCTCGATTCTTTAAACACATGATGGCTGTTACAAATTACAAGTGCTTTTCGTTATGGCCAGGCATTCGAAGACAATGGAATATAATGAAGGACCATGTGACTTGGTTGATTGGTAACAGTACAAACATTAATTTTTGGTTACACAATTGGTGTCGGGGAATAGAAGGGCATGTGGTTAATTTTCTTGGTCTTGACACTCATGAAATTCCAAACACTCAAAAAATAAAAAAACTTTTGAACTCTTGGTTGCTAGACAGTGGGTCATTCCATCAAGTTTAAATTTACCAGGAAATTTGACAACTCTTATTCTTTCAACACTATCTCATTCCCCATAATCGAGAAAATGAGATGGTCTGGAAGAATATAAAGATAGGGTTCTATTTTTTAGGGCATCAAATGACTTCATTCGAAATATGGGTGTTGCTAGTCCTTGGTTCAAAGTAATTTGGTCTTCCTCTATTCTGCTAAGAAATTCTTGAGTGATTTGAAAAAATTTACATGACAGACTCCCTACGGATGATATGGTTCTCAGAGATACAACGTTACTATCGTGTTCCTATTTATGTCTGAAAAAGCAGTGGTATAACAACCACTCCTAATAATTCGTTCGGCAATCTGTATGGACCAAACTCCAATATAATTCCGAGAGCACGAACTCAAAAGTGAGATTCAATCAAGAAATATATCAAAGAGATTTATCTCTTTCTCAATACAATCAGAGAAATACGAGGACAGTACCAAAGACCAATGCCCAAGTGTCAATCAAGTTATATCCAACAAACAAGGTCGGAGTTATCAACTGTGATTGAACTACACACAACCTGTGATATTTCAATTATATAAACAAATATAATGCCTAAAATAAATAACACAAACACCAGAAATTTTGTTAACGAGGAAACCGCAAATGCAGAAAAACTACGGGACCTAGCCCAGATTTAAACACCACATTGTATTAAGCCGCTACAGACTCTAGCCTACTACAAGTTAACTTCAGATAGGAATGTAATTGAGCCCTAACCAAGTCTCACATTGATTAAGGTACAGTCGCGTTCCTTACACCTCTAAAACCACGCCGGATTCTACGCAGTTGATTCCCTTAGATGATCTCACCCCACAACTAAGAGTTTCTACGACCCAAAGTTGAATACTTGTAAACAAATCTGTCTCCCACAGATATGTCTATCTTTTCTCTTTTTATTCCCTCTTTTGATACAAAGATCAAGGTGAACTGGAATCAACTAATACCCCGGACTTATACTCCCGAAGAGCAGCCTAGAAATATCAGTCACCTCACAATAACCTAGCAGATTAAAAAAATAAGTTATTGCGAAATCACAAGAGTCTGAGATGAAGAACTGTTGTGATTAATTTTTATATCTTACCTATCGGAGACAAATCTCGAGTACATCTTAGAAAAGATAAAACTCAATATGATAGAAAAAGTAAGATAAGATTACACAACTATAGAGAAAATAGTTGGACCTGGCTTCACGAATCCCAAATGAAGTCCTTAAGTCGTTAACCTAATAATTATTTTGGAAAACCTAGGTTAAAGGAGAATCGACTCTAGTTTGCAACTAGGACACAAAAAAGTGTCGGGATTAGGTTTTCTAGTTGCTAGAATTCTCCCTTATATAGTCTTTCAAATCAGGGTTAAAAAAGTGGGGGTACAACAACCACACCCAATATTTCGTTCGACAATCTGAATAGACAAACTCCAATATACTTTAAAGAGAATCAACTAGACAGTCAGACTCAATCTACAAAAAGTATATCAAAGAGTTTTATATCTCTGTTTCACAATGTAATCTTCAAATCAAACAGATAGAAATCCGCGAGCCTGATTATTATGTGAAACAACTTGAACGGTACCAAAGACTAATGTTCAAATTCAATCAATATAATCAACAACCAAAGGTTGGATTCACAATTGATTGAACTTATGCACAACCTGTGATATTTCTATTATACACAGACACTAGAAGTTTTGTTAACGAGGAAACTGAAAATGTAGAAAAACCCCGAGACCTAGTCCAGCTTTGAACACCACACTGTATTAAGCTGCTACAGACATTATCCTACTACCAAAAAACTTCAGACTGGAATGTAGTTGATCACTAATCAATCTCACATTGATCAAGGTACAGTTGCGCTCCTTTCAACCCCAGGAGAATTCTACACACTTGATTCCCTTAGTTGATCCCACCCACAACTAAGAGTTGCTACGACCCAAAGTCGAACACTTGATAAACAAATCTGTGTCATACAGAAAATTCTATTGGAATGGATAAATCTGTCTCCCACATAAATACCTATGAGTTTTGTTCCGTCTTTTGATAAATCAAGGTGCACAGGAACCAATTGATAAACATGACTTATATTCTTGAAGAACAACCTAGTATTATCAATAACCTCACAATAATCTTAATCGTATGGTAGTGAAATAAGATATTGTGGAATCACAAACGATGAGACGTGGATGTTTGTGACTACCTTTACTCTTACCTATCGGAGATAAATCTCAAGCAAATCTTAGCAAAGATAATACTAAGTCACGATAGAACAAGTAAGATCAAACTTAGATTATTATACACAAATGAAATGTACCTTTATTTAGGTTTAAGTAACCGTACCTAAACGTGTACACTAGGTTGGCTCAACAGTGGTTAACCTAAGTTAGCTATATTAACACTCTCATATCAACCTTATTTATCTTAATCACACCTAGTTCAAATGACTCAAATGAAACTAGTTATAGAGTTGTTCAATTGCTATATTCTCATAGAAGTATACAAGAACACAATTGAAGCAAAATCGGTTTAATTCACTCAAATCAATTCATGAACATTATAGCCACGGTTTGCATAGAATGCATTCCTTAATATATAAATGTACTAGGTCTCAACATGTGCCATAACGGCACAGGAAAAGATATATGTTTTAAATGTATCCATCGATTCATACATGTCGTAATTGTGTGAGAAGAATCGAACCGATCGATCTGGGTCTAAATGTTTTGAGGAGTTGGTTAATAAACATGTCCTTATCCTCGAATCTTTTAATATTGTGTATGTAAGTCATACAACCCTTTAGGACAAACATAGTTAATCGTTAGAGCAAATCCTATGGACAATAGAACATTACTTCATTCACTACTTCAAAAAAATATCATCAAAGGTCATTCACCACATTTGTAACAAAACTAAAAACACCTAAAATTACTTTAAAATCAATTAGATTAATCTTGCAAAATCTGTTAGCATTAGAATTTGATTTTTCTCTTTGATATAAATTGTTGGGTTCCCAATTTACATAGATTTGTGTTTATTCATTTTCCTAAAATTTATAATACTTAATTCTTGATCCATTTCTTTTCTTGTCTCTTTACCTATTATCATGATTACACGAAGTTGGGGAGAAATGACAAAAACAGAAACCATGACAAAAAAGGGGAATAAAGAGAGATGTGAGAAACTGAACCGATTACAATTAATTCGCGCGTAGATTTGTGTTTGGTCAATTTTTTATAGGTTTCATTTTTCTTCCTTCCTCAGACCCGGTAAATCTTAAAATCACAACATCTTCTTTTTTGGGAAAATCAGGCCTTTAAAAAGAACAATTAATTGGGGGATATGGATTTTAATTGGGGGATATCACTAGAGGACAAAATAGGGATCCGAATATCCTAGTTGGGTTACCCCTTATGTAATTAATTTATTATTTCCTAATCTAACCCTCCCTAATTAGGATTAGTTACTAATTAAGATTAGTAAAATCTTAATGATTTGGGGGATATATTTAGTGTTTTTGAGTTTATTTGAATTTTTTGTGGGTAGAAGGAGGGGAAAAAATTTAGAGTAGAATTATTTTTTTTTTGAAAATAGAAGATGAATTTGAAGAGAGACTTGCAGCTGCTGAATCCTTGGCTCAACTACAACAACAATCATATCTTCAATCTTCAGTTAATGATAACACCTCCCAATTGGAGTTATATGATGAACCAACACCCTTGGATCACGATTTTCGTGACCATGAGGAGTTATGTGAAGAACCAACTCAAGAAAGTAAACATGTTCAACATACAAGCATCCCCAACACACAGGTAATGCTTCAAAGAGGTCGAAAATTTGTTTTTATTTTCGAAACCGCCATTTCTGTCCGAAAAAGCGAAAACCAAGATGCGCGTTATATGAATACCATGCCGGAACCTCTATAACCGGCATTGTATTCATACAAATTTGAATGTCGGTTTAAAATATCCCCAAGTTCAAGAACATACCGCATTACCATTCAAACCAAGATTGTATGCCGGTTTGAATTTTTACTTTTTACCAACCACCGAATATTGTATGGAATACTCAAACCTAAGACCGACCGTACATGACACACACCATGCCGGTTTGTGATACCGGCATAGATCCTTGCATGTCGATGGTGCCGGTTTAATAGGAAAAACATACAGAAACAAATTATATTTTGAACTTAAAAACCGGCATTCCTTTTTTGATCTATGTATGCCACATACGATATCCCTAGCATAGTAACTAAATTTGTAAAAATGCCGGTTTTAATACTGGCATAGAATGACAATTACCTTGTATGTCGTTCTTGAAAACCGGCACTTTAATTTACTTATCGACACTGTCGGTTTTAACTAATCCAATTTTATTTTCATTTAGATAATTCTGTACAACGATCAACCAAACTCCAAACCGCTCCATCGGGATACGTCGGAACACTATAAAATACCTCGGGTATGTTACCAAACAAGTCTTCCACCTAGTTTTTACAATTTAATGTTGGGATTTGCTTGTAATCTCTCATTATTATGTAGGGAATAAAAGATGAAAAGGAAGTAATTTCTTGGGCAAAAGAGACGGCTCTTAAGAACATGTGTGTCTTAGTGAGGAATAGTCAACATTCAGATGTTCGTTTTGAGATGGTTTTTGAGAGAAGCGGAAAATACAAGGAGAATAGACATAAGAGAAAGGGTTATGTATATGAAAAGAAGACTAAGAGGGTATACAAAACAGTTACGAGAAAGGCATGGGTCGGCCATGATGTATCCTCTTGGGTGGTACAAAGGCCCATGGTACAATGCAACATCTCTTGGGATTTGACGGTATCCTCTAATCTCCTTATAAGTGTCGAACACAACGTCTTCCTTCCTCATAGCATCCAGAGCCAATCTCATATCGATGACTCGACCTTTGTTACCGGGCTTCGGATTACTGTGAAACTCGAACCTCCGAGCTCTAGGGATATCGGGTTCAGGAAGGTCTTTGATCTTCAAGAATGGGCAGTCCTTGAACAAGGTTGGGAAGTGTTCATAACACCACACCTAATCCAATGTGAACAATATACATGTGAACAAAAGTTAAATAAATACATGTGAACATAGATTAAAAAAATTGTACCTGGAGTATAGTGAAATTCCCGACAAATTGGTTTGTTTTAGCCAATGAAGCCCTTCTCATCTCTGCCATCAAATGTGCCATGACCACGGTGCCCCAAGAATGGCCACACACACCTTCCAACGGGTCAAGGTACTGGAGAAAGTTTGCACTTACCCGGTTGCCATTACTGTCAGGGAATGCCCTAGTGCCCAAGAGGTATAACAGGTACGCGGCGGCAGATAGCGAATCTGTGCAGGGTCCCATCCAGCCTCCAAGCTTCTAGCCTTTGTATTTTCAAACATCTTCTTAAGCATCATCAGCTTGAATGTCTTCGTCTTACTTCCGTTCGATGCTACATAAAAGCTATCCGAAGAAGTTTTGAAGTCCCAACCAAACAACTTTTCAGGTCAAATCGTGCAACTTCAGCCAATCTAGGTCCCGAGACTCAACTCCTTTCGAAATTGATTTTCGATAACATTCAAGCCTATAATGGCATAAGCATCTTCAAGAATCAAGGTCATCTCCCGAACGGGAAGTGCATTGTATCGGTTTCACCATGATACCTTTCGACAAAGCAATTGACGGTGATGATGATCTGGATTCAAGTAATTTTCAACCAAAGAATACAAACCCGAGTTCCTTACTAATGTTTGGACATCTTCATGTTCCAACGACAATTTCCACTCAGCCGCGGCTTGGTTTCGGCAAACACGCACAGCCTTAGTATGATCCTACAAATAAGACATAATACGATTAAGAGATAATGTAAAAAATAAAACAATGCACATGCACAAAATAAAAAATACTTACATAAGTTTGAAAGATTGTACGAGCCCAAGAGTTCTTGTATCCAAAGAGTACTTTCGGTTCCGGAGCTTGACCCCAAATTTTACCATCATCGCGGTCGGGTATCATGTCATCAATGTGAGGAAGGTGACAACCTTTAACTTTGTGTTTGCCCTTGCCCTTGCCCTTGCCTTGTGTTGGTTGTTGACTAGTCTCACCAACTTCGGTTTGGATTGCTAATTGACTTGGGGGAACCTCATCATCTTTATCCTCACTGTCCCCTTCATCATTCTCATCGTTCACAAATGTACCGTCACGGATTCTAAGTGCATTACGTTCACCACCACTCTCCAAATCTAACCCTCTTGTTTGAAACCCCAAACGCTTCTTGCGACCCGCATCTATCCCCCGGGGAGGCAGGGACTGGGGAGTATCAAGACCGTCATTTCTCATTTTTTTAGTGAGAATAGGACCTTTATTTTTCCTCGATACTTTGGCTTTTGACCTATAACATAAACAAACGAAACAAACATAAGAAAAGTCATCACAGTTTGTAAACCGGCATTGAAATTCTTAAAACAACTAATGCCGGTAACATGTACCGGCATATATGTTCAAATATCGAGCATGCCGGTTTTTGAGTTTTTCTTACTGAATGTTTCAAGTGTCAAACCGGCATACACGAATTGAACTACCTGATGCCGGTATTTCAAAACCGGCAATGACAAAACCTAGATATAATGCCGGTAAAAAAAATAAAATTCCTGTGTGTTTTTAGTTGACTATCGGAATAGCCTTCAACCCAATTCGAATGCCGGTCCTAAAATCTAATTTTCAGGAACTCAAGACGGTTTGGTGTTCAACTACTATCGTATGCCGGTATTGATATTTCAGGTTCAGGAAGTTAAACCGGCTTGGTGTTCAAACTAAGATTGAATGCCGGTTTTCTCTGCAACTCCACAGTTTCACCAATTTTGGCGATTCTAACCTAAACCCATGGCTAAAAATCGATTAAAACAATCATAAATGAGCTAAAAAATCACTTACCTTCTCAGAGAAGCCATGATTGGTTGATCATCCGAGTTGGATGCTTCTTCCTATTCTAGTTCTTGAGCAATGTTCTCGATTCGTTGCTCATGTGTTTGTTGAGCAATCGATTTAGTGTTCCGTTTTGCTTTTGATTTCTTTCGTGGAGGCATGGTTATGGTAGGTTAGTCAACGAAGAAATTTTTGATTCAACGATTAATCGTCGATGAAGAATGAACGATGAGGAAGACGATGAAGAATGAACGATGAGGAAGACGATGAAGAATATTTTTTTTCTAAACCTAACCCTATGCCGGTACAAATTGAATTGGGGGATATATGAATTTGGTATTTAGATTTTATTGTTTTAGGGAAAGGGCATTACAGTAATTTCATAATGTTTTTAATTAATGAAGGGATATTCTTGTATTTTCGCACCCAAAAGACACCCCTTATCAGCCACAAATGGTTGGGGGAAGTAATTCATATCCCCCAATTAAAATCCATATCCCCCAATTAATAGTTCTTTAAAAAAAAAATTAATTTTTTTTTTTTTAAAGTAATTTGAAAACTAAAATCAAACTAAAACAAAACAAAGAAAAATTAACCAAGGGTGACTTAATAATTTACCTATCTTAGGACACCTTTTCTCATCCTACTACCACTACTTCTTCCACCACCACATTATCGTCATCACTCCACCTGTCTCACCAATACCCACCACCATTATCCCCACCACCGATCCACCACCACCGCCCACCATCACAACCACCATTAGTGCTTAATTTACCCATCTTAGGACCTCTTTTCTCAACCTACTACCACTGCTTGTTCCACCACCACATTATCATCACCACTCCACCAGTCTCACCAATATCTTCCACCATTATCCCCACCACTGCCCACCATCACAACCACCATTAATGCTTAGTGATATGGTTAATATCAAATAAATTTATTATGTATCAACAAAAATATATTCATTTGATTAATTAAAGAAATATTTATTATGAAATATCAATCAAACATTTATTATAAAATTTTAATCAAACGTGATCATTTATAGCAGTATATTTATGTTATGCAAGTATAAATTTGATCGTTCTTTATCTATCCTAACTTGTCCAAACTTTGTTTTGTATTATGGAAATGTAATCAATTTTATATTAATACTAAAAACCGCAATTTATTCGACCGGGTACTATAAATAGCTGAGATTCCATTTGGGTGATTAAGTGGTCATGATCATATTGTCTTATATGATTTACTATCCTCCTCAAAATATTTGTGTTTTGTCCTTATCAGCTGTGCTAAAAAGAGCCAACTACATCTATCACAATGCAATATTTCTTGTTTTGTAAAGACACAAAACTATTATTGTCCACTACTATTCACTAACATCCACTACCTTACGTAAAAACCAGTCACACCCACTATTTTTTCCACCACCGTAATGTTACCACCTTTACCACTCACAAATACCCGCCACTGTTTCCACCACCCACTGCTTCTTTCACTACCACCATTAAAAATAATTAATATAATTTTTAATAGCCGGGGTCACTGTAGTACAGTGGTAAAGTCATTGGGTGATGATACCAGTTATCTGAGTTCGAAACTCGCCAGTACCGAATTCTTTACCGATCAATATATATATACTATATATATAATTTTTAATAAACTTATTTATTAATAATATGTATTTATTAGGTTCATTAAATGAACATTTATCATGAAAAAATAATTAATCATTCATCATGAGCAATTAATAGGACACCAATTGATAAAGTATTTATAATGGTTAGTTGAAAAAACCATGGTCGTAGATTTATCGCTCCTAGAAAAATCTCGACCGCTCTTTATCTATCCTAACTTAGCCAAGCTTTGTTTTGTATTCTAGAAGATTAGTTCATGAACAAACAGATTTTAGAACTTTAACCACTCAAGTATGCAAACGGGTACGCATACTTAAAGTAGCCGGTATGAGTTTGGGTTCGCCAGTATGCGAACGGGTACGCATACTTCCAAACACATCAGAAATTCCCGGACCCAAACCCTTCGCCAGTACGCGTACATGTATGTGTACTTAGGCTCCCATAATTCCACAACTAACAGGTACGCATACTATAGTTCCGGTCATGGATCACATATATGCAAGCACGCATACTATGTTTATAATCCAATGATGGTTAAATGTTCTAAACTCTATTTCAATCATTAAAACATTCTTAGAGGATGACAATAGTTGTTTTCACGAACTATTAGCATCAAAGCAATTTTCAAGTTATTGAAATAATTATAACGAAACATTCTAAGTCTACACCAAATAATTGTATCGCACAAACCATGCAAGATATTACTCGACAATTTTCACATAATCATCTTTTGACTTTCGTCAAGAATATAAGATGAACTTGGTTGAAGCGAAATCTTACCAACATATATTTCGAGAAATATGTAAGCGAGTTAAACTCATCTCGAAATCTCAAATGTGCATAATAGAAAACTATATACGACTTTTGTCTCAATATAGGAGATGGAGTAGAAATAGACTTTCCAAGTGATAGATGAGTTTCAGTATCCACATACCTTTGTTGATGAAGTTCCACAAGCTTTCCTTAGTAGTTCTTCGTCTCCAAATAATAAATGCCGTGAAGTTTAATGATCAACTACACAACCTATCCTAGTCCGAGACATTACTATAAGTAGACTAGAAATCAAGACTTATAGTTTTGATCACTAACATTGACAAACAATCTTGAGATAACAACGCTTGTGAGTTCGACCAAGCAGTGCTCTAACAAGGGTTTATTACCATCAAAGCTAAGATAGCTTAGTAACAAAGCATTCAATATTCACTGTTAGATGAAATTCTTATTTAAAATTCAAGCTAAATCTGCTTAGAAATTAAACAATCAATCTCCACCGTTAGATGGTATTAGATTGATACACACAAATAAAATATACTTATATTTAGATATGGATAAACCATACCCAAATGTGTATACCTTGTTGGTTCAATAATAGTTAACCTAAGTTAGCCCCGTATTCATCTAACACTTCTAGATCAAATATGATGATCAATCAATCATGATATATAATCAAATAAATCTAAATGTGTTTCAAGAGGGTTTTTCAAATGTTCATCATCTTATAGGAATATGTATATGAACCATTTGAAGCAAAATTAGTTTAGTTTGTAATTGTACAAAGTGAAAAAAATGGGGGTATAACAACCACACCCAATAATTCATTTGGCAATCTGTATGGACTAAACTCCAATATAATTTTGAGAGCACCAACTTAAAAGTGAGACTCAATTAAGAAATATATCAAAGAGCTTTATCTTTATTTATCAATACAATCAGCAAATCGAACAGATAAAATCTGTGAGCCTGATTGATATGAGAAACAACTTGGACGGTACCAAAGACCAATGCCCAAGCGTCAATCAAGTTATATCCAACAAACACGGTCGGATTCATCAACTGATTGAATTATGCACAACATGTGATATTTCAATTATATAAACAAATATAATATGGAAATGAAATAACACAGACACCAGAAATTTTGTTAATGAGGAAACCAAAAATGTAGAAAAACCCCAGGACCTTGTCCATCTTTGTAAACCACACTGTATTAAGTCGCTACATACACTAGCCTACTACAAGTTAACTTTGGACTGGAATATAGTTGAGCCCTAAGCAAGTCTCACACCGATTAAGGTACAATCATGTTCCTCACGCCTCTAGAACCACGTTGGATTATGTGCACTTGCACTACACCATTTTAAGGTATTAGCAACCTACCATAGTTGTTGCTAAACGGGGTCGCAATAGGCTTTTGTCGTTCCTAAACACGGTGTCGTAATTTTTAGCAACGACATAAGCTCTGTTGCTAATCTCGGCCAGCAACGGAAATTCACAACGACCCTTGCCGTTGTTCTTGTAGTTGCAGGAAATCCTACGCTACACCCTTGTTAAGAATTTGTAATAACCAACTCAAATTTGAAGATTAAGAACGATACTTTATTATTTGATTTTCAGAAATGTTTACAGGAAATGTAAGAAGTCAAGAATACAACTTTTCTCTTGTAGTTTCTCTCTCCTAAAGACTTTCTCAACTCTCAAAAATACACCATCCTCTCTTTGAATCTATTAGAACCCTTTATATAGGAAATGACAAAATGGATGACATCTAAGTTTTCCTCTTATTTCGTATTTATTCTGTGATCTCATCGCAGTAAGTATAATGTTCATTCTCGCGAGCTTTGTAACCATCGCAGAACGAATATGCTCTTTTTATGTTCCTTCCACCATCAGCCATTACGTCATTCTTTTAATTACTCTGTGACATTCGCGAAATGTTGTTGAAGAGTTTGCGATGACATTCGCAGAAGTGTTGTTAATCTCTCGTGAATATAATTGTAGCGATATTCTGGTCCTACATCTTAACTATTTGTAGATGGTGGATTTTCGACAAAGGGTAGAGTTGTAATACTATACTCCATATTCGGAAATTAGATGAAAATCGAGACTCATGTCTCTCGATTAAAGCATGAAAGATCATGCCATAAATATCTGACTGAGAAGGCTGTCTCTCAGAGTACATGAAGATGTGTAGTCTCTTAGATGAGGCCACGGCACATCTCATGAATACTGAGCAATTTCAGTAATTACTCCGGATCCAGCAAACGAATGAGTATCGAGACTCATGTCTCTATGCATGAAAGCTCATGCCACCTCTGATGGAGAAAGTATCTCAGAGAAGATGCAGATGTGCAGTTTCCCAGATGAAACCATGGCACATCTCATAACCCTCCGATGGAGAAAGTCTCTCGGAGAACATGTAGATGTGCAGTCTCCCAGCTGAGACCACGACACATCTCATAACCCTTTGATGGAGAAAGTCTCTCAAAGAAGATGCAGATGTGCAGTCTCCCAGATGAGACCACGACACATCTTATATTGTATAGAATCGAAAGATTGGGCGAAAACGTCTTCGGAATGCGACCGGTTTTCCCCGACTATTCAAAAAGGAATATGACACTCCAGCAAGTTCATATTGCTCAAACCCTCAGATAGTTAATGCTCTTAGACAGGGAGCCCTTCTAGAGTCATCAATTAATTATCTGAGATCGTCTGAATATCCAGCAATATTCTACGAACCATCGTCTGAATATCCAACAATATTCTACGATTCTCTGTTATATTTCGTCACTTCAATTCGTGGTTCTTCCCAGCAGAATTCCACGGGTTAGTGATAAATATCTGACGAAATAGGCATCTGAGTATCGAATAAGCCCTGACAAAAATGGTGCAAATGTAATTAGCAAATAATGCACATACCAGCATGAACAAACGAGAAACCTATGCAAAATAGGAAAGAAAATAATAATAATAAAATATTAGCAAAATCACCAGGGGACTGGGTTCACCAGCCGTCCAGTCATGCCGTGACTAGTGCCCAATTTTATATTTTATCATATTTTTGCTATTTTCCTGATCTCGTGAAAATCCTCTCGTTCGAGCAATTTTCTTTATTTCAAAGATATTATCCAAACCACATGGTTTTATCAAAAATAATAAAATTAGGGAAAGGTGACATGAGACCGCCGGCCGTCCGGTCATGCCCTGGCCGGTCCCACACCTCATGTCCTCATTATTTTATTAT
This sequence comes from Papaver bracteatum, assembly GCA_023529315.1. Lineage (NCBI taxonomy): Eukaryota > Viridiplantae > Streptophyta > Magnoliopsida > Ranunculales > Papaveraceae > Papaver > Papaver bracteatum. The sequence continues at coordinate 2,542,747 of JAJJWX010002278.1, forward strand.
TTCTCTTGAATTATGAAAATTCCCTGATTTCTTATGAATTTTCTCTAAAATCATGAAAACTACCTAATTTCATGTGTCACATGATTTTATCAAAAATAATAAAATTAGGAAAAGGTGACATGGGACCGCCAGCCGGCCGGTCATGCCCTGGCCGTGGCCGGTCCACACCTCACTTCCCCATTATTTTATTATTCCTTCTCAAATTATGAAGATTCCTTGATTTCATGAATTTTCCTAAAATTACCTAATTTCATCACATGATTTTACCAAACATGATAAAATTAGGAAAAAATACCATGGGACTGATCCCTTGAAATCTTCCTGAATTTTACTCTCAGGCTGTTTTCACCTCCCGAACGAGCTTAAAACCTAAATATTCCCGCGCAGGGAGATAGGAAATTCTTTTCCATACGGAATGGAGGGGCGGATCATTAAAATCCGAGTCCGTATGAGAATTCTACGTCAATTCTTCTGGGAAAATTAGGCTAAGGACCCACCCATGGATAACCCATAATATGAGGCCCCTAGTAAAAAGAGTTTTAAAATCAGGCCCCGAATTAAAAATAAATTTTAATACATGTCGAAATGACCAAATTAACCCTTGGTATTTATATGACAGGACCTACCATTTTCCTCACAACCACCACATTCGACAGTTTTAGAGAGAGAGAGAGAGAGTTGCAGAGAGAAAAAAAAAATTCAGATCCAAATTTTTTCAAATCCAAAGAAGAAGAAGACGAAGAACGAAGAAGAAACAGAAGAAAGAGAGGTTTCAATCTACTTTGTTTTTATCTTCGATCTTCTCCTTTTGTATTTACTTTCGTGTATTTCATTTCTGAGATGTTACTGTTTCAAAACCCAAACACTAATCAGTTTTAGATTCAGAAACTAAATCTAAGTGAATTCGATCTACTTTTTGCTTCATTTGTTGTTTGATTCAGTCCTTTTTTGAACAAAGAAGAAGACGAAGAAAGAAGAAGAAGACGAACAGAGGTATGTTTTGATTTGAATCTGTTATTTGATCTATTTTCGATCTATTATTTGATTAATTTGATCTGTTATTTGATATGTTATTTTTATCTTCGATCTTCGATCTGTTATTTTTATTTTTATTTTCGATCTGTTATTTGATCTGTTATTCGTTGTTTGATTCAGTCGTTTTTTTATCAAAGAACAAGACAAAGAAAGAAGACGAAAGAAGAAGAAGACGAAGGTAGGTTTTGCATCTGTTTTCGTTTTTTCTTTCAAATAATTTTTTTTTATTCAGATAACAGATCAAACAACTAATTTCTAATATGTTACTGTTTGAAAAACCTAGAAACTCTAAGTTGAATTGCAATCAACTAACTTGATTTTATTACTACATCAACTGCAGATTCAGAATTAATTTTCTTTTGAAATAAAAATGGTGAAAGGAAAAATGAATCCCCCAGGAAAAGATGATACACTTACAGGTAATAAGATGTGAAAACTATTGTTGTCATGGTCTCATGTTTATTTCTCATGTAATACTTGTCAATATGTAACTATAGAGACAAGGACATGTGTAACTATAAGTTACACACTCAAAAATGTCACCACTAACTGTGTTGTGGTTTGTATATTGATTGTGTAACTTATAGTTACACATACCAAATGAGCTTGTCACCACTGACTTGCCTTGGGATGTGTAACTAGTAGTTGCACATAAAAATTGGTTGTGTTTAGGATGTGTAACTACTAGTTACACATAAAAATTTGGTTGTGTAAATTAAAGTTACTCATTCATATGCATGTGTAAGTTAAATTTACACCTTGTAGAATGTCTAGGATTATGTCACACAACACATTATAGCATGATTCAGTGAGTTTATGTACCTGGAAGATACACATTCTTTGTACAATGATTTTGATTTGCAATTAAAAACAGTGTGTTTGATAAGTACACAACTTACTGATTCTTGATGTTTTGTTGTGTGATGTGTTCAGGAAAGTTAAGACACTCACTTAATGCAGTTCAGGATTTGGTGAAAGAAATGAACCCAATAGGACTATCTAAGAGAGCTGAAAGGTATCTTAGGAAATCGGCTTACGGTGATCTTGTTATGATGTATTACAATGAATACAATCTTGCTAATCCAAAGAACATGAAACAAATATCTACTAACAAAAATGGGGTTGTGAAGCTTTTAAAATGCTTTGATAGAGATGGCGCAGTACCGTGTTCATTTAGATTTGGAGAAAACCTTATAGAGTCTACAGGAAAAGTTTCTTGGTATAACTGGAATGAAAAGGATGGAAGCGAAAAAGGTCAGAAGTTGATAAAACATTTTGACCTTAATGAAGTGGATGACAACATATTATACAACAAGTACTTTTCTGATATCAGAGAAACAGCACATTCAACGGCAGTGACCAAGAAGAAGATTGTGGATGCAATAAAAGAAGTTATGAATAAGAAAAAGAAAAGAACACCACTTGACGATGAGCATGTAGTTTGTTTGATAGGGTTTTATTTGTGTTGTGTGATCTTTTTTGGGGACAAAATTCTGGCTCAGTGAATGTTAAATATCTTGCCATTCTCGAGACTTATGAAATTGTTCTCAAGGTCTCCTGGCCAGATTTGGTCCACGAGCATTTGTTTGATGAAATACTAAAAAATGCAGACTGTCCTTCAAACGTAAAGGCTTTTGTGCAATACCTACTGGTAAAAGATTATATTTTTTACTTGATTGAACTTCAAGTAGTTTTACTGCCGAGTTGTAAGTATTTTTTGCAGATGGACTAATAAAAATTTATTGTTTATATGTTGCAGATCTTGTTTGCTGAGCACACACCAGCAGGAATAATCCCCAAAGTTGAAAACAGAGAACAAAAGCTCCCGAGGCTTGGAAGGTGGGACACGGAAGTAATATCAGATTACATAGCTGGTGCAAACATGACAGAGTTTACCGTAAGTGTTTGCAATTACTTGGGTTTTATATCTTGTTTAATACAATATTCAAAAGAACTAGTGTAAATATCACCAGAAGTTACATAGATAGTGCAAACATGTGTAAATGTGTATATTTTCCAGTTCAAAGTAAAACACCAGAAGTTAGTTGTGTTATACTGTGTATATGGCATGTGTAACTTAATCATAGACTTATATATGTGCTTGTGTAACTTGAAGTTACACATGCAGACACCAGTGAACTCTACTAAATTTAAGTTACACATGCATTTTTGTATCTCTTCTTACACATGCATACACTTATATATACGTTAATTGCAGCCAACAACTAGCTTTGTGGAAGAGTTCTCACAGCTTGAGAAGCAGCTCGGTATAGCGGCAGTGGAACCCAGCAAAGAAGAACTGCAAGGGTGGCTCCGACAACAAACCATTGAAAATGGAAAACTGAAAGAGCAATTACAAGCGAAGCAAAAAATGTTTGATGCAGTACATAAACTTGCAAGAGCATGGATAAAAGATGAGAACGTCACCGACAAGCACATTTTAGCGTGCGAGATTATGCTAGCAATGGGAATTCAACCTTACGATGTGACCCAGGAAGAGTATATGCAACAAGGAGATGGTGCCCAAGGACATGGAGTTGCTGAGCATCAGGAAGAGTTTATGCAATTAACAGATGGAGGTACTGAGCATGGAGCTACTGAGCATGAAGAAAAAAAGTCCGAGAAAGAACCTGAGCAAGAGAAAGAGAAAGATGACATGGAAACTTCCTTCCATGAAGAATGTAAGTAGTTGTTCATTTTTAATATGCTTCTTTAAGTTGATAGTGATAATGATATATTAGTTGGCATGTGTAGAGGTACCAAACTAAATTAATACCTGGTCATTGTCGAGTACACTAATTATATGGATGTGTAATACCTAGTTACACATTTTATATGCATGTGTATCTTCTTGTTATGCTACTTAGATGCATGTGTAACATGGAGTTACACATGATAGGTATCCATGCCACTGACTTGCCTTGGTATGTGTAAAAAAACATTTATAATGTGTAATCTGAAGTTACACCTTGTATAAGATTATGTCACATAACACATTATAGCATGTTTCACTCAGTTTGTGTAGCTGGCAGATACAATTCTCATGTTTATTTCTCATCAATACTTGTGCAGTTCCATGTGTAATCCTTGCAGCTAGAAATACGCCAACAGTTCTGCAAGTTCAAACTGCTGAAGAGGGGCGCAAAACAACACTCACGACAGACAGTTCAAGTATGCAGAGTGTGATAACATTCAAGGCTTCTACAAAGAAGAAGCCCACTGGTAAGAAACACAACACTACTGCAAATGTTGTTGATGAGGCCCAGAAAAAAGCTGATGAAGAGACACATGCTGCTCTGGATGATGCAAACGTTGTTGTTGATGTTGTTGATGAGCCGCAAAAGAAAGATGCAGAAGGTGGTGTTGTGGTTGAGCAACATGAGAAAGCCACAGGTGGTGATGCAAATGTCATTGAAGATACACCTTCAACTGTTGGTGACGGTTTGGTTCTGACTGCTCCAACTCAGCCAACATCAGAAACTATTGACGATAGTTTTTCTTCAACACAGTTTGAGGACTCCATGGTGATAACTGCTACAACACCGCAAACACAAACTGATGATGCTCAGACCTACAGGTTGGTGCAACTAGGAGTAGTGAGTGAAATGCTAGATTAGATTGTGGGTGACATCAACAAAAGTGAACCTGGACCTGCAGTGATGGAGAATGTAGAACCTAGATCAAGTGGTAACCACTCTTGCGTTTTATTTTTCCTTTATGTTTTGTTTGTAATGGAAGTGTAACTTCAAGCTACACATTGTAAAAGGCATGTGTAGCTTGAGGTTACATATAGTACATTATTATTTTGGCTTTTTTTGTTTGAATGCAAGTGTAACTTCAAGTTACACATTGTAAAAAGGCATGTGTAGCTTGAGGTTACATACATTACATTACTATTTTGGCTTGTGTAACTTTAAGTTACATACATGTGCTAATTTTACTGAGATTCTGCCTATATTTGTTTGCGCAGATACAACACAGGAGAACTTTTTTAGCCTTGGAATTGATAAAACTCCAAAACCTACAGGAGAGTTGCTGAAGGAAGTTGCGAATACAATAAGAGAAAACCAACCAGCATTAATACAGCAACGTGTGCTGAGGAATAGAAAAATTCCAACACAAGATCTGAAGTAGTATGAAAAGAGGTCAAAGAAGATTAAGAAGACTGTTAACGAAGAAAGAATGGCCGCACTTCCAGAAGTGGAAAAAGAAAGAATGGACGCAATTCCAGGAGTAGAAGAAGAAAGAATGCATGAGGTTGCTGAAGAAGATGACGGAACAATGAGAAAGGATGTAAAAGGCTCTGAAGTTATCGAAAGGCTAGAAGGCGAGAAAAAGGAGAAAGTGCTTGAATATTTTAGTACCCATAAGAAAACGTAAGTAGCTTGAATCCAAGTAGGCTTGATTGTGTTATTGATTGTTGTACATTACTACTTGATTCTGTTATGATTATTAATAATAATTTACTTCTTTGTAATGCAGAGACATTACTTGGATTTAAAAAGAAGAGAATGATAGGCAGAATGATAGGCAGATGTTTATCTGGAGAACTGATGCTACAGCATACCAAGAAAGAATCCTTCTTGGAGTCAGAATTCATCGACTACTACATTAGCAGATTGAGGAGAAAGATGAATTCTAACAGCAAGTATGACAAAGCGATATTCTTGTCGCTACAAGCATACGTAAGTACTTCGATACATTTGTCGGAAAACAGTTATAATGTGTAATCTGAATTTACACAACCATTTATAATGTGTAACCTTAGGTTACACATTCTTATTTTTCCAGTGTAAAACCCAAGTCCCTATGTGTAAATTATGTTTACATAATCACATGTTCATTTGTAAACTTTTGATTAAAAATGTGAGTTTGACATTCCAAATGGTTTTTGCAGAAAGCTTACTTGGGGGATTATCCTGAATTCAAGAGATTTTGGATTCCAAAGCTTGCTAAGGAGTATACCAAGTACAAGAACAATGCAGTCAGACTCTTCGCCCCAATGTGCAACAACAACACACACTACACACTGCTGGAGAATGACTTGAAGAGCTCTAATGCTTTGTCCTACATGAACTCATCAAATGTCAAGGAACTCAGGAGGGATCACCTTTTTCAAGCCCAGAAATATGCGTATGCAATTACTACAGAACTACAACTCATGTGTCCTTATGCTCTTGGGATGAATGATAAGGCCAAGTATATTGGTTCGCCCTCACAAGGTACAATTCCTGACTGTCTTCCATGTGTATGCGCTTACATGGAGATCAGGATGAAGAAAAAACCACTTGACAAAAAATTATCCTCAAGTATGATGCTATGGTGGACTGAAAAGCTGAACCGCATGAGAGGAAGCATGCTATAAAAGATTCTTGAGGATGCATCCAGAGATGTGTAAAGCACTCATTAGGATTATAAAAAAAATCTATACTTGCAAATATGTTGTTAGCCACAAGGAGATGTTAGACTTGGAAAATATGTTGTTAGTAACTTTTAAATTTCATCATTCAGTAGATTTTAGCAGTTCTTGGTTTTGGAAATATTTTTGGATTGAAATTCTTTGAATTAAAAGCTTTTATCTTGTTAAAACTTTTACTGCTGTGTGTACAGGTTTCAGAAAGTATGCACCATGAACTATACATCTTAACTTGATGCAGAATGTGTAACCAGAGTTTACACATGAATTTATCATGTGTAACTTCTGGTTACACATGCATATATTTGAGTGTAAACTCAAGTTACACAAGCCATTGATAGGAATTGCCCAATAAATCAAAATAAAATAAAGTTACATATGCACTTATCATGTGTAACCTAATATTACACATGCATTCGCAGTGTCACATGAGAAAATAACAATGTGTAAGCAATAGTTACACATCCATATTTTATAAGTGTAAACCAAAGTTACACATGCATTTCCCTTCTGAATAGAAACACATTTCACCTGTGAACTCACAAAAATATAAAAACTCAATATTTTAAAATATGAATGAATGATCCCTGCACATAATCAACGTTGCAGAAAAATAAAAGCGTTTGGTCCATGAAAACCAACATGAAGAAAACTAAAAAACAAATAATCAAAGACAAATAAGAATCCACACATCAGATCATTACTATCATAAATGAACTTTGGTAGGCTCAAGCTAGTGAGGTGTGAACTTCCGAGGATTCCTGCAACCTGCCTTGTTGTGACCAGTTTCCTTGCAGTTTCTGCAACGAACTTTTCTCTTCACCTTTTTCTCACGTTTACTTATAATCCTCTTTCCTGGCGGTCTACCTGGTTGCTTATTCACGGTAGGCGGGATGAAGATGTCGTCTGGATGATATTCAGCAGGCCTGTTGTAGTTGGGAATCGGCTGGATGGCATGCATATAAGTCTTCCTAAAATAGTCTCTTGTAAAATACGGTGAAATGAAATCAATAGCCTCACGTTTAATCTTCCGTATGGTTGCAAGAGCATGAGCACAAGGAAAACCATATACGCGCCACCTTGAAAAAAACAAAAACAAGCAAAAAATCAGTTAGTTGCACATACAAATCATAAAACAATCAAAATTAGCTAGTTACAGGTGCATATACAGGATGTGTATCTTTAAGTTACACTTGCAAAATATATGTGTAACTAGTATTTACACATGCATATATCTAATCTGAAAAGGAAAAAAAGAGCATACAGAGAGAAGAAAAAGCATAAGAAACCAAACCTTTGACAGGTGCAAGTCTCGTGTTCGAGGTCCACCATGTGAGACCTTTCGCTAATAACTTCAAACACGGTAGGACTAGCAACCAATACTTCCCAAGCCAAACCTTCATCTTGAAGAGCCGCAAGCTTTTCCTCGTACTCAGGGGTTAATGGAGTCATCATATTAGCGCCAATTTCACGACGCTCTGCCATCAAACACATTATTTTCCTCCTAATATGAAAAGGAAAAAAACATTTTGAATACATAGAGTGACAAAACAAGAAATAAAATAGACAACAAAACAACTAAAAACACACACACTCAATTAACCTGATCAAGAAGAGCAGATGCAGGCATCTTCTTATGAACAAGAACCCAGCTATTGACTGATTCTGCTAGAGTACTAGATGTTCGTCCATACCGACAACCTTTGAAATAGGCATTCTCATATGCTTCAAGTGGGATAGTCTCGATGTAATCAGCCTCCCAATCGCAGTTCAAGTCTCTAAGCTTCTGTATGGCTTTCGCATGGTTTTCAGGTGAGAGTGCGTATGTCGCCTCTCGGAAATGGTCCATAAAAAGAGAGTACCTAGGATCTGTTGTAGTGATGGGTATATTTTTCGTCAAATGATAGTAGCAGAAGCTGTGGAACCCATCTGGATAGATAAGTGGAACACCCTGCAAGAGTCCTTTATGGCGATCCGAAAGGAAGGTGATTTGCCTCCCATCACCAACAACTTCAGTCAAATTCCTCAAAAACCACTCCCAGTTGTCAACAGTCTCAGAATCGACTAGTGCAAAAGCAAGGGGGAAAAATCCTACAAAAAAAATCGAAAGAATAATAAGTTTAACACAAACAGAAAAGAATGTGTAAATACAAGTTACACATGCTAAAACAAATGTGTAACTTAAGGTTACATATGCTATTTTCTTAGTTACACACTGAGTAAAAGTAATGTGTAACTCTCAGTTATTTGTCAACTGAAGTTGTTAAAAAAAAAAGAAAAAAAACATTAAAAAAAACATACCTTTACCACCATTTATCCCAGTAGCTGCCATCAAGCAACATTTGAATGTACCATTAAGGAAAGTAGTATCCAAGTATACCATTGGACGACAAAACCGGTACCCTTTGATGCATGCAGCAAAGGCGATTAAAATCCGTTGGAACTATTTATTTTCACGTTCAAACTTTATCACGCTACCAGGGTTGGTCTCCCTTATAGCATCAATATACCATACCAAGTGCGAGTAGGACTTGACATCGTCGTAGTAAATCGTCTCATAAACCTTTTCCCTAGCATTATATTCCTGATAGTACTCCATGTTAATCCCGTATTTGGTCTGGAAATCAACAACAATTTGCTTGGGCTTCTTGTGAGGATTTTTGAGAACTTCTTCATCAATCAAAGTAAACGAGAAGCTGGTGGAGTAAGTTTGGTTCAAGTTGCGGCCACCAGCACCACAAATGTGCTCAGGGTTATAAGACCTAACCTGAAGAGGTTCATACAAAATATAAAGTGAAAAATTCAACCAGAAAACAATATGGTGCAAAAAACATCATGTGTAAACCAAAGTTACACATACTATAACAAAACATAACATATGCTAAGAATTAGATGACAGAACACGAAAAACCTACCTGAAAAATTTCGTTCCTTTCATCGATAGAAGCTGCATGGAATTTCCAGCCGCATTTTTCATCTGCACACTTAGCCGTGAACCTATAACGCTCATTGTGAGTTACAATCATTTGAAAACCAGTGTGAAGACGATACTTGGTAAAAGCAACCCTGACTTTATTAACTCCTTCAACAAACACATGACCAATCTCACCAAGAACCTTGAGCCAACCATCCGATAACAAAGGTTTCGCAGGCATGCTTCTATCTTCCAAATACATTGCAATAGTAACATTGTTTCTGGACGAAGACATACTACTAGACTCATTAGAAATAGAAGAATCTTCCCTAGATATGGAGGAAGAGGCCACACGAGGAACATTTTGCAAGAAAATATCAACACTGGTCTTCTGTTTACTATTTGTGATGGATATAAGAGCTTGCAACGAAAAATCATAGTCAAGCGGGAAATCTTTCCCGCTTTCTCGAAAGAAGAAAGTAATACAAAGAGGAGTAAACTGCTTCCATTCCCGACAAACTTGTTCCTTAAACTCTTCAAGTCTGATCTCAGTGTTAACACGCAGGGTAATAAAATCTGAAAAGTATCGAACAACAACAATGCAACTAACAGCAGCAGCGCAACTAACAGAATCCATGACAACCTGAAAAATATCAAAACACACAATAACAATATCAAAATTTTAAAACGAACGCAATTCACTCGGGGGCGTTGCCCCCTCGTGAGAAGTATATTCTATGCGGAAATCTAAATATGAGTAAAAGATACAACTATTTACACATAAACATGTTACAGGACATATATATGTAACTTCAACTTACACATGATTAAAATACAACAGGATACATATGTGTAACCTAAAGTTACACATCCTGTAACAAAAAAAACATGTGCATCTTCCTCACACATGATTAAAAATACAAACAGGATATATGTTTGTAAACTAAAATTACACATGCTGCAACTAAAAAACATCTGCATCTTACTTAAACATGCTTAAAAATAGAACATGATATATATGTGTAACCTAAAGTTACACATCTTGTAACAAAAAAACAGCATCTCCAACAAATCAAATTGAAGTTGTTCTACTGAAACAAAATTGCTTATTCATACTCCTCTCAGTATCAACAAAAAGTAAAACAACAAATTAAGCAGATCGAACATGAAAGAACAACAAATAATTCAAAAAAAATTTAAAAACAGATCTAAAATCAAAACAACATAAAATTCTTACCTAGATTTGATGTTTTCTTACTTCTGAAACCTGTGCAAGAATCAACGAAAACATAATCAGTATCAAAACCAAATAAAAAAAGTGAAAAAACTAGATCGAAATGGTAACAATCAAAAAATCAGTTGAGTTGAAACTAAAACGAAATAACAATTCGTACCTACGTTGATTAGAAATATTTTTCCAATTGTTATTTTCCTACGAAATTGTATTCCCAACTATCTTCTTCCTCTTCTCAAACTCAACAAATTCGAAACAGAAAAAAAAATCAAAATCAGTAGAACATCGAAATTAAAAATTCGATTAGAAAACTAGTGAATCAAGCAACAGAAAATATAAATCGAACAAACCTATTTGTTGTTCATCAATGCACCTTCACAAATCTCGTCAGATCTGAAAACAGATGAATACAGCTCAACGAAATTGATAGAAAGATTCGTTTTCTTCTTCTCAGCTCAACGAAAAAGATGAATACAGCTCAACGAAATTGTTCTTCTTCTCGTTTTCTTCCTATCAACCTAACGAACTTCAGTATGAAACTATCAAACACAAGAATTAAATGAAAAAAATCTCCAATTCTGTTTCTGAACGAGAGCGGAGAGAAGAAGAGCTGATTTGATTTGATTTGATTTTGAGTTTACGGTAGGTATAAAATTTCTATAAATAATGCAGGTTAATTTCAGAATTTTATGATTTATTAAAAGATTCGATGACGTCAGCAAATCCGGAAAATTTTAAATCCTGGCCCCAAAAATAAAAGTTCTGGGCCTAGAAATATGAGAATTTGAAAGTATGGAGTAGAGGGTGGAAGATCCATTTTGTGGGGCTTGTAAATGTTGAACCCATACAGTAGGGGGGTTCTAGTATTTTTCACTTCTACTAAAGGACGTTAGCTAGTGTTTCAACCTAGCCGGTCCCACTGTTTTATTTATTATTTGGTATTTTGTTTCATGATTTCATGAAAACTCCCTGATTTCAACAAAATATTTTGGTTTTCAGTAAATCTCTCTGATTTCATGTAAATTTCTCTTAAAATCATAGAAAATACATAAAATCACATGAAATTGGGAAAAGCATGTGGGACCGCGTGTCAGCCGGCCGGCCATGCCCTAGCCGTGGCCGGTCCAACAACTTGTAATTCCTTGTTTTATTTATTTTCCCTCATCTCATGTGTTGTTCCCAGTTTCAGCAAAACCATGGATTTTGCATATTTTCTCCAAATGTTGCTCAAACGTGCACCAGAAAATATCAAAATTCTCAGGACTGAAACACGAACAATGTGGTGACACGGACACATCCCCTTGACCGACCAAGGGTGACCCTGAGGCTTGCAAACAGCTGATCCCGCATGTTTTACTGATTTTAACCTAATTTGCTCAACTGCTCATATTAGGTTCAAACTCTTTCCAAACTATTAGAAGTTTGCTCAGACGACCATCCACTGGTCCCACACGCACCAGGAGCCAGTCTCATGACCTCTTGGTCAGCCCATCACGTTTTCATAATACCAAGTTTTATTATTCGTTGCTCACATGAGCATTATTTCGGTAAATGATTAAACCAATATTTAATCATTATATCACCAACTGGTCCTCAAGAGACTTTGGTATTTCTGCTCATTCAAGCATCTGGGAATTACATGGTGAACCCGTCATCCCATGTAGCCGGTCTCATGTAGACGGTCCCATGTTGATTTGCAATTAATCATCATTTCGGTGAAATTAGGGTTTTAAATCCAGAGTTTTGCAGAAACGTGATTTTGAGCAGATTCAAACACTCTGATAATTTTATGTTGATTTCATGATTAACATTTTTATTTATTTTGCTCGACCCAGCAGTCAGTAAATTAAATTATTATTTTATTCGGTCCTGCTACCAATAAATTCATCAAACTGGCAATATTTGCTCGAACCGACAATATTCACTTAAATTAGCAATATTCGTTCAGACTAGCAATATTTGCTCGAATCAAAGAATATTGGTTCAACTATCAATATTCGACAATTCATCAACACAGTTTGCTCGTTTTAGGTTATGGTACCTCGTCTCAACGGACATACATTTAATTCATGATTTTTTGAACATTTGCTAAAACGTGTTCAACTCAGCACTACATGGATTCATCGTCCCACAAAGTCAGCAACTGACTCCACTATCACGAGATTTCAATCGTGTCACAATGGGGGGATATTAACTAGGGTTTTGGTCTGGCTGTCTACGGCACATGTGTTCACCCACGATGAGAATGTGAGCAAGTCGTGAAATCAGTTGGAAGAATCAGCAAAGTGGTGGGTGGAGAATTAACCAAGTCTCCGCACGATGAGTAATTGGTTTAACACGATTTCCTACTTTCCCACTCTCTGATTCCAGCAACTGTCACGCTTCATGGGATCAATGGTGTTTTCAATTCCGGCACTATAAAACGTCTCTGAATTCTGATTGAAAGGCAATCGAACAACATTGAAAGGGATTCGAACATTTCGAAGATTCAAGCAGCTTTCGCCTAAACGAGCAATTTCTCATCAAAGTTCATACAGACAATCTTTCGTCTACACGAACTCACAGAAATCACTCTCAATCAGGTAAAATTCAACAATTCAGAGCATTTTCACGCTGAAATCACAACACACATACAATCTCAGATCACCATTGATCTCACGCATTTCTCAGCTTCCCTCCTATAGATCAACCCATCCTCTCTTGTGACTGAATTTACTCTGGAACAGCCATTGTCTTGGTTTAGGCTGGAGTACTACAGATTGATCTCTCGAATTTAAAGCACTCCCTTCTTGCAGTGCATCTGTATGAGGTTCAACATTTCGCTTGGTTCAAGGAGTCTCCACACGGTCGACTCTTCAATTCCGTAAAAACCAGCAAATTGTTATTCCCCATCTACAGATTGGCGACCACAGTGGGAGATTAATCTCTCGGTTGCAGTATCACGATTCCACAAGGATGGTTGTACTTAGGAATAACTCAACCGCTCCAGATCCCAACAAGAATCGATCGAACGGTAATGTCCCTCATACTCCTTCGAACAATTCTGATCATAATGAATTATCATATTTTGCAACTCCATTTATCCCCGTTGGACCAATCAACGAAGAAACCCCAAGTTTGGAGGAATTAGCACAGAGACAAGAAGACTTGTCAAGGAACGTGGACCGGCTGAAGAGGACGATCGATAACCTGTTCACTTGTCTGGTATACGTGACGAGGATTTTAGGAGTAGAGATGGTGGAACCTCCAACTCTCTCAACTGATGATCCTCCTCAGACCAATAGTTTCACCACATATGAGAAACCAGTAGAACATGAGATTACCTCTCTGATTGAGAATTTATGTGAACTCCTACACTTCTCCAAGGATCAGCGCACAAGCACGTTTGCTTCTCTTTGTCAAATATCATCTGACGTGCAGATAATTTATCCAACCCCAGCAGTTGAAGAAATATCTTTGGTGTCTGGACATGCCATCGATGATATCACCTTTGGAGAAGAATATCGCATGGAAGACGAAGGACACAACCGGGCGCTATATGTAGATGGTTTCATCAGAGGCACCGAATTCAGGAAGGCTCTCGTTACTATGAAAACTATTAGGATGGCCAGATTCCCACAAGGTAAAATCATTCGCCATCCCATTCTAATGACAGGATTTGAAGGAATCCAAAGTCATACATATGGACATGCATACATATATTTGAGGGTGGGCCCAATACAGTCGAAAGTGAAGTTTCACGTGATCGAGCAAGAACCTGACTATCACATGATACTTGGACGACTATGGCTCCATGACAACAAGGTGGTTCCCTCAACTTACCACCAATGCATGAAGACCTTACTCAACAATAAAATCGTCCGCATAACTGCTTTAGCATATCCTTACGCTCTCGCCTATGATGATGAGTTCATTGAATCCCAGAGGAGTATCCCTGAACCTCCTAAGAAGATCTACACTACTCCACTCCCAAGCTGGAAGACGATCGAAGTATCTGCTGCAGACGCATCATCATCTCCTTCAGAGGCAGGACCAGTTAAAATACCTACTACACCAGTCAAACGCCGAAAGGATAAAATCACGATCCCGAGATCCAATTTTATGGCCACTCATGATGCAGAAGAAAGGGTCATTTACCGGCGACGCAAAGATTAGCAATTAACAGGGGAGAGTGATCAAGAGTCTCCCCACACTGATGAATTATGTCAGAATGAACATGAGGATGAAGTTTAGGAAGCTCCACAACAGCTGCAAGATGGCACGGATTCTACTACTGACGAACTTGAAACAGTTAACATCGGCACATAGGAAGACCCAAGACTAATCTTTATCAGTTCTGCGCTATCACCAGAAGAACGTGCAGGTCTGGTGGAATTATTGAAGGAGTATCGAGACATATTCGCCTGGACATATGAAGAAATGCCTGGTCTAGATGAAAATCTAGTCACTCACCGTCTACACATCATCCACGGCTCCAAAACTGTTAAACAACCACCTAGACAGTTCAGGCATGAAGTTGAGGAGCAAATCAAGATCGAAGTTCAAAAACTGCTGGCAGCCGGATTCATCAAACCTATTCATCACCCAACATGGATGGCTAATGTTGTTCCAGTTAAAAAGAAAAATGGCCAAATCAGATGCTGTGTAGATATCAGAAACTTGAATAAATGTTGCCCGAAGGATGACTTTCCTTTACCCAACATCGATATGCTTGTTGACGCGACCAGCGGCCAAGGTATGTTCTCATTCATGGATGGTTATAGCGGGTACAACCAAATCAAGATGTTTGAACACGACGCTGCCAAGACCACATTCCGTACTCCCATTAGGAATTTTCATTACACTGTGATTCCCTTTGGATTGAAGAATGCAGGTGCCACCTACCAACGGGCCATGACCGCCATATTCCATGATATAATGCACACGCAAGTAGAAGATTATGTCGACGATGTCGTGGTGAAATCGAAATCTCGAGCATCCCACTTATAAGTTCTGAGACAAGTCTTCGAAAGATGCAGAGAATACAAGCTAAAGATGAACCCTCTAAAATGCGCTTTTGGGGTTTCTTCCGGAAAGTTCTTGGGATTCCTGGTCACTGCCGAAGGAGTCAAAGTCGATCCAGACAAAGAAAAGTCAATATCCACCCTGCCTTCTCCACGCACTGTGAAGGAACTACAGAGCTTCATGGGTAAGGTGAATTATATCAAACGCTTCATACCAGGATTGGCTCAACTTATCGCGTCGTTCACTCCTCTGCTGAAGAAAGGAGCAAGTTTTACCTGGATGGAAGTTCAAAAAGAAGCATTTCAAAAGATACAATAGATACTTTTGTCACATGCAGTCATGAGGTCTCCAGTGCATGGACAGCCATTGATACTGTACACATCCTCTAGTGACGTCGCTATAGGAGCACTGCTAGCTCAAGAAGACGAAGAAGGTGTTGAACATCCAATTTATTATTACAGCCGAACTATGAAAGATGCTCAACTCAGATACCCAAAAGATTAAAGAACATGCCTGGCGTTAACTCATGCGATACAGAGATTCAGACATTATTTGCTATCCAACAGGGTTGTGCTTGTATCCAAAGATGATCCCATAAAGTTCCTACTCTCAAAGCCCGCCCTGATGGGAAGACCAGCCAAATGGATGTTGCAGATGTCAGAATTCGACATAGTATGTGTCTCCCCAAAGCAATCAAGGGTCAAGCAGTGGCAGATTTGCTGGCTTCCTTCCCAGGAGAAGATTCCACAACACTGCAAGATGATGTGTCAGGAGAACTTCCTGAAATCTCAGCCGTCGAAGAAGAAACGTGGATGATGTACTTTGACGGATCCGTCACTCCTAGCAACGACACTGGAAGAGCAGGCATATTCTTGGTCTCGCCATCGGGGGAAGTATTCTCACATTCATTCAAGTTAGATTTCCACCGTATAAATAATTCAGCAGAATATGAGGCTTTCTTGCTAGGGTTACCCTTAGCCAAACAGGCAGGAGCAATGCGCTTGGAGATCAGAGGAGATTCTAAGCTGCTGGTCAGTCAAATGAATGGGATATATTCTCTCAAGGAGATAACGCTTGCTCCGTTCAGGTCTGAAGCACAACGACTCCGGACTCATTTTTCCGATGCGACCATCATCCATACCGGCCGGACCAACAACATGCATGCTGATTGTTTAGCAACTCTTGCCTCCAAGTTACAGTTTGAAAGGTTAGATAAAGCCATCATAGTGCAGAGACGAGTTGTATTATCCATGTGGCTTAATCAAACTAAAGCTACCCCATCAAGTGATTGGAGATCACCTATTATTCAAGAGCTAAGCAGCTCCATTACAGAAGGAACATTCAGCCTCAAAGAATTGAAGAACTTCTTCCTACTCCATGGAGCGTTGTATCATCGCAACCCCGATGCTTCTCTGTCACGATGCCTTGGAGATGAAAAAGCCATAGAAAAACTCGAAAGCGTACATCAAGAAGTATGTGGGAAGACTCTAGTAATAACACTTTACAGAAGACTTCAAAGGCTTGGATATTACTGGACCTCCATGGAAACTCAATCAAGATCTCTACAAGGAGCTTGTTCTGAATGTGAGACGCCGCCTCACCATTTGGAAGTCTTGACACTCCATCATACCGGGGACTGGAGACAACCTTACATCGAATACCTTCGAGATAACAAGTTCCCACCGGAAAAGAAAGATGCAACCAATCTTCTACAAAGATCTAAGAGATTTGTCTTCCTTGATGGAATCTTATACCGCAAGAGTTTCGGGGGAGACTTGTTGAGATGTCTAGCCGGAGATGAAGTTCTGATGGTTCTAAAGGAAACACATGAAGGAGAACATCAAGGGAAAAAGAAGTTGTTTCTCCAGATTCATGAGAAATATTACTGGCCAACTATGGAGGACGATGCAGCCGCCTATGTTCAGAAGTGTCTCCGGTGCCAGGTTCACGGTAATCTTATCCATACCCCCTGTCTTCCACTACATTCTGTGAATAGTCCATGGCCTTTCTATAGCTGGGGACTTGATATCATCGGAAAGATCAATCCAAAGATCCTCAAAGCAGCATGAATACATCATCACAGCTACTGAGTACTTCACCAAGTGGGTGGAAGCAATCCCACTCAGAGGTACTACGGGAGTAACTGTTGCATCCTTCATCAAGGAACACATTATATGTAGATTCGGCGTTCCTAAGCATATCATCACAGATAATGGAACTCCTTTCTCCAATAAGGATGTTGAGAAATTACTCAAGGAATATGGGATCAAACAAATATTATCTACACCGTATTATCCCCAAGGGAATGGACAAGCGGAGAGCACCAACAAAACTTTGATCTGAATTGTCAGTCGAACGATCTATGATAATCCAAGATCGTGGCATAACAAATTTCCCATAGCCTTGTAGGCTTACATAACTACACCAAGGAGTTCAATCGGAACGTCACCTTATTCGCTCGTCTATGGGTGTGATGCTATACTCCCGGCCGAGATAAATGTTCCTTCAGTAAGAATTGCAGCAGCCAGCGAAATACAATGGAATGAAGTTGAAGTTTCCAAGTCGAGAGTTTCTAAACTTGACATGCTCGAATCAAGGAGGACCAAGATAGAAAAATACGTAGAAGCCTACAAACAGAGGATATCCAGAGCCTACAACAAAATGGTAAAACCTCGAACTTTCCAAGTAGGAGATTTGGTATTAAAGATTGCAAAGCACATTCAACAAGATATGTCCGCTCCCAAATTCTCTCCTAAATGGGAAGGACCGTATGTTATCACCAAGGTAGTGTCTAGCGGATACCACAAAATTTAGCAATCAATGGAGGAAGAGAAGGGAACATTATCAATGGTAAATGGCTAAAAGCCCATTATGCTTGATCAACAAAAGATGATTAATCTTTCATTCAAATATATCTCAAATGTAATTTATTCAAAGAGCACGCAAAAGGCTCGTTTTTTCACCAAACACTCATCAATTGAACAAATTCCTAGACTCTTATGCCTTATCAGAAACCTACTTCTCAATTATCCTAATTACTCAGAGCAAACCATCCAACAATGGATAATCCCTATAAGAGACTTTATCAAGTTTCTTCTGGAAAATCCTAGTCTTTTCCCTCAAATCCTCAACAGCTTTCTCAACCCTTGCCGATTCCAAGGCTAGAATCTTCTCATCCTCCAATAAAGCGGAAGTCATGGAAATTGCATCAGCAGCCTCTGCCGCCTTATGAATCTTGATTATCTCAAGCCGACGGCGGAGCCAGCCTATATTGAATCACAGTATCTCACAGTTGGAAATCATTTCATCCCACCTGTGCAGTTCTTGATTCTTGACGTCCCGCAAGTGCATTTGGTTCATCTCTTCAATGATTGGAAGAAACCCTGCAACTGTGGTTAAGATAATTGGTGGGAAACCTTTCCACACCTCCATAGTATCAATATGCCCGTAATTCTTCCAGATCTTAGTATACAAAGGTGCATGACACTTGGGAATGACGAATCCACCAACCGCTTCATTATCTGGAGAAGTATTGATCAAAGGAGCTTCAAACAAAAGTCCAGCCGTCGGGTATTCATGAACATTAATGCTAGCTTCCGCCTCCACAGATTTTGCAGAATCTTCACATACCGGATTTCTTCTACCTTCAACCTCAACCATAGTCACGGATTTTCTGCTCCTTCTCCTTCTGGCGTCAACAACGACACGAACATCCGCCTGAAATGGGATGGGAAACATTTAACTTCG
Organism: Papaver bracteatum; assembly: GCA_023529315.1. Taxonomy (NCBI): domain Eukaryota; kingdom Viridiplantae; phylum Streptophyta; class Magnoliopsida; order Ranunculales; family Papaveraceae; genus Papaver; species Papaver bracteatum. Next base: position 2,562,097 of record JAJJWX010002278.1, read on the forward strand.
CCAAATTATACGTAAGGAAATTTCAAGAAGTTATAGAATTACTTACAGATGATCCAGCCTCAGCATGAGCCGACCTGTACCGGGCAGGGGTTCTAACAGTCCGCATAGGTCTTGGGTTGTGAGAGGAGGAATTTTTCTGGTTATTCTGTATCGAATTAATTCCTTACAGTCAATAACCTCGATCAAGCAAAGTCAGAAAAGATGAATAACTTACCGAGATGGGCGTTGCTTCTCCATGCTCCGACTGAAGTCCATTCTGAGAAGAGGTATTATCGCTAGACATGGCGTAAGAGGTATGGCGATTGAAATTTCTTCTGATAAAACTAACTTAAATATAGAAGAAGTGATTGCGCAGGTGATAAACCCTAAATCTTGAAAATATATACAAGATACGTCAGACACTTATCTCCAGATCAGTTGTGAGTTTTGCTGAAACTCTAGATCTTGAATGACGTCAAACTGAATATGGGGAATAAAATCAGTACACTGGGGACTGACCGGAGTCAGTCATGATCAACAAGGCACACGACCTCATGTGTTATACATTTATGGTTTAGTATTTCCATGAAATGAAGAATCACAAGAGTTAAGAGGGATTACAATGGGTTCGGCATAGAAGTTGTTTGATTCAACCAAGAATAACTGACATTAATAAAATCTCTCATTCAGAAGGAAAATCTAACTACTTCAATAAGATTGTTTGAATGAAGATATCTGCTATTCAAATACTAAAAGAGAGAAGAGGATCAAAAGTAAAGCTACTCGTCAGATTCATCATCGCTGTCCTTCTCGGAGTCTTCATCAGAATCTTCATCTTCAGAGTCACTGTCAGAATTGTTGCTGACGGCTGGACGACCATAAAAATCGTCATCATCCGAATCAAAATCTTCTTCGGATTCAGGACCAATTTGCTTCATGGATTTCTGGTACTCTTTTTCACATCGATTAGGCCAAATCTTGTGTTGTGGTACCTCCCATATGTCTTCTTCAGAATCATCAGCATCAGAGTCAGCAGATCTCCCATCCAAGAATTGACATTTCTCTTCGACTCTTTGCGATTTGCGCCGGACTCTATCCTTGTCACGGCGACAGGCTTCTTTTACATCCTCTTCAGCTTTCCTTTTCCTGAGTTCAGCGAGGGTGACCCTTCGTTCATTCAAAGAGATGCTAGGTTTTTCTCCTTCATTACAAGTTGCCTTGGCTCTCGATTTATCTACGGAAGCTTTGGAGGCTTCGTCAGAAGAACTGCTGGAAGTCGGCATTTTTCTGAAAACCAGGAACACAGAATTATCAACTTGATAAATTCATCGTTAAAATGGTAATTCTTAACTCTTACCTCTTTCAATTTCACTAAACAACAGTGATTGCGCCCGTGAGAATTACCACACGAAATTAGTTCGTTTCTTGAAACCTGCAGTAACGAACGAAACTTCATTAGTTCATAAAAATGATTTTCTCAAAAAATCGTAGACATAATTTTCATAATATGAACATGCACACAACTGAACTTTGAAGTTTATAACAAGACATTATTTCATCATAAATAAATTGTCTAATTTCAGAGGTTACTCTAAACCCGCGTCCTGATTTTACCAAAGACAATAATTAATGTAACTTATTCCCGTAAATTTTCAAGAATTTATTTAATAAGAATAAATCCATATGAATAACATATATTATCATATCCCATATTATATGTCATGATTGCACATATGTAAAAAAAATCTATTTTCCTTCGTCTTTTGAAAAAGAAGGTTTATGCTAGTCTTGTGAAAGCTCACACCTCTTGTGATAAAATACTAATTATCATGAAAGCTCATACATAAGGTTTTATCACTGAACACAAGTTATATACATGTCACGGCTACATATTTATAAAAATCTATTTCCTTCGCATTAGAATTTTCATTAGTATAAAACAGGGTTTGGACAAGTTGGCCTTTGTTAGTGGTGGTCAGGATTTGTCTGGACAAAGATAAATCAAGGGATGTGGTTCCTCTGACCACCCCCTACAACTCGCACGTGTGGCGTTCATTCCAATATTATGAATGAAAAATGAATACTCAAGTCAGGATATGGAAATTCAAAAATTATAACAGGGAGGTTTGAACTCATGACCTATTGTGTCATAAGAGTGGCCTCTAATCAGTGTTCCACCTTGGTTGGAATTGATAGAAAATATAAATCAACAGTGGTGGTTTGTTCAACTTAAATACCATAATTGCTTTATTAATTAGTGTTTCACTAATTGCACATAATAAAAATCTATTCATTATAAAGTGTTTTATTAATTAGTGTTTCACTATTTGCTCATAATAAATGACTAATTATTTTTTAATTATAAATGTTTTCTTAATTAATTATAATATTTATTTTTATTAAAAAATAATTTTGATAAATAATATCAATAGACATTTTCTGCGACAATGAGTAGTAGAAGAGGTGGAGGCCGAAAGATTAGTGGTGGTTAAGGGCGGAGCCAAACATAATTATATTTATTTTTGTTCTTTTATCGTAAAATGGGATACAAAGTCCATTTTTCACATGTATCCAACTTGCCAAGAATTTTTTTGTCCCTCTCCCCTCAAAATCCTGGCTCCGCCCCAGGTTTGTGGTGGAATAAGTAGTGACGGTGAATGCTGGTGAGTAGTGATGGACAATATTAATTTTATGTTGTCGTTACCACATCGATAACATCATAGTGTGGAAGATGTGGTTGGTTGTTTTTAACACTTATTTCGGGGATGATATCATACAAGACAATATTTTCATGATCGTAGTTGGATCACCCAAATGGTGCCCCTGTTATCTTTGGTACTATATCGTATAAATCATGATTTTTTAATGTTAAAATAAAATTAAATGAAATAAAAAAAAAAATATACACGGAAAAAAAATAATGAAACTAATCAATTGGCGAAATTTTGTCCAATCTAAACCTCATACATGGCATTTGTGATTGAAAATTAGAATTGCGTCCAACAACCTACATGGGATGAGCGGCAGTGATGGTGCTAGTGGTGGAGTCAAAAACTGACATTAAGGAGGCCTATTTAAAGAAAAAAAAACATGTAAACTTTGGTGGACTTAACCATAAATATATATAGACAAAATACTATTTATAAAATAAACTAAAAAAATTATGTAGTTATTAAAAATTTAAGGGGTTAGATCCAGGTTAGTCAACCCTTGGCTCCGCCACTAGGTGGTGGTGGATAAAAAAAGTGGATTCATATGGTTTTATGGTGGTGGCGGGTATTGGTGAAAAAAACATATTATGCTAATTTCGTAACGCCACAAAATGTGTAACGTTATATTGTAAATTATAAAACGTGGTTGATCATTTTAATGTTAAAATAAACTCGATAAAACACATGTCCATTTTAAAAAATTGGTGCAATCAATTGCCATGTTATGTAATAACTAAACGAACGACACGAATCAAGATCAGAACATATGAAATTATTTATTATCGATTTGTTTATGTAAAGAGTGGTCAGGATTTGACCTTGGCAAAGATAAATTTACCGCTGAGGTTTGTTCAACTTAACCATTTTTAAGAGTTTTATTAATTAGTGTCACATTGATTGTTCATAATGATTAATTAAATTTCTATTATAAATATCCCTTTAATAATCTAACATAAATACATAATTTTATTAATAAATAATTTTACTAAAAACTATATTAATTTTAATGGTGAGTATAAGCGGTAGCGGGTGTTTGTGAATAGTGGAGGCGGTAACATTACTATTGGTGGAAGAAATAGTGGCGGTGGATGGTTTTTATGGTGGTGGGTGTTGGTAATAGTAGTTAGTGTATAATAATAGTTTTTGCTTTTTAGTGTGTTTGATTGGCCAAGTAAAAAAATAATCTTCACAAAACATGAAATATTGTATTGTGAAAGATGTAATTGGTTGTTTTTAGCACGATTGATAAGGACAAAAACCAAATATTTCGATGATGATACCGGAACGTATAAGACAATATGATCATGACTGTTCGATCACCCGTATCATATAAGGGCAATTGGTGTACCCACGTAAGAGAACATTATCGCTCTCTCAAGTACTATTACATTCTTTTTCCTGAAAGACCATCAATGTCGAGTTGTTTCGCGACAACTACCTACAAAGACAACAACTTTCACTTAATTTCCGATATAAAACCTTATAGACCGGGAAAATGTATTTGCATTCTAAAATATTTGTTTGAAAATTATGTTTGTTCATCAAAATTATCATAAAAAACTCTAAATCATAAATCTAAATTTCGCCTCCGATGTTTGTAGAATATTTTTTATATTTTACATTCTCAAATCATGTGACCTATTGATGACAAATCAACAATATCAAATTACGAATCAATATGTATAGGTTTCATTCACTGGGTTAGAAGGTAGAGTAGACACAGATGGGTAGATCACACAAAGCAGAACATGACTAAGAATACTTCAATAATTTGGTCAAGAGATAAGGTCAAAAATTTAAGATTAACTTTCTATAGGACTAATTAGATCGTCTTCGATAGGAGATGACTAAAATATGGAGTAATAATAATTTTCACGTAAGACAATTGCAAAACATAGTTTGGCTATCTCTGCCTATGTAAAGAGTGGTCAAGATTTGTCCTTCCTCAATTGCTATGTTATGTGAGAAGAAGGTGATATCTAAGATTGAGGTATATTCAAATCTATTAGATTCATACCATTTACAACTGGATGCCTTGAAAAGAATTGACGTGTTGTTATTATTATTACAGGCAGGGATACATTTACAATGACCACACTTGCGCAAATATCTCACTTCGCAAATGATTGGTGTTGCATGCACTGTCTAGAATGCAACGAGGAATTTGAGGAAACAAGGCACCAGAAGCAGTGTCCGGAGTATTTTGGATATAGTAACTTAGACCCGATGTAATACTTATGTTTTTTTTTTAAAGTTTTTCCACAATCTATTTATTTAAGAAAAATAAACATTGCAAATACATAACATCAGCAAAAATTAGACAGATTGCGTTTGACAATAATGTCTACTGATGTTCCGGTAACGGAAAAAAAAAAAAAGGAATTGTTGGGATATACAACGGATTACTTGATACAAATGAAATAGGTATAACTATTTCGATTCTGAAATCACATAAAGTTCACAGTACAAGATGACATCAAGTTTAAAGTTAGTAACAAACATAATATGGCTAACTAAAATGTTAAAAACAAACAAGATATATAAACTTAGAAAGCCGTGGGACTTGAAGAGGTCAATTTTCAAAACTACAATCTTAGAAAGCAACGATCCACAATGCCGTAAATTTTTTTATAAATATTCAACGTAGAATATGTCAACTTTTGGTAAAGGATATATTGACAACCTATTAGTTTGAAATAAGATCAGGGAGTACAATGTGTGTTCAAGGTTCTTTATGAGGTAATGTGTCGCCAGATTGTATTCCAAGTGAAGGTAGGAACATACGAAAGTGACAAAATGTCCAAGACTTTTGAAGTTACCAAAGCCTTCGTTAAGACGAATTGCTGGGCACAATACTTTGTTGAATATTTAATGGCAGAGGTTCGCATATATACAATCCCTTCTAAAAGGTAATGGGTACACATTTTAAACATTGTCATATAATGGGTGTTGAAAAATTACAGGAAAATCATGTCATATTTGATAGTTTGTATCATTCGTTCGATGCAAAAAAAAAATATTACTATTCTCTGCCTATTTGGAGGATCGGCAACATGACCATGATAGATGAGTCAGCTGGAGCGAAAGAAGAGCATGTGGAGACTTTTATGGACGATATTGATTAGTTGATTTCACTGAGATGAGCGCTGCTGACGACATATTTCCAAAAAATATTTAAACTTCCATGTTCATGTAGAGCATCATCTCATTATAAGCAATGAACCTAAATAAAAAAGTGTCTGGAAGTTAAGATTATATTTCTTTCGTTTGAACAAATCTCCGGCGGTAAAATATTAAAGGAAAAAACAAAGAAAAAAAGAGAGAGAAATACCAACTATTTTTACGACAAACACATATTAAATCATAAGGAGTTTATAAGTATTCGGACACAAATTATACGATATATTAAAAATGAACCAACATCATGGCCCGTGCCGTTACGGCACGGGTTAAGGGCTAGTTCTCTTAAAAACGAAGGTTTATGCTAGTTTTGTGAAAACTCACACTTCTTGTGATAAAATGCTAATTCTAATGAAAGCTCATACATAAAGTTTTATCACTGGACATAAGTTTATGTGTATAAAAAAATCTACTTTTCCTCGAACGAACTCTATTTTCTAGAGCGAGAGGCCTACTTCGGTTTTGTGAAAGCTCATAACTCCTAACATAAAGTTTTGTTTCTCATGAAAGCTCATAAACAAAATTTTACCGCTAGACACGAGTCTATTTTCAAAGAAAAAATTTCTCATAAATTAGAGATTTATTATTAAGTTTCAAAACTAATGATTGAATGAACATACGTTAATAAAATAAGGGTTTTTCTACAAAACTCACGTTAACATGTACCCATGTATAAATTTTTGACATGATAAAATCATGAGCAACTTATGAAATCAGCAAGTATTTGAAAAAAAAATATATCTGGGCGTGGCCGGCCGGAATATGGCCGGACGATCGAATGGACGGTGCCAGCGGTGGAATTCCGGCGAATTTCACATGCTCTCTCCTGCTGAAGCTCAGACGTGAGGTGAGGAAGAGGAAGATGGTGGTGGACGTGCGAGAAGAAATAAAAAGGATTAATTCCCTTTTATACCTAATTTTATTTCCAAAACCTAATTCCTTAAGGATTTCTTTTTTGGGCCCAACCCGTAAATCCTAAACCAACCATGGTTCCGCCATCGAATCAGCGGTTCTACATGAATTCGTGTTCACTGGGTGACGCTTTATTATGCCACTGGGCTTCGCTCAAACCGCGGTTTGCTCACTCAGTCGAAATCCGGTAACATCACATCTTATAACTAAGTTCAATTTACACTAGGAAAATCACCATTCAATGCTGACCGATGAACATGATTGTTCCTCACTAAGCAGGGGACTTAATGTAGATGGTGGATTTTCGAAAAAGGGTATAGTTGTAAAACTATACTCCAGATTCGGCAATTAGATGAATATCGAGACTCATGTCTCTCGATTAAAGCATGAAAGTACATGCCATAAATCTCTGACTGAGAAGGATGTCTCTCAGAGTACATGAAGATGTGTAGTCTCTTAGCTGAGGCCACGACACATCTCATGAATACTGAGCAATTTCAGTAATTACTCCAGATCCGGGAAACGGATGAGTATCGAGACTCATGTCTCTATGCATGAAAGTTCATGCCACCTCTGATGGAGAAAGTCTCTCAGAGAAGATGCAGATGTGCATTTTCCCAGCTGAGACCACGACACATCCCATAACCCTCTCATGGAGAAAGTCTCTCGGAGAAGATGTAGATGTGCAGTCTCCCAGCTGAGACCATGGCACATCTCATAAGATGGAGAAAGTCTCTCAAAGAAGATGCAGATGTGCAGTCTCCCAGCTGAGACCACGGCACATCTCATATTGTATAGAATCGAAAGATTGGGGGACAACGTCTTCGGGATGCGACCGGTTTTTCCCGACTATGCAAAAAGGAATATGACACTCCAGCAAGTTCATATTGCTCAAACCGTCAGATGATTAATGCTCTTAGACAAGGAGCCCATCTAGAGTCATAAATTAATTATCTGATATCGTCTGAATATCCAGCAATATTCTACGAACCATCGTCTGAATATCCAGCAATATTCTACGAACCATCGTCTGAATATCCAACAATATTCTATGATTCTCTGTTATATTTCGTCACTTCAATTCGTGGTTCTTCCCAGCAGAATGCCACGGGTTAGTGATAAATATCCGACGAAACAGGCATATGAGTATCGAATAAGCCCTGACAAAAATGGTGCAAGTGTAATTAGCTAATAATGCACAGACCAGCATGAACGAACGAGAAACTTATGCAAAATAGGAAAGAAAATAATAATAATAAAATATTAGCAAAAGCACCAGGGACTGGTTCACCAAATGGCCAGTCATGCCGTGACCAGTGCCCAATTTTATATTTTATCATATTTTTGCTATTTTACTGATCTCGTGAAAATCCTCTCGTTCGAGCAATTTTCTTTATTTCAAAGATATTATCCAAACCACATGGTTTTATCAAAAATAATAAAATTAGGGAAAGGTGACATGAGACCACCGGCCGGCCGGTCATGCCCTGGTCGTGGCCGGTCCCACACCTCATGTCCTCATTATTTTATTATTTCTCTTGAATTATGAAAATTCCCTGATTTCTTATGAATTTTCTCTAAAATCATGAAAACTACCTAATTTCATGTGTCACATGATTTTATCAAAAATAATAAAATTAGGAAAAGGTGACATGGGACCGCCATTTACTAGGTCATCCCTGGCCGTGGCCGGTCCACACCTCACTTCCCCATTATTTTATTATTCCTTCTCAAATTATGAAGATTCCTTGATTTCATGAATTTTCCTAAAATTACCTAATTTCATCACATGATTTTACCAAACATGATAAAATTAGGAAAAAATACCATGGGACTGATCCCTTGAAATCTTCCTGAATTTTACTCTCGGGCTGTTTTCACCTCCCGAACGAGCTTAAAACCTAAATATTCCCTCGTAGGGATATAGGAAATTCTTTTCCGTACGGAATGGAGGGGCGGATCATTAAAATCCGAGTCCGTATGAGAATTCTACGTCAATTCTACTAAAGGACGTTAGCTAGTGTTTCAACCTAGCCGGTCCCACGTGTTTTATTTATTATTTGGTATTTTGTTTCATGATTTCATGAAAACTCCTTGATTTCAACAAACTAATTTGGTTTTCAATAAATCCCTCTGATTTCATGTAAAATTCCCTTAAAATCATAGAAAAATACATAAAATCACATGAAACTGGGAAAATCATGTGGGACTGCGTGTCAGCCGGCCGGCCACGCCCTAGCCGTGGCCGGTCCCACAACTTGTAATTCCTTGTTTTATTTATTTTCCCTCATCTCATGTGTTGTTCCCAGTTTCATCAAAACCATGGATTTTGCATATTTTCTCCAAATGTTGCTCAAACGTGCACCAGAAAATATCAAAATTCTCAGGACCGAAACACGAACATTGTGGTGACACGGGCACATCCCCTTGACCGACCAAGGGTGACCCTGAGGCTTGCAAACAGCTGATCCCGCATGTTTTACTGATTTTAACCTAATTTGCTCAACTGCTCATATTAGGTTCAAACTCTTTCCAAACTATTGGAAGTTTGCTCAGACGACCATCCACTGGTCCCACATGCACCAGGATCCAGTCTCATGACCTCTTGGTCGGCCCATCACGTTTTCATAATACCAGGTTTTATTATTCGTTGCTCACACGAGCATTATTTCGGTAAATGATTAAAAATCCAATATTTAATCATTATATCACCAACTGGTCCTCAAGAGACTTTGGTATTTCTGCTCATTCGAGCATCTGGGAATTACATGGTGAACCCGTCATCCCATCTAGCCGGTCCCATGTTTATTTGAAATAAATCATCATTTCGGTGAAATTAGGGTTTTGAATCCAGAGTTCTGCAGAAACGTGATTTTGAGCAGATTCAAACACTCTGATAATTTTATGTTGATTTCATGATTAAAATTTTTATTTATTTTGCTCGACCCAGCAGTCAGTAAATTAAATTATTATTTTATTCGGTCCTACTACCAATAAATTCATCAAACTTGCAATATTTGCTCGAACCGGCAATATTCACTTAAATTAGCAATATTCCTTCAGACTAGCAATATTTGTTCGAATCAAAGAATATTGGTTCAACTATCAATATTCGATAATTCAGAAACACAGTTTGCTCGTTTTAGGCTATGGTACCTCGTCTCAGCGGACATACATTTAATTCGTGAGTTTTTGAACATTTGCTAAAACATGTTCAACTTAGCACTACATGGATTCATCGTCCCACAAAGTCAGCAACTGACTCCGCTATCACGAGATTTCAATCGTATCACAATGGGGGGATATTAACTAGGATATTGGTCTGGCGGTCTACGGCACGTGTGTTCACCCACGATGAGAATGTGAGCAAGTCGTGCAATTAGTTGGAAGAATCAGCAAAGTAGTGGGTGGAGAATTAACCAAGTCTCCGCGCGATGAGTAATTGGTATAACACGATTTCCCACTTTACCACTCTCTGATTCCAGCAACTGTCACGCTTCATGGGATCAATGGTGTTTTCAATTCCGGCACTATAAAACGTCTATGAATTCTGATTGAAAGGCAATCGAACAACATTGAAAGGGATTCGAACATTTCGAAGATTCAAGCAGCTTTCGCCTAAACGAGCAATTTCTCATCAAAGTTCATATAGACAATCTTTCGTCTACACGAACTCACAGAAATCACTCTCAATCAGGTAAAATTCAACCATTCAGAGCATTTTCACGCTGAAATCACAACATACCTACAATCTCAGATCACCATTGATCTCACGCATTTCTCAGCTTCCCTCCTACAGATCAACCCATCTTCTCTTGTGACCGAATTTACTCTGGAACGGCCATTGTCTTAGTTTAGGCCAGAGTACTACAGATTGATCTCTCGAATTCAAAGCATTCCATTCTTGCAGTGCATCTGTGTGAGGTTCAACATTTCGCTCGGTTCAAGGTGTCTCCACACGGTCGACTCTTCAATTCCGTAAAAACCATCAAATCGTTATTCCCCATCTACAGATTGGCGACCACAGTGGGAGATTAATCTCTAGGTTGCAGTCTCGCGATTCCACAAGGATGGTTGGTCTTAGGAATAACTCAACCGCTCCAGATCCCAACCATAATCGCTCGAACGATAATGTCCCTCATACTCCTTCGAACAATTATGATCATAATGAATTATCATATTTTTCAACTCCATTTATCCCCGTTGGACCAATCAACGAAGAAACCCCAAGTTTGGAGGAATTAGCACAGAGACAAGAAGACTTGTCAAGGAACGTGGACATGGATGGCTAATGTTTTTCCAGTTAAAAAGAAAAATGGCCAAATCAGATGATGTGTAGATTTCAGAAACTTGAATAAATGCTGCCCGAAGGATGACTTTCCTTTACCCAACATCGATATGCTCGTTGACGCGAATAGCAGCCATGGTATGTTCTCATTCATGTATGGTTAAAGCGGGTACAACCAAATCAAGATGTTTGAACACGACGCTGCCAAGACCGCGTTCCGTACTCCCATTGGGAATTTTCATTACACTGTGATTCCCTTTGGATTCAAGAATGCAGGTGCCACCTACCAATGGGCCATGACCGCCATATTCCATGATATGATGCACAAGCAAGTAGATGATTATGTCGACGATGTCGTGGTGAAATCGAAATCTCGAGCATCCCACTTAGAAGTTCTGAGACAAGTCTTCGAAAGATGCAGAGAATACAAGCTAAAGATGAACCCTCTAAAATGCGCTTTTGGGGTTTCTTCCGGAAAGTTATTGGGATTCTTGGTCATTGCCGAAGGAATCAAAGTCGATCCAGACAAAGCAAAGTCAATATCCACCATGCCTTCTCCACACACTGTGAAGGAACTGCAGAGCTTCATGGGTAAGGTGAATTATATCAGACGCTTCATACCAGGATTGGCTCAACTTATCGCGTCGTTCACTCCTCTGCTGAAGAAAGGAGCAAGTTTTACCTGGACGGACGTTTAACAAGAAGCGTTTCAAAAGATACAACAGATACTTTTGTCACCTGCAGTCATGAGGTCTCCAGTGCAGGGACGGCCGTTGATACTGTACACAGCCTCCAGTGACGTCGATATAGGAGCACTGCTAGCTCATGAAGACGAAGAAGGTGTTGAACATCCAATTTATTATTACAGCCGAACTATGAAAGATTCTCAACTCAGATACCCGAAAGTTGAAAGAACATGCCTGGCGTTAGCTCATGCGATACAGATATTCAGACATTATTTGCTATCCAACAGGGTTGTGCTTGTATCCAAAGATGATCCCATAAAGTTCCTACTCTCAAAGCCCGCCCTGATGGGAAGACCTGCCAAATGGCTGTTGCAGATGTCAGAATTCGACATAGTATCTGTCTCCCCCAAAGTAATCAAGGGTCAAGCAGTGGCAGATTTGCTGGCTTCCTTCCCAGGAGAAGATTCCACAACACTGCAAGATGATGTGCCAGGAGAACTTCCTGAAATCTCAGCTGTCGAAAAAGAAACTTGGATGATGTACTTTAACGGATCCGCCACTCCTAGCAACGACACTGGAGGAGCAGGCATTGTCTTGGTCTCGCCATCGGGGGAAGTATTCTCACATTCATTCAAGTTAGATTTCCATCGTACAAATAATTCAGCAGAATATGAGGCTTTCTTGCTAGGGTTATCCTTAGCCAAACAGGAAGGAGAAATGCTCTTGGAGATCAGAAGAGATTCTAAGCTACTGGTCAATCAAATGAATGAGATATATTCTCTAAAGGAGATAACGCTTGCTCCATTCAGGGCTGAAGCACAACGACTCTTGACTCATTTTTCCGATGCGACCATCATCCATACCGGCCGGACCAACAACAGACATGATGATTATTTAGCAACCCTTGCCTCCAAGTTACAGTTTGAAGGGTCTAAGAAAGCCATCATAATGCAGAGACGAGATGTATTATCCACGTGGATTAATCAAACTAAAGCTACTACAGCAAGTGATTGGAGATCACATATTATTCAAGAGCTAAGCAGCTCCATTACATAAGGAACAGTCAGACTCAAAGAATTGAAGAACTTCTTCCTACTCCATGGAGCGTTGTATCATCGCAACCCCGATGCTTCTCTGTGACGATGCCTTGGAGATGAAGAATACAGAGAAAAACTCGAAAGCGTACATCAAGAAGTATGTGGGCAGACTCTAGTAATAACACTTTACAGAAGACTTCAAAGGCTTGGATATTACTGGCCCTCCATGGAAACTCAATCAAGAGCTTTACAAGGAGCTTTTTATGAATGTCAGACGCCGCCTCACCATTTGGAAGTCCTGACACTCCATCATACCGGGGTCTGGAGACAACCTTACATCGAATACCTTCGAGACAACAAGTTCCCACCGGAAAAGAAAGATGCAATCAAGCTTATACAAAGATCTAAGAGATTTGTCTTCCTTGATGGAATCTTATACCGCAAGACTTTCAGGGGAGACTTGTTGAGATGTCTAGCCGGAGATGAAGTTCTGATGGTTCTAAAGGAAACACATGAAGGAGACCATCAAGGGAAAAAGAAGTTGTTTCTCCAGATTCATGAGAAATATTACTGGCCAACTATGGAGGACGATGCAGCCGCCTATGTTCAGAAGTGTCGCCGGTGCCAGGTTCACGGTAATCTTATCCATACCCCCTGCCTTCCACTACATTCTGTGAATAGTCCATGGCCTTTCTATAGCTGGGGACTTGATATCATCGGAAAGATCAATACAGCATCCTCAAAGCAGCATGAATACATCATCACAGCTACTGAGTACTTCACCAAGTGGGTGGAAGCAATCTCACTCAGAGGTACTACGGGAGTAACTGTTGCAGCCTTCATCAAGGAACACATTATATGTAGATTCGGTGTTCCTAAGCATATCATCACAGATAATGGAACTCCTTTCGCCAATAAGGATGTTGAGAAATTACTCAAGGAATATGGGATCAAACAAATCTTATCTACACCGTATTATCCCCAAGGGAATGGACAAGCGGAGAGCACCAACAAAAGTTTGATCCAAATTGTCAGTCGAACGATCCATGATAATCCAAGATCGTGGCATGATAAATTTCCCGTAGCCTTGTAGGCTTACAGAACTGCACCAAGGAGTTCAATCGGAATGTCACCTTATTCGCTCGTCTATGGGTCTGATGCTATACTCCCGGCCGAGATAAATGTTCCTTCATTAAGAATTGCAGCAGCCAGCGAAATACAATGGAATGAAGTTGAAGTGTCCAAGTCGAGAGTTGCTGAACTGGACATGCTCGAATCAAGGAGGACCAAGATAGAAAAATACGTAGAAGCCTACAAACAAAGGATATCCAGAGCCTACAACAAAATGGTAAAACCTCGAACTTTCCAAGTAGGAGATTTGGTATTAAAGATTGAAAATCACATTCAACAAGATATGTCCGCTCCCAAATTCTCTCCTAAATGGGAAGGACCGTATGTTATCACCAAGGAAGTGTCTAGCGGATACCACAAAATTTTAGCAATCAATGGAGGAAGAGAAGGGAACATTATTAACGGTAAATGGCTAAAAGCCCATTATGCTTGATCAACAAAAGATGATTAATCTTTCATTCAAATATATCTCAAATGTAATTTATTCAAAGAGCACGCAAAAGGCTCGTTTTTTCACCAAACACTCATCAATTGAACAAATTCCTAGACTCTTCTGCCTTATCAGAAACCTACTTCTCAATTATCCTGATTACTCAGAGCAAACCATCCAACAATGGATAATCCCTATAAGAGACTTTGTCAAGTTTCTTCTGAAAAATCCTAGTCTTTGCCCTCAAATCCTCAACAGCTTTCTCAACCCTTGCCGATTCCAAGGCTAGAATCTTCTCATCCTCCAATAAAGCGGAAGTCATGGAAATTGCATCAGCAGCCTCTGCCGCCTTATGAATCTTGATTATCTCAAGCCGACGGCGGAGCCAGCCTATATTGAATCGCAGTATCTCACAGTTGGAAATCATTTCATCCCACCTGTGCAGTTCTTGATTCTTGACGTCCCTCAAGTGCATTTGGTTCATCTCTTCAATGATTGGCAGCAACCTTGCAACTGTGGTTAAGATAATTGGTGGGAAACCTTTCCACACCTCCATAGTAGCAATATGCACGTACTTCTTCCAGCCGTCGGGTATTCACGAACATGAATGCTAGCTTCCGCCTCCACAGATTCTGCAGAATCTTCACATACCGGATTGCTACTATCTTCAACCTCAACCACGGTCACGGATTTTCCGCTCCTTCTCCTTCTGGCATCAACAACGACACGAACATCCGCCTACAATGGGATGGGAAACATTTAACTTCGCCAAATTATACGTAAGGAAATTTCAAGAAGTTATAGAATTACTTACAGATGATCCAGCATCAGCATGATCCGACCTGTACCGGGCAGGGGTTCTAACAGTCCACTTAGGTCTTAGGTTGTGAGAGGAAGAATTCTTCTGGTTATTCTGTATCGAATTAATTCCTTACAGTCAATAACCTCGATCAAGTAAAGTCAGAAAAGATGAATAACTTACCGAGATGGGCGTTGCTGCTCCATGATCCGACTGAAGTCCATTTTGAGAAGAGGTATTATCTCTAGACATGGAGTAAGAGGTATGGCGATTGAAATTTCTTCTGATAAAACTAACTTAAATATAGAAGAAGTGATTGCGCAGGTGATAAACCCTAAATCTTGAAAATATATACAAGATACGTCAGACACTTATCTCCAGATCAATTGCGAGTTTTGCTGAAACTCTAGATCTTGAATAACGTCAAACTGAAGATGCGGAATAAAAACAGTACACTGGGGACTGACCGGAGTCAGTCATGATCAACAAGGCACATGGACTCATGTGTTATACGGTTATATTTTG
Organism: Papaver bracteatum; assembly: GCA_023529315.1. Classification (NCBI taxonomy): domain Eukaryota; kingdom Viridiplantae; phylum Streptophyta; class Magnoliopsida; order Ranunculales; family Papaveraceae; genus Papaver; species Papaver bracteatum. The sequence goes on from JAJJWX010002278.1 coordinate 2,577,775, forward strand.
GTATTTCCATGAAATGAAGAATCACAAGAGTTAAGAGGGATTACAATGGGTTCGGCATAGAAGTTGTTTGATTCAACCAAGAAGAACTGACATTAATAAAATCTCTCATTCAGAAGGAAAATCTAACTACTTCAATAAGATTATTTGAATGAAGATATCTACTATTCAAATACTAAAAGAGAGAAGAGGATCAAAAGTAAATCTACTCGTCAGATTCATCATCACTGTCCTTCTCGGAGTCTTCATCAGAATCTTCATCTTCAGAGTCACTTTCAGAGTTGTTGCTGACGGCTGGACGACCATAAAAATCGTCATCATCCGAATCAGAATCTTCTTCGGATTCAGGGCCAATTTGCTTCATGGATTTCTGGTACTCTTTTTCACATCGATCAGGCCAAATATTGTGTTGTGGTACATCCCATATGTCTTCTTCAGAATCATCAGCATCAGAGTCAGCAGACCTCCCATCCAAGAATTGACGTTTCTCTTTGACTTTTTGCGATTTGTGCCGGACTCTATCCTTGTTACGGCGACAGGCTTCTTTTACATCCTCTTCATCTTTCCTTTTCCTGAGTTCAGCGAGGGTGACCCTTTGTTCATTCAAAGGGATGCTAGGTTTTGCTCCTTCATTACAAGTTTCCTTGGCTCTCGATTTAGCTACGAAAGCTTTGGAGGCTTCGTCAGAAGAACTGCTGGAAGTCGGCATTTTTCTGAAAACCAGGAACACGGAATTATAAACATGATAAATTCATTGTCAAAATGGTAATTCTTAACTCTTACCTCTTTCAATTTCACTAAACAACAGTGATTGCGCCCGTGAGAATTACCACACGAAATTAGTTCGTTTCTTGAAACCTGCAGTAAGGAACGAAACTTCATTAGTTCATAAAAATAATTTTCTCAAAAAATCGTAGACATAATTTTCATAATATGAACATGCACACAATTGAACTTTGAAGTTTATAACAAGACATTATTTCATCATAAATAAATTGTCTAATTTCGTAGGTTACTCAAAACCCGCGTCCTGATTTTACCAAAGACAATAATTAATGTAACTTATTCCCGTAAATTTTCGATAATTTATTTAATAAGAATAAATCCATATGAATAACATATATTATCATATCCCACATTATATGTCATGATTGCACATATGTAAAAAAAATAATCTATTTTCCTTCGTCTTTTGAAAACGAAGGTTTATGCTAGTCTTGTGAAAGCTCACACCTCTTGTGATAAAATACTAATTCTCATGAAAGCTCATACATAAGGTTTTATAACTGAACACAAGTTATATACATATGTCATGGCTACATATTTATAAAAATCTATTTCCTTCGCATTAGAATTTTTCTCTTAAAAACGAAGGTTTATGCTAGTTTTGTGAAAACTCACACCTCTTGTGATAAAATGCTAATTCTAATGAAAGCTCATACATAAAGTTTTATCACTGGACATAAGTTTATGTGTATAAAAATATCTACTTTTCCTCGAACGAACTCTATTTTCTAGAGCGAGAGGCCTACTTCGGTTTTGTGAAAGCTCATAACTCCTAACATAAAGTTTTGTTTCTCATGAAAGATCATAAACAAAATTTTACCGCTGGACACAAGTCTATTTTCAAAGAAAAAATTTCTCATAAATTAGAGATTTATTATTAAGTTTCAAAACTAATGATTGAATGAACATACGTTTAATAAAATAAGGGTTTTTCTACAAAACTCACGTTAACATGTACCCATGTATAAATTTTTGACATGATAAAATTATGAGCAACTCATGAAATCAGCAAGTATTTAAAAAAAAAAAAAAACCTGGACGTGGCCGGACGATCGAATGGACGGTGCCGGCGGTGGAATTCCGGCGAATTTCACCTGCTCTTTCCTGCTGAATCTCGGACGTGAGGTGAGGAAGAGGAAGATGGTGGTGGACGTGCGTGAAGAAATAAAAAGGATTAATTCCCTTTTATACCTAATTTTATTTCCAAAACCTAATTCCTTAAGGATTTCTTTTTTGGGCCCAACCCGTAAATCCTAAACCAACCATGGTTCCGCCATCGAATCAGCGGTTCTACATGAATTCGTGTTCACTGGGTGACGCTTTATTATGCCACTGGGCTTCGCTCAAACCGCGGTTTTCTCACTCAGTCGAAATCCAGTAACATTACATCTTATAACTAAGTTCAATTTACACTAGGAAAATCACCATTCAATGTTGACCGAGGAACATGACTGTTCCTCACTAAGCAGGGGACTTAATATAGATGGTGGATTTTCGAAAAAGGGTATAGTTATAAAACTATACTCCAGATTCGGGCAATTAGATGAATATCGAGACTCATGTCTCTCGATTAAAGCATGAAAGCTCATGCCATAAATCTCTGACTGAGAAGGATGTCTCTCAGAGTATATGAAGATGTGTAGTCTCTTAGCTGAGGCCACGGCACATCTCATGAATACTGAGCAATTTCAGTAATTACTCCAGATCCGGCAAACGGATGAGTATCGAGACTCATGTCTCTATGCATGAAATCTCATGCCACCTCTGATGGAGAAAGTCTCTCAGAGAAGATGCAGATGTGCAGTTTCCCAGCTGAGCCACGACACATCTCATAACCCTTTGATGGAGAAAGTCTCTCGGAGAAGATGTAGATGTGCAGTCTCCCAGATGAGACCATGGCACATCTCATAACCCTTTGATGGAGAAAGTCTCTCAAAGAAGATGCAGATGTGCAGTCTCCCAGCTGAGACCACGACACATCTCATATTGTATAGAATCGAAAGATTGGGGGACAACGTCTTCGGGATGCGACTGGTTTTTCCCGACTATGCAAAAAGGAATATGACACTCCAACAAGTTCATATTGCTCAAACACTCAGATAATTAATGCTCTTAGACAGGGAGCCCTTCTAGAGTCATCAATTAATTATCTGAGATCCTCTGAATATCCAGCCATATTCTACGAACCATCGTCTGAATATCCAACAATATTCTACGAACTATCGTCTGAATATCCAGCAATATTCTACGAACTATCGTCTGAATATCCAGCAATATTCTACGAATCATCGTATGAATATCCAGCAATATTCTACGAACCATCGTCTATCCAGCAATATTATACGAACTATCGTCTGAATATCCAGCAATATTCTACGATTCTCTGTTATATTTCGTCACTTCAATTCGTGGTTCTTCCCAGCAGAATGCCATGGGTTAGTGAAAAATATCCGATGAAACAGGCATCTGAGTATCGAATAAGCCCTGACAAAAATGGTGCAAGTGTAATTAGCAAATAATGCACAGACCAGCATGAACGAACGAGAAACCTATGCAAAATAGGAAAGAAAATAATAATAATAAATTATTAGCAAAAGCACTAGGGGACTGGGTTCACCAGCCGGCCAGTCATGCCGTGACCAGTGCCCAATTTTATATTTTATCATATTTTTGCTATTTTCCTGATCTTGTGAAAATCCTCTCGTTCGAGCAATTTTCTTTATTTCAAAGATATTATCCAAACCACATGGTTTTATCAAAAATAATAAAATTAGGGAAAGGTGACATGAGACCGCCGGCCGGCCGGTCATGCCATGGCCGTGGTCGGTCCCACACCTCATGTCCTCATTATTTTGTTATTTCTCTTGAGTTATGAAAATTCACTGATTTCTTATGAATTTTCTCTAAAATCATGAAAACTACCTAATTTCATGTGTCACATGATTTTATCAAAAATAATAAAATTAGGAAAAGGTGACATGGGACCGCCAGCCGGCCGGTCATGCCCTGGCCGTGGCCGGTCCACACCTCACTTCCCCATTATTTTATTATTCCTTCTCAAATTATGAAGATTCCTTGATTTCATGAATTTTCCTAAAATTACCTAATTTCATCACATGATTTTACCAAACATGATAAAATTAGGAAAAAATACCATGGGACTGATCCCTTGAAATCTTCCTGAATTTTACTCTCGGGATTTTTTCACCTCCCGAACGAGCTTAAAACCTAAATATTCCCGCGTAGGGATATAGGAAATTCTTTTCCGTACGGAATGGAGGGGCGGATCATTAAAATCCGAGTCCGTATGAGAATTCTACGTCAATTCTACTAAAGGACGTTAGCTAGTGTTTCAACCTAGCCGGTCCCACGTGTTTTATTTATTATTTGGTATTTTGTTTCATGATTTCATGAAAACTCCCTGATTTCAACAAAATAATTTGGTTTTCAATAAATCCCTCTGATTTCATGTAAAATTCCCTTAAAATCATAGAAAAATACATAAAATCACATGAAACTGGGAAAATCATGTGGGATCACGTGTGTCAGTGACCGGCCATGCCCTAGCGTGGCCGGTCCCACAACTTGTAATTCCTTGTTTTATTTATTTTCCCTCATCTCATGTGTTGTTCCCAGTTTCAGCAAAACCATGGATTTTGCATATTTTCTCCAAATGTTGCTCAAACGTGCACCAGAAAATATCAAAATTCTCAGGACTGAAACATGAACATTGTGGTGACACGGGCACATCCCCTTGACCGACCAAGGGTGACCCTGAGGCTTGCAAACAGCTGATCCCGCATGTTTTACTGATTTTAACCTAATTTGCTCAACTGCTCATATTAGGTTCAAACTCTTTCCAAACTATTGGAAGTTTGCTCAGATGACCATCCACTGGTCCCACACGCACCAGGAGCCAGTCTTATGACCTCTTGGTCGGCCCATCACGTTTTCATAATACCAAGTTTTATTATTCGTTTCTCACACGAGCATTATTTCGGTAAATGATTAAACCAGTATTTAATCATTATATCACCAACTGGTCCTCAAGAGACTTTGGTATTTCTGCTCATTCGAGCATCTGGGAATTACATAGAGAACCCGTCATCCCATGTAGCCGGTCCCATGTTTATTTGCAATAAATCATCATTTCGGTGAAATTAGGGTTTTGAATCCAGAGTTCTGTGAAAACGTGATTTTGAGCAGATTCAAACACTCTGATAATTTTATGTTGATTTCATAATTAACATTTTTATTTATTTTGCTCGACCCAGCAGTCAGTAAATTAAATTATTATTTTATTCGGTCCTGCTACCAATAAATTCATCAAACTGCCAATATTTGCTCGAACCGGCAATATTCACTTAAATTAGCAATATTCGTTCAGACTAGCAATATTTGCTCGAATCAAAGAATATTGGTTCAACTATCAATATTCGACAATTCAGCAACACAGTTTGCTCGTTTTAGGTTATGGTACCTCGTCTCAGCGGACATACATTTAATTCATGAGTTTTTGAACATTTGCTAAAACGTGTTCAACTCAGCACTATATGGACTCATCGTCCCACAAAGTCAGCAACTGATTCCACTATCACGAGATTTCAATCGTGTCACAATGGGGGGATATTAACTAGGGTTTTGGTCTGGCGGTCTACGGCATGTGTGTTCACCCACGATGAGAATGTGAGCAAGTCGTGCAATCAGTTGGAAGAATCAGCAAAGTAGTGGGTGGAGAATTAACCAAGTCTCCACGCGATGAGTAATTGGTTTAACAAAATTTCCCACTTTCCCACTCTCTGATTCCAGCAACTGTCACGCTTCATGGGATCAATGGTGTATTCAATTCCGGCACTATAAAACGTCTCTGAATTCTGATTGAAAGGCAATCGAACAATATTGAAAGGGATTTGAACATTTCGAAGATTCAAGCAGCTTTCGCCTAAACGAGCAATTTCTCATCAAAGTTCATACGGACAATCTTTCGTCTATACGAACTCACCGAAATCACTCTCAAACAGGCAAAATTCAACCATTTAGAGCATTTTCACGCTGAAATCATAACACACCTACAATATAAGATCACCATTGATCTCACGCATTTCTCAGCTTCCCTCCTACAGATCAACCCATCCTCTCTTGTGACCGAATTTACTCTGGAACGGCCATTGTCTTGGTTTAGGCCTGAGTACTATAGATTGATCTCTCGAATTCAAAGCACTCCCTTCTTGCAGTGCATCTGTGTGAGGTTCAACATTTCGTTCGGTTCAAGGAGTCTCCACACGGTCGACTCTTCAATTCCGTAAAAACCAGCAAATTGTTATTCCCTATCTACACTCTTCTCTTGTCTTTTCTGCGAAGAAGAGAAGATCATGAGAACTAGAATGCCGCAACTGACACGTTTCTGTATCCTTCGCCAGCTGTTTTCAGGTATTCTTTCTTCCAATAAATCTTTGACACGTCCTCTCTAACCACTGCGATCTGACCGTTCATGTCTCTTCTTTGCATTTATTGCATTCATTTTCTTCGAGAAATATCTTCTTCTATAAATACTCCTTTCATTCTTTTCTTTTCCTCTTTTACTTTATTATTCTTTCTCTCCGTAACTTCTCTACAAGTTTACTGTTCTTCCGTAAATTGCGTGTTTGTTACCGCTGTGATTTCTTTTTTATTTTTCAACCTTTTTCTTCATTCCCATACTTAAAAAATGGTTGATGCTGGTGCTTAAAATTTGGCTGCTTTTGGTGAGATGCGAAAAAAACTCAAAAGTAAAGGTTTTACTTAGTCTATGATTCCAAATCAAAGCCCTAAATCCGAGCTTTCCATCAAATTATTTTCTGATCATCAATGTTCTCGCAACAAAGTTATAGTATCGCTAGGTCAACTTGACGCTGGTCTTCCAATTCCTCTCTATGACCCAAACCTTCCCTTATTTTATGAAATAATTTCTCACGAGAAATTCTCGCGAGAAGTATATCAATTGGGTGGAGATTGTATTCAATTACTACTTGAATATGCTTCTCGCGGTGCCAATAAAGGATCTCGCTACCCTTATGCTGCGAAGAATCCTCAATTCAAGGATGTTCCAATCATTCCCGCGATGTATACTGTGGATAATTTCTTTATCAACTATGACATAATCCCCATGAAGAGAGATCGCACTTGCTGGGGTGTCCGCTTGCAAAAGAAAGATAAGATTGCTGAAGATAAAGCTCTTATGTTCGATATTGATTGGCATACAAATAACAATCAAGGTCCTCGCCATTCTAGCGATGACAAGTGGTTTATTTTTCCTCTAATTTTAGAGGGTCCGTATATTTCTGGCACTCATGCCTTTCCTGCAAATCTCGTGGAATACCAACCATGGGTGTTTTATTGGCCTGAGAAAGATAAAGAAGTATGTCCTCTTTAGTTCTTCACATAATAAGTTATTTTAATTATTTTTCTTTGATTTTCACATCTTTAAGATCTCGCTGATTATGCATGTTTACTAGATTGATAGATTGAAGGCCTACTATGAGAAGTTTAGGAAACCTGCTAATCGTTCAGCTCTTCAATTACTCACAGATGAAGTAAGAAATATTTTCTTTATAAATCTTAACAATATATTATTGCCTCTATTTCTTATCTTTATTTGTGCTCGCAGGTATCTTCAAATGATCGCAAGGGTAAATCTAATGCTCCTCCCAAAGGGAAGCATACTGCTCCTCGCAGTGAAGAATCTAGCGATCCTCCCTTAAAGAGAAGGAAGACCCAACTCCCTTCTTCTTAGGTGTTGATTTTGATAAGGACAATAATGATGATAATGACATTCCTTCCATGAAAGATTCTTCCTCTTCTGAGTCTTCAATGGCTCAATTATCCAAGATTTTTGGCGATATTACTCATATTATCGCTAATAATTATGGAGATAAAGTTCTTAATAAGACATCCCAGGCTCTCGCCAAAGTCTGTGATGCTCCTATATTGGTAGATAATGATTCTCTCCAAGGAATCTCAAGATCGCTGACTCCCAGTCTCTTAAATTCTCTTGGTACCCTGGTATGTTTTCATTTCTTCAACCTATTTATGTATTTATTCCATCACCAAGTCTTAACTTATATTATTCTCTCGCAGGTTGGAAGAGATTCCTTTGTTTTTGCCTCTGATTTGGATAATAGACGTATCATTTATGAAAAGAAAGCTGCTAATCTTCGCCAGGATAAAGAAAAACTAGAAGTTGAAGTTACTGAGCTTCGCAGGAAAAATAAGCAGCTGGAGACTGAAGCTTCTGTTGATAAGCAAAAAATTTCTGATCTTGATAAAGCTAATTAACAACTGTATGGTATGATTTATTTTCTTTTCTCTTTTAATTCTTCTCACCCTATCGCAGCTTATTCTAGCAACCATTTTTGCAGATATTTATGGTCTTACTGACGAGGCTACATTCCTCCAATATTTTCCTGATCCTGTAGATGAGAGTACCCTTCTTGCTCGCCTTAATAGTTCTTTAAGTAGTTTCTCAGATGATTACATTAGGTCCCTCTCTGTAGATGAACTTAAATCCAAACTCAATATTTTAAAGATTGAGCACAGATTCAATTTAAGTTTAACTAATAAATTTAAACGCCTTTATCTTGATTCAAAAGAAGAAATCAATAGATTAAGAAGTAAAAATAGTGATCTTATTGACGAGAAAGATCGTGCAATTAAAAATGGCACTAAGGCCCTAGAAGATTCCATGAAACTCTTCTTAGCATTCAAATGGAAAGAGATAGACTTATCCGCGAGAATGAAGATCTTCTTGTGAGGGAAGCTCAAGTTCTCTCTCGTCTTCTTATTAATAACGATGATGAATTTTCTTGGACTGCGATGGTTCTTGATAATGCCAAAAATAATTTAGGTGTAGATGTTAGTCTTCATACTGAACAAGCAGCTTTAATTAAAGACATGGTTTCTGAAAGAGAAGGTTGTTAGTCATCCTTCCTTATTAATTATTTGTTTTTATTAGTTTTCTTTGTTAAAATTTCTAACTTGTTGTTATATACTCGCAGGAGCTGAAAAGAGATATTCGAAAGGATTGGAGAACTTGAAGCTGAAAAGAATCAACTCGCAAACAGTCTTACTGCTCGCAATGTGAAGTATTCACGGTTGAAAGAACAATTTAGAATTACTACCGCGAATTTTAATAGCTCTCTTGTTGTTGTTCGCAATAATGCTGTTAAATTGGTTTGTGATGATCATGATATTCCTTACTCTACGTACCTTGATATTACAAAGGAGATTCTAGCAAAAACTCCAAATCTTGTTATTTCTGATAGCGAGACTGAGGATTCTGGCGAAGATGAAGGTAATGATGATAATGATAAAGGAAAATCTGGCGAGGAAGAGAAATCTGATGAAGATAGAGATAATAATGATAATGATGAAGGAGATAAATCTGGTAATGAGGAGAAATCTGAAGAAGAAGAGAAATCTGATGAAGGTGGTGATGGATCTACTTAGTTCTGTTTCTTCTCTTTATCTTCCTTGTAAATTTTGTACACTTATTTTCTGCTTCTCGTAATATTGCTGCAAGTTTCTCCAACTTGATGTGTAAATTTCTTTTGCTTTTATCTGTACGAATTAGAAAATAATTCTTTTTCTGCAACATAATCAATCAACATAATTATTATCCTTTAATTATCTATATAAATGTATCATCTATGCAATTTTATCATGTGATGGATGAATAATAATTTCATCATTCTATGCATTCCCATACTTGCCTCTATTATTCATCTGCAATATGAAAAAATTGAGTAGAGATTAGATATTAGTTGTAAATCAAATTAAATTTACCTTAATATCGGCGATGTTATCGCTAGCAATAATTGCATAACTTTATGATATATGCGTAAAATCGCAAATCTCATAAATTCTGCGAGCATTATCGCAATAATCTTATGGTCTTATTATTCCTTCCTAATTAAAGGTCTTATTTTGACACATTTTTTCTTTCTGCGACAAAATCGCATGACGTCTTTACATTTGCATGTATTGACCCATTGATCTTGTCTTATAAATATTTTTTCAACATCTCTGTGACAATATGATAAGTATAAACTCTCTTGCAAGAATTAAACCTTATGACATTGCCGTCTTGCGATGAAATCGCAGGACGTCTTTACACTTTCATGTAAAAACCCATTGATCTCATCTTAACTTTTCACTTTTGGCTTGTTTCCTCTGTATAATTTTCGTCACGCGACAATATGACAGGCCTAAATGTTCTTGCGATCATAAATCCCCATGACATTGCCGTCTTTAGACACTTATCAATTCCCTAATGGAGGGTGCCGCCCTTATCTTCCCCCTGGTTGCCCCTTCAAGGAGGGCACATCGGCCATACAAGACTAACTCCTCCCATCCGGATTTACCAACAACCAGTTGTTTTCTTCAAGCCAAGTACATCATAGCCAAGACTTACCAAGAATGGCCAGGGTAGTTTCGTACGCCCCGGGCACCCTTGGCTCAACCGTTTACCTCGGCGCCTTGGTCATACTTTACACTTCTTAGAAGAGATTCTCAGTCGTCCAACTAGGGTATAACCTTATATAGTTGGAAATCCAAGATCTCTCTCCTGGATAGGTTTTCTTTAACCCCAACATCTGCATGACTCAGGTTCCAGCAGCGATATAACCTTATCCCTGAGTCATGTAAAGAGATACCCCCTTATATGATGCACTATTAGGTATTACATTTGCCTCTTGAGAAATTATATCTGCGAACTAAGGTGCACGCCATAAAGGTTCGTCCCATTCTATTAATCTCTGCGAAATTTTATTCGCGCTTCTTGCGAGTATTGTAACTCTGATAAAATTTCATTTCTTTGATCTTCTTGTAAAATTTTGCAATTTTTTCAAATAGAGTACTCTTTTCAATTGCATTTTATTCAAACAAATCATGCGTAAGCTTCTTTAAATTTCATCATTTTACCTTTCTACTTACTATTTTCTGGTTCTGCTTTTCTGTTGCGTTTTGTTGTTTTTTCTTTATCCGCGAGACGCTCGCCATCAACTTCCTCTCACTGCTCTATTGTATCAATCATCAATCTTTCACATCTATGTCGTTGCTTGATGTTGTACTTCTAATTGATATTCTTCTCAGCTCTTTCCTCGCAAGATTTTATATCAATCTCATAACATTTCTTGCTTTCTCCCCAATCTCCCTTAATAACTCCAACACCATTAGGATGAAGAAATTTAATACACTGGTGAAAAGTAGATGCTACACCTAATATCCAATGTAGCCAAGGTCGACCAATCAGGGCATTATAAGGTGATTCAATGTCCACAACACAGAACAAGATCTTTGAAGATAATCCTTTTAATGGAATCCGCATTGCAATTTCCCCTTTTTGGTTTGTTAGATGTTCCATTAAAGCCATAGATTTTATATGTTGATGGTGTTAGATCTTCGTCTCTTCCACCCATGGTTTTGTAGGTATGATAGAATAAGATGTCGACTGAACTGCCTGTGTCTATTAGAACTCTATTGATGGCCCAAGAATCTTCATTTTCATCATCATTTTATTCATCTTCTTCTTCTACTTGCTTTGGATTTATCTCTAACCTTACCACCAATGGGTTATCATGCTGCTCGCCAGTCTCTGGTACTTCTTGTGCAGTGAAAGATATAGTTTTCTTTTGCCATTCTTCTAATGGCGAGGCTCTCGCAATATTCATTATCTCTCTTCCATCTGTGTCTCTCGCGAAGATTCTGCTTAGAACATTATCATGGAAATCCTCAATAGTTCTATGTGAATGTACAATGGAATTACAAAACAAATTCTTTTCTTTAGCCCCAACTTCTATTACGAATGTTTCTGCTCCTTTTATAGTATTTACCCTGCAAATTTCTGGTGCTGTAGGCAATTGCTGAGATTGTGGATGTACTACTAAAAAGTGGTTTAACTTCCCCTGATCAATCATCCTTAAAATTATCCTCTTTACATTCCTGCAATCATTTATCGAGTGACCATGAAAGTGATGGTAAGGACAAAATTCTTGACTTCGATTATTTGGATGTAGTTCTTTTCCCATATTCCATGGCGATGGTATGTTTTCCATTAGAATGATGGCTTCCCAAATTTTTTCTATACTAGCATTTAGGGGTGGCATCTTAATTTCTTCCCATACTATCTTCTGATTACCTTGCCCCCTAAAGTTATTTTGCCTCTGTCCACCATAGGTTTCTTGCGGCTGATCAAGACTTTGGATTTTGTTATTTCCTCCGCGATTGTAATAATTCTTATCCCTCTCATACTCTTCTTGATCTCGGCTTCCCATAGATACTAACTTCTGCTGATTATCAATCACCACTTTCTCTTGTTGTGCCGGCGAGGTGCTCGCCACATTATTAATCATTTTTGGAAGTAAACTTCCATTTGCTGCTACTGAGTTGGTGTTTGCGATTGGATATGATTCCATATCATTTTGTTTCTCCTCCAAAGCAATGTATTCTTCTTATAGTGCTCGTAGCTCATTCATTGTGATAGTATTTTTGATTTTGAAAATTTGTATGTATAGCAGATTAGTTGCGAACATTGTATTAATGAAAGACAAAATGAGATATCTTTCATCCACTCATCTAGCCATCTCACTGCACATTGTCTTCCATCTTATGGTTAAGTGCTTCAAACTCTCGCCAATCCTCTGTTTTAATCCAAATACATCTTCAATGCCCATACACGATGAATTGTTGCTTATATATGCTCCCATAAATGTAGCTTGCAAATGATCAAAAGAAGTTATAGTATTTTTTGGCAATCCCTCGAACCATTTTAGCGCCTCGCCAGTTAAGCTAGATGCAAAATACTTACACAATACAGCATCATGATTCTCCCATTGCAAAAGATACACCTGACATAAGCCTTAACATGCTGAACAGCACACGTAGTTCCATCAAAGATACTGGTTAATGTCGGTAAATTGCATTTAGGAGGTATTCCTCTTAGTTGTAATTCCTGAGCGAAAGGGGTTCTCGCAGCTTCTTCAATTGCTTCATCAAGTTGCCTTCTACCTCCTTCTCTTCTATTGTTTATCATTCCTCGCATTTCTGCTAATTCTCTCAATATTTTCTCATTCTCAGCTGAATTTTTCTCCATTGGTCTTTTTAACGCAGTTTCCCTTCTTCTACGTTCTTGTCTTTCTTGTCTTGCGAGATTTTGTGCATCTTCTTCTTCATCTTCATCCTGTCTTTCTCTGAGATTTTCTCTTTCACCTTCTTCTTGAAATCGCAGCTGATAATGCTGTCTAGTTTCTTCTCTGCGAATTTATTCATTTCTCTTCGATGTCTTTCTATTCTCCCCTGTATTCTATCATACTCTTCCTGAATATTATAATTGTGGCGATTTTGTGTACGTCTCCTTTCTCGATTTTCATGGTTATTCTATAGTACTGCCTCTTGAAACTCTTGTTCCTCTACTTCTGCTATTAACCTTTCTCTTTCGTAGGCTAAGCGTGCTTGTTCAGCATAATTCCTCTCAATTTCATCCTCAATTATTCTTCGATTTCTTTGAATTTCTCGCCCATGTAATATTCTTCTACCTTCTTCTCGATTTTCTTCACCATTTTGATTATTTCCATCCTCTTGATTTCTATTATTGCGCCTATCTTCCATAGTTTCACCACGCGGATCATATCGATTTTGTATTACCTCTTCTTATCTATGACGTTGATCTTCATTTGGATTTTGTCTTTCTTCTCGAGTATTTTCTTTAGCATTTCTCATTGGGGAATTTTGTCTTGGCTCTTCTCTAAATGACCTTGAATTTGATCTAACAATACTTCTTGATCTTCTACTTTGTAATCTCAAATTCTCCATTCTCAACTCGTGATTTTGTCTTGTTAAATTTGCACGTTCTTCCGTCTCTAATCTTCTTTCCTCTTATATTCTTTGTCTTAAATCATCTGCTGTTTCATCTTCGCCTTCTCCATGAATTAATCCTTCAACCACTCCTTGATTTCTTTCTTCTCTTCTTCCGTCTCTTAATTGTTGATCTTCTACATCTTCATCGAATCCGATCTCCAAGTATGCACACTCACTCTATCATAATCCACATTTCTATCTTGTATCGGTGTTTGTTGATTTGGTTGTGGAATTTGATTTTCTCCTTCAATCCTTGTTCTTATCCTTAAAGATTCTCCTAATTCATTTGTTTCTCCACCTGTAAGTCTTTTACTCCTCCTTACAGTTGTTGGTGGTTCTGATGTATTTCTTCTTCTTCTAGCCGTTTCTTCAACTCTAACAATTTCTTCAAATCTTCAAATTGTAATTAGAGATTTCTTAACTTGATTCTCCCTGTTTCGGGCGCCAAAATGTAGTTGCAGGATATCCTACACTACACCCTTGTTAAGAATTTGTAATAATCAACTCAAATTTGAAGATTAAGAACGATACTTTATTATTTGATTTTCAGAAATGTTTACAGGAAATGTAAGAACTCAAGAATACAACTTTTCTCTTGTAGTTTCTCTCTCCTCAAGACTTTCTCAACTCTCAAAAATACATCATCCTCTCTCTGAATCTATTAGAACCCTTTATATAGGAAATGACAAAATGGATGACAGCTAAGTTTTCCTCTTATTTCGGATTTATTATGTGATCTCATCGCAGTAAGTATAATGTTCATTCTCGCGAGCTTTGTAACCATCACAAAAAAAATATGCTCTTTTTATGTTCCTTCCACCATCAGCCATTACGTCATTCTTTTAATTACTCTGTGACGTTCGCGAAATGTTGTTGAAGAGTTTGCGATGACGTTCGCAGAAGTGTTGTTAATCTCTCGTGAATATAATTATAGCGATATTCTGGTCCTACAGTTCTGTATGATGTTGCTAATCTATTGCTAATTACAGGAATACCCTTACCCGAAACTAGATATTGTTGGTTCTGGTTCTAATTTATTGGTTATAGTTCTAATTTAGCAACAGAGCACCAACGTTGCTAATTTTTTGCAACCACAAAAAAAAGGTCAAGTCTATATTTTTTTACATAGTCAAAATTTATTCCCCCCTCCCCTCATTTCCCCCCTACAATTACCCAGTACCCCATATTCAACATCCACACATATATACAAACTACAATGGCGGTATAAAACTATTTTGTTGAGAATCACCACTAGATAATATTATATAAAATAAAGGATTCTTGAATTGATACAAATGTACACAAGAAAACTTACTGAACCTAAAATTTTGTGACTGACTTACAATATTTGATCTATGTTGATGTTCATAAATAGATGGTTAACCTAGTTTGTGTCAACTGACAGAGGCATTGAAAAACAGGGAAAGATAAACTAAAATATCACCAGAAGTATCACGAGACTCTTAACCATTTTCCTCAGCGAATTATACGTAGATTCAACTGCTGCTAAAATATCATCAGAGTACTGCTTTTTGACTTAAGCCCAAATACTTGCATAATAACCAGTTTGATGTTTCAATACTGAGGTCACAAATAAAAGACTAAACCCTAGATTTTGTATAATCTGCAGAGACAAGTCAAAACCATGTAAAGCAAATATCAACAAACACCGCTGTAAGTGAACTAAATTAAGATGTATGTAGAAGCAAATCCAAACAAAATATTTAAGAGAACATCATGTGAGGGGGCAAAGAGAACTCTTTCTTCCACTACTCTACTATAAGTGAACTGAAATTAAGATGTATGGTCATAGGAGCACACAGAAGAATAATGTATTTAAAGATGATCTTTAGAGAAAAATAGGAAACAACACATGTGGAGGTCAGCGCAGATTCTTATGTTGGCTGACTTATAAACACGTATACATGGAGGCAGTACAGTGATAAAAGGACTTCATGCGTACTTAATCGGTACTTCAAAAACAAGAAAATTGAGAGCAAAGTATAACACACCCTGCGTACAATTGTGAAGAATCCCCATGTTTTTGAAGATGTAGAAGATCTCATTGCAGAGGTACATGAGCAAGTCTCAATCACTTTTCGGTGCTCGAATGAAAGCAGCTTTGTCAACATCTGTAATAAAACTTCAACGTTCCAGCGTTCTCTTTCACCAAAAGCGTGGAGATGTGATTCCATAGAACCTTCTACCCCTGAGAGAGGAAAAAATAATCCTTTCAGTATTAAACAATACTGATCATAAATTTCTATGATGGTAAGGTTATCATACAAAAATCTTACCATCTTTTTAGATCGAGATCCTTCTATGTGCATTTTCAGTGAAGTGATCTCAGCTCTGCAGTCGTTTAGTTCTTGTAATTGAAGCTCCAATGACTGCTTCAAATCTTGTACCTGAAAGAATACCATAATTACATTATTTACAGTGATTGAAACTTTTAGCTGCATTGAAAAATATGGAACCAAGTGAGACTACCTTAAGCTCTCGGTCCTTAAGATCATTTTGAAGAGCTTCCAATGATTTTGTTAGTGCCATAATTTGACCGTCAGCTAAATCTTTGTTTTTCAGCAAAGAATCCATCTCAAGATTCAACTTTTCCTTTGCTTTTAGTAATGTGTCATTTTCTCTAAGAATTGAGATCTTCTCCTGCAATACAGGAGGTGAAATAACTTTATGCATAGTCGAGCAATCAGCATGTTAAAATAGGCATAATCAGGTTATAAAATCAAGCAATAACATAAATATTTAGGCATATGACTACAACTGCTAACAACATGTTTCTAACTTACTGGTCTTGCACTCTATGGTGAATGTATTCAGATATGTATCTGAAAATTATCCATGTACCAGTTTGATTAACAACATCTTGCTTGCTTTAACAATTCTAAGCATATATGGTCGAAACAAGAACTACACCTTGCCGATTATAGGTTTTAAATGTCATCTGCAAGCTCACCAAAAAGTTTATCCTTGTCAATTAACTAGTTGACTTGTTGAATCATCATTTAAGTTCATACCTCAACAGCCTCATCGATGGACGTTAAATACTGATAATAATAATGCTGCAAAGCATCATGTACACAAGCAGGTTTCTTCTGCCAAATATCAAGGTTTTGGTCTGTAACCTACAAGAGGGGTATTAAGTAATTAAGTATATCTTCTTACAATAAAAATGAAAACAAAACCACAATTCAAATAAAATGGCAGAAACAGCCAAGAAATGATAGAAAACTATATCACTCAACCTAAGTGCACTAATGCTGCTCCAACACCATGAAAATATACTATTTTTGAATCCTACTCAAGTAAAAATTACGAGGAGACATGGTAAAATAAATTTGTGCATGAAAATGTAGATAAGCTTCACATAATGTGAAGAAAGAAGAAGAGTAAGCCTTTTGTGTTCACCTTGTAAGGCGCTTAACGCCGTTGCTGCTTGCACAGGATTGATAAAATCAACAAAATACAGGACAAGTGGATCTCCTCTGTAGTTGCAGGAATTCCCACACTACACCCTTGTTAAGATTCTATAGAAATCTATTGGAGATCAATTAAACTTCAAAGATTTAAACGACACTTTACTATTCAAATCTCAGAAATGTTTACAGAATTGGAAGGAATCGAAGATTACAAATATTCTCTTGAAGTTTATCTCTCCTCAAGACTCTTTCAACTCTAAAAAATATATCATCATTTTCTGGATTTATCGAGCCCTTTATATAGGGATTTACATAATAGATGACAGCTAAGTTTTCCTCATATTTCCGATCTATTCTGCGATCTCATCGCGATCGCTACAATGTTCTCTATCGCAAGACTGATGACCATCACATGATCAACATATTCTTCTTTTATTTCTTCCATCGTCATCTTCTTTTGGATATTCTGTGACGCTCGTGAAATGTTGTTAAAGAATTGGTAGTGACGCTCGCAGAAACGTTGTTAATATCGCAGGAATATCGTTGTAGCGATATTCTGGTCCTACATCTTGCCTCTTCTCATGTCTTTTCTGCGAAGAAGAGAAGATCATGAGAACTTAAAATGCCATAACTTATTATCTTTTCTGACTTCCCCGTTCTGACACATTTCTATGTCCTTCGCCAGCTGTTTTCACGAATTCTTTCTTCCAATAAATTTTTGACACGTATCCTCTAACCGATGCGATCTGACCACCCACGTATTTTCTTTGCATTAATTACCTTCATCTTCTTCGAGAAATTTCTCTTCTATAAATACTCTTCTCATTCCTTTCCCTTTTCTCTTTTACTTTCTTCTTCTTTCTCTCCAAACCCTCTCTGCAAATTTTACTGTTCTTCCGCGAATTGCGCTTCTGTTACTGATGTGATTTCTTTCTTCTTTTCAACCTTTTCTTTCATTCCCATACTAAAAAATGGTTGATGTTGGTACCAAAAAACTTGAAGGCCTTTAATGAGATGCGCGAGAAACTTAAAATTAAAGGTTTTAACTTATCTTTAATTCCAGATCAGGATTTTAGATCTGAACTTTCTCTTAAATTATTTACTGATGATCAATGTTCTCGCGAAAAAATCATAGTATCGCTAGGACAACTTGAAGCTGGTCTTCCCATTCCTATCTATGACCCAGAACTTCCATTATTTTATCAAATAATTTCTGACGAAAGATCCTCGCGAGCGATATATCAACTAGGTGGAGATTGCATCAGATTGCTGCTTGAATATGCTTCTCGCGGCGCAAATAAAGGAACTCGCTACCCTGAAGCTCCAAAGAATCCTCCATTTAAAGATGTCCCCATTGTTTCTGCGGATTATACTGTGGACAACTTCTTTGTAAATTATAGTATAGTCCCTATGAATAGGGATAGCACCTGCTGGGGTGTTCGTTTGAAAAAAGAGAAGGTCTCTAGTGACAAAGCTCTTATGCTGGATATTGATTTTCATACATCTAACAACCAAGGTCCTCGCCATTATAGCGATGACAAGTGGTTCATCTTTCCATTATGTCTTGAAGGACCTTATATATCTGGTTCTCTCCCGTTACCTGCGAATCTCTCAGAGTATGATCCATGGGTCTTCAACTGGCCTGAAAGATCTAAAGAAGTATATTCTCTCAACTTTTTATATTATTATCATTTACTGTCTTCTTTATATTCTCGCTAACTATTTTGATCTTTCTCAGATTGATAGAATAAAACTCAGCTATCAAACTCTTAGGAAACCTAGCACTTTCTTGGCTCTGAAATCTTTCACGGATGAAGTAAGAAATATTTTCTTCATAAATTTTAACAATATATTGTTGCCCCTATTTCTTATCTTCATCTCTGTGCTCGCAGGAAATCGAAGAGTTAGAACCATTAATACCCGCAAAAACCAAGGATAAATCTTTAAAAGAGAAATCTGGGAAATCTTCAAAGGATAAATCTACTGCTCCTTCTAGGGGAAAGCCTTCTGCCCCTCGCAATGAAGAATCTAGCGATCCTCCATTAAAGAGAAGGAAAACTCAACCTTCTTCTTCTTCAATTTCTCAACTAATTCCAGAAAATCCAGTGTTGATCTTGATAAGGATAATAATGACGAGGGTTTTGATGTTAGCGGTTTTCCTTCAATAAAAAATTCTTCTGATTCTGATTCTTCAATGACTCATTTATCCAGAATTTTTAGCGATATTTCCCACAGCATAACTTGTAATTACGAGGATGAAGTTATTGACAATACATCCCAAGCTCTTGCTAAAGTTTGCGATGCCCCTATTCTGGTGGATAATGATTCTCTTCAAGGAATCTCAAGATCGCTGACTCCCAGTCTCTTGAATTCTCTTGGTACCTTGGCATGTTTTTATTTCTTCAGTTTGTTTATATATTTTCTCCATCGGTAGATCTTAATTTATATTTTTCTTTCGCAGGTTGGAAGAGCTTCTTTTGATGTTGCTTCTGATTTAGATAAAAGATGTGTCAACTCTGAAGAGAAAGCTTCTAAACTTAGCCAAGATAAAGAGAAATTAGAATCTGAAGTTATTGAACTTCGCAAAAAGAATAAACAACTGGAGATTGAAGCTTCAGTTGATAAGCAAAAGATCTATGATCTTGATAGAGCTAACCAACAACTATATGGTATGACTAATTTACTTTCTCTCTTAATTCTTTTTACTTTATCACAACTTATTCAAGCGACCACTTTAATCTTGCAGATATTTATGGTCTTATTGACGAGGCTATACTCTTTCAATCTTTCCCTGAACCTATAGATGATCATACTCTTCTTGCCTGTCTTAACTTTAAGTAATTTCTCAGATGATAAGATTAAATCCCTTTCCATAGATGAACTTAGATCCAAGCTTAATATCTTAAAAATTGAACACAGATTCAATTTAGGT
The DNA here is from genome assembly GCA_023529315.1 of Papaver bracteatum. Classification (NCBI taxonomy): domain Eukaryota; kingdom Viridiplantae; phylum Streptophyta; class Magnoliopsida; order Ranunculales; family Papaveraceae; genus Papaver; species Papaver bracteatum. The sequence goes on from JAJJWX010002278.1 coordinate 2,597,815, forward strand.
TTGACTGACAAATATAAGCGCATTTATCTTGATTCAAAGAAAGAAATAGATAGATTAAGACAGAAAATTAGCGATCTCATTGACGAGAAAGATCTTGATATCAAGAAGTGATCCAAGACCCTAGAAGACTTTCATAAAACTCTCCTTGACGTTCAAATGGACAGAGATAAACTTATCCGCGAGAATGAAGATCTTCTTGCGAGGGAGACTCAAGTTCGATCTCGTCTCCTTATTAATAACGATGATGAGTTTGCTTGGGCTGCGAAGGTTCTTGACAATGCCAGGAATGACTTAGGTGTAAATGTTAGCCTTCAAGTTGAACAAGCGACCTTAATTAGATATATGATTTCTGAAAGAAAAGGTTGTTTGATGTTCTTCTTCTCGCTATTTTCCTGTTTTTATTACTCTTCTTTACAAAATTTCTAACTTGTCGTCATATATTCTCGCAGGAGCTGAAAAAAGATATCATGAAAGAATTAGGGAACTTGAAAATGAGAAGAATCAGCTCACGAATACTCTTTCTGCTCGCAATAATAAATATTCACGATTGAAAGAGCAGTTTGACATTACCACCGCAAATTTCAATAGATCTCTCATTGTTGTTCGTAATGATTCCGTTAAGTTGGTCTGCAATGATCATGGAATTTATCCTTCTATATATCCTGATCTTGCAAAGAAAATTCCCGCAGTAATCCCAAATCTTAACATCTCTGATAGTGAAGTTGAGGATTCTGACGAGGATGAAAATGATAATGACGAAGGAGAAAAATCTGGTGGAGGAGAAGAATCTGATAAGAATGAAGATAGTGATGATAATGATGAAAGGGAGAACTCTGGCGATGAAGAGAAGTCTGATAAAGAGGATGGCGATGGATCTAGCTAGTTATTCTTTTTCCTTATATCTTCCTTGTATATTTATTTTCTTCTTTCTGTAACATTGTTGTGAGTTTCTCCAATTTTGTGAAATTCTTTTGCTTCTACCTGTATGAATTAGAAAACAGTTCTTTTTCTGCAAGTTAATCAATCAATATAATTATTATTCTTTAACTATCTGCGTGCATTTATCTATGCAATTTTTATATGATAGATGAATAATAATTTCATCGTTCTCATGCATTCCCATACTTGCCTCTATTATTCATCTGCAATATAAAAAATTGATTAAAGATTAGATATTAGTGGTAAATAAAATTTGCCTTAATATTGGTGATCTTATTGCCAGCAATAACTGCATGAAATCGCAATTCTCGTAACATATGCGAGTATTATCGCAGTAATCTTGTGGTCTTATTACGCCTTCCTAATTAAAGGTCTTATTTTGCCACGCTCTTTCTTTCTGCGACAAAATCGCAGGACGTCTTTACATTTGCATGTATTGACCCATTGATCTTGCCTTATCTTTCTTCTTTGATTGTATTGCGAAAATATGACAAGTCTAAGCTCTCTCGCGAGATCAAAGCCTCGTGACATTTCCGTCTTGCGATGAAATCGCAGGACGTCTTTACACTTTCATGCAAAAACCCATTGATCTCATATTAACATTTATCTTGTGGCATGTTGCCTCTGTATCATTTACGTCACGCGACAATATGACAGGCCTAAATGTTCTTGCGATCATAAAGCCCCATGATATTTCCGTCTTAAGACACTTATCATCTCCCTAATGGAGGGTGTCGCCCTTATCTTCCCCCTGGTTGCCCCTTCAAGGAGGGAACATCGGCCATACAAGACTAGCTCCTCCCATCCAGATTTACCAACAACCATCTGTTTTCGCAGCCTTTTGTCCTTTATGCCTATATGGCTTATAGTTACAAGACTGCACCCTAAGTGGGGTTTTCTTCAGGCCAAGTGCATCGTAGCCAAGACTTACCAAGAATGGCAAGGGAGTTTTCAGACGTCCTGGAACCCTTGGCTCAACCGTGTACCTCGGCGCCTTGGTCATACTTTGCACTTCTTGGAAGAGATTCTCAGTCGTCCAACCAGGGTATAACCATATATAGTTGGAAATCCAAGATCTCTCTCCCGGATAGGTTTTCTTTAACCCCAACATCTGCATGACTCAGATCCAAGAGCGGTATAACCTTACCCCTGAATCATGTCAAGAGATACCCCTCCTATGACGCGCTATTAGGTCTTACATTTTCCTCTTGCGAAATTTTATTCGCGAACTAGGGTGCACGCCATAAAGGTTCGTCCCATTCTTTAATCTCTGCGAAATTTTATTCGCGCTTCTCGCGAGTATTGAAACTCTTATAGAATTTCATAATTTTGATCTTCTTTCTTTTTGTAAAATCTTGCGATTCCTCAAATATAATATTCTATTCAATTACATATTCTTCAAACAAATCATTCATAGGATTCTCTAAAGTTCATCATTTTACCTCTCTACTTACTATTTTCCGGTTCTGCTTTTCTTCTACGTTTTACTGTTGTTTCTTTTTCTACGAGACACTCGCCATCAGCTTTCACATCCTCTTTCCGCTCTATTGTATCAATTATTAACCTTTCATATCTCTGTTGTTGTTTGATTTTGTACTTCCAATTGCTATTCTTTTCAGCTCTTTCTTCGCAAGACTTCATATCGATTTCATAACATTTCTTGCTTTCTCCCCAATCTCCTTTAATAACTCCAACACCTTTAGGATGAGGAAATTTGATACACTGGTGATAAGTAGATGATACACCCAATATCCCGTGTAACCAAGGCCGTCCTATCAAAGCATTGTAAGGTGATTCGATGTCCACAACACAGAATAAGATTTTTGAAGATATTCCTTTTAACGGTATTTGCATTTCAATTTCCCCCTTTGGTTTGTTAGATGTACCGTTAAACCCATAGATTTTATACGTTGATGGTATCAAATCTTCATCTCTTCCGCCCATGGTTCTATAAGTATGATAAAATAAGATATCAACTGAACTCCCGGTATCTATTAAGACTCTGTTAATGGCCAGGAGTCTTCAATTTTATCATCATATTCTTCATCTTATTCTTGCATTTGCTTTGGTTTTATCTCTAATCGCACCACCAATGGGTTGTCATGTTGCTCTCCAAGCTCTGGTATATCTTGCATGGTGAAAGATAGAGTCTGTTTCTGCCATTCTTCTAATGGCGAGGCTCTCGCTATATTTATTATCTCTCTTCCATCTGTATTTCTTGCGAAGACTCTACTTAAAACATTATCATGGAAATCTTCCACAGTTCTGTATGAATGTACAATGGAGTTACAGAACAAATTCTTTGCTTTAGCTCCCACTTCTATCACGAATGTTTCTGCTCCTTTTGCATCATTCACTCTGCGAGTTTCCGGTGCTGGCGGTAATCGCTGAGATTGTGGATGTCCTACTAAAAAGTGATTTAGCTTTCCTTGTTCAATCATCCTTAAAATTATTCTCTTTATATTCCTGCAGTCATTTATTGTGTGGCCATGAAAATGATGGTAAGGACAAAATTCTTGACTGCGATTGTTAGGATGTGGTTATTTTCCCATGTTCCATGGAGATGGTATATTTTCCATTAAAATGATAGGTTCCCAAATTTTTTCTATACTAGCATTGAGAGGAGGCATCTTAATTTCTTCCCATATGATCTTCTGATTCCCTTGACTTCTGAAATTGTTTTGCTTCTGTCCACCATAAGTTTCTTGCGGCTGATCAAGCCTTTGAATCTTATTATTCCCACCGCGATTGTAATAATTCTTCTCCATTTCATATTCTTCTTGATCTCGACTGCCCATAGCTACAAAATTCTACTGGTTATCAGTCTCTACCTTTTCTTGCTGCATTTGCGAGCTGCTCGCTACATTGTTTATCATTTTAGGAAGTAAACTCCCATTTGCTGCTCCAGAATTGGTGTTCGCGATGGGATATGATTCCATCTCATTTGGTTTCTCCTCCAAAGAAATGTATTCTTCCTGTAATTCTCGCAGTTCAGTCATAGTGATTGTATTCTTAACTCTGAAAATTTGTATGTATAGTAGATTGGTCGTGAACATTGCATTGATAAAAGAAAAGATAAGATATCTCTCGTCAACTATTCCTTCCATCTCACTGCACATTGATTTCCATCTTATGGTTAAGTGCTTCAGACCCTCGCCAATTCTCTGTTTTAACCCAAACACATCTTCAATACCCGGCTGCGATGAATTGTTGCTAATATACGCTCCTAAAAATGTAGCTTGTAAATGATCAAAAGAAGTTATGGTATTTTTTGGTAATCCCTCGAACCATTTCAACGCCTTGCTAGTTAAGCTGGATGCAAAATATTTGCATAGCACAACATCATGATTCTCCCATTGTAGCATACATCTAACATAAGCTTTGACGTGTTGAACAACACAAGTAGTTCCATCAAAAATGCTGGTTAATGCTGGTAAATTTCATTTTGGAGGTATCCCTCTTAACTGTACTTCTTGAGTAAATGGAGTTCTCGCAGCTTCTTCAATATCTTCATCAAGTTGCCTTCTTCCTCCTTCTCTTCTATTGTTTATCATTCCTCGCATTTCTGCTAATTCTCTCAATATTTGCTCATTCTCAGCTGAGTTTTGTTCCATTGTCTTCTTTAACGCTGTTTCCCTTATTCTGCGTTCTTGCCTTTCTTGTCTTGCGAGATTTTGCGTATCTTCCTCTTCATCATCATATCGTCTTTCTCTGCGATTTTCTCTTTTATCTTCTTCTTGATATCGTAACTGCCTATCTTCTTCTCTGCGGATTTCTTCATTTCTCTTCGTTGTCTCTCTATTCCCCTCTGTATCCTATCATACTCCTCCTGAATATTACCATTGTAGAGATTTTGCGTACGTCTCCTTTCTCGATTTTCGTGATTATTTTGTCACACTGCTTCTCTAAATTCATGTTCTTCTACTTCTGCCCTTAATCTTTCCCTCTCGCGGGCTAGACGTGCTTGTTCAGTGTAATGACTCTCAATTTATTCTTCAATCATTCTTTTTTTTTCTCTCCCATGTAATATCCTCCTACCTTCTTCTGGATTTTCTTCTTCAATTTGGTTGTTTCTTCCCTCTTGATTTCTATTGTCACGCGGATTATAGCGATCACCAATTATCTCTTCTTCTCTATTTTGCACTTCTGCTCGAGTATTTTCTCTAACATTTCTTATAGGGGAATTTTTCCTTGGTTCTTCTCTGAATGATCTTGAATTTGATCTAACAGTACTTCTTGATCTCCTTCTTTGTAACCTCAAATTATCCATTCTTAGCTCATGATTTTGTCTTGTTAAATTCGCACGTTCTTCTGCCTCTAATATTCTTTCTTCCTGTATTCTTTGTCTCAAATCATCTACTATTTCATTTTCACGTCCTTCATGAATTAATCCTCCACCTATTTCTTGATTTCTTTCTCCTCCTTCTTCATTTCTCAATTGTCGATTTTCCGCTTCTTCTATCGAATCCGACCTCCAAGTATGCACACTCACTCTATCATAATCCACATTCCTATCTCGTGTTTGTGTTTGTTGATTCGGCTGTTGAATTGAACTTTCTGCTTCATTTATTATTCTATTTCTTCCTGATCTTATATTTAAAGATTCTTCCAATTCACCTATTCCCTCACCTGCAAGTCTTTTACTTCTCCTCATAGTTGTCGGTGGTTCTGATGTATTTCTTATTCTTCTAGCCATTTCTTCAACCCTAACAATTTCTTCAAATTTTCAAGTTGTAATTAGAGATTTCTTAGCTTGATTCTCCCTGTTTCTGGGCGCCAAAATGTAGTTGCAGGAATTTCCACACTACACCCTTGTTAAGATTCTATAGAAATCTATTGGAAATCAATTAAACTTCAAAGACTTAAACGACACTTTACTATTCAAATCTCAGAAATGTTTACAGAATTGGAAGGAATCGAAGATTACAAATATTCTCTTAAAGTTTCTCTCTCCTCAAGACTCTTTCAACTCTAAAAAATACATCATCCTTTTCTGGATTTATCGAGCCCTTTATATAGGGATTTACATAATGGATGACAGCTAAGTTTTCCTCCTATTTCGGAACTATTCTGCGATCTCATCGCGATCGCTACAATGTTCTCTATTGCAAGACTGATGACCATCGCAGGATCAACATATTCTTCTTTTATTTCTTCCATCGTCAGCTTCTTTTGGATATTCTGTGACGCTCATGAAACGTTGTTAAAGAATTGGCAGTGACGCTCGCAGAAACGTTGTTAATATCGCAGGAATAGCGTTGTAGCGATATTCTGGTCCTACATCCTCCATACTGCAGCAAACAAAACTAGCTTGAGACCACGAATAGGAAGATAAAATCTTAACTATGTGCAATGATAATGAATTAACTTACATGACGAGACTCCTTTCTCATAAGTCTTACTTCTTTAAAACCTACAAAAAGAGCAAGATATCTGCAAACCCAAGTGAAGGTCCAGCAACTGAAGATGATATATGAAAAAAAGCGTCCAGAGGAGAAAAAGTTCTCAATAAACAAAAAAAGACATGAAGATAAAGTCTGTTGATAAAAAGGATACGAGAGAATTCGCGTTATGTACAATTTGCAGGAAACCATTCGACAAATAAAGTGTTAGATGCATTTGGATGAACAACATATTTTGCATGAAGATGTTTCTTGCATTTCCTCAAATTCATTGAACGTGTAAATAGCAACTATGCTAACCCTGTAATAGATACAAAGCAATATATACTACGCTCGGTAAGAAGACGACTTTCATCAATGAATGGTAGTTTAGTGATACCCTACAAAAATAGAATCTCGAGTAATTGGTACAAATGAGATTTTCAACTCTCCCATAAAACATATATCAAAAACCCAAATATCTAGTACTCTACACAAGAAATTTAAGAATCTAACCTGCCATGAAAACCGCTTGCCACTCTTAACAACTTTAACACTACGTACTTTCGACACAAAACATACCAGTCGGACAAAAATAAATAATCGGTGAAGTTGGGTCGCTCATCAATTTCCTATAATGCACAGGTAGCGCAAGGGAACTGCACAAACACTGGGCCGTCAGAAAAACTATAATCTAAGAATATCTCGAACAAAGTAAGAAGACACTGATACAACCTTGTAGCTGGAAAGACACCCATCAGCTGATTGAATGGTTTGGATGGTGAAACTAATTCAAATCTTATCTTCAGTTGTCCAAGATCCTTGATATCAGAGGAAAATCTAAACTACGGAGCTTGCTAAATGAAATTCAAAATCATGCAACTCAATAATGTAATGTAATGTTCACTTACTCCTCAATTACGCAAGTAACGATCATAAGCTGAGCCAATGGCTTCGGTATCCTCACTATTCGACCACCTCTTTCATCCTCACGGGGATAATAATAGGGCAATTCATTACCAAGTGAATTATCTACCAATCATCACAACACAAAAATAAAAAAATTGGACCAGTTCATCAATCCATGCACAAATTTCCATGAACAATGTTATAAAAGCCTAATATACACAGAAAATATTAACCCCTAGTCTAAAAAAATGCAAGTATCAGGGTAAGTATGAGCTCCAATAAGCTACAAACTGAATCATGCAAAAATCAGAATAAATGCTAACAAATTCTATTTTTGACATAACTAATCCCACAAAATTACATTAGACAGTAAACTGAAAAAACCCTAATTACATAGTTTTTTTTAGACAAAGATGAAGAAATAGAACAAAAACGGAAACAGAAACCCAAATCTAACTTATCATGATTTCTTAGTTCTTTACTCAAATTGAAAAGAAACCCTAAATCAAAAAAATTGGACCCAAATCATAGAACTAGAACAAAAAGATGACCTTATTACCTGATTATCAGATCGATGCTTCCAAATCTCACAGATGACCTAAAAGCTCAGATCGATGCTTCCAACTGCAATATAAATTCAAAATAAAATCCATTAACAAACATATTCTAAAACAAAGATATAAACAAAATAAAGAACAAAGAACAAACAATTATAATTTAAACCTATTACCTGGTTGGATTTCTTCCGAGCAGAAGTTCTTCTTTAGAGAAGATCGAGAAGAGATGAGAGAGTAAATAAACTTCTATGGATGAGAAAATGAGATGGAAAAAATTGAGAAGGATGGATAAGCCCTACACACTGAAGGGTGGAAAAAAAAATAGAAGCTTTAACCAAACTTTGACTTAGGCGTAAAAACAAGTCAAAATGTTTCCGACCACACGCGGAGTTTGCATGCATGAACACCTAGCGGTAGCTATTCGCAACCGAAATAGCAACAAATTTTTTGCAAAGGCGCTAGTTCTCTTGCTACTATGGGTTGATAAATCCTAAAAATGGTGTAGTGTTGATTCCCTTAGTTGATCTCACACACAACTAAGAGTTGCTACGACCCAAAGTGGAGGACTTATAAACAAGTCTATCTCCTACATATAAGTCTATTCTTTATTCGGTTTTTTGTTCAGTCTTTTGATAAAATCAAAGTAAACAGAAACCAATTGATAATCCGGTCTTACACTCCTAAAGATAAGCCTAGAAATATCAATCACCTCTCAATAACCCAACTGATTAACAAAAAAATTTATTGCGGAATCACAAGATTCTGAGACGAAGGACTGTTATGATTACTTTTATATCTTACCTATCGGAGATAAATATGGAGTAAATTTTAGAGAAGATAAAACTCAATACAATAGAACAAGTAAGATCAGAATACACAAGTACAAAGAAAATAGTTGGATCTGTTTTCACGAATTCCAAATGAACTCATCAAGTTGTTAACCTAATAAGGTTTTGGAAAAACCTTGGTTAAAGGAGAATCGTCTCTAGTTTGCAACTAGGACACTGCAAAGTACCGAGATCATTTTTTCCAGTTGCTAGAGTTCTCCCTTATATTGTCTTTCAAATCAGGGTTGCTTACAATCAAAGCTAAGATAGCTTAGTCACAAAGCATTATATATTCACTGTTAGATGAAATTCTGATTTAAGATTCAAGCTAAGTCTGCTTAAAAAGTAAGCAATTAATCTCCACCGTTAGATGGTCTTAGCTTGTTACACACAAATGAAATATACTTATATTTAAACATGGTTAACCTTACCTAAACGTGTATATTGAGTTTCAAAGTTAGCCGTATGAACATTTTTGTCTTTGCCTTATTCATCTAACACTTCTAGACCAAATATGATGATCAATCAAACATGAAATATAATCAAATTAATCTAATTGTGTTTCATATAGAGTTGTTCAATTGTTCACAATCTCATATAAGTATACATGAAAAATTAAAACAAAATCGGATTGATTCGTAATCGTACAAAGTACTTATACAATAATCAATTCATAAACATTAAGCCACGGTTCACAAAGTTAATTTGCATTCCTAAAATCATAAAAATTTAGTTAATGAGTATGAGAATCATACATAAATGATTTTAAAACTTAACCACCGTGTTCGCAAACCAGGTACGCGAACAGCAGTTCCGGACCTTGGCCTAGTCAAGCCGTTCACAAACTAGGTTTGTGAACAACCGTCCCGGACCCAACTCAGGTAAACCCGTTCGCATACTAGGTACGTAGACAAGAGTTCTGTATCTTCTCAAGTAAATTCATTCGCATACTAGGTACGCAAACAAGAGTTTCGGAACTGAATTATCACAATACAGTTTTCATAATGGATATGCATACCGTGTTGTATCCAGACATGGGTAATTGTTCTAAACTCTCATTTCAATCATTGAAACATCCTTAAAATACGACAATGGTATAATCTCACATATACCAATAGCTTTAAGTAATTTTCAAGTGATCGAATGATCAATACAAACTTCCCAAGCTAACATCAAATGAATGTCTCACACAAATCATATAACATGATCATCTTTTGACTTAGTATTTAGTTTCCAACAAATAAATTATTTCCAACTAAACCCGTTGAAAATACTATGAACATAGCTAAAGCAAAAAGCTTCCAACACATATTTTGAGTGATAAATAAGTTTTAGGCTCCACATACCTTTTGTTGATGAAGTTCCTCCAAACTCCTCAGTAGATCTTCTTCTTCAATTGGTGAACGTCGTGAAGTCTAAAGCTCAACTACACATTCTATCATAATCCGAGACATAGCTATAAGTAGAATAAAAATCAAGTATATAGTTTTGATCAACTAAACTTGACAAACAAGCTTGAGATAACAACGCTTGCGAGTTCAACCGAGCAGTGCTCTAACAATCTCCCCCTTTGTCAATTTTAGTGACAACACTATCAATACATATGGATTATAAAATAAATAAACTTTGTAGCTTCTCATCCATCCTGCTTGATTTCCTTGGCTCTTCAACTTTCCTTGAATTATTCGCTACTCTAAGTAATCTAGCGATTCTGAACGTGTTCAACTCAGCATCATTGTTGTTAAAGATCCGTATATATAACAATAAGAAAAAAAATATTCTTAATCATTGTTATATAGTGTAATAATATTATTATATCTGTTAGAGCATTGCTCAGTTGAACCCACCAAGCGTTGGTATGTCAAGTTTGGTTATCATATTTTAGTGAACCAAAACTCATTTAAGAGTCGCTTGATTTAAATATACTAGAGTCAACTTCGTATAGGTTAGCTTGAAAGTATTAGGATGAGACATTACAAGTATTGCGAAGACTTGAAGAAGTGAAGAAGTACGGAGCTACAACCACAACATCATCCTTCACTTGAGGTTAGTGATATTTGACTTGAACTGTTTCATTCCCTAACGTATCTTTCAAGTCGTGGATATTGAAAACATAAAACTGTGAAGCATGAACACTCTAGATAGACATCGTATTAAGGAATACAATATGAAGTTTCTTTCTTAACCATTAAAATTTGTATATAAGACATCGACATAATCGTATGAATGCTATTGTGATTATGTATGGGTATGAGGTGAGGATTTCATCCTAGGAAACAATGTTTTTACATGTGTTTTAAGGAAGTAAGTTCATGATATGTGTTATAAACGGAAAAGGAAATCTCCAGGCTTTATTGGGGCTGTTCTTCATTGCATATCTTATGAACGACCAATATATGTGATTAGTATAACCTCTCATGACTTGTTTGTGTTCTTGGTAAAACTATTCACACGAGGCCTGACTTATGTATTGGTATGACTTTTATTAATGAAACCAATCTTAAGTAATCACATGGGGTATGATCGGGTTGTGAGTGTCTTAACTTATTACTTGGATAAGGGGACCCGATCCTAGTAAGAGGAGCAGTGCATCACAAGGAGAACCGATCCTTGTATGAGGTGCAGCAAGGTTTATGGAAGAAAGGGGAACCGATCCTATGAACACGTGTAACACTTTTTTGGGAAGGGGGAACCGATTCTATGGACATGTGCAGTGCATACAAGTTAGATACCAAATATATGTAGGGAACCGATCCTAGTACCGAGTCAACCGTATCTTTGGTAAGCTAGTGTAACTATGCACAATACTCACATGGAGGTAGAACCAAAACTTGTTTTGGTAGAACCATAAACCCATGAGTTGTTGTGATTGAGTGGTACTTGATCAATCACATAGTTCTTGAAAGTCAGATGAACCAATTCTAAACTTATTTGGAAGTGTAGTAAATCGGTTTCAAGTGAGCAAGCATGGAAACGACTTGCAAGAGTAAGATGTCGACACATTTTGAACACGGTGCATTAATGCTTATTCTATATTATTCAAAGATATTCCTTAACAGCTAATAAGGAAGTAAATCCCAAGATCGAATTTAAATAAGTTAAGAATCTTTTTAATTAAGAGTTTTTAATTATATATGGAAAATAAGAATTAATAATGTGCATTTACTAGTTAAATATTTTCCAGGCAGATTGCGATCATATTTTTGGACAGTGCATTCACAGGAATTATGAAAACCGAATTTGGGTTAATATGGAAAAATATCTTGAGTATATTTTCGGTTTTGGAAATTCCTTGGTGTCCAAACTTCCTTGTCTATAAATACTTTGAGTTTGCATTTCTAGCAAACTAATCATGCTTAACATTAGACTTACTATTTTATCTTTATTACTGGTGAAGCTGCTTATCGGAGAGGAGAGTAATCTAATTAGGTGAAATCTCTTACGACCGCTCAATTTAAAGTCTTCTTTGGGATTGAGAAGCTCTAGCGCGACCCGTTGGTGGGAAACTAAATATTGTTGTTTATCTTTAGTTTTATATTGATTTGATTGACTAACGGTGGTTGAACTTTGATTGCACCTAGTTTATTTATGCTTGAGAATTTTCCCTTCTGATATAAGATTCACTCAAACTAGTTCAAGGTTTCGACAGGGATCTTTAGACCGTTGTTATATCTAAAGACGAACTTGTGATAATCCATTGTTAACAGATTCCGTTCTGTGTGTGATTGATCACAAGAGATTCAAGTAGTTGTGTGCAGGTGTTTATTGAAGATCTAAGAAGATTTCAAGACAAATAATATATTGAAGATTTCTGACTTGGTTTTTACAATCTTTGGTGTGCACAATACTTGTTTGGGAAAAAGAGGATCCGACTATAATTGATTTATCATTTTGGATATTTTGATAGAATAGTTGAGGAAGATCGGCATTAATATGATTCCATGTGATTAAAGGTATTGATTGGCTTAATCTTAACGATTTCCTTTGGGTAATTGAATATGAGATAGATCTTTGAACCTGGCAAAGGAGTTTATGTTAAGATAAACAAGGGAACCTTTGCGCAACTCATATCACTTGGTTGAAGAGAGTTGATACCAAACAGATTTTTTGTTCCTTTACTGTTTGGAATACGAACCAAAGGAATTGGTCCAAGTACGTGACTTGTTTAAAGGTTGGAGGCGTGGGAATACAGACGAAACTAGGTGAACTATAGGTTTAGTTGCTTGGTCTCAACTATACGAAGTTGTTTTATTTTGTATAGCGGCTTAATCCTGAGAGTATTCAATTCTGGACTAGGTCCCAGGGTTTTTATGCATTTGCGGTTTCCTCGTTAACAAAATCTTGATGTGTCATTTACTTTATATTTCCAAATTATAATTGTTTTATTATAATTAAAGTAAATTGCACAAACGTTAATTCCTATTTACTTGATACGTGAATTCTATTGAGTTTGGATAAGTCCAAACCTTTGTATCAAGTAAACATACTTTGTTGTTGTATTGTCTCGATCTCGTATCCATAGACGATCACACAAAGTGTGAACCGATTTGTTGTATTATCTCGACTCAGTCCATAGACAATCACTTTCGGGGAATGGACTTATAGGAAGGAAAAGTAATAGCTTGAGGTATATTTTGGGTACCCTCGCCTTTTCAATTGGTATCATAATAGGCAAAAACGAAAAGATCTAACAATCTGTGTTTGATGCGATCCAACCTATAAGATATGAGTCAAAGTAGAGTTAAGCGAGAGTGAAAACTAAAGAAAGACTCATTTAACGTATTGCAAGACGTTGGAAGTTTTGACTTTAGGAAATCCTTAAAAGGAGCTTCTTCAACAAGTTCTACTTTCTCCTTTGAGAATAAGTCGGAATATTCTCTAGACGAGACTAAGTTAAGATATGTATTCGAAAGCAATGATTCAAACTCTGAAAAAATGTCTTTTTGATAACGAGAACTTTTTGAGTTCTATACTGGAGATTTCTGATGAAAGATCAAGTGTAAAAACATCTGAACTAAAGGAATTGAGAAAATAATTTCTTATTTGTTCTAATGATCTTCTTTCGACACTTGAAAGAGAACGAGATTTAACTTTAAAGTTTAAAAATCTCAATGAAGAGCATAACTTGCTGGAAAAAAAATACTCACAAAAATTGCTTATTTACAAAAAGGTAATTGAAGAAAATCAAGATGTTTTTAAAGCAATTAAGATTGAACGTGAAAGGATGCATCAAGATCACAAGAAATTTAGGGAGGATACTTCTCAACAAATGCAGGGACTTGCTGAATCTGATGCAAGGATTAACACTCAACAAAAGAGTTTTGAAGAGAAAGAAGGTGTATATCTCTCACGAGAAAAACACCTTGGGGATGATTTAGCTGGTGCTCTTGATAAAATCAAGATGTTGGAATAAGAAATTTTGGACCTTAAAAAGTTCAATGTTAGCTCAAACAATTTAAACTCAATGTTAGAAGCAAGTAGAAATCATCATGATACACGAGGATTGGGCTATAAAGGAATAAATGCTTCAAATATTAACAAAGAGGTAAAATTTGTTAAAGCTACTAATTCTTCTCAACCAGAGGCTTCCAATGTTGTCAAAAATGATAATATTTCTTGTAAAAAAGTAAAGCCAGTCAAGCCTAAGAATTGTTTTCAACCAGCAGCAATCAATGAGAGCACTTCTGCTAATATCAAGAAAGCAACAACGTTGAACAAGGTTAAGAAGAAGAAGAAAACTCGTCAAGCTCCAATGCAAGAGGATCCACAAAAAGGTAACACTAAAACTCATACTTCGTATATTTATACTAAGCATTGTTATTATTGTGGTAATAAAGGGCACCTGCAATAGGAATGCAAAGTTCGTAAGATACAAGATGCACTTTCTATTGTATCAAACGAATTGGCTAAGTTTTCTCCTCAAAAGAACTCGGATCGGTATTGTACTAAGTTTGGGAAAAAGAATTATTATAATGATAGTTCAAATTTTGCATATCACTCGTCAATGTCATATCATAAAAGACCCAATTATACAAAGAGATATGACTTTTTAAATGCAAAAACAAGATCTGATGTTCCAAATTGGAGAAAGGGTGTTTCGCAAAATATTCAAAAGGACATTGATCCTAGTGGTATGAAAGAGAAAGCTGCTCATGTGAAACCCAACTCTAAATGGGTTCCTAAGTCCTCCATAGCCAAAAAGGGACCAAAAGTTAGTCACAAGAATGACTCTCAGCTGTTAATTGTTGGTGACACTAATTACAAAAGTCTTTTTTAAAGAATAAAGAAAGACATCATGTCTGAAATATCTTGTACTAATAAATGTTGTGATAATGACACTCTTTATCACAATTCAAAGAAGAAAAACAAGATATGGAACAAGATAAAACAAACCAAGCAAGAGGTCAAGAATGATTCTGTCTTAGTCACTCGTGACGAACAAGACAAGACTGAACTTAACACAACCTAGTTGTGTTAGAATGTGCATGCTCACCTTGGTGCTCATATTTGAAAGGTGAGGAAGCACATGAAGCTGAGCACATGATCTCTCGACTATTATATGACTAATTAACATCTTTAGGAGATTTCTTTTCTTCTATGCTCATACTTTCTATATCTATATTTGAGTTTTGATAGAAACGTTAATTTTGAGATTATGACGTTGATATCTACTGATCATATATGTGTAGCTCTATTGTTTTTACGATTAAAACGAGCCAAAAATCACTAAATTCGGACATCGTATGCAAAAGTTATGTCGAAAACAGTTTAGTATTGTGATCTTTCACTAGCAACACAAGGGAACCTATCCTTGTGAGAGGTGAAACACAAGGGTACCGATCCTAGTGAGAGGTGCAATACGAAGGAGTGTAAAACTGATTTTCCTATAACTTCTTCGTCCGAACTCGGAATGACCTCATTCTTTTTGCGTTGGTTTCACAATTTAATTCTCTACAAGATTGAGGTAATTGAAATACTTGATTTTATGTTGAATATTTATAGTGTATTGCAAAGTGTTTATGGGATGTTTGATTACGGTTTTCATGACCCTAATATTCGATCTGATATGATGTTGTGAACCCTTATGGTTTGGGTGACTTTTTGATTTAGTAGGATTAAGTTCTAGCCCAAGTTGGAAGGTTTTATCAAAGGATCATGAGGGATTCCTGTAGAAACAATATGTGAAAAAGTCAGAATATGTTGAATCGATTTTGGTTTAGCATAAAAGCATATGTGTTTCGACGGTTTCAACTTTTGCTTGCAATTGTTAAAACCGATTTTCAACCTTTCTATGGTAAAGGTTGGTTGTTATTATTCTTTTGTTTTTGGCATGAGAATGACAACATAATGGTATTTCGATATCAATTCTCCCGGAAGAAGAAAGCGATGTAATCATATTTGGAGAAGTTGGATGCGAAATTGAGGTAACAATATTGTTAGTTAATTGTTTTCCTATTTTAAGAAAAGCCTATTATTATTTTATATATATATATATATATATTGCTTTTGCTTAAACGAAATTCTTGGTACAATTGATGTGTTTATTCCATTATGTATGTATGGATGTGTGTGTAATTCAATTGTTTCCGGTTAAGTAAAATGTATGTATGGATGTGTGTGTAATTCAATTGTTTTCGGTTAAGTAAAACTTTTGTTATCTTACTTTTTTGTGTGATATCATTAGTTTAGGTTTACAATATTTGGTGCAATTGCGGTGCTTTAATGTTTATGTTAATTCAATTGCTTCCAGTTAAGTAAAACAATTGTTATTTTGCTTTATTGTGTAGTATCAATTGTTTAAGCTTACAAAATTTCAGTGCAATAGTGAAACTTTGATTTATGTGTGTTGTTTCAATTGCATCCGGTTGAGGTGAATAATTATGCAAGTTTATTTGTTGGTTTGTATGAAATATTTATGGCTTAACGAATGAATGTGTTGACGGGACAAATTGTTTAGTCCAATTCGATTCCGGATAAGCTAAACTAAGTTAATTCTGATCTTAGTTAGACTTATCAAAGTATAGGTTTCGGTTATCAAGTCTAGACGAAAGCCTAAACAAGGAAATGCTAGTTAACTAAGCTAGTATTTGTCTTGTTTGAAATCTAAAGTTCTAAGTTATATGGATAATTAGAACCTGATGAGAAAAATAGAGTTTATCTTTGTTTTGGTCTTATCTAATGAAGCGGTTGTATTTATACAATCGGTTTAGAAAAAGGACTAAGTTGCTTAGTTGATATTTGGTTTGCTAAACTAGTTGGGAAAATTTCTTCGGGCAATTATTTCCATGATAACATATCAAAACGTGATTACTTTGTAGTTTCGGTTTTGATATTGGTCATCAAAAATGGTATGTGGAACCCTCGTGCTTGACTCAATAGGTTGCAAGTCTATTTTGAGATTTGTAAGATCCTTTTCGTGTTGTCCTTTATTTGTTCGCTTCTTTGTCATTTTTGTGACAAAAAGGGGGAGAAATATATGGAGTAAACAAGTGACGATGGTATCAATTTATGGTTGATTGGTGTCACTAGGGAAGAGGACAATGGTGCTTGAATGTTTATCTAACGAATGAGGAAAAGCATAGACTAAGGGGGAGTAACATATCATATGATTAGGATAACAAAGATGTGCGGATTGAAATTCTACATATCTCACCTTTAGGGGGAGTATGAGATTTGTTATTATAATGTCAACAACGGAATTTTAAGGATTGAATTAATGCAGGTTATGTGTTGTTGAATTCGGGAATCAAGCGTATGTGTAATGAATTCTTGTAATTTGTTTATCCATATGATTGTAAGAGTTTTGTCACTAAAATTGACAAAGGGGGAGATTGTTAGAGAATTGCTCGGTTGAACCCACCAAGCGTTGGTATTTCAAGTTTGGTTGTCATATTTTAGTGAACCAAAACTCATTTAAGAGTCGCTTGATTTAAATGTACTAGAGTCAACTTCGTATAGGTTAGCTTGAAAGTATTAGGATGAGACATTAAAAGTATTGCGAAGACTTGAAGAAGTGAAGAAGTACGGAGCTACAACCACAACATCATCCTTCCACTTGAATTTAATGATATTTGACTTCAATTGTTTCATTCCCTAACGTATCTTTCAAGTCGTGCATATTGAAAACATAAAACTGCGAAGCATGAACTCTCTAGATAGACGTAGTATTAAGGAACACAATATGAAGTTTCTTGCTTAACCATTAAACTTTGTATATAAGACATCGACATAATTGTATGAGTGTTATTGTGATTATGTATGGGTATGAGGTGAGGATTTCATCCTAGGAAACAATGTTTTTACATGTGTTTTAAGGAAGTTGAATGTAGGATCAGAATATCGCAAGAAGGACACATTTGCGAAGTTTGATCAGCAACACTTTGCGAACGTCGCAAAATGATTTGAAGAATGACGTGACAGATAACGATGGCAGAAACATGAGAAAAGTGTGATGAATCTGTGATGATTAGAGTATTTGCGAAGATTAACAATAGAACTCTTGCGAGAATATCGCAAGTCAGATCCTAAAATAAAGGACAGATTAGTTGTCATCCACTATGTAATTCCCTATATAAAGAGTTGAACATGCGTAAAGAGGGAGAGATCTTTTTCGAGCGTTGAGCAAGTCATTAGGAGAGAGAAAGTCCAGAGCGGTTGTTTATTCTTTAGCTTCATTTCCTTTTCATCTTGTAAAATTTGTGAGATTAATCAATAAAAACTATGATTGTTGATCTAAAAATGAATTGATTGTATGAATTCTTGTGAGGGGTGTAGTGTTGGATTTCCTGCTACTACATATTGGCGCTAGAAACATGGATTCCTTGTTGATAGTGTGAAGATTAATATCGTGATTTGAAAGAATTTGGAGTAGTTGGTGAAAAGTTTCATATAATTTTCAACAATTCATTAAGATTAGAGAGATGGCTAGAAGAATAAATGCTTCAAGACAACCAACAACTGTGAGAAGGAGTAAGAGACTTGCTGGAGAAATAAGAAACGAAATTGGAGAACCATCAAGAATGAATACAAGAAATGATGGAGAAAATCAAATTCAACAACCAATTCAGCATACACCAGCGCAAAACAGAGCTATGAATTATGATAGAGTGAGTATACACACCTGGAAGTCAAATTCAACAGATGAAACGGAGGAAGAACGAAAATTAAGAAACAATAGACGAGTAGAGGAGGATCAAGAAGCAATTAGAGGTATAATTCATGGAAATGAAGAGATTGAAGCATTAGAAGCATTGAGACAAAGAATACACGAAGAAAGGAGAATAGAAGCAGAAAAACGTGCTAATATGATAAGGCAGAATCATGAGTTGAGAATGGAGAATATGAGACTACAAAATAGATAGTCAAGAAGCACTACAAGATCAAGTTCAAGATCAATCAGAAGGGAGGTAAGACGAAACTCACTTGTAGAAAATGTTTATGGAAATATTCGACAGGAGGTGCAAAATCCAAATGAAGAACGTCGCGAAAATAAAGAAATGATTGAAGATAGATACATTCCACATGGCGAAATTCCTCAAAACAGGCAGCGTCAAGAAAGAAATAACCAAGGTGATGAAGAAAACCAAGAAGAATGAAGAAGAATATTACATGGGAGAGAAAATCGCAGAAATGAGCAAGTAATTGAAGAAGAAATCGAGAGACATTATGCTAAACAAGCACGTTTATCCTGCGAGAGAGAGATTGAGAGAAGAAATGGAGGAAAGAGAACTCCAAAAAGCAATACGTCAGAACAATCATGACAATAGAGAAAGAATACGCGAGCAAAACCGCAACAATGGTAATATCAATGAAGAATTTGATAGAATACAAAGGAGAATCGAAAGACAACAAAGAGAGTTGATAAGGAGTGAGAAAAATCGCAGAAGAGAAAATGAGAGATATAATGGTGTGCGAATTCATGAAAGAAATGAAAGAGAAGATCGCAGAGAAAGACAAGAAGAAGATGATGAGGAAGAAAATCAAAATTTCGCAACACAAAACAGGCAAGAACGCAGGAGAAGAGAAGCAGAATTAAAGAGACCAATGAACCAAAATTAAGGTGTAAATAAACAAATCTTAAGAGAATTGGCAGAGATGAGAGGAATGCTAAACGAATGGAAGGAGGCAGAAGGTAATTGGATGAAGCCATAGAAGAAGCTGCGAAAACTCCGTTCTCACAAGAAGTAAAATTAGGAGGAATACCCCCAAAGTGCAGTTTGCATGCGTTAACCAGCATCTTTGATGGAACAACTTGTGCAATTCAACACATTAAAGCTTATGTGAGATGTATGTTACAGTGGGAGAATCATGATGCTGTGTTGTGCAAGTATTTCGCATCAAGTCTAACAGGATAAGCGCTAAAGTGGTTCGAAGGTCTACCCAGGAATATTATAACATCTTTCAACCATTTGAAGACTACGTTCTTAGGGGCGTATATAACTAACAACTCCTCGCGACCAGGCATAGAAGATGTATTTGGATTAAAGCAGAGAATTTGTGAAAGTTTGAAACATCTAACTATAAGATGGAAGACAATATGTAGTGAAATGGATGGACGTGTGGATGAGAGATATCTCATTTTATCATTCATCAACGCAATGTTCGCAACCAATCTATTGTACATTCAAATTTTCAGAATCAAGAATACAATCACAATGACTGAGCTGCGAGAATTGCAAGAGGAGTACATTGCTCTTGAAGAAAAGTAGAATGAAATGGAATCATATCCAGTTGCAAACACAAGTTCAAATACAACGAATGCAAGCTTATTGCCTAAATTGATAAACACAGTTGCGAGCACTTCGCAAGTACAACAAGAAAATAAGAACGATAATCAACAGAAGTTGGTAGCTATGGGAAGCAGGGATCAAGAAGAATTTGAAAGAGAAAAAAAAATTATAGTCGAGGTGGAAACCACAAAAATTCAAAGACTTGATCATCCACAAGAAACCTATGGAGGACAAAGACAAAACTATCAGAGAGGATCAGGAAGTTAAAAAATGATATGGGAGGAGACCAAGATGCCGCCTTTGAATACTAGTGTGGAAAAAATTTAGGAAACAATAATTTTAATGGAGAATATACCAACACCCTGGAACATGGGAAAAGAACCGCTTCCAAATAGCAAGAGCCAAGAATTTTGCTCTTATCATCACTTTCATGGACATTCTACAAATGACTGCAGAAACATAAAGAGAATCATTCTCAGAATGATAGACCAGGTAAAGTTAAATTATTTTCTAATAGGGCACCCTCACTCTCAACTCTTACCACCACCGCCAGAAATTCACAGAGTAAACGCAACAAAGGGGGGAGAAACATTTGTTATAGAAGTCGGAGCGAAGGCAAAAAATATGCTTTGTAACTCTATTGTACATTCATACAAAACAATCGAAGATTTCCATGACAATGTTCTAAGCAGAGTTTTCGCAAGAGATGCTGATGGGATAGAAATAATGAATATTGTGAAATCTTCTCCATTAGAAGTGTGGCAAAAGCATACTAATTCTTTCACTGTTGTTTGTGGGTGAAAACTATTCCTGCCGATTTTGGTAATTTGGGGCGTGTGGATGAGGAATGAATCTAAACCTTAAATAATTCACTGCACGGTGAGTGCTTGTAGATTCGAGAGGTCAATCTGTGCAAGTCTGGCCTAAACCAAAAGGAATGGCCATTCCAGACTTGTTTCGGTCACAAAGTGAAAGAGATAGGGTTGATCTTAGGGAGGGAAGCGAAGAAGGTGTTGAGATTGTGAAGGTGTTGGCTATGTATGACTTGCAACAGAAAGGTGAGCAGGCTTGTAATTAACGCAACCAGACTTTGGATGTTAACACTTGGTTTCTGTGTTATGCTCTCTCTGTTTTGTCTTGTCTTGTGCCGTTCTTGTTGAAAAATAGTGCGGAGAACCTATTTATACAAGTCTTTTAGCCTAACCTTCGTATCTCGTGGGAAGTGGAGAAAGTGGAGTGATGGAGTAGTGGAGTAGTGTGTTGGTGTCACACGACCAGGCTTTCCCACTTCTCCCATCATCACTAATCGTCCATGACTTCCTGACACGTTCTTGTGATGGCGCGTTGTGCGCTGCACGCTGTAAACCGCCAGACCAATACCCCAGTATGTATCCCCCAGTTTGTGACATGATTGATGTCTCGAGTACGTGGATCATAGGACCCACAGAAAGTAGCATGTAATGCTACATTATTTAGGAAATTAATACTTGTGAAGTATTGTGTATATACTATGCAAGTACTGCATCGAGTATATTCAGCATGTATGAAGCATCGCTGTTTGAGAGTCTCAAAGAAACTTCATGTTCATCCTACTTCATGTGATGGTTTGGAAGTTGCGCATGCAAACCCTCCTTTGACCGATCACATGGTGTGGTAGAGTGACGGGTGGTGATCACCATGACGCCACACTGACCAATTAACTCCTGACCAGGGCTGTATAGCCAAGCCGGTGAAGTTGGATGGACGAGATGATCTTTGATACACTCATCTGCGACCGTTGATGAAATTAGGGTTTATGAAAAGGTGCGCATGCATCACTTTTCAGCTTGGTCGAATCCAAGCTTGGGACGCAACTTTGGCTAGGCCGGTCGTGCATGTGTGTAGACAACATGACGGTGTAGGCGCCCATACCTCATTGTCTCACGAAAGTGTGATCTAGGCCACTCAATTATTCCTGCGAAGTTGTGTGGTTGAGATCAATTTGCGACAAAAAATTGGTGCCGCAAAATCCGCACATCGTACCAACTTTGGGCGGGAGTTCCAAGACGACCAGGCTTGGTCGGTCTTGGCCGTTTGCTCCAACGTGTAGGTGGTAGGCTGGTGTTCACGCCTATGCCTTACCTTCCCATGAAAATATGATCTAAGCCACTCAATTCTTCCGGAGAAGTCGAGCGGTTGATATTAGTTTGCAGCTTGGGAGGTGCGACCACGCATGTTGGAGGCGCGCGAACCGAGGAGAAAAAGAGAGATAGGTCTTGGACGATCAGGTGAGGGGATAGACAGGTCCATGGTGGTCATGTTGGTATGACCAGACCTGCTTTGATCTAATCTCGGACCCTCCATTCGTGCCGGAGAAAATGGACGCTCGTGATTCAAAACCCTAATTTTGGGTTTTCGTCCATACTTCTTTGGTTTGGACGTTTTTGGCAAGCTATGCCAGGGGGAGGCTGACCATGCGGGGCCCGCATTGGTTCGACAGCGGATATTTCATACTTGCTTGGGGGTTATGGAATTGATCTAGGCCATCCAATCATGCTGGTGGAGTTGGATGGTCGTGATCATATCCAGACTGATACAATCAGTATGGATGCTCAATCGGGCTAGTATAACACACCGAGAGTGGCTCAATCGGGATATTATAACACACCGAGAGTTGTAGCCCGTACGGGTATTTCGTACATGTTTCATTATAATGCTTGGAGATTCGTGTTGCTCTGCTGAGAGCCACACTCAGTCGTCATGCCGCACTGATAATGAGTACAGGAAATACAAGGCTGGTTGCACATTAATTAATAATGCTGGAAATTCACAGGGTATATGGGATTGTTGCTATATGCTCCAACCTGGATGAATTTCGTGTATTTTGTTCACAGAATGGGATTGTTGCCACATGCTCCATTATAGGTGAACTAGTAAAGTGAAGGAGTATCCATCACTCATTAATGGCCTTATATTTTTCAAGATGTTGGCGCATAATTTTTTAGGTTTTACAATTTTACCCTTAAATGAAAATCCACCATCAACAACTGCACAAGAAGTACCTGAGCCTGGCGAAATTCATGACAATCCATTAGTGGTGAGACTAGAGATAAACCCAAAACAAAGAGAAGATGAAGATGATGAGGCCGAAGATTCATAGGAAATTAATAGAGTTTTAATTGATACAAGGAGTTCTGTAGATATCATGTTTTATCATACTTACAAGACAATGGGAGGCAGAGATGAGATCTAATACCTTCAACCTATAAAATCTATGGTTTTAATGGCACTTCCAATCAACATAAAGGGGAAATCACAATGCGAATTCTATTAAAGGGGATATCTTCCAAGATTCTATTCTGTATTGTCGATGTAGAGTCGCCCTACAATGCTTTAATTGGTCGACGTTGGCTACATGGGATTTTAGGTATGGCATCGAATTTCCACCAGTGCATTAAGTTTCCACATCCTAGTGGCATTGGAGTAATAAATGGAGATTGGGTTGAAGGAAAGAAGTGCTATGAAATTGATGTAGAATCTTGCGAAGAAAGAGCTGCGAAGAAGGGGAATTGGAAGTATAACATCAAAGAAAGACAAATAAGTGAGAGATTGATGGTCGATTAAGTAGAACAAAGAAAATAAGGAATGTTGCGAAGTCAAAACTGGCTGAAAATAACAAATGATGAAAATGTCGCAGAAGGAAAGACTGTAGTGAAAAGCAACAAAAGAACAGAGGCAGAAAATAGTAAAGGTAAAAAATTTAAATTATGAAATGAAATAAATATTGAGAAAAGAAAAAGAGATGTATGATTGATTTGTTGCGAAAATTTCAAAAACATATTTTACTTAATGATAAAAATGAGATTGAGAAATTACAACAGAGCTGAAATGAAAAAGAATAATCCTTAGAATGGGACGAACCTTTATGGCATACACCCTAGTTCGCGAATAAAATTTCGCAAGAGACAAATGTAAGACCTAAAGTACGTCATAGAAGGGGGTATCTGTTGCATGGCTCAGCGATAAGGTTACACCACTACTGGAACCTAAGTCATGGATATTTGGGGTCAATGAAAGCACATCCAGGAGAGATACCTTGGATTCTCAACTTGAGCATATGACTTGAGTTGGGCGACTAAGGTAATAAGAGATCTCCTAAGGGGTGCAGAGTATGACCAAGGTTCTAAGGTACACGGTTGATCCAAGAGTGCCCGGGGCGTATGAAACTACCCTGGACATTCTTGGCAAGTCTTGGATATGATGCACTTGTCCTGAAGAAAACCCCACTTAGGGTGCAGTCTCGTAACCATAAGCCATATAAGCAAAAGGGATAAGAGGCTGCGAACACAACTGTTTGTTGTTAAGACTGGATGGGAGGAGATAGTCTTGTATGGCAGAAGTACGTCTCCTTGAAAGGGAAACCAGTGGGAAGATAAGGGCGGCACCCTCCATTAGGGAGATGATAAGTGTCTTAAGACGCAAATGTCATGAGGATTTTTACTCACGGGAGTATTAAGACTTGTCATATTTGTGCAACAGTCCTGAAGAGGCAATAATACAAAAGAGAAGTTAAGACGAGATCAATGGGTTTTTACATGAAAGTGTAGACACGTCCTGCGATTTCGTCGCAAGACGGAAATGTCATGGGGCTTTGATTTCGCAAGAAAATTTAGGCATGTCATATTGTCGCAGCAAAAATTACAAAAGAACAAAAAGTTAAGGCAAGATCAATGGGTTTCAACATGAAAGTGAGGAGACGTCCTGCGATCTTGTCGCAATGAAAAAAGATGGCAAAATAAGACCTTTACTTAGGAAGGCAAAATAAGACCACATCAGAATATAAGAAATAATACAATCTTACAATTTATGATTGCGAGATTATGCAGAGGAAATTGCGATTTTATTGCAAACTATCTTACTAAACAAAGGTAACATACTCAATCACTCATCTGAATACAAATAACAGAGGCAAGTATGGGAATGCATAGAATAAATTAAATGTTATTTGTTTTCACATGATAGATTAACGAATAAAAAGTTAATTGTATTTTGGATAGTCATATTGCAAAAGAGAAAATTTTACTAACACATGCAGGAAAGAACAAAAGAAATAGAGCTTGTATTGAAGACTGGAGAAATTCGCAGTGATAGATTACAAGTATACAAGAATGAAAGATCAAGAGCAAATATACAAGTTTTACAAAAAAATTGAACAAGAAAGCACGAGGAAGTGAAAATTATTTTTTGCTTGATTCTTCATCATCATCATCATGTTCTTCACCAGAATTTTCTTCTCCATCAGATTCTTCATCAGACTTCTCCTCTTCATTTTCTTCAGACTCCGTCTCTTCATCAGCTTCACTATCAGAGATGACCAAATTAGGAACATTCTCTGGAACTTTGTCTAAGAGACAAGGATACTTGGAGTGAGGAATCTTGTTGTCATCACATATCTCCTTGATGGTATCATTATGGAAATAAATTGCATCATTCCCAAAATTCGCAATAGTGATCTTCATTTGAGTCTTCAATCTTGAACATTTCTCATTGCGAGAAGATAAATCTTTCGCGAGCTTCGCTTTCTCATTCTCAAGTTCTTCAATCCTCTTACGATATCTATCTTCAGCTTCCGCAAAAATATAACAGTAAATCAACAATTTGAAGGAAGTTTATGAAAAACAAACAATTAAGTAAGGAAGAACAATTAACAACCTTCTCTGTTAGAAATCATATCTCTAATCAAGGCCGTTTGCTCAGCTTTAAGACTAACATCTACACCTAAGTTATTTCTGGCGTTATCTAGAACTCTCGCATCCCAAGCAAACTCATCATCATGATTTATAAGAAGGCGTAAGCGAACTTGATTTTCCCTCTCAATAAGAGTAGCCTTTTCGCGGATAAGTCTATCTCTTTCAACTTGAACTTCAAGAAGAGTCTTGTGGAAATCCGCTAAAGATTGAGCACCTTGCTTAGCGATACGGTCTTTATCATCAATAAGACTACTGATCTTAGTTCTTAATTTGTTAATTTCTTCTTTTGAGTCAACATAAAAACGTTTAAAATTATTGGCTAATCCCAAACTGGATCTATGTTCAATTTTTAAGAGATGGATTTTGGATCTAAGTTCATATATGGAAAGAGAGTTGATTTCATCATTTAGAAAGTCATTTAAAGAATCGTTAAGGTGTTTAAGAAGGGTGTCATCATCCATAAGATTGGGAAATGTATGAAGAAGAATAGCCTCATCAGAAAGACCATAAACATCTGCGAAATGGTGAACCATATAAGAAGGGGTAATGAGAAAACGAAATGAAGAAAAAGAATGAAAAAGTTCTATACCATAGAGTTGCTTATTGGCATCTTGAAGACCAGAGATTTTATTATTTTGGACAGCAGTCTCAGATTCCAGCTGGTTGTTCTTTTTGCGAAGATCAGCAGTCTCAGATTCCAATTGGTTGTTCTTCTCGCGAAGACTAACAGTTTCAGCTTCCAATTTCTCATTCTTCTTGCGAAGTTCAAGGTACTTCTTTTCAAAGGCCGCACGCCTCTTTTCCAAATCTGCGGTAACAACATAAGAAGTTTTCCCAGTCTGCGAAATAATGCTGCAAATTTTCAGAATAAATTAAGAACTCAAGACAAAAATAGAAGGAAGATATATATGAGTATGAAAATTTACCAAACTATTGAGTGAATGTAAGAAACTTGGAGATATGGATCTTCAAACCCCGCGAAGAGATTCATTATTCTCTAAGAGGGGAGCATCGCAAATAGTAGCTACGGATTGACATGCATCAGTAAGAGAAGTATCACCAATTCCTTGCCAAGAGTTAGAAAAAATACTGGACAATTGGGTCATAGAAGACTCAGGTTGTGAAGATTCCTTCGCAGAAGAAATATCGTCATCATCATCGTTATGATCGCTAGAACTTTCGCTTGATTGGACTTTTCGTTTCTTTGAAGGAGGGGCAGTGGATTTATTTTTGCGAGAAATACTCTTGCCTTTACCCCTAGTCTTCACAACTTTAATAGGTTCTTCCACTTCAGCGATAACCTACACACATAGATAAAGATAAGAAATAGAGGCAACAATATATTGTGAAGAATCATAAAAGAATATTTCTTACTTCATCTGTGAATGATCGAAGAGCTGATAAAGTGATGGCTTTCCCAGTCTTGCTATAACTTACTTTCAACCTTTCAATCTGATAATTTCGCAAGTGAAAATATTGGAGTGGTCAGCAAAATTATATATAAGAATAAAAAGAACAACAATTCAAGCAAGCAAAATGTGGAAATATACCTCTGCTTCCCTCTCAGGCCATGTAAATACCCATGGTTGGTATGCTGCGAGATTCGCAGGTAAAACATGAGATCCAGAGATGTATGGATCCTTTAGGATTAAAGGGAAGATACACCACTTATCACCGTTATAATGACGTGGAGTTGTATTTTTGTCGGGATGCCAATCAATGTCTTGCATTAGTATCTTGTCATCGGCAACATCATCTTTCTTCCTCAAATGAATGCCCCAGCAAGTGCTATCTCTTTTCATGGGAATTATCTCATAATTCGCAAAGAAATTTTCTACGGTGTACTTTGCAGGAACAATCGCAACATCAGCAAACTTTGGATTCTTAACTTTTGAGGGGTAAAGAGATCCCTTACCAGCACCACGATTCGCAAACTCAAGCATTAAGTGAATGCAGTCTCCACTTAATTGATATACTGCTCGCGAGAATTTCGCATGAGAAAGAATTTCATAGAATAAGGGAAGTTCAGGATCATAAAGGGGAATAGTAAGACCAGCGAGAAGCTGACCTAGCGAGATTATGATCTTTTCATGATTACAAGGATGATCAGAACGTAAACAATAGAAAGTTCAGATTTAGGGTTTTGACCTGGAATGGGAAATAAAGTAAAACCTTTGGTTAGAAATTCCTTTCGAATTTCTTCAAGAGAAACTTCATTCTTACGACCAGTTGGAGGCATTTTTAGTATGGGAATGAAGAGGAAAATAAAAATTGAAAGCAGAAGAATCAAGAAAAATTACAGTAGCAGGAGCGGAAGTTACGGAAGAACAATGAAGTGAAGTTGCATAGAAAATAAGGGGGAAAGTAAAAAGAAGAAAAGATAGGAATAAGAAGAATATATATAGAGGGTAGAAATTCTTGAGAAGATAAGTGCATTTAATGCGAGGAGTAGACGTGAGAGGTTAAAAAGCAGCGGTTGAAAAATATGTGACAAGAGATGGATGGAAGAAAACATACGTGTAACAAAATTCACGCAAAATACAAAATCGTGTCAATACAGAAAAATATGAAAAGATAAACAATTGCGGAGTTTTGAAGAATAATTTCTCATGACATTCTCCCCTTCACAGATAAGACATGAGAAGAGGCAAGATGTAGGATCAGAATATCGCAAGAAGGACACATTTGCGAAGTTTGATCAACAAAACTTTGCGAACGTCGCTGAGTGATTTGAAGAATGACGTGACAGATGACGATGGTAGAAACATGAGAAAAGTGTGATGACTCTGCGATGATAAGAGTATTTGAGAATATTAACAATAGAACTCTTGCAAGAATATCGCAAGTCAGATCCTAAAATAAAGGACAGATTAGTTGTCATCCACTATGTAATTCCCTATATAAAGAGTTGAACAGGCGTAAATAGGGAGAGATATTTTTCGAGTATTGAGCAAGTCATTAGGAGAGAGAAAGTCCAGAGCGGTTGTTTATTCTTTAGCTTCATTTCCTTTTCATCTTCTAAAATTTGTGAGATTAATCAATAAAAACTATGATTGTTGATCTAAAAATGATTTGGTTGTATGAATTCTTGTGAGGGGTGTAGTGTGGGATTTCCTGCTACTACATTGAAAAAGCGGGGGTCTAACAACCTCACCCAATATTTCGATTAACAATCTGTATAGACAACTCCAAGTTGTTTTCTAGAGAATCAACTAGACTCAATCAATATATAGAAAATACTCAAGGAGTTATTATCTCAATTTCTCAATTTGATTTACTTAAGCAAATACAATTCGCGAGTCTTAATCAAAGAGAGATAACTTGGATGGTACCAAAGACTAATATCCAAGTGTCAATCAATTTAAATCAACAACCAATAAGGTTGAATATTCTAATTGATTGAACAACGCACAACCTGTATTATTTCAATTATATAATAAAATATAATGCGGAAAAGAAATAACACAGATACTAAAATTTTGTTAATGATGAAACTGCAATTACAAAAAAACCCGGGACCTAGTCCAGATTAAATATACACTGTATTAAGCCGCTACAGACACTAGCCTACTCCAAATTAACTTCGGTTTGGACTGTGGTTGAACCCCAATCAATCTCACACTGATCCAAGGTACAATTATGCTCCTACACCTATGATCCCAGTAGGATACTGCGCACTTGATTCCCTTAGCTGATCTCACCCACAACCAAGAGTTGTTACGACCCAAAGTCGAAGACTTTAGCAAACAAATATGTGTCACACAAAAAAGTCTACAAGATTGATAAATTCATCTCCCACGAATAAACCGACGAGTAATGTTCCGTCTTTTGATGAATGAAGGTGAACATGAACCAATCAATAAAACCAAACTTATATTCCCGAAGATAGACTCAGTTTTATCAATCACCTCATAATAATCTTAATCGACGCAGTGAAAAAAGATATTTTGGAATCACAAACGATGAGACGAAGATGTTTGTGATTACTTTTATATCTTGCTCATCAGAGACGTAAATCTTAAGCCAATTATTACAATTGTACTCGTACGATAGAAATAGCAAGATCAGATCACACAACTACAAGAAAAGCGGTATCGATCTGGCTTCACAATCCCAATGAAGTCTTTAAGTCATTAACCAGGTTTAAGAAGAAGAAAATCAAAGGTTAAAGGAGAATCGACTCTAGATTAGAAAACTAATATCACATAGAATGTGTGGGGATTAGGTTTCCCAGTTACTAGAGTTCTCCCTTATATAGTCTTTCAAATCGGGGTTTGCAATCAATGTTAGATTAGTAACAAAGCATTCAATATTCACTGTTAGATGAAAACCTGATTAGATACAAGCTAATATCTCTCAACTGTTAGATCAAAAACTTAGATTGCCATACACACATGTACTTGACGATTTTGGGTTTTTGTAACCATACCCAAACGTGTACAATATTTGGTTCAATATTAGTCAACCAAATGGATAGCCAAATGATAACTTTCATATCAACCATATTCTTCTTCACCATAACTATTCCAAATGACTCAAATGAACTAGTTAGAGAGTTGTTCAATTGCTATGAGATCTTATGTACTACACAAGACACAATTGAAGCAAAAACGATGTGATTCACTCGAATCGATTCATGAACTATAAAGCCAAGGTTTGCAATAGCATTCCTTAGATAAGTTCACGAACATCGTTTTTAAACATAACCACTCAAGTTCGCGGACTGGGTTCGCGGACTTAATCAATCGGTTGGAGTTCACAAACTCCAGCAGAAATTCTCGGGTTCGAGAACTTCCATCAGTTCGCAGACTGAAACCGAGCTACATCTCCAGCAGAAATTCTCGGGTTCGAGAACTACGCACGTTTGCGGACTGGGTTGACTGCTCAAGTTCCGGTTTTCACTTGATCAAAAAAGTTCGCAAACTTCAGTTCAAGTGATAGGGACTTATATACATATATATATATATATATATATATATATGTGTGTGCTACCACAACAATGTTTATATGCCCCAGTGGTTATATTGTCTAAACTCTCATTTCAATCATTGAAACATTCTCAGATGACGTCATATAGTTGTTATTCACAAACTAGTTTTCGTCAGAGCAATTTCCAAAGTGATTGAAACATAACATGACTTTTGTCACTAGGCAAAGATGAACTTGGCTAAAGCGAAAACTTTACCAACATACATTTCGATAAATAGATAAGCGAGATATACTCAGCTCGAAATGTCACATGTGTTTAGTCTATATAGTAAAACGACTTTTGTCTCAAGATAGAAGATAGAGTAGATAGAATTTTGAGTGATAGATAATTTCAAGTCTCCACATACCTTTTAGTTGATGAAGATCCACTGGTTCCTTGAGTAGTCCTTCGTCTTGTAAGATGATTTCCATGGAGTTCTTGAGCTCAACTACACTTTCTATCCTAGTTCGAGACCTTAGCTATCAGTAGACTAGAAATCAAGACCTTATAATTTTGATCACTAACATTGACAAACATGCTTGATATAGCAAAGCATGCGAGTTCGACCGAGCAATGCTCTAATAATCTCCCCCTTTGTCAATTTTAGTGGCAAAACTATTAATACATATGGAATACAAAAACTATATAACTAAACTTTGTAGCTCCTATTCCACATGTCTAATCTTCAACAATACTCGAAATATTCGTCACTTCGAAGTAGTCCAATGATCCCAAAGGTTGTAAGTTTAGCATCATCGTTATTGAAAATCCTTAGCTATAACAATGAGAAAAGCATCGGTTCTCGATCATTATTATACAGTGTCGTAGTATTATTGCACAGTGTCAAAGTCCAATTGCATCACAACTTCAACAACAATACTATGGTGATACTTCACTCCCCTTTAGTCAATACTCCATCTCACATGGAAACCACTCCCCCTTACATAATGATCCGAAAAACATATGTATTTGTAGTGTGAACTACATATTAATTCTCCCCCTTTTTGTCAATAAAATTGGCAAAGGTACAAGAACGGGATCCTAATAAAATTTCCGTAAGAGACATTTCATGACCAAAGGTAAATGTATATCATCTTGTTTAGATGCAATCATAAAGCCGAAGCTAAATGCATTCATCAAGGAGTTTATAAAGACGCAAGATAACCCTTCTAATATTCCACAGCCGCACTCCCCACAAAGATTTGGCAATTAAGCACAAGTTCAAAAGAACTCTCCCCCATAATATGTCATTCCCAAGGGAACAACAAGAGCGACCTTAATTTCAAAAAGAAAAGAATGATTTCTTTAGACTCAACAAATTACATACAAGTATGAATTTGGAATCCAACAAGAAATATTCAATCAATTTAACCAAAGCGAACCAAGATTAATTTGACTAAATATGCTCAACATAAGTAAACTTATGGAGACTTATAAATAAATAAATTAGATTGATCACAAGAAAACTTGCAAATAATCTAATTGTCATACTCAACCAAACTAATTACAAGAGTAATCAATATATTTGGCCACACTCGACATAAGAATATCTATGGAGCAATGACTAAGTTAATCATAAAAATAACCATCCTAGTCAATTATGCTCAACATGAGAAGAACTTACGGAGTGCTAACTAAATAACCATACTTGATGATTGATTTAGTTCATTTGGGCTCAACATAAGAGATTATGGAACCCCGACTAAGATTATCATAAGACATGACAACCTTAACCGTACATGTGCTCAACATAAGAAAACTTATGGAATAAAAACTAAATAACCACACACGTTGATTAATTTAGTTCTTAATGCTCAATATATAGCATCTCATGGAACAACCAACCATGCCAATAAGGAATCGACTTAGTCGTATCGTGCTCAACATAAGATACACAATGGAGCCCTCACGGTAATACATAAAAATGGATTAATAAGGATCTATACCGTGAATAACACAAGGATTCATTCTATGTTTCTATCACCATTTGCACAATGACATACAATAGACATAATCCTTGAATCACAAAAGATTTTAACCTATCTTACATCAATAATTGACAATATAGGATTAACTTTTGTGTTTGTCAAAAGTCTATTCATCCTTTTATCAATATATGCATATCAATTCACGAATGACTTTACTTTTGACAAAATATGGGACAATCAAGTTCACGGACGTAAACATACATATCCCATAAAAAAATTATAATATATAAAACCATAAAGATTAATACTGCAACCATCATCTTCCAAACAAACTTAGAATTTTTTAAACCAAAAAATCTAAAAACAAGAAGATGAAAAACATTGGATATAACTATGTGTAATCACAATAATGGCTATTCCAAAACACTAGTTATTCTTCTAAACAAAAGAGAAACAATAGAATATTTACTAGACATTAAAACCTTTGAAGAATTCATTATCGTCCCCGAACTCCTTGTCGTCAACAACCATGGGAACATAAGGTTCATTAAGAAAGGAGTTTATATAGATGAACCTTCTTGGTTGTTGTTGTCAAACCAGGGACTTCTGAATCTCATGAGTCTTATACACAAAAGCCTTTATTTGTTGAATCTCCTTTCGCAGCTCCTTCAACACTTCAAGAACATCAGAAAACTTCTGAGAATTTGAAGGAACAACTCTTGGCTTCCTCATATTCCTTCTTTTTCTTTTCAAGGTTGGAGGCAATGGAGATTTTTCTTTTTCCTTCATGATCGATGGATTAACAATCACTTTACCTTCTTTTTCATCAGAAGACATCATTCTTGGAGCGTCCATAAGCATATGGGTTTGTGAGAGGAATTCACAATTAGCTCAACAAGTAGTCTTAAGATAAAGGGAGGTTTTAGAGAAGGAAAAGGAGTGTAAGGTTCCAAACCTAAAACAGGTTCGTAGACGATCAACTCTTATCCCTATAAAGAGCAGATTTGTCGATAGTACCCTTTCTTATGTTTGATAGACAAAAGGAAAATACTTCTAAGAAAAGAAAGAAAGAAAACAAAACTTTTCCTAACGCCTGAGAGGTACACAATCATTGTCTCTTTTGATCAGGCACATGAGATAAGATTTTAAGAACAACATAATCAAGTTACGTTGTGGTGAACTATAATTTGTCCACAAATTTCCACTTGTGGAGAATCCACAGGCTTCTGTCTATCAAAACAGTTTGACCATACTTTCTTCTCAAATGGTCTTGATTTATCCTTGGAAACTAACTTCTTAGACGAAGATAAAATCTTACATACCTCTGCGGTCTTCTGAGAAAGTTTAAGCTTTCCTACTAGATGATTTGCTCTTCGTTGAAGTTTGTTGACGCGTCTTTGCTTGTATTTGAACTTGTAACACTTTGAGAGTTCATGACCTTTTAATGAACAATACGAGCACGTCACACTTGAATAGTAATCAGGCTTCTGAAACGTGCAAGCAGCTAGGCACATAGTGGATCCTAAAACATTATAAACAGAGTTTCCAAGAAAAGGGTCAATTTTTTCTTCAAGAATGGTTGGATAATCTTCTGAAAGAATATCAAAATTGATATGTGTATTGCTACAATTATCAAAATCAATACTTTCACCAAGAAGTGCAACACTTGATTTCCCATCTTCATTAGAGTCATAGCTGTCAGACATTTCATCAAGAGTTGCTGCAAGACCTTTGTTCCCAGTGTATTTTCTACGATTTGGACACTCGTTTGAAAAATGACCAAATCCCTTACATTTAAAGCACTGAGGCATATCATCATCATCAGTTTCATCAATATCCCTATTTTTAGGAGGAACACAATTATGAGGTTTGACTGATGCCTTGGGATTATCTCTGGAGAACCGTTTACTTCTCTTCAATATAAGATCCCTAAACTGTCTTGTGATCATCGAGACTGATTTGTCAAGATCTTCATCTGATAAGTCTGTCTCAGAGTGATCATCTTCAGAGATATACACTTTTTTACTTTTATCAAGTAATATAGTGTCCTTTAGTGCTTTGAACGCAACATCCTTAGATTTGGATGAATGTTCATGATCAAAGATCTTAAGCTTTCCAACCAGCGTGTTTCTGGAGAGATTATCTAGGTTATTTCCCTCAACTATGGCATGCTTCTTAGCAACGTATCTAGATGGCAGTGATCTGATAATTTTCATCACAATGTCCTTTTCAGGAATAGTCTTACCCAATGCAAAAGATGCATTAACAATTTCAGACACTTTGTGATTAAACTCATCAAATGTTTCTTCATCTGCCATACGAAGGTTTTCCCAATCGGAACTAAGGTTTTGAAGCCTATCTTCCTTTTCACTGGTATTTCCTTCAAATACGGTTGCTAAGATATCCCAAGATTCTTGCGACTTAGTGTAATTAGACACATGGTGCTGAAGATTTGGGGTAATGGTATTATGATTGCATTCAAACCGTCGGAGTTTTGCTTTGCAGCAAGAACCTCTGCAGGAGTGTATTCCGCAATATTATTCGGAACATTTACATCTCCAACTTCCTCAATGGGAGCATTATAGCCATTAACAACATATACCCATGATTGGAAATCATGTGCTTGAAGAAAAGCGCGCATAATAATTTTTCACCATAAGTAATTAGTGTCATCGAAGACTGGTGGTACGTTTATTGAGATAACACCTATGTCCATAGAGTCAGATCGCTACAAACACAGACTTACGAGGTCTTGAATGTGTTTGCCTGCTCTGATACCAATTGAAAAAGCGGGGGTCTAACCACCTCACCCAATATTTCGATTAGCAATCTGTATGGAAAACTCCGAGTTATTTTCTAGAGAATCAACTAGACTCAATCAATAGAAAATACTCAAGGAGTTATTATCACAATATCTCAATTTGATTTAATCAAGTAAATACAATTCGCGAGTCTTAATCGAAGAGAGATAACTTGGATGGAACCAAATACCAATATCCAAGTGTCAATCAATTTAAATCAACAACCAATAAGGTCGGATATTCTAATTGGTCGAAAAATGCACAACCTGTATTATTTCAATTATATAACAAAATATAATACGGGAAAGAAATAACACAGACACCAGAATTTTGTTAATAGGAAACCGCAAATGCAGAAAAACCCCGGGACCTAGTCCAGATTAAACATACACTGTATTAAGCCGCTACAGACACTAGCCTACTCCAAATTAACTTCAGTTTGGACTGTAGTTGAACCCCAATCAATTTCACACTGATCCAAGGTACAGTTATGCTCCTACGCCTCTGATCCCAGTAGGATACTTCATACTTGATTCCCTTAGCTGATCTCACCCAAAACCAAGAGTTGCTACGACCCAAAGTCGAAGACTTTAGCAAACAAATCTGTGTCACACAGAAAAGTCTACAAGATAGATAAATTCGTCTCCCACGAATAAACCTATGAGTTTTGTTCCGTCTTTTGATAAATCAAGGTTAACAAGAACCAATAAAAAAAACCAGACTTATATTCCCGAAGAACAGCTCAGTTTTATCAATCACCTCACAATATTCTTAATCGACGCAGCGAAAAAATATATTATGGAATCACAAACAATGAGACGAAAATGTTTGTGATTACTTTTACATATTTCCTATCGGATATAAAAATCTCAAGCCAATTATTATAATTGTACTCGTATGATAGAAACAACAAGATCAGATCACACAACTACAAGAAAAATAGTATTGGTCTGGCTTCACAATCCCAATGAAGTCTTTAAGTCGTTAACCTGGTTTAAAAAAAAAAAGAAAACCAAAGGTTAAAGGAGAATCGACTCTAGCATAGCAAACTAGTATCACACAGAATGTGTGGGGATTAGGTTTCCCAATTGCTAGAGTTCTCCCTTATATAGTCTTTCAAATCAAGGTAATCAATGTTAGCTTAGTAACAAAGCATTCAATATTCACTGTTATATAAAAACCTGATTAGATACAAGCTAATATCTCTCAACCTTTAGATTGAAAACATAGCTTGCCATACACACATGTACTTGACGATTTTGAGTTTGTGTAACCGTACCCAAATGTGCATAATAGTTGGTTCAATATTAGTCAACCAAATGGTTAGCCAAGTGATAACTTTCATATCAACCATATTATTCTTCACCATAACTAGTCCAAATGACTCAAATGAACTAGTTAGAGAGTTGTTCAATTGCTATGAGATCTTATGTACTACACAAGACACAATTGAAGCAAAAACGATGTAATTCACTCGAATCGATTCATGAACTATAAAGCCAAGGTTTGCAATAGCATTCCTTAAATAATTTAGATAAGTTCACGAACATCGTTTTTAGAAATACCACTCAAGTTCGCAGACTGGGTTCGCGGACTTAAGTAACCGGTTGGAGTTCACAAACTCCAGCATAAATTCTCGGGTTAGATAACTTCCGTCAGTTCGCGGACTGAGTTCGCAGACTGAAACCGATCTACAACTCCCGCAGAAATTCTCGGGTTCGATAACTACGCACGTTCGCGGACTGAGTTGACTGCTAAAGTTTCGGTTTTCACTTGATAAAAAAAAATCGCAAACTTCGATTCAAGTGCTAAGGACTTATACATATATGTGTCACCACAAAAATGTTTATATCCCCTGTGGTTATATTGTCTAAACTCTCATTTCAATCATTGAAACATTCTCAGAGGACGTCATATAGTTGTTATTCACAAACTAGTTTTCGTCAGAGAATTTTCCAGAGTGATTGAAACATAACTTGACTTTTGTCACCAAGCAAAGATGAACTTGGATAAAGCGAAAGCTTTACCAACACACATTTCGAGAAATAGATAAGTGAGATATACTCAACTCGAAATGTCACATGTGTATTTCTTTAGTCTATACAGTAAAACAACTTTTGTCTCAAGATAGGAGATAGAGTAGATATACTTTTGAGTGATAGATAAGTTCAAGTCTCCACATACCTTTTAGTCGATGAAGATCCACTGGTTCCTTGAGTAGTCCTTCGTCTTGTATGATGAGTGCCATGGAGTTCTTGAGCTCAACTACATTTTCTATCCTAGTCTGAGACCTTAGTTAAAGTAGACTAGAAATCAAGACTTTATAGTTTTGATCACTAACATTGACAAACATGCTTGATATAGCAACGTATGAGAGTTCGAACGAGCAATGCTCTAACAGAAGTAAGTTCATGATATGTGTTGTGAACCAAAAAGGAAATCGTCATGCGTTATTGGGGCTGTTCTTCATTGCATATCTTATGAACAACCAATATGTGTGATTAGTATAACCGCTCATGACTTATTTGTGTTCCTGGTAAAACTATTCACATGATGCATGGCTTATGTATTGGTATGACTTTTATTAGTGAAACTATTCTTAAGTAATCACTTGGGGAATGATCAGGTTGTGAGTGTCTGAACTTATTACTGGGAGAATGGGAACCGATCCTAGTAAGAGGAGCAGTGCATCACAAGGGGAACCGATCCTTGTATGAGGTGCATCAAGGTTTATGGAAGAAAGGGGAACCAATCATATGAACATGCGCAACACGTTTTTGGGAAGGGGGAACCGATCCTATGTACATATGCAGTGTATACAAGTTAGATACCAAATATATGTGGGGAACTGATCCTAATACCTAGTCTGCCATATCTTTGGTAAGCTAGTGTAACTATGCACAATACTCACATGGAGTTAGAATCGAAACTTGTTTTGGTAGAACCATAAACCCATGAGTTGTGATTGAGTAGTACTTGATCTATCACATAGTTCTTGAAAGTCAAATGAACCAATT
The DNA here is from genome assembly GCA_023529315.1 of Papaver bracteatum. Classification (NCBI taxonomy): domain Eukaryota; kingdom Viridiplantae; phylum Streptophyta; class Magnoliopsida; order Ranunculales; family Papaveraceae; genus Papaver; species Papaver bracteatum. Next base: position 2,636,601 of record JAJJWX010002278.1, read on the forward strand.
CTAAACTTGTTTGGAAGTATGGTAAATTGGTTTCAAGTGAGCAAGCATGTAAAAGACTTGCAAGAGTAAGATGTCGACACACTTTGAACACGGTGCATTAATGCTTATTCTATATTGTTCAAAGATATTCCTTAACGGCTAAGAAGGAAGTAAATCCCAAGATCGAATTTAAATAAGTTAAGAATCTTTTTAATTAAGGGGTTTTAATTATATATGGAAAATAAGAATTAATAATGTGCATTTACTAGTTAAATATTTTCCAAGGAGATTTCGATCATATTTTTGGACAGTGCATTCACATGAATTATGAAAACCAAATTTGGGTTAATATGGAAAAATATCTTGAGTATATTTTCGGTTTTGGGAATTCCTTGGTGTCCAAACTTCCTTGTCTATAAATACTTTGAGTTTGCTTTTCTAGCAAACTAATGCTGAGTAACATTATACTTACTCTATATTCTTTGTTACTGGTGAAGCCGCCTATCGGAGAGGAGAGTAATATAATTAGGTGAAATCTCTTAGGCCGCTCAATTTAAAGTCTTCTTTGGGATTGAGAAGCTCTAGCGCGACCCGTTGGTGGGAAACTAGATATTGCGGTTTATCTTTAGTTTTCGTATTGATTTGATTGACTAACGATGGTTGAACTTTGATTGAACCTAGTTTGTTTATGCTTAAGAATCTTCTTTTCTGATATAAGATTCACTCAAACTAGTTCAAGGTTTCGACAGGGATCTTTAGACTGTTGTTAGATCTAAAGATGATCTTGTGATAATCCATTGTTAACAGACACTGTTATGTGTGTGATTGATCACAAGATATTCAAGTAGTTGTGTGCAGGTGTTTATTGAAGATATAAGAAGATTTGAAGACAAAGAAGATATTGAAGATTTCTGACTTGGTTTTTACAATCTTTGGTGTGCACAATACTTGTTTGGGAAAAAGAGGATCCGACTATAATTGATTTATCCTTTTGGGTATTTTGATAGAATAGTTGAGGAAGATCGGCATCAATATGATTCCCTGTGATTAAAGGTATTGATTGGCTTAATCTTAGCGATTGCCTTTGGGTGATTGAATATAAGATAGATCTTTGAACCTGGCAAAGGAGTTTATGTTAAGATAAACAAGGGAACCTTTGCGCAACTCATATCACTTGGATGAAGAGAGTTGATACCAAACAAATTTGTTATTCCTTTACTGTTTGGAATACGAACCAAAGGAATTGGTCCAAGTACGTGACTTGTTTACAGGTTGGAGGCGTGGGAATACAGACGGAACTAGGTGAACTATAGGTTTAGTTGCTTGGTCTCAACTATACGAAGTTGGTTTATTTTGTATAGCGGCTTAATCCTGAGAGTATTCAATTCTGGACTAGGTCCCGGGGTTTTTCTGCATTTGCGGTTTCCTCGTTAAAAAAATCTTGATGTGTCATTTACTTTATATTTCCGCATTATAATTTTTTTATTATAATTAAAGTAAACTGCACAAACGTTAATTCCTATTTACTTGATAAGTGAATCCTATTGAGTTTGGTTAAGTCCGAACCTTTTTATCTAGTAAACACACTTTGTTGTTGTATTATCTCGATCTCGTATCCATAGACAATCACACAAAGTGTGAACCGATTTGTTGTATTGTCTCGACTCAGTCCATAGACAATCACTTTCGGGGAAATGACTTATAGAAAGGAAAAGTAATAACTTGAGGTATATTCGCGGTACCCTCGCTTTTTCAATATCGAATCAAAATCCAATTGCATCACAACTTTGTAATAATACTATGGTGATATGTATCACTCCCCCTTAGTCAATATTTCTATCTTACAATGAAAACCACTCCCTCTTACATAATGATCCGTAAATCATATGTCTATAGTGTGAACTACCAAATAATTCTCCCCCTTTTTGTCAATATAAATTTGCAAAGGTACAAAAACTAAGGGATCATAATGAAATTCTCAAAGAGATAATTCATGACTAAAAGAGAACATATCAACTTTGTTTCGATGATTTCACATAGTCAAAACTTAGTGTATTCATCAAGGAGTTTAGAAAGATACAAGATAACTCCTACAATATTCCACAGTCGCACTCCCCACAAAGATATGGCAATTAAGTACAAGTTCATTTAAGAACTCTCACCCATTTGATGTCATTCCCAAGAGAACAACATGAGCGGCCTTGCTTTTACGAGAAAAGAAGGATTTCTTTGGACATTAACAAATCACATGGATTTGTATCCAATAAATTCGAATAAATTAACCACAGGAAGAACTAATAGATTAATTTAATCGGAAGCACTCAACATAAGAAAACTTATGGAGCCATACAGTACTTTCACATAAAAGTGGATCAGGGAAAGGTCAATATTGTGGAATATTTCAAAAGTTCATTTTATCTTTTATCAATATTTACAATAGACTTAACTTTTTAGCATTTATGAGATACTAGCATAATTCATGAACGTAAAGGCATACATATCATAAGTAATTGCAATATATAAAATCAAAAAGATTAAATACTGCAAAAAATCATCTTCCAAATAACTTTAGAATTTAAATAAATAAATCTAAAAACATTACAAGATGAAAAACGTTGAAATAGTTATGTGTAATCACAATAATTGTTATTCCAAACCCTAGTTTTCCTTATTAAACATAAGAATAAATTCTCATAAGAAGTTTCCTAGACATAAAAATTCAGACTTCATTGATAACTTCACACCTCTCCATGACTCCATCATAAAAGGTATCATTGATGTCCCTGATTCTTTTGACCGTAGAAACTCCATGTTCATGAGTTAAAACATTCACCTTCTGTTCAATAATGCGATCAAGTTTCCTGGCCTTGATGCAACCAGAGATGAGCTTCTTCTAGTTCCGTATCAAGACTTTTTGATTTTCAAGGATTTTGGTTTGACCATAAATTAGATGATTTATTTGCAGTTGAAGATTTGAAAATTCGACCTTTGAGTCATTTTGAAAATGAATTAAATCCTTGGAAGATTCAGCAATCTAGGAGTTGTACTCTTTTCTTGCAATTATCTTTTTCAATACAAGTTCTTGAACCGAGTTGCATCCTTCGATGTCTTCTTCCATATCAAGATCCACCACTTCCTGAGATTTTGAAAAGTTCTCCATATATATTTTTTTAATATGGATGGAAAATAATATATATATATATGTATATTAGTGAACAAGAGAAGGAAAGGATTCCCTTGTTATAGAAACCCTATAAAAACTCTTAAGAAGAAGAATACACGGACGTTCGCGGAATGGTTACGGGAAGTTAATGGGTCAGCTAAGATATAAATAAGGAGATACACTATCTATTTTCATTCATCTCATAGATTTTCATATCTCGTTAATTAGAAGTTTCACTTTAAAATAGAGCACATGAAAAATCAAAAAGATACATTAGTTACTAGGATATGACTCAACATTCACATATGACGAAAACAACTTTATTTCAAAGAAAAAACACACGATCAAATAATAACATGCAACTGACTTGAGTCTCCCACAAATATGACCCTTGCAACTCTCAAGTTGGTTTCAAGGATGAATTTACCTAGAGACTAGGTAACAAAATGAGATGTAATCCCATTATTATGTAATTGAGGGAAAAGTTGTAAATATCTCCTGAATGTTTGAATTGTTTAGTCCTCACCTTCCTTCGGTGGAATCTTCCAGAAAATTTAGACAATGACATTTTTGAATCTCCATCAGAAGGATTTCTCTGAGGAATAAGTCTAGGACCTCCTGAGATCCATTCTCGAGAATAAATATCATGATAATCCCATTTACTAGACTGAGACCTGCCAGACTTATTCTCATAAACACTGGAAACGTGTTCATAAGTGGTGTAGGAAGTCACACCATTATGAAGACACGATTCCTGTAAATATATTTAGAGGAGTGACCTTGGAAACCTTTTTTATGAGATTTATGGTTCACTGCAGGAATGTCATTCATTGTAGATGTCGTCAGACTATTTACTCTGTCGACTATAAAAAGAAGCAAATTTTGAAGATCAGAAATATGTTTCTTTCTAGCAAAACTATGTAGAACATTATGATTTCTTTTCACGCAGAATGAACAGGATCTTGGATAATAAACTTTTGATGAATCCCCCTTTTGAGATATTCTCGAGTTATGCAAACGTTTCTTAGAGGATAATTTCTTAGAAGTAATTTTTTCCATGCTAGGTAATACCACATGAGTATTAAAAATAGACATTGAAGAAGACTTACTCACTAAAAAAGAGATTTCTATTTTCAAGGGGTTACATTGTTCCTGATCTAGTAAAAGAGATACATCAAGTTTCTATTTTTCAACATGACAGTTGTTCAATTCTGATAAATGAGACTTGATTAAACGTTCTTCTCTAGTTGAGTCTTCTTTAACATTATCTTCAAGCATACTAATTTTTTCGCGTTGTAGAGTAGTTTCTTAAACGAGGTTTTCGATATTATTAGAAAAAGACTCAACGATACCATATAGTTCCCGTTTTCTATTAAGAGACTTCTCAAGTCCATCAGTGAGTTGAGCATATTTTTCTTCAAGAAATCTGATTTTAGAAGCTTGAACATCAATAATCTCAGCAGCCGTTTTTAAGGTTCCAGTGAATTTCATCTCAGATTCTGACATAATATTAACTGTCACTTTAGAGGGAATGTTATCAGAATCAGATAGCATAAGTTTTCTACCTCGGGATTCAAAAGAATATGCTAAGGAATTATCCTTTGAGTTAAGCCCAAGACATTTGGTGTTAGAGCACTGCTCGGTCGAACTCGCAAGCGTTACTATCTCAAGCTAGTTTGTCAAGTTTAGTGATCAAAACTATAAGTCTTGATTTATAGTCTACTTATAGTAATGTCTCGGACTAGGATAAATTATGTACTTGAGCTTTAGACTTCACGACGTTCATCAATTGAAGAAGAAGAACTACTAAGGAGAGCTTATGGAACTTCATTGACAAAAGGTATGTGAAGACTGAAACTCATCTATCACTCAGAAAGTCTACTTCTACTCTATCTGCTTCTTGAGACAAAAGTCGTATTACAATATAGTATTCGATTATACACATTTGATATTTCAAGCTGAGTTTAACTCACTTACATGTTTCTCGAAATATGTGTTGGTAAGCTTTCGCTTCAACCAAGTTCATCTTATATTCTTGACGCAAGTCAAAATATGATCATGTGAAAACGTCAAGTAACATCTTACATGATTTGTGTGATACAATTATTTGATGTAGACTTAGAATGTTTCGTATTGATTATTTCAATAACTTGAAAATCGCTTTGATGCTAATAGTTAGTGAAAACAACTATTGTCATCCTCTAAGAGTGTTTCAATGATTGAAATAGAGTTTAGAACACTTAACCATAATTGGATTATAGATATAATATGCGTACTTGCATATATGTTGATCCAAGACCAGTATAGTATGCATACTCGTATGCGTACTGGGAAGGTCAGGTAAAGTCCGGGAGCATTGGTATACGTACCCGCATGCGTACTAATTCAACTGTTATTTTGGATGTGTGATAGTATGCGTACCCATTCGCATACTGTCAGACACAGTCCAAGTCTGGCATACTTAAGTATGCGTACCCGTTTGCATACTTGAGTGGGTTAAGTTCTAGAATCGTTTTTTTCATGAACTAATACATATATATATTAAGAAATGCAATCTTTTACAAACCGTGGCTATAATGTTCATGACTTGATTCGAGTGAATCAAAATCGATTTTGCTTCAATTGTGTCTTGTATACTTCTATGAGAATATAAACAATTGAACAACTCTATAACTAGTTTCATTTGAGTCATTTGAACTAGTTGTTTATAAGATGAATATGGTTGATAAGAAAGTATTCATATGGCTAACTTCAGTTAACTATTGTTGAGCCAACAAGGTGTACACATTTAGGTACGGTTACCCATATCTAAGGTATATCTTATTTGTGTGTAACAAGCTAAAACCATCTAATGGTGGAGAGATATTGCTTTGGTTTCAAGCAAACTTAACATGGCTCTTAGATCAGGTTTCATCTAACGATGAATATTGATTGCTTTGTTTTAAAGCTATCAAACCCTGATTTGAAAACTATATAAAGGAGAAATCTAGCAACTGGGAAACCTAATACCCATACCACCTGTGTGATACTAGTTGCGACTAGAGTCGATTCTCCTTTAACCTTAGGTTTTTCACGAAACCCTGTAGGTTAACGACTTGAAGACTTCATTGGGATTGTGAAGCCAGACCAAACTATTTTCTCTATAGTTGCGTGTTCTAATCTTGTTGCTTTCTATCATGATTGAGTACTATCTTTTCTAAGATTTGCTCGAGATTTAATATCCGATAGGCAAGATAAAAAGTAGTCACAAACATATTTATCTCATAGTTTGTGATTCCACAATATCTTGTTTCGCTATCATACGATTAAGATTATTATGAGTTGATTGATAATTCTAGGTTGTTCTTCGGGAATATAAGTATGGTATATCAATTGGTTCTTGTTCACCTTGATTTATCAAAAGACAGAACAAAAATCATGGGTTTATCTGTGAGAGACAGAGTTTTCTTTACAATAGACTTTTCTGTGTGTGACAGATTGGTTTATCAAGTCTTCGACTTTGGGTCGTAGAAACTCTTAGTTGTGGGTGAGATCAGCTAAGGGAATCAAGTGTGCAGAATCCGGCATGGTTCTAGAGGCGTAAGGAACGCGACTGTACCTTGATCAGTGTGAGATTGGTTAGGGCTCAAGTACATTCCAGTCCGAAATTAACTTGGAGTAGGCTAGTGTCTGTAGCGTCTTAATACAATGTGGTGTTCAAATCTGGACTAGGTCCCAGGGTTTTTCTGAATTTGCGGTTTCCTCGTTAACAAAATTTCTGGTATTTGTGTTATTTCTTTTTTGCGTTATATTTTGTTATATAATAGAAATATCACAGGTTGTGCGTAGTTCAATCAATTAGATAATCCAACCTTTGGTTATTGATATAAATTGATTGACACTTGAACATAGGTCTTTGGTACCGTTCAAGTTATTTCACATAATAATCAGGCTCACGGATTTCTATCTGTTTGATTTGCTGATTACATTGTGAAACAGAGATACAACTCTTGGATATATTTCCATTGATTGAGTCTGACAGTCTAGTTAATTCTCTTAGAATTATATTGGAGTTGTCCATATAGTTTGCTAAGCAAAATATTGGTTGTGGTTGTTAGACCCCCATTTTTTCAATTGATATCAGAGCAGGCAAACACGTTCAAGACCTTACAAGTCTGTGTTTGTAACGATCTGACTCTATGGATAATATTGTTATCTCTGACAAACGCATCACCAGAGACAAAAGTTATGTTTATATAAAATATGATAAAGAGAAAGATTTATCTATCTCAAATATATATGAACCTAGTGTTCCAACGAAACAGACTTATATTGACATGTGTTATCCCGATTACCTTTCAAATGAGTCTGACTCTGTTGAAGAAAGTGATACAGCCAAAGAGAGTGAACTAATTCTAAATCTTGTTAGAATCCAGGCTGATAGAATCAATCGATTGAAAAACAACGTCAATACTCATATCGGTATAGTAAAAGTTAGTGACTCTAAATTAAAGGCTCTTAGCGAGGAAAACACCGAAGTTTGCTCTTCACGAACCTTACTCGAGGCGAAACTCAAAAAGGATACCTTGGAAATTGAAATACTTTTGAGTAAACTCTCTATTCAAGGATGTTCTAAAGATTCCACTATACCAACTACTTCTGACTCTACTATAAGAAATTTGGTTCCAGAAGAAAAATTGAAATCCCTTCCTATTGATAAAGAAGTGCATGTTTCTTCCACTAATCATGGATTTACCTCGTCTCATGGAATGAAGAAATCTTCTAACGATGGTTCTAATGCTACACACTCTAATCACTCCCATGATCAGAAAGTACATATTTTTTGTAATTCGAAATGACATGTTCGACGGAAGAGCAAACCAAAGCCGAATGACATTTACTTGGGTCAACTTCAGCACACCTTGGATTTAATTCTCAAAGGTGTTACTGACATTTGGATGACTAAACCTATTGGTACTTTCCATGAGAATTTTCCTAGGTATGTCAGTTCAAATTTCTCATCAAACGTTCGAACCAATTATAGCATCAATGTAAATCGTTCAAGAAGAATTCAAAAAGGTCCCTCTCAACCTAATGTGATGAATAATATTCAAGATGTGTAAAAGGCTCATATAGAGGGAAGCAGTGGTAGAGATATGAATGACAACCTTAATCTATAATTTGAAGGATACAAGGATCTTATCAACAAGATATCAAAATCCTCCACACAAACCCTTTCTGGTAAGGATTCTAATTTTGTCTCATATGAAAACAAGTTTTATGATGATTTTTCACATCAAAAGGGGTTTACTTCTAGAATTGGAAGAGAGAAAAAACTCAATCGTGAACAACATTCATTCAGTGAGCTTAGAACTCATACTTGTGCTAATTAATCACAAGGGTTGAATGCTTACTCATAAAAATCCTGTTGAGTAAGATTTGTTAATAATCGGGTATACTTTAGGCAAAATGCTTTCTGAATAGTTTAGTTATTTTCTTATCGTCCATAGCTAAACTATTGTCTGTAGACAACACTGCCTAAATATTGTCTGTATCTCTAGTTTCTCTTCGTCATTTGTTTTTGTTTTGAATAAGTTTTTTTATTTTTGCTGCAATTAGGTTGCCTGTTATTCTTGTTCTCTGAATTGTTTCTCTGTGGAGATATAAAATTTATTGAGCCAAATTTTGTGGAAGACACTCTTCAAACAACAAAATTATACTGTTGAGTCTTAAAGTTTCTTCTGTGTTGGTCTGTTTTTCTTATGGGTCAAGCGTACGAGTACTCGTGTTACTTATCATGAACCAACTATGGAAACCCTAAAAGTTATCGTCCCTAAAGAAACCATTTTTATAACAAACCTATTGAGTTGCGTACGCTTACTCTAGGTTATTGTTTGTCAAGAATGTCTTCACCTTCTAGCACTGATGGTTTTGCAAGAGGTTTTCTTGATAAAGGTATTGGTTTCGATTCTAAAGGGAGGAATAAAATAACCCTAGTAGAAGATGATATTCAAAATCCTGATACCTCATGCTTTTATGCCAATATACATCAGGATGTTGAGAATGAGGATATGGTCTCTGCTGAAGTGGTTCATGATTTTCTTAAATACTTTAAGAAAGCAAAATTGTAACTCGTTGATACTATGAAGGGTCTTTATGTGTTAAGAACTGAGATAAAAAGGGTTAATTCTGACCTTGTTCTCACGAAGACACATGTTAAAGATCTTCTCAATGAGGATATCTTCTCTGAAGAAGCAGTGGATGTGATCAATCACAAGCTCAATGGACTAAATACTCGTGGGAGTTTCAGAAGTGGTCTTTGATTTGCGTTCATGATCGTTTTTTTCTTTTTATAGTTGGTTTTTAGTTATTCTTTCTAGAAAAATTCTTATGAGAATTTATTCTTATGTTTTAAGAAGGATAACTAGGTGTTTATGAGTGAAAACCATTTATGCTGATTTTGGTAATTTTGGGTGTGTGGGTGAGAAACGAGTCTATACCCTAAACAATCCACTGCACGGGAGTACTTTTGATTCGAGAGATCAATCTGTACAATCCTGGCCTAAACTAAGAAATGGTCGTTCCAGGCTTACTTCGGTCACAAAGTGAAAGACAAGAGTTGGTCTTAGAGAGGGAAGCAAAGAGAGTGTTGAGACCAGAATTGTTGATTCTGAAGGTGTTGTTGTTTATAACTTATATCAGAAAATAGAGCTGGCTAGAAGGATGGAAAGCTACTAGGTAATTTCTGGATACTGTATTGTTGCTGACCAAAAACTTGTTCTTTGGTGGAAATAGGTGAAGCCTATTTATACAAGTCATATTGAAACGTACCCTGGTCTCGTAGGAAGTGGAAACGATTGAGTGGTATAAGAATAGATTAACGTGTAACCGTCAGGCATTATGCTTCCATGATGAAGGAATTGAATTCGTGTAACCGTTAGACATTAGGTTTCCATGATGAAGGAAATGAATTCATTTAAACCGTTACTTTTCACCACCACTAATTGTCAAGGGACTTACCACAGGAAAATATCATGTGATGCTATTATGCTTCGTTTTGGATGGTCGCATAAAACTTGCCACAGGTTTGTCAGTTCGGTAACGAACTTCGATGGCTGAGATCGCGTCTCATGAAGGAGGGTATCCGTTGATTATGGCTACCTTGTGTTGGCGCCTGATAATGGTGCAGGGGCGTTTTGGTGTACGCAAGTGGTATTATAGCATGGATGGCATGGTTCGTGCATGCCAGTGGCACGGTGGTGCAAGTGGCGCCTGGCGAAGCCATAGCCACTAGATTTAGGCGGCTGGTCGCCTGAAACTTTCCACAGACCTGTCAATTCGATGGTGAACTTGGATGGCTGATATTGCATCTCACGAGGAACGATGGCTATTGATTATGGCCACCTCTCATTGTATAGCAAACTGGCGTCATTGGCATTGTGGCGCCTGGCGTAGCCATGACATGGCGGTATGCTAGTGGTGTAGCCATGGCACTGTGGCGTGGCCACTTCCGAGGCGTTATAGCATGGCCAAAACTATGATTTGGCTTTGTGTCCAAAGTTAGGGCTTGTCGGCATGACCAAGGCTAAGGTTTGGCTCCGTGGCCAAAGTTAGGGCTTGGTGCCATGGCCAAGGCTAGGATTTGGCGACGTAGCCAAAATTAGGGATTGCGGCGTGGCCAAGGCTAGGATTTGGCGCCGTGGCCAAAATTAGGGCTTGGCGGCATGGATAAATTTCCTGTAAATATATTGAGTGGCTCAATAAATATGCCAGCGGAGAGGCTAACACTCGCGGATTCGTTTCTTTACAAAGTGACATCACATTAGATGCAAGGTTTTATAATTTTAACCCTAAGCTAAAAACCACCATCAACATTAAGTCCCCTGCTTAGAACATAAAAATGGCGTTGTTGCGGGGTAAGCATGAGATGGTGACAGGCAAGAGTAAAATCGAAAGGGCAAGACGTGATGAGATTGCAGGGAAATTCGAAATCCGCGATCCTTGTGTTGGCGGCTCTGCGTAATTATGACTTGTCCATAAGGTATTGGCATCAGCACTGAAAATTTGGCTACTGATTGACAGAGATAGCACAGCTGGATAGGTCATGGAACGTATGGAGATGACGCTTGGCTTTAGTCCATGGAATGATGAAAACTGGCTTCAGTCCGTAAAACGGCGAAAACAACACTTGGAACTTTGGATACCAAACAGTGAAGATTGAGCCGGCTAGGTCACATGAAGGGCAGAGATAACGCTTGGCTTGGAATGGTGAAGGTGGCGCTGCTTTGAATGGGCGTAGATGGTGCTACTTTAAACGGCCAAGATGGCGTCGCTTGGCTGGCTATGGCATAATTGATGGCACCACTGGTTTTGACGTGGAATGTTGGCGCTGGGAGTGGCATGTTGGCGCTGTCTTGGGTGTGGGTCTAGCTGAGATGTTTAGCGCTAGTTTGGCCGCGCCTCGTTGGCGCCATGGATCTTTTCCTGCGGGGGTCCGGTTGCCTCTTTCCGTGTGTAGCCCAAAACAAGAAACTTGCCTCCATTCGAACTCCAAAAAAAGTGATATGCCTATAAAAGGCGTCACCTATCCTATTTACCTCGTATTATTGGCTTTGTTTCCACGTATTGGTGCTAGTGGCAAAGTGGTAGCAATAAAGAAGTCTAGCACATTCCATGTATGTATCTCCGTGTTTCTTCTTTTGTTTGCTCTTTTGTTGTTGGTATAAACTCTAGCCATAGGCATATCTTCCATAAACTCGTAGAAATCGAGACCATATAAGAGATAATTTGACTGGAGCGTAAATCGTGAATGCTGTCATGGCTTTTGCAACACTTCAAATCAGAAAAGACGATGCATGTATGATTACTTTCATCTCCAGATGGTGTCCGGAAACTCACACGACTATATGTAGATGGGGTGAGATGACTATTTCTTTGGAAAGCTTAGCCGTTCTGTTGAGTCTTCCAATAATTAGGGAGCTTGACGTTGTCTTTTCTGAGGAAGAAGAAGAAATACACGCCGCTTTGGTCACGAAAGCAACATGATATGTTCGAAAGAGTTATGAGGAAAAATGTTTCTATAATTGGTGGGTATCTGAGTGGTTCTCTTATGATCCGAAGTCGGATCGATTGTTAGATGATACACTCCATGTTGCTGCATTTTTAATTATGTGGATATCCAGAGATATTTTTGATGATGGCTATGGCAAGAAGGAAATAAGGTAGACGCTCATCAAATTTTCTATCATACTAGCGAAAGACGTTGTTCTTCCCATTGGAAGTTTGTTTCTTAGCTCTTTGTGCACCCACCTGGATCACTTGGTAGCAGATATATATATCTCTAATGGGTATATGAAAGTAGACTTGTATATCCATGTTGCCTTTCTCCATGCATGGTTGTGGGAGCATTTCAAACATTATGCTCCTAACCCGAAAATCTCATTTCCTGATACATATGGAAGCTCTAGGATACTCCATTGGTTGGATAGGAATCCAATGCCTGGCTCAAAGATTATTGAATTTCTTGACAATACGCATATAGTTAACTGTCATCCCTGAGCTCCAATCTACACCTCCATAGTTAAACCAAACACTTTTGCTACCGCACCAAACATGATATTGTATTCTGCTGACGAGAATATGAGCATTGGAGAAATTGTGTTCTTGCGAAGCTGCATATCTGGGTATGTGACATTATTTTTCAGAGGATCTTGTGGAGTAGTCTCTTACAATATCGACAGTGATACTCGACATATGGGCTTTGATCGGGGAGTCCCATTCGGTCGGCCATTGACATCTCCAAATGAAATGTTATCCGTTATTCTTGATTACAGCGTATTTGCATCGGATAAAAGCCTTCCCTTATTTCTCTCAGAATGAAAACTTGTGACGACTCCCAAATATAATATCTTCTGGCAAGATGAGTTTCTTACCATTCATCAGTTCGTGCAGGATGTTATAACAAATCCACGTGGAAAACCTTCCTCTACGGTTTTATCAAAGCATAAATTGTTGAAACAGCTTCCTTCGGGTAAGCGAAAATCCTCTAGCTCGGATATATATAGTCCTCAGGAAAGGGAGAAAAGGTCGAAAAATCGTGCAGGTGGCTTCCAATCGGATTCGGCTTCAATGGATCTTATGACTTTCAGTTCTTCCAACATGCAAGTATGTATGATTTTCTTCCTGATTCGGCCGTATTGCGTAAATATTCTGAATTGTTGCCACTAAAAATCTTTTCCCTCTTTAACTCATTGTATTAGCAAAACAAATGCCTTTACCAGACTTGCACGTGGCCAAGAAATGGCACTTTCTGAAGAAAAATTTGGTGATACTGAGCCTCTTGTCAGTAAAAAGGAAGGCGAAGAAGAAGAAAGCTCATGATCCGACAGTGATGGGAAAAGTACTTCGGAGCATAGCAGCGGGTCTTCCCTCAGTTCCAGTGGGCCCGTTGATGAGTTAGTGAGTTTCCCACGTATTTTCCCCTTGGGATGCTTATTTATGTGGAATAAATATTCAATTGGTGATATTTACAGGAAGAAGCCGTTTCTGAAGATAACCCTGAGATGGAAATTCATGACGATAAAGATGTAACTGTGTCTCCAATCATGGAAACCGTACAGACTAGTAATCTAGAGATGGAGGTTAATCGTCGTGAGGATGCTTATGTGTCTTCAATAGCGGAAAACGCTGTCGTGTTCGCACATCCAGCTTCTGGTGTCATTTTCGATCCTCCATTTGAAGCTCCTTTTGAGGGTCATGCATTGATTGGAGGATTCATTGTGCCAGTGAAGTATGCAGAGATGTATACCAAGATATGACAAAAGTATAGGCATATTACCACAATCAGGAAGATTGATAGCCGTTTTGCATTGGTCAAGCGTGTGGAGGAAACTCTATCTTCAATTCATGACATGTGCGGCGTGACTGGACACACTATTTCTGGATATGTAGTCAAAAGCTGGGAATTCTATCGGGATAAGTATGTAAACTTTGAGTTTAACGCCTCCTGGTTCTGTGAGGGATTTTTCGAGATCCAAAGGCTGCAGGCTAAAGCGGTTGATGGCCCTTTCGCGGATTTGATTAATCAACAGGAGGTAGAAGTTGAGAAGTTATCCCCAGGAGTTGAAGATGAAACAGGCGGCCCTTCAAAGAATGAAGGACATTTTCTCCAAGAAGAACGAGCCATTGTTAGGCAATTTTCCTTGAATGTTTTTTTTTTTGAACTTCCTTTTCTTAGGTTTTTTTTTTTTGAAAGGCAAAAGAAACGACTAGTTTATGGTTTGGTTTTCTGGTTTTTAAATTGATAGATGATTGATTCTTATAAGAGTTTTTGGATTATTTTGGAATAATGGCCCTTTGACCAATCGATATGTCAAAATCTGAACTACGAACGTAGGTAGCAAAGTCATTCGGGAAAATCGTGAAATCGTGAATGTTGTATGAGAAAGGGAAAGATATGAAATCTTGGGATGATTGGGTTATCGGCTTCCATTGCTAATGTGAAAACCCAAACAATAGATCGTGTAAACATGGCCTGACAAAACTTACTCACTTTAAGGTCTTTCACCAAAACTAAATCTTCAGGGAGTAAATCCGAGTCTTTATGTGATGCCCTCCCTGCCGCGATAAGTCCACAGTCAATATTTACTGTTTGTGGAACATCTTTATGTCAGTCCACTGTAAGGCGTAAAATATCTAGTCCCCAGACGTAATTCTCCTGAGTCCATCTCTTCTTGGACGATGCGCTTCGAAGCATTGCGTTTTAATGGTAGGATGATGGAATTGATAGTTGAAGTTGCAACCGAGAGATTAATCTCCTATTGTGGTCGCCAATTATTTGTGGGTGAAAACCGTTTAAGCTGATTTTGGTAATTTTGGGTGTGTGGATGAGAAACGAGTCTATACCCTAAACAATGCACTGCATGGGAGTACTTTTGATTCAAGGGATCAATATGTACAATCCTGGCCTAAACCAAGAAATGGACGTTCCAGGCTTGCTTCGGTCACAAAGTGAAGGATAATGGTTGGTCTTAGGGAGGGAAGCGAAGAGAGTGTTGAGACCAGAATTATTGATTCTGAAGGTGTCGTTATTTAAGACTTGTATCAGAAAGTAGAACTAGCTAGCAAGATGGAAAGCTACCAGGTGATTTTTGAATATTGTATTGTTACTGACCAAAAACTTGTTCTTTGGTGGAAATATGTGAAGCCTATTTATACAAGTCATATTGAAACGTACCCGGGTATCGTAAGAAGTGGAATCGATTGAGTGGTGGAAGAATAGAGTAACGTGTAACCATCAGGCATTATGCTTCCATGATGAAGGAAGTGAATTCGTGTAACCGTCAGACATTAGGTTTCCATGATGAAGGAAATGAATTCGTTGACACCGTTACTTTTCACCACCACTAATTGTCCCGCTTCATGACACTTTCTTGTAACGGGAGCATTGCACGCCGCACGCTATAAACCACCATACCAATACCCTGATGAGCCTCCCCCAGTTTATGACATGTTTGATGTCTCGAGTGTTTTCGTGGATAACATGTAGCACTTTGCTACTTGTGGAAAGTAAAAGTCAATGGACTTATCGCAGGAAAATAGCACGTGATGCTATTAGGCTTCGTTTTGGCTGGTCGCCTAAAACATGCCACAGGTTTGTCAGTTCGGTGGAGAACTTTGATGGCTGAGATCGCATCTCATGAAACAGGGTAGCCGGTGATTATGGCTACCTTATGTTGGTGACTGATAATGGCGCATGGGAGTTTTGGTGTACGCCAGTGGTAATGTAGCATGGATGGCATGGTTCGTGCATGCCAGTGGCACGGTGGTGCAAGTGGCGCCTGGCGTAGCCATGGCCACTAGATTTAGGCGGATGGTCGCCTGAAACTTGCCACAAGCCTGTCATTTCGGTGGAGAACTTGGATGGCTGAGATTGCATCTCACGAGGAACAATGACCAATGATTACGGCCACATTTCATTGTATAGCAAAGTGGAGTCATTGGCATTGTGGCGCCTGGCGTAGCCATGGCATAGCGGTATACCAGTGGCGTAGCCGTGGTGTTGTTGTAGCATGTCCAAAACTATGATTTGGATTTGTGGCCAAAGTTAGGGATTGGCGGCATGGCCAAGGCTAGGGTTTGGCGATGTGGCCAAGGTTAGGTCTTGGCGGTATGGCTAAGGCTAGGATTTGGCACCGTGGACAAAATTAGGGATTGGCGGCGTGGCTAAGGCTAGGATTTGGCGGCGTGGCCAAAATTAGGGCTTAGCGGCGTGGCCAAGGCTAGGATTTGGCGGCGTGGCCAAAATTAGGGCTTGGCGGCATGGCCAAGGCTAGGATTTGGCGCCGTGGCCAAAATTAGTGCTTGGCGATGTTGCCAAGGCTAGAATTTGGCGTTGTGGCCAAAATTAGGGCTTGGCGATGTGGCCAAGGCTAGGATTTGGCGGCGTGGCCAAAATTAGTGCTTGGCGATGTGGCCAAGGCTAGGATTTGGCGGCGTGGCCAAAATTAGGGCTTGGCGATGTGGCCAAGGCTAGGATTTGGCGTCGTGGCCAAAATTATGGCTTGGCAGCTCGGCCAAGGCTAGGATTTGGCACCGTGGCCAAAATTAGGGCTTAGCGGCGAGGCCAAGGCTAGGGTTTGGCGTCGTGGCCAAAGTTAGGGCTTGGCGGCGTGGCCAAGGCTAAAGTGGCTCGTGGCATGTTATTGCAGCAGAGTGGCATGCTGGCATGCCGCTTGATATGTGTTTGTGACAGGGCGCGTTTGGCTTGCCAGTTAGTATTGTAGCGCCCCCAAAGCTAGCAGCTGACTAAACCAAGAGATTAACTAAAACAAGAGGCACTAAGAATCTAAATCATAAACTTAAACATTCAATTAAGAAATGTGCTACAAAACTTAACCCAAAAAAACTAGCCCCGCTCTGAAATAAATAAATACAAGAACTCATCCCAGATGATACATATACAATAGTGATTTGGTTTACAAATAAAATATGCAACATAATAAACATAGCCAAAGTTAACCAACAGATGGACTAAACTCCTCAAATTTTTCGCTGCGCAACTCTGATCTGTCTCTGAAACTGAAAGTGGGAATGGGTGAGCACATCATCCCTAAAAGGGGTTCCCCATAAGAATAACATTTAACTTTCATGCAATCACTGGAAATGATTTGAAAACAATTCTTGTTTTCCCTAAACACTAAACACAACCAATTTCACCGAAGTAAAAAATCATGTATATGGAACTAACTCCTTCTAAACAATGTGTAATATGGTGACTCGTCCCGCACCTAGATAATAATATGGTGACTCGTTCCGCACCTAGATAATAATATGGTGACTCGTCCCGCACCAGTAAATGAAGGAGCAATACCTATATACCACAGATGGAAATTCTCATTTCCAAGCAATCAAATGGGAATTCTTATTTCCCAAACAATTCATAAAGACAAACAAGGCATTATAATTCCTTTCCTAACAATGGAAAGATTAAAAGAATCAACGGTACTTTCGGAGTTTAAAATAAAACAATGCATGGAATGCACAATCAGACTATGCATGAATTTATTAAACATAAACTTTGGTAAAAGAAAAACACAATAATCACAAAAGAGCTAAATGTAAATTCCCACCTATTTTGATGACAAGCCACGCATACCTTGAGATCCACGATCCATTGGTTCATCCTTTGAATCGATCGTTGTTAATACAGACTAACTGTTAATCAAACAAGAATTCTAAGAATCTAGCCAAAAAGGCTCACACAAGAATTATACAAGTTTATCTAATGGTTCTAAGCCCATTTATGACTTTACACATCTCCATTATCCATCTCTTGCATATCTAAAGGTTTACTAATTCAATCAGATTGATTCTAAAGTCCAATAGCTAAGTCCTAGAAATATCTACACCCTTGTAGAAGAAACCAAAGTCTAATTCGGACCACAAGAAGTCCAAAACATCTAACTAAGAAAATTTCCCTAAGCCCAAGTTCACCAGAGGCAACTAACAGTCACTAACGGGCGAACTAACGGTCAAAGGTCAACGTCAGTCAAAGGCCAAGTCAAGTTAAGTCAAGGTCAACAGAGTCAAGGTCAGGTCAACGATCCAAGGTTAAAGTCTAACTCAGCCAAGGTCAACTGAGTCAAACCAATTCAACTCAGTTTAATAGGGTCAATTCGACTCAGTCATATTTAACTGAGTCAGCTAAACATAACTGAATCAGACTGAGTAAGTTCAGTCAGATAGGTCAAGTGTTCTTCTAACACAAATGCAATTCTAACTCTAGAAATCTTACTCAAGTTCAACTTCAATATATTCATTGCATCAAATAAATCATTCTAATATAAACATCAAATTTCAAATACAAATAGAGACTATGTCTACCTGCATTGCAGCTTTAAGCAACACTCAGATCATCTCAACTCAAACACACTTAACTTCACCCTCAACTGTAAGACCATTGTACTAATTAAAGTCCACCTGCACAATCAACTCCAACTCAAAGAGCTTTAATTCAACAAACCACCACCAATTACTCAATTCCATTACCCATTTATTTTCGAACTGATTCAAACAACTAAAATTCAGTAGCAACACAACTCTGCAATTGCAACTCCATTTCTGGAATAACCAAACACACACCCTATAACAACCATCCAAGTAAATCCCCACACCAACAGTATCACCAACACATCTACACAACCAAATTCATCTTCTTTACTACCATTATTTGCAACTAGTTCAACACTACAAAGACCTGCAACACCAAAACAACTAATTTATCTTACAACACATTACAACCCTAAACTATAATCACAACTCCATTAACTTCAACACCAATTCACCACCGTAATAACAATTACATTCATTTAGCTCACAATATATTCACCCTTTCACTTTTAACTTCATACTCTAATCATTGTTCGGCTCAAATTCACAAAGAAGATATATCAAAACTCCATAATAATTATCTATCTCAGACTCAACACATACCCAACAATAATTAATTGAACTAAATCAAATTTAAATTCAAAAATTCAACATCTTCTTATTAACAACATTGAGCCATAGCCTTGAAATCAAAATCTTCATATTTATCATTTAATCTCAGAAGAACCATAATTCTTTTCAACATGAACTTCTCAAATTATCACCACAACAACTTCAGAAGCCCCAATTAAACAAACCCATCTTACAATTCTATCTAATCTTCTCAGTCTTTGCCCAATTAGAACTCCAATCCAACATGCATAAACCCCGATTATCTAATTTCTTTTTTTCTCAGAAACATAATCTTCAAACACACAATAATCCATTTCATCTAATCAAGCTCTCGAAACCCACCTTCAATTGTTAACTCAAATCAATCCTTTAGCAAATTAACAGAACCATAACTTCAGTTTCTGTCAAACTTATCATTTCTTTTATTTCTTTTTTGAACAACTTCAATCATAAATCAACCGAACATCCTTCCTTAATATTCTTCCTCATGTTTCGATCTCATCTTAAATTTCACAAGAACTCAAGACAAACTCCAGAAAAACCTTAATCTTAATTCACTTCCTTCGTCGATTTTGAATCAACAACAAGACTTCGCCACCATCACCACCGACTACTGAATGATCTTCTCCACCTACTACTGGTTACCAAAACCTCCACTTGATCTCTCAATCACTCGCAGAAGAGAAGAACTAGGGAAGCGAAGAAACAGAAGAAGAAAGAAAGAAGAAGAATAATGAAGAAGAAGAAGAAGAATAAGAGAAAAGAAGAGAGAATCTTCTCGATGAGGTGAAGATAAGGCCAAGCAAATATACCAAGGTACTCATGCTTTGGATAAGGGATGCCAAGCCGTTTTGTCTATAAAACGACTAATCTGATGATATCTTCTTTGCCCGATATCCAAATTCCAAACCATTTCGCATAACTTTTCGAGCTTTATCTAACAATACCAATTATGTAACTATATCATTGTTAAATTAATTCCTATTATTTAACATTCGTGTTAAACTAATCGAAATATTAGCGACTAAAACATCTCTTGACTAGTCTAATAGCGTTGACGGGCTTGCGGGTCTTTACATGTATGGTGGCATGGCAGGGTGCATTTGGCCTTTAATGTATGGTGGTGTGGTAGGGTGTATTTGGCCTTTAATGTATGGTGGCAAGTTTGGAGCGACTTGATTGGTTAAGAAAAAGGGGCGGCCAAACATAGGGCACGACCATACCTCTAGTGCTTGCGGCACATTTAAAGTGACCTGATTGGTCGGTAAGAAAGGGAGGGCCGGCCAAGCATGGGCGCGACTACACTGTTGGTGTGAGTTTGGAGGCTTTAGAACAACCTGATTGGTCGATGGGAAATGAAGCCGGCAAGTATGGGCCTAACCACAACTTTTGTGTATGTGGCGAGTTTAAAGTGACCTGATTGGTCAAGGGAAATACGGCCGGTTTGGGATGGGGCGTGGTCAATGGAAAGTAGCGCCAGCTGGCCTAAGGAATGTCCATGCCTCCCTTTGCTGCCACGACTCCCTGTTTTCTGATTCCGGGCAAGGTTTTGCCTCTACTAATCCATGGAAGATTAATTTCCTAGTTTTCCTAGGCTTACTTTCGACAATCAAGGTCTGGTATATTACGCAAGGCGCAAAAGTAATTGATTGAATCTTATGTGTTGACACAGAGTTCTTTAAGTTCATTGTGAGAGAGCAGCATGCTGTCTGATTAAATACTTTATGCAAAGACCTTATCCTTGATATTTGGAAATTCGTGCTACTCTGCTGCGAGTGAACAAAAATTATCATGCCATATCAACATTAAGGGTTCAGTCGGAGAAAATAGCATATAAAGCATTCATAGACACTTATATTAAGCGCAAGGCGCCGAAATTTACAGAACGTCTGGGATGGTTTCTACATGCGCTAGTCTGGATAAATTTCCTGTAAATATATTGAGTGGCTCAATAAATATTCCAGCGGAGAGTCTAACACTCGCTGCTCCGTTTCCTTACAGAGTGACGTCACATCAAATGTAAGGTTTTACAATTTTAACCCTAAGCTAAAAACCACCATCAAAACTAGGGTTTGGAATAGAAATTATTGTGAGTACACATAGCTATTTCCAACGATTTTCATCTTGCAATGTTTTTAGATTTATTTATTTTAAACTCTAAATTTTATTTGGAAGATGATTTTGCAATATTAATCTTTATGGTTTTATATATTGCAACTTTTTATGGGATATGTGTGTTTGCGTCACTGAACTATGAGTGCCCCATACTTTCTCAAAAGTTAAGTCTATCATACCTCTTTATTAATAAATGATAGAATGAACTTTTGACAACAAAAGTTAAGCCTATTATGTCATTATGGAAATATTTATGGAAGATATGATTGTTAAGTGCATATTTTGCTTATATTTAGTGTCGAATCCATGCTACCAATTGCCATATATTCTTGAAAATTATTGTATATTACGTTTGTTTTCTCTTATTTATGTTTTGCTAGGTGAATCATCCAAAAGAAGCATTTTGGCACTTAATTGTGCATGAAAAGGAATTAGATACAAGTGAAGAAAGGCCAAAGACCAAGTGGAACTCGTTCGAATTCAGGAATTCTTGCTATCACCTTGAAGAGGACGTATAGACGAAGCAAACATCGAAAGAATGGAGTTATTCCGACTTCGTATGAATAAGTTTTGGGCGAAACGAGAAGTTTATATTGTCTGTTCTCCGGAACTGACAGTTCAACTATAAGTGCTAAAAGAAGATGCTAAAATTACTAGGGGAAGCTTTAATTCAGATATTTATAAAGGCACCAGCCATGCAGATCAGGGGCACCACCTTTCTTCTTCATACACAAGAGATAAAAAACCAAAGTTCTTTTTTAACGACCAGCAGAACTGGTTATGATTGTGATGCTCTTGTTCATGGCCTGATGATCATGATGGTGATTTTTTTGAGTAATTATCGAACTTAGATGGATCATTAGGTGCTTCCATAGCCATTGATAATGGTGAAGCTATAAAGAAGTTGCTCTCGGTAAAATGGTGGACGTTTGCTGTAATACTCAGGGATGGAGAATGAGGAGATTTTCCAGCGACTGATGGCTGCTGTTATTACCAAGGACCCGAGCTTAAAATGCTCGAAAACAGATAAGATAAGTGGATGTAGTCTCGAGTCTAAGAAGAATACAGATTAAGGTACAGCTCGAAATGAACATGAAGTTGTGGTCGTTGCTGACATCAATGATAATGACGAGTTGGAAACTAAAAAGAAAATGGAGTTGAGCCTTGGTTCTTGCGGGAGATGGTCCGAGTTTAGTTGTTGCTGGCATTTGTTGTAGATGAATGGCGAAGCTTGAGAACATGCAGTTGGATGGTTCTCAGTAATGTAGAATAAAGCTACAGTGGCATTGACATAAAGTCGGAGAAGAATGATGTAAGATCAAAATATCGCACAACTCATTTGTTAGTGCGCGAGATGCATTCATTTCCTTAACGTGTGAGAAAGTAGCAAGAGATTGCGAGAATATGAACTGTACTCCACTACATGTGAGTTGTCATCCACTATGTAAACACCTATATAAAGGGAAAGTCAGAAGAGAGAAGACAAGTTTAGAATTGGTATTATTATTATTTCCTTCTTCTTCCTCTACCAACCTAGAGCTCCAAATACTCATTAATGGGGATTCTCAATGTAAACCAAATGTAATTTCAACAATCATAGTGAAGAACCATGGATGTAGATCACATTGATCGAACCATGTAAAAAATCCTCGTGTCTATTTATATTTCTAGTACTTAAATTTGAGATTTAGATGATTAACATGTTTAGATTTTGAAAATATCATAAGGGATGTGTTGTAGGATTTCCTGCAACTACATTGGTGCTAGAAACATGGATCAAAATATCGCACAACTCATTTTTTAGTGTGCGAGAAGGTAGCAAGAGCTTGCGAGAATATGAATTGTACTCCACTACATGTGAGCTGTCATCCACTATGTAAACACTTATATAAAGAGAAAGTCATAAGAGAGAAGACAAGTTTAGAATTGGTATTATTTCCTTCTTCTTCCTCTACCAACCTAGAGCTCTAAATACTCATTAATGGAGATCCTCAATGTAAACCAAATATAATTTCAACAATCATAGTGAAGAACCATGGATGTAGATCACATTGATCGAACCATGTAAAAAATCCTTGTGTCTATTTATATTTCTGGTACTTAAATTTGAGATTTATATGATTAACATGTTTAGATTTAGAAAATATCATAAGGGGTGTGTTGTAGGATTTCCTGTAACTACATTTTTGGCGCTAGAAACAGGGAGAGTAAAGGATTTATCCTACCTGTTCGTTGATTTAAGAAAAATTTGGTAAAGTTTGGTTACTATCAGCATCAAATCATACTAGATTTACAAAGTTCCGGGGAAAAACTGGAAGTTTCAATGGAAGATTTTCATGTTCAGGAGAAGAAGGAAAGTGTAAAAGAAATTAAGGAAGGACGAAGAAAAGATAAGAGGCAGACGCTGCAATTTCTATCACAAACAAAAATTCGCAGAGATGGTTCAAGGCTAAGCGAACAACAAGTAGGTCACGGGCACAGATACATATTTTGCATTTTCTTCTAATTCTAAGGGAGAATAAAAGAACAAGGAAAAAAGTTATGCGTTAATTTCGCAGAGAGGTTCTTGAATAGTTGGTCTAGAGAATAGTATGTGCGATCGTGGTCGCAAGTTCGAATTCGCTTGCGAGCATAGTTTTCTTCTTTTTACAGAGAGCGAAAAAATGAATAATTTCGCAATATTGTTTCATTATTTCGCAAACAATAGGCAACACAATTGGTCATCTGCGAAGTTAATGAGTTCATTGTTGCGTGTTCGAATCCCAACGAACGTGTATTTTTCGCATGGTCTTTGATAATTTCGCATGTAAATTTTGCACAGAAGAAAGTTGGTGATCATTTCGCACAAGAGAATTAGCATAGTTGGTCAGGAGGCATGAATGCAAGCAGCAGGTCGCGGGATCAATTCTTGCTTCTCGCACGTTTGTTTTTGTTATGCGAAATTTATACAGAATTGCCTCTCGCAGAGTTGGCCTTTGATTATTTCGCATGATCTTTGATTATTTCGCAAGAAAGGGTTAGCACAGTTGGTATGGTGCGAGAATATGCAAGAGGCAGGTCGAGGGTTCAAGTCTCATTTCTCATACTTCTTTTTGATGCGCGATAATTACATTTCTTTGTGCGACGTTTATACATTTCAAGGATGCCAGTTTCGCAAGCAAACCATATACTTCGCACGAGACAACAACAAACCACAAAAGCTAAGTACCACTTTCCTTTAACATTTTACTTTTACAGAAAACAAAAGATTTTTTATTTGGTTTACAAAACGCGATACAATCGCAGAATTACAGAGATTTTATAATTACAAAGATTCCATAATTACAAAAGAAACCGAGAAAAATCTCGCACAGATCAATTTATATATTTCTCTTGAATATTTGCTTTGTTTCAAATGAGAATGATATCTAACATGGAGAGTAGTAGGAGGAAAAATAAGACCTTCCATCAATAGGCTAGTAAGACCTTCCATCAACAGGCTGCATAAGACCTCATTAGGATCATTTCCGTGAAAGATGTTTATTGGATGAGACGAAACAAGTTATACAAAGGAAATCAAAACAAAGAAAAATGATTTGAACTTGCAATTAAATGAAAAATTTTGATAAAAGAAATGTTGAATACTAATCTAAATTCTTATTTGCATAACAACATTGCATGAGGCAGAGAACGTGGAGTAATAATTTCTCAATACTTCTTATTCGTAGTCAAGGATGGATACTTATTATATTTCGAGGATTGAGTACTTTTTATACTTCTCAAAGGATACTTCATACTTCTTATACTTCAAGGGTTGATACTTCAGATTTACTTCGCAAAACTCTGGAACTTCACAAAAGAATAGAGGCAAGTACGTACTTTTCAAGTCCAGTATTCTTTCGCTCGTTCCTTCATCAATAAAGATCAAAGACTACAACAACAACAAATTTTTTCTTAAAGATCGCTCTTCAAGCAATATTCAAGAAAAAAGAGGCAAAATGTAGGATCAAAATATCGCACAACTCATTTGTTAGTGTGCGAGATGCATTCACTTCCTTACGTGCGAGAAGGTAGCAAGAGCTTGCGAGAATATGAACTGTACTCCACTATATGTGAGCTGTCATCCACTATGTAAACACCTATATAAAGGGAGAGTCAGAAGAGAGAAGACAAGTTTAGAATTGGTATTATTATTATTTTCTTCTTCTTCCTCTACCATCCTAGAGCTCCAAATACTCATTAATGGAGATTCTCAATGTAAACCAAATGTAATTTAAATAATCATAGTGAAGAACCATGGATGTAGATCACATTGATCAAACCATGTAAAAAATCCTCGTGTCTATTTATATTTCTAGTACTTAAATTTGAGATTTAGATGATTAACATGTTTAGATTTAGAAAATATCATAAGGGGTGTGTTGTAGGATTTCCTGCAACTACAAATGATGTTCGTGAGTAGATGCCGCTGAAGTACATGCTGGCAGAGAGATGGAGGAAGAGTCTGTGTATTACAGAGCTCGGAAATGATTGATCGTGGTGAAGGGGCTTGTGATGCAAACGAGCTTGATAGAAGTGATGAAGTCGAGAAGCAAAACAAGGAGAGTACAGGTTGCTGCTAATGGAGTTGCTCTTGATGGAAGGATGAAGATATTGGTCGCTGCCATATGATGAAGATGGAACTGAGTTTGGAAGTCGAGAAGATTGAGCTCAAGAGTTACAGGATGATGGTGATAAATTGTTTGTCGGTGGAGTGAATGAAGCTCGAGTTTGTAGATAAATTAATGATGGGGTACTGCCATTGGTAGCAAAGACGGAAAATAGATCGACAATATGGCAAGAGTTGAACAAGAGATGTAATCTCTGTCAGTGACCGATCGGAATTCATGGAACTCGAGAAGATATGGATCTGCTGATGGAATGATAATGATACGGTGATCAATAATAGTGACGATGGTTTGCTGTTGTTATGAATAACTCGAGAATGAAATGATGCCACTGATACTTGCGAGTTTGTTGCCATTAATGGTTGATATTACTCTCCATGGTGACTGAGGAATGAGTGCTCGAGTTTGATACGAAACAGAGTATGAGAATGATATTGGGTTTAGCTGCTAGTTGGAAGATTTGCAATAAGAAGTAACAGGAAAACTTGCGGCTAGAAAGTTTCAGCCGTAAATCATCCGAGAGACTAAAAGAAATTAAGGAAACTATCCAGGAGAACTCGCGTCTAGGAAATTCTAGCTGTAAGTTAAAATAAGAAATCGATAAAAAGTTCCAGGAGAAGTTGCGGACAGAATTTTTTGGCCGTAATAAGAGATAAAGAAATAGACTGCCAGTTCTGCAAGCCATAATATGGGTTGGACTTCTTAGATTTCATGCGTGCCCCAGTTGGCTCTTTAGCCGAGCAATATTTGGGCAGTGACCTACTTAGGCTAGTTTGGTGCGTTTTTGGCAAGTGGTCGCACTTATCTCGACCGGGATTTGGTGCACGGGAAGATCAATACTTGGGTACTATATAAGAGACTCCTCTAATATTTTTGGGATATAATCTTTAATCTTTTATCAAGCCATTGGAGAGAAGAAAAGCTAGGGTTTTGGAGCGATTCATCACCGTAACTATTTCTTTACCATTTTATCATATGAAACTCATGGGTTTTGTTAGTACCATGAGTAGCTAAACTTCTTAGTGATTGGGGACGAATTCTAAGTTCTAGACAAGGTTTGAGTTATTATATAAATCTATTTTGAAGTTTTTCACATGATTATTGATTGTTTATACTGATTAGATTATTTATGATTGATTGATAGATTGTTTAGGTGGCCAACTGAATTAATTTTTTGATTCAATCAAATACTAGTATTGAGTTAGGAGATAAGTAATAGTCGAATAATTCATACAAAAGTAGAGAACACAAGACCTTGCCGAGGGATTCTGTGTAGTAATTGTGTGTGTAAAAAACACTAGAAAATGGATCTTGAGCTAAGAGTCTAACTACTAGGATCAATCTATAATTCACAAAAGATAAAGCATTCGGATAAATTACACCTTGAGTGAGCTACTACTAGGTGGTTTAGACTAATAGAATCTGGTATTGGAGAGCTTCTGTATTCAGTGATTTAAGGAATTTAAGGGATAGCACTGTGATAAGTGCCTAAAATACCTAATTTTATATCTAGTATTTATGTTTTTTTTGCGAGTTTTCATGTAAATTATGTATCTTATGTGTGAGTTTGAGTTTATTAGGTGCTTTGGAGTCAGATGGAGAAAAAGAAGAAGAAAACACTCATTTAGAGCGGAAAGCGCGGAAAAGATAATTCACAGGAAAAAGATACTTGGAGCGGGCTAGGTTGCCAAAGAAGGAGGTGAAAAATGTATTGTCAGTTCCCCAGAACTGACATTCGAGTTGAACAAAGATTTAAGATGTCGGTTATTCGGAACTGACAAGCCTAATATTTCTGGATTGCCCTTGTCTAGCCTGGGGTGTCTAATAGTGGGGCGTTTAAATCCATCTCTAAACTATACCCTAAATCGAGAACCGGTTGTCTCTTTATTACAGTCGACCTGAGAGAAAAATGGAGACGGCTGCATAGCTTTTGATGCAGAGAAATCAGGGGCAGAGCAGCGATTGAATCCACTGAGATTGTGAGGAGAAGTGGAAGGAAGAATTAAAGGGTTCCGGTTGAATCAAAGGAGGAAATTGATATGGGTATGATCGAAATAAGGGTTTGAGAGAAGAAAATGATGAATTCAAAATCGACATAAGAATAAGCTCACAGATCTGTTGACTTAAATAACAGTGAGGAAGTTAGGGTTCGATTCGTCTCTATATTTCAAGAACAAGAATTGTTGATTAAATTGAGTTTAGAAGATATGGTTTCAGATTGTTGCTGAGATGAAATCAAAGATGATAAAAGAGAAATTGATGAGCTTCAATGGGTGTTTACGGTTGTATGAAGTTGTGCTTGAGTTGGGTTTTGATTGTGAGAACTCAGATTGACTCAAGAAATCAGGGAAGATAAAATAGGTTCTGTGTTGGTGGAACTATTGGTTGAGCCTGGGTTTCAGGGTTAAGGTGGTTATGAATATGAGGCGTTGTTATGGAAGTGGTGGTATGGTTGTGTCATAGGGAGAAGTGCAACTGGAGTTGAAACAATTACAGTATGATGCTGTGAAGTTGCAGGTGCAGATCAAGGAGGAGATTGAACAAATTGTTGGGTGATGTTTCTGAAGTGAAGGGATTTAGAGCTTGGAAGTTGAATGGAGCTGTTTCTCTGAAATGGTGGTTGAGAGATAGCTATAATCTAATGATACAACTCTCTGGTTCTGTAACTGAAGCTGAAATTGTAGGTGGAAGCTTGTGTTGGATTATGAGATGGTGAAGGTATTGTAGGATGAAGCTATGTATGATGCTGTTATAGATGATAAACCGCGAAGAATTGAATTAGTGGGTTGTTGCATGAACTGAGAGTTGGTACTGTTGGGAGAACAAAGCATAAATGGGTTTTAGTGGATGTGAAGGTTAGGTGGTGGACATGATTAAGAATCCAACATGGTGAGAGCGTGCCGGTGCTGTTAAGGTGGATGTCTGGGATTGATGAAGAGTATTTGGTGGGTATTTAGACTAGCATAAAATACTTAGTGGAGGTTGAAGATGGCTTGATTTAAAGGGGATATGATGATGAAGATGGTGATTCAGCTGGGTAGCAGCTGTTGCTGTTTTGAATTGTATAGATAAATGCTTAGGCTTGCAGTAAATGGGTTGGTAAATTGAATAGAGAGATGTGGAGTCTATGATGTTGTGGTGTTGATGTGTTGCAATTTATGATGGTCTGAGTGTAATAGCTAAAGGAAGTTGGATTGCAAAGCATTGCAGCTTGGGGCAGGGAAGGAATGAAGTTATGATTGTAAGGAACCTCAAGCTCGTCAACGCTATTATACCGGTCAAGTGTCAATTTAGCCGATAATAACTCGATTAGTTTAACACGAACATTAATTAATAGAAACTAATCTAACAACGATTTAGATACGAAACTGGTACCTCTCGATAGATCTCGAAAAGTTATGCATAATAGACTACTCGAACGTGTCAGTCGAAAACCGGACGAAGAAGAATTTATCAGATTAATGAGAATGGCAAATTATTCTTTTAACATTCTAACCGACCTGGTTTTCCCATATATTTTGGGTGATTTCCTTTATCAATTGTCGTTAGCCTTATCACCAAAACTGGACCGAAGAATTCATTCTTTTCTTTTCTTTCTTCTTCTTTCTCAATTTCTCTTCTCCTGCTCCTCTGTTTCTCTTCTTCTTATTCTTCTTCTTCTTCTTCTTTCTTTCGAACTCAGTCCATAGAATTGAGATTAGTTTACGGGTAACTCATAGTATTGAAGTGGGATATTCAAATCAAGAGTTCTGTTGAGAAGTTTCAGAGATAGAAAAATAGGAAATCAATTGAGAAATTAAGGTTTATAGATTGGTTTGATGTTCTGAAGATTAAGAAGATGATTTATAAAGCTATTGTTGGATGATGAAGCATGGGTAGATGTTTAATTGAAGTGCTTAAATCGTCTTGAAGATGAATTGGAGAACTAAGTTAGGGTTTCTCAAAGAACTGAATTAGAGTTCAAATTACAGATGAATAAGAAGAATTACAAGATGGGTTTGCTTAATAGAAGGGTTTGATTGATGCCTTGAATTTAAATCTGAGATTGAAAATAATTAGGGTTCATGTGTTCTTCCCCAAAACAGAAATTAGGGTTTATAGATCGAATTGTATATTCGTATGGAATTGATAAATGAACTGAGTTGTTGGTGGGTGAAGAATAACTGGGTTTTGGTTTAATTGAAGAGGTGAAGTGATTTTGCTGGAAAAATCAGTGGGTTAAGGTTCTAAGGAGATTTGAGATCAAATGGTAGAGATGAAGATTTTGAGTTGAAGGTTAGTGTTTGATTGTGTTTATAAGAAGGTGATGGAATTATTATGAGTCTTGAACTGGTTGGTGCTTGAAAAAAGTTTATCTGAGGTAATTGATCTTCTCTGTAATTTAGTTAAGTTATTCAATTCAATTGTTGATTGTGAAGCTAAGAACATAATGATTATGGTGTGAGTATGTCGAGTTGGAGTTAAGAAATGAGTTGTGTGTTGGTGGATGTTGAATTGAGATGGATGGTGTTTATAGTAGGCTAACTGAATTATTGTCGTTGTAGTTCAGTTTTAGTTGAAGTACAGGGGGACATGAATATTAGTGAGGGTTTAAGAATGTTTGTACTGGTGGTGGTAACGGAATTGGTTAACCTGAGTTGTTGTTTGATATGAAGCTGCGATGGAAATATGAATGATTTGATGGTGGTAATAAAGATGGTAGTTCTAAACGGATTGTGGATGAGATATGTTGGTGGTCTGATATGGAGGGTGATACCATGGCATTGCAGCTACAAATGTTGCTAATAGATTGTGCAGGCAGGGATTAAAGTGTGAATGATGGATTGAATTAGTGAGATTACAGGGTTATGAGAATGGTGATGAAATTAATGAAGTTGATAGCTCTGTAATGTTGTTTGTAAGGTGATAAAGCTTACATGGTTGTATAACAGAAGTAGTGTGACTTTGAAATATTTTGGCTAAGCAGTGGATTGGTTTGGAGTTTGATTTTGCAGGAGGGGTGGTTGTAATGTATCTGAGTTAGGTTATGTTGAAATAATTAGAGTTTGGGTTACATATTGTGTTGAACTGAACTTGAATGTGCTCGTGAGATGTAATTTGTTGGTAGTAATAGAACTGAAGTTGCGGGTGGGGTTGATCTATGTTGTGTGAGTTGCAGTGAAAGGGTTTATATGAGTGGACTAATATGAGATTGGGTTTAGTTTGTTATTGATGTTAGAATTGTAGCTAGTGTTCATGTGAAAGCTTGCAACTTCTACATTGCAGGTAATTTAATCTTGTGTTGTAATTAGACTTTGAAGCTTACTTAAATTAAGTATGTTATTGTATTTTTGAGAGGTTATAGTGTTATCTGTTAGAAATAAAATGAATTTGAAGATGAAACTGTAGCCTAGTGGGACTGTTACTTGGTTTAAGCTTGTAGTCAGTTTAGCTGACTTAACCTTATGTCTGATTCAGTCAATCTGACTGAGTCGGGTCGGTTTTGAATCGGGTCTGAAACTCTGAATCACTAGTCATGACTCAGTTGACCGAGTTAGATATTTGACCTGACCTTGACCATTGACCATGGACTTTGACTAACATTTGACTATTAGTTTACTTGTGACTGTTAGTGACCGCTTGTTGACCAAATGGACTGAGTTATAGATTAATAGGCTGGTTCAATAGACTTGGGCTTGGAACTAATTATCGTTTGATGATGAATTGGACCCTTATGGTCTGAGTTAGCCTTTGACTTTTTCTACAAAGTTGTAGATATTCATAAGACATATCTAATGGACTATAGAACCAACCTAATTGAATTGGTAAACCTTAGCTATGCTAAAGTTAGAGAATGAAAAGGTATAAAGTCATAATTGGGCATAGAACTATTAGATAGACTTTTATAATTCTTGTATGAGCCATTTTGGCTAGTTTATTAGAGTGCTTGTATGATTAACAGTTAGTCTCTATTAACAACGATCGATTGAAAGGATGAACCACTGGATCGTGGATCTCGAGGTAGGCGAGGCTTATCATCAAAAGAGGTGGGAATCGATAGCGAACTCTCTTGTATTCATTATTGTTTTACAAATCAATATTTGTGTTGTGAAATTCATGCATATCTTTGTGTGGTATGAGATGTGTGCCGACACAATATCAGTATTCTATGGCTAGGGAGATACACCGCAATATTACACGGCTAGGGCGATATACCGCAATATTATTCTTCCTTTATATATATTCAGTATTCTATGGATAGGGCGATACACCGCAATATTATTATGGCTAGGGCAATCCACCGCAATATTATTCTTCCCTTATGTGCGGCAACACATATCTCATACATGGATGTTTACTGTTATATGAATGTCTATGAAGAAGTCTCTACTTTATGTTTCATTGTCTTTCCTTGTATTACAGACTTTCGATTAAACCTGCATTTTCTTCGAATCATATTAATGATTATTTGAAAGCTAGTTGTTATTTCTGCTGGGCACCCCTTTTAGGGATGATGTGCTCACCTATTCCCACTTTCAGTTTCGGTGACAGATCAGAGTAACGCAGCAAAAGCTTCAAGTGTTGAGTTCGCTAGATGATTAACTTCTGTTATGTTTATTGTTGCATATTCTTTGTAAACCAAATCACTATTGTATATGTATCATTTGAGAGGAGATTATATATATATATATATATATATATATATATTTCATAGCGGTCTAGTTTTGGGTTATGTTGTAGTAGATTTTTTCTTAATTGAATGCTTAAGTGTTTGGTTTAGATTCGTTAGTGCCTCTTTATTTAGTTGAATTCTTGGCTTAGTCAGCTGCCTTTTTATTTCTGCTGGGCACCCCTTTTAGGGATGATGTTCTCACCTATTCCCACTTTCAGTTTCGGTGACAGATCAGAGTAACGCAGCAAAAGCTTCAAGTGTTGAGTTCGCTAGATGATTAAATTCTGTTATGTTTATTGTTGCATATTCTTTGTAAACCAAATCACTATTGTATATGTATCATTTGAGAGGAGATTATATATATATATATGTATATTTCATAGCGGTCTAGTTTTGGGTTATGTTGTAGTAGATTTTTTCTTAATTGAATGCTTAAGTGTTTGGTTTAGATTCGTTAGTGCCTCTTTATTTAGTTGAATTCTTGGCTTAGTCAGCTGCTAGCTTAGGGGGCACTACAATGATTTTGTTGGAGTTACAGCCAAGGAGAATAGGCCAAGTAATTGAAGGTACAATTTCACAGAATTGGTGGCAGCTGAGTTGCAAAACAAAGAAGCTACAGGTGCAGGAAGCAGGGCCATCATGGCTGAAGCGCAATGATTGCACTACAAAGTTTGGTTTGTGCAAATGGCCTGGTCTTGGTTAAGTCAGCCGAGTTAGCCAGCTGACTCATTTATGAATCACTCAACATGACTCGGTTAAGGCCGTTAGTGACTGTTAAGACTTACCGTTATGTTTGACCGGTGACCGGGTGGACTTTGCCGGTCACCTGAGCTCCGTTCCGGTGCCGAATTCCGGCAACCTTCCGGCGAAAAACCCATTTTTCCGGAGAACATTTTTTGGACATAATTTTACACGGGTTTTATCATACATGGGCTTGGTGGGCCACTTGGAGATGGGTTTTGAGAAGACCTAATATTGGAAGGAGTATCCTTTATTGAAATTGACAAATATATAAAAGAGAAGAATCTTTATTATATCATTATCTTCTACTTTTTGTTTTCTAGGGTTAAGAAACATGATAGGTTTTCTCTTCCTTCTTGTTATGAACTCCTATGCCATGAGTACTTAATTTTATTATTGGTTATGGAATAATTGGATTTCACATAATATGCTTTTTGATATGATAAATTAGTTTTGTCTCCATATTATCGATTATGATTCACTATTTATATTGTTACATGATTTGAATGCTTGTTTGATCGAGTCGCGAATCGATTGAGTTTGTTTTCATCTCTATTGCTAGATTAGGGTTTGTTATACGCAAAAGTGATAGATTCCTGATTACAAGTAGCATGAATATGGTTATAGCTTGTAGTGACGCATCCTTATGATCATATGTGAACCATAACCTTTTTTAAATCGGATTAGTGCGTTTTCCACGTTCGATTGCTTTGATTGGCCTGATTTCATAGAACTTAATGCATCTAGGGAATTAAACTTGATTAGTGCTTTTACACGTTAGGTTGTTCTTTAAGATAGAATTCATATTCACATCTTTTAATGTGTTTGTTGATGACAAGAGGAGATTTGCGGGATAAACTTGCGATCAAGGTATCCTAGGGCTTTTGATAAAAGTTGAGATTAAAATATCAATTCTAATTATTATGACAGGAATATGTTAGTGCATGAAGATGAATCCTTAACCAATATTTTCATTGCTTGATTTGTTTACTTTTCTGTATTTGCTTTTATTTTACTTTTAATTTATTAAAAATCAGAAAATCCCCCGTGTTACTTATAGGAAACCAAAACATCTTGAAAACCTAGTCCTCTCTGTGGGAACGATCCTTTCTTGCCCTTGCTTCATTATATATTTTGAGTAGTAAGAAAGTGTAATTTTTTTTTGACGCCTACGACAACGATCAAACTGAGCTAGATGTTATTCCATGGTTGGTAATAATCTGTGATTAATTGTATTAATGGATGAATATAATAACTTGA
Organism: Papaver bracteatum; assembly: GCA_023529315.1. NCBI lineage: Eukaryota > Viridiplantae > Streptophyta > Magnoliopsida > Ranunculales > Papaveraceae > Papaver > Papaver bracteatum. Next base: position 2,671,138 of record JAJJWX010002278.1, read on the forward strand.
TGACGGTTTAGTAACAAAGAAGGATTCCCTGATCATATTTCTCTCCATTGCTTGCAACTTAATTATTTTTAATTGCTTTGATTTTACTTTGAATCTAAAACAAAATCCCCCCATTGTGACATTTTTGACAACTAAACTCCATGCTCTTCGTGAGAACGAGCCTTATATACTGCAATATTATTCATTAGTAAAGTATAATATAAGTGAATTAATTTGAGCACCTACGACACGCAAAAATGAGGAACTTTTATTTACAAAGATTAAGTCTATTACATGTCTCTATGCAAATATTGATGAAAAATAGAATGAATCTTTGAATATTCCGCAGTATTGGTCTTTCCCTAATCCACATATTTGTGTATGTACTGTGTGGCTTCGTAAGTTTTCTTATGTTGAGTCTTTTCGATTAAATTAATCATGGGTTCTCTTGTGATTAATTTAATTGAGTATTTTGGATACAAATTCATGTTTCATAATGTCCAAAGAAATCCTTCTCTTCTTGTGAAAGTAAGGTCTCTCTTGGTGTTCTTTCGGGAATGACATTATATGGGTGGGGGGGGGGGGGGGATTTCTTTTTGAACTTGTGCTTAATTTCCAAATCTTGGTGGGGAGTGTGGCTGTGAAATATTGCAGGAGTTTTCTTGTATCTTTATAAACTCCTTAATGAATACACTAGTTTCGGCTATGTGAAATCATCGAAACAAAGTTGATATGTTCTCTTTTGGTCATGAAGTATCTCTATGAAAATTTCATTAGGATCCCACCAGTTTTCGTACCTTTGCCAATTTATATTGACAAAAATGGGGAGAATTAATGTGTAGTTCACACTACAAATACATATGGTTTATGGATCATTATGTAAGGGGGAGTAGTTTTCATGTGAGATGAAGTATTGACTTAGGGGGAGTGATACATATCACCGTAGTATTGTTGTCAAAGTTGTAATACAATTGAACTTTGATGTTGTGTAATATTACAATAACACTGTATAACAATGATTGAGAGCAACTATTTTCTCATTATTATAGCTACGGATCTTCAACAACTATGATGCTGAGTTGAACACGTTTAGAATCATGGAGTACTTGGAAGTGACGAATATTTCGAGTAATGTTGAAGAACCAAGGAGATCAAGCATTTGGATGAGAAGCTACAAAGTTTATTTATTTAGTAATCCATATGTATTGATAGTTTTGTCACTAAAATTGACAAAGGGGGAAATTGTTAGAGCACTGCTCGGTCGAACTCGCAAGTGTTTTTATCTCAAGATTTTAGTGATCAGAACTATAAGTCTTGATTTTTAGTCTACTTATAGTAATATTTAGGACTAGTATAGATTATGTAGTTGAGCTTTAGACTTCACAATGTTCATCAATTGAATACGAATAACTACTAAGGAGAGTTTGTGGAGCTTCATCGACAAAAGGTATGTGGAGACTGAAACTCATTTATCACTCAGAAAGTATACTTCTACTCTATCTCCTTCTTGAGACAAAAGTAATACGACTTTTGTCTCAAGAAGGAGAGCTTGTGGAACTTCATCGACAAAAGGTATGTGGAGACTGAAACTCATATAACACTCAGAAAGTTTACTTCTACTTTATCTCCTTCTTGAGACAAAATTCGTATTACTATATAGTATTCGATTATACACATTTGATATTTCGAGCTGAGTTTAACTCGCTTACATATTTCTCAAAATATGTGTTGGTAATCTTTTGCTTCAACCATGTTCATCTTATATTCTTGACGCAAGTCAAAAGACGATCATGTAAAAATCGCCAAGTAACATCTTACATGATTTGTGTGATACAGTCATTTGATGTAGACTCAGAATGTTTCGAATTGATTATTTTAATAACTTGAAAATCTCTTTGATGCTGATATTTAGTGAAAACAACTATTGTCATCCTCTAAGAATGTTTCGTGATTGAAATAGAGTTCAAAATACTTAACCATAATTAGATTATTTACATAGTATGCATACTTGCATATATGTTGATCCAAGACGGTATAGTATGCATACCCGTATGCGTACTGAGAAGTTCAGGTACAGTTCGGGAACCTTGGTATACGTACCCATACGTGTACTTGCGAACTCATTTGAAGTTTGGGAACTTCTGTATGCATACCCGTACGCGTACTAATTCAACTTTTGTTTTGGATGTGTGATAGTATGCGTACCTGTTCGCATACTGTCGGGCACAGTCCAAGTCCGACTATTTAAGTATGCGTACCCGTTTGCATACTTGAGTGGGTTAAGTTCTAGAATCGGTTTGTTCATGAACTAATACATTTATATATTAAGGAATACAGTCTTTTGAAAACCGTGGCTATAATGTTCATGACTTGATTCGAGTGAATCAAAATCGATTTTGTTTCAATTGTGTCTTGTATACTTCTATGAGAATATAAAAAATTGAACAACTCTATAACTATTTTCATTTGAGTCATTTGAACTAGTTGTTGATAAGAAAGTATTTATATAGATAACTTCGGTTAACTATTGTTGATCCAACAAGGTGTACACGTTTAGGTACAATTACCCATATCTAAATGAAGGTACATCTCATTTTTGTGTAACAAGCTAATACCATCTAACGGTGGAGAGATATTGCTTTGGTTTCAAGCAAACTTAGCTTGGCTCTTAGATCAGGTTTTGTCTGACGGTAGATATTGATTGCTTTGTTTTAAAGCTATCAAATACTGATTTGAAAACTTTATAAAGGAGAAATCTAGCAACTGGGAAACCTAATCCCCACACCTCATGTGTGATACTAGTTGCGACTAGAGTCGATTCTCCTTTAACCTTAGGTTTTTCACGAAACCATGTAGTTTAACGACTTGAAGACTTCATTGGGATTGTGAAGCTAGACCCAACTATTTTCTCTGTAGTTGCGTGTTCTTATCTTGATATTTTATATCGTGATTGAGTACTATCTTCTCTAAGATTTTCTCGAGATTTGATCTCCGATATGAAAGATAAAAAGTAGTCACAAACATCTTCGTCTCATCGTTTGTGATTCCACAATATCTTGTTTCGCTACCATACGATTAAGATTATTGTGAGGTGATCGATATTTTTAGGTTGTTCTTCGGGAATATAAGTCTGGTATATCAATTTGTTCTTGTTCACCTTGATTTATCAAAATACGAAACAAAAATCATAGGTTTATCTGTAGGAGATAGATTTATCTGTACAATAGATTTTTCTGTGTGAGACAGATTGGTTTATCAAGTCTTCGACTTTGGGTCGTAGAAACCCTTAGTTGTGGGTGAGATCAACTAAGGGAATCAAGTGCGCGGAATCCAGCGTGGTTCTAGAGATGTAAGGAATGCGACTGTACCTTGATCAGTGTGAGATTGGTTAGGGCTCAACTACATTCCAGTTTGAAGTTAACTTGGAGTAGGCTAGTGTCTATAGCGGCTTAATACAGTGTGGTGTTAAAATCTGGACTAGGTCCCGGGGTTTTTCTGCATTTTCGATTTCCTCGTTAACAAAATTTCTAGTGTCTGTGTTATCTCTTTTCCGCGTTATATTTTGTTATATAATAGAAATATCACAGGTTATGCGTAGTTCAATCAATTAGATAATCCAACCTTTGGTTGTTGATATAAATTAATTGACACTTGAACGTTGGTCTTTGGTACCGTTCAAGTTGTTTCACATAATAATCAGGCTCACGGATTTCTATCTGTTTGATTTGCTGATTAAATTGTGAAACATAGATACAACTCTTGGATATATTTCCATTGGTTGAGTTTTTTTTGAACTTTTGCTTAATTTCCAAATCTTGGTGGGGAGTGCGGCTGTGAAATATTGTATAAGTTTTCTTGTATCTTTATAAACTCCTTGATGAATACACTAGTTTCGGCTATGTGAAATCATCGAAACAAAGTTGATATGTTCTCTTTTGGTCATGAAGTATCTCTATGAAAATTTCATTAGGATCCCACCAGTTTTCGTACATTTTCCAATTTATATTGACAAAATGGGGAGAATTAATGTGTAGTTCACACTACAAATACATATGGTTTATGGATCATTATGTAAGGGGGAATAGTTTTCATGTGAGATGAAGTATTGACTTAGGGGGAGTGATACATATCACCATAGTATTGTTTTCAAAGTTGTAATACAATTGAACTTTGATGTTGTGTAATATTACAATAACACTGTATAACAATGATTGAGAGCAACTGTTTTCTCATTATTATAGCTACCGATCTTCAACAACTATGATGCTGAGTTGAACACGTTTAGAATAATGGAGTACTTTGAAGTGACGAATATTTCGAGTAATATTGAAGAACCAAGGAGATCAAGCATTTGGATGAGAAGCTACAAAGTTTATTTATTTTGTAATCCATATGTATTGATAGTTTTGTCACTAAAATTGACAAAGGGGGAAATTGTTAGAGCACTGCTCGGTCGAACTCGCAAGTGTTTCTATCTCAAGATTTTAGTGATCAGAACTATAAGTCTTGATTTTTAGTCTACTTATAGTAATATTTCGGACTAGTATAGATTATTTAGTTGAGCTTTAGACTTCACAATGTTCATCAATTGAATACGAATAACTACTAAGGAGAGTTTGTGGAGCTTCATCGACAAAAGGTATGTGGAGACTGAAACTCATTTATCACTCAGAAAGTATACTTCTACTCTATCTCCTTCTTAAGACAAAAGTAATACGACTTTTGTCTCAAGAAGGAGAGCTTGTGGAACTTCATCGACAAAAGGTATGTGGAGACTGAAACTCATATAACACTCAGAAAGTCTACTTCTACTTTATCTCCTTCTTGAGACAAAATTTGTATTACTATATAGTATTCGATTATACACATTTGATATTTCGAGCTGAGTTTAACTCGCTTACATATTTCTCAAAATATGTGTTGGTAATCTTTTGCTTCAACCATGTTCATCTTATATTCTTGACGCAAGTCAAAAGACGATCATGTAAAAATCTCCAAGTAACATCTTACATGATTTGTGTGATACAGTCATTTGATGTAGACTCAGAATGTTTCGAATTGATTATTTTAATAACTTGAAAATCTCTTTGATGCTGATATTTAGTGAAAACAACTATTGTCATCCTCTAAGAATGTTTCATGATTGAAATAGAGTTCAAAATACTTAACCATAATTAGATTATTGACATAGTATGCATACTTGCATATATGTTGATCCAAGACGGTATAGTATGCATACCCGTATGCGTACTGAGAAGTTCAGGTAAAGTTCGGGAACCTTGGTATATGTACCCATACGCGTACTTGCGAACTCAGTTGAAGTCTGGGAACTTATGTACGCATACCCGTACGCGTACTAATTCAACTGTTGTTTTGGATGTGTGATAGTATGCGTACCCGTTCGCATACTGTCGGGCACAGTCCAAGTCCGACTATTTAAGTATGCGTACCCGTTTGCATACTTGAGTGGGTTAAGTTCTAGAATCGGTTTGTTCATGAACTAATACATTTATATATTAAGGAATACAGTCTTTTGCAAACTGTGGCTATAATGTTGATGACTTGATTCGATTGAATCAAAATCGATTTTGTTTCAATTGTGTCTTGTATACTTCTATGAGAATATAAAAAATTGAACAACTCTATAACTATTTTCATTTGAGTCATTTGAACTAGTTGTTGATAAGAAAGTATTTATATAGATAACTTCGGTTAACTATTGTTGATCCAACAAGGTGTACACGTTTAGGTACAATTACCCATATCTAAATGAAGGTACATCTCATTTTTGTGTAACAAGCTAATACCATCTAACGGTGGAGAGATATTGCTTTGGTTTCAAGCAAACTTAGCTTGGCTCTTAGATCAGGTTTTGTCTGACGGTAGATATTGATTGCTTTGTTTTAAAGCTAACAAATACTGATTTGAAAACTGTATAAAGGAGAAATCTAGCAACTGGGAAACCTAATCCCCACACCTCATGTGTGATACTAGTTGCGACTAGAGTCGATTCTCCTTTAACCTTAGGTTTTTCACGAAACCATGTAGTTTAACGACTTGAAGACTTCATTGGGATTATGAAGATAGACCCAACTATTTTCTCTGTAGTTGCGTGTTCTTATCTTGATATTTTATATTGTGATTTAGTACTATCTTCTCTAAGATTTGCTCGAGATTTGATCTCCGATAGGCAAGATAAAAAGTAGTCACAAACATCTTCGTCTCATTGTTTGTGATTCCATAATATCTTGTTTCGCTACCATACGATTAAGATTATTGTGAGGTGATCGATATTTTTAGGTTATTCTTAGGGAATATAAGTCTGGTATATCAATTTGTTCTTGTTCACTTTGATTTATAAAAATACGAAACAAAAATCATAGGTTTATCTGTGGGAGATAGATTTATCTGTACAATAGAATTTTCTGTGTGAGACAGATTGGTTTATCAAGTCTTCGACTTTGGGTCGTAGAAACTCTTAGTTGTGGGTGAGATCAGCTAAGGGAATCAAGTGCGCAGAATCCAGCGTGGTTCTAGAGACGTAAGGAATGCGACTGTACCTTGATCAGTGTGAGATTGGTTAGGGCTCAACTACATTCCAGTTTGAAGTTAACTTGGAGTAGGCTAGTGTCTGTAGCGGCTTAATACAGTGTGGTGTTAAATTCTGGACTAGGTCCCGGGGTTTTTTTTGCATTTTCGGTTTCTTCGTTAACAAAATTTCTAGTGTATGTGTTATTTATTTTCCGCGTTATATTTTGTTATATAATAGAAATATCACAGGTTATGCGTAGTTCAATCAATTAGATAATCCAACCTTTGGTTGTTGATATAAATTAATTGAACGTTGGTCTTTGGTACCGTTCAAGTTGTTTCACATAATAATCAGGCTCACGGATTTCTATCTGTTTGATTTGCTGATTAAATTGTGAAACAGAGATACAACTCTTGGATATATTTCCACTGGTTGAGTCTAACTGTCTAGTTGATTCTCTTGGAATTATATCGGAATTGTCTATACAGATTGCTAAGAGAAATATTGGGTGTGGTTGTTAGACCCCCGCTTTTTCATTTGGCATAATCAAAAACTTTGGAAGACATTTCTATGTGCTTAGAAATAGGTAAGCTATAAACATAGACTTATGAGGTATTAGTGTGTTTGCATGCTCTGATACCAATTCAAAAAGTGGGGGTATAACAACCACACCCAATAATTTGTTCGGCAATCTATATGATCTAAACTCCAATTTAATTCCGAGAGTACCAACTTAAAAGTGAGACTCAATCAAGAAATATATCAAAGAGCTTTATCTCTTTCTCAATACAATTAGCAAATCGAACAGATAGAAATCCGCGAGCCTGATTGATATGAGAAATAACTTGGATGGTACCAAAGACCAATGCCCAAATGTCAACCAAGTTATATCTAACAAACAAGGTAGGATTTATCGACTGTGATTGAACTACGCACAACTTGTGATATTTCAATTATATAAAAAACTATAATGCGGAAAATAAATAACACATACACCATAAATTTTGTTAATGAGGAAACCGCAAATGAAGAAAAACCCCGGGACCTAGTCCACCTTTGAACACCACACTGTATTAAGCCGCTACAGACACTAGCCTACTATAAGTTAACTTCAGACTGTAATGCAGTTGATCCCTAACCAAGTCTCATGCCGATTAAGGTATAGTCGCGTTCCTTATGCCTCTAGAACCACGCCGGATTCTGCCCACTTGGTTCCCTTAGATGATCTCACCCACAACTAAGAGTTTCTGTGACCCAAAGTCGAAGACTTATAAACAAATCTGTCTCCCACAAATATGTCTATCCATTATTATTATTGTTCCATCTTTTGATACAAGATCAAGGTGAACAGGAACCAACTAATATTCCAGTATTATACTTCCGAAGAGCAGCTTAGAAATATTAGTCACCTCACAATAACCTAACTGATTAACAGAAGAAGTTATTGCAGAATCACAAGAGTTTGAGACGAAGAACTGTTGTGATTACTTTTTATATCTTACCTATCGAAGATAAATCTCGAGTAAATCTTAGAGAAAATAAAACTCACTACGATAAAACAAGTAAGATTAGAATACGCAACTACAGAGAAAATAGTTGGATCTGGCTTCACGAATCCCAAAGGAAGTCTTTGAGTCGTTAAACTAATAATGGTTTTGGAAAACCTAGGTTAAAGGAAAATCGAGTCTAGTTTGCAACTAGCACACACAAAAATGTCGGGATCAGGTTTTCTAGTTGTTAGAGTTCTCCCTTATATAGCCTTCCAAATGATGGTTTCTTACAATCAAAGCTAAGATAGCTTAATAACAAATTAATCATTCAATATTCACTGTTAGATGAACTCCTGATTTAAGATTCAAGCTAAGTATGCTTAGAAATTAAGCAATCAATCTCCACCGTTATATGGTCTTAGCTTGTTACACACAAATGAAATATACTTATATTTATATATGGGTAACTGTGCCTAAACATGTATATTGGGTTGGCTCAATAACAGTTAACCGAAGTTAACCATATGAACACTTTTGTCTTAGCCGTATTCATCTAACACTTCTAGATCAAATATGATGATCAATCAATCATGATAGACAGATAATCAAATGAATCTAATTGTGTTTCAAAATAGAGTTGTTCAATTGTTCACTATCTCATAGAAATATTCATGAATATGTTTATACAAAACTTGATTGATTCGTAATGGTACAAAGTTCTTATACATGAATCAATTCATGAACATAAGCCATTGTTTGCAAAGTTAATTTGCATTCCTTAAATCATAAATGTTTTAGCTCATGGGTATGAGAATCATACACAATCGATTTTAGAACTTAACCAATATGTTTGCAAACTGGGTACGCGAACAGCATCTCCGGACATTGGCCTAGTCAAGCCGTACACAAACCCGGTACGCATATTAGGTATGCAAAAAAGAGTTCCGGACCTAACTCAGGTAAACCTGTTTGCATACTAGGTACGCAAAAAAAGAGTTTCAGACCTTCTCAGGTAAATCCGTTCGCATACTAGGTACGCAAACAAGTGTTTTGGACCTGAATTATCACAATATAGTTCGAATAATGGATATGCATACCGTGTTGTATCCAGACATGGGTAATTGTTCTAAACTCTCATTTCAATCATTGAAACATCCTTAGAAGACGACAATAGTAATCTCATACATACTATTAGCTTCAAGTAATTTTCAAGTGATCGAATGATCAATACGAAACTTTCCAAGCTAACATCAAATGATTGTCTCACATAAATCATATAAGATGTTCAAAGTAATTTTCACATGATCATCTTTTGACTTAATATTTAGTTTCCAACAAATAAATTTTTTCCAACTAAACTCATCAAGAATACGATGAACATAGCTAAAGCAAAAAGCTTCCAACACATATTTCGAGAAATAGATAAGCGAGATAAACTCAACTCGAAATATCAAATGTGTATGATAAGTGCATATTTCACATATATTTGGTGCCAATTCCATGCTAGTAATTGTTGATATTCTTGCAAATTATTGTATATTACGCTTGTTTTCTTTTATTTGTGTTTTATTAGATGAATCATCCAAAAGAAGTGGAAATAACTACAAAAGTGAAGTCACAAGTGAAGAAGGGCCAAAGACCCAGTGGAACTCGTTCAAATGGAGGATTTCAAGTCATCATTTTGTAGAGGAAAGGAAGATGAAGTCAATGGCGAAAGAATGGAGTCATTCTGAGTTCGTATGAAGAAATTATGAGCAAAACAAGAACTTAGAAGATTAGGGGAAAATGGTCATTATCTAGGCCAAATGCTATTGGCACCCCATTGTACGTTAAGGGGCAGTCATCCTGTTAAGGGGTGTTCAGTTTCAAAGGAATTGCTAAAGGCAGTCAAGTCAATTACTAAGGGGATGCTAATGATTCAAATATTGTTAAAGACACCCTTCCTATTTACTCAGGGCACCTGCATCTTCTTCTTAATAAGTTTCAGTCGAGTTTTTTGTTTAAACCGAGAACCATGGTTTTCGTTTATACAGGCGAGATGGAGATGGAGAAGAACCCGAGTTCGAGTCTAAACAGGGAAGAGCATGGAGCTGCGTTGGGTACTGGCATTTCCGATGAAGAATAACGACGGTGGTGAAGACTAATGGGTTTGATGGTAAGAACAGTGGTGGAGTGAGTCTTGGTTGGTGCTTAGAGTTTGGTCGAGATGTTAGTTGCTGTCGTTGATTGAACGAAGGAGACGTATCGATTTTGTGTGATGCTGCCATTAATGGCAGTGATGTTGACATTATTGGCAGTAATAATGGGACTTCGGTGATTGGTTAATGAGGAAGCGAAGAAGTTCATGGAGATGCTGCTACCATTGGAGCTCGAGTAAGACAGCTGTGATGAGTTCGGAGGAATGGAAATGTATGATGGCTGCTGCCATTATCGATGGTAGAGAAAAACTCAAGGAACAACATGGAAGAAATATTGGCAGATACTGCCATTGAAATGATCATGGACGTGATAATGAACTAGAGCAGGGGCGGAGCCAGAAAGTTATGGTCGGGGGAACAAATTTAAATAGTAGAGGCATCGTGCATAATTGCGGCCAAAGGCTGCAAAAAATTATTTGGACATTTTCTCCAACAACAGGGAAAATTTGTTATATTGTTAAGGAGAAAACTCTTAATTTGGTAAATTCTTAAACTTACCAAGTCAATATACAATCAATTAATGTAATTTAGGCATACAATTAAGTTACCAATTGTAATTGCGTAAGAAATAAGTAAATAAATGTTTTCCGTTAGAACCAATCAAGTAAATAATCATAATTATAGAAGCTAAACTAGTTCATTTTTCATTTTTATCCATTAATAGTTGTCAATCTTACTATATAAACGAAATTTTATTTTATCTGCCGAAATTTTGGGGGGACAAAATATCAATTTTAACAAATTATCTCTACTAATTTCATGTTTACCAAAAACTAGGGAGGACAACTGTCCTCCCTAGTCCTGGCATGGCTCCGCCCTTGAACTAGAGGTTGATGTTGTTGTAACCGTGACACTTGAGCTCAAAACAGGATGTTGTCTTGATGGAGAGGCTCGTGGTGATTGAGATGAAACAAAAAAAGTTGGAGCTCGGGTTTGGCTGTGACTGGTGGAGAGATATTAACCAAACAGGGAGAGAATGGTTTGGCTGGAGATCGGTGAGGGGTGGTCTATTGGTCCTGAGCATGTGGTTCGTTTGCCATTGGTTGAGATTATTAGTCCCACATTGTCTGGGAAATCTAAGATCCTGCGGTTTATAATCTCTTGGGCCCTCTCCACTCATTGTCAATTGGTTTTGAGTTGGATGCCCATATTCTAACATGGTATCAGAGCAGGCTATTTGCGACGAGTCATTTGACCGCGCCTTTACTCCGCGTCACCCGATTTAATTGTCCACGTGTTAGACCTAACGAGGCTATACGTGAGGGGGCGTGTTGAGATTATTAGTCCCACATTGTTTGGGCAATCTAAGATCCTGCGGTTTATAATATCTTGGGGCCTCTCCACTCATTGCCAATTGGTTTTGAATTAGATGCCCGTGTTCTAACGGGTTTAAGCTGGATGAACGGAGGAGAATGAGAAGGTTAAGAAGCTCGGATAAGACAAGGAGGCGGTGATGGAGTTTGGTTGCTGTGAAAGACTAGTTGAGGATAGATATAGAGAAGATTTCCGAGAAAATAAAAGATTTACGCGTGATGAAGAAAGTGGGACTATGGTACTGCAGGGTACAACTTCGTATATCAAGATGGATGTATAATCACTTGCTAAGATGACACATGGGTTCTGCTATCGTTATAGCCAATCAGAAATCCTGCTCAGCTATCTGTCGTTACTCCGCGTCACACCGTATCAAAGTCACTCAATGTACAAAAGTAACAAAACACAAAATTCATTTCCACCGACTATGCATCTTATCAAATAAGGAATTGTCGCACACGTTAGGTTTTGTACGCAAGCCTATATAAAGGCCAAATAACCGAGCAGAGAAGAAACAACTTTTGGAGAGAGAAAAATACGGATAAAAGAAGAGAGGAAAAGTTTTATTCCATATCTTAGGGTTTACCTCTTTAGGGTTGGAAACCAAGCTATTTTCTTCTTCTTTATTCTTATTTCATATATTTTTAATGAGTTTTAGTAAATACATGTGTAGCTAAATTTTACTAATTTAGGGATGATTTCAAAGTCCTGCATAATGGAATTTTAATTTTTTTTACGAGTTTATAATTCTAAGTTGATTTTTCTTGTCGATTGTCTCTATTATTTTTAGTATCTAAGATTATGATTGGGTTATTCAATCGGCCATTTGAATTAACCTGATAGTAATTCTTCTACTAGTATTGGGGTTGGTGATACGTGTAATAGTCACTCAATTCCATACACAAGTAGTAAATCGCAAAAGCTGACAGAGGGATTCTATTAAGCAATTGTGTATAGAGATGACACTAGTAAGCAGAACGAGTTTATGTGTCTGATGCTAGGATCAACCTAATTCACAAAACATAACACATTCGTTTGGGTTACATCTTGAGAGCTTATTCATGGTGGCTCAGATGGATAGAATCTGGTAGTCGAGCGCTTCTGTATCCAGTGGCAACAGGAATTCCGGGGATAGCAGAGCTAATTGCTATTCTACGGTCGGTGATAATAGAAAATTAAAAAGGAATAAACGAGTATTTTATGTTCAGTGCCGGCGAATGATTCCTTAATCATATGTGTTTTCTTATTATCTTTTTATTTTAATTAATCAAATAACCCCCCTTTATCTTTTATTTATTTTGCTAAACCAAATAACTTATCAATTACACAGATTTCTGTGGGAACGATCTCTTACTACCGCTATATTACTAGTTAATTAGTGTGAAATATCTTAATTATTTTTTTGCACTTACGACATGCATCAGTGTATAATGAAAAGTTTATATAGCTATACGACTTAGTCTCATTAGAAGATAGAATAAAATATGCTTCTGAGTGATAGATAAGTTTAAGTCTCCATATACCTTTTGTTGATGAAGTTCCTCCAAGCTCCTCAGTAGATCTTCTTCTTCAATTGGTGAACATTGTGAAGTATAAAGCTCAACTACATATTTTACACTAATATGAGACATAGCTATAAGTAGACTGGAAATTGAAAATGCAAGGGTACCCAAAAATACCTCAAGCTAAAACTTTTCCACCTATAAGTCCTTTCTATGAAAGTGATTGTCTGTGGACTGAGTCAAGACAATACAACTAATCGGTTCTTACTTCGTGTGATCGTCTATGGATACGAGATCGAGACAATACAACAACGAAGTATGTTTACTTCATAAGAGGTTCGAACTTAACCAAACACAATAGGATTGCTATCAAGTAAATAGGAATTAACGTTTGTGTAATTTACTTTAAATTATAATAACAACAATTATAATTGCGGAAAATAAAAGTAAATGACACGGCAAGATTTTGTTAACGAGGAAACCGCAAATGCAGAAAACCCCCGGGACCTTGGCCAGAATTGAATACTCTCAGGATTAAGACATTATACAAAATCAAACTAACTTCGTATAGTTGAGACCAAGCAACTAAACCTATAGTTCACCTAGCTCCGTCTGTATTCCCACGCCTCCGACCTGTAATAAGTCACGTACTTGGAATAATTCCTTTGGTTCGTATTCCAAACAGGGAACAACAAATCTGTTTGGTATCAACTCTTTTCAACTAAGTGATGTGAGTTCGACAAAGGCTCCTCTGTTTATCTCAAATAAACTCCTTCGTCAGGTTCTTAGAGCTATCTTATTATCAATTACCAAAGTAATTGTTAATATTTTGCAATCAATACTTTTAATCACAAAGAATTGTATTGATGCCGATATACACAACTAATTAATATAATCTACCACAAGGATAAACTGATTATAGTTGGATCCTTTTTTACCGAAACAAGTATTGTGCACACCAAAAATTATGAACTCAAATCAGAAATCTTCAAAGTCTTCTTTGTCTTCAAATTTTCTTAGATCTTCAATAAACACCTGCGCACAACAACTTGAATCTCTTGTGATCAATCATGCACAGACGGAGTCTGTTAACAATGGATTATCACAAGACGTATTTAGATCTACAAACAATCTAAAGATCCCTGTCGAAACTTCGATATAGTTTGAGTGAATCTTATATCAGAAGAGAAGATTCTCAAGCATAAATAAACTAGGTGCAATCAAAGTTCAACCACCGTTAGTCAATTAAATCAATCGAAAACAAAAGATAAACCGCAACTACCTAGTTTCCCACCAAAGGTACTAATAGAACTTCTCAATCCCAAATAAGACTATAAACTGAGTGGTTGTAAGAGATTTCTCCTAATTAGGTTACTCTCTCCGAATAGGCGGCTTCACCAGTAACAACACAATTGAGCAAGTTTGCTGTCATGAAGGATTAGTTTGCCCGAAATGCAAACTTCAAGTATTTATAGAAAAGGAAGTTTGGACACCAAGGAATTTCCAAAACCGAAACATTCTCAAGATATGCAATAAAATTCCAAATTAGGTTTCCATAATTCTTGGAAATGCTCTGTCCAAAATATTGACCGAAAATCTCTTTGGAAAATCTCAACGAGTAAATGCACATTACTAATTCTCATTTTCCTAAAATAAAATTAAAAACCTTAAATAAAAGATTCTTAACTTATTTATTTTTCGATCCGGGATTTTCTTCCTTTAGTTATTAAGGAATAACTTTGAACAATTAAAGATAAGCATTACTGCATGTGTTCAAAGTATGTCAACATCCTTACTTTATAAGTCCTCTTTCATACTTACAACCTTGAAACCGATTTGCCACACTTCCAAACAAGTTTAGAATTGGTTCATATGACTTTCAAGAACTATGTGATTGATCAAGAACACTCAATCACAAATCATGGGTTTATCGGTTCTACCAAAACAAGTTTCGGTTCTACCTCCATGTGAGTACTGTGCATAGTCACACTAGTTTTTCAAAAATTCGGTTGACTAGGTATTAGGATCGGTTCCCCACATATATATGGTATCTAACTTGTATTTTTTGCACATGTCCATAGGGTCGGTTCCCCTTTTCCTAAAAACGTGTTGCACATGTCCATAGGATCGGTTCCCCTTTCTGCTAAAAACTTGATGTACCTCATACAAGGATCGATTCCCCTTTGTGATAGGTTGTACCTCTTACTAGGATCGATTCCCCTTTACCTAGATTCGGTCATACCAATAACACAAAATCAATCATACCATCTCAGGTGATTACTTAAGATCGGTTTCACTAATAAAAGTCATACAAATACAAAAGTCAGGCCTTTGTGAATAGTTTTACCAAGAACATAAACAAGTCATAAGCGGTTATACTAATCACATATATTGGTAGTTCAAAAGATATGCAATGAATAACAATACCATGTAAAACATTATTTCCTAGGATGAAATCCTCACTTCATACCCATACATAATCACAATAACATTCAAACGATTATGTTGATGTGTTCATGCTTCGCAGTTTTGTTTAATATTATTTCTAACTAGAGTATTCATGCTTCGCAGTTTTGTTTTCAATATGCACGACTTTAAAGATACGTTAGGGAATGAAATAGTTCAAGTCAAATATCACTAACCTCAAGTGGAAGGATGATGTTGTCGTTGTAGCTCCTTGATTCTTCCCTTCTTTAAGTCTTCGCAATACTTGTAATGTCTCATATCCTAATACTTTCAAGCTAACCTATATGAAGTTGACTCTAGTACATAATCAAACGACTCTTTAAATGAGTTTTGATTCACTAAAATATGACAACCAAACTTGACATACCAATGCTTGGTGGGTTCAACCGATAAATGCTCTAACAGAAATCAAGTATATAGTTTTGATCAACTAAACTTGACAAACAAGCTTGAGATAACAATGCTTGCAAGTTTGACTGAGCAGTGCTCTAACATTAATAATCAGCATAATTATTTATTTACTATTATCACAACATCAGTTTTCCCTAGCTGCATGGGAGCTCCTTGAAGTGGGTGTATCTAAAATTTATTATTGATGCTGGAACTGATCTTATCTTGCGATATCATATAGGTCAATGCGATGGCATTAGAGGTTCCTTTGCAAAAATCATGGAAGCTAAAGAAAATTCATATTGAAACATATACCAAAGTGGTGACGTAGTAGATGGGCTGTTCTATCTTCGTGTTGGTTTTAACCAACATCGCGCTAACTGCATCCTCTGTTGCTGCTATGTACAGGGCCAAAACCTCGTCAGGATCGGGTTTTTGTAAGATGGGGATTTTAGCAAGGTATTACTTGATTTCTTTGAAGTCTTCCTCGCACTCTGTTGTCCATTAAAACTTGCTCCCTTTTTAAAGAATGTTAAAGAAAGGCTTGCATCTGTCTGAGGATCTGGATATAAACCTCCCTAGTGCTGCTAGGGAGAAATTGAGTCTTTGGACTTCTTTCAGGTTCCTTGGAGATGGCATTCCTGCGATGGCCTGAATTTTGGCAGGATCCACCTCGATGCCCCTTTTCGTTACCAGGTATCCGAGGAATTTTCCTAAAGTGACATCGAAAGTGCATTTCTCCGGGTTTACTTTCATGTCATGTTCCCTTATTTCCTGAAAGATATCCTTCAGGTCTTGGTGGTGATCTTTCCGTAGCTTGTTTTCGACTAGCATATCGTCCACGTAAATTTCTAGAGTATTCTCAATCCATGGCTTGAAGATAGCATCGACCATCCTTTGATACGTTTCCCCTGCGTTTCGGAGCCCGAAGGGCATTCTCACGTAGAAGTAGAGGCCATGCGGGGTGTAGAATGATGTATGCTGTTGATCCTCTTCTGACAGGAATACTTGGTTGTATCCGGAGTATCCATCCATGAACGACATCTCTTCATACACCTCAACTGCTTCGACCAGTTGGTCGATGCTTGGCAAGGGATAGCTGTCTTTGGGGCATGCTTTGTTGAGGTTGGTGAAATCGATGCATATTCTCACCCCGCCGCTCTTTTTAGGTACAATGACCATGTTTGAAATCCATGTTGGATATTTGACTTTTTTGATGAATCCAGCTTCTAGTAGCTTATGAAGCTCCGTTTCGACTGCTTTGTGGTATTCTGGGGCTACTTTTCGTACCTTTTGCCTGAAAGGTGGTGTACCTGGCTTTATGCGAAGCTCATGATGGATTGTCTTAGGGTCGATTCCTGGAATATCTCCTAGCTTCCATGCGAACACATCTGCATACTCCGTGAGTAATCCTATCAAAGATGCCTCACGCTCCTCATCCATCAACATTACGATCTTGACCATTCTTGGTTCTCTTTCAATTACTATATTTATTTCTTTCACCGCTTCTATAGGTGTAAACGTGGGTTTTGATTCCCCTAGAAGAGGAATCTTCTTTGATTGCTATTTAGTAGGCTCCTCGCCTTCTTTAATGGCCGAGGTACTTGCCTCTATGTTCCCAATCGTATTTCTCTTTGAAAGGCTTCTTCCAGAGATTTCTTCTAGGTAGGCGTCGATGGCTTTTTCTTTCGCGGCTTTCTTATTTCGGGATCTTCAGTTCTTTCGCTGCTTATCTTGTTCGTTGTTGAGATTGTTTTGCAGAGTTTGACACTCTCGTGCCATGACTTTATCTCCTTTTATCTCCATTACCCCTTGGGGGGTTGGAAACCTAAGGTACTAGTGGTATGTAGCAGCCACTCCCTTGAAACCTAAGGTACTAGTTGTATGGTGAGGGTGCGTCCACCACGCTGAATCGGGTGTCGACCTTCATTCGACCCGCGTCTACTTGCAAGACAATAAGGGCTTCGTGGCGGCTCCGTTGAATCCGTAGATTGTGAAGTATGAAGATAATAATTGTTCATCGTTGAGTTCCATTCGTTTGAATGTATCAAAAAATAGAACATTAACGAAGCTTCCCCCATCTATGAGGATTTTCTTGATATTGCACCCTGCAATTGGCAATGTGAGAACCAGTGGATGGACGCACCCATGATCTTAGATACGGACGATGGCATCTAAATGTTCACAAACAATGTTAGCATACATAAAAATTCACAGACTAGGTGTATAATGCGTAAAGCGAAGTGAGTACACCGATTCACCGACTCAGAGTCTTCGGACTCGTCTTTGTCTACTCGTATACAATGTTCTCATAGTAAAGTAAATAAAGACCATGTAGTTTCCGGATTTCCCACACTACACCCTTGTCAATAATCTATGAAAACTAAGTCATAATTGTGGATGAACAACAACACTTTTATTAATTCACTTTCAAGAAGATTTACAAGAAATATCAAAACTCAGAAGTACAACTTTCTTTCTGGAGTTTCTCTCTCCTCAAAATTCTCTCAGCTCTCAAAAATACATCATCCTCTTCTGGATTTAGTTAAACCCTTTATATAGGAAAATACATAGTGGAAGACATCTAAGATTCCCCCTTAATTCGGATCCACTATGCGATCTCATCGCCATAACTTTAGTCTTCACCATCGCCAACTTTATAATCATCGTGAAGCAGACTTATTCTTCATATATCTTTAGTCGTTAACCGTTATATCACTCTTTTGTGACACTCGCCAAATGTTGTTGAAGAATCTTGCGAAGTTCTCGTCAAAGTGTTGTTAATACTTGTAGAAATGTTTGAGTTTCTCGCAGAAGTGTCGTTTCTATCCCGAGAATATCGTTGTGGCGATATTCTGGTCCTACATCTTGCCTCTTCTCATGTCTTTTCTGCGAAGAAGATAAGATATGAGAACTTTCAACTCTTAATGATGCTCGCAGCTTCTTTCTTTACAAGTTTTCTTCTCGACAAACCTCCGTTTATTTAGTTTAATCGCCTACACGTGTTGTAGCTTTTCTTTAACACGTGTCATCTTAATGGGTCCTACTGCTCTTGTCTATAAAAGGTGGAGCCGAGTTACGAAAATAATTTTCTCTTTTTACTTCTTTATCTTCTTCATCTGTTTACTTCTCTTTCCGTCTGCAACTTTTCTTTATCTTCATATTCACCTGCTACTGTTTTAATGGAAACGCCAAGGTATGTATTTTGATTATACCATATTATTTGAATTATTTTTTGCTACTTTTTCTCTTTGATCTTCTTGATTATAATCTTCGTCATATTTTCCTTTAGTGGATCAATCCCTACCACCCATTATGAAACTCCAAACCCTAATTCCCTCAAGAAGCTTGTTGAGAAGAGGAGGAAGAAGGGTTTTGCGAATGATAAGGTAGTAAGAAACACATTTTATCTTAATAAAAATATTGTTGCCTCTGTTTCTTATCTAAATTATTTTTTGCAGAATGACGAGAACATCGCTAGACCTCATAAAAAATCCCGTCGCAATAAAACTATTGAAGATGATATAATTATTCCTGAGTTATCATCTAAGATAACTATCATCACACCTTTACAATATAATCCCCCTTCTTCTGTCTGCGAGAACCTCGCTATCAATACCCCCAATCCTTCAGAGAATTTGACAAATCAAATTCCTACAAATGTTGTGGCTGAAACTCCTTCTAGTCCAATATTACCCTCAACCGTCACTTTCCCAAAAACTCCTCCTTCTCATAATGCATCAATCGCAGATGATTCAAATCGTCAACTTGCTATCATTACCACTTCATCCTCTACATCTCCTTCTCCATCAAATGAAACCTTTGCTGGAGTTGATATTGCTTTTAAAATTTTATCTAATATTTTAGATAACGCTAGAAAATCTTCCACTGATTCTCTTCAATATGAAGCTTGCGAGACTTTACTCAAGTATTTTGGTTCTGATAATTCTGCCTCGCGAGTATCTTTGGAATATGAAGTTGAAGCTCTAAGAAAAGGCCTTCAAGTTAAAACTTTTGAGTGTAACACTCTGAATCATATGCTTCGCAATTCTTCACTTGAGTGCGAGAATCTTCGCAGACATAATGACGAGTTGAAAGGTATAGTTTTCCTGCCTCTATCTTTTTGTCTATCCATTCTAATAATTTCCCGTCTCCCTTATTTTTTACACTCCATTCCTTTTAAATGTTTGGTTTATTTATTTAGATTCAAATCGGAATCGATTAGTGAAGATATTTGATTTAGAATCAATCGCTGAAGAAGCTCGCGCTGAAAAAGAGTCTTGGATGGACCAACATAGTAGATTAGATAATATTTATACTTACTCAATTGATCACATAAATAATCTTAATCATGAAAATAATCAACTGTCTCAAATAGCGAAGTTGCTCGTCTTACATATTTGTTATTTAAGACTGATTTGGCGATGAAATCTTTATCAGATGAGAATAAAACTTTATCCCAAGAGAAACATAATTTTTCAAGTTTGATGGTGGCTTCCTCGCGACAATTAGATAATCTTCAAAGAATTTGTGATAATCAAGAGCGATCTCTTCGTTCCATTAAAGATGAACTCAAGGAATTAACTGAATCATCTGCTGCTGATAAGGATAAACTTATCAAGGGTAGATTAACTCTTAGTTTAAAGGCTAGTGAACTTAAAGATTAGTATTCTCAGTTAGAGAAATCTCACTCTTTATTAGTAAAAGAAAATCTTTATCTTCGCACCAAGGAAGAAAACATGAAATCTCGTCTGAAGGGTATGGTTGGCGATAAATTTGACGATGCTATGAATCAGTGGGAGAATTATTTCTTTTCATTAATCCAAAACTTAACCTCTCAAAAAGAAGGTAGTCGATTGACTGCCTCAATTGTTAATTTTTCTGATAAATTCCCATGTTTTACTTCTCGTAAGCTCTTCATTTGAATATTTCCTTGTTATTTTTGTTATTCGCAGAATCTGAAAGAAGCCATCTTGCTACTATTACTGCCCTTACTGAGAAATTAGATAAGGTTCGCAAAGAAAACAAGACTCTCATTTCCGATTGCTTGGACGTTCGCGATAAAGCAAAAAGAAGGCTTGATTATCTTGAGTACTTCAAGAATATGGAGATTATAAACCGTGATAGAGGTTTTCTTCGCAAAGTTCACCTCTCTGTTGAAGTTCTGTTGAATAAGATTCTGATCTCCCATTCTCTCCCTCCTGAATCTGTTCTTCCTCTAGAAGTTGAGGATGATGAAATTCCCATTCCTATGGATAAAGATTAGAAGATACACCCACTGAAGGAGAAGAAGGAGCTGAAGAAGATAACCCAGAAGAAGACGAAGGCTCTCCTAGAGAAGAAGAAATTCACAAAGGAAAGGATGCTGGCGATACTGAAAAGAATGATGGTGATATTGATAAATCTACTGGCGAGAAGAATACTGACGAGCCTGTCGCTGAAGTTTGAGTTTCATTTTTTCTTTCTCTTCCTGCCTCTTTTTTCGCGAGGAATGTAACTTGGATGACTTTTTTAATTTTTCATGTTGTCTGTGTTGAATCTTCTCAAGGAAGATATTAAGATTTTATTTGCTCATTCCTCTTCTTGCCCTCTAATATCTTTCTTGATATGGTGAGTTATATGATGTTGAATAGATATTTTATGAAGTAAATCTGCCTCTTGGGATGAATAGATTTTTCCTGCATTCTCAAATAAAATAATTAATGTTCAATATTAATCTGTTGGTCTTATTATGCCTTCCTAGTTAAAGGTCTTATTTTGCCAACCTTTAATAACGACAAGATCGAAATTATGAAGGAGGTGTCATCTTACTTGAAGGCGTCTTTACATTTATATGTATTGACCCATTGATCTTGTCTTATCAGTATTTTTCAATATCTCTGCGACAATATGACAAGTCTAGATTCTTGCGAATACAAAGCCTCGTGACATTGTCGTCTTGCGATGAAATCGCGGCTTTGCAATCTTGGACGTCAATTTTACAGGAACCACTTTGTGAAAAAACCCATTGATCTCATATTAAAATTTTCTCTTTAGGCTTTTTGCCTCACGTGAAAATATGGTCTAAATGATCTTTAAAGCCCCATGACATTGCCGTCTTAAGACACTTATCAGCTTACCCTTATCTTCCCCCTGGTTTCCCCTTCAAGGAGGGCACAGACGGTTGTGTTAGCAACCGCAGAAACCTGAGCCTCTTGTCCTTTATGCCTATATGGCTTATAGTTACAAGACTGTACCCTAAGTGGGGTTTTCTTCAGGCCAAGTGCATTGTAGCCAAGACTTACCAAGGATGTAAAGAGAGTTTCGTACGCTCCGGGCACCCTTGGCTCAACCGTGTACCTCGGCGCCTTGGTCATACTCTGCACTTCTTGGAAGAGATTCTCGGTCGTCCAACCAGGGTATAACCTTATATAGTTGGAAATCCAAGATCTCTCTCCCGGATAGGTTTTCTTTAACCCCAACATCTTCATGACTCAAGTTCCAGCAGCGGTATAACCTTATCGTTGAGTCATGTCAAGAGATACCCCCTCATATGACGCGCTATTAGGTCTTACGTTTGCCTCTTACGAAATTTTATTCGCGAACTAGGGTGCACGCCATAAAGGTTCGTCCCATTCTTTTAATCTCTGCGAAATTTTATTCGCTATTCTTGCGATGATGCTCGCATAAATTGTGATAGAGAAAGAAGAATTTTTTAATTGTTTCATCTTACATTTGTATTTTTTTCCTCGCAAAAATTGCTACTGATAATACCTTTTCAGAAACAATCTATTCCATGGTCTATCAAGTCTTTGCCCAACATCTCTTCCCTCTGGATCCATTAATTTGTATGCTCCATTTCCAATTATTTCTTTAATGATGTATGGTCCATCCCATTTTCTCGCTAATTTTCCACCACTTTCTTGCTGATATTTTGGTGTTTCTCGCAAAACTAGATCGCCAGGCTGGAATTGACGTTTCTTGACTCGTTTGTTGTACTCATGAGCTAATCTTCGCTGGTAATTTTCCATATATTGTAGAGTTTTTTCTCTCTTTTCTTCTAGTTCATCTAACTCATGTAAAATCATGCCAGCACTTAGATTTTTCTCCCATGCCTCTCTTTTTGTTGTTGGGATAGCAACCTCTGTTGGTAGGACAACTTCAACTCCATATGTTAAACAGAAAGGTGACATCCCAGTTGCCTCTCGTCTAGTTGTATTATATGCCCATATTGCATTATGCACTTGCTCACACCATGATTTGTGATAACCTTCTAACTTCTTTTTCAAAATGTCTGCGATTGTCTTATTAGTCGCCTCATCCTGACCATTTGCTTGTGGATATAAAGGAGTTGACTTTCCACATTTTATCTTAAATGCATTAAGAAGTAATTCGATATTCTGCCCTTCAAATTGCTTTCCATTATCAGACATCAACTGTGCTGGGATCCCAAATCTGCAAATTATATTTTCAAATATGAACGTAAAAATATCCTTATCGCGGATGTGCTGTACTGACTTTACTTCTCCCCATTTTGTGAAATAATCTGTAGCAACGATTAAATATCTTATTTGTCCAGAACCAGGCACAAATGGTCCCATAATATCCAATCCCCATTTTCCAAATGGCCATACGCTTGACGAAGATGATAATGGTGCTCCTGGTGCATGTATCTTCTTCCCAAATCGCTGACAATCTTCACAACGCCTTGAAAGTTGCTTTGCATCCTCATGAATATATGGCCAATAATAACCCTGCATCTTTATTTTATATGCTAAAGATCTACCCCCGCTGTGATTACCAGCATCACCACTATGCAACATTTTTAACACCTTTTGTCCTTCTTCTCTCGTAAAACATCTTAGCGATGGTCCATTAAATGATCTGCAATATAATACCCCCTCTCTTAGTTCATAATTGGTTACTCTACTTTTCAATTTATGTGCTTCTAATCGATTTCTAGGGATTTCTCCTCTTGCCAAATAATCATGAAGATCTGCTCGCCAATATGTAGCATTATTCCCTATTTCTTCCTCGCCAAATTCTACCATCATTACATCTACCTCGTCTTCTTCTTTGTTTATCGCCGGTTGTAAAAGTTTTTGAATTTTTATGCATCTCGCAGGTGGGTTCGTCATCATACTTGATATGATAGCAAAAGCATATGCAAGCCTATTATCTTTCCTTGATATGTGTCTCCATTTTATTTTTGTAATTCTCGCAGACAATTCTTCAACAAGTTTTTTGTACTTCTTCAAAGATGGTTCATTTGTGGTATACTCTCCCTTTATCTGGCGAATAACCAATTGTGAATCGCTGGTGATTCTAGCATTTTCCAACTTCATTTCTATCGCAAACTTCAATGCATGGATTACAGCTTCATATTCTGTCTCATTATTAGTGGATGCAAATTCCAATCTAAATGAAAAAGCTGTTTTTTCTCCTTCTGGTGAAATGAAAACAACTCCAATCCCATTTCCTTCTCCATTTGACGATCCATCCACTAATATTTCCCATCTGTCAGGTTCTGTTAATAGCTCTTTTGGGTCTCCATGTTCTTCTTCTATATCCATCATTTTTTCTACAACTTCGTCATCTTCTAAAGGAAATTCAGCTAAGAAATCTGCGATACCTTGTGATTTTGGCGAAGATAGAATTTCATATTGAATATCAAAGTGCCCTACTTGTGCATTCCATCTCTCAACTCTGCCTGATCTTTTTGAATTTTTTATCACCGATTCAATTGGCACTCTCGTTAACACTTTGACCTTATGCGCTTGGAAGTAAATTCGAAGCTTAAAAGTTGCGTGTACCAATGCTAGAATTAGTTTCTCAATTTTTGAATAATTTTCTCTCTGCTGAATTAAATGTTTCTTTGATATAATAAATTGGCTTCTCCACGCATCTACTCGCAGCAATACGGCACTTAGCGCGTATGTGGTTGTCGCAAGATAGATCAATAGTTCTTCTCCTGGTTCAGCCTTTTGTAAAATAGATATATTCATCAATTGTTCTTTAATTCCTTGAAAAGCTTTTTCACATTCATCTGTCCATTTAAATTTTGCTCCCTTCTTGAGTATATCGAAAAAATGCTTGCACTTGTCTGAAGATCGTGAAATAAATCTTCCCAGCGAGGCTAAGAGTCCATTCAGTTGTTGCACATCTTTAAATGTCGCTGG
Organism: Papaver bracteatum; assembly: GCA_023529315.1. Lineage (NCBI taxonomy): Eukaryota > Viridiplantae > Streptophyta > Magnoliopsida > Ranunculales > Papaveraceae > Papaver > Papaver bracteatum. The sequence continues at coordinate 2,696,167 of JAJJWX010002278.1, forward strand.
TGTTGGCATATCGCGAACTGCTTGTACTTTTTTTGGATCAACTTGTATTCCTTCTTTTGATACAATATAACCCAAAAATTTCCCTGATGCTACTCCAAAAGTACACTTTTCTGGATTCACTTTGATGTTAAATTGTCGCATTTGATCGAAAATCCCTTTCAAATCCTGTACATGATTTTTAGGTTCTTTGATTTTAATCAACATATCATCCACATACACTTCTAATGTTTTATGTATCCACTTTGCAAACACCTTCTCCACCATTCTTTGGTATGTTGCACCAGCATTTCGTAAGCCAAAAGGAATCTTTGTATAACAATATAATCCTCTTGGAGCAAAAAATATTGTATGCTCTTGATCTTATTCTGCGAGGGGAATTTGATTATATCCTTTATATCCGTCTAATGAAGATATTCTATCATTTCCCGCTGCTGATTCAACCATTTGTGGAATATCTGGTAATGGAAAACTATCTTTAGGACAAGCTTTGTTTAAATCAGTAAAGTCTATGCAAATTCTTATCCCTTTATTTTTCTTTGGGACGGGACTATACCATTCCCTCTCAGCAGGGTCGGGGACATAACAAGTCATCATTGTTTTTCCTTTGATCCGAAGATAGCAATCTTTCAGAGTGCGGAGATAATTCCCAGTCAACTGTGACACAGAACGACTATGGGTATTTGTAGAAGAACCCTCACGACCAGCCAATACGTCATAGTAAAAAGAATCACCTGACTTATACAGAGGCAACATAAGACCCGCCTCAAAGGCCCCCACGGTAGTCAACAGATGAAACTCATCGAATTGATATCTCGAGATAAGATCGTAAGTGATATCATCATCGGGAGCATAAAAGCGGACCTCGAAGGCTTGAAGTTCATGCTTCTCCTTGAACATCTCCAGGTCGATATGCTTGAAATTGACCTTTTTATTACCAACTGAGACACTTCGTATAACCGGTGCAGCATCTTCCTCGTCGGAAGGGTCTACCATGGAGTCTTTCGAAGGACTCGTACCCACGACATTCCTTTTCAAAGGAACGTTCTTAGATGGTTCAATCTTCGAGGCAGTACCCTTGACAGATTTTCCTTTAGAAGGGATCACTTGAGGAAGAGGTAGAGGATTTTGCTAAGGCATCGGAGGAGCCATGGAACGAAGAGGCGGAACATACAAAGCTTCGTTACGGGGAGTAGCATGCGTATTTTTAGACTCATCACGTGAGCGAGAAGAAGCGCGGGTAGTAGCATACCTAGAGATAGGGGTATCCCTCGGGGGATCCCCTTTCTTGGAAGAAGAATGTCTATGACCCGAAGAGGAAGAAACCCTTTGAGAACGAAGATCAGCCTGCAAGGCCCTAGAACCCCCTAGCGGAGATATATCCGGGTCTCTACACGGAGGAGAACTGTGAGGACTAGACGGCGGATTCTGATAAGGGACCCGCTGACGATCAGCCATATCTGCGGGACATACAAACAAGTTTTAAGTTCCGCAGAATCACGAACAAATATCAAAAAGCTGAAATTTACAGAGTTTATCATGGATATCGATAAAAAAAAAACAAATTAAAACCCTAGATGACTTGCGTCGCCAGGAAAGCTTCTTCAACCATAAATTTCTAACCTTTGTGACGAAGAACAGAAGTATATATACTTATTTGTGTATTCTTCATCACAAAGCCAAGAACACAGTTGCATAAGTGGAGCTAATAATCAGAATCAAGACCAAAGACCAACCCCTTACCTATGTCAAGATCTTTAAACAACGTAAGAGCGTGGCCGGAAAACAACGAACAATAGCAGCAAACGAACCTAGAGATTCAATGACGGGTCGTATTCAAGACAAAAGCATCAGCAGGTAACAGTAGCAGCAACAATTGATGGCATCCAAACAAAAGTGAAGAATGAAGATTTCAGGAGGAAAGAATGAAGATTTCAGGAGGAAAGAATGAAGGACCGACAAAGAATGAAATTTACTTCACATTCTATTTCCCCCTTTTTAAACATTGAAGAAGATTGAAACGATCCCTTCACCCAAGGAGGAGTTATTGCATAATGGGAAACGTGCCCTGGAATCTAGGGGAAGTTATTGAAGGAGTGGGGAGAGAATACGCGACGGGTTTCCTCTAAATCCAACTGACGCCTTAAGTCAGAAGAAAAGGGGAAAATTTTATGCACATATTTTCACCCCTCGCCACGTGCCCTCGGTTAAACACGTGGGAGACATGTGACGTGGAGCATCAAGAAATGATGCCACGTGCATACAACCAAGAAACATGTATCATCAGGAGGGGGTCCTCATCTCGCAGATCCGACGGCTCCAAATCAAGGGGTACCGAGGCAGAGTGTTGCTGCGAAGTACTGAATACACCCTCGGACTTGCTTTATCCCATCTCGAGAGAGGTCCCAGATCGACGGCTAAGACCAAGCTAACTGACACGGATATGACAGGGGCAGAAGGTTGTGGACTGGCTCGTGCAGACGATTCAACCACCCGCATTAAACACCCTGGGAAGTATACGTGTGAGCCAACCAGAGGAAGACACGACCATAACCCTTCGGTAATAAGGAAGAAACGACGGGGGCATCGTGGAAGACGAAGAAGTCCGCGTACTGGCACAAAACACAAGACGATAAGAATGCAACGACTTTTATTAGCGGACCCCACGTCGAAACCCCTATAAATACCCCTCCTCACTAAGAGAGAGGGGCAGGTCAGTTCGAAAAGAAAAGGAGAGAAGAGAGAATAGGAAGAGTAAGTAGTTTCCCTAATCCCACAGACTCATTTAAAACTCCAAAGTCATTCGACTATACTTGTAATCAATCTACATATAATGAAATCCCCTTAACCCCGTGGATGTAGGCCTCAGTGCCGAACCACGTAAATACTTGTCTCATTTACGTTTAGCACTTACATTCCGCACTTTACATTCAGTATTTTGTATGATAAGCTTTATATTACTTTACTGTATTTATTTAATTTACTATGAGAACATTGTATACGAGTAGACAAAGACGAGTCCGAAGACTCTGAGTCGGTGAATCGGTGTACTCACTTCGCTTTACGCATTCTACATCTAGTCTGTGAATTTTTATGTATGCTAACATTGTTTGTGACCATTTAGATGCCATCGTAATTTACGCGTTCACAATTGTGAAATCCTTAGTTGTATTTGGGTTGAGAAATTCCTCATATTCTTTGCACGAGCTTCCTTTGCTATGTGGTCTGCTGCCGAGTTGTATCTTCTTCTATTAATATAGTGCACCTGAGCTTGAGGGAGCTTGAGTGTGTCTAGAATTGATCGTGCAAAATACTTCTACGCGTAATGCAGTGGCAATTGAAGAAGACACCCCAACTTTGGACTGAGACAAATCCTATTGCGTACGACACTCAAAAAGGGACAGTTCCCAAAATTTCATGACTTCCTACAAGGGGAAGGAATCTATGTATTGGTACATCTCCAAACTTTCTCTTTACAAATTTTCTGATAATTAACATGAGACTACAAATTTTATTAGTAGGTTTGTATGAATTTCGTTTCCTGGATGTTTAATGAACGCGACAAATGCTATCCCACGCAATTTTGCGGGATGGTTTCCCGCAAAAGCAGCTTCTTTACCGTTGGATGATCAAATTAACGGTTAGAATCACATTCAAGAAATGACCCACCATTTTTAGAAAAAGACCCACCATTTCCTCTAAAGGATTCAAGGTTGTTTGATCTGGGTTTTAGCATGATCAAACGGTAAAAAAGTTGCCTTTGAGGGAAGTCATCCTGCAAAATCGTATGGGATAGCACTACACGTCCGTTAGTCTGTGACGGAGAAAGTGAAAGTGACTTGTAAACAATAATTTTGGTATGCTTCGGGGATTTTTTTTTTTGATTATGACACCATAACATCGTAATCATCAATCATCAAATGTACTACCAAATTTGTTTTTTTTTTCCGATAAAAAATTAAATGATTTTTGGTGATTTAAGTAGCTTCTCCCTTTGGACTTTGGAGTCCATAAAGTGAAAACGAAGAGAAAGCAGTAACAAGGAAAGAGTAGGCATCTTTTGTTAGTTGAGAAAGTGACCGACTGATTTGGCAACTAGTATTAGTTTCTCAGCCATCAATTTTTATTGAAGATGTAGTTGAGATTTGATAGTTATTAATTAAAAGAGAGAAGAGTAGAAAGAAGTATATGCCTTTTCTATCATTCACCCACAAAAATGTAAAAAAGAAAAAGAAAACGAAGCTGTTTGAAAGATTAAGGTGGGCTGTGGATGCTTTAGAGAGTAGGTATTGACATCCTTTTTATCTCGAAAATGCATGTAAGTGGAGGTCAACAAAGTTTCTTGCTGAGAACACTCCTCTATACTGTCTATCCCTTCCTATAGAGAGATGTCGACCCTCCCAAGCATATTGAATCAAAAAGTGACACAAAATAGATAAATCCGGGCATGACCGAACCCAAAAATAAATAAAAAATCCTATTGTTGGTGCGGCAAGGGATTTTTTTTTGGGCTGACGCATGGACAGAAAGGTGTCAGGAAGTTGTAAAATGCTAAACTCCCCCGCTCCCTTCGCCCACTGCTTTTCCATGCCTATGTGTCAAGCATCTGTTGGTTAAATCCAATAATAATGGGACTCTCTACTAATCTTAATCCAGGGATCAAGGGTTAAGAATGATGACACGTAATAGGGGAAAGAAGTAGGGGAAGAGAGTGGGGGAAGTGTAGCACTTCCGAAAACACATAACCACTTACACTACTATTTTCAATAATGACTAATATACTCTTCATTTATTTATTTTTCCGAATCATATTAATATTATTGATTAAAAATAGAGTTACAAATTACAACCAAAGAAATTAACCAAACTCACTAAACCAGAAAACAAAAGCTTAATCCCACCCAAATCAACAAAATCTATAATAAACTACTCCTGGCATCTCAATCCTCTTCAACCATGAAGGCCTGCCAACATGAACCATTCTTCCACCATCATGCAATCTGGCACCAACTTTAGCAGCACTGTCTGCAGAAAAGTTTACTTCCCTAAAACAGTGAACAAAGATGATAACATATAATTTTTTGATTGCATTTTTATCCATCTAATTTTGATGAACCATGGAACATTATTTCTGGCAAATTGGTTCAACACTGTCTTTGAATCTGATTGTATGATTATATTCTTCAACTTCCATTCAACTGCAAGTTCAGCTGCACATACAACATCGTATATTTCTGCTATGTAATTTGTGGTTATGCCTAAGCCACTAGATAAAGTGCCCAGAACCTGACAGAGGTGATTTATGATGACAATACCAAATCCAGCAGCCCCTGGATTACCAAAAGATGCTCCATCACAACAAAAGAGAGTGAAGTCATTGTTTGGAGGAGACCATTAACATGCTTTAATATCTTGAAACTTGGAAAGTCTTGGTCCCAAATTGAAGAAAGCTATAATTTGAAGATCATAATATTGATTCAATTTTCTTCCTTTTAATTTCAGACCTCCTTCAAAAACCATCTTCATAATTCTTGTTTTGAAGCTAGGCATATTAGGCTTGATGTTATCAAAGAATTTTCTATTTTTCTGGAACCACAATTCTTTTAAGGTACTGCAAGCTGTTGTAATCCATACTTCTTGAATTAAAGAACTTTTGTTAGAAGTACCTTTCCAAATATCATTAAAGGATTTAGGCAGAGCAAAATTGAAAGTTGAACACAACCAACTCCAAATGTTTAAACTGAACTTGCAATTCCATAGTAGATGGTGCATACTGTCCCCAGCTTCTTCAAAGATACAACATTTTGAAACCATGTCATACCTTACTGACCATTATTGCATCATCATATATAAACCTTGAATAAGTTTCCAAACATTACTGACAGTACTTGGGTGCAGGAAAGAATTCCAAATGTACTTTGACCAATGAACTTTTCTATTGTATAATCTCATCTTATTAACTGCAGTAGATACATTAAAATTTCCAGTTAAAGTTTCTTTCCATATCAGCTCATCATGTAACCCACTCACTTCAGGTAAACTAAATGAAGTAATATTATTTTGAATTTATGGAGGTACATACCACTTTCCATCATTTAATATATCAATAATCTTCATATGAATGTTGTCTTTTAGATATTGAGAGTTACCTATTTTATTAACAAGAGGAAAATCACCAATCCAGATATCAAACCATAATGAGATTTTTTGACCATTACCTATGCACCATCTTAAGTCCTCATGAAGAGATTGCCATGCCCATTTCAGTCCAGGACATACAGAAGATAGTTTCCATTTTGAAGTCCATTGGTTTTGTTTATCTCTGAATTTTGCTTTGAATAATAAGGCCCAATCTTCCTCTGAATTAATTATTTTCCACGTCATCTTCATTAAGAAAGCTTTATTGATAATCTCAAGTCTTTAAATTCCCAAGCCACCCTTAGAATACGGAGAGCAAACTTTTTTCCATAACAGAACAATGTAATTCCTTTTTCACTAAAAGGAAGTTCCTTATGATATTTTCACATGTTTTGATAATTGAAGCTAGCCACTTGTATACATCCATATTATATAAAGGAATGCTGCAGAGGAATGATTTAACGAGAACCAACCTGTCTTGAAATGATAAAAGTTTTCCTTTCTAAGCAACAAGCTTTTTTTTTGCATCATTTCTACCATTGGCCAGACTGTAGAAGATTTCACTCTGCTTACACATAAGATGACACCTAAGTATTTGTCAGGGAACTCACTAATTTCCATTTGAATCATTTCCTTAATTTGATTCTTCCTTGACACGGAAGTACCATCCACAAAACACCTACTTTTCTGCTTGTTTATGATCTGACCTAAGCACTTTTGGTAATTATCTAACAAGTTCAAGAAATTTGTTATACTTTTTTTGGCACCATTTAGAAAGATGTAACATCATCATCAAAAAATAAATGAGTTGAACTTATACCTTGTCTTGTGACCATAGGAGTTATTGAGCCATTTTTAACCAATTCAGATAAGCTTCTACTTAAAAACTCTTCCATAATGATAAAGAGAATTGGAGATAATGGATCTCCTTTCCTTAACCCTCTGCCCACTGAAAAAAACCACAAGGACCACCATTAACCATTACTGAAATTTTTGCTGATTTAAGCAATATGTGCAACCATTCACACCAAGAATTTGAGAACCCAAATTTTTGAAGTGCTTGAAAGAGAAACTCCTAGCTTACTAAATCATAAGCTTGATAAATATCTATCTTAAGTCCTATGTTGTCACACCTTCTCTTTTGTTTCTTCTTATTTACCATTTCAGAAGTTAACAAAATTTGCTCTTGTATGCACTTGTCTTTCACATATGAAACTTGTTGAGGTGATATAAGCTTTGAAATTAGTTTACTCATTCTTGAAGTGATGATTTTAGTAAATATTTTGTAGCTAACATTACTTAGACCAATAAGTCTAAATTGACTTGGAGTCGTTGCACCATCCACTTTTGGTAGCAATACTAAGAAATTGGAATTTAATCCTTTAGGAATAAAATTTCTGCTCCAACAAAATTGGATAGCTCTCACAACATCACTATGAATTATGTGCCAGCAAGCTCTATAAAAACGGCCATTGAATCCATCTGGCCCTGGTGAGATGTCTGGATCCATGCTAAAAATAGTTGTCTTAATCTCTTCTTCATCTGGAGTTGCATCTACCATAATCTGATCATCATATGTAATTCCTGGAATATGTTGTAACAAAGAATCATCAACTACCACTGCTTGGAATTTAAATTTTTTCTCAAAGAATTTTACTAATTCATCTGTAATTTTCTCTTGATCAGTAATTATGTTACTAGAGCTATCTTCCAGTTCACTAATGATGTTTCTTGCCTGCCTAATTTTAAGATTTGTATGAAAAAAAATTATGTTAGCAGCACCTTCTTTAACCCACTTGATTCTTGACTTCCGTTTCAATAGAGTATTTAATTGAACCTCCTTAGAATTGTAGTCATTCTCAGCTTCAACTAATATACTTAAGGCTTCAATATCATGAGGATTAATGTCAGAGAGAACCATAACATCTTGAACTTTCTGCTCAACTTCTTTAATCTTAATATGAACATTCCCAAAGATATTCCAATTCCAGTCTCTGAGAATATTTTTTATTTTCTTCAACTTGCTTTGAAAAACAAAAGCTGGATTACCATGAATGTCTTCAGACCAACATTTTTGAACAACTTCCATAAAGTCTGGATGATCCAACTATATTTTTTGAAACTTCCGAGGCACATTCTTTGGTTTTGGTATATTAGCACAACCACCTAACAATGGAGAATGATATGAAGCAATTCTTAACCCAATCTTGTAACCCTAGTCATTATAAGATTGCAACTATAAATTATTGAAAAAACTCTATCTAAGTTGCATAAAATTCTTTTGTCTCCCTACTGACAGTTTGACAAATAATGTTGCAACCCAGATTTGGGAGCTTGAATCAACTCACAAGTATTCAAACACTCAGAGAAATCCAGCATTGCTCTTCTACTAGGACTTCTACCACCTACTTTCTCATCCAAAGATATCATAGCATTAAAATCATCAATAACTAACCATGGTTTTTTCAATTCACTGATAAATTTTATTTCAAACCACAAAAATATTTTATGCATAACACCAACATGAGCATGCACACCAGAGACAAGAGTATCACCTACACCAACAGTTATCATCTGACTTTGACATGGAAATAACAAATGGAGTTGGAAGAGACTTATTCCAAAAAAGCCATATATTTTCCTTTTTATTTGACACAGAATTATGAATTACCATAGACTTTATTCCTGGTAAATTCAGTTTATTGCAAAAAGATGAACTACACACTACTTTAGGTTCTGCTATGAAAACTAATGAAGGATTAAACTGATTGACTAAAAACCACAATTTATTCTGAGCCTTAGCTCTTCTAAGGCCCCTTAAATTCCAAAAAAGGATTTTCATGGTTTGGATTGGAGGTTTTTTGTACCTATTTTTCCTTGATTTAAAAAAAATTTATACTTAATAGGATTTTGAGGAATAACCTTTGAACTTGTCACCTCTTTTGGAATATCTGTATTACTTTGAGAAGCCTGGGATGTTGAAGATACAGAATTTTGCACTGCTTGTGATGTTGAAGATAGAGGTCTCTGCACTACTTTTGACCAAGAGGTAATATGAATTCTTTCCTCAGAAACTGAACCAGATTTACCATTAACAAACTTAACCACACTCTTTTCAATTGAATTTCCCTCAATAATTTGAAGTATCTTTGCAGAGTCTACATTATCAAGAGGAACATCTCTTATTCCAATTTTCTCCACCTCCCCTTCTTTCTCCAATATTTAAACCTACCACTAATCAATTTGGAACCATTTACACTGCTTGTTATAACTTCTTTATTCACCTGCAATTGAGTTATTGGAGTTTGACAAATATCAAAGGGTTCCATAGCACTAGTGTGTTTATTGTTACTTTCCTGCACCTTGTCTACACTAATATTATGTTCACAGCATCCAAAGTATTATCCATATCTTTACTCTGTTGTAATTTTCATTCAGATAAAAGATGACCAACAATTTTACAGTTGCTATAGAATTTAGGAAATTTAGGAGGAATAATACCTTGATTAAAGGCTCCATACTTTGTAATAATCCAAAGTTTATTTGGAATTTTCTTTGCTAGATCAATTTCAACTAATTTTTTTGCTGAGTACCCATTTTCATAACGAATAGTTGCTTCATCAACTTTGATCGGATTACCAATAGCTCTACTGATTTTGAATAAAGTTTTTTCATCCCAATATTTTAAACTCAGCCCTTGAAAGTTAACCCATAGCATTGCAGTTGAAATCCTCTAATTTTCTGGTCTGAAATTTGGAATCCAATTTCGAATTCTTAACACTTGATGCATAACCTCCCATCTCCCTGTTTTAATATAGTGGAAATTGAATTATTGTCCTTACTTCTGATGGGCCTTCACAAATATCCCTAGTGGCATAATTGAAATTTTTCAATAAAAATATAATTCATAATATCCCTTATTTAACCTTTCCCTTCTTTCTTCCCTTTATTTGTTTCATCTTTCTTCTCCTTCTTCATTTCATCAGCAGATAAAAACCACTCGAACCGACGACCACCAACTTCATCGCTGCAACCACCACCACCAGAACCAACACTACCGTCTCCATTGTTACCATTCAGATTTGAGATTTTAATCAATCAAAAGTTTTAATTAACCGATTTCAGATCTGAAATTTGTGAAAACCAATTTAACGATTTTTAAAACTTTAATCTTTATGGTGGAATTCATAGGGTCAGTAATGGTGGAGGTTGGTGTTTTTGGAGCTGGCCGGATCTGCGCCACATTTGGTTAATTAAATGTGATGGAAATCGGTGATAATATTGAATGTGTATCATCAATTGAAGAGGGAAAAGATCCTATTTGTACTAATTCTACATACCCACCTATTTATCAGGTATGCTTCTAATGGATTGTGATTAAAATGATTAGATGAATGTGTAGGAATTACATGGAATATATATGGAATCATGAAGAGAGAAGTAATGGTGCTGGTGGTGGCTTATTTTGCATATATTTTAGCTTCAAGGGTATATTTAGGGACTACTACATTGAGGATTATGTATGTATCATGTAAATCACCAACAATGCATGATATCAATTATTTTTATGGGATCAACTATTGTTGTTTATCCAATAAATGGATCAACTTATGTTGTTGACGCCATTTTTTATGGATCAACTACTATTGTTGATCCCATTTTTTATGGGATCAACTCCTATTGTTGACCGCATTTCCTTGGATTAGTGTAATTATGCTTGTAGTTTAAATGCTTGGATTTCATAGATTATGAATTTGTGGTGCAATGGTAGCATGATTGACTCCATGTCAGATGATGCGTGTTCGACTCATGCCAAGTTAACTCCATTTTACATGGATCAACTTCTACTGTTGATCCTTTTTTTTGGATCAGCTACCATTGTTAATCCCCTAAATTGGATCAACTTCTACTGTTGGTTCTATTTTTATTTGGATCAACTACTATTGTCGATACAAAAATATCTGAACCAGTGGTAGCGGCGGCGGCGATGGCTTAGTGGTGGTGAAGGAGTGGTGGTGGAATATTAGTGGTGGTGGCGGTTGGTAGGTGGTAGTTGTTGAACGGTGGTGGTAGAATGGTAGTTGAATGTTGGTGGTGGTGGTGCTAGTGGTGGTGGTGAAGTGGTAATGGAAGAAATTTGTTCCATTTTGAAATAAAGAAAAATATTATATGAGTGAGGGTATTAAGGTAATATAATTTTAAATGGATAAGGTTGTTAAAAAGTAGGGATATATTTATTGTAGTATAAGGATATATTTATTGGATTTCAAAAGTAAGGACATATAAATAATGTACCCTTTAATATACTGCTTATCCTTTTCACTTAACAATTTGATAGTGAAGAAACCTTTTCCCAAAGGGATGAGTTGAACTTTATCAGATAATTTCCATTGATTTTTTAAGGGAACTACAACATCTGCAAACTTAACACGAAGAAAAACAAGAAGACCTATTAAAGAAAATCTCCATGAAGCATATCTATATTGATCTTGATCATCAATTAAGGAAATCGATGGTTGTTCATCAAATTTTTTTGAAATATCGACAACCGGAGAAACCCTATCTGAGTCTTCCAGATTAACGCAATCCATTTTATTACCAACAAAAGTAGCTAATTAAGACCCATAATGATAATATTTTTCGTAAAAACTCATGAGATAACTATGATTTGCACGAAATTCCAGAAAAATTAAAGATAAAATGAAGAAAATTGTTGATTAATGAACTGAGTTAAGAGTCTGATTCACAAAGCTTCTCTCTTCTCTCTTTAACTATGATAGCTCAACATTAAATTTTTTATTTTTTAAATAGTAATGGATTAACTTCATGTAACATAAGTTTGTGCTAACGTATGATAATTTTCAAATTAAAAAAAGAAAACACAAATGGTCTACCCACTCAGCTTAATGTTCTAGTCTTCCATATACTCTTCAGTCAATTAGTGGTAATTATGGTGACTAACTAAACTAATTTAGATTAGCGAATGGATTAGATTAATCATACGATTAATATTTGAAATTATTTTTTTTCCTTTTATGATTTTATAGAAGGAGAAGGAGGATTTTTTTGAACATTTATGAAAACCTTAGAAGAATATAATGTAACATATCCTTAACATAATCAGAAGAACATAAAGATGGGAAGAACCAATTTACGGAGAGAAATTCTAAACACCCGGAAAATATCGAGTTTTCTGCAAAAACGAAACAACTAACATCGAGGAAAGTGCCAACCGTACTGGGTACTTCATGGATGAGAGTTCTTAATGTCTCAATTGTTAAAAAAAAATCTCGGTCGAACTCACAAATGTTGCTGTCTCAAGCTTGTTGTCAAAACTAAATCTTGATTTCTAGTCTGTAATTAGTTAAGTTTCATATTAGGATAAAAGTATGTAGTTGAGAATCGGACATTACTGCATTCTACCATTTGAAATCAAAGAACAAACGAAGTTTTTGGAGAACTTCTTCAACAAAAGGTAGGTGAAGACTGAACCACCTATTTCTCAAGTTATATTCATCCTTCTATATATCTATGAGACGTTGTCGCACAATTAATTAGACTATTGCAAGCATATCAAGAATTTCGAGTCAAATTTATCTTGGTAATTAGTTCTCGAAATATGTATGACTAAGCTTAATGAACATTTGTTCAAACTTGATGAATTTCAGTTAAGAACAATTTATGTTCATAATCTAAATCGTGATTCAATATTATCATTCAAAAATAGCCTGGAACGGTGATATGTGTCATTGATGTTATTTTGGGAATGTTTTGAATTGATTTAGAGAGAAATATAGAACTACTGTAAATCTGGATTCAAGACAGTATGCATACCAGTTTCACAAACTGGGAAATCTGTTATAGGGCCGGAACCGTAGTACATATACTCAGTACACGTACCGGAGTAGCAATATTTCGACGATGACTTAGTGGAATGCATACCCTATATCCATATCACAAAAAGTCTGTGAACTCAGGAACATGGAATGGAACGCATACTAGTATGCATACCGAAAAAGAACTGTTGGTTTTGATACTAGTGTGGTATCCATACCCGGTACACAAACCGGAAAAGTTTTGTAAGTTCCGAAACTTATATTTGTCTTACGGGTACACATACTCGGTACATGTACCGTGAAAATTATAGCCACAGACAAGGTTGAGTACACGTACTTTCCCTGTCGATTATTTACAGATGCACATAAAATTATTTTTTGTGAGATAATTAGCATTTGGATAAATATCTAAGAACATTATATACACATGATTGATCATATTATAACCTATGGTTGTGACTCAAACTTAAATTATTAAGTGTTATATGAAAATAATTAAGCTTATAGTCCAATCGGCTAGTTTTGGATAACCGTCCATGAACAATGTCTTTATACCCGGTTCGGTTACGGTTCATCCTAACCAGAGTGTATATTTTAATATGTCAATCACATTTCAAAAATTCATCTAACGATGGATATTGTTTGCTTTGTTCCAAAGCTATCTTAGCATAAACCTAAAGCAATATATACTTTGAAAGTATGTATAAGGGGAACCTAAAACAACTGGGATCTTTGAATCCCGATACTATTCTTTGTGTGTCCTAGTTGTAAACTAGAGTCGTCCTCTTCCTAAAACCCTTCTAGGGTTTAGTGACTAAAAATACTTCACAGGAATTCGTGAATCCAGGTCCAACTATCTTGTATCTTGATAGTTTGTGTATCCTGATCTTGTTTTATTGTTAAGCTTGCTCCATCAATCAAGATAGGTACAAATTACAAAGTTCTCTTCGTGTCAGACTTTGTGATTCCACGGGTTTAGTACTTGAATAATAATCTAGGTTGCTCTTCGGGAAGCATAAGTACGGATTTTTAGGTTAGCTAGATCTATTTAATTGCTAGAGATTTCCAGTCTCACCTTGATCCATCGATCACAAAGGAAATCACACATATAGGCTGTGGATGGGGAAAAAACGATCTGCTGGTTTTTAAGGAATTGAGGAGACGACCGTGCGGAGGATGTTCCTCAAACCAGGAAAAATGCTAATCCTCACACAGATGCACCGCTAAAAAGGGGGTGCTTAGATTCGAGAGATCAATCTGTAGTACTCCGGCCTAAATCGAGACAACGACCGTTCCAAAGTAAATTCGGTCACAAGATATGATGGGTTGATCTGTAGGAGGGAAGCTGAGAAATATGTGGAATCGATGGTGATTCAAGGATTGTGGGTGTGTGAATTCTGAATATGATAAGTTCTGAATGATTAAAGTTGAACGATTGTAAAGAAATTTCTCAATTGATGAGTTTGATGATCTCGTGTTGTCGAAGAGACGTGAGATTTTTACTCTGAGTATTCTATGTATTCGTTATGTTTTCGATTCTCTCTGCCTTCAATCTTGATTTAGGAACTTATTTATATTGCTGGAATTGTAGACACCATGATCCCATGAAGTGTGACAGTTAATGGAATCAAGGAGTGGAGAGGTGGAGATCGTGTTCGAAACCGGTTGTCCAACGTGTAAAGACTCGGTCGACCTTCCACATACTACCTCATGAATTCCTTCAAATGATTGCACGACTTGCTCATATTCCATCGTGTGTTTGAACACACGTGCCGTAGACCGCCAGACCAAAACCCTAAGTGATATCCCCCCAAGTGACACGATTGATCGTCTTGTGGTTTGTTTAGTCAATTGATGATTTCGTGGTTTGATGGGACAATGAGTCCATGTAGTTGCTGAGTCGAACAAGATATTCTGGAACCACCCATGAATTGAACGTGTCATGAGATAGAGGTACAATTCTTATGATGAAGTGAGAAAGTATTGCTCATTCGATGGATTGTTGAATATTGGTGGATTGTTGAACCGATATTCCTTAACTCGGACAAATATTGATCATCTGAGCAAGTGTTTCTCTCGTGATGATTTGTTGAATATTTGACCGTCTGAGCATGTGTTGCTTATGAACGATTGGCCGTGTGCCAAGAATATTAATTAAAGTGCTGGTCGTTGAACCTAACATAATTAATAAATTCATGACCATGAGGTCGTCATAGAATTATTAATATTAATTCATGACCATGAGGTCGTCGTAGAATTATTAAGGTTAGAGTCTGGAAGCATGGTCCTTGAACTCAGAAACCCTAATTTGACTGATTGACGATCAATTCATGGCCAGAAGTTTTAACCATGAGACGAATGAGGAGCGGCTACATGAGACCGTGGATCAACCATGTAGTGTCCATATGCTCAAGTGAGCAAATATGATGAATTCACGAAGAGTTCATGATTTGTTGGTGAAAGAATGATTAAATGATGGTTCAATCATTATTCAAAATGCTCGTCTGAGACTTAGGTGTGAAAACCTAATTAATTATGGGAGAGTGATGGACCGACCATAGAGTCATGGAGCCGGCCATGGGTTGTCCCGTGACCGTCTGATGGTCACTTCATGAAAAATCCAAAGTGTTTGGAAGTTTTGGACCTAATACGAGCAATTGTGCAAATTAGGTCAAAACTATGAAAATCGATGGGATTGGCTTCCGTGAGCCGAAGAGCTAATCTTGGTCGGTCAATATAATGCGCTCGTGTCTCTAAGGTGTCCGCGTCTAGCCTTGAGAATTTTGATATTTTCTGGTGCACGTTTGAGCGACCATTTGAGAAAATATGACAAATCAGAGTTTTTTTATAAAACCGTCAAAACTTCATCGGACGAAGGAAAATAATGAAAAGTGAGGGAATCATGAAGTGTGGACCGGTTACAGTGATCACGTGACCAACTGTTGGTCGCTTGAGCAACCCCCAAACCCTAATTAACGTCCTTTACTAGAATTGATGTAGAATTCTCATACGGACACGAATTTTGATGGTCTGGTAGGATCGGAAAGATACCTACTATTGTGTATACTGCAAGTGCACAGTGTCGACAAGCAACACAGGGCAAGCACAAGTCGAACCACAGAGACTTGGAGAGTGTAGAAGTTGATTCTAAATCCTGATTCAGAGAGTAACCAAAAGGGGTTTGATTTTGTCGATACGACGATATGATTTTCAAGTGACTGAAATAATAAAAGTAAAAGATGCAAATAACAAGATATGTAAACAATGATAATATGGATACTAGGGTATTCAAATCCACCAATAACCTATGATATGCATTCAACTTGTAATATTATTCTTGTCCTTATAGTAGATTCAAGTCTACCGTATAACTAAGGTGTTTCTCCAATGGATAATTTAATCACAACTAAAGTATTTCTCCAAAGCATTAATTGTCTAATTAAGCACAACTAATCTAAAGATCAATATTTGGTTAAGCATGAGTTGTAGCATAATCAACATAGAGATATTCTAACTACAATGGATACATGGCATACATTGTGAGAGCAAGATGTTGAAAAACTTGGATTAAATTATATCTTTAAACAATTCTAAACTTTCAAGAACAAGATACAAGATACGAATACATACCAATGAGATTAGGGCTTCATCTAAACCCTAGTAAATGAAATTAGAACATGAAGAACATTACAACAAAATTGAAATTTGATAAACTAACATGAACAAGCTATTCTTGAATGAGTTTTCAACACAACAACCCTCTCTATTTATACACAAAAATTCTCTCACACTTGGGATTCGAAATTTACTGTAGCAACCACTCAACAATTAAACAAAACATGTTTTCTTAATTGATGGATAGAATGGAATACAATGGGGGTGAGGTGGATGTTTTGGAAAGAATCCAATGGGGGTGAGGTGGAAATGGATTTGGGTCTTGGGTTTTGGATCATGGGTTGTTTAATCCCATGAATTTGTAAACAGGTTGCCACTGATGCGCGAGCGGGTTGCAATGCTTCCAACTTTCTTCTCTTTTGTCTTCTCAATTCTTCCAAGCTTTATTTAGTACTTAAAAACACAAAATTAATTAATACAAATATTTATTCTTGAAGATGGTAAGAATGAAGAATTTGGGATAATATATGACTTTGAAGCGCGAAAGATGAGTTAAGTGCCAATGAAAAGGTGTATGAATATGCAATATTTGGCACTCATCAAATACCCCCAAACCTGAATTTTACTTGTCCTCAAGTGAAACAGAAATCCAGAAATCCTAACTATACCACTGTCGCTGGTCTCTCGAATGCATTTAGCGTATGCATTAAGCCTTTAAACCCCTAGGTGTCCCTAGTGGACGAGTTGTAGTCTCGTGAGGGCCTACCAAAGATGTACCCACAAAACCTTCTCCAATTTCAGAGCATCTATAGAAATGTCTTCGTCTTCGGTCTTCAACTGTAGATGATGAACTTCGGAATTTCGTAGAACCATGAAAATTTGTAACCAATTTTTTTTTTTTTTTTAAAACCCGCTACACAGCTGATCATTATTTTTTTTAGTGACCCTTAGTGACCCGCTACATAGCTGGTCATCAGATAACACACTACAAAAGACCCGCTCCACAGCTGGTCATCAAATAACAAAAAATGCAAAAGACTACAAAAGATCCTACAAAAGACCCGCAACACAGCTGGTCATAAGAAAATGCAAAAGACTACAAAGGATCCTACAAAAGACCCGCTCCACAGCTGGTCATAAAAAGACTCACAACGCTAAATGCAAATACTCCCCCCAAACCTAAATCTAACATTGTCCTCAATGTTTCAAAAGATAACAGAAACAACAACAAAACGTGAGAACAAAACAGATTCAAATGAAAGAGAATACCAGATGCAAAAAGGTTGGTGCTAACCATAATTGAATGAATGCTATGAAAGCAAACAATATGAGCGCAAGACAAAAGTTCGGTTAGCACACAAATATATCAACAAGATTCAAAATTTACCTACTAGATTATACAATGATGACTCCCCAAACACCAACAATCTAAAAAGTTGAGGATCAACCCAAAAGACGGAATGCGGAAACATCAACAGCCTTACATATTTATAACAGGACAACAATGCAAGTGAGACTGCATATGTGAATGAGTTACCCCCAAACCTAGATTTTTCAATAGATAAACTTTTGGGTACAAAATCTAACAATTTCAAGGGTGCATCATGCACAAGATCTAGTTCAAAGTGGATTTTGTCAGGGATGGATGGAGAGACATGAGTAAACTCCAACCGTGGCTCATCAAAAGTATTATATTTAGCTGCAAAATAGTCCAAGAGGACTTGAGAGGCACACAGTTCCAATCCTAGATTAGGTACTCTTAAAAAAAAAGGTTTAACAATAACTTTACAAATCAAATCTAGGTTGGGTTCAAGATTACCAGTTTGTGACATGGGCAGGGAGGTAGGCACATCATTATTAGTCACATCTATAACTCCTAAATCATTTGCCAATGTCGCAGCATGCTCACATTCATAGAACAATTCATCAAGACCTAGTTCATAATCATCATCATCCAAAGTTTTATTCTCATGCATGGAAAGATCCAAAGAGACATCATGTTGTGACCTAGGTATAGAATCAGACACGCTAATTATATTTTCATGCTTAAGATCATTAGTGTCGACAGGAGATTCAACATTTTTTAAGTCAGACACAAGAAATGTGTCATACTCTTGTTCACAGGAAAATTACACAGGCTCAAGATCAGTATCAACATCCCATGTATATGGAACATTAGAAGAAACATCACTCATTAAGGTCGAGGCAGAGAAGCCTATTTTCTCTGAACCCAAAGGTTCGACAATATTTTCAGTAAAAACATGTTTTTCTAACATAACATCATCATCATTATCATCACAGAAATGCTTTTCCCTATTCAAAATCGTAGTATTTCTAGTCCCTTCATTTAAAACAGGTTCATATGCAATATCAGTTGCACGAGTAAGACTAGGCATACTATTTTCACATTTTATTTCATTAGGACAAACAAACATTTCATCCTGAAATTCCTACCTTCCTATATTTTGTAAACGAATCAAATTCATTTTTAATAATGCATTAAGTTGTTCGATGGAAGGAGAGTCTTCAACAGTAGGAAATTCATAATCAATGCTATATGGTTTATCATGCAATACACTCCTAGCATTATTTTGTTCGATGAGTCCGAGATTTTCCTCCACAGATTGAGAAGTACAAAATTGTTCAACTTCCCACTGTGGTGGATGATACATATGTGCAGGGTCATTAGGGTCTATAAAATACTGATCGCAACCTTCGAAAGGTTGATTATGGTCCCAATGACTATCAGCTTTGTAATCTGTTGGCATTTCATATTTTGGATTTTCATGATATTCTCTAGATTGCCTAAAATCATGCAAAATATAGCAATTCTCAGCAGGATGGCCTAAGCCTCCACATAAGGTACAAGCATAGATTTCCGATTGCCTAGAAGAATTATATGCGACAGATTCATGCATTTGCATTTCTAAAGCTACAGTTCTAGCTTCTAACTGGTCCAAAAGTGATGATTGTGAGAGTTGGGCACTTTAAAGATGTTCATTTTCACCCTGTGGTGGATGATACATGTGTGAGTAGTTATTAGGGTCCATGTATTGATGCTCAGAACTGTGAAAATGTCCATAAAACTCCATATAACTATTGACATCATGGTCTGTTGGAGGCTCATAATATGAAGCATACACGTAAGAAAGCTCTCTGATGGATTTGTTTCCATCCCCACCTGCAGACCAGAATCCTGACATGATCTCTAACTAGCACTAGGCTTGTTGCAGAGATTTGAAAACAGACCAATTTTTTTTTTTTTCATTATTGTTTTTTTTTTTTTTTTTTTTTTTTTTTTAAAGCCCGTTCTCTAATTACGGCATACATTAGAAAAACAAAATAAAAGAAGAAAAATCATAAACGGAAGGGGAGTTCTATGCAATCGCAAACAAGGCTGACTTCACCACAAGATATACCACTGCGATTTCTAGCAAACAAAAAGCATGATGGATCCACTTAGATTGTTTTCTAGACCAGCTTTTAATCCTTCGAAATGGAATTCGTTACAATCTGAGCAAACTCCTCTGGAATCAATCCGAGTTTAAGTAAATTGAATAGAGGTGAGGGAAGCTGCAGGAGCTTTGATACCCAAGGCCTCACCGCATTCCAAGGCGGAGCAGTCACGCATTCAATTTACAGAAACCGTCATGAACTTCGAAGTATGCTTAGAGAGTAACCAATATTTTTCGAACGACTTTCCTACTAAGCTCGTTACCTTATAGGTCTCGTTCTATTACAAATTTTAAAGCTTAGGTTCACGTTAGGTATCGTTTTCCTAAGGCGGGCAAGAAGAGAACGGTGATGAAATCCGAACTCTTATCTTGTATGGCCAGTCCTTGCCCTTTACTAGGAAAATAAAACAGCCGTATTCAATTCCTTAACATATATGCAAACGAAGGAATACAGTAACTCGCTAACAAGGGATTCGCGAGTGTTTCGACAAACTTACCTCCCGTTCCAGACAGGGGATGAACCGTTGTTGTCGACTCGGGCCACGACTCCTATGTCATGAACGAACCCGAGGGGACGAGGTGATATTGTAATCACCGTCCTTCTCTGAAAACAGTTGATATTTAATAATACCCTTCCGTAGGGTTTAAAAATAAAAAATAAAAATAGAATGTCCAAGTCCAAAGTCCAAAATAAAGTGCAAAAGAAAAAGAAAATTACAAGAGTAGAGGAATCCTAATACAATCTAAAAATAAATAAAATAAACTCTTTTTTTTTTTTTTTTAATTTAGAATAAAAACTTCTTTCGCTACAGTGATTATGCTACAGTGATATTGAACAGTTCCAGGAGATGAAAAATGAATAGTGACAGGAGATGAAAAATGAACTACACCACTACCGAGTCCCCGGCAACGGCGCCAAAAACTTGGTAGGATCGGAAAGATACCTACTATTGTGTATACTGCAAGTGCACAGTGTCGACAAGCAACATAGGGCAAGCCTGGGTCGAACCACGAGACTTGGAGAGTGTAGAAGTTGATTCTAAATCTGATTCAGAGAGTAACCAAAAGGGGTTTGATTTTGTCGATACGACGATATGATTTTCAAGTGACTGAAATAATAAAAGTAAAAGATGCAAATAACAAGATATGTAAACAATGATAATATGGATACTAGGGTATTCAAATCCACCAATAACCTATGATATGCATTCAACTTGTAATATTATTCTTGTCCTTATAGTAGATTCAAGTCTACCGTATAACTAAGGTGTTTTTCCAATGGATAATTTAATCACAACTAAAGTATTTCTCCAAAGCATTAATTGTCTAATTAAGCACAACTAATCTAAAGATCAATATTTGGTTAAGCATGAGTTGTAGCATAATCAACATAGAGATATTCTAACTACAATGGATACATGGCATACATTGTGAGAGCAAGATGTTGAAAAACTTGGATTAAATTATATCTTTAAACAATTCTAAACTTTCAAGAACAAGATACAAGATATGAATACATACCAATGAGATTAGGGCTTCATCTAAACCCTAGTAAATGAAATTAGAACATGAAGAACATTACAACAAAATTGAAATTTGATAAACTAACATGAACAAGCTATTCTTGGATGAGTTTTCAACACAACAACCCTCTCTATTTATACACAAAAATTCTCTCACACTTGGGATTCGAAATTTACTGTAGCAACCACTCAACAATTAAACAAAACATGTTTTCTTAATTGATGGATAGAATGGAATACAATGGGGGTGAGGTGGATGTTTTGGAAAGAATCCAATGGGGGTGAGGTGGAAATGGATTTGGGTCTTGGGTTTTGGATCATGGGTTTTGGATCATGGGTTTTGGATCATGGGTTTTGGATCATGGGTTGTTTAATCCCATGAATTTGTAAACAGGTTTCCACTGATGCGCGAGCGGGTTGCAATGCTTCCAACTTTCTTCTCTTTTGTCTTCTCAATTCTTCCAAGCTTTATTTAGTACTTAAAAACACAAAATTAATTAATACAAATATTTATTCTTGAAGATGGTAAGAATGAAGAATTTGGGATAATATATGACTTTGAAGCGCGAAAGATGAGTTAAGTGCCAATGAAAAGGTGTATGAATATGCAATATTTGGAACTCATCATGGTCCGCCCCTTCATTCCATACGGAAAAGAATTTCCTATCTCCCAACGCGGTAGGTTTTAGGTTTTGAGCTCGTTCGGGAGGTGAAAACACCCCGAAAGTAAAATTCAGGAAAGATTTAAGGGGACGGTCCCACGATAAAACGAAGGAGTTTTGTTAAAATCAAGGAGTTTCCATGAGACGATGGAAAATATTTATAAAATAAGGAATTGTGAGACTGGGACGCCGGTGGTCAAAGCACGGTCGGCTAGTTATGACCACGGTCCCATGGTGTCTCTTCCTTAGTTTTACATATTTTGATGATTTTATGAAGGATTCATGAATTTTGAGAAATTTGATAAATTTAGAGTGTTTTCATGAATTGAAGGAGTTTCTATGAGTTCATGGTCTTTGAAAAAGATCAAAATAATAAAATTCGGCCGTGTGGGACCATGGAGGCGTGACCTACCGGTCATGACCTAATCCCACGAATTTTAATAATTTTTTTAAATGATTTTTGGGTATTTTTTGATGATTTGAAGGAATTTTGAGAAAAATACCATGAAATCAAGGAAAAATAAGATAATTAATAATGAAATAAATAAAACAGGGCGTGTGGGACCGGCTAGGGCATGGCCGGCCGGCCAAGGCCCGGTCCCACGAGTTTTCATAATTTATTTTATTTTATTATTATTTTTGAAGATTTAAAGGAATTTTTTGAGGAAAAAATACCATGAAATCAAGGAGTTTTTTTCATGAAATTAGAGAAAAATAATAATAATAAAATAATAAGGACCGTGAGGTGTGGGCCGGCTGGGACCAAGGCATGGACGGTCGGCCAATGGTCACGCCCCACACACTCTCCTTAATTATTTTTTGACGGACTCATATAAGTACCACGAATCCGAAGAATTTCCTCAAGACGGAGATTTGATCAAACGAAAGAATTTTATCAAATCATGAAAAATAATAAAAGTGTATTAAAAATATAGAATTAGCGTGGAACTGACCATGACACGATGAGTTGATCGTGTGTCCGTGTCCCAGCGCCTTGGTCAAATATTTTTAATTATTTATTATTTTCTTCCCTATTTTGCATAGGTTCATCGTTTCGTCGTATTTTGAAATACTCGTTCGTGCGGTGATTGTTAATGCATCATCGTTGAATACACTTGCACCGTTTGAAATAGGGCTTACTCAAAGGTAGCTCCGATGCCCGGTAGTTAATTATTTATTACTAATTCATGAAATTCAATAGAGAATAATCCATGAAATGAGTAATAAAACGGATAGATGTTTACTGTTAATTCATAGGATCAGCTAAGGATTCGACTACGAACTCAGAACAATGAGTGATCGTTGCCATTCCATGGGATCGACGTTGATTCGACCATGGAATAGGAGAAATGATATTGCCATTCCGTGGGATCGTCGTTGATTCGACCACGAAATCGGAGCAATGATATTTCCATTCCGTAGGATCGTCGTTGATTCGACCACGGAATCGGAGCAATGATATTGCCATTCCGTGGGATCGTCGTTGATTCGAACACGGAATCGGAGCAATGATATTGCCATTCCGTGGGATCGTCGTTGATTCGACCATGGAATCGGAGCAATGATATTTCCATTCCGTGGGATCGTCGTTGATTCGACCACGGAATCGGAGCAATGATATTGCCATTCCGTGGGATCATCATTGATTCGACCACGGAATCGGAGCAATGATATTGCCATTCCGTGGGATCGTCGTTGATTCGACCACGGAAGAGCAATGATATTTCCATTTCGTGGGATCGTCGTTGATTCGACCACGGAATCAGAGCAATGATATTTCCATTATGTGGGATCGTCGTTGATTCGACCACGGAATCGGAACAATGATATTGCCATTCCGTGGGATCGTCGTTGATTCGACCACGGAATCGGAGCAATCTTATTGCCATTCCACGGGATCATCGTTGATTCGACCATGGAATCAGAGCAATGAAGGGATAATTAACCTCATGGGTCTATGCCTAGCAGAATAAACTGACTACGATAGGAGCATTAATTATCTTGACATGACTTGCCGTTAAGCCATATCCTTTATATAGTCAGGTTAAACTCGTTGTTTGTTCCTGAAGACGATATTGCCCCGTAGAGCCATCCATCCCGTGATACTATATAGAAATGACTGAAAGTATTCAGTATTCATGAGATTATGCCGTTGTCTAGACGTTGACTGCACATCTACATGTACTCTGAGAGAAAGCACTCTCCGTTGAGAATTCGATGAGAGACCCGTGTCTCAATACTCAAATGCGATTGCTGAACCGGCGTTCCGTACAATCATGAGTTTACGATTTTAGCCCTTGTTGAAAATCCACCATCTACATTAATTCACCTGCTTACTGAGGAAAGCCGTGTTCCTCAGTCAGCATTAAATGGTGATTTTCAGGCCATAAACAATATAAGTAATTGAACTTAGTCGTAAGTTGAGACATTACCGTATTTCATGAGTATGAGTGAGCCACGACTTGATGAAGGCTTCGTTGTCATGATTATGGAGCTATTTGGTGAGCATAAATTGGTGTTGAACCGCTGATTTGGACGACGAGCCCATGGTCGGTTAGGATTCGCGGGCCGGGCCCAAATAAGGAAATCCTAGTGGAATTAGGTTTTGGAAATAAAATTGTATAAAAGGAATTAATCCCTCTTTTTCTTCCCACGACCTGAGCTCCATCACCTCTCCATCGTGTTCACGCCAGCAAAATAATTTTGTCATTCAATCGCCATTGCCCATCATTGCGTCCGAAATTCCGCCCGACCAGTCGCACTTTTTTTTTTTTTTTTTTTTTTTTGAATGTTGCTGATTCCATGAGTTGCTTCATGAATTGATCATATTGACATTATATATGTGTGTATATAATTAATGATGGTTTTATGAAAAAACCTTGTTTTTGAAAACGTATGTTTGCTCGATCGTTAGTTTCGAAAACCAACTATAATCCCTGATTTAGGAGGGATTTTTTTTTTTAGTATATGAACCTAGGTCCAGTGATAAAACTTAGTGTATGAGCTTTCATGTGTACCACGGTTTTATCATAAAAGATGTGAATTTTCATGAAATCGTCATAAACCCTCGTTTTAGAGAAAATAACAACGACACGAAGGAAAATATGTATGATGGACTTGCGTCCAGTGATAAAAATTTTGTTTATGAGCTTTTATGTAAATACAAAACTTTATCATGTGCATGGATTGTGAGTGTTCACAATATTTTGAAATAAACCTTCGTTTTAAAGACAACTAACGACGATACGAAGGAAAAATAGTTTTTTTTTTATAAATAAATATGTGCAGCCGTGACACATATTATGCAAAATATGATGATATATTTTATTGATGTAAACTTCATATGTCAGTTGCGTGAATATTCACATTATGAAGGTTGCGCCGGTGATTTTGCGAAAAATCAGTCTCGGAGATTACCAAATTTTGTTCGTTTTTGCAGTTTTCGAAGAGACGAACGATTTTGGTGTTGACTCCAGCATTACTATCACTATTGTTATTGGAAGTAAAAGGTAATAGTTAAGAGTTACCATTTTTTCCGTATTTCTTCAATTCATGTATGGACTGAAATAGAATGTTGCTTGAACCTTTTCAGCTACTCAGCAATGATGACCAATTCTCAAGCTGACGACGCCTCGAGAGAAGAGATGTGCATTGATGATGATATCTCTAGAGATGAGACATGTACAGACGAAGCATCTGTTGGTGAAGATGAAGATGAAACCCCTGGGATTAAGAACATCCCAAATATCGATGATGCATTTTTTGAGGAAGATCCTGCAGTAGCTGAAAAACATTTGAAATCTCTACCGTATCGTCTGATGATAAATCCCAGGACTGTCACTCAGAAGAAATTCGTGACTCCCAAGAAAGTTATCCGATTTTGTCTTGAACATGGAGTATTCCTTGCATCAATTATAGAATTTAATCTTTCTCGTCGACCTTTAGAGAAGTTCGCTGGATGGGCGAGGCATATGCTTGGTTTTCCTCATGTGAGGGCTATGCTCGATCAGGCGCAGGTGACAAGGGTTATTCAAGCTTCTGGGGAGTTATTCATTTACCATGACGCAAGAAGTATT
Source organism: Papaver bracteatum (assembly GCA_023529315.1). Taxonomy (NCBI): domain Eukaryota; kingdom Viridiplantae; phylum Streptophyta; class Magnoliopsida; order Ranunculales; family Papaveraceae; genus Papaver; species Papaver bracteatum. The sequence continues at coordinate 2,722,469 of JAJJWX010002278.1, forward strand.
GTAGCTCTGATTTCTCGCTGGTGTATTCCTAATCATACCTTCATATGCAGATGGGGAGAGTTTACCATTACCTTGGAAGACGTGGTAGCTTTGATGCATCTCCCAATCACAGGTAATCTTCCAGGGGATCTTTCAGATGAGGAGACTTCCGTTTCTCATATCTTGACAGCTGCAATGGAGGTAGCAAATAAGGCTGGTAGTAAAGGATGCTATGCTCTATGGTTGACGTGTTGGTGGCCTAAAGACGAAGTTTCTGATAAACCCATCGACGGTATGTTACCCATTGCTGCTTTCTTATGTTTATGGTTGTCCAGAGTTATCTTTGAAGACAGCGGAAACTTGTTGAAACCTTTCGTGATTCCCTTTGCTATTAAGATGGCTCAAGGTGAGCAACTCCCAATAGGTAGCTTGTTCTTGGGCTCCTTGAATTACAACTTGGATTCTTTGGTTATAGACTCCAGTGTGTCGAATAACTTCATGAAGATTGAATGTTATGCTAACACGATGTTTCTTCAAGCTCTGATGTGGGAACACTGCAAGAATTATGCACCCATTCCACGTAATATTTTGCAAGGACGGAACACTGATGCTCGCCATATTTTCCCTGAGAAAGACAATGCTAGGATCATGCGTTGGTCCACAAAGCAGCCTCGGTGCAGGGAGCGCCTCATTGAAGTGTTGGATGATGAATCTGAATTTGCTTTTCGTCCTTGGGTGTCAGTGCCTTATTATATCTCCCAACCGGTGACTTTCAATACTGGAGAGAGCACTAGTTTGCTGTCTGGTGCGGATCTGAACGATGGCGAGAGGTCCTTCATGTTGAGTTGCACCCCTGGTCACCTCCATCGGTCTCAAACGGAGAATTTTCAGTGTAAGAGTATAATATTGATAGAGCGGCCCGAAAAATGGGGATGGATCAGTGTGTTCCAACTATTTGAAGAAGGAAACCATCAGTTGAGCAGCTCATGACTCGTTTAGACCATACCCATGTGGAAGGAAGTAACTACTTGTTTCCCTGCTCTGATAGATTTGCCTATGTGACTCCGGGTTATGCAGACTTCTGGGATAATCAATTTGAGCGATTGCATGAATATGTGATGGTCGGTCAGCCTCCAGTAAAAAATCGTCCCTCCGATGAGTTGATTGCCAGTCGACCGAGATTGAAGTATCTCTCTGGTGATAAGCAAAAATTGTCTCCAGGATGCTCCCATGTACGCTTTGTTGTATAATCTTCATAAAATCATAACAACTGTATTCTGATTATGTTACTGGAACTTGTCATAGGACGGTCGTATCGTAAGACCTCGAATCTGTGTAGATTTCTCAGAGACTGAAACCATCGTTCATGGCGGAGAAGGCAGGCACAAGAGTTATAAGTTGTTTCCCAATACGGTAAAGTCCCCAGCCGGCGTCTTGGTGATTTTCCAGTATTTTCTTCGTTGTGATCTTTCTTCACCCATATAATTAGGATCGTACGACTGATGTTGTTATTCTGTTGCAGAACTTTACTCCGTCAAGTATTGATGGACTTCGTTTCTCCGCTACTGAACAAACCATTTCTGACTTGAGTGATGAAGAAATTGTAAGTATCTCCTCCAATATCAATTATGACGTCTTATGAGTGAAACGCTGATTGCTGGTGGTATGTCTAGGAGGAAGAATCCATGGATGTGGAGAATACTATTGACGCTTGTTCAAAGAACGGCGATAAAGAGAGCTCCCAGAGTCAAGAGCCGAATGAAAACAATGTTGTTGCCGACGCTGGCGTGAGCAATTCTGGTTCTTTCAACGCTTCAGAGACCACTCAAGTAAGTATTTATCTTGTATTTCACCCATAGGAGTATAAAAGTGCTGACTTGTGAATAAATGAATGAAGACCTATGTGAATATTTGAAAACTCAGTCGAATTTCGTCGTCAGAAAATTCAGAGCCCGGACTGTTATTAGAAACGCCATAGAATCTTCATCTGGAATCGGATTTTGATGATCTGCATGTGCAAATTCAAGCCCGGAAAATTTCCAAGCTTTAACAAAGAAGATTTTTAAGTCCTGAGCGCGTTTAGAGCCTGAAAAAGGCGAAATAGTAAACTTCCAGGAGACTTCCAGAACTTTTTCAGATTGCGCATCAGTTGATGTTTTGGCCACATCTTCTTGCTCGTTCATCAAATTGTCATGAAATTTTGAAACGTCGTAGAGGACATACATAAGAAGAGAATAGTATATGACCCATTCTCTTATTCATTGTAGATTGCTCCCAGTTCATTCTTTAGTACAGAGTAGTGCACAGTTTCTTCAGACAGAGTTACCGTAAAACGTGTCTCCATGAATTCTATGCTATTTACCAATGCCTTGAACATAAAATGATGAATCTTGATAATTTTGGATTGTTTGTATGCTGTAACTCATGTTCCTTTTTTTTATTTCAAGCTTTCGTGACCCTAACCCCATGAAATCTTCGTATTAGATGCTAAATACCGAAGTTGGGGACATAGAAATCAACAAGGAAAACTCGAGCGGGCCTACGATCGTTGATGAGGAGATGACCATTCCTGAGCCTCGGAATCAAGAGAAAGTTGTTGATGAAGTCATGGAATCCCAAATCGTTGCTGCTTCAGAAATAGAAGAACCCAGGATCCTTGTAGAGAATACTGAAAGAGTTGTTGCCATGATAGAAGCCGCTTCTGAAAACCGTATAGTGGTGCATGAATATCCTACTGCTGGAATTTCTTTTGATCCTCCGTTCGATGCTTCACTCCCAGGTCACAAATTAGTTGGCGGATTCGGTGTTCCCGTTGGATATGCAGAATTATATGAAGCCATATGGACGAAGTTTGGCCATATTATCGTCGAGAGGATCCCTGGGCGTATTTATGCATTGACCATGCAAGTAGGTGCACTCTTGTGTGTTGTGAATGACATATACAGTATGCCTAGGCGTGCCGTTACTCAAGATGTACTCTTTGATTGGGAGTTCAACTTAGGTAATTATGAGAGGCTTGGTTTTAACTTGAAGTGGCTTCGTAAGCAAATGGATGCGATTAAGGACTCGTGTGAGAATAACATTCCCTTCCCAAATGTTGCTGTGACGGAGAAGGAAAAGAAAATTGCAAGGTTGACCGAAGAGCTGAACAAGGAGATGGCAGATTTGCAGGCTTTGAAGGAAGCAGAAGCTGAAAAATCTTTCATTGCTGATTTTTTTATGATTTTCTATGATTTCTTGAACTTCTGAACTTCTGAGAGATGTGAGGTTTTTATATGGGTTTTGATATTTTGGTTTTGGATTTGTAGATGTCTTTTGAGGATTTTGGGATTTGATAGAGATTTTCTTTTAAGAAATATGAGTTGAATTTTGATAAACTGATGAATTCAAATACTGATTGCAAGTATTGCAAACATTTTGGAGGAATTGAAATACAATGAAAATTCTAAATGTCCAGTCTAGACGTCATGGATGCTCAAACACCTGATACCTCAAAACTCCCATATTTTCAAACAAACGCCTTCAGCCATTTCTCCTGAATTACTGGTAGGGCTCTGCCATCTGTGTTGACCAGCTTGTAGTATCCTCCGGTTATGGATTTAGCGACCACGAATGGTCCTTCCCAGTTGGAGCTCCTTGATGAATGAAGATTGTGTTGAACAACTTTGAGAACTAGGTCTCCTTCATGAAATTTGTTGGGTTTGGTCGCCCGCGCCTTGAATATCTTCTGTTGATTTGGAATCCTTTGTGGGACGTGATTCCATGGTCGTGGTACATATGGACATTCGTGCGGGAGAAGGAATCTCTCGTAATGTTTTGCCATATCTTTCATGATGAACCTCTTGATCGGATGATCGACTTGGAGAAGCTCTGGACTTAACCACTGAGTGAAATATTGTTGTAGCGAGATTATCCAGTCATAGCACTTTACGATCGCTAAGTTTTTCGTGGAATGAAGTCCCTGAATCAAGGAGACATACTTGAAAACTGATGATATATGCACGTGAGAGGGGATGAAACTTTCCTGGTCGCAGAACTTTTTGACGAATGCATTTGGATGTTCCTCATATTCTTGTGCAAGTTTTGTTAAGGTTTTGACCTCCTCCAGGTATTCAAATGGATAGATATCTTCCGCCTCTTCCTCCGAGTCAGGAGTTTCTTCACAGGGACGTGTCGTTGCAGGAGTTATCATTGTCTTCCCATCATGAATCCATGCGTGTCCAAGAATCATATCATACCCTGGATCTTCTCGGATTATAAAGAATTTGGTTTCAGTGAAGAACGAATTTTCTTCGACTTTCAGGATGATGTAGCCATAGGCGTCTCTGGAGATTCCTTCGTGGTCTCTGATTTCCATTGGAGCGTGGGTGGATTCTTGTCGAGTTATGCCGGCAGCTTTGAGAGTCTTGAGAGGGATGATGTTGACAGCAGTACCGACATCAATGAACGCTCTTCTGAACTCATTCCCTTTGATGTGCACTGTGGTGAGCAGTCCCTAGTCGTACATTTCCTTGTCTGTTGTTGAGGGTTCGATGGTAGACTCTTGGATTAGTAGTCGTTTTCCAGATACGATGTGGTTCAATGCAGCAAACATATCTTTCCTTTGAGCTTTCGAAAGATACAACAGCTCATAGGTATGTTCAATCAGGGATTGAACTGCTTCTTTGACGGGAGGTCCATTGATGGTGAAAGCTCGGACCGGAAGAGGATTTTTGTGTACTCCCTCAGTCCCCAGGTTGAGTTCTCCTGATTCGACCTTTTCTATGAATATGCATTTCAGGACTTTGCAATCACTTGTGGGATGGCTGACATACCTGTGGAAGCGACAATACCGAGGATTTTCCATGGCTTCTTCGGTTGGTTCCTTTTTATTAAAAGGAAAATTGATTGCAACATCTTGAATCTAGGCATCGAGTAATTCGTTGACTTCTTCCATGGAACAGGGAAAATCAGGTGCATCTGGCTCGTCCGTCCGTTGAGAAGAGGTCTTCGAGTTATACTTTTTGTGTATCTTCGAAGGAGTAGAGGCTGTCTGCTTGTGTTGTGGTTCAGCTTTCCGTTTGATTCCTTCTGCGACAGCATTCATTGAAGATTGCAGGGTATACTGTTTGTTAATCAAACGCCTATTTCCTCGAGAGTCTTTTGACTCCTCAGTTCTTGTAGACTTTGGTCTTTCTAGAAGAGCGGGTGCGGTAGTTGCTGATCTCTTCGCGGCCTCGTGGAGTTCTGAGAAAGTTTGGAATCGAAGGTTCTCCAGTAAAGCTCTGTAGACCGAAAGCATGCCGTTGATGCACAAGTCCACCAGTTTCTGTTCTGTGACGTTTGGATCATGGAAGTCCAGGGCTTGGACTCTGAACTTCTTCACATAATCGTTGGGATTCTCACTCGTCTTCTGAGACATCCTCCCAAGATCAGAGAGAGTTACTTGCTCTGACACGAAGAAGTATTTCCTGTAGAATGCATTGATCATTTCTCTCCAATTGTTGATGGTCCCTGGTGCGATGTTGTTGTACCAGGTGTATGCTCTCCCCTTCAAAGACTTTGAGAATTCTTTGAGACGAACAACATGATTGTGTTCATGTTCTCCCAAGGCTTCGAGGAAGCGGGAGACGTGTTCTCGAGCATTGCCAGTTCCATCATATAGGGTAAACGTTGGAGAGACGTAGCCCTTCGAAAGGGTAATCCTCTGTGTAGCGGCAGGATATGGAGGTTGGTGACGATGGACGTGTGACGTATTATCTTTTCCATGGTTCTCCAGAAGACGCTCCAAATCTTCACGAGTAATGAAGTTTGAAAATTCCTTCGTCGATGAGTCATCTATGGCTTTGTCAGTTCCGTTATCAACTGGAATTACTTCAGGATTGGCGTCAGAGGCTTTATCCTTCTCTTTCCCCTTGTCTTGAGCTTTCTCTGACAATTTTTCAGTAAGAGTCTTCAGGAGATCCAATAATTTTTGTTATGCCGCAGCCATATCCGTCTGATTCTTTGCAAGAGTCTCTTGCGTTTTGATGAGATCATCCATGGTAGGTGGAGGGTTTCCTCCGATTTCTTCGGGATTTCGACCGAACAAAGGATGACCTTCCGCGTTGGCGTGAGGAGGAGTGATGTCACCACCATCAGTGTTGGTGGTCGGAACAGTTTCCGGGATGTTTTCATTGTTGCTAGTGATAGCGATATTTGCGTTAGGATTTGTGACCGATCCTGACCTAAGACCAACCATCTTGTGAGAATGTGAGATTGCAACCGAGAGAATGATCTCCCACTATGGTCTCCAATCTGTGGATGGGGAAAAAACTATCTGCTGGTTTTTAAGGAATTGATGAGACGACCGTGCGGAGGAGGTTCCTCAAACCAGGCAAAATTCTAATCCTCACACAGATGCACCGCTGCAAAGGGGGTGCTTATATTCGAGAGATCAATCTGTAGTACTCCGGCCTAAATCGAGACAACGACCGTTCTAGAGTAAATTCGGTCACAAGAGAGGATGGGTTGATCTGTAGGAGGGAAGATGAGAAATATGTGGAATCGATGGTGATTCAAGGATAGTGGGTGTGTGAATTCTGAATATGATAAGTTCTGAATAATTGAAGTTGAACGATTGTAAAGAAATTGCTCAATTGATGAGTTTGATGATCTCGTGTTGTCGAAGAGACGTGAGATTCTTACTCTGAGTATTCTATGTATTCGTGCTATTTTCAATTCTCTATGCCTTCAATCTTGATTTAGGAACTTATTTATATTGGTGGAATTGTAGACACCATGATCCCATGAAGTGTGACAGTTAATGGAATCAAGGAGTGGAGAGGTGGAGATCGTGTTCGAAACCGGTTGTCCAACGTGTAAAGACTCAGTCGACCTTCCACCCACTACCTCGTGAATTCCTTCAACTGATTGCACGACTTGCTCACATTCCATCGTGTGTTTGAACACACGTGCCGTAGACCGCCAGACCAAAACCCTAAGTGATATCCCCCCAAGTGACACGATTGATCGTCTCGTGGTTTGTTTAGTCAATTGATGATTTCGTGGTTTGATGGGACAATGAGTCCACGTGGTTGCTGAGTCGAACAAGATATTCTAGAACCACCCATGAATTGAACGTGTCATGAGACAGAGGTATAATTCTTATGATGAAGTGAGCAAGTATTGCTCATTCGATGGATTGTTGAATATTGGTGGATTGTTGAACCGATATTCCTTAACTCGGACAAATATTGATCATCTGAGCAAGTGTTGCTCTCGTGATGATTTGTTGAATATTTGACCGTCTGAGCATGTGTTGCTCATGAACGATTGGCCGTGTGCCAAGAATATTAATTAAAGTGCTGGTCGTTGAACCTAACATAATTAATAAATTCATGACCATGAGGTCGTCGTAGAATTATTAATATTAATTCATGACCATGAGGTCGTCGTAGAATTATTAATATTAATTCGTAGAATTATTAAGGTTAGAGTCTGGAAGCATGGTCCTTGAACTCAGAAACCCTAATTTGACCGATTGACGATCAATTCATGGTCAGAAGTTTTAACCATGGGACGAATGAGGAGCGGATACATGATACCGTGGATCAACCATGTAGTGTCCATATGCTCACGTGAGCAAATATGATGAATTCACGAAGAGTTCATGATTTGTTGGTGAAAGAATGATTAAATGCTGGTTCAATCATTATTCAAAATGCTCGTCTGAGACTTAGGTGTGAAAACCTAATTAATTATGGGAGAGTGATGGACCGACCATAGAGTCATGGAGCCGTCCATGGGTTGTCCCGTGACCGTCTGATGGTCACTTCATGAAAAATCCAAAGTGTTTGGAAGTTTTGGACCTAATACGAGCAATTGTGAAAATTAGGTCAAAACTATGAAAATCGATGGGATTGGCTTCCGTGAGCCGAAGAGCTAATCTTGGTCGGTCAAGATAATGCGCTCGTGTCTCTAAGGTGTCCGCGTCTAGCCTTGAGAATTTTGATATTTTCTGGTGCACGTTTGAGCGACCATTTGAGAAAATATGACAAATCAGAGTTTTTGATAAAACCGTCAAAACTTCATCGGACGAAGGAAAATAATGAAAAGTGAGGGAATCATGAAGTGTGGACCGGTCACAGTGATAACGTGACCAACTGTTGGTCGCTTGAGCAACCCCCAAACCCTAATTAACGTCCTTTACTAGAATTGATGTAGAATTCTCATACGGACACGGATTTTGATGGTCCGCCCCTTCATTCCATACGGAAAAGAATTTCCTATCTCCCAACGCGGTAGGTTTTAGGTTTTGAGCTCGTTCGGGAGGTGAAAACACCCCGAAAGTAAAATTCAGGAAAGATTTAAGGGGACGGTCCCACGATAAAACGAAGGAGTTTTGTTAAAATCAAGGAGTTTCCATGAGACGAAGGAAACACCATGAGACGATGGAAAATATTTATAAAATAAGGAATTGTGAGACTGGGACGCCGGTGGTCAAAGCACGGTCGGCTAGTTATGACCACGGTCCCATGGTGTCTCTTCCTTAGTTTTACATATTTTGATGATTTTATGAAGGATTCATGAATTTTGAGAAATTTGATAAATTTAGAGTGTTTTCATGAATTGAAGGAGTTTCCATGAGTTCATGGTCTTTGAAAAATATCAAAATAATAAAATTCGGCCGTGTGGGACCATGGAGGCGTGACCGACCGGTCATGACCTAATCCCACGAATTTTAATAATTTTTTTAAATAATTTTTGGGTATTTTTTGATGATTTGAAGGAATTTTGAGAAAAATACCATGAAATCAAGGAAAAAATAAGATAATTAATAATTAAATAAATAAAACAGGGCGTGTGGGACCGGCTAGGGCATGGCCGGCCGGCCAAGGCCTGGTCCCACGAGTTTTCATAATTTATTTTATTTTATTATTATTTTTGATGATTTAAAGGAATTTTTTGAGGAAAAAATACCATGAAATCAAGGAGTTTTTTCATGAAATTAGAGAAAAATAATAATAATAAAATAATAAGGACCGTGAGGTGTGGGTCGGCTGGGACCAAGGCATGGCCGGTCGGCCAATGGTCACGCCCCACACACTCTCCTTAATTATTTTTTGATGGACTCATAGAAGTACCACGAATCCGAAGAATTTCCTCAAGACGGAGATTTGATCAAACGAGAGAATTTTATCAAATCATGAAAAATAATAAAAGTGTATTAAAAATATAGAATTAGCGTGGAACTGACCATGACACGATGAGTTGATCGTGTGTCCGTGTCCCAATGCCTTGGTCAAATATTTTTAATTATTTATTATTTTCTTCCCTATTTTGCATAAGTTCATCGTTTCGTCGTATTTTGAAATACTCGTTCGTGCGGTGATTGTTAATGCATCATCGTTGAATATACTTGCACCGTTTGAAACAGGGATTACTCAAAGGTAGCTCCGATGCCCAGTCGTTAATTATTTATTACTAATTCATGAAATTCAATAGAGAATAATCCATGAAATGAGTAATAAAACGGATAGATGTTTACTGTTAATTCATAGGATCAGCTAAGGATTCGACTACGAACTCAGAACAATGAGTGATTGTTTCCATTCCATGGGATCGACGTTGATTCGACCATGGAATAGGAGAAATGATATTGCCATTCTGTGGCATCGTCGTTGATTCGACCACAAAATCGGAGCAATGATATTGCCATTCCGTGGGATCGTCGTTGATTCGACCACGAAATCGGAGCAATGATATTTCCATTCCATAGGATCGTCGTTGATTCGACCACGGAATCGGAAAAATGATATTTCCATTCCGTGGGATCGTCCTTGATTCGACCACGGAATCGGAACAATGATATTTCCATTCCGTGGGATCGTCGTTGATTCGACCACGGAATCGGAGCAATGATATTGCCATTCCGTGGGATCGTCGTTGATTCGACCACGGAATCGGAGCAATGATATTGCCATTCCGTGGGATCATCGTTGATTCGACCACGGAAGAGCAATGATATTGCCATTCCGTGGGATCATCGTTGATTCGACCACAGAATCGGATCAATGATATTTCCATTCCATGGGATCATCATAGATTCGACCACAGAATCGGATCAATGATATTGCCCTTCCGTGGGATCATCATTGATTCAACCACGGAATCGGAACAATGATATTTCCATTCCGTGGGATCGTCGTTGATTCGACCACGGAATCAGAGCAATCTTATTTCCATTCCACGGGATCTTCGTTGATTCGACCATGGAATCGGAGCAATGAAGGGATAATTAACCTCATGGGTCTATGCCTATCAGAATAAACTGACTACAATAGGAGCATTAATTATCCTGACATGACTTTCCGTTAAGCCATATCCTTTATATAGTCAGGTTAAACTCGTTGTTTGTTCCTGAAGACGATATTTCCCCGTAGAGTCGTCCATCCCGTGATACTATATAGAAATGACTGAAAGTATTCAGTATTCATAAGATTATGCCGTTGTCTAGACGTTGACTGCACATCTACATGTACTCTGAGAGAAAGCACTCTCCGTTTAGAATTCGATGAGAGACCCGTGTCTCAATACTCACATGTGATTGCTGAACCGGCGGTCCGTACAATCATGAGTTTACGATTTTAGCCCTTGTTGAAAATCCACCATCTACATAGGCTTATATGCGGGAGGCATATTGGATTAAAGTCTTAAATTGAGTTGAAGCAACTCTTAGGCTATAAAGGACGTCAACTAAGGGAATTATTTGTGCGAAGTCCTCCTAGGATTCAAGAGGCATAAGAAGCGCGACTGTAACTGAATTGTTGTGAAAGTTTGATTTGGTCTCAACTACATTCCAGTACGAAGTTAATTGGTAGTAGGCTAGTGTCTGTAGTGGTTTAACACATTTTGGTGTTCAAATCTGGACTAGGTCCCAGGGTTTTTCTGCTCTTGCGGTTTCCTTGTTAACAAAACTTCTGGTGTTTGTGTTGATCAAAACTATATCTACATTTCTAGTCTACATTTAGTCAAGTCTCGGATTAGGATAGAAGTGTGAAATTGAGTACCATATATCACTGCATTCTACCGTTTGAAGTTGAAGATCAACTGAAGCTTTTGGAAAACTTTATCAACAAAAGATAATTGAAGCCTGAACCACCTATTACTCAAGTTTTCACCTTTTGATTTTTGAGACTATGTCACATGACTAAAGAAGACTTTACATGCACAACAAAAATTTCGAGTTAAGTTTATCTTGATTGATTATTCTTCAAATATGTTGACTAAGCTTAAGAACATTTCTTCATACTTGATGAATTCATTAAAAATAATTTATTGTTTATGACCTAAATTATGATTCAAGATTATCATTTAAAAATGGTCTGGAACAGTGATATGTGTCATTAATGTTATTCGGGAATATTTCTAATTGATTATTAGAGAAATATATCGTTAAAGCATTGCTCGGTCGAACTCTCAAGCTTTACTATCTCAAGCTTGTTTGTCAAGTTTAGGTGATCAAGACTATAAGTCTTGATTTTTAGTCTACTTATAGCTATGTCTCGTATTAGGATAGAATGTGTAGTTGAGCTTTAGACTTCACGGCGTTCATCGATTGAAGACGAAGATCTACTGAGGAGAGATTGGATGAACTTCATCAACAAAAGGTATATGGAGACTAAAACTTATCTATCACTCAGAAGTCTATTCTATTATATCTCCTAATGAAACTAAGTCGTATAGCTATATAGACTTTTATATTATACACATTTGATATTTCGAGTTGAGTTTAACTCTCTTATATATTTTTCGAAATATGTGTTGGAAGCTTTTTTCTTTAGATCCATTCATCATTATTCTTAACGAGTTTAGTTGGAAACAATTTATTTGTTGGAAACTAAACAATAAGTCAAAAAATGATCATGTGAAAATTACCTTGCAACATCTTACATGATTTGTGTGAGACAATCATTTGATGTCGTCTCCGAAAGTTTCATATTGATCATTCGATCACTTGAAAATTACTTATAATCTAATGGTATGTGTGAGACAACCATTGTCGCATTCTAAGGATGTTTCAATTATTTAAATGGGAGTTTATAACAATCAACCTTCGCCTGGATACAATATAGTATGCATACCAGTATGCAAACAGTTTTTGTATGATTCAGGTCCGAAAACCTTGTTTGCATACCAGTATGCAACTGGTTTTAATTGTTAATGTCCGGTAACCAAGTTTGCTTGCCAGTATGCAACAGGTTCTACCTGAGTTAGGTCCGGGATGGCTGTTTGTGTACCCGTTTACAAACGGATGGACAAGACCAAAGTTCAGAACTATAGTTTGCGTACCAGTTTGCAAACTTAGTGGTTAAAGTTCTAAAATCAGTTAAGTTGTTTTCATACTCATGAACAAATACATTAATAAATTAACGAATGCAATCTTTGCAAACCGTGGCTTAATGTTCATGAATTGATTTTGGTATAAGTATTTTGTACGATTACGAATCAATCCGATTTTTTTGTTTCAATTGGTTCATATATATTTCTATGAGATAGTGAGAAATTGAACAACTTTGTTAGTAACACAATTAGATTCATTTGATTATCTTTCATGATTGATTGATCATCATATTTGATATAGAAGTATTAGGTGAATGTGGTTAATACAAAAGTGTTCATATGGCTAACTTTAGTTAACTGTTATTGAGCCAACTCAATATACATGTTTAGGTACGGTTACCCCTAACTAAATGAAGGTATATTTCATTTGTGTGTAACAAGCTAAGACCATCTAACGGTGGAGGGATATTGCTTTAGTTTTAAGTAAACTTAGCTTGAATCATAAATTAGGTTTTCATCCAACGGTGAATATTGAATGATTTATTTTTAAGCTAACCTAGCTTTGATTTAAAGCGCACCCTGATTTGAAAGACTATATAAGGGAGAACTCTAGCAACTGGAAAACCTAATACCAACACTTTCCTTTGTCCTAGTCGCAACTAGCATCGATTCTTCTTTAACCTAGGTTTTTCAAAAACCATTACAGGTTAACGACTTAAAGACTTCATTTGGGATTCATGAATCCATACCCAACTATTTTATCTGTAGTTATGTGTTCTAATCTTACTTGTTCTATCGTATTGAATACTATCTTCTCTAAGATTTTCTCGAGATTTATCTCCGATAGGTAAGATTTAAAAAGTAATCACAAAGCTCTTCTTGTCATTCTTTGTGATTTCACAATAACTTTTTCTACTACCACATAGTTAAGTTATTGTGAGGTGATTGATATTTTTAGGTTGTTCTTAGGGAATATAATACTGGATTATCAATTGGTTCTTGTTTACCTTGATTTATCATAATACAGAACAAAACTTCATAGGTACTTCTGTGGGAGACAGATTTATATATCAGAATAGACTTATTGGTGGGAGACAGATTTGTTTATAAATCTTCAACTTTGGGGCGTAGCAACTCTTAGTTGTGGGTGAGATCATCTAAGGGAATCAAGTGCGTAGAGTCCTGATAGAATTCAAAAACGTAAAGAACGCGACTGTACCTTAATCGGTGTGAAACTTGGTTAGGGCTCAACTACATTCCAGTCTGAAGTTAACTTGTCACAGGATAGTCTTGGTAGTGGCTTAATACAGTGTGGTGTTCAAAACTGCACTAGGTCCCATGATTTTTCTGTATTTGTAGTTTCCTCGTTAATAAAACTTCTGGTGCATGTGTTATTTATTTTTCACATTATATTTGTTTATATAATTGAAATATCATAGGTTGTGCGTAGTTCAGTCAATTGGTAAATCCGACCTTGTTTTTTGGATAGAAATTGATTGACGCTTGGACATTGGTTTTTGATACCGTCCAAGTTATTCAAATACTAATCAGTTCACAGATTCCATCCTATTGATTTGATGATTGAATTGAGAAAGAGATATAACTTTTGGATGTCGTTCCTTGATTAAGTCTGACTGTATAGTTGATTCTATTTGAATTATATTGGATTTAGTCCATACAGATTGCTGAACGAAATATTGGGTGTGGTTGTTAGACCCCTCCGCTTTGTAAATTTGTATCATAGCAAGCAAACACGTAATACCTCATAAGTCTGTCTTTGTAGCAATCTGACTCTATGGATAGTAAAGTATCTATAAACGCTTCACCAGGTTTAGATCTACTCAACTCCGAGTGTGTTCTAGAAACCATCGATGAGGTTGAGTGCCTTGATCTAGAAAAAATCATCAAAAATCTTTGTCGAAAGAAATAACGATTGACAAGGAAAATTGATTGTCTTCATTGCAAAATTTATATCAAAAACTCTGATCTTCGAGAATGCTCTGAAGAGGTAGCTAATCTCCACAGGAAGTTGGATGAACAAATCCGGATCAATAATTATCTGGTTACATAAATTGCAAAAAGTAATGATTTGAAGTCTGTCAAAGTATCTTCAATGGATTTGAAAAACTCCTTTAATCCTTTCCTGAACGATTGTCGTAAGTCAGGAGATAAGCGAGGTTTAGGCTTTGTAAAACCTGATGTGACTCAGAATTTCTCGGATGAGTTTAAAGATGTTGGTACATGTATATTTTGGGTTCTCATGATGATTTTCAACATACATGTATACCTTTCAAGAAAAGTTTAAAGGTTGCTAGTGATCTTCGCAAGAAAGCCGAACAACTGTTTGCTGATCTAAAAAGGTATATAATGCTAACAAGAAAACCCAAATGGGATAGTAGTGTTAGTATGGGAGATTTTTCTCTAAAATCAACTTTACCATTTCAATGCTTCCTTGATAGTGGATGTAACCTGCATATGACTGGAGATCTTTCTTGGTTTGTGGATTCGAGCGATTTTGAAATAAGTCCAGTAACATTCGGAGATGGGAGTTGTTGTTATATAGGAAAGAAGGGGACGATCAAACTGCCAGGCATTCCTGAAATCCATGATTTCGTATACGTTGTAGATATGATTGCTAATGTAATACCCCGAGTTTTTATCATGGAGCATGCTAAAAGATGCGTCATGGCCTGAGATGAAGCTTCATCCAAAGATTCTGTTGTGTTAAGAGGAACATTGTCCCAGAGCCAATATTGCACAATCATTGTGCATTAGGCCAAAGAGGGATGGCCGAGAGAATATTGCACAATTATTATGAAATACGCCAGAGAAAATATCGCGCAATCATTGTGCGATAGGTGGAACCAGTATTGCAAAATCATTATGTGATACGGCAGAAGCGAGTGTCGCGCAATCATTATCCGCAATCATTGTTCATGAATAGTGAAGTAGGCATGTCAATTTGCTCCCCTATTCTAACTTGTAGAAATTTCAAGTTAACATATATGGGGAGGGGTAGTTGGTTGAAGGTGCATATGTGGACCATGCACCAAGTAAGCTTCATAGCTTAGACTGAAGAGTATAAATGATGCCTAAGTCTCATTTATACCTATGTAGCCTTGCCAATGGGGCATATGATGCGAAGGCATCATTGTGCCATGCCGCGGACCCGATAATGTATAATCATTGTGCATTTTGATGAAACGACGTATACAGAATAAGCCATTACCATTATTGCTAGGCCACAACCTTGCAAACGAGTTCATCTTAAGTTGATGTACCTTCGTGGATGAACTAAGGTATGTGCTTGATCCCTTTAGAGGAGGGAAGGGTACGTAGGCATCCGCAATGATTTGCAGCATTGCCGGTCTAGCACTTTGGACCCTTATATCATCTAAGATCGGTAGCTCGATGCAAGAGATGATTGTGGCCAGACTTGATGAGGCAAGTTGCATGCCAGCAAATGGATGCTCATACTTCCTATCAAGACATTCAACATAGGCATGTACTAATGGCACATTGGGCATGGCCTGGAAAGTAAGCTAGATCGACATGCAAGTTAGCAGAGCTTGCATAAGCCTAAGGAAAGTATTGCATGAGCCTGATTGCACGATCAAGACAAGTGCATTCTCTCAATAATTCCGAAGATTAGCGAAGAGGTAGTACAACGGTTTCTTAGCTAGATAGGAAATTTAGTGGTGAATTTCCTTTGTTGAGGCATGACACTCGGAATACAGAGATGCATGTAAGGTGCATTGGTCGTAGCCTTCAAGGCTTTGAACCCTTTGCAGAACAAGGGTAAGTTGGAACGGTGTGGAAGCTAAGTTAGCTGCATCATGCTCCACGAGCATGCTTTCAATGGAAAATGGACGTGCATTTGCCTAGCTTTAAGGCTCGGATCATAGCATCATAATGGCGCATCCATGGAGTTATGGCCTACGCTCCCAGGAGTGCCAGGCATAATTTCCTGGTTCGTCACAGCTAATCTTCTTTCTGTTAGTCAAATTTGTGACAAAGGCCACCAAGTTGTCTTCAATGCGGATGGATGTGACATTGTAGACAAAACTGGAAAAGTAATTTTTCAGGGAAATCGTGGTAAAAATAATTGTTATCTGTTGGATACTTAGTTTAATAATTGTTGCACTTTGACTAAGGTGGAATCTACACATATTTAGCATGAGCATTTTGGTCGCATCAATTACCGCCTTCTAACTAAAATCATTAACAAAGAACTTGTTAGAGGTGTTCCCAAAATCAATGGGTATCTATGGTGTCTGTCAAACAAATGAAAGTTCCACATGAATCATCTCGAGATATTGTCACTAAAGCTCCACTTGATTTAATTCATATGGATCTTTTCGGTCCTATTCAATAACCTATGGTTGCTGGGAAGAAGTATGCTTTAATTATGGTAGATGATTACACCAGATTCACTTGTGTAACCTTCTTAGCTCATAAAAATGAAACTCTTGGTGAATTCAAGATTATTCTTAATAGAATCCAGAACGAACAGGGTCGCAAACTAAAAAAAAAAAATAGAAGCGACCGTGGAACTGAATTCAAGGACACTAAAGTGTTTGAATTTTGTGATAAACTGGGGATTATTCAACAATACTCACCACCCATTAGTCCAAAAGACAATGGAGTTGCATAAAGGAAGAATAGGAACATTCAGGAAATGGCAAGGGTAATGCTCCACAACAAAAACTTATCGTTAAAGTTTTGGGGAGAAGTTTTACAGCATGTTATTTTATCAACCGTGTTTATATACGGTCAAAAACCCTAAATACTCCTTATGATTTGTGGTACGGTAAGAAGCCCAACTTATATTATCTCAGAGTGTTTGGAAGTAAGTGCTATATTCTAAAATATCGAGAACAGGGAGGGAAATTTGATTCCAAAAACGATGAAGGTATTTTTCTTGGCTATGCATCCAACGGTCGTGGTTTTCGAGTATACAATCTCAGAACCCATGTTATGATGGAATCCACAAATTTTATCATTGACAATCTGAGAAATTTCCGTCATGATGACCCTCCTGCTGAATTGCCTCCAACAGAGACAATCAAGAAAGTCAAAGAAATCCCGGAATCAGTAGAAGTTGTTCTAACGGTTGCTGATCCTGACCTTTCTAGTGATGAGGAGAGAACCCGAGTCAGGGTATTCCTATTGAACGAGAACGTGCTCTACCATGACATCTCTAGGTTCAAATGAATCATGATACGAATAGTATTATTGGAGGTAAGGATTCTACAGCTAAGACAAGAGGACAACTTCAAAATATTTGCAATTTTGGATGTTGTCTATCGCAAGTAGAACCAAAAAGCATTGATGAAGCCCTTAATGATCTCTTCTGGGTGAATGCAATGCATGAAGAGTTAAATCAATTCTAAAGACAAGATGTATGGGAACTCGTACCTTGTCCCTCCAATACAAATATTGTTTGTACCAAATGGATATTCAATAACAAGTCAGATGAATTTGGCACAATTGTCAGAAACAAAACTGAACTTGTCGCTCAAGGATACTCACTGATTGAAGGTATTGATTTTTACGAGACCATTGCTCATGTGGCACACCTTGAGTCCATTAGAATGCTCTTAGCTCATGCTTGTTTTTTCAAGATTAAGCTATATCAAATGGACGTAAAATCTGCATTTTTAAATGGATGCCTAAACAAAGATGTCTATGTTGCCCAACCTAAAGGATTTGAAAGTTCAGAATTTCCAGATCATGTCTTTAGGCTCAGAAAGGCATTACAGTAGAAACTCTATAAATTAATGTTGTTGGGACCACCAAAATTTATTAATTAAGTGAGATATTAATTAACCGATAAAAAATATATTATCTTATAATTTTGGCGAATTATTAATTTGGCATGTTGTCCCCGACTCGTGACCGGCTAAAAATATTATTTACGAGAGTTTATTAAATTGTATATTAATTAATATGAGTAAACAAATACCAATTATATGGTAGATAAAATAAAATTTACACACTTTTGGTTGGTAACCTAGCAACAAGCTGGGCTCCAACTCCTTTCTGAATAGCAATACCTAATCTATGGATAATAAAACTACCAACTCCGCTACTAGCATCATGACTAACTAAACAGTTCCTTAAATGCTTGAAGAAACATCAAGTATCATCTCCCAATTCCCCTAAGGTAGAGAAATCTAAAACACCGAGACCATATCCAAGTGATGTACACTTATCCAAATATTTAGTGCGTTTCCGCGCAACAGCATTAGAAATAGCTTTTCCAGGAACAAAAGAGTGAATGCCATCACCTGTGAAGGGAGAGACCCCTGTGACATCCATGCAAACATCCTTCCCATTTTCCCAGTTAAGAACAAGGATATCCGCAGGCGTAGATCTAATTAATAGAGTATTAATTAATAGAGTTTCCATTGTATATGGATTAAAACAAGCACCTCGTGCCTGGTTTGAAAAACTAACCACTTCTCTTCTTAAGAAAGGTTTTTCGAGAGGCGGTGATAATAAAACATTGTTTACCAAATGGAGTGGGAAGGATGTTTTTATTGCTCAAGTATATGTAGATGATATCATCTATGAATCAACCTCCGAGAAACTTGGAAAAGATTTTCAAGTATCTCTTAGAAGGGAATTTGAGATGAGCAATGTTGGTGAATTAAAATTCTTTTTACGATTATGGATTCAACAACACAAGGATGGAATTTACTTATCTCAATAAAAATATGTCAGGGATCTTGTAAAAATATTTGGTCTTGAGATCTTACCCCTATTCCCACTATTAGTAAGCTACATAGAGGTGAGAAAGGTGTCAATGTGGATCAGAAAATTTATCGATCAATCATTGGAAGTCTTTTGTATCTTACAACTACAAGACTTGAATTGCTTTTAGTATTG
This sequence comes from Papaver bracteatum, assembly GCA_023529315.1. Classification (NCBI taxonomy): domain Eukaryota; kingdom Viridiplantae; phylum Streptophyta; class Magnoliopsida; order Ranunculales; family Papaveraceae; genus Papaver; species Papaver bracteatum. Next base: position 2,741,642 of record JAJJWX010002278.1, read on the forward strand.
GTTGTTGTGCTAGATTTCAGGCTAATCCAAAGGAATCTCATCCGGCAGCTGCAAAAAGGATCATGTGATACATTCAGCTCACTATTGGTTATGGTCTATCTTATACTTTTGATATTAACACTGATCTTACCGCTTATCCAGATATTGACTAGGAGGGATGTATGGAAGATAAAAATAGTACATACGAGGGTTTCTACTATGTAGGTTTGAATCTTGTGGCATGGCATAGCAAGAAACAAAACTCACAATAACTTTCAACATACGAAGCAGAATATATTACTGCAGGTTCATGTTGTACTTACTTTTATGGATGAAACAAATGCTTGTTGATTAATTGACGCTAGCATAATGAAGATATTTTGTGATAACTCAAGTGTGATTCGCATCACTGCGAATCCTGTTGAGCACTCAATAAATAAGCACATCGACATCATATATCATTTTATTAGAGATCTTAATGTAAATGGTATCCTTAACATGGAATTTGTGCCTTCCGAACAATAATTGGCTGGTATTCTCACCAAACCTCTAGATACTGCTACGTTTCAACACTTATGGCAGTCTATTGGTATTGTTTTGGTTCATTAGGTTTCTAGCTTTTTACTTTCCCCTAGATATTTATATTTCTTTTGGGCAATAAAAGCTTGAAGCTCCAATGTAGTGTTGTTTCACTTTCACATTTGTTTCTGGTAGTTGTATTTTATTTATGTTAGGTATCAAAGTTCCAAGAAATCCTTCTTTTCTCGTAAAAGTAAGGTCACTCTTGTTGTTCTTTCGGGAATGATATTTTATAGGGGAAAGTTCTTAATTGAACTTGTGCTTAATTGCCAAAATTTTTTGGGGAGTGCGGTTGTGAAATATTGTAGGAGTTATCTTGTATCTTTATAAACTCATTGATGAATACACTAAGTTTCGACTATGTGAAATCATCGAAACAAAGTTGATATGTTCTCTTTTAGTCATGAATTATCTCTTTGAGAATTTCATTATGATCCCATTAATTTTCGTACCTTTGTAAATTTATATTGAAAAAAAGGGAGAGAATTATTTTATAGTTCACACTACATACATATGGTTTATGGATCATTATGTAAGGGGGAGTGGTATTCATTATGTGATGAATTATTGACTAAGGCGGGGTGATACATATTGTCAAAGATGTGATACAATTGAACTTTGATGATGTGTAATAATACTATGACATTGTATAACAATAATTGAGAACAATTGTTTTCTTAATGTTATGGCTACGGATCTTCAACAACAATGATGCTGTGTTGAACACGTTCAGAATCGCTGGAGTACTTAAAGTGATAAAGAATTCAAGGAATGTTGAAGAACCAAGGAAATCAAGCATGTTGGATGTGAAGCTACAAAGTTTATTTATTTTGTAATCCATATGTATTGATAGTTTTTTCACTAAAATTAACAAAGGGGGGAGATTGTTAGAGTATTGCTCGGTCGAACTCGTAAGCGTTGTTATCTCAAGCTTGTTTGTCAAGTTTAGGTGGTCAAAACTATAAGTCTTGATTTTTAGTCTACTTATAGCTATATGTCTCGGATTAGGTTAGAATGTGTAGTTGAGCTTTAGACTTCACGACGTTCATCGATTAAAGACGAATATCTACCGAGGAGAGCTTGAAGGAACTTCATCAACAAAAGGTATGTGGAGACTAAAAGTCATCTATCACTTAGAAGTCTATTATATTCTATCTCTTGATGAGACTAAGTCGTATAGCTATATAAAATTCTATATTATACACATTTGATATTTCGAGCTGAGTTTAACTCGCTTATCTATTTCTCGAAATATATGTTGGAAGCTTTTTTTTTTAGCTACGTTCATCATTATTCTTGACGAGTTTAGTTGGAAACAATTTATTTGTCGGAAACTAAATAATAAGTCAAAATATGATCATGTGAAAATTGCCTTAAAATGTCTTACATGATTTGTGTGAAACAATCATTTGATGTCGACTCGGAAATTTTCGTATTGATCATTCGATCACTTGAAAATTACTTATAAAATAACGGCATGTGTGAGACAACCATTGTTGTCTTTTAAGGATGTTTCAATGATTGAAATGGGAGTTTAGAACAATTAACCTTTGTCTGGATACAACATAGTATGCATACCAGTATGCAAATTATTTTAATATGATTCAGGTCCGGAAACCTAGTTTGCATACCAGTATGCGAACGGTTTTAACTGTTAAAGTCTGGGAACCAAGTTTGCATACTAGCATGTGAATAGTTATACCTGAGTTGGGTCTGGACGGCTGTTTGCGTACCCATTTGCAAACGGCTGGACAAGACCAAAGTCCGAAACTATAGTTTGCGTACCAGTTATCAAACTTAATGGTTAAAGTTCTAAAATCGGTTAAGTATATTTTCATACTAATGAAAAAATACATTAATAAATTAAGGAATGTAATCTTTGCAAATCGTGGCTTAATGTTCATGAATTGATTTCGGTATAAGTATTTTGTACGATTAAAAATCAATCTGATTTTGTTCCAATTGGTTCATATATATTTCTATGAGATAGTGAACAATTGAACAACTCTGTTAGTAACACTATTATTCATTTAATTATCTTTCATGATTGATTGATCGTCATATTTGATCTAGAAGTGTTAGATGAATGTGGTCAATACAAAAGTGTTCATATGGCTAACTTTGGTTAACTATTATTGAGCCAACTCAATATACACCTTTAGGTACGGTTACCTATATCCAAATGAAGGTATATTTCATTTGCGTGTAACAAGATAAGACCATATAATGGTGGAGAGATATTGATTTGGTTTTAAGCAAACTTAGCTTGAATCAGGTTTTCATCTAACGGTGAATATTGAATGCTTTGTTTCTAAGCTAACCTAGCTTTGATTGAAAGCAGACCCTGATTTTAAAGACTATATAAGGGAGAACTCTAGCAACTGGAAAACACAATCCCGACACTTTCCTATTTCCTAGTTGAGACTACAGTCGATTTTCCTTTAACCTAGGTTTTTCCAAATGCATTATAGGTTAACAACTTAAAGACTTCATTGGGGATTCGTGAAGCCAGACCCAACTATTTTCTCTGTAGTTACGTGTTTTGATCTTACTTGCTCTATTATCGTATTGTGTACTATCTTCTCTAAGATTTTCTCGAGATTTATCTCCGATAGGTAAGATATAAAAAGTAATCACAAATCTCTTCGTCTTATTCTTTGTGATTCCACAATTACTTCTTCTACTACCATATAGTTAAGTTATTGTGAGGTGGTTGATATTTCTAAGATGTTCTTCGGGAATATAAGACCATATTATTTATGGGAGACAGATTTGTTTATAAGTTTTCGACTTTGGGTCGTAGCAAATCTTAGTTGTGGTGAGATCAACTAAGGGAATCAAGTTCCTAGAGTCCTACTAGAATTCAGAGACGTAAGAAACGTGATTGTACCTTAATCGGTGTGAGACTTGGTTAGGGCTCAACCACATTCCAGTCCGAAGTAAATTTGTAGTGGGCTAGTGTCTGTAGCGGCTTAATACAGTTTGGTGTCCCAAACCGGACCAGGTCCCTGGATTTTTCTGCATTTGCGATTTAAAAAAGTGTGGGTCTAACAACCTCACCCAATATTTCAATTAGCAATCTGTATTGACTAACTCCAATATACTTTTAAGAGAATCACCTAGATATTCAAACTCAATCTTAATAAAAAGTATATCAAGGAGTTAATATCTCTATCTCTCGATTTGATCTATACTCAAGCAAATAGAAATCTGCGAGTCTTTATCAAATACAAGAGATATAAACTTGGATGGGATCAAAAACCAATATCCAAGGATCAATCAATTTCCAATCAACAACCAAAGGTTGGATTTCACAATTGATCGATACAACGTACAACCCGTGATATATCAATTATATAACAAAATATAATGCGGAATAGAAATAACACAGACACTAGTAATTTTGTTAACGAGGAAACCGCAAATGCAGAAAAACCCCAAGATCTAGTCCAAATTAAACACCACACTGTATTAAGATGCTACAGACACTAGACTACTACAAACTAACTTCGGTCTGGACTGTATTTGAACCCTAATCAATATCACTCTGATTCAAGGTACAGTTGCACTCCTTATGTCTCTGATCCCAGCAGGATACTACACATTTGATTCCCTTAGCTGATCTCACCCACAACCAAGAGTTGCTACGACCCAAAGTCGAAAACTTTAATAAACAAATCTGTATCACACAGAAAAGTCTACGATAATAGATAAATCTGCCTCCCACAGATAAACCTACGAAATTTTTTCTGTCTTTTGATAAAATCAAGGTGAACAGGAACTAATCAATAACCCGAACTTATATTCTCGAAGAACATCCTAGAATTATTGATCACCTCACAATAATCTAAATCACCAATACCGCATGCAAACATATGCACACACTTGGTTTCCGATACATAGACTTATACACTAATGTGCGAACACACTATATATGTTTATATCCATAGGTGGGTAGGTAATCTCAACTCCACATTTTAATCATTGAAACATTCTTCTATGATGTTATAATAGTCGTTAGATATAAAGAATCAACTATTGTCATCAAAGCTATTTTTAAGATTGAAACGTCATCATGACTTTCGTCACAGATAAAGATAAAATGTGGTTTAAGCGAAAGCTTTCCAACACATATTTCGAGAAAAATATAGGCGAGTAAACTCGACTCGAAATAACAAATGTGTATGTATGAAAACTATCATACTTATACGACTGTTGTCTCAAGAGTAGGAGATAGATAGACTTTTGAGTGCTAGATAAGTTCAAGTCTCCACATACCTTTTTGGTCGAATGAAGTTCCTCCGGTTCCTTGAGTAGTTCTTCGTCTTCATAAGATAATCGCCATGGAGTCTGGAGCTCAACTATACTTAACTATCATAGACCGAGACTTAGTCAAGTAAACTAGAAATCAAGACGTATAGTTTTGATCACTAATATTGCAAACATGCTTGAGATAGCAACGCATGTGTAGGATCAGAATATCGCAACAACGACGCTTGCGAAATCTTCGTTAGCAACATTGCGAAAGTATCGCAGAATGGTTTCAGAAATGACGTAGCAGACAGTGATAACAGGAACATGGGGAAGGTGTGAAGATTCAGCGAGATTTAGGACATTTGCGAAAATGTACATTTGTAAGCTTGCGAAAGTACCGCAAGCCAGATCCTAAAATAAAGGACGGATTAGTTGTCATCCACTATGTAATTTCTTATATAAAGAGTTGAACAGGCGTAAGAGAAGGGAGATGTTTTTTGAGTGTTGAGTAAGTCATTAGGAGAGAGAAAGTCCAGAACAGTTGTTAATTTCTTAGTTTCATTCTTTTCCATTCTTGTAAAATTGGTGAGATTCATTAACAAAGATTGTGATTGATCATATAAAAATGACTTGATTGTATGAATTCTTGTGAGGGTATAGTGTGGGATTTCCTGCAACTACATAATGGCGCTAGAAACAGGGAATTTGTCCTATTTTTGGTATGAAAATTAGTATTGTGATTTGAGAGAATTTGAAATAGTCGGTAAGAAGTTTCAGACAATTCTCAGCAATTCATTGAGATTGAAGAGATGGATAAAAGAAGAAGTGCTTCAAGACAACCAACTACTGTAAGGAGGAGTAAGAGACTTGCTGGAGAAAGAAGAAACGAAACCGGAGAACCATCAAGAATGAATACAAGAAATGATGGAGAAAATCAAATTCAACAACCAATTCAGCATACACCAGCGTAAAATGGAACTTTGGATTATGATAGAGTAAGTGTACATACTTGGCGATCAGACTCAGCGGAAGAAATGGAAGAGGAGCAGCAATTAAGAAATGGAAGACAAGAAGATAGAGATCAGGAAGCGATTGGAGGAATAATTCATGGAAATGAAGAGATTGAAGCGCTAGAGGCATTGAGACAAAGAATACACGAAGAGAGGAGGTTAGAAGCTGAAGAAAGCGCAAATTTTACAAGGAAAAATCATGAGTTGAGAGTGGAAAACATAAGATTGCAGAATAGGAGGTCAAGAAGTACTACAAGATCAAGTTCAAGATTAATTAGAAGTGAAGTAAGACGAAATTCATCTATGGAAAATATTGGAGAAAGAGATCAAGAAGAAATACAAAATCCAAGTGGAGAGCGTTGCGAAAGGAGAGAAATAATTGAAGATCGTTACATCCCACCAGGCGAAATTCTCCAAGATGAACAAAATAACAGGAATCAGGAGAATGGGCGGCGTCAGGAGCGAAATAATCAAGATGGTGAAGAAAATCAAGAAGAAGGAAGGAGAATATTACATGAGATAGAAATTCAAAGAAATCAACAGATAATTGAAGGTGAAATCGAGAGACATTATGCCGAACAAGCATGTCTAGCTTGCGAAAGAGAAAGATTGAGAGCAGAGGTGGAAGAACAAGAGTTCCAAGAGGCAATTCGCCAGAACAACCATGACAATCGAGAAAGAAGGCAAGAACAAAACTGATAGACGCATTTATGTGTCTAATTTGTCCTCAATGTTTCATATTGTTAGTACTCGTTTTTATCCTTATTATTGTGTTTTGTGTGTTTGTAGGTATTTTTTGGAAATAAAGATTGTTGGAAAATTCAACTCGAAAAAATGCTCGGAACACCCCCGGAGGACATTTGCTATTCGGACTCTCACTTTGGATAAGGGGCATCCACGGCTATGTGTAGCGCATTTGTCCTCAGCACCCATGGCTATACATAGCCCATTTATCCATCGCACCCATCTTCTTCATTTCAAAATTCAAATTTGGCGGGAAAACAAACTCTACTTCTGGCAGATTTTCGATCAGAATTCGATTGGGTTATAGGGAGATTCAATGGTTGAAATTTCTTGGGATGATGTGAATAAGTATAACAGGCATGGTATGGTCGTTGGTTTCCGTTATATTTGGCTAGATAATCCATGAGTTCTAAACAGGGCAGCCCATGCATGGGAGAGATATTCACGAGTTTGGAGAGATTTGAACGTGTTCTACACATGTTTGATGACTCGAGAAATAACCAGGAGCGTGTAGAAGATAAATAAGGGATGTTTGACAGCTGAGAACGCGTGGAAGATCAAAAATATGGAAAATATTTTCGTGAGAATAAAGGAGTAATGAGAAGATTTTCTGAACTTAATGACGATATTCGATGGTGCTAATGGGTATAAAAAGGGTCTTTGGGATTCATCAAAGGATGACGGAGAGATTGGGAGAGTTTGGGAGACAATAGAGCAATCGAAATCAAGTTGCGAAAAAATATTCTCTGCTGCTGATCATGAAGAACAGACTCCCGAAAACCGTGGTTTATGCTAGAGTGTAAACGACTCACACTTGTGGGTCGTAGAAAAGGTGACAGCGAGCTTGTATCGTTGTTTGTAACAACTCGGTTTGCAACACTTATAACTGTTACAAACCTGATTTTCACCACTTTTTCACCTTTTTCATCATTTGTAAACCATTTTTGAGCAATAATAATGAATTTTGAGTGTGTTTCCAACATGATGAGCGGCTAATTCTCTCACGTAATCAAGGCAATGGATGAAGCTATCTACACATGAATAATGGGTAACAATTTCATTTTCTCTAATATTTAATTACAATTCACTCAATCACTGCTTTTGCAGAGTTTTAAATTGTTTGCATAATTTTATTCATTAGTTGTGATTCAATTAGATAGGTTATGCTTTGTATTAAGATAATCTATGCTTAGGGGATACAATTAATTTTTGAGAATTTGCCTGATTATTTGTGAATTAAGAAAATAAGGGATTTAAAGGCTAATTAGAGTTATGAAATATTCAATATCATTCATTCATGTGTAATAGTGGATTCTAGTGTCTTGGTTATTCCTAATATCTTGAAATCAATTTTAATCTAAGTTTTCTTTACTTTTAAGTTTTATTAAATCTAAAATCCTTTGCCTTCACAAGTCTCAAGAACCTTATTACTACAACAACTTTGATAAAACATTAATTTTTGGCGCCGTCGACACGAAGCTTGTCTTTAGGCTAGAGTTTTTAGATTTTTTTTTTTTTTAACTTTTTATTTGTTTTTATTTTATTTGTTCTTCTTTACGTTTTTGTTTTTGTCTTTTTACTACAGATTTTGGAATTTGGAGCGAAAGAAAAATTTGCCAAAACTTTTGGTGAATACTTAAAGATTTGGAGTTAAAGACAAAGTAAAATGCGAAGCGAAAGAAGATTTTTTTTTATATAAAAAAGAGAGAAAAAAAAAAAGAGTTTAGTTTTTTTTTTAGATTGTATTAGGATTTATCTATTCTTGTAATTTTTTCTTTTGCACTTTATCTTTTTGGACTTTGGACTTGGACATTTGGACATTTTTTTTAAACCCTACGGAAGGGTAGTTCAAATATTAAACTGTTTGCAGAGAAGGACGGTGATTACGATATCACCTCGGCCCCTTGGGTTCGTACATGACATAGGAGTCGTGGCCCAAGTCGACTTCAGCGGTTCATCCCCCGTCTGGAACAGGAGGTAAGAATTCTAAACACCCGCGAATCCCCTGTCAACGGGTTTACTAGATGATTTTGTTTGCATATATGTCGAGGAACTGAAAAAGTCTGCTTTAATTTCCTAGTAAAGGGCAAGGACTGGCCATACAAGATAAGGGTTCGTATTTCATCACCGTTCCCTTCTTGACCGCCTTAGGAAAACGAAACTTAACGCGAAACTAAGCCTTAAAATTTGGAATAGAACGAGACCGATAGGGTAACGAGCTTAATAGGAAACTCGTTCGAAAAATATTGGTTACTCTTTTGAGCATTCTTCGAAGTTCATGATAGTTTATGTGAGTTGAATGCGTGACTGCGCCGCCTTGTAATGCAGTGAGGCCTTGGGTATCAAAGCTCCAGTAGCTTCCCTCGCCTCTATTCAACTTACTTAAACACAGATTTATTCCAGAGAGGTTTGCTCAGATTGTAACGAATTCCTTTTTGAAAGAATAGAAGCTGGTCTAGAAACAATCTAAGTGGAGCCATCATGATTTTTGTTTTCTTGAAAATTTTAGGTTTACTTTGGTGGAGTCAGCCTGCTTTGTGTTTTCTTAGAACCTCCCTTCCTTTTAGGATTTTTCTTTTTCTTTTTATTTTCTTTTTCTAGTGTATGCCCGAGGTCATTAGAGAACGGGCTTGGAAAAGAAACACTCTAGGTCGTTTGATTAGTGACCTAGTAGTTCTTCTTGTGAAGGCGGGGAGCTCGAAGACTATTGTTTTGAGAGCCCCGTTTTTGGAAAATTCAGTTTTAAGAATCTGTCTCTTTGTGAGGAAAGTACCCCTAGTACGTCAGCTGTGCCAGCAATGACTACTTTGAAAGATTACATGTTCCCAACTAGGGCCAACCGAGCTTCGTGCATTAAATTGCCATCCAATACGGCTAATTTCGAGATAAAACCTAGTATTCTTCAGATGATCCCTATATTCTTAGGAAAAGATGATGATAACCCTTATTTTCATATTAGGGACTTTGAGGAAATTTATGGGACTATTAGAATAAAAGACCTTACTGATGAAGTCTTGAAACTTAAGATGTTTCCCTTTTCCTTGAGAGATAAAGCCAAGACCTGGCTTAACAACCTACCATCGGAATCCATTGAAACATGGCAGGAACTGATTGCAGCTTTCTATATGAAATTCTACCCTAAGCATAAAACTGCAGCTGTTAGGCAGAAAATTAGTGCCAGTGTGCAACAAGAGGGAGAATCTCTTTATAGGTTTTTAGAGAGATTCAATGATCTCCTATCCCAGTGTCCTCACCATGGATTTGATAAGATGAAACTTGTGGAGATTATTTATAATGGTTTAGATTATTCAACTAAATCCATGGTCGAGTCAATGTGCGCGGGTGAGTTCACTAATAAAATTGCTGATGATGCTTTTACCTTCTTAGGAACTATCGCTGAAAAATCCCAATAGTGGGAGCCTTGTGTTGAACCCCCTAAAAGACTCTTGGTCAATAGAAGTAGCACCAATGTGGTAGAAACAAGCTTCGAGTCAGATGCTAAGTTTGATGCTTTTTCTAGAAGGTTGGAAGCTTTGGAAATGGGTCAGTCTAAAAATAGGTCCCTTGTTGAACCTAATAGAGCCTCTCAAGTCTCTAGTTGTGGAATAGAGCCCGATAACTCATCTTGGGAAGGCCATGTTAGTGAAGAACAAGCCCATGATGTCTATAACAATGCTAGGTTTGAGAACCGTCATAAGTTTGACCCATACTCAGAGACCTACAACCCTGGTTGGAGAAACCATCCTAATTTTTCTTGGTCTAAGGGCCAAAATCAAGGTCAGTCTAGCAATTCTCAGCCCCCCCCAGTTTTTGGTTATGCAAAGAACCCTTCCGGTCAAACCCAGTTTCAGAACACTTCTGAGAAAAAGATCTCTACCTTAGAAGAAACTCTTGCTTTGTTAGCAAAGAACCATGATATGTTATCAGCTAACCACTTTAGCTTTCAACAAGAAACCAGGCAGAATTTGAAGAATAATTCCTAGACTCTTGCTAAATTAGAACTTCAAGTTGGCCAGATAGCTAAGTTTATTAGTGAGAGAGAAGAAGGAAGGTTCCCTAGTCATACTGATCCTAACCCTAAGGGAGAGAAACCGTACAGTCATGTGAATTCTGTTACAACCCTTAGGAGTGGAAAGAAAGTTGACAATAAGGTCGCCATGACTGAAAGTGAACATGCTGTAGTTCACCCTTCTGAGCCAGAAATTGAGGAGACTGATAGAGTCTCCAAAGAGACCAATGTGGGTCATTTTGAGCCCGGCTTTGTTCCCAGAGCCCCGTTTCCCCAACTGCTAGTTCCAACTAAGAGCGAGTCCAACTTTAAAGATATTTTGGAGGTTTTTAAGCAAGTAACTATTAACCTACCATTGTTGGATGCGATTAAGAAGATTCCTGCTTATGCCAAGTTCCTTAGGGACTTGTGTACATGAAAGCGTAAGCTTAGTGTTCAAAAGAAAGCCTTCCTAGCTAGTCATGTGAGTTCTATTATTCAGAATACCACTACTCCTAAGTACAAAGACCCAGGGTCCCCTACCATTGCTTACACAATAGGTAAATACCGTGTTGAGAAAGCATTGCTTGACTTAGGAGCCCGTGTGAACTTATTGCCATACCATGTGTACCTTAAGCTAGGACTTGGTGAGATGAAACCTACCCAGATGACTCTTCAGTTAGCTGATAGGTCCGTTAAAATTCCTTGCGGTGTGATCGAGGATGTTCTCATAGAGGTAGACAAGTTTATTTATCCGGTGGATTTTGTTATCCTAGATACCCAACCTGTCCCTGACCTAGAGAAACAAATACCGGTAATTTTAGGTCGCCCGTTTTTAGCTACATCCAATGCGATCATTAACTGTCGGACTGGTATTATGAATTTGTCTTTTGGTAATATGACTATTAAGCTGAACGTCTTTCATATTAGTAAGCTACCCGCTGAACTAGATGACTCGAGCATAGAAGAGGTGAACATGATAGGAACATTAGTTGAGGAGTCCTTACCAAAAACTTTGATGGAAGATCCATTAGAGAAATGCCTAGCTCACTTTGGGATTGATTTTGATGATGATGATGTGATTAATGAAGTGAATGCTTTGTTAGATTCAACCCCTTTGATAGACACTAATAATGGATGGAAACGTAAGTTCAAACCTTTACCCGTTTCTGAGTCTACCCCATTTCCTTCGTTGGAAAAGCCTCCTAAATTGGACCTTAAACCATTACCAGATACCTTGAAATATGTGTTTTTAGGCCCATCTGAAACTTTACATGTGATTATAGCATCTGACTTGGATAGTGATTAGGAAAATAGGCTAGTAACCGTCCTTCAAAATAACAAGGAAGCTTTAGGGTGGACCATAGCAGACATTAAGGGTATAAGTCCTACTATTTGTATGCATCAGATTTATTTAGAGGAAGATACCAAACCTTCTAGGGAGATGCAACGTCGACTGAACCCTAATATGAAAGAAGTAGTTCGAACCGAGGTTCTTAAGTTGTTAGATGCAGGCATTATCTACCTTATTTCAGACAATAAGTGGGTCAACCCCGTTCAGGTTGTTCCCAAGAAATCCGGTATTACTGTAGTCCAGAATGATGACAATGAGTTAATCCCAACCCGAATGACCATGGGTTGGCGTGTCTGTATTGACTATAGAAAATTGAACAAGGTCACTAGGAAGGACCACTTCCCCCTTCCTTTCATCGACCAAATGCTAGAAAGATTAGCTGGCCGTAGCCATTTTTGCTTTTTAGATGGATTTTGCGGCTATAATCAGGTTCCTATTGCCCCAGAATACCAAGAGAAAACCACTTTTACCTGTCCCTTTGGTACCTTTGCGTATAGACGCATGCCTTTCGGGCTATGCAATGCCCCTGCGACCTTTCAGCGTTGTATGTTGAGCATATTTTCTGACATGGTAGAACGGTTCTTAGAGGTCTTTATGGATGATTTTTCAGTGTTTGGTTCGACTTTCGATGAATGATTACATCATTTGTCATTAGTTTTGACTAGGTGTAAGGAAAATAATTTAGTGCTTAATTGGGAGAAATGTCATTTCATGGTTCGTTCAGGACTCGTTCTATGGCATATCGTATCTTCGAAGCGTATAGAGGTAGATAGGGCCAAAGTTGACCTTATTAAAACTTTACCGGTCCCAAAAACCGTAAGAGATATTAGGTCATTCTTAGGGAATGCTGACTTTTATCGTCGATTCATTAAGGATTTTAGCTTGATTTCTAGACCTCTTTGAAATTTGCTTGCAATAGATGCTAAGTTTGTCTTTGATGATGCTTGTTTAGAGGATTTTGAGAATCTTAAGTCTTTAGTCACTACCGCCCCCATAGTCCAGGCACCTAACTGGAACCTACCCTTTGAGATCATGTGTGATGCTTCAGATTATGCTATTGGTGTTGTGCTAGGTCAGCGAGAAAATAAGTTACTTCATGTGATTTACTATGCTAGCAGAACTCTGAATGATGCCCAGATGAACTATACCACTACCGAGAAGGAACTGTTGGCCATTGTGTTTGCCTTAGACAAGTTTAGATCCTACCTCTTAGGTTCTAAGATCGTAATCTATACTGATCATGCTGCTTTGAAATACCTTTTGTCTAAGAAGGATACCAAACCTAGATTGATTAGGTGGATCCTTTTATTACAAGAATTTTGTCCAAACATTAGAGACAAAAAGGGGGCAGAAAATGTAGTAGCAGACCACTTGTCTAGGCTAATTGTTAGTTCCCCTGATGATTCCCTTCATATAAGGGACAACTTTCCTGATGAACAATTGTTCTCTGTTTCCCAATCACCTTGGTATGCAAATATAGTGAACTATCTTGTTACTGGTCGAATGCCCCAACATTGGGGTAAACAAGATCGTTCTAGGTTTTTAGCCGAGGTTAAGCACTTCTTTTGGGATGATCCTTATTTATTTAAGTATTTTCCTGACCAGATTATTAGGAGATGTATACCTGAGAGTGACCAGTCCAGTATTATTTCCTTTTGTCATGATCATGCTTGTGGGGGTCACTTTAGTGCTAAGAAGACTGCTGCTAAGATATTGCAGTGTGGATTCTATTGGCCATCATTGTTTAAAGACTCCCATAGTTACTGTGTTACTTGTGAGCGTTGCCAGAAATTAGGAACCATTTCTCGTAGGAACATGATGCCCTTGAACCCTATTTTAGTTGTTGAGGTATTTGATGTGTGGGGTATTGACTTTATGGGTCGGTTTCCTAATTCTTTTGGTAACCTATACATCCTTGTCGCCATAGACTATGTTTCTAAGTGGATTGAGGCGGTTGCGTGTAAAACCAATGACCATAGGGTTGTGATTGAGTTCTTAAAAAATAATATACTTACACTTTTTGGTACACCGCGAGCTATAATTAGTGATGGAGGGTCGCACTTTTGTAATGGACCTTTTAAGATTTTGATGAAGAAATATGGTATTACACATAAGGTAGCCACCCCGTATCAACCACATACTAGTGGTAAGGTAGAGGTTTCCAATAGGGAGATAAAACGTATCTTAGAGAAAACAGTTAATCCTAATCGGAAAGACTGGTCTTCTAGGCTTACTGATGCCTTATGGGCTTATCGTACTGCGTTTAAAACCCCAATTGGAATGTCGCCTTATCGGCTTGTGTATGGCAAGGCATGTCATTTACCTGTTAAGTTGGAACATAGAGCTTATTGGGCTGTTAAGCAGCTAAATTTTTCACTTGACAAGGCAGGATCCCACATGAAACTCTAGCTCAATGAGTTGGATGAGATTCGTATAGATGCTTACGATAGTGCGAAGGAGTATAAGAACAAAATGAAACTTGTGCATGATAGAAATATTTTACGAAAGTCATTTTCTCCAGGTCAAAAAGTTCTTCTGTTTGATACCCGCTTGCATCTTTTCCCTGGGAAGTTACGTTCTCGGTGGACGAGTCCTTTTATTGTTCGCACTGTTTTTCCTCATGGAGCTGTTGAGATCGAGACACCGGATGGTAGTAGTTCTTCGAAGGTTAACGGTCAGAGATTAAAACCCTTTTTAGATCCCTTTCCTACAGGTGATGTTGAGGAGGTCCCTCTGGAGGACCCTGTTTACCCTTGATTCACCATCGAGGCGATTGTATGTTGTATATTAGTTTTTGATTTCTCTCTTCACCTAGGTACTATCTTCCCGACTTCTCTCTTTACTGATTCCTCATGTTACTTTACTTTTTTTGGTATCGCTCTTTCATTAGAAACATTGAGGACAATGTTAGATTTAAGTTTGGGGGTGGGGAAGAACTTTTTAGTTGCACTTTTGAAACTTCTAGCGTCACTTGGTATCCGGTCAGCTAAGTTTACATACTGTTTCTCACCGAAAAGATAGAAATTGGAATGCTAGGGATAACAACCTATTGAGACATTAGAGAAAAAGACATTGAGATCCTTGAAATTCAGGAGAGAACTTGTTCCTTTTAGAGGGTAACCGTGATGGACCTAACCATCCATGATGAAAAGGCAAGTAGGTCAGGAAATGCCAGAAAGACAAAGCAACTCACAATGTAGTCTTAGTTACTAGATTACAACTCTCTCTCAGTAGAAACTTATCATCATCGACAAACGGAGCGACATCAAAATCAATGAACAAAAGTGGAAGACGTTTAAGGTTTAGAAGCAACAATAGAAAATCAGAATTCAAATTAAGGGTTACAAGAAGTTATAAGAGCAAGAAAAATCAAACGATTTAAGTTGTTGAAGTTCATGATACTAAGACATTAAAAGTTACGAAGATCCAAGTGTTAAATTCCTTATGTGATGGCCATGTAATTTTTTGTCTTGTTATTACTCAAAAAAAAAAAAAAGGAAAAAAAAAATCATCATTAGTTCTTTTTGTTATATAATTAGTTTTGTGTTTAATAAGGCCATAGGGAAGTGGAAGTTTTTATGTCAAGCAAGAAATCGAAGAGAAGAGTTAATTGTCAAGGTTCTACGAGTTTCAAGAATTTATCATCAACAGTTGAAGACCGAAGAAGACGTTGTTTCTACTGAGCACTATGAGAGAGTCGAAGAGTGATGCATTTGGTTGCTTTGTTAGTCCGCTTTCAATCTGGCACAAGATCTTTCTAGCACTGGTTCAACTCATCACACGTAATTGGTCCAACTGTGTAGCAGATGTCCCTCTCATTTTTATCTCTCTCCTAATCTTATCCAGCTGTAAATCAGCGGACGTATCTTACAATGTTTATCTAGCTGTGTAGCGAATATCTCTTTATATAGCAGTGTTGTGGATGTGTCTCCCTTTTTCTTCAGTCAGCTTTAGAGCTGGCACCTTGAATTTCTCTGGCATTCTAGTTACTTGGAGATAAGTTGAGAATATGTATGTCCTCATATCTCTTTGGATACTTGTGACCAATTAGAAGTACATGTTTTGTGGGTACACCTCTGGTAAACCCTCCGGAGACGACACTCCGCCACTAGGTCCACCTAGCGGTTTAACGGCTTGCTGCACGTGCTAAGTGTAGCCATTTTATTTTCTAGATTAGATTTGCTTGGGACTAGCAAATAATAAGTTTGGGGGTATTTGATAGACGCATTTATGTGTCTAATTTGTCCTCAATGTTTCGTATTGTTAGTACTCGTTTTTATCCTTATTATGGTGTTTTGTGTGTTTGTAGGTATTTTTTGGAAATAAATATTGTTGGAAAATTCATCTCGAAAAGTTGCTCGGAACACCCCCGGAGGACATTTGCTATTCGGACTCTCACTTTGGATAAGGGGCAGCCACGGCTATGTGTAGCCCATTTGTCCTCAGCACCCATGGCTATACATAGCCCATTTATCCATCGCACCCATCTTCTTCATTTCAAAATTAAAATTTGGCGGGAAAACAAACTCTACTTCTGGCAGATTTTCGATCAGAATTCGATTGGGTTAGAGGGAGATTCAATGGCTGAAATTTCTTGGAATGACGTGAATCAGTATAACAGGCATGGTATGGTCGTTGGTTTCCGTTAGATTTGGCTAGATAATCCATGAGTTCTAAACAGGGCAGCCCGTGCATGAGAGAGATATTCACGAGTTTGGAGAGATTTGAACGTGTTATACACATGTTTGATGACTCGAGCAACAACCAGGATCGTGTAGAAGATAAATAAGGGATGTTTGACAGCTGAGAACGCGTGGAAGATCAAAAATATGAAAAATATTTCCTTGAGAATAAAGGAGTAATGAGAAGATTTTCTGAACTTAATGACGATATTAGATGGTGCTAATGGGTATAAAAAGGTCCTTTGGGATTCATAGAAGGAGTACGGAGATATTGTGAGAGTTTGGGATACAATAGAGCAATCGAAATCAAGTTGCGAAAAAATATTCTCTGCTGCTGCAAACTGAAGATCGTGAAGAACAGACTCCCGAAAACCGTCATTTACGCTACAATGTAAACGACTCACATTTCTGGGTCATAGAAGAGGTGACAGCGAACTTGTATCGTTGTTTGTAACAGCTCGGTTTGCAACACTTATAACTGTTACAAACCTGATTTTCACAACTTTTTCACCTTTTTCATCATTTGTAAACCATTTTTGAGCAATAATAATGAATTTTGAGTGTGTTTCCAACATGATGAGCGGCAAATTCTCTCACGTAATCAAGGCAATGGATGAAGCTATCTACACATGAATAATGGGTAACAATTTCATTTTCTCTAATATTTAATTACAATTCACTCAATCACTGCTTTTGCAGAGTTTTTAATTATTTGCATAATTTTCTTCATTAGTTGTGATTCAATTAGATAGGTTATGCTTTGTATTAAGATAATCTATGATTAGGGGATACAATTAATTTTTGAGAATTTGCCTGATTATTTGTGAATTAAGAAAATAAGGGATTTAAAGGCTAATTAGAGTTATGAAATATTCAATATCATTCATTCATGTGTAATAGTGGATTCTAGTGTCTTGGTTATTCCTAATATCTTGAAATCAATTTTAATCTAAGTTTTCTTTACTTTTAAGTTTTATTAAATCTAAACTCCTTTGCCTTCACAAGTCTCAAGAACCTTATTACTACAACAACTTTGATAAAACATTAAAAACCGCAATAATGGTAACATCAATGAAGAATTTGATAGAATACAAAGGAGAGCCGAAAGACAACAAAGAGAGTTGATAAGGAGTGAGAAAAATCGCAGAAGAGAAAATGAGAGATATAATGGTGTGCGAATTCATGAAAGAAATGAAAGAGAAGGTCGCAGAGAGAGACAAGAAGAAAATGATGAATAGGAAAATCAAAATTTCGCAACACAAGATAGGCAAGAATGCAGGAGAAGAGAAGCATAATTAAAAAGACCAATGGGATCAGCACCTGGGGTAAATGAACAAATCTTAAGAGAATTGGGAGAAATGAGAGGAATGCTAAATAACATAAGAGAGGGAGGTAGGAGACAATTGGATGAAGCCATAGAAGAAGCTGCGAAAACTCCGTTTTCACAAGAAGTATAATTAGGAGGAATACCACCAAAGTGCAGTTTGCTTGCGTTAACCATCATCTTTGATGGAACAACTTGTGCAATTCAACACATTAAAGCTTATGTGAGATGTATGTTACAGTGGAAGAATCATGACGTTGTGTTGTGCAAGTATTTCGCATCAAGTCTAACAAGAGAGGCACTAAAGTGGTTCGAGGGTCTACCCAGGAATACTATAACATCTTTGGAGAAATGAGAGGATGCTAAATAACATAAGAGAGGGAGGTAGGAGACAATTGGATGAAGCCATAGAAGAAGCTGCGAAAACTCCGTTTTCACAAGAAGTATAATTAGGAGGAATACCACCAAAGTGCAGTTTGCTTGCGTTAACCATCATCTTTGATGGAACAACTTGTGCAATTCAACACATTAAAGCTTATGTGAGATGTATGTTACAGTGGGAGAATCATGACGTTGTGTTGTGCAAGTATTTCGCATCAAGTCTAACAAGAGAGGCACTAAAGTGGTTCGAGGGTCTACCCAGGAATACTATAACATCTTTCAACCATTTGCAGACTATATTCTTAGGGGCATATATAACCAACAACTCTTCGCGACCAGGCATTGAAGATATATTTAGTTTAAAACAAATAGTTGGCAAAAGTTTGAAGCATTTAACCACAAGGTGGAATACAATGTGTATCAAAATGGCTGGCCGTGTGGATGAGCGATATCTTATTCTATCACAAGGGATGGTGATGGAAGAGAAATTATGAACATTGCGAAGATCTCCCCACTAAAAGAATGGCAAAAGCAAATTATTCCTTTCACTGCAGAAGAAGTACCTGAGGGAGGAGAAATGCACGATAATCCATTAGTGGTAAGATTGGAGATTAACCCAAATCCTAAAGATGATGAAGACGATGAAGCATAAGACTCATGGGAAATCAACCGAGTTTTAATTGATACCGGAAGTTCTGTAGATATTATGTTCTATCATGCTTATAAAACAATGGGAGGGAAAGATGAGGATCTAATACCTTCAACCTACAAAATTTATGATTTTAATGGTACTGCCAATAATCCCAAAGGAGAGATTACTATGTGAATTCCATTAAAAGGGTTATCTTCTGAGATCTTATTCTGCATTGTTGATGTGGAGTCACCTTACAATGCTTTGATTGGGTGACCTTGGTTGCATGGGATTCTAGGTGTAGCCTCAACATTTCATCAATGCATCAAATTCCCTCATCCCAGTGGAGTTGGAGTCATAAAGGGAGATTGGGCCGAAGGAAATAAATGCTATGAAATCGATGTAGAATCCTGCGAAGAACGAGCTGCGAAGAAGGGAAATTGTAAAGGTAACATCAGAGAGAAACAAAGAAGTGAAAGACTCATGGTGGATGCAATAGTGAAGAGAGAAGAATAAATCTTACTGAAAAGAGGAAGCAGCGAAGCTATCACAGAAGGTAAGAATGTAACAAAAACTGTCAAAGATACAGAGGCAGAGATTAAAAAAGATAAAAAACTTAAAATATGAATGTATTCGTTGATGTTATGATTGCAAAAGTATAATTGTGAAGAAAAAGAAAGATGTATGGCTGATTTGTTGCAAAAATTTCAAAAAATATATTTTACTTAATGACGGAAATGAGATCGAGAAATTACAACAGAGCTGAAATGAAAAAGAGAAAAGATAATTATTCTTATAATGGGGCGAACCTTTATGACGTGCACCCTAGTTCTTGGATAAAATTTCGCAAGAGGCAAATGTAAGACCTAAAGTGCGTCATTAGGGGGTATATGTTGCATGGTGCAGGGATAAGGTCATACTGCTGCTGGAACCTGAGTCATGGAGATTTGGGGTCAATGAAATCCCATCCAGGAGAGGCACCTTGGATTCTCAACTTGAGCATATGACTTAAGTTGAGCAACTAAGGTAATAAGGACTCTCCTAAGGAGTGCAGAGTATGATCAAGGCGCCGAGGTACACGGTTGAGCCAAGAGTGCCCGGGGCGTATGAAACTACCCTGGCCATTCTTGGCAAGTCTTGACTATGATACACTCGGCCTGAAGAAAACCCCACTTAGGGTACAATCTCGTAACCATAAGCCATATAGGCAAAAGGGATAAGAGGCTGCGAAAACAACTGGCTGTTGTTAAGA
The DNA here is from genome assembly GCA_023529315.1 of Papaver bracteatum. Classification (NCBI taxonomy): domain Eukaryota; kingdom Viridiplantae; phylum Streptophyta; class Magnoliopsida; order Ranunculales; family Papaveraceae; genus Papaver; species Papaver bracteatum. Next base: position 2,761,820 of record JAJJWX010002278.1, read on the forward strand.
CTGGATGGGAGGAGATAGTCTTGTATGGCAGAAGTACGTCTCCTTGAAAGGGAAACCAGGGGGAAGATAAGGGCGGCACCCTCCATTAGGGAGCTGATAAGTGTCTTAAGATGCAAATGTCATGAGGCTATATTTTTGCAAGAATATTTAGGCTTGTTATATTTGTGCAACATTCCTGAAGAGGCAATAATACAAAAGAAAAGATAAGACGAGATCAATGGGTCATTGAATGCAAGTGTAAATATGTCATGTGATTTCGTCGCAAGACGACAATGTTATGGGGCTTTAATCTCGTAAGAGAATTTAGGCCTATCATATTGTCGCAGCATAAATACAAAAGAACAAAAAGTTACGGCAAGATCAATGGGTTTCTACATGAAAGTGTAGAGACGTCCTGCGATTTTGTCGCAATAAAAAAAAAAGATGGCAAAATAAGACCTTTACTTAGGAAGGCAAAATAAGACCACATCAGAATACAAGAAAAAGAGTGTAATCTTACAATTTATGATTGCGAGATTATGTAGAGAAAATTGTGATTTTATCGTAAATTATTTTACTAAACAAAGTAGCTTGCTTAATCATTCATCTGAATACAAATAACTGAGGCAAGTATGGGAATGCATAGAATGAGTTAAATGTTATTTGTCTTTACATGATAAATTTACACATAAGGTATCATATTGCAAGAGACAAAAAAAATTCTAACACATGCAGGAAGAAACAAAAGAAATAGAACTTGTATTGAAGACTGGAGAAATTCACAGTGATAGATTACAAGTATACAAGAATAGAAGATCAAGGGTCAATGTACAAGTTTTACAAAAAGTTGAATAAGGAAACACAAAGAAGCAAAAGCTACTTCTTGCTTGATTCTTCATTGTCTCCATCAGATTCTTCACTAGATATTTGTTCCTTATCTTCATCAGATTCATCCTCTCCATCTTCTTCAGATTCTTTTTCATCAGCCTCACTATCAGAGATGACCAAATTAGGAACATTTTCTGGAACTTCATCTGAGAGACAGGGGTACAAAGAATGAGGAATGCCATTTTCATCACAAATTGTTCTAATAGTATCGTTGCGGAAAATAACAACATTATTCTTGAAATTCGCAACAGTGATTTTTAGTTGATTCTTCAATCTAGAACATTTCTCATTGCGAGAAGAAAGGTCTTTTGCGAGCTTTGCCTTCTCATTCTCAAGTTCTTCAATCCTCTTGCGATATCTATCTTCAGCTTCTGCGAAAATATAACAATAAATCAACAACTTGATGGTAGATTATAAACAAACAATTAAATGAAGAAAAACAGTTAATAATCTTCTCTGTTAGAGATCATGTCTCTAATCAAGGTCGTATGCTCAACTTGAACACTGACATCTACACCTAAATTATTCCTGGGGTTATCTAGAACTTTCGCAGCCCAAGCAAATTCATCATCATCATTTATGAGAAGGCGGGAACGAGTTTGATTCTCTCTTTCACAGAGTACAACATTTCTACGTTTGAGATCATCTCTTTTAATTTGAACCTCAAGAAGAGTTTCTTGAAATTTCGCTAATGTTTAGGCACCTTGAAGATAAATACGGCCTTTTTCATCTATAAGATCACTATATTTGGCCCTTAAATTACCGATTTCTTCTTTAGAATTGTGAAAGAAATGCTTAAATTTATTAGCCATACTCAAGACAGATCTATGTTCAATTTCTAAAAGGCGAAGTTTGGATATAATCTCATTTATGGGAAGAGACTCAATCTTATCATTTGAAAAACTATTTAGAGAAGTATTTAGATGTTCAAGAAGGGTATCATCATCCATGAGATTGGGAAATGTATGAAGAAGAATAGATTCATCAGTAAGACCATAGACGTCTGTGAAATGATAAACTCTATAAGAAGGGAAAAAAAAAGGGGGGGGGGGGAAGGATAAGTACCATACCATAGAGTTGCTTATTGGCATTTTGAAGGTTAGATATCTTGTTCTTCTGAATGGAATTTTCAGATTCCAATTATTTGATCTTTTCGCGAAGATCAGTAGCTTCAGTCTTCAATTTTTCATTTTTCTTACTCTTTTCGCGAAGACCAACAACTTCAGTATCCAATTCTTCATTTTTCTTGCGAAGTTCAAGATTCTTCTTTCCAAAAGCCGCACGCCTCCTCTCCAAATCTGAGACAACAACAAAGGAAGCTTTCCCAGCCTGCGAAATAATGCAGCGAATTTTAGGAATAAATTATGAATTCAAGGCAAAAATAAAAAGAATAAAAATACAAGTATGAAAATTTACCAGGCTATTTAGCGAATGTAAGAAACTTGGAGATATAGATCTTGAAACCCCGTGAAGAGATTCATTGTTCTCTAAGAAGGGGGCATCACAGATAGTAGCTATGGAGTTGCAAGCATTAGTGAGAGGAGTATCACCAATTCCCTGCATAGTATTGGAGAAAATGCTAGACAATTGCGCCATAGAAGATTCAGGTGGAGAATTTTCTTGAGCAAAAGAAGCATTAATATCTTCATCTTCATCGTCATCATTATCAGAACTTTCACTAAATTGAAAATCTGAAGGAGAGGGAGATTGGACTTTTCGTTTCTTTAAAGGAGGAGCAGCAGATTTCTCCTTGCGAATAACACATTTATCTTTGCCTTTGGTCTTCGCAACCTTTTTGTTTTTCGCAGCAGGAGCAAGATCTTCAATTTCTTATTCTACAACACCAATCTTCACATACATATAAAGATAAGAAATAGAGGCAACAATATATTGTTAAAATATATAAAAAGAATATTTCTTACTTCATCTGTGATCGAACGCAAAGATGCTAAGATATTGGGATTCTTAGTATTGGTGTAGTTTGTCCTCAACTTCTCAATCTAACAATTTCGCAAAGATATAAAGACAACGATGTTCACTGAAATCACATGTAAAAATATAAAAAAGCAAAAGTGAAGCGAAATTTGAAGGCATACCTCCTTCTATTTTTCGGGCCAATTAAATACCCAAGGATGGTAATCAACGAGATTCGCAGGAAGTACATTTGAACCAGAAATGTAAGCACCCTTCAAAGTCAATGGAAAGACTCACCATTTTTCATTTTTAGATTGACGAGGAGATTTATTCTTGCCAGAATGCCAGTCAATGTCATGCATACGTTTTTTATCATCATCAACATTGTCTCTCCTCTTCAAATGGATACCCCAGCGAGTTTTGACATTCTTCATAGGTATTAGTTCATAATTATCAAAGAAACTCTCTACGGTGTACTTTTCGGGTTGAATTTATAGTTCCTTAAATTTAGGATCTATAACATCTGATGAATAAAGAGAACCTTTGCCAGCACCACGATTGGAAAATTCAAGCATTAAGCGAATGCAGTCTCCACTTAATTGATATATGGCTCGCGAGAATTTCGCATGGGAGAGAATTTCGTAGAATAAAGGAATATCAGGATTGTAAAGAGGGATAGGAAGGCCGGCGAGAATCTGACCCAGCGAAACTATGATCTCTTTAACATTACACTGATGATCAGAAAATAATTTGGCATAAAGATCAGATTTAGAGCCTTGTCCAGGAATATGAGATAAAATAAAATCTCTGGTTAGAAATTCCTTTCGAATTTCTTCAAAAGCAACTTCGTTTTTACGACCAGTTGGAGGCATTTTTAGTATGGGAATGAAGAAGGATGTAAAATAAAAATAAGAAGAATCAAGAAAAATTACAGTAGCAGAAGCAAAATTTACGGAAGAACAGTAATATAGAGTTGCAGAGAAAACAAAAGAGAAAGTAAAAAAGAAGAGAAGAGAAGAGAAGAATGAGAAAGATATATATATATAGAGAGGAGAATTCTTGAAGAAATAAACACATTAAATGCGAGGAGTAGACGTGAGCGGTTAAAAGACAGCGGTTGAAAAAGACGTGTCAAAAGATGGATGGAAGAAGAAATACGTGTAACAAAATTCACGCAAAGTACATAGTCGTGTCAGTACAGAGAATATGAAAAGATGAACAGTTGCGGCATTATGAAGAGTAGTTTCTCATGACATTCTCCCCTTCGCAGAGAAGACATGAGAAGAGGCAAGATGTAGGATCAGAATATCGCAACATCAACGCTTGCGAAATCTTCGTTAGCAACATTGCGAAAGTGTCGCAGAATGGTTTCAGAAATGACGTAGCATACAGTGACAGCAGGAACATGAGGAAGGTGTGAAGATTCAGCGAGATTTAGGACATTTGCGAAAATGTACATTTGTAAGCTTGCGATAGTACCGCAAGCCAGATCCTAAAATAAAGGACGGATTAATTGTCATCCACTATGTAATTTCTTATATAAAGAGTTGAACAAGCGTAAGAGAAGGGAGATCTTTTTCGAGTGTTGAGTAAGTCATTAGGAGAGAGAAATTCCAGAACAGTTGTTAATTTCTTAGTTTCATTCCTTTCCATTCTTGTAAAATTGGTGAGATTCATTAACAAAGATTGTGATTGATCATATAAAAATGACTTGATTGTATGAATTCTTGTGAGGGGTGTAGTGTGGGATTTTCTGCAACTACAGCATGCGAGTTCGACCGAGCAATGATCTAACAATCTCCCCCTTTGTCAATTTTAGTGACAAAACTATCAATACATATGGATTACAAAATAGATAAAACTTTGTAGCTTCTCGTCCACATGCTTGATATCCTTGGTGCTTCAACATTACTCGAAAACTTCGTCTTTTCAAAGTACTCCCATGATTCCATAGATGTTCAGTTCAGCATCATAGTTGTTCAAGTCCCGAAGCCATAACAATGAGAAAACAAAATCTCTCGATCATTGTTATACAGTATCATAGTATTATTACACAGCATCAAAGTTCTTATATCACAACTTCGACAACAATACTATGGTGATATGTATCACTCCCCCTTAGTCAATACTTGCGTCTCAACACAAAAACCACTCCCCCTTACATAATGATCCTAAAACCATATGTATTTGCAGTGTGAACTATATATTAATTCTCCCCATTTTTGTCAATAAAATTGGCAAAGGTACGAAAATGGGATCCTAATGAAATTTTCACGGAGACGCTTCAAGACCAAAGAAAAGGACATATCAACTTGTTTATATGCAATCATAAAGCCGAAGCTAAATGCATTCATCAAGGAGTTTATAAATATACAAGATAACCCCTAAAAATTCCACAGCCGCACTCCCCACAACGATATGGAAATTAAGCGCAAGTTCAAAAGAACTCTCCCCCATTTGATGTCACTCCCGAGAGAACAACAAGAGCGACCTAACTTTTACGAGAAAAGAAGGATTTTATTGGACACCGAAAACCATAAAGGAGATGATTTTCTATATCCAAAATTCTCAATTAAACTAATCACAATAGAACCCATGATCAATTTAATTGGAATACACAATCAAATTAAACACAAAAGTGATTAATCTAATTGAACATGCTCGACATAAGAGAACTTATGGAGCTACGACTATGTTAACCATAAAGGAATGATTAACTCGATCGTTTTATGCTCAACACAAGGAAAACTTATGGATCATGGAAAGATCAATACTGCGGCATAGACAAGGATTCATTCTATTTTTCATCACTATTTGCACAATGACATACCACAGACATAATCCTTTTAAGCAAAAGATTTTAACCTATCTTCCATCAATAAATTGACATAATAGGCTCAACTTTTGTTTGTCAAAATTTCATCGATCTTGTATCAATACTTGCATATCGACATATAAAAGAGATAACTTTTGACATCGTATGGGACAATAATAGTTCACGGACGCAAACACACATATCCCATAACATATTGCAATATATAAAACCATAAAGATTAATACTGCAAAAATCATCTTTCAAGCAATTTTAGAGTTTAAATAAATAAATCTAAAAACAAAAGGATGAAAACGTTGGACATAGCTATGTGTAATCACAATAATGGCTATTCCAAACTCTAGTTATTCTTCCTAAAACACCAGAATAAAATTCTCATAAGAACACTTCCTAGACATTAAGATCTTTGAAAAATTCCTTGTCGTCCCCGAACTCCTTGTCGTCAACAACCATTGGAACATATGGTTCATGGAGGAATGAGTCAATACCAATAAACTTTCTGAATTTCCAATGATCTTAAAACACAAGCCTTTATTTGCTGAATCTATTTTCTTGCCTGCTTCAACTCTTCAAGAACATTAGAAAACTTCTGAGAATTTGAAGGAATGACACTTGGCTTCCTCATATTCCTTATTTTTCTTTTCAAGATTGGAGGCACTAGATATTTCTCCTTTTCCTTAGTGATTGATGGCTTAACAATCATATTGATATCTTTTCCATCAGAAGACATGATGCTTGGAGTTTCCATGTAAATACAGTTTTGGGAGAGGAATTCACAACCAAACCTCAACAAGCAGTCTTAAGATATAAAAAAGTATCAGAAAAGGAAAAAAAATGTAGGGTTTCTAAACCTATAAAATGTTTGTGTACGCACAGCTCGCATCCCTATAAAGAGTGGAATTGTCGATAATAACCATCTTATTTTGGAAAAATAGGTCCTTTCCAATATCAACAATGATATGAAGGAATTCCACAACCAAACAACACAAACCTAGAAAAAAAAATATTTTAAAGCCTGAGGTGTGCAAGATCTTGTCTCTTTTAAACATGCACATGAGACAAGATGCACAAAGACAACACAATCAAGTTGTGTTGTGGTGAACAACAATCTTTCCACCATGATCCTTTTGGTTGGAATTCATTGAACCTCATATTTCCTTATGTTTAGACCATGTTTTCATTTCTGTTGGTCTAAATCTATCTTTGGAAACTACTTTTTTTGAATAAGATAAGATCTTACATACCTTAGTTGTTTTCTCCGCTAGTTTAAGCTTGGAAGCTAGACGATATGCTCTTCTATGAAGCTTGTTGACATATCTCATCTTGTGTTTGTACTTGAAACACTTTGAAAGTTCATGGCCCTTGAGATAAAAATAGGAGCATGTCAACACAAGGAATGGATCAGGCATTCGTGAGGCGCAAGCTGCTAGGCACACAGTAGGTCCTGAAACATTAAACATGGAGTTTCCAAAAGAAGGGTCAATTGAATCTTCCATCTTGATTGGGTTCTCTTCTAAAAGATTATCAAGATTGATGTATGTATTGCTACAATTATCAAAATCAATATTTTCACATAGAAGAGCAACACTTGTTTTTTTTGTCTTCATCAGAATCATAATTGTCAGACATCTCATCAAGTGTCGCAGCAAGACCTTTGTTCCCAGTGTATTTTCTACGATTTGGGCACTCTTTTGCAAAATGACCAAACCCTTTACACTTAAAGCACTGAGGCATATCCTCATCATCAGTTTCATCTGTGTCCCTGTTTTTAGGAGGAATATGATTATGAGGTTTTACTGATGCTTTTGGCTTATCTCTGGTGAACCGTTTACTTCTCTTCAAAAGAAGGTCTCTACACTGTCTTGTGATCATCGAGACTAATTTGTCAAGATCTTCATCTGATGAATCTGTCTCAGAGTGATCATCTTCAAAGATATACACAATTTTACTTTTATCAAGTAATTTTGTGTCTTTCAGTGCTTTGAACGCAACATCCTTAGATTTGGATGAATGTTCATGATCAAAGATCTTAAGTTTCCTAACCAACATATTTCTGGAGATATTATCAAGGTTATATCCCTATACGATGGCATGATTCTTAGAATCGTATCTAGATGGCAGTGATTTGAGAATCTTCATCACAATGTCCTTTTCAGGAATAGTCTTACCCAATGCAAAGGATGCATTAACAATTTCATACACTTTGTGATTAAACTCATCAAATAAATCTTTATCTGCCATACGAAGGTTTTCCCAATCGTAATTTAGGTTTTGAAGCCTGGCTTCCTTTTCACTAGTATTACCTTCGAATACGGTTTCTAAGATATCCCACGCATCTTTAAACCTAGTGCAATTTGACACATGATGCTGAAGATTTGGGGTAATGGCATGTATGATGGCATTCAAACCACCGGAGTTTTGCTTTGCAGCAAGTATCTCACCAGCATCGTATTCGCCAATATTTTTTGGAACATTAACGTTACCTACTATAACAACAGGAGCATCATAGCCATTAACAACATATACCCATGATTGAAAATTACGCGCTTGAAGAAAAGCTCGCATAACGATTTTCCACCATAAGTAATTTGATTCATCGAAGACTGGTGGTACGTTGATAGAGATAGCACCTATGTCCATAGAGTCAGATCACTACAAACACAAACTTTTGAGGTCTTAAACGTGTTTGCCTGCTCTGATACCAATTGAAAAAGTGGGGGTCTAACAACCTCATCCAATATTTCGATTAGCAATCTGGATGGACTAACTCTATTATAATTTTAAGAGAATCAACTAGACATTCAGACTCAATCTTAATAAAAAGTATATCAAGGAGTTAATATATCTATCTCTCGATTTGATCTATACTCAAGCAAATAGAAATCTACGAGTCTTTATTAAATACAAGAGATATAAACTTGGATAGTATCAAAAACCAATATCCAAGGATCAATTAATTTCCAATCAACAACCAAATGTTGAATTTCACGATTGATCGATACAGTGCACAACCTGTGATATTTTAATTATATAACAAAAAATAATGTGGAATATAAAATAACACAGACACCAGAAATTTTGTTAACGAGGAAGCGCAAATGCAAAAAAACCCTGGGACCTAGTCCAGATTGAACATCACATTGTATTAAGCCACTACAGACACTAGCCTACTACAAACTAACTTCGATTGGACTGTAGTTGAACCCTAATCAATGTCACACTGATTCAAGGTACAGTTACGCTCCTTACGTCTCTGATCCCAGCAGGATACTACACACTTGATTCCCTTAGCTGATCTCACCCACAACCAAGAGTTGCTACGACCCAAAGTCGAAGACTTTAATAAACAAATATGTATCACACAGAAAAATCTACAATAATAGATAAATTTGTCTCCCACAGATAAACCTATGATTTTTGTTCCATCTTTTGATAAAATCAAGGTGAACATGAACTAATCAATAGCCCAGACTTATATTCCAGAATAACAGCCTAGAATTATTGATCACCTCACAAAAATCTAAATCGTATGGTAGCGAATCTAGATATTGCGGAATTACAAATGATGAGACGAAGATATTTGTGATTTCTTTTTATCTTGCCGTATCGGAGATATAATCTCAAGCCAATTATTCAATTGAACTCGTATGATAGAAAATGGCAAGATCAAAACGCTCAACTATAAGAGAAGTAGTTTCGTCTGGCTTCACAATCCCAATGAAGTCTTCAAGTCGTTAATCGACAGGGTCTCGAGAAGAAACCTACAATGAAAGGAGAATCGACTCTAGGAAAACCAACTAGTATCACACAGGAAGTGTGTAGATTAGTTTTTCCAGTTGCTAGACGCCTCCTTTATATAGTTTTCGAATCAGGGTTTGCAATCTTAGTTACCTTGGTAACAAAGCATTCAATATTCACTATTAGATGAAAAACCTAATTTATCCAAGCTAATATCTTTCAACCGTTAGATCAAAAGTTAGCTTGCCACACACACAAATGAAATGTATTTCATTTAGGTTTGAGTAACCATACCTAAACGTGTACATTTGGTTGGTTCACGAATAGTTAACCAATGGTGAGCACTTTCATATCAACCATATTCATCTTTCTCATAACTAGTTTAAATGACTCATAAGAACTAGTTCAAGAGTTGTTCAATTGCAAGGAAATCTTATGTAACTACACAAGACACAATTAAAGCAAAATCGGTTTGATTCACTTGAATCAATTCATGAACAATATAGCCACGGTTTGCAAAGATTGCATTCCTTATAGATTTATTGTTTAAGTTCATGAACAACCGATTTGAGAAATATAACCAGCTTGGGTACCCGTACGGGTATGCGTACTCTAGCTTTACCGGAATTAAGTTTGAAAACCTAGAAGAAATTTTCGGATGAAAAGCTTATGTGGGTACAGGTGACTGGTTTGTAAGTTTGTAAACTCCAAACTCAGCAGAAATTCACAGACGTGAACTCCCGCCAGTACGCGTACGCCTACCTAACCTGTCTCCTTCACCAATACCGCATGCAAACATATGCACGCACTTGGTTTCCGATACATGGACTTATACACTAATGTGCGAACACACTATATATGTTTATATCCATAGGTGGTTAGGTAATCTCAACTCTATATTTCAATCATTGAAACATTCTTATATGATGTTATAATAGTCGTTAGACATAAAAAACCGGCTATTGTCATCAAAGCTATTTTTAAGATTGAAACGTCATCATGACTTTCGTCACGGATAAAGATGAAAGGTGGTTAAAGCGAAAGATTGCCAACACATATTTCGATAAAAAGATAGGCGAGTAAACTCGGCTCGAAATAGCAAATGTGTATGTATGAAAACTATCATACTTATACGATTGTTGTCTCAAGAGTAGGAGATAGATAGACTTTTGAGTGCTAGATAAGTTCAAGTCTCCACATACCTTTTTGGTCGAATGAAGTTCCACCGGTTCCTCGAGTAGTTCTTCGTCTTCATAAGATAATCTCCATGGAGTTTGTAGCTCAACTATACTTAACTATCCTAGATTGAGACTTAGTCATAAGTAAACTAGAAATCAAGATGTATAGTTTTGATCACTAATATTGACAAACATGCTTGAGATAGAAACACATGCGAGTTCGAACGATCAATTCTCTAACACGGTTTCCTAGTCAACAAAACTTCTTTTGCCTGTGTTATTTCTTTTCCGCATTATATTTGTTTATATAATTGAAATATCACATGTTGTGCATAGTTCAATCAATTGTTAAATCCTACCTTGTTTGTTGGATGGAAATTGATTGACGCTTGGGCATTGGTTTTTGATACCATCAAATTTATTCTCATACAAATCATTTTACAGATCCCATCTTGTTGATTTGTTGATTGAATTGGGAAAGAGGTATAACTCTTGGATATCTTTCCTTGATTGAGTCTGACTGTCTAGTTGATTCTATTGGAATTATATTGGAGTTAGTACATACAGATTGTCGAATGAAATATTGGTGTGGTTGTTCGACCCCCTCTTTTTCATATATAATTATTGTAAATCTGGATACAGGACAATACACGTACCAGCTTACATATTGGAAAAACTGTTATAGGTCCGGAGCGGCAGTACATGTACCTAGTATACGTAACGACGTATCTATTGTTCGGAAATGACTTTCGGGGTACACATACCCCATATGCAAACCCAAAAAGTTTTGTGACTTATGAACTCAGGTTGGTACACATACCTAGTATGCATACCGAATTTTTTTTGTGAACTCATGAACTCTTTTTTGTCTTAAGGGTATCCAAACCCGGTACACGTACCATGATAAAATAACTCACGAACTGGATGTAGGTATACGTACCAAGTACACATACTTATCCTGTCAAATATTTTCATATGCATCAGAATTATTTCTATGAGATAATAATCGTCATTTGAACAACTCTCTATAACAACACATCTAGACATACTTGATCACATTAACCTATGGTTACGACTCAAGATTAAAGTCTTAAAGTGTTATATGAAAATGATTAAGCTTATAGTTGCTCTGGCAACACATCTAGACATACTTGATCACATTAACCTATGTCCATTGTAATTGTTAGATACGACTTGATTGATCTTGGATATTGATCTCTCACGTTATAATCAGGTTTATGGACTTGTCTTCGTTTACATATTGATTGTGAGACAAAGAGATATAAACTTTTCTTATAATTCCTGATTGAGATTCATTAAGTTGTAACTCTCATAATTGTAATTGAATTTTGTCCATACAGGTTGCCTAAGAAAACGTTGGTGGTGTATTTTGGTACCCGTGTATTTTCACCAAGTACACAAACTATTTTGACAGTTCCCGAACTTGCCAAAAACAACAGATTCCTGAGTTACGAGATGACTTCTAGGTTATATTTTTGACAGTGTACGAACTGATTCGGACATGCGATTTGAGATTGTGCCTTAGTAAGCGCCATTGTCAGCAAAATTATAGCATAATGCTATTTTTTGCCAACATTGTGGGTGGCCTTACCAAACTGTAGATGGTCTTGGTAATTTTGTGGGAGTGGCTTTCGGCCATTCGGTTTTTGCTTCACTGATGATTTATTATTGTGATTGTTTATTGTTTATGTAATTCCACTTTTGCTTCTTATATATAAACTTTTTTCTTGTGCATTTTTGTTCTAATCAATTTTTCCCTTTCAATCGGAAAAATGTTCACTCCCGTGTCTAGCCTTTGGTGCACTAAATCATTTTATAATTTCAGAGTACAAATACAAGTAACTTGTTAAAGTATTTGGCTTCTGAAAACAAAATGAGAGGAAATAACCACATTCCAGTGCGTAGTACGGGTCATGTGTGTTGGCCGCTGCAGTGGGCTCAGACTTAACACCGTTTAGTGTGTTGGCCGCTGCAGTGGGCTCAGACTTAACACCGTTTAGTATAGTCATAGTCTCATAGACATTCTTCAATATTGATTACCACTACTAGTCTTTGATTATGACTTGGCTTTCTAATGGGAACTAGCTAATAAGAGAAATACAAAATCATCAACTTGATTATGACCCTCCCTTCCCTAGCATCTAGTCTACTCTACCTCTCTTTTCACCAGGAAAGCAAAATCATGGTTACTGATAACTATGTGATTAAACATGACCCTTTATTTCCCTGTTTACAATAATTATTAGACAAAATAAATAATAAATAATTAAGGTGTCGTTTGGTAGAATTTAAGCCAAGGGCCAGGGGGAGTCTAGAGTTGGACTTGATGTTTTAAACATAGACCCATAACATGCTAGATTGTTTGAACTTATTTTAGAATGAATTATTGAGTGACTTTACTAAACAATTCATCATATAAATTTTTCGATTTTTTTTTATAAATGGATATGATCCAGCGACTCGACAATGATCGAGGAAGATGAGTCAAGACGACCAACTTGGATACAAAACCTTGACATAGTGTTCAATTTTTTTTTGAAGCATGAAATTTTATTGACGTAGTGTTCGTAATGAAGTAGGGATTTGCAATTCATCGCAAAATTGTGCAAAAGAAAAGCAATGTATTAAATCACCGATTCACGCCAATTTATTGTTTTAAAATTGTCCAGATACGCACGTTAAAGATTTTATTTTGGCTTGTATTAAATGCAACGAAAATCCAAATGGGAATGATAGCTTGTTATAGTTTACTACTTGCAGAAGCAATATAGAATTGACCTTGTCCCAAAATGGGTACAAAAATCAGAGAAATTATTAGTATTTTCTATCAAAGAAAATCGAAATCATCAAAAAGAAAAAAGAAGAAAACATTTGAAGAATTGAACCCATCACCTTCTTTAAATCATGACCTATAAAATCAAAGTTTATTTAGTTAGGTTAAGAATCAATAGAGTATGGACCATATGGGTGTATTGTATGTGTAGTTATTGGAAACTCTGTTTGTGGGGGAGAATAGATAGGGTTCTCTAGTAGGGACGTTGCCAACCCAACATGTACATACTTGATAACTTCAAGTTGGAATCATGAAGCAAGAAGAAGAAGATGAAGAATAGGAAAAATATTCAAACTTCAATTCAACCAATCTATAGTAATTCAGAACTGTTTGGTATTAATAAGTTTATTTATTAAATGAAGTCCCAATCCCTGCAGACTTAAATGGTATATAGTGTTTCCTTTTCCACTTCCACCATTATTGTTTCTGGTACGCACCTCCTTATATATTATCTTAATTCTATCCAATTCTAAACGAATTTCACTTTCTTAAACCCATTCGTGTAGTAATTAATCTAATAGTTTTTAAGTACAGAAAGTAAAAATGTTCATTCTTTAAATATATTTCCTCCAACATATTATTTTCATGTCCATCAATATGAATTCTTAATCAATATGGTCGAAGTACATAATAACATTAGATAATTAACATGAAAGCTAAAGACCAACAAAAGAAAAATTAAATTTTCTACTTTATTAGGGAAATATATAGAATACAATACAACCACCATTTTAGTTGACGACTTGAGGCATGAAGGAAAAAAAAAAGCTAAAACAACACAAAAAAGAGACTTAACCAAAAAAATTACCCTAAAGAAGTAACAAGTAGAAAAAGAACCTCGCGTTGGAGGGGGGATTCATTTTCTCACATGGTAGAAGAACAAACTTATCGGACTCATTGAGAATCATCAAGTTGCCAAGCCGAAGTAGCAATGAGAGGACGAGTATGCCAACCTAACATAAGAGAACCATTATTTTCTTCAACTCTGTAACCATCACCACCAGCGAACAAAGCTAACAACATACTAGCTTGTTTAAAAGCATTAGAACCGAGATGAGCAGGTGCAAAACCTGACGATTCTAATCTCCCTTTCCATTGACTCAGCGTCTCATGTCTTTCGACTCGATCAATGCCTTCACAAGCTACAACATTACAGATCTGACGACCCAAATAAACTTCAGACATTAACTGGTCTTGACTATCAGCTGGAGACATACCACAACCTTCTAACGAATCGAACAGAGTTGAGTAATAGTGTAATGACTCAGTAAAACGATCCATAAACACAGGTCCATTATGATTTGCCTCTTGTTCCACAATTGTGACTATTTTCGGTTTCATTTCTTTAATTGAATTCAATACCTTATCGATTGCACCTGATCGATTGAGTAATCGATGGAGTTCGAAAACTGAATTAACAGCAACGGTTTCAACATCGCTAGGACGAATATCTAACATTGACGCATCAAGATCAGCTAATGAATTGGCAACAAAACCACGATATTCAAATTCCACATGAATAGCTTCAGCAATTTGAGCTAATTTCCAACCAACTTGTTGCAAAGCATCAGTATTATCAGGTTGGGGTGGACCGATACCTGTTAATCGAAAAGCCGGAGGACCACCGGGTCTTAATGCTAAGGCTTGCATTAGAGCCGGCCATTGCATACCTTGTTTCATACTAAAATCAATAACATGAACACGACTTTTACCTTCGAAAGCTTCTAAAATGGCTTGATTAGCAGTGAAATGAGCGAATTTGAGATACGGACAAGTTTCATAAAAGTGCATCTCGAGGATTTCTGAAAAAGATGAATCAAGGGACTCTTGAGGGTACAGACTGTAAATTCGACGAGCTAGGGCTTCACCGAAGTAAGTAGCTACTTTCCTCATGGCACCTGCCTGAGAAACAGCAAGCAAGCCGATTTGTTTGACGAGTTGACTCGCCACTGTTAAATTCTCTTGTTGAACGGCTTCTGCACAGGCCATGAGAGTATGAACGAGACGTATTCCTGCTTCTTGAGAATCGACTAACACAACAGGACGACTTGACTCAGTTGTAAGACTCGCTGCGGAAGATCCAATTCCAATAACACCTCCTCCTACTGTAATTATCGCTGATGATGACGAAGATGAAGCTGAACCTGATCCAGATGCAGTTGTTGCTGGTAGTGGTGGTGATGATGGTTTTAATCTCTTTTTATCAGGTTCACAAATTGCACCACCTGGAATTGCTCTTAAATCATAATCAGAAGTAGTTTCTTCATAGATCTGTCTTGAATTAGAGAAATCAAGACTAGTAATAATTGAAGATTCAGGTATTTCTTGTTGTTGAGGAAGAATATTATTGAAAGGATCATCAAATAATTGTTGTTGAGAAGGAAGAATATTACTGAGTGGATCAAAATTATTAGGATTAACTTCGGTGAGCATAGATTGAAGCCAAGTTGCAATATCAGCAGGATTATAATGAACAGTATCTGATGAAAGATGTGATAGTATTCCATGATCTTCTTGAGCATTATTATTAGTATTCACTTGCATCACCATTTCTAATTGTTCTAATTTCTGTGCTACTTGTGCCATATCTGATGATTTCACTTTATAACCTAATCCTGCTAACAATTCATCCATTACTGCATCTTGTTGTTCATCTTCATCCCACATCATTTTACTCTTCCCTCCTCCAACTGATGATTCCACCATTGAATACAAACCTCCACCTGACCGAGAACCACCACCAATTCCTCCTCCTCCTAAACCACCACCGCCACTACTACTTTCTTCGTACTCTCTCTTCATATTTTTTTTTTATTATTATTTTGGTGTTTCTCTCTCCCTCTAGGTTTACTTTCTCTTCACAGAAATATACAGATAAACTGATTATTACACAGAGAAAACAAAGAAACTCTGAAGAATCTGACCGACTTTGGGCCGGCTATTCATGGGCTGGGCTTGATCTGTTCATCATCTCTCTCGTGACAGGCGCGTACTCTAAAGAAGAAAACCATTTCCTAACTTAGATTTTTGGCAAAGAAGAAGGGATAAGAAGGAAGGAAAACAGAAAGAAAACCCTAAAAAAAACTTTCAGTCTCATTCATCGTTGTTTTTCTCTGATTCATCACTAGTTCTATTTACTCATCTTCTTTTATGATGTGGATTCTCTATATATCACTCCCTTTCAATAACTATACATATTTATACCCTCTCAAATTTTGTATGTACACATATACGGTTACCCTGTATTTAAGTAACTTTTTGTTAAAGTGATTATTAAAGATATAACTTCCTTTTGGACGTATTTCTTTCCTATTTTTACTACACTAATCAGTCCAGTTAGTTTAGAGTTACCACTTAGGCTAAATAAGGTAAGAGGTAAGAAATAAAAATGTAAGGTAATAAAGGAACAGAAAGTAAAATATGTGGGGTAACCCTACACGTGGGAGACCAAAGATAGACCATAGAGACATTCACATCTGTCACATGACCCTCACCCCCTCCCACTGAAACCTACGTAGCATGGAGAAGCAAAAAGAGTGGCGTTAAAGCTAACGGTGTTATGGAAAACCAAGCCCCTTCCCAATTCCCGAACCAAATACCGCCTGCCTTTTCTTAATGGAGGTGGGGCCAGTTGGTGTTGTGGTTACTAATGGCGTCCACATCCAGACGTGACGTCCGCACGATGGACTCCTTTCCAACAATTTGAATGAGAACACAGAAAGAAGAGTCTCTGAGTCTGAGTCTGAGTCTGAGAGATAGAGCGAAGCGGAGCAGGCAGGCAGCAGCAGACGGACACCACACTGACACACCACCAGCACTATCTCTTCTACCTGGCTGTGGCTATCTTTTTTGCTAAATTCTGTTACCCATGTGATTGTGACACGTGTCTAGCTTCGACGGTTGATGGTGGTCCCGTTATCCTCATTTTAATTGGGCCGTTTTAGTTCTTTTCTAATATTAATAAAAGGCTCATGCAACGAGACTCGATCCTGTATTTGAGCGTTCCTCCCCTGTTATGGCGGCTTCTTCTTAACCCTTCTGTACAGTAGTACATCTCCCCCTTCATCATTTTATTAAATTTTGATTAAATTATAGCAGATTTTGTTTATGGGTATTTTATTTGGTCGTTCAAGTTTCAACATTAACTATTTATTATTACATGGTACAGATTCTGAGAGAGTTACTACTGTTGGTCAAGTATCCTATGTCCTCCACGTTTACTACAGTTTTTTTCTGGGTCCCTAATCTTATCACACTTGGTGTCTGAACCGGGCCGGATAACGAATTGTTAATGGCACTGTGGGTTGGTCAGTTTGGTTCAACCAGTGGGTCAACTGGAGGTGGACTAAAAGAACTCAGTCCAAATGTAGAGACCGACTGACTTAGACATCTTGGTTAGACGGTGAATCTTTTTTGGGAAGCGACGATTTCGCGCTAAATATTACTTCTCCCGTTTCAAAATAATAGGCAGGTTTGTGTGTAAATTTGCATATAAACAAGCATATTATTTTGAAACGGAGGGAGTATGTATCATGAGTTCATGACCAATGGAGGAACGACTCTCGGGGTATAATTGGACCAACGTAGTCGGTCGAGATTTCGTCAGAGAATACGGTATCGTCAACGAAGATAGCGAAATGTTTAATTTCGCTAAGACGGAATTTGGCCGGAAATTCCGTTTGACTCCGGTCGGAATTGGTTGGAAATCTCGGTCGAAATATACTTCTCTTGTATTTTCAGTTTGAAATTTGTATAAATCTCGAATTTTTTACTATTTTGAACGAAGACTTGTTTTTTCTTAAAACATTGATAATGTTTCATTATATCTATACACAACTTAACAGGTGTGCAATCTGTGAAAAATTCAAAAATGTTTGATGGGCATAAAATTTGAAAACAAAATTTTGGAAGTAATTTCGAAAATTTACCAAAAATCTCCCCAAAATAAAATGTTCCAGTGTCCCTCACCGATATGGACCGAAATCTTGAATTCTCTGCGTTGATTTTTGACCCTAAAATCTTTGGTGGATATATTTTTATAATGAATACATATAGAAGTCGAATTTTTTCGAGCCATACCGATACGAATATATATTTATACCTTATGAAAATAAGAAACAAATAAAATACTAAGAAAATAAAGAAGAAAAAAAAAACTAACACCAATAATAAATAAGTACTATGTTGACTAATCCGATTTTATTAGCCAGTCACCTTTTTATTTCAAGTCTTAATCTATGGATTATTTCATGGAAAAGGAAAAGAAAAGAAAAGGTAGAGCGAGTAATACAAGATACAACAGATCCACCGTTTAAAGTGAGCTGTAGTTAATCGAATGAATCAGGACCACTGAAATAAAGTTGACGGACCACCCTTTCTTCTATTGCATCAGATACCCCACCAATCAAGTGGTCCTGATGGTATGTTCAGAGGTCCATAGACACATGTTCATTAGTGATAGTTTGGTCCACTTTATTTCTCGATTCTCTATTTTTCGCCCAATTTTCCTTATTTTCTGTACAACTTCACTGTATTATTCTCAGTAAGATATTTAATTTCCCTCTTAATTTTAAAAAAATTATTGAGATAATAACTATAAAAAGAGAAAAATAACTTATGTATACTGACTTGAAATACGGACCAGTTACAAACAGAAAGCATTGTTATGGAAATGAAAGCTGTATTTAGGTTTGATAACTAAATAAAACTAAGATAGGGTTGGATAGGGTTCAGTTGGAAGTAACCAAATGTGGAATCTGTTGGTTTATTTGGCCAATGATGCCTCTTTGGACTTGTGCCATTAGGTGAGGGGATTTAATACAGTTTAATTCCAGCTTGACAACTTTGATTAGTTGTCAATTAAGTGAAGAAATTAAAAAGATATTTTGGTAATTCATCTGTGCTGTAAAGAGAGAGTTGACCCTTTCATTCCGCCTATAATCGGGTGAAATAATAAAAAGATAATGCACTAGAAATAGTTGAGCACCGAGACTAGACAGCTTGTGCATGAGCTCTGGCCAATGGCCCTATCTTCCAATATTTGTGCCTTTTTTTTGTTCAGAATGCAGTAAAGAATATAGTTGCACTTTGATGTTTTTTTTAAGAATAAAATAGAATTACACGAGGATAAGTTATCTCCAAGAGTCGTTTAGTGCAATCTGGGTTAAAATATTATGGATCATGAGATCCCATATTATTACTGGAATAGTTTGTTGCTGATTGTCGTTAGTTACATGATTGGATAGCCCCTCTGCTGCTTGATTGGCTTCTTTGCAGATGTGATGGATCGTGCAATCTCACCAAGGTGGTTTTGTCATGTTCGTAATTAAGTGTATGAGAGTTTATGAGTCTGCATCGGAAAAACCTTAGACAATTGTCTCTTTATAACTATGCCAGGAGCATTGCCCAAATTTCCGCTAATAAGGATTTTGTGATACCAAAAGGTTATGCCATTGAAATAATTGTTCATGTCATCGAATCTCTATATATAAATTCTCCTCCAACATGTTCAGAGTGCCTCTAGCAGCTCCGTCCGTGTTAATATTGATCTGATCCGGGTTGGGAAGAATCATGTCCGTAGAAATGGTTATATATTAGTGGATTGGATGGTTGTTGTTTACCTATGGTTGCATATTTGGAAGGTTTTGAGAAAGGATCTCGTTTTCTAAGGTGAAATCTTGTTGTAGATGGAGCACTATACTGACTATAATTGTTGGTTGTTCAAGTTTTTGACGTAAAATAAGTTCATTTTTGGCTAACACAGGGACCAACATAACGATAAAAACTGCGGTGTGACGTATGGGGGACTTTGAGTTGAAATAGTTTAAGGATTATGGAAAATGGTCTATTTGAGTAGGTTGTTTGTTATTGATGAACCCATTAACATGCAAGAGGTGGGAGATGAGTTGATTCCAAGGTCTGGTGGTTATCTAGCAGTGAAGAATAAGGTGTTCTGCAGATTCAAAGGCTAAGTGGCACCCTGGGTATAGTTTGGTATCGGTGAGGTGGATATGATGAAGGATATTAAAGGTAGGTAGTCCTTCATTTTCTGTTTTCTACAAGAAAAATTGTATTTTTCGGAAACTAAAAGGTGTCTGTAGAAAGTCGAAAACATCGAGTGATTGTTGTTTTTAGTTTTAGATGAGGCTTTTGTGGTCAGAGCAAATGGTGTATTTCCAAAAGTTTGTTGTATGGGTACAAATAATAATGTCTGCTGGTTCACCTATGGCAACATGGACGATGCTGAGGCGATACGAGAGGTGCACCACACATGGATCTACTGAATATAAGGCCTATTTTTGGGTGAATGATACCAATGCCACATGAAACTCATGAAAATCAGGTCTATTTTCCCTTTTACAATCCTGAGGTGGTGCAAGATGTTCAACGTACAGTGTCCTGCTGAATATAAGTCTTTTACGGGGGAGCATGCATACCAAGCCCAGCTGAAAATAACGAAAATCAAGTCCATTTTTCTCCGTTTACAAAAAAAAATTCCTTGCGAGATTCGAACCCAGTTGTTTCGTATGATATCTAATAAGCCACATATCCACACACTTTACATTTATGTGTGATGCACACACCATATAAATATTCCAATGAATCAGTTGTGAATTATGCGTACGTTATTACAAAATTGTTGGATGTTTTGTTTTACCTTGTAAAAAGCCTTATTACCAAATTCGCACAGGCACCTTTCATACTCAGGATCAGTCGACTCTGGATGGGAAGGTGGATGTTTGTGATATTAGCTATAACAGGTTAAGATTAGATTTAATCTAAGAATGAAATATCAAGTCAATGCGGTTTGAAACTTTATAAAAGTGTTGATATTGTCTAGTATCGACGAGTGATTGGTGTATAATCCAATTTATCGTGATAGGTGTTGAATTTTTCGACCCATTATGAAATTACAAGTGTTGTGTGATGATGGTGCGAGAAATACAAATTGTTTCTATTGAGGGTTAGCTGAAGTAGTTGTCATGATGTTGGTTGCAAAAATGGGTGCTTGCTTGAGGTATTTTTCCATACATAACGTTGTCATATAAAATTCGGTTTTTCTTGAATAATTCAGGATCTCTTCATACATAATAATAACAACCTAATTTCTTGTAAATCAAATGCTTGATTATATTTTATCTTGATGGATATGTAAAAGGTTCATTAATTATATATATAAACAGTACAAGAATTCTTAACTAAGAGCGAATGTTCTATTAGGGAATATTTTCCCTCAAAACTTTTTAAAACATAGGAAAATTTCTTTGGCGTGAAAACCATTAACCATTATGGAGTTACCACGAGGCTTGGATATATTTATGAGGGGAGGCACAAATATTAAGTGTCCGCCAATCGGTTGTTTCTTCCCGCAACCATAAAATTGCGGAAGTGAGTATAAAAAATGCCACATTTTCTTAGCTTTTTTTTGCCATTTTTCTTTGCAAATCTCATCCTTATTTGGTTCACGATGTTCGACCAATGTGGATTTCTTCTTCTTTTTTCTAAAGCATTTTTTAAGTTTCCGTTTTCGTTCCAGCTCCAAGAAAAAGTTTCCTATTAGCAAAAGAGCGAAAGAGAGGTGGGCAAAGGATGGAGAAAGAAATTCGGCTTATCTTCGTCAAATTGCTAGTTTCAAATACAAACTCAACAACATTAATTGCCTTATGATTGACCATTCTTTATGTTTTGATAAGAAGCTGATTGCTAAAGAAACAAAGGCTTTCTATTCTTCTTTATTTACTGAATCTCATAGGATTATACCTGATTTTGAACAGCTAACAATGCCTACTATTTCTCTTGTTGATAGAATGCAGTTAGAAAGGTCTTTCTCTGTAGATGAAGTAAAATCGGTGATTTCTCACTTTGGCACAAATAAAAGCCCGGGACCGGATGGTTTTACTATGGAGTTCTATAAACATGCTTGGGAAGTGATTAAATCTGATCTTATGAATGTGATTAATGAATTTGAGTTGTCTAGCATGCTTGATTGGAGATTGAACCGCACTAATCTTACTTTGATTCCTAAATGTACCGGTGCAGTTTCTTTACATAACTATAGACCTATTAGTCTGATTGGTAGTGTCTATAAAATAATCTCTAAATTGTTAGCTGAAAGAATGGAATTAGTTCTTCCGAGAATTATTTCTGATTTTCAGGGGGAGTTTATTCATGGAAGACAGATTCAGGATAGTATTCTCATTGCTTCGGAACTAATCGACTCTAAGATTAGACAACAGGACACTGGGTTGATTTGTAAAGTGGATTTCGAGAAAGCTTTCGACAACGTGAACTGGAACTGTGTTGATTTAACTCTTCAGAAATTTGGCTTTGGTGTGAAATGGAGAAGTTGGATAAATTGGTGTATCTCAACTCCTAGATTTGCGGTTTTGTTGAAAGGGGAAGCTACTGATCTTTTTAAAAGTCAGAAAGGTATCAGGCAGGGAGACCCAATTTCTCCTTTCTTGTTCATTTTAGTGGCAGAGGTTTTGTCGTTGATGATCAAAAAATCTGCGGAAGATGGACTTATTTCTGGCTTTCAGGTGAGTTCTAATGGCTTGGTAATAAATCACCTACAATTTGCTAATGACTTGATCGTTTTTCTTAAAGATGATCCGCAACAAGTTCAAAATTTAAAGAATATTTTGTTAAGTTTTGAAACTGTCTCTGGTTTAAAGGTCAACTTTAGAAAAAGTGCAATAGTGGGTGTAGGTCATTTGAATAATGAGGAGCTTTGTGCTGATCTGTTTGGTTGTTCTTTGGCTCAATTACCATTAAATTATCTGGGCATTCCTTTAGGTAGCAAATCGAAGTGCAAGATGGTATGGAATGATATTATTCGGCGTTTTATTCAAAAATTAGCGGGTTGGAAGAAGACGTATTTATCCAAGGGTCAGAGATTGATATTGATTCAGAGTGTCCTGTCGAGTATACCGATATATTTTTTATCGATGTTCCAAATGCCTGCCTCTGTTTCCAAGGAGATTGAAATAATCATTCGTAATTTTCTTTGGGGCTTTAGTAATTCTACTAGAAAAAGGAGCTGGATTTCATGGTCGAAGGTTGCTTTTCCTAAATGCAGAGGGGGTATAGGTATGAAAAAGCTGAAGTTGATGAATAAGGCATTACATGCTAAGTGGGTGTGGCAGTATGGGTCCGAAAGACATGCTTTGTGGAGGAGATTAATGAACCAGAAATTTGGTGGTGTGCAAGAAGCTTTATTTCCTCATTTGACTAATACTTCTATCAGCCGTAGTTTGTGGAAAGGAATTTTGAAAACAAGAGATTTTGTTAAGTCCGGTTCCAATTTAACGGTAGGCAGTGGGTCGAGTGTTCTTTTTGGGGAAGATGAGTGGGCTGGAGAGCAGTCTCTGAAAACTAATTTCCCTATATTATATCACCTGTCTAAAAGAAAAAATGCAACGATAAGTGAAATGTGTTCACCGGAAAGGGCTTGGAATTTGCATTTTTCGAGAAACTTGAACGATCAGGAGTTACTTGAGGTGGCGAATCTTCTTCAGATTATTGGTGAACCTAATGTTTCTGAAAATGAAGATTCAAGGAAATGGAGATACGCTGATAAGTTTTCCGTGGAAAGTGCATACTCCGCTCTTGAGACAGAAGGTTTGTTAGTTTTTTCGGACAAGCAGTTCAACTCAAAAGTACCTCTTAAGATATCCTTTTTAGTTTGGACACTATGCTACAGTGGAGCTCCTACGCTTGATAATCTTTATGCGGCAGGTTTGATTCAGGATCGAAATTGTCTCTTTTGCAATCAGTTGGTTGAGACAAATGAGCATTTGTTCATCCACTGCAGTTTTGTTTTCAAGGTATGGTCTTATTTCCTAAGAAGTTTTGGTATAAATTGGGTTTTCTCGGATAATGTTAAATCAAACATGTGGGAATGGGGAAGCAAACATCCGAAGAGAACCAAAAACATGATTAGGAAAATTTGGAGCTTACTTCCGTTTGCTATTTGGTGGTGCATTTGGACGGAACGTAATGCTAGGTTTTATAATAATCTTCTCAAGGACTCAACTCAAGTGATTGCCGACATAAAATGCTTGTTGTTTAATTGGGATTTACCCTCAGATTTGTTTTCGGATTTTACTTTGTCAAATTTACTTTGTAATTGGGATGTAGTAGTTCACTCATCCAGGTAACTCTGTGTGTTCTTGGTTGTCACTTTTTAGGTGACTCAATAATTTTTTAATTAAATTTGCCCTTTTGATGTTAAAAAAAAAATTGTTTACTTTTTAAATATTTAAAGGCAAATTTATCTCGATATACGATTTTAATGGGTTGAAATTGACGTCAATGACAAAGTTTACTATATGCGAATCTTAACAATACATTATCATATATCTTATAAAATATAAATGTATCGATCACCAATCTCGATCAAGATGTAATTTTATTCTTAATATTTTATTTCAAATATTGTTAATATAATTTCATATTGATGAAATACTATTAAAATATCTAAACATTTTTTTCATGTAGTTATTTAAGTATATATGCCGGCAATGAAATGATAAAAATCACATACTACAAGTTTAATATAATAAACTTATTATATTTAGTTTATTAATGCACAGACCCAATCTCCTTACTAGATGCCCTATTTGGATGTAGTCCGACGTATAATTAATTACAATTTATAAAGAGACTAGAACTTCACCCATAACGGCACGGCCTCCGTATTAAGTAAAAAAATTATATTAATTTTAATCTTTGACTTTTTTTTTGTTGGCTCTATATAAAATGACAATTATTCTCCATGTTTTTTAATGAGCAAAGGGCACCCAAATTACACCTTTTGTGGAAAGGTGCGGGCAGGGAAGAAATCGTTAAAAATGTGACAAAAATATGCTTTCCTCACTCACTCGACCAGGTGAGTCAAGCATGCCCGTTTTATTCCCAACCTACCCTTCCTGGTCGGGTGAGTTCCCAGGATACCCAAAAAAATAAACTAGGTAGAAATGTAAACATGTCTTATATAATAAATCGGGTAAACATGCTACCCAAAAAATTAAACTGGGTAGAAATGCAAACATGTCTTATATAATAAATTGGGTAAACAATAATAATATTTAGATTGTTAGCAATGGGACCATTCATCTCATTGAACAAAACTAACAAAATCTGATCCTGAGAAAATGCTACCCACAAAATCTGAATCAACTCTCCCAACTTGAGCGCGGTAGGCCGGTATTCGAAAGCAGTAAATCTCTTGGTGTTTCTAGTGGTGGATGCACCTTCAATGATATACTTGATTCTCCGCTTCGGCTCCAGTCGTACATTGAAATTCTAAAGAACATGCAAAACCAGTCGAGATCTCAGAGAATGGCCGTCTGTAAGAGTGAGGACCAGCAATGATATACTTGATTCTCCGCTCTTTCACTGCTGAGGAAATGCATTATTGTACAGTGCAGATCATTTATTGTACAACATTCTTATAAAGTCGCCATTAATCTCTCATATGATGACGAAGATGGTGGTGCTGGTGTTGGTCACCATGTTGAGAAGTAGACTTTAGCTTGATGGATTAACTGATCGATGTTAATATTTTCATTTTTTTTAATTCCCCAAGTCTGTATATTCTATGAATCCAATTGTGCAGGATGGATGAAATCCCTGGAGTGTGTTTGCTAAAACTTTGTGGTTCTGGAGGCCGCAACCACCCAAAGCATGAACATAACTTGGAAAATTGTAACTTATGAAATAAATAATGTACATAGTTTTTATTTTTCTTGTTCATTGTGATATGTGAAAGGAAGTATGAAATGTGCATTATGTAAATGTGTACGCTAGTTGTGTGAGTCAGAAAACATTCCAAGACAAAAGGTTTCGTGGTTTCGTGGTGTACGTTGAAGGATTGATTGCTGGAACTGTATTGGCTTGATTAACTGATCGATGTTAATATTTTATCATCATCCTGAGAAAATGGTAGCAACTCCATTTTCTCATCATCTTTTCCAACTGCCGATGGCAGAAACTCCATCTTATCTTCATCGATCGAGCTTCTCCCATTTGTTCAACTCTTCACTAACGAACATCAAACAACCATGATCACTCAAGCAACAACTTCTATAATCACCTGCTCGAGCTCCAAGCTTCCCCTTGCATCATCAGGACCACGGTTTCCAACTCGTCTTCACCGCCATCATCACTGCCATCTTCACTACCGTCTTCACTGCCAACATCATCAGGACCACTGCCATAATCCTCTGCCATCAACAACAGCATTACAAACTCAATCACCTAACCTAACTAGGGGTAATTAACTAACCCGACCAGGAAGGGTAGGTTGGGAATAAAACGGTCAGGCTTGACTCACCTGGTCGAGCGAGTGAGGAAAGCATATTTTTGTCACCTTTTTAACGATTTCTTCCCTGCCCGCACCTTTCCACAAAAGGTGTAATTTGGGTGCCCTTTGCTATTTTTTAATTGCTATGTTTTATTTCTGAGAATTGCTAGGTTGACCTAAATATTTTTCTCGAAAAAATCACCGGGCGAAACATGTAGTGAGACCAACTGAAAACCTTACCATCCCTATCATCGCTGGGTTTTTCAGTGGTTTTTTTTCGGAAAAAATTTGATTAGCCTGTATAATTGTTTCTTTTGTATTAATAACCATCTTATTTTAACATTAAGAAAATCAACCAAAACTTCCATAATAAATGTTACTTATGTCTTAACGACATAGAATAAACATTATTGCCATTAACACACTGAGCACCTGCACTACCATCACCGGAACCACTCATCACCACTAGCTTTTCCACCACCAACAATATCGTCACCGGCTCCATGCACCACCACTCGCAAAGACCACCCCGATCATCCGTAATGATTATTAATAAATTTATTATTTATTTATTGAAAATATATTTAATTTATAATGAGAGATTAGTAAAATATTTATTATGTGAAATTAATGATACAATAATAATGTAAACAACCACAACCATTGATATATATTTTCCCTAAACAAATCTCAGCCGCTCTTTATCTTGCCTAACTTGTCCAGATGTAAAATTTAGATTAATACGCAAAAACAGTTTTTTTTTTTGTATGGATGCAGAATAAAACATTATTTAGAGTTTACATGTAAATAAATTTTTAGATGTCAAAAAGGGTTGGGGCCCATCTTGTCGCTCGACTACCAATTAACTTAGTGTAAACGTTTGTTCTTTTGTTTTCTAATAAAGCCTTCTGAGGCATCTTTTTATGCAAGATAATTTTTTCAATTATAACCGCGCTTTATATTTGTTTGGTATCTAACTTTCAGAATGAGCTTGGTTTCCTTATAGTCCTCAACCGTTCATTTTCTTTCCTGTCCCGACCCAACAAATATCTGGCCCATAATATTTATTTTAACTTAAAAAAAGAAAAAAAGAAAAGAAAAATAAATTTAAGAACTAACATCAAACAAAAAAAATAACCAAGGGTAACTAAGTAATTTATATACCTTAGGACATCATTTCTCATCCCATCACCACTACTTCTTCCAGCACCACCACCATTAACGTCATCACTCCACCATTCTCACGTCCAACACCCACCACCATTGTTTCCATCGTTGATCCACACCCCCCGCCCTCCATCACAACTAATATTAATGTCCACTGATTCCATATAATATAAATTTATCATGTACTATATTAATGAAAGTATTATTTTAAATTTAAAAAAATAAAAGAAAGTGTAAAAAATTAATACCAAATAAAAAAATAAACCAAGGTAACTTGGTAATTTATCTACCTTAGGACACATTTCTCATCCCACTACCACTATTTCTTCCAGCACCACCAACATTAACGTCATCACTCCACCATTCTCACATTCAACACCCACCGCCATTATCCCCACCGCTGATCCACCACCCCTGCCACCATCACAACCAATATTAATGTCCACTGATTCAATATAATATAAATTTATCATATACTGTATTAACGAAAGTATTATTTTAATTTTTTTTTTAAAAGAAGTAATATCAAATATAAAAAATGAACCAAGCATAACTAAGTAATTTATCTATCTTAGGACACCTTTATCATCCCACTACCACTACTTCTTCCACCGCCGCCGCCACCATTAACGTCATCACTCCACCATTATCCCCACCGTTGATCCACCACCCCTACCCACCATCACAACCACCATTAATGTCTATTGATTTAATATAACGTAAATTTATTATGTATTGTATCAATGAAAGCATATTTATTTGATTAATTAAACAAACATTTATTGTGAAATACTAATATAATATTTATTATCAAAATTTAATTAAACTGATCATTTCACAGCCGTAGATTTAGATTTTCCTACACTACTTCTCCCATCACCACCATCATTAACGTCATCACTCCTGTATTCTCACATCCGACACCCACCGCCATTATCCCCACCACCCCCGCCCACCATCACAACCAATATTAATGTCCACTGATTCAATATAAGATACATTTATTATGTAATATATTAACGAAAGTATTATTTTAAATTTTAAAAAAAAGTAATATCAAGTAAAAAAATAAACCAAGGGTAATTAAGTAATTTATCTTCCTTAGGACATCTTTCTCATCCCACTACCACTACTTTTTCCACCACCACCACCATTAACGTCATCACTTCACCATTCTCACCAACACCCACCACCATTATCCCCACCGTTGATCCACCACCCCCACCCACCATCACAACCACCATTAATGTCTATTGATTTAATATAAGATAAATTGATTATATACTGTATTAATGAAAGCATATTTATTTGATTAATTAAACAAACATTTATTATGAAATACTATTAGAATATTTATTATTGATATTTAATTAAACTCATCATTTTACAGCCGTAGATTTAGATTTCCCCAGGAAAAATCTGGACCACTCTTTAACTTGTCTAAGTTGTCCAAACTATGTTTTATAAGGGAGATACTTCTAAGATTTATGCAAATTTTTGTTTTTTATATTTTTGATGGAAAATGTTGCCTAAACTATTTCAGAAGTGATAAGCATGTAGTAGGGTAAAAATTGATTCTGCTGAAAATGGTAAATTGGGTGTGTCGATGAGAAATGAGTTTAGACCCTAAACAAATGTACTGCACAGGAATACTTTAGATTTGAGAGATCAATATGTACAATTCTGGCCGAAACCAAAAAATTGCCATTCCAGACTTGCTTCAGTCACAAAATAAAGGAGAATGGTTGATCTTATGGAGGGAAGCATAGAAGGTGTTGAGATCAGAATGATGAACTATGTAAGGTGTAGTTGTTTATAACTTTTATCAGAATACATAACCTGCTTTCAAAGTGTAAGCTGTAAGTTCTAGGTGTATTCTGAATACTTGCTTTAACGATAATGATGATTACCTCTATTCAAATAGATCGAAAATCTATTTATATCAAGTCATAGTCGAACACCATGATATCTTAGGAAGTGGTAGTTGTGAAGTAGTGGATACCATGGGTGAATAGTGGAAAACTGTGTCTTATGGTTATAGGAAGACTGCACGGTTTGTGCTCCCACTACTCCTCTACTTGTCACCTATCCGCTATTCTGGACACGTTCTCTTAATGGGCGCGTTGCATGCCACATCCTGTAAACCGCCAGACCGGTACTCTAATGAACATTCCCTAATATGTTTGATGTTTCGAGTATTTTGGTAAAAAATAGCACCTAGTCATGACTGACATGATTTATATTACTAAGGCTTCCAGGTAAAAGCCAACTCGTATAATTTGATTTACCTGGCGAGGTCCATATGTCTCGAGTAATTCAAGTCATAATAATGGGACTCACCGTAAATGGTACTAAAAAAATATCACATAATGATTGTAAGCAGGCAGATCAAATGATATTAGGTGCAAAAGAAGCATCGCATATGTATAAGCAGCTAAAACAAAAATTTCACTTATATAAACGCTATTAAAGAAAGTATCATTGACAGGCAAGCATCTCAAAAACATTTGACGCATGCAAGGCATCGTTGTATATAGCCCTTCAGGCTCAGTCGTGAAGATTTTAATTAATTTTGAAAAAAGGCCTAACACATGGGACCCACATGGTCAGTCTCATGTACAACTGCCACAATTTTAGGGCAGTCGACCAGTGTTAGAGCATTGCTCGGTCGAACTCTCATGCGTTGCTATCTCAAGCATGTTTGTCAATGTTAGTGATCAAAACTATAAAGTCTTGATTTCTAGTCTACTATAGCTAAGGTGTCGGACTAGGATAGAAAGTGTAGTTGAGCTCAAGAACTCCATGGCAATCATCATACAAGACGAATGACTACTCAAGGAACCAGTGGATCTTCATCGACCAAAAGGTATGTGTTGACTTGAACTTATATATCACTCAAAAGTCTATCTACTCTATCTCCTATCTTGAGACAAAAGTCATTTTACTATATAGACTAAGAATATACACATGTGACATTTCGAGCTGAGTATATCTCGCTTATCTATTTCTCAAAATGTGTGATGGTAAAGCTTTCGCTTTATCTAAGCTCATCTTTGCCTAGTGACGAAAGTCATGTTATGTTTCAATGACTTTGGAAATTGCTTTGACGAAAACTAGTTTGTGAATAACAACTATATGACATCCTCTAAGAATGTTTCAATGATTGAAATGAGGGTTTAGAAAATATAACCACTGGGGGATATAAACCTTGTTGTGGTAACATATATATGTATAAGTCCTTAGCACTTGAACCGAAGTTTGCGAACTTTGTTGATCAAGTGAAAACCGGAACTTGAGCAGTCAACCCAGTCTGCGAACTCAGTCCGCGAACTTGCGTAGTTCTCGAACCCGAGAATTTCTGTTGGAGTTGTAGCTCGGTTTCAGTCCATGAACTGACGGAAGATCTCGAACCCGAGAATTTATGCTGGAGTTTTTGAACTCCAACCGGTTAATTGAGTTCGCGAACCCAGTCCGCGAACTTGAGTGGTTATGTCTAAAAACGATATTCGTGAACTTATCTAAATTATCTAAGGAATGCTATTACAAACCGTGGATTTATAGTTCATGAATTGATTCGAGTGAATCACATCGTTTTTTCTTTAATTGTGTCTTGTGTAGTACATAAGATCTCATAGCAATTGAACAACTCTCTAACTAGTTTATTTGAGTCATTTGGACTAGTTATGGTGAAGAAGAATATGGTTGATATGAAAGTTATCATTTGGCTAACCATTTGGTTGACTAATATTGAGCCAACTATTGTACACAGTTGGGTACGGTTACACAAACCCAAAATCGTCAAGTACATGTGTGTATGGCAAGCTAAGTTTTCGATCTAACGGTTGAGAGATATTAGCTTGTATCTAATCAGGTTTTAATCTAACGGTGAATATTGAATGCTTTGTTACTAAGCTAAAATTGATTGCAAACCCTGATTTGAAAGACTATATAAGGGGAAAATCTAGCAAATGGGAAACCTAATCCCCACACCTTCTGTGTGATACTAGTTTGCTAAGCTAGAGTCGATTCTCCTTTAACCTTTGGTTTTCTTCTTCTAAAACAAGGTTAACGACTTAAAGACTTCATTGGGATTATGAAGCCCGACCGATACTACTTTTCTTGTAGTTATGTGATCTGATCTTGATATTTCTATCGTACGAGTACAATTGTAATAATTAGCTTGAGATTTTTATCTCCGATAGGCAAGATATAAAAGTAATCACAAACATCTTCGTCTCATCATTTGTGATTCCACAATATCTTTTTTCGCTCCATCGATTAAGACTATTGTGAGGTGATTGATAAAACTGAGATGTTCTTCGGGAATATAAGTATGGTTTTATTGATTGGTTCCTGTTCACCTTGATTTATCAAAAGACGGAACAAAACTCATAGGTTTATTCGTGGGAGACAGATTTATCTATCTTGTAGACTTTT
Source organism: Papaver bracteatum (assembly GCA_023529315.1). Classification (NCBI taxonomy): domain Eukaryota; kingdom Viridiplantae; phylum Streptophyta; class Magnoliopsida; order Ranunculales; family Papaveraceae; genus Papaver; species Papaver bracteatum. The sequence goes on from JAJJWX010002278.1 coordinate 2,794,114, forward strand.
CTGTGTGAGACAGATTTGTTTGCTAAAGTCTTCGACTTTGGGTCGTAGCAACTCTTGGTTGTGGGTGAGATCAGCTAAGGGAATCAAGTGCGCAGTATCCTGCTGGGATCAGAGGCGTAGGAGCATAACTGTACCTTGGATCAGTGCGAGATTGATTGGGGTTCAACTACAGTCCAGATCAAAGTTAATTTGAAGTAGGCTAGTGTCTGTAGCGGCTTAATACAGTGTATGTTTAATCTGGACTAGGTCCCGGGGTTTTTCTGCATTTGCGGTTTCCTCGTTAACAAAATTCTGGTGTCTGTGTTATTTATTTTTTTTTCGCATTATATTTTGTTATATAATTGAAATAATACAGGTTGTGCGTTGTTCAATCAATTAGAATATCCGACCTTATTGGTTGTTGATTTAAATTGATTAATACTTGGATATTGGTCTTTGGTACCATCCAAGTTATCTCTCTTTGATTAGACTCGTGAATCAAATTTGCTTGAGTAAATCAAATTGAGAGATTGAGATAATAACTTCTTGAGTATTTTCTATTGATTGAGTCTAATTGATTCTCTAG